>CM062568.1:73524985-74774985 GCA_031468815.1 Morus bassanus
TTTGGAGCCTTCAGTTTTAAGCATGACTAATTTATTGTGGTGATCCAAGACATTCCAGTCCCCCAGATGTTCCTTGTTATCCATCCCCTGGAGGGCACCGTTCTGTATCGTGCGCTGCAAAAGGGAACGTACGCCCATTCCTTCTTCATCAATTTAAGCTAACACATCAAACTGGCTAAAGTAGTACATAGGAGACCAGAGCATCACCCAAAAAAAATCTTGTTCGAATTTGGTGAATTAATTTTAAGTGTGAGTACACTGAGAGGTATTTGATGCCTGTTGATGGAAAGGGAATAGTTAAGAAAACTTGCTTGTAGAGATCCCATGAGGTACATATTCTAAGGCTACATTTTTTTGGATTAGCTATTACAGCCATGGCTTGAGCTGCCTAAAATAACCCACCGCTGATCCAGGAGCCATGTAGCTGTGTCCACTCGGTGTTGAATCTGTGGTAATATACTTTGCCTTTTCAAACACAACCTGTTTGGACATCGTCTGCCCGGTGCTATGATTTCAACATGTGACTCTTATAAAAAAGATTTAAAAATTAACTTACCTGCTTCATAAACCATGCAATCTCCAGTAACCATTGGCTTTTCCCAAGATGACATTGTATGAAAATCAGGTGATTATAACACCCAAAACCACATTAATTCCTTTCCTGATCTTCTTCCTCCTTGCTAATTATCTCTTATGTTAGTGTGCTGCCCTAGAAAAAAGTCTGAAATTGTTTCCTGTTTGGTTTCTAAATTGTTGACAGTCCTCAGTGCTTTGTATCATGAATTCCAGGCACAGAGAAATGCTCTTAATAGTTATCATGATTAATGGGTAAAGTTAATAGTTAATGTTAGTTTGACATCCCTGTGAGTCATGAATGTCCTATCCTCATTTTGTATGTGGGAAATTAAAACGAGACTAGCTCTGCTGAAGGACCTGGCAACATCAAGAATTAGGTGCTCCAGTATCTATTCTAATTTCACTCTCTTCCTGGAGTCCAGATTTTGAGATTAGGTGTGTCAGTTTCCTCTCCAGCGGGCAGGGCCCCGGGACAGGATCCAAGGCAGCCAGAAAGCTAGTGAGCGCTGCCAATGTGCGCCACTACAAGATGTTTTACCCAAGTGTGGCATTCCTCTCCACCCTCGCTTCTGAAGCTTTGTACAGCACAGCATCAGGCTTGTGGGGCTGGAAAGAGGGAGCAGGAGAAAATGTGACTTTGTAGCTTATGGATTTGAGAGGAGATGGGGTTCTTTTCCCTATTCTAATATCTAAATATCTAAAGGTAAATATAAAGAGGATGGGGCCGGGCTCTTTTCAGTGGTGCCCAACGACAGGACAAGGGGCAATGGGCACAGACTGGAACATGGGAAGTTCCACCCGAATATGAGGAAAAACTTCTTTCCTTTGAGGGTGACAGAGCAGTGGAACAGGCTACCCAGAGGGGTTGTGGAGTCTCCTTCCCTGGAAACATTCAAAACCCGCCTGGACGCGGCCCTGTGCCCCCTGCTCTGGGTGTACCTGCTCAAGCAGGGGGGTTGGACGAGATGATCTCCAGAGGTCCCTTCCAACCCCTGCCATTCTGTGATTCTGTGATTCCCAGTGCTTTGTGTATTTTCCACACTTACTACAAAATATTACATTGATTTTTTTCCCCTCTCTCCGTGTTCAATATGAATATTTTTTTCCAAGGCAGTCTTGGGAACATGAAGCTGATGCACCTGTGTCCCTACAGGTGCTCTGGGGCTGTTCTCTTGTCTTCCCACCAACTTCCCCTGTGGCTCTGGTGTTCTCTGCTGTGCAGTAACACAATCTCGACAGGCTGAAGAATGAACACATGTGCATCCAGTCTTGGTGAGGGCCGTAAGTGCTTTACACAAAAGGGAGGTTAGTGTAGGTTTCTGCCTTCATGAGGTTATCTTCTAAGATTGGTCCTGCTTCTGCCATGGCTGGTTTAAACAAAGTGGGCATCGCAGCCACTTTTTGTGAGTAAATGCGTGAGTGTGGGCTGTAAACTCCCACTCACCCAGAGATTTTGGCATTGGAATGCAGAGTCCAGAACCAGACTTTGAGAGGTAGGGACCAAGCTCCTCTGGCTGGGCCACTTCAGACTCAAAAACAGGAGTGGAAGTACGTTTCAGCCAGATACTTGGAACACGGTTTTGGAGCATGATGGTGTTTTGATTTGTGCTTTATGAGCATAAACCCTCTCCTGGCTCAAACTTCAAATGCCTCGATTTAGGTGACATATCTGTCTTTCATCTGGGATGTGAACTGAGGTCTCATAAGATCCAGTCCAGTGACCTCTTTGCTAGAACACCTTTCCTACAGTAAAATTCAAAGTCTGGTTTTAGAGAACAGGAGGAAAATTCTTTTCTCCTTCATAAACACTTCTGGTCTTAGTTATTTTGCATGATGGCTAGAGAGATGCTTTGTGCAGAGTGGAATGTCGTTTCAAGGCCCACCTGGATTCTTCAGAAAGGCAAGATAGAGGAAGAGACTGGGGCCCTCAGCACCTGTTCACTTCTGAACACAGTGAAAACTGAGAGCCTCGTGCCTTACAAGTTTGAAGACCTTTGCCATCATTACTTACACGTATACTAGATGTAGAAAAGAAAATCTATGGAAATGTAATGATTAAACTGGCTGTATCCCTTTAAAAGTTGGGAAAGACCGCTCTAGAGGTTTTGTTTGAGATGATGCTACAGATGCATCTTTAACTGGCCAGTTAGTAGTAGGCATCCAACATGTGTCAGCTGTTGTGGGCAGCTTCCCTATAATGCAGTTACAAAGTCTGTGAATACCTGCTGTTACCCATAATTACATCCCAGACAAAAGGAACAACCTGAAAAATGCATCTGCCTGCCAATGTTATGAAACTGGAGTTGAATCTCACAACAGAGACAGTAATTACTATGGGTATTGTTCCAGGTAATTTTAGATAGTATTCTCACCACCCAGTGAAACCTGGTGCTATAACCTGCAACCTGAAGGAGAATAGCATGTGCAATCCATAATGCTTTTCAAAATGATGCTCCATTTTGATCGCATCTCCATTAAGTAGAATGAAAAAAAAAAAAAACCTCACCCTGGTAGATCACTTGGCATGAGATAAAAAAAATATAAAGTGAAAATCTGTGAGTAGGAAAGGACCAGTGGTATTGAACCTTGGTGTGCTTTAGATCGCAGGTGTGCTCCATTCTAGCTTATGTAAAACAAGTGAAAAATGCTGTTTTGTCAGGTAGCATTTTTTGTCCACTCTGTACTCCCTTTAGCTCAGTATAACTAACGGTGTCAGTGGAAGACCATGGGGAAGCCGTGTCTGTGGTCACTGACTGCAGCTTATTACCGGGGTGCCCCTGTGAATACCAGGAAGCTTTCCTGCTGCTTAAGTTTAGGAAGGTGCAGATACCATTTGATAAGTGAACTCCTCCTCTTTCCTTGGCTTTCTATCCCATCCCTCCTAATCACACGCTGTGCTGACCAAAATCCAGCATAAGGGGAGTATGTACTGGGCATCCTGTATGTTTAAAAATTACACAACAGCAAAAGGAGTTTAAAATTACAGGGTTGGGTTGGTTTGGGTTTTTTTTTTAATTATAGCATTTGTGTCCTTTTTCTTTAATACTAATTCAATAATAACATCTTATTTCCATGACTTTCATATATTTTCCCTACTACCAAGCATGAGGACTAGCAACTTACTGTCCTTCTAAAATGGGAGTCTCGCATTATCATATGAATCCAAAAACCTGTGGTTCTAAACAAAATACCAAGAATAATAAAAATAAATACAAAGAGAGGTATGGTAGTGTGATGAGAGAAGGTAACATTTTTCAGGGACATCAGTCCAGCGCATTCCTGAATATCTCTTTATGAAGTGCAGCCATCTAGAAAAGGCTGATTTAGTCATACAGACAAAGATGCCTTCTAACTCTCCCCCTCTTCAGCCCATCAAAATTAGCATCATGTCACAGCTGCATGCATCGCTTCTGTCGGGTTATGGGCTGCCAGAGGTAGACCTTATCTGACTCTTGACATAATTTTCCAAATTAAATCTAGGATAAAAATAAAGAATTGTGCTGTACTGTCACTAGACAGATGCAGCCCATTCCCATGTAGTGGTTCACCTGAATTCGATGCTGTGGGTGTCCAGCCCCACAAAGGCCTTTGAGCAGAAGATCATGTTTTCTAACATCTTGCATGTCCCTTTATGTGGCAGTGCCTTGGACAAGAGCACTGGCTTAGAGCCCTGGCCCATTCAATGTATGTGAGCACAGCCTCGTTTCCATAGAGGCTGCCTGTTTTTGGCGTTCGCTCTAAAAGACAGTTGGCAAATTTTGTGAAGATAAAGAGGTTTTTAGCAAGAAAAAGTCCCATTCATAATGCTGCTGAAAAAAATATCCTCTTATTTGGCCTTATACTGGAAATTGTGTGAATACAAGGAATCTGTCCAGGGGCCTAAGAGCATGCAGCAGCACAGATAAAAATAATTGTACTTTAAAACATAACATCCACCACTCAGTGAGTAAATAAAGAGCAATGCAGTGCAGAGCATGCATTAAGAATTCATGTGATAGTACTGTGCAATGTAGAAAATCTGTGATTACTTGGGTAATAAATGAGAGAGAAAATGCATAGCAAAGATGAACAGTATTTAAATTCAAAACTTTATCTTAAGGACCGTCAGCAAGTGGCCAACGCATTAGGAAAGAAACCTTACCTATGGTCAGAGGGTACTTTTCAAAAAAAGGTCCCAAGTCATCAGCATGAGCACAGGTTCAGTGACAGAGGAACACTAGTTTATTATCACTAACATGATACTGTTTTTATAAAAGGTAACTAGATGCTAGTACTAAATTATTTTCATCTATTTGAGAGAACACATCTCTTTCTAATACAGATTATCTTGTTCTATAGAAGGCAAATGAATATATCTGCTGGGTTTGTTGCCATCAAGCTGCCACCACTCTGACCTTTTCCCAGCTCAATTCTTCTGACTTTCCTCCCCTCCAGCATTTCTTCAGTCACTATTTCCTTTTGAAAGGATTAAAGCCACACTGTACATGTGATGTCTCTACTTCTTACCTGTTATTTCTAAAGATACCACATAGATTCTTACCTTATGTCAAACATGACCTTTCACTATCTAAAATGTTAAACCCCAGTAAAAGAATTAAGTGATAGTCTAGTCTGAGATACCCCAATAAGATATCAGGTTTGTACACGAAGAATGAATGTCTAGCCTTGTTGTAATCTTTGGGAGGATGCCTATTATTTCCATGTTTCACCCAAATAAATGAGTTTTATACTTAAGACTCACCTTAACTCATATCCCAACCCTCCTGTAACAACAGGGCTAGGTTCTCCAGTGAAGCTTCCCTCCTTCATACTAACTCAGGATCTAAGTCCTTGATATTTGTGTTTATTGATTTTTAAGGTGACAAGGCCCACTTGATCACCTCCTGTGCTTTACAGACCAATAACCATTGCTTGGTTTTGAACCCAGTAATTAGTACCTGGCCAAAGAGTGTTTCCTACCTGCCACATCTCAAGCCCAAAAGAGAGCAATGGGAATAGATGGATTTGTGATGTATTAAATAATTAAGAGAAAGCTACTGGAAGAAAATCTTGCTTTCCTAGCCTCCACGCGCACTGAGCAGACTCTTGGGAAGAGAAAAATGTGAGGAAGGGGACAGGATTGAAGGGCACTGGCCTCCCAGACCATCTTTCTATCTCCAAGAGACTCAGATGTTTTACCTATGTGAAAAGTGTCTCGGCCACAAGGTGCAAATCTTTCAGAGACCCTCTGTGTGTCCTCACTGGCTTCAGCTGCTGAAAGACCAGTTCCCTTCCTCCTCATTTCAGCTGCAGCAACCTGCCTCCCCAAATACGAAAGTCAAACCCTGCCTCTGCTCTCAAAGTATTCAAGTCACCCTCCTGAATTAGGCTTGCTTCAAGCAATAAAGCAGTTAGGTGCTTTTCTTTAATTGCCCTTTTTGGAATTCATATGAAAGTATGATACTTAATTAAAAGCTTGCCAATCTGAAATCATTGAGGAAACAAGACAAAAACCCTTCCAGAAATGTGTCCAGACTGATCTGGGATGTAAAGCAAGGAGAGCACTAGACAGGGATCTGATTTTTGCCTGGTGTCTGCCACTGATTCACTGCAATGCTTTCTGCAAGTCATTTATTGTGCATCAATGTGCTTATTGATGGATGAAAACCAGTATTTATTTCCTTTCACAGAGTTGTCCTGAGTCTTACTAACCACCACTTGTGCAAATCTTTGGATGAAAGGAATCATAAGGATTCTAAGCTCTTAATATATATTACTTACCGTACTTTAAAACAAATGTCATCATACTAGGTAGGAATTAACATTCCAAAGCCCGTGGGGTGGGTACCTTTTCATACACATATATATAAAAGTCATCAAGTGACCTGCCTCAGAGGAAGGCCGATTGAAGACAGGTGAGTCTGAATTCACTCACAGAATATTTATTTAGAGCCAGAAGCCTTGATTTTGTGTTGATTTACCATTTTGTCAATGTTGTGATTGTTATGCTCTTTCTGCTTAAGGCCTGTAGTGATTTTTGTGATGGGAGGGGTCAAAAAAGTCTGATAACTTAAAACTTTATAATATGGCAATTTTCTGCATGTGGAAACAGCTACAGCCTGTAGCTTTTGATGGGGGCCTGTATGGATTTGGCACTGAATAAATAGGTATTGGGTCAAGCTATATTGATCCAGGCTTGCAAATATTCACTCTTAGAGGTCAAACTGAGCTACTGCATGCACCCAGCTCCAGCCGGGGGTGTTTGCTGGCCTGAACCAGCCCACTCTGGACAAGGTAGTCTTGCCAATGAAACCGGTGGACTATTTGTGTTTGTGCATCCATGCAGTTTGGTTTGCAGTAGAAATGCAGACTAGAGAAAAGGTCACACATTATTAAAATCAGTAAGGCATTTTCAAGTGTTAATAGCATTACATGATGATCACCTACAAGACTTGTGGTGTGTTTTGTATTTGAAACCCTCTTGGGGAAAAAGAAACATTTGTAAGCCATAAGAAATGCTCCATATAAATGCACTCACCAGCAAGGCAAGTATAGTCAATATTTTTTCCAGTTGATAGCTACTCTCTGATGACATTTGGGGATTTTATTAATAAGCACAACAGATGCATTTATTACTAAAGTGATTATCTGCCATTATCACACACAGGAATTAATGCAGAAGTGTTATTTCACCAGCAAAATTTTTGCCTTACATGATTTTAGCAGAGAGGGTCATATTGCTTGATTTTTGAAAACTCATTTTTCCAAAGCCAAGCAAAGATTCCATTGCCTTCTGAACAGAGGGACAGAGGGTGCACTCTGTAGCATGTTACACTTCAAACACCTATATAACTAAAGCAAAGGTACTGTACCCTCTCATCATAAAGATGTGCTACGGGTGTTCAGGAGGGGCCGTGTGAGCAAGCTATGTGAAGTGACAGGGACAGAAAAATCCCTGCTGGCCCAGGCTGCTTATGGGGACCTCCGGGCTCCCGAGCTCCCCAGGCTCGGCCCTTCTGTCTCGATGTGACGGTGTAGCGGCACACGAGATGGAGGAGACATTCAGCCACAGGAGGAGCCTGTGTCCCCCAGATGAGGAGGAAATAAGGAGCAGATGGGACTCCCACCACCACTCTCTGAAGCTGGCGGCTGCATCCCGTGCTGGGGGTGAGGGGGGAATTGTGCTGCGGAGAGGGTGCCTCCACTCCCCAACCCATCTTCAGCTAATGCCAACCCCGTCTGGGGCCTCGGCGTGGGAGCTTTTGGCACACAAACTTTACTACAGGGCTGTTGAAGGTCAGCACTGATTTCTTCACATTTTGCAAACCACTGTGTTTCCAGGTCTCCTGGGGCAGCTGTGAGGAGAGCCATCGCCATGATCCCTGCACTGCTCTTGCTAGGCCTTACGGCCCTTGTCGGTGAGCCAGGGTTTGGGTTCGGTTTGCTGTCAAAAATGCCCTGGGAACAGTTTGCAGGGGGACTGTGGAGAGGAGGCATGAAGTCAGGCCTGAGGTCCCCTTTCTGCAAGGCGCTGTAAAACCCTGTGTGGCTGAAGGTCCTCGACGGCTGTTTGAGGCTACTTGCCGCCCACCTGCGTCCTATAAACAGGAGTCTGGACTATGGAAGTGACACTGAAAGGGAGTCGCAGACACACCTCCTCTTGATTTTCCCAGCTAACCTTATCTGATCTCTCTGTGTATTCAGAAATGGTCTCACAAATGTCGCAGGCTCTTTGATGGAGGCTATTCATTCCTCAGTTACTGAGGAAGCAGGGTAATTTGCCCAGGCTGAGGCAAGCACTCTCCTGAATTAATTCCTCACCAAGTTACGGAGGTTTACAGGAGACATTCCCAGCCAGGGTGCTTGGGTACCACCAGCCATCATCTGAGGGGTCATGGACGTTGGAGGACACTGAATGGGAAAACCCCTCTGAAATAAACGCAGATGGTGCTGTTCCCCTCTCCCAAACCAAACTTTAGACCTAACAGGGCAGATGCCTATTCATGTAAATTGTCATTAGTTTCACTTGTTTCAACCTTTTAAATTAGAAAAGAATAAATTTCTGTTCTCTAACTTTCTTTGATAACGTTACTGATGGAGAGCAGTGGCAACGATACAAGAGTGGCCAGCACAAGGTGATGTGGGTTACGGGTCTGGATGAATCCCTCACACTTGACTTGTACTCACATGCAGCACACTGTACAATATTGCTCTGAGATCTTATGTGTTCAAACACCTCTGTTTAATTTTTCAGCTCCATCCATGTGTTACAGTTGCTATGGTGATATAAGTGCTCTTCAAGCCCCCATGATTTCCTGTATGTCCGTAAGAACCCCGGACTGTGGTAGGTATAATTCATTGCTTGATTTGTCAACCTGTTTGTACCTGACAGAGAGATGCTTCACCTTCCGTTATCACCAAATTAAATGTGGTGCAGCTATTCAATTAGCCAAAAGGGAGAAAGCAATGCCTCCTCCCCCAAAATGGCAGGTGCTGCAAAGTCTCCAGACCTGGTGGGAAGCAGGACAAACCTCAGGTCCCACAGTCAGGATCCTCAGGCTCTAAGCAAAGGGAAATGGTACAACCCCTTTTCAGTCAAAATGGTTTCTTCATCAGCCAGGACTTCAGCATCAGCATCCTCACAAAACCCCAGGGCCTCTCAGCTCAAAGGGGAAGATGTGCAGAACCGGGTCCTCAGTGCTGGCATGTCAGCTGATCTGGCCCGTGGTGACCTGCCAGAGACATATTTTGCAGATCCCGGGTTTGTAGCCATGCAACCTCTGGGTGACCCATTTTTGATAACTCCTTCCCATTTCCCTCTTTCTTGCCTTGTGTTTTTGCCCCACATCACTGCACAGCTGACTATGTCAGATTCATACTGCTGAGACCTCCAGGGACTGTAAGGGGCTTTGCCACGTGCCTTGGATGTAGGCACCTTGGACATCTGACCGTGGGTGTCCAAGTTGTGGATCTGAATCCATTTGCGTGTTTCCAAACTGTTCCAAAATTACTTTAAACCCCCACGCCCCACCTTTCTATACACAGACTGACGATGTAGCTGTTGCTGCAGTTTGGCTGGTCAATAGTAACACCTCTCTCACTTTTTTCAAATGCAATTTGAAATTTCACTCTTCCAACCCCAGAGCCACATTTCCAGTGGTGCAGCAGCAGAAGAGAACCAGAAATGCACAGTCCCAACTCCTGAGAAGGCACCCTCTTCACCTTGTCATCCTTGTGTACTGGAACAGTAGCTCCCCGGCCGTGGCCAGAGCCTATAGGGCTGTGCTTTTTCCTCAAGCGCCACTGCCCAGCTCAGTGTAGCTGCATTTTCTTCAAGGAGAAAGCAAGGGTTTTGGATGGGAGGGTGAGTAAGCCTGCCTTTTCCTACACAGCACGACTTGCCATGGTACGGAGGACTGCTGAGGCAGACATGGTACGCCTGAGGAGATATGAGGTCCCGATTAAGAGAGTAGCCAGAAACCTGTGCTTGGACCCTGCACTCATCGCTGCCATCATCTCACAGGAGAGCCGCGTCGGCCTGCTCCTGGACAATGGCTGGGACCAGGATCGGCAAAAGTATGGCTTGATGCAGGTACATCAGGGCGATAAGTATGAGTAACAAAACAGTAATGGAGTGTATATCCCAAGGCTTTACCATAGCAAATGACTGTTCTGCGTTTGAGAGCACTTAAATACCTTCCCTCCACATCAAAGGTTGTTCTTAATTGTTATCCTGAGTAAGGTCAATTCCATGAGTCACAGCCTGGGAGTACAAAGAAGAGGAGGAAGTTACAGTGGTGGTTGTGTTCAGAGGGAAACCCATTTTCTTGCTTGACTTTTCTAGCTTGGCAGGCAGCAACACCAGCATTTTGGAATGTGGGATAGTGAAGAACACATAAACCAGGGCTCAACTATCCTGGTTCTTTCAATTAATGAAGTACGGGCAAGACATCCTACCTGGACCTGGGACCAGCAGCTGAGAGGTACACAATGGGCTATATACTAGAAGGAGGCACACTGAGTGATGGGAGTGCTGTGCATTTGTTGGTGTCACTTTTAAGGGAAAAAGAATATCAGTCTGGCGGATTTTACAGCATCTCTTACAACAACAACAAAAAAAAAAAAACAAACAAACAAACAAAAACCAACAAACCAACAAAAAACCCCAGAGTTTTCTAATTTAAAAGAGGCAATCCCAAAACAGCAGACCAGCAAGAGGTCTGAATATAGATGCAGCCTCCCAGCTCAAAGCACTGTGCACAAGGCCTCTATGTTTCTGCCTGCAGAAGAGAGGCTGTGGTGGGGCACCAAGCTCCTTGGCAGCTTTGCTGCTGTAGGAAGCAGCAGGAAACCAGCCCAGCCTGGGAGGTGCTGCAGCTATATGGAAGTACCCCGTGCAGGGCTGGGTGAAGGGGTCGGGGACAGCCTCGGCAGGTTGCCCCTTGACTTCAGTGACAAACGCCCACAAAGGGCCACTACATTGAGCGGCTGGGCCACCACTGGTGAATGGCTGGATCCAGGACCTCCTTAAGTTCCCTGGAAAAGGCATTGTGCTCAGTGAACGTGAACAGCTCTCAAGTTATCCTTTTATCTGTTCATCCTACAAGTGAAATGGCTGTCAGATGGATAGATAAAGTAGAAACCAAACAAAAAAAAGCCACTGGGGAAGGCAGAAATTGAGGCACTGCAACACAACAGGCTTATCGTGGCAGGCTGTTAAGTTGATTGTGTCAAGGAAGCTTGGGATCCAGGTTTGCTTATAGTCCGTGTTATCTGCATGCTGGTTTGTTCACCCTATGTTATTTCTTGCTGGCCATCTTTGCCTTTTTAGATTACACCCTTTTCTGGGGCTAGCATGCCATTCCCACCTGCATTTGGAGAGAGTCATGGGTTCCTTCACTACAGAAATAAGGATTTTGCAAAATCAGTCACTTTTGAACAATAATGCAAAATTAGCAATTTTCCAAGAAGCTGTGTAGGTTTGGTGAGATGCATGGTCATTTTGGCTAGGAATTTTTACTTTTAAATCTCTATTTCTTACTTATAAGCCCATAACAAGTCCTTCTTAACTCTTTCCAGGGGGAATCTGCACCTACCATGCAAAAATGGGCAATGGCCGGGTCTATGAGGAAGATCCATGTGACAGAGACAACTACTACGCCAACAATGTGATTAGGCGAGCCCAGTACTTTAAGAGTCATGGGTTCTAGCTCATAAACCTCCCCTACCACCAAGCCTCTCTTCTACATAGACTAGCCCAGTAGTGATCGTAGTACCCAGAGCAGTTCCTCAGGGTTCCTGGCAGGACTGATGCTGGTGGCACTGGCACCAGCACCTCACTCGCTCCAGCAATCCCCAGCTCCCCACTTACCAATGGGCAAGCTCAACACTGCCTTCCAGGGGACCTGCAGGTATAAGAAACCACAAGCTTGGGGCCTTTGAAAGGCAGACGGGGACAGACCAGCAATGTTTAAGTGTCAGATGAGGAAGGTGCCTCTTCCCGTTTGAAGCTGGACTCAGGGCTGTTTGTGCATGACCCAGGTGTGGGCATGCAAGCACCTCTCCCTGGGCATTGGCTGTGCTCTTGCTATCTCCTCCATCCATATCCTTCCCTCTCCCCAGCCAATAAGAGGGAGAAGCTTCCGAGTTGAAATCTTCCTTCCCCTTGATGGTGCTAGCTACTGGGCAATGAAGAGATTTCTTGACAAGCCTCTGGTCTCTGCATGTTTCTGCACTAGCTGTGTATTCCCATGGCCAGCCTTGTGGGAGACAACACTAAACACATTTCTGTTAGTCTCCCAAGCCATGAAGCCCATGGCCACAGTGGGGCTGGAGACTTCTTCAGGGTGAAAAGCAGCCTCACACAATGGGAAAGCCTCTAAATGGGAAGTACTACAAGTGCCACAGCAGGCATGCAAAACACCTTTCCATTAGAGAACAGCCCTCCGAGCAGGAGCCAGCCCTGTATGTACCCTCCCCAGGAGCCATATCACAACAATACTGTTAATAAAAACAAACCCAGAACCTTTCCTGCTTTATCTTTGGCACCTTTATGCTGGGTTTCCTCCAAGTTTAAAAGTGTTTCAGCATCTGTCCCTTTGCCAGAAATCCCAACTTCTAATTGGGAGAGAATTAGCTCTGGGTTTATAAGCTCTGTTTGAAAGTGTTCTTCAATGTGGATGGGTCTGGGTGCAAATTTAGGTTTACTGAGAATAAGAGAGAAAATAAAGATAAATGTTGAATTCCAATCTTTTTTTTTTTTAATTTCATGGGGCCCAGTGGGTGGCAACCTGGAACTTGAGCGAATAACCCAATTCGGTCCTCTTGGAATGGGTCTAAAACTCAATTTGAGAACAGGGAGAGGAAAATGGTGCTGCAGACTGGGGTGGGTGAGAAGAGCAGGGCTAGGCAGCAGGGCATGAGGCAGCCTGAGCCCAGCTGCTGCCCCCAAACCTGCGAACAGGGGAATAAGGATGTTCATGTTTAGCTTTTTCAGTAACCATTTTGGAGGCATCAGGGCACCTTTCTGCCAGCTGTCGCCATTGCCAATGCAGAATTGATGTGCCTGGTGCAGGCTTGACACAGGCAGTGTGAGGCTGGTTTGGAATTAGCTTTTGCAAGTGGAGCAATTTTAACGCTGTGCTCCTTGTCTTGCCAGCCACTCATCTGTTTACCGACGTGGCAAGTACTGTGAGTGATTAAAGTATTTGCAAGCAAACTCATTTTATCATCTCTGGAGACCAGAGGGAGCTCTAGGATGTCTCTAACACTACTGATTTTTTTCTTTTTAAGACTACAGAAAACAGTTCAGTACTGAGCAACTGGAGGTATTAAACTACGTATTATTTAGTCTTTAGTGAAGTCTGCACTGTATTAAGATAATTTTAGTAAAATCATTACTTTGTAATACAAACTTGTGAAATATATCACATGGTTTGATCCCCTCTAATTGAAATAGCTTATGTAAAATTCATAGGTTGAAGTCTTTGCTGCATTATGTTATATAAACCTCTCTGTTACACAAACCCCTTATGTAAAACCTATGAATGCATTTTTGGTTTGGGGCAGGGAATCTCATTGCTGCCTATGTGTATAAAGTTGTTTTTTGAGTTTGGAGGGTGAACAAGAGTGGAACTTTCTTTGGTTCCTTTCATGTCACCGTTAATTGCTGCTAGCAGGCAGCAGTACCAATACTGGTGTTACCATCCCTGGGGATCTGTGAACTCCTCAGGAGTCCAATTTCTGCATGCATTACCTATGAAGCTGCTGCTTCATATGGTAGCAACACCCAAGGGCCTGCAGACCTGCCTGCTGGCTTGTGCGGCATTGCCATGAAGGATTATTTATTTTTTAGTCTATTTAAAAGACCTGATTATGGGAATTCCATAATTTTGTTGCAAATATTATTTTAGGGTATCAGCATTTTGCAGCAAGTAAAAACCTCTGTGGAAAATGAGTTGAAATATAATTGCTTGATAAATTGGCAGGAAGAAGTAAATAATTAAGGAAAGTTTAACACTGGCACACTGCCTTAAGATTTGAGAAAAATTTTCCTAACAAACAGTGAGTTGAGATTGCTTTTTCCCTCTGATCTTTTCCTGGTCACCCATGTCCATGTTATTGGAAGTTACTCGTCTGGTTGGTGTACACTGGGCTGCTGTGGTCACATTCTTGGTCACCCTTTTGACCCAAGGCCTATTAAAAAAAACCAGGCAGCTTGCAAAGCAAATGATCTAATACCAAGTAGCATATCAGAAAAAGCAGAAGCACATGTAAGGAAAGAGAAAAGCCGAATCAGAGGGGAAAGAAAGGTCTAGGGAATCACAGACCAGGACACCTGGATGTAACACCAAAGAAGGTGCTGGAGTAAAGGATTGAATGATTGCTTCGCAAGCACTTGGGGGACAACAAAGCAGCAAGAAAGAGTCAGAAGGGCTCTGGCAGCCTGGCTTGGCAGGGAAAAACCACCTCAGACCAAGCAAAGTCCTTATCTCAGTGGGTAAGTGGCCAAGAGAGAAGCCGTGGTTGTGCAATATCATGAGTTCAATAAGGCTTTCAGCAGCAATCTGAAGTGCCCTCATACGTGAAGGGCCTTAAGATAAGTACAAAAAGCACCGGTTATCAGCAGCCTGTGGTCAAACTGGTGAGGCATTTCAAGCGGAGCCTCACAAGTCTGTCCTACACCAGTTTCTCTCAAATTTGTGGTTGGAAAATGAATGGTGGACAAAAGCTCTCAAACCCTGGGTGATGGCCACAATGAGAGGGAACAGAAGCACTTCCACTAATGGTTAAAAACTATGAAAACCTGTTAGGAATTAAAGTACTGAAATAAAGTAAACACAGGTGCAAAACACTTGAGGAGCTCAAGCAGGAGCATAAGCAGGGAAGGAGCGGGCAGGCGACCATCCCGCGGAAAGGGCCTGGAGGGTCCAGTGGGAACCAAAGGAGTAGATGCCAGGGGAAGCAGGGAAGGAGGAAAAAAAAAAAAAAGAGGGAAAATCCCTTTTGGGGATTTATCTTTATCATAGCACTGTGTATGAAGTACTTGGGGTAATTCTCCTCTCAGCTGTTCAGCTGTCAGCATCAGTGAGGCTCATCTACGGTATGTGGGTGTGTCACACCGACAAAAATATGATCAGGAGGATTGCAATTCAAATGGAAGGTACAGCCCATAGGAAACAAGGAATTAGACGTTTTTTTTTCTCCAGAAAAGAGAGAGGGCACAGTTATCATTTTCTAATAAGCAAAAGAAATGGAGGGCAACGACCCATGTCCTTCCCTTCCCCTTGAGGGTAAGGCAAGAACCATTGAGTTTGGCAGCAGGTTTGGGTTGGATACTTCAAAAAACTTTCAGGGTAATGAAGCAATGCAACACTCACTGGGTGTTTTAAAGAACAAACAAGACCAACAGGTAAAAGTAGCTGTACGTTATAGTGTCGTAGAGCAGGAAAATGCAGTAGGTGTTTAATGACCATTCCAGACCAACATCGCTGCATCAGAATCCCCAGTCAGTGAACCAAAAAGACAATAAATTACAGACAGGGAAGAAAAATCTTCTCTGTTGGAGTCCTATGCTTTGGTTTTGCACCAATGTCAGTATTGGGAAGTATATTTAAATGTGCTTCTTATAATAAACAGCAAATGCAAGGTCATAAGTTTTCTCTCTCATCCCCTTGTTAATCTGCAGAAGTTATGGGCTGATCCCTCCATGGCTCAGGCAGGGATCTGTATGAAGTCTGGGGCTGCAATGACTGGCTTTCACAGATATCAGGCAGAGGGAGCAATTAACCTGTTTCAGTGGTAACTGAAGCAGTAGGAAACCACTGCTAAAAGCAAGTCCCTGTGGGCCAGAGCTGTAAGCCACGTGGGCAAACAGATTGTTCTGATGACTGACTCTGAATGCTGGGGTTGGATCGGTTGGAGCCACGTGTCCATGTTGGTCTCTCCAAGAGACGCAAAAAACAAAGGGAAATGCCGCCACAGCAATGCAGTGCTGAATAACTGAGTTTGTCCTGCTTCGTTAATTATTGAAAAAGTGGGCTGGGATTTCCTAGCCAGCAACCTGTTCCCAGGATGGTGCTTCTCTGATGGTTGCCTTGGGCACACTCAGGACCACACCCTAAAATACTAGGCTTATCTTATGGGGTGTTCTTCCAGATAAAAACAACCTCATGTTTTATCCAGGCCAGAAAGGGCAATACTGGCCCCCCTTTAAACTGGAGATGTCAGATGAATGTGAGAAACACCCTGTGGGTCATGCTGGTGGTTGGTCACCCCCAAAGCCTGCCTCCAGCAGCAGCAGTAGGAGATGCTGCCTGGGGAGGGCACATGAGCTTGGGTCCTTTCTGCAGTCTATTTTCCTTGTACAGGCCCAGCATCCCCAGCTGTTTAACAGGGGTGGCAGGAGACACCTTTGTATGGCGCTGTTGTCCATGAATCCATCCAACGGCTTTGGGAATGTGCTGGTGCTGTCAGCCTCCGCAGCCTCCTGAATGGCAAGGCCATGGCCATAGGTGCCTTGATAATGCTGGTTTGAATCTTTATAAAAGCCTTTTTGAAGACCCAACTATACTTCACCCACTGGTCTTAATCCACATCCCAGACCACCAGGGACCAAGGCAGGATTGCCCCTCATGGGAGTCAGGCTGACCCTCTCCCAGCTGACCATGTTTATACGTCACCTCAGTGATTGCATCTTTAACATACACTCTACTAAATTGCCCAGGATGGGCACCAGCCCATGGTCCCAAGGACCCCTCTGGAGCCAGTGCTGCAGTCGGGGGTGACACTGGCCACCCACCGGCACGGCGGCACTGGTGCCGCCCAGCAGCAGAGCCCTTGCCTAGGCTGCCTGCTCTGCCGTGGCACAGCGCAGTGCCCCCAGCCCTCCTGGCTGGGGCAGACTATCTGACAGGGAGGCTTTCTGTTTGCTCCAGTACTTACTATTCACACTGAATTAGTCTGGCTCTTATTAATTGTCCCAGAGTGGGAACATCCCCACGCCTTCCATGGTAAAGACTGGCATGAAGGCTACAAAGGACTACTAAGGCCTTGTTCTCCCTGAACGTCCCTTTCACATTCTTTTCATGGAGCAGCCCTGACCTTCCCCTGGCTGCTTTTGATGTATTTGAAGACCTTTTGCTAACAGTTTGAGCATCCCTTGGAAGGCACTCTCCAAAACCTTTTTCAGTCCTTTTCCTTGTTTACATGTGACCTCCTGTGGTTTATGTCAGTTTACCACCAATTCTCACACGGACAAGTTTTCCATTTCCTACATAGCAGCTTTTTCCCTATGGCAGTCACCTTAACTTTTCCTTTGAGGGGGAAACATTTTCTTTTCTTTTTGAGTTATGGCATCCTTTTAGTGTGGGCTTCTAACATGGCATTTCTGAGCCACCTCCAGGATGCTTACAGGCTTCTTTGGTTTGAGGCTGCTCTTTTTTGCTGGAGACTGTTGTTTCTAATGCTTGCCTCAGTTTATTTAACTGCCTTCCTTGAAACCAAATACTCCCATACTGGGGACACATGGCCTGCTTTCCCCAATTCAATGTTAAAAGTGATCATATTGTGGGACTGCAACCTCAGAGCAGTTTCCTGCTAACACTCTTCAAATGAAGTCCTTGTACCAATCCCTAGTACTTGTTTTTGTGGGTTCCCAGACCAGCTCTTCCTGGAAGTAGTGATTTATTGCCACCAAAAATTCTGCTTCTGCATCTCATCCTGACGAGGTGCTGATCCAGCCTATACACAAGCTCCCACTTATAACAGTGTCCTGTATTTGCTGCTTCTCTGGTCTCACTGACCACTGTCACTGTCCTCCTAAAGGATCAATAGTACGGTCCTACCACAGCATTCTTATCAACAGCAACTGGGATTTCCACCCACAGGTTTTTAGGGTGCTTCTCTTTTCCTCTACTTCTACGTTCTACTCTGTCATTCCTATAAGGCTGGCAGTGCTGTATCTCATCGGTTTTCTAGCCTCCACCAAGTCTCTGCCACAGTGCAGCCTCGGGACAAGGGACCTGCCCCCAGTGCAGGAGCTCCCGGCACCCAGAGCATCCCACCTCCCTGCCACAGACTGGGTAACCTCCCACAGCTTAAATGGGCTTAATTTCTTTGAGAAGCTTATATCAGCCTACTTCCTTCTCTGAAGGCATAATTAGGATCATTCATTTCTTACCCTGCCTTTATTAAGCTAATTAGCAATAAAGGAGAAATGCTCAAGAGCATGAAAAAACCCACACAGTGAGGATGCAGCTGACCTGAGGCTCTTTAGTGCCTTCACCCCATAAGCCACCCTGCTGCAGCCCTCAGCCCTCCAGAAACATTTCCAACAACTGGAAAGGTTTCTTGTTGCAAGGCAGGTGAGGAGAAAATTGGTCCCAATTGTCATACCTTTGTTGGCACACATTTCTGTCAGTAGTTAGGAAAACCCCTGGCTCCCAGTGCCCCTGGGCTGCTTCTGTCAGCAGAACTCAGTCGCCGCTGGTTAATGACACTCTCCATACATACTTCGTCTCAGTTTCTTGAGCTAACCCAGTGTATTTTTCCTGGATTTTTGATATTTCGGCTGCTGGGTACAGCACTGTCTCGGTGATAACTTGCGGGGCTCCACCCCTACCTTCGCTGTTATCCATAGTTTCTGTTTTAATCAACGGCATCGTCACCACTTCTTCATTCTTGGGGTCATGGGACCCTTGCACTCCCTTCTTTAATTCGACTGTAAATTTTTTTCTCGGTCCTATGCATCTGGCAGAGCCGCATGGAGTCGCTGAGTGGTGTTATGTTCAGCAGTTAGTTGGATCTGGAAAATTTTTATTTGTTCTTGCAAGGCTTTGACTGTTTCACCATCAGTTAGTTTAATCAGGTGCTTCTCCTCCAGAGCTGCCACAGGTGCTGTTTCCAACACGTGCACCATGGTCCTTCTGTTTTCTGGTTGCGTCTTTTGTTCCTTCACAACAGCTTTTGAATCATACCCGTTATTATGGGCCCAGGTCATTCCTGGTGGAGAGAGGCATGCATTATACACTTGCAGTTTTTCAATAACTGGGGGAGCTGTCAAGTGCTGGCATTTCCTAGGCAGCCACAGCCCGCCACTGCTCGGATATCTCCTGGCTTATTGCTGAGAGACCACCTCCCAACTCCCCCTGCCTGCTTTCACTGCATGGAGGGTTGGTACTGCCTTATGGACCTTCCAATGCAACAGCCTTCAGCTTCTCAACAATAGGGGAGCAGCTAAGCTCTTGCTTTCCCAGACAGCCACAGCTTATCCCTGCTCGAACCTCTCCTGGCTTAGTGCTGAGAGGTTGCTTCACGTCTCTCCCCACCCATATTTACCAGGTAGAGAGTCGGTATCCCTTACCAGCTCCCCTGGGCAGAGAGCCTGTATCCTCAAGGACCTTCCAACACTGACGGGATCCTGTCCGCGGTGCCAATTTAATGTCACATCCCACCAGGGCAGGAGGTAGAAGTGACTCAGATTTGCCAGTCCTCTTGGTGTGAATTAAGGTGAAACGATACTCAAGGTCCATACACAATCACTACTTTTACTATGTATAATCGTAAACGTATTGACAGGGGCCCAACAATATTGTAAAAGTTACTTCTTAGCTTAAGTCCTGCGTTACCTAATTAGTTCAAGCCTTGTGCTACTTCTTTGTCCCAAGCCTTATGTTACTTATTAAGAAAGGGTGAAAGAATGAAAGAAAGAGGGAAGCGGAGAGGGGGAGAGAGAAAAGGAGGGAGAGAGGGAGGGAGGGAGGGACAGGGGGAGGGGGAGGGGGAGAGAGAGATCACCGGTCCAGGTTCCAGAGTTGGTCCAGCCAATGGAAGGTGTCTGGTTGGTAGGCGCACTCGTTCAAAAAAGTCCCCACAATGGCACTTGCCTTCCCCCTTTTATGTCCACCGGTCACTATGGACTGCCCCCAGGGTTTTTGCATCTTGCGAGTGTTTTCCTTGGAAAGGCTCAAGGGATCCCCACCCCTGTCCCCTTATCGAGTTTCATGTCATGCCAGTTGGTTAGCTATCCCCAATAGCTATGTACATTAGCACGCATGCTCATTACAGGAGTGGGGGGGCGAGTTTTGTCAGTCCTGAATCGAGTCAGTGGTCATGATCTCCCCCTGCTGCCTCTACCTTTCCCCTAGTTACCGCAGTTTTTGATTGACTTCACACTTTATCACCCGGCTGAGGCAGGAGGTTCCCTTTTATCAGTCTCTCAGTCCTTCTCCAAGGATATAACTGTAAAGCAGACTGCCTCCTTATCTCTCAGCTCTCTCCTCCAACTGTCAGATTCTGTTTTGCAAAGCTCACATAGTTCAAACTGTTCCAGGGGCTTACAAGTTAGCCTTGGTATTAAATTGCTTGTTCTTCCAGTTGGTCTCCTACACCATTTCTGTCCTTGAAATCAGGTTTTATTTTATGAATTCCCTGCCTCTTCTGCCAGACCTCAGTTGATTCAGGTCAAGGTACTGACAAAGTTCAAGAGGGTTTCATCCCGCCAGACACGGGAGAGAGGAGTAAAGATAGCTGGTACCAGGTCTGATCCAGTGCCCTGCAATCATGCTTCTGGGTAAACCACAATTGTCTCTCCCATGTGATTGCTGTGATCGATGAAGAGCTCCTTACTGATAGTTCATGAGTATTATTTATTGACTGGGTCATCACGGCCCTGTCTATATGTACTATAGGTAAGTGTCATGCACTTACCACATACCTGAGCTATTTCAGTAGTAGGACTGTTGGGTTGCTCTATACAGAGGCTGAAGACCTGGCTGGGCAGTTCTGTTAAAGGAGAAGCCGCAGTCTGAGCATTCATACACCACTCCGGGAGTTGCACACACACCACCCGAGGCTTTAACTGCTAGGACGAGGGTGCTCCACTGAGCCAATGGGTGCCCCTTTTTGACTCCTTGCTCACACACACTCATTCTCGGGCACTTTCTTTCCCCTCAGGCTCGACCCTAGGTTTTCCTGAAGCAGAGTCTCTGACATGACGTACGCCAGATGAATTTATTGGGTGTTACAGCAGTAAAGAACAGCTTGAGCTGGGTGCCTCCAGAGAGTATCGCTGAACAAAGAAATCCCTGGGCAATTACACTGTTACAATCCAAGTTCCCCTCCCCTCACGTTATGGTTCAGTCCAACAGCTATATTTGGGTCTGGGGTTTTCTTGTTCCTTATTGGATCCTTTCTCTGTCTCCACGTAGGACATTCCTTTTCTTATCTTAATGGATGCAGCTTCTGGTGATGGTTGTGGCTACCTTATCTTTCTGGTTTGCACCAGTTTCAAGTCCTTCCTTCATGTAGCTAAATATCGGGTCAGCATATCTAAGTGAAAGTTCACAGCTTGTGGCCTAAAGCTTTAGCAAGCCTTGCCACTAATGCTATATATTGGATTCCTTTTGAGCTAGAAACTAGATCTCTACAACAGTTGTGGCCAACAGCTCAGAGTGTTGCTGGTGGCCAGCTACTAGTGGCATACCTCAGGGACCGATCCTGCAGCCAGTACTGTTTACTGTCCTCAGCACCAACGTGGTCTGGGGACAGAGAGCACTCCCAGCAAGTTCACAGGTGCTTGGTGGGACAGGACTGTCAGTCAGAGGAACGTGGACAGGTTGGACAGGAATCTCATGAAATACAGCTACAGGCGCAACCAAGTCCTGTGCCTGGGATGGAAAACCCCCAGGCACCAGTACGGGCTGGACATCAGCCAGTTTGAAAGCAGCTCTGCAGAGAAAACCCTGGGGTTCCTGGTGGACAACAAGTTGACCATAAGTGAGTAATGCACCCTTGCAGCGAAGGCGGCCAACAGCCTCCTGGGCTGTGTTAGGAAAAGCATCACCAGCAGGTCCAGGGAGGTGATCCTTCCCATCTACTTGGCACTTGTGCTGAGTTTTGGGCTCCCCAATATAAAATGCACCCTAACATGCTGTAGGCCACTGCAGGCTACCAGTCTGGAGCACAAGTTATACAAGCAGAAGCTGAGGGACGTAGGTCTGCTGAGCCTGGAGAAGACAAGGCTTTTGGGGGGACAATTTCAGCTACCGCTGTGGGGCTTATAGAGAAGATGGAATCATACTTTTCTTGGAGGTGCACAGAAAGAAGCAACAGTCACACGTTGCAACAAGGCAAATCTGGACTTGATAAAAGAAAAGGAGTTTTTCACAAAAAATGGTGGGTGGTTAAGCACTGCATCAGATTCCCCAGAGGCTGGGGAATCTCCATCCTTGGATGTGCTCATAACAAGACAGGGCAAGGACTTGAGAAACCCGATCTAGCTTCAAAGTTGCCACTGCTTTGAGCAAGAGGTGGGACTACTGACCTCCCGAGGTCTCCTCCAACCTCGGTCACTCTGTGCCTCTGTGGCTCTGTGAAGATGCAGCCAGAGAGGAGAATGGAAAATGTAGATGTAATCTTCTCGGCACACACAGTGAGAGATGATGAAGGACCTGCTCATGGATGCTGTACAGCTTACTGCACAGAGTAGCTCCCCATGTTGGCTCTGGGAGCACCAACATGGTTTAGGCATCAGTCGTTCAAGGGACGGGCAAGCAAAACAGTGATGCCAACACCCCAGGTGTAATGGGCCTGGGCCGAAACAGCTCTCCTAGCATATTAAGTGGCACTTTGGCATGTGTAGCCCTTCTCCCCCCAAAGCCAGGGTTTTCTTTTAGATGTAAAGAAGCAACATATTAAAAAGGTTGTTTTGGGTCACCTCATTCCTTTGACTGCAGACTACTGGGGAGAATAAACTGCAGGCACAGAGGAGAGCAGAGCAGCTGGGAAAGCCAGCACTGCAGTCCCACCACAGGAGCACGAGCCCTGTGGGAGAGGTGAAATTGTGGAGCCTGAGGGCATCCTCCGAGAAGACAGAGAGAGGGCAAAGTGACAGGTTCAGCTAATCTGGTGATGACAACAACCAGTTAATAATTGACTCAGTGTTATTTGCCTTGCTCCAACTAAAAGTGGGGGGAAATCCATTCATTATGAGCTGCTTCTTCCGTGAGATTTCCAAGAGATAATGTTGAAGTATCTATCTCCTCAGCAAATACAACAGGTCACGAGGCACTCCTCTGCCCAGCCAGTAGATAAATGAAGGTAAACCTGGGGAAGCAGCCTGCTGCTCCTTTCATTACAGCCAGTCTTGTGCAGCAGCTTATGCTGGTTTGTGCCGGGATAGAGATAATGTTCTTCATAGTAGCTAGTATGGGCAATGTTTTGGATTTGTGCTGAAAACAGTGTTGATAATACATGGTTGCATTCGTTATTGCTGAGCAGTGCTTCCACAGAGTCAAGGCCTTTTCTACTTCTCGCACCACCCCACCAGCAAGTGGCTGGGGGTACACAGGAAGTTGAGAGGGGACACAGCCAGGACAACTGACCCCAAATGACCAGAGGGATATTCCATACCATATGACATCATGCTCAGCATATAAAGCTGGGGGATGAAGAAGTAAGCGGGGGATGTTCAGCATTATGGTGTTTGTCTTCCCAAGTAACCATCACGCCTGATGGAGCCCTGTTTTCGTGGAGATGGCTCAACACCTGCCTGCCAATGGGAAGCAGTAAACTAATTCCTTGTTTTGCTTCGCTTGTGTGCGTGGCTTTTACTTTACCTATTAAATTGTCTTTATCTCAAACAATGAGTTTTCTTACTTTTACCCTTCCGATTCTCTGCCCAGCAGAGAGAAAAGTTGAGGCAAAGGGTTGTCTGAATCATTTCAGAGATATGTTGGACTCGTTAAAAGCTATTATGAAAAAAACCCACTGAACTGACAAGGTGTCATTATTTTTTAATGCTGACAAGTGATGTCGGCGGAGCACACTGTCATGGGAGAACCCCCCAGGCGGGGGAAGGTGGGCCACCAGCATAGACATGGCCAGTCTCTCAAGAGAGTGCTAGCCCAGGCAGTAAGGCTGCAACGTACCTGAGGGACAGTCCCAGCCCTTTTTTCTTGAGCAACAGGGACACAGCCCAGGATGGTGGGACAGGACTGGGGCAAACACCTGCAGAACTGCTGGATGCTGGGTCTTTAGCTCAGCCCTTGCCATGGTTTCCTACAGGAACAGGATGTGAAACATAAGCTGTAGCAGGAGAGACACTCAGAGAATAGTAGGGTGTTTCTTTAACCTTTGCAAATATGGGAAACGCCACTCCCAAGAACATACTTGCCACCACACCAATGTCTATAGTGCAACAGGTTCTGTTTACATGAGAAAAAAAATGCAGTTAAGTCTCGCAAAAGCACAGCCCAAAGCATTTCATCACGGTGTTGAATTACCACCAAATAGAAGGTAGCTCTCCCTATATATTAAACTTCCCCAAACCGCAGTTCTGTGCCAGACGCTAAGCTGCGGACAAGTAGGTAAGATATCACTGCTCAGGGTGAGCACTCTTCTCATTCTCTTCAGCAATACCATCTCCTCGGCGGCCCAGGGGCTGCAGCTTTTTGCTGCATGAGATTTCTGCTTGAATAAGGATACAGCGTTTTGTCCTGTAGTTCTGGATTTAGGTCACCTAAATTTAGATGGCTCTCATCCATATGTAAGCCTATCTCTCATGGCTCCCCTCAGAGCCAGTGAGGGGAAATGGGTGCTCCCAGAGTACAAAACACCCTAAAGTAGGTAGCCACAATGAATTAGACAGCTTGCATCTTGAAAGTGCTGATTTCTGAGTATAAAGAAAGTCTCAGGAGATTTAGGCAAAGCTGTCCAGATGTGGCGAAGGCGGTTCGTATACAAAATCTGGGCAGGGAATAAAGACATTCATGGTGGGAGCGCAGCAGCACAGGGCACTGAACATTACTAACTTTATTTTTTCTGAATTAAATATTGGGGTTTGAGATTTAGAGGAAGTTTCCAAGATGTCATGGAAGACATGGGCTTGCAACACCAGCAGAAGTGAGAGGTCACAAGTCTCTCGTGGATGGCTGCAGCCTGGTATGTGCTGGAGCAGGAGAGCTGCCATGGTGTCTCTTATAAAAAGAGATGTGACTCCATTTGTGTGTCGCTTTGCCTCCCCAACAAGAGAAATACCCCATCAGCTCAGAAAGATTTTCTTTGTGTTTATTCAGCAAGCAGTGAGATACACTCATATCTTCATGTGTGCCAATGCTGACTGATTGAATTTCAGGCTGTTCTACATGCTCAGGAAGAAACACCCCATGTACCCGATGCTCATGCTGCTGGGCCTTGCTGCCCTCCTGGGTAAGTCTGGCATCCTTCGCTTCCTTGCCCCAAGGAGCCGGGGACACACACCCTGCAGCTGGGAAGCAGGAGACATTGATGCACCTCCTCACCCCTCTCCCCAAAATCTTGGTTGCCACTAGACTCTATTGGAGGAGAGAGTGCTCAGCTCCCTTTGTGAGTCTTGCAGAAGGAAGGGTGGCCTCTGAGGGACAGGTTGGCTCAGAGTACAGGGTGCAGGGCACAGGACGCAGGACACAGTGCAGGACCTCACCTCCTTTCCATCACAAAGAGCGACAGAGGCAGCCCCATGCAGCTTCTGCTCCCTGCAGCCTATCCTCTCCAGGGTCCAGCCTCCCCTTGGGTTTTACTTGCAGTTACAAAAGATTTTTAGTGCTTGAGCCTTTCTGTGTTGCCTCTGCAGGTGCCTCCCAGGGCCGCACAGATTGCTATGGCAGTGTAAGCAGAATTAAAACTTCTGGGGCTTCGTGCAAAACTGCAAAGCCAGAGGGTTTATCCTACTGCGGTGAGTATCCCTCTTCTGCCAGAGGACTCCATTTCTCCCTGGCACAATAATCCCAAATCCTTCACATTTCCAAAGTGCTGAACACACACTAGCTGCCGAGCCTGCACAATATCCCTGTAAGTGATCATCTACCTCCTCCCAGAGGCAAGGCAAATAAAATTTTGATGTAATTCTGTCTGTATTAGAAGGAGACAGGTGAGAGACAATTCTGAGTTTTAAAAGTTATTAAGCAAATATCTGTACTTTTTATTTTAATTACAGGAGTTAGAGCTTCAGAAAAGATCGCTGAACGGGACCTAAGAGCTATGGATCAATATAAAACACTCATTAAGGAAGTTGGCAAAAAACTGTGTGTCGAACCAGCTGTCATCGCTGGCATCATCTCCCGGGAATCTCATGCTGGCAAAATACTGAAGCGTGGCTGGGGTGACAATGGAAATGGATTTGGTTTAATGCAGGTATTTGCTAATACTCCACTAAAACCTGATAAGCAAATAGCATAAAAATAATAGTAAGCCTCCTAAACGTATCATCCATTACAGTAGGGAAATTACATCTTTTTGTTGTTTTGATATTTCTAGGTTGACAAAAACTCACATAAACCTGTGGGTAAATGGAACAGCGAAACTCATCTTACCCAGGGCACAAAAATACTTATCGGGATGATAAAGACAATACAGAGCAAGTTCCCACGCTGGACAAAGGATCAACAGCTGAAAGGTAAGGTACAGGCCACAGGTTTTTTCCAGGAGAGAAGAAAAACTTTAGGACAAGAAAATACTGAATTAGTTCCTGCATTCCTCAATAACCACATTTTTAACAGGCTGTCACTTAGCTTTTTGCCCCTGTTTTTATTTCACCATGGAAACACAAGCTTTGTCAATTCTCTGTAGTTTCTGCCTTTCCTTAGTATGGCAGCTTTGCCGAGTTTCCAGCACCATGCAGCAAATATTTATACACCTGAAATCTAGTCTATATAAGAGCTGAGCTTTCCTTATCTGACCACAAGGAGTCTCCTACAGCCATTCAAATCAACAAATAGCTCCGTGGTTTATTTGAATGGGCCAGCAGTTCACTCCGTACCTCTGCTGACAAAGAAGGCGAGGTGTTTGCTCTCAGGTAATTGCAACACTGTGCCACGCAATGTGGAAAAGCTGCCTGCTTCAAAGCAGGTTGCACTCCACAACCCCCTTGGACTGCTGGGGTGCCAAGGTGGGTTCGTTTTACAGCCATTTCCGATATCTCTGCTTTTCAACAAGGCATATGGTGCAGCTTATACGCAGCTGTGAGACAAAGATAATGCAATGTATGAGTGTGTTTAAACTCTCTTTTAAGAGATACGATACGATACGATACGATACAATATGATATTAACAAGCCCATTGTAAATGAAGGGCTTGTGCTGGACCAGGTAAATGGTGCAAGTTCCTCAAGCTGCAAATATCTGTGAACACAAAACCTCAGGTGTCTTTCTGATGTTTTGATGGGCTCAGGAATAACCCTAAGCTGTTTACAGAGCCCAACTTAAGTCAGAGAAGCTCTGATAACATCACCTACTCCCCTTCCGAAGACTCCATCAGTGAAAGCTTTCAAAACCAGTAAAAGCAGAACATATCAGGGTGGAATTTTCCCTATTTTTTTTTTAAGTCTGTATGACTTCTTATGGTGTTCCATTTCAGGTGGGATTTCTGCCTACAACGCTGGTCCTAAGAATGTCCAAACCTATGACAGAATGGACATTGGCACCACCCACAATGATTACTCTAATGATGTGGTTGCACGAGCCCAGTATTACAAGAAACACGGATACTAGACTTAGGAATCTCTACTGAGTAACTTCCTTACCATCACCTGCATGACTTCCCTGAGGGAGCCAAGACACAGAGCAGCCGCACCCTGCATATCCACACAGATGCAAATGTACAGGAACTTAATTTACATGACTAAGAATGAGCAGACTAATGCTCTCGATTTTTAAAACAATATTCAGTAAGACACCGGTCTTGTAGCTCCTTTACAAGCAATATGGTTTGGATTTTGCAAAGGGAATATTACCAAATTCTTAATATTTTTTTCTGCTAGCTACATATTTCTCTGAGTTATGAGGACTGTCTTGTTTTGCTATTGATAATTTGCTGCCTTCCAGATCTTAAAACACATTTCTGCCAAAATCTGTCATTCTTTTAAGAAATCAAAAGGCAAAGTACTTCCTTGGGTATTAGCTTAATGATTTATTTTTTCAAAGTTGCTTGATATTTACACTATGCTGTGGAGTAGTAATTTTTTTCTGAATGCTAATTTTTCATATAAATGCATAGAATAGAGATAGATGTTTTCAGTCATACAGAAATAAGCAAACTGAAATCGAATAAAAGTGTTATCAGCAAACAAAGCAGGACTCCAATGTACTCATATTGTCATGTGTGTCAGCAAAATTTGGATAAGTATGATGTTAATTTTATGCAGATAGAGAAACTGAGAAGGGAAGAGGGTGAAATACATATTTGTGCATCATAAAATTATTTTCCCCCTCTGCTGCTTGTAGAAGAGTGACAGTCAGGAAAACAGCAGTCTTTGAGTTCAGCAGATTTTGGTGCTCCTATTTCTTCTAGACATGGAACTGAACTATTTTGGGGGTGGGAGGGTGGAAAGGCAATGAAAGGAGAGGGGTAGGTGCCTGCATGACTGAGTGACACTCATTCTACAGGGCCAAAGGAAGAGTTGGGTTTGGTCTGGCAGTGCAAGCCGTGCCTTTCCCACCAGCATCCACGTGCATGCTGAGGGAACTTTCTTTATTCTTCCACGACGAGCGCACCTTCTGGGACTGGGAATAACTGTATGTCAAAATAATTAGAAAAACCACCGGCTGCAAGCATCTTAAATGGAAGGGAAAATGAAATCCAAAGCCATTAACAGTGCACAGAGTTATGATACACATCCTCCCAGGAGCAATTAGAGGCCACGCTGCAAACATGCAGCACGAATTTAAACAGGGTAAATAGTGCATGGCCAACCTGTTTGCCTTTTGCATTGAGATGACCGGCTTCATGGAAAAGGGGAGAGGAGTGGATATGGTATACCTTGACCTAGCAAGGTCTTTGCCCCAGCCTGCCTTAGTATCCTTATAGCCAGACTGGTGAGACACAGACTGGATAGGCAGATAGAAAATTGGCTAGAAAGTTTCCAGGCTCAAAGCATGGTGGTCAGTGTCACAGGGTCCAGCTGGTGGTCAGTTGCTAGTGGCATCCCCTGGGGACGGATCCTGCAGCCAGTACTGCTTTGTGTCCTCAGCAGCAGTTCAGACTGGGGACGGAGAGTGCTCCCAACAAGTTCACAGCTGATACCAAATGTGGGGTCCTGGACAGGGTGGAGAAATGTGCTGATGGCAACCCCATGATGATCAATTAAGAAAAAGGCAAAGCCCTGCATGTGGGAGAGAACACCCCGTGTACCAGTATGGGTTGGGGCCAACTGTCTAGAAAGCAAGCTGTGCCAAAAGGGACCTGGGGGTCCTGGTGGACACCATGGGCCCACGTGGAGGTGTAGCTAAGAGCACCCTGAGCTGCTTGTGAGAACACACATGAAGCACTGTATCCAGTTTGGGGCTCCCTGACAGAAGAGGGACATTGACATGCTGGGGTGAGTCCAGCAGAGGCCACCAAGCTGGTCAGGGGCTGGAGCACAAGGACACACAAGGAGAGGCTGAGGGAGCTGGGACCACTCAGCCTTGAGAAGAGTCAGCTTTGGGGTCACCATGCTGTCTAGACCCTGACTGCACTGATGGGGTCTGCAGCATCTTCTCCCTCTCTCCCAGGAGTCTGGCTGCCTGCATTGAAAGTCAGCTCTGATATTGCACTATGAGGAGCCTCATCTGTTCTCCCCTCCAATGCACCTTTTGCCTGCTGGCTCAGGAGCTGCATTTAAGCTTGTGACCTTGCCCTGCATCTTTACCTGAGCTGCACTGGAAGTTAGCCTGCACCTGGCTTTGTAACCTACTGATCCTCATTTTGCCTCACTGACTTTCAGAGAACCACAGAGTCACAGAATGGTAGGGGTTGGAAGGGACCTCTGGAGATCATCTCGTCCAACTCCCCGCTTGAGCAGGTACACCCAGAGCAGGGGGCACAGGACCGCGTCCAGGCGGGTTTTGAATGTTTCCAGAGAAGGAGACTCCACAACCCCTCTGGGCAGCCTGTTCCACTGCTCTGTCACCCTCACAGTGAAGAAGTTTTTTCTCATGTTTAGGTGGAACTTCCTGTGTTCCAATTTGTGCCCATTGCCCCTTGTCCTGTCATTGGGCACCACTGAAAAGAGTCCGGCCCCATCCTCTTGACACCCACCCTTCAGATATTTAGAAGCATTGACAAGATCCCCCCTCAGTCTTCTCTTCTCCAGGCTGAACAAACCCAGGTCTCGCAGCCTTTCCTCATAAGAGGGATGCTCCAGTCCCCTGATCATCTTCATAGCTTTCCGCTGGACTTGCTCAAGCAGTTCCCTGTCCTTCTTGAACTGGGGAGCCCAGAACTGGACACAGTACTCCAGATGTGGCCTCACTAGGGCAGAGTAGAGGGGGAGGATCACCTCCCTCGACCTGCTGGCCACACTCCTTTTAATGCACCCCAGGATACTGTTGGCCTTCTTGGCCACACGGTCACATTGCTGGCTCAGGGTCAACTTGCTGTCCGTCAACACTCCCAGGTCCTTCTCAGCAGAGCTGCTTTCTAGCAGGTCAGACCCCAGCCTGTACCGGTGCATGGGGTTGTTCCTCCCCAGGTGCAGGACCCTACACTTGCTTTTGTTGAATTTCATGAGATTCCCCTCGGCCCAGCTCTCCAGCCTGTCCAGGTCTCGCTGAATGGCAGTGCAGCCTTCTGGTGTATCAGCCACTCCTCCCCATTTTGTATTGTCAGCAAACTTGCTAACGGTACACTCTGTCCCTTCGTCCAGGTCATTGGTGAATATGTTGAACCCAGCACAAACCCCTGGGGAGCACTGCTAGTTATGGGCCTCCAACCAGACTCTGCGCCATTGATCACGACCCTCTGAGCTCTGCCCTTCAGCCAGTTCTCAATCCACCTCACTGTCCACTCCTCTAACCCACACTTCCTAAGCTTACCTATGAGGATGTTATGGGAGACAGTGTTGAATGCCTTACTGAAGTCAAGATAAACAACACCCACTGCTCTCCCTTCATCGACCCAGCCAGTCACACCATCATAAAAGGCTATCAGGCTGGTCAAGCATGATCTTCCTTTTGTGAATCCACGTTGACTACTTCTGATAACCTTCTTTTCTTCTACATGTCTGGAGACGACCTCCAGGATGAACTGCTCCATCATCGTTCTGGGGATGGAGGTGAGGCTTACTGGCCTATAGTTTCCTGGGTCCTCCTTTTCACCCTTTTTGAAGACTGGAGTGACATTGCCTACCCTCCAGTCCTCAGGCACCTCTCTTGTCCTCCATGACCTTTCAAGATGATGGAGAGTGGCTTAGCGAGAGCATCCACCAGCTCCCTCAGCACTCGTGGGTGCATCCCATCAGGGCCCATGGATTTGTGAGGATCCAGTTTGCCTAAATGATCTCTAACTCAAGTCTCCTCAACCAAGGGGAAGACTTCCTTCCTCCAGATTTTCTCTCTCACCTCTGGGGGTTGAGATGCCTGAGAGCCAGCCTTAGCAGTAAAGTCTGAAGCCTTCCTGGCTTGCTCTTGAACCTGTCTTGTAGGTACAGACTTGCCCTAGCAAGTCCCCTCGACTTGGAAAGAGCCTGCTTGCCATCACCACAGCCCATGTGATGCTGTGAGCAGTTGGCATGGGAAGGTAGGCTGGGAGGTGTCTGCCTTGTTGACACCCTGGAGGAGTGGCTGTCTGACAGCATACCCTTGGAAACCCAGGTGATTTATGTGATTTTTTTAAATGCAGGCTACACAAATCACCAAGAGGTAACAAATGCTGATCACTATTCAACTCTGAGAATTACCCATTACTCCTGCAGATTGACTCTGATCAATCGCTTCTGCAGATGCCTCATGCCACTAGTTCCCAGGACCAGCATAGAAGGATGTCCCTGTCCCAGGGCTCACTGACCCACAGGCTCCATTAGCTGGAAGGCACCTTGCTGACACTTCAGCTAGAGCTGCTATGATATTACTTGTGTTCAACATACACGTTTTAAAGCTACTGTCTCTTGTCTTACCTTGTACCAAATTGCTCAGTAGTACATCTGAAGGCAAGGTCTTAGCACTGCCAATCTCTATACTAACTCCCACCGAGCCCATACAGCCAATGTCAAGTGAGGTAAGGGCCGCTGTGCATTTAAGTACAGTTAAACATGAGCACCTCAGTATTTTATACCTCTTGGCAATTGATGTAGCAGGGTTTTCCAGTAGTCATATAATAAATATGTGTCAAAAACATCCTGTCTTTTTGTTTCTTATTCAGAAAAAAAATTCCAAAGCTTTGTACTTTGCCTTAGCAAAGACATAATTGGCTTAGTATGTTTCTTCACAAGGTTCTTACATACATGCGGAGATGGCTGGAAACCCCACAGCAGAGTCGCTGTAGACATCCCTCCATGTGGGCGGGTGGCAACCTCACCTTCTCCCCATCCATGCCACCAAGGTGGGCTGCACTCCACACACCAGGATTTGCTTCCCACAGCTATAGAGGGGATTTAGTCTCCAACATCCACCATTCTCCAGCCCTCCAGCCTGCAGACCAACATTGCCAGTGTCCCTAGCTTAGGGCCAGAGCAAGGCAACGGGATGGGAGACGGGAGTGGGGAGGGCAAAAGTGTCCTGCTGTGGTACGAAGGCAACCACCACACTAGGAAGTACAACATAATGTTTTCCTCTGCAAGTCATGTGAAGTCTTCATGCTAATCACCACCAGAAAGGCCTCAGCCGAGGACTGTGTTTGGTTTGGGTAGCTGCAGCTCAGTGAAGATGGGGACCAACTGGAGATCCTCAAAACCACAGCAATAACTATGATCAGAAGTGAAGAAAATGTGGCCTAAAAAGACTGCAGAACTGCGATGGCTCAGACAAGGAAAAACATGCTAAGGACAGGTGTATGTGTCTACACCTACTTAAAAGACAGCCAGGAAAGGGAAAGAAGTAAACAGGTTTGACACATTCATGCGGACAGAGTAGACCAGGTACACACACATAAATGCAAAAATACATGTAGTTTCCCATTTTTGGCTTTCATTTTTAATCAACAATGAATACAAAGCATTTAAGTATTGCTCGTTAGTATTTACCTTATTGTGAGAATGGCCTTTGCTGTACTTATGTGAGGTCATGAACAACACTTCCAAGACACTTGAGAATTTATCTAGTCTCAGCTCAGCTTTGAAAGACCCAAGGCTTAAAAAAATGAACTTATTAAAGAAGACACTGAAATTTGTGCAATTTGTGTAATCTTCATGTCTCAGTCCTGTTTGCACTCTCCAGCATGGGGCTTTACATCTGCTGATGGGACAAATAGAACTTCTGCAAAAACTACTGGGGACTTTTGAAACCAAACCAATAAATAAAAGCAGCGGTTTTTAAACATATGGTGCAACTTGTTCCCTGTAACAGCCACAGCCACTGCTTTGCTTCTTTCAGTACTCTGTTGGATCTGTACTATTGGTGTTTCACCCTCACAAAATTTACCATGGGGGAGACACATGTCTGGATGGATTAGCAGTGACCGGGAGGTCTGCCATCCAGTGGCTTTTTTCCTTACTGCTGAACAGCTACAGTGCCTTTGATCCACGCTGCCTGCTAATTTGGGTTTGTGCCTTCACCTTTGTTGTCACTATACAAGAGGGGATAACAACAGAGACCTTGCATATTCTCTGCGTATCCAAATTCTCAGTGGTTGCAGCTCTGTGTCATGCTATTGTTGCTGGGTCTTTGCTTGCAAAAGCTTTACTACATCCAAAAGAGCAGGTTCCCGTTTTCCCATTGTCAGCATGTCTTTGCTTTTAACAATCAAAGGAGGGGGAGTTGTTTTCAGACAAAGCTCCTCCTGGTTTCAAACTGTTAGCAATGGGGTTTTAAATTAAATTACAGGTATTCCATTTTTAAAGTTGTAAATGTGTTCATGCTGTAAATCAGAAATCCTATTATGTTTGGGTGAATGCACAAGAAGGTGTTAGGCGTTCCTGTTTCTGTTTCTCGTAATACAAGTGACACTCAAGTGGGTAATATGAGTGGGAAGTGGACTGAGTCAGCAGCTCCAAAACACCATCAGCAGATAAAAAGCCCATTTGTCTCCAGGAAGTGCAACAGAAGGTGGGGAGACATCCTGCAGCCAACATGTCCGGTCTGTGATGTTTGTCTAATATTCTTGTAAATAATTGACTGTACCCAACTCTGTTTTCCATTTAACTGTGGGATCGGGTTAGCATTGTTCCTCTCAGTTGCTGTTTGTGTGTTTTCTCTTCTACAACTGCATGTTTAGGCAACAGATAAATGCAGTTAAATTGCAAGTGAGACAAACTGCAAGTCAGATAAATTGTAGTTTTTTTAATTGAAGGATGTTTCTCTTTGATTTTTCCTGTTGATGGTAGCTATGGAGAAGAAAGCTGGCACCAGTAATTAGTGTAGGATTTCTTTTGACTCTCATAGATTTTTTTTTTATTTTGGAATAGAAAAATCGCCTTTTGGGGTGCCTTTCTCCATTGGCTATGGAGGCAGCCCAAGGCACAAGCTTAGACTAGACAGCTAAGTTTTAGGCAAGCTAAAATTTGAGGAGATGAATTGTGCACAAGCTAGTTCACCTCACAAGCTACACTGTGGCTTTATGCTAGCCTGACCAAGAGGTAATCCTTTCCAGAGCATACAATACCATGACTGCATCTGCTAGCACAAATGCCTGCGCTAGTATCAAAATGATACCGTGGGTTGCAGTCATGGATCTGAAAACATTTTAATGGCATGCATCACACACTGCGCTGGCCTGACATTTGGTTGTAAATACTGCTCTTAGGCTGTTTGGAGCGTTATGGGAATATACTGAATGTTGACACAACTGGAGCTTCAGAGGCAACTGCAAAACCGGAAGGTCTGAGCTATGCAGGTAGGCACTAATTCAGTTATTCATTTCACCTTACAACCACGCACAAGCTCATGCCTATTACAGATCCTGGTCTCTGGCTGTCAGTCATTGCATGCGAGCAGGTTTTTCCACAACCAATAAAGATCTTACTTGGGCGCATAAGTTTATGCTGGGAATAGAGTTGCCTTTGAGATATTCTAAGGAATATTCAAGACTATCACAGAGAAAATGTGAGGTCTGCTGAGCGCATCTAACCCCTGCCATCAAGCCTGCTTTTCTCTCTCCCCTACGAGGGTTTCCCTCATGACCTAAGTTTCTGAACATTTCCCCATTATAGTCCTAAACTAAAAGGAACTAAATCTGGGACTAATCCACCCAAAGGTTTAAATTTAAAACACGAAGACCTGCCTTTTAGTCTGCACGCTAGATAACTGCCCTCTGTATTTGAAAAAACATTTTATATCATCTGTGTATTGATTTCTAGGACACTTACCCTTCAGCAAAATTGGTCAATTCTATCATTACTTCTCCCTACATAGATTCAGAAGGATTCAAAATGTCAGCTCAGTCATAATGACTGTTAGAACAACTTACTTCTGATTTTAAAAATGAAAGGAAAAGTCATGCATGTTGTGTTGTAGGAGTTCCTGCCTCAGAGAAGATTGCAGAAAAAGATTTGAAGAACATGGAGAAATACAAAGCCAAGATTAAAAAAGTTGGCAACAGCAAGTGTGTTGATCCAGCTGTGATTGCTGGTATTATCTCTCGAGAGTCGCATGCTGGGGCAGTGCTGGATGATGGCTGGGGTGACGGCGGAAATGGGTTTGGTTTAATGCAGGTATGGTCAACCTTGTTAAAAACGCAAACCTCATCATTCTTTTGAAGCAGAAAGTCAGAAGAGCAGCAGGGGCCCCGTTGAAAGGCAACCCCCTAAACCTTTTCAGACAACTCTTTGGCCAGCATAAAGTTGACACCGACCCAGCTGTCAGCTCCCAGCACTGGGGACAGACCCCAGTGAGTGTCAGGGCATAAGCAGACTGCTTTTGCACTGTGAAACCACTGCTTCCTTCCCACCACTTTCTTGGGAATGAAGAGACTAACTGTTCCTATTTCATACTTTAGATAATTAATCTTTTTTCAGAAAGCATTTTTTTTAATGAAGCACAGAGGCCTGTAGGCTGCAGCTACATACAGTCAGGTTAATTACCCTTTATGCACCACAGGGGCCTGGCTAGTGGGGGATCTTGCTTCATTATTCATGCCTACATTCATGCCTCACTTGTTTGCCAAGTTGTATGCTTATCTGTACAATCCCTAAACATTTGCTGCTTGCATTGGGATCCACTTAGGTAACAGCTCCAGCCCCCTCAGGCTTGCGCTTTACCACCCCATGGATAGGAGGTGGAGAAGAAGGAGAAGGAAAAGGAGAAGGAGAAGGAAAAAGAGAAAGAGGAAGAAAGAGAAGGAGAGAAAGAGAAAGAGAGAAAGAGAGGAGGAGAAGGAGGAGAAGGAGAAGGAGAAGAAGAAGGAGAAGGAGAAGGAGAAGGAGAAGGAGAAGGAGAAGGAGAAGGAGAAGGAGAAGGAGAAGGAGAAGGAGAAGGAGAAGGAGAAGGAGAAGGAGAAGGAGAAGAAGAGCAGAACTGGGGCAGAGATCAAGGGAAGATCCCTAGAGGAAAGAGGGATTCTCCCACCCCTGATGCAGCTGGAGCAGAGAGGAGCAGTCACCTTGCAGCTAGAAAAGCTTAAACAGCAGTAAGCCACTTTCTGCACCCTGTCACCTTTACAGCAGCAGTTGTGTTGGGTTTTTAAGGCTCTGACAGACAAGGAGGTGGGGCAGGCATCCCCCTTCAGTGCCCTGATAGTCTGCTATTTACACATCTGCTGGCTTTGCCTGCACCTTGAGCTAAGTTTGCTTTCTCTCTATACAATTACAAAAGAGGTAAATAATGAGATTAAAGATCAAAATTAATACAAGCAGCCTGTAAGCAATTAAGTCCTCTGCATAAACAGTGGGGTTTCTGGTGTGCTGATATTGCTGTCTCGCTTTCAGGTTGATAAACGCTACCATAAGATTGTCGGGAAATGGGACAGTGAAGAGCACTTAGCACAAGGCACAGAGATTTTAAGCTGGATGATAGAGACAATCCAGAAGAAATTCCCAACATGGACAAAAGAACAGCAGCTTAAAGGTAGAGTTTTGTCGGCTTTGAAACACTTCACACACATGAAAGTCAAGCACAAGAACGCTGTAAAACCGAGCACTTCAGAAAACTAAACACATCCCAGTCCCCCTGTTCACTTTATTGACGTGTGGAACAGTATCCCTTGGCACTCACTAAAAGGAACAGAGGAATAAGATGTGGTTAGCTTTCTAGCAGGCTTTTGGAAAACCTGGCAAATATAATGACATTTTCCAGTTGCAAGGAGTAAGACTGGAGTTTTCCCCAGCTCTCCCCATTTCATTTGTTTTACATTTCTATACCCACCTACAAAAAGCTACTATCCTGGCAACTCCAAAGAAGGCACACATTAATTTTGAAAAGGTATGGTCCTCTCTGAAGGAAACATGGTTACATTCTTGAGCACTGATTACTGTTGAAGCCATCATGGTTGGATCCCTTTATTCCAACTACAATATAAATATGTCTGAGGTTATTAATGCGGGTAGACATGAAGGAATATGCACAAAAGGAAACAGTCATACAACTGAAGATGTTACATTAGCAAAACACAGCAAGGGGACAATGATCAGCAAGTCTGGATGTAAAGGAGGAAATGATGATTTCTTCACAAAGTTAAAACACAAAAGGAACACCTCAGTGCCAAAAAACAGCTGGAAATGGTAATACAATACTCGTGAAAAGAGAGCTGCAAACTAAAGCAACACATTTAAGTTGTGATTTTTGTTTGCGTGCTTATTTACTGACAAAGTATCATCTCTGTTTATGTGTTCCTTTCACTTTCATTTCAGGTGGGATTTCAGCCTATAATGCGGGCCCTAACAACGTCCAGACCTACAGCAGAATGGATATTGGCACAACACACAATGACTACGCCAATGACGTGGTTGCAAGAGCCAAGTTTTATAAGAGAAATGGATACTGAGATAACAGACTAATTATTAGATTTGAGTCACTGACTGCATACTTTCCTTCTAATTAAAAAAATCCTGGATTTCTCCCCCAGAAAGAATAAGAATGGCGGAGGGCAGTGAAGCCAGAAACAAATGCAAGCTTTCAATGTTTTTTTTCAGCTAAGGCTAAAAAAAATCACTTTAAAAGATAACACTACTAATAATCCAAAGTGCAACCTATCTTTTGCCATTTATTTTTTCTCTCACTTCACAAGAATATTCAAGCAAATGTTTAATCCATGCTTCCAGTTTCTCAAGCAGATTAATACTGCAAGAAAGTTATAACGCTGCTTAGCAAGATTTTATCTGCCTTAGATTTTATCTGTCAATACATTGTCTAACAGCAGTACAAAATTTCTTGCTAACAATTTGCAATTTTGGAATTGAATATTTGCAATAAATATTGTATATGCTTAATGTACCAGAAGAGAATATCACAGTGTATTGTATCCTTTCAGAATAATTGCTCTTAACTTTGGTGGCGTGATCTGAAAGTGCCTGTTTCTTGTGACCCGAGGGAAAATACTAAGCTATCCTTAACTTTTTTTTTGCCCTTAATACTACTTCATTTTAGCCTTTACAGTTGCAAACAATCTGTAAAACTCAAGCTGCTGTGTAATGAATACTTTTATTGAGCTGTATATTAGCTTCAATGCTGGGTCTGGACTAAGAATATGCACATTCCATCACGATTTTAAAATGGCATATAGTTTATAAAATCTGATGCAAGTTCATGCACAATAAACAGATCCTTTTAATCAACCACATAGTAAAGCTTTTGGGGAGCCTTAGCTTCAGAGTTGTTGGGTTCATTCAGCCATTTCAAGACCCAGGGGAGAAAAGTAAGTGGTTTAGAGTGGTTTAAAAAAAAACACCAAACCTCAAGCATATCACTAGGGACTAAAGGAGAAATAACAAAGAACATGTGGGGGGGGGGGTTGGTTGCTTGAAATATGGTGCATTTTTTATAGCTAGTATTTTGTACCTGTGATTAAAAATACCCTGATGCTATTATTAGAATTGTATTGATCTACTCACACTACAGTATTGATTACGAAATCTGAAACAGTAAGTGAACCTGCAACAGAGCAATAGCACAGAAATACAAATTTATTCTTAAAACAGTACATTTCTACATTGCTACCACTTATTGCACCTCAGATTTGTTTGAATATACTTTAAATACTACAGCAGCTAGACATGGCAAATGGTTCCTACGCAAGAAGCAAGCTCAACGTGAGCCAGCTGTGTGCCTAAGCAGCAAAGGCAGCTACGGGTACCCTGGGCTGTATGAACAGAAGCACAGCTCGATCAAGGGAAGGGATTACATGCCTCTACTAAGCACTTGTTAGACCACATCTAGAGTAGTGTCCAGTTTTGGGCCCCCTGACACAAGAAAGAACAATTAAGTAGAGCGAGGTCAGCAGAGAGCCGCCAAGGTGGTTGGGTCTGGAGCACTTGCCCCATGAGAAGGGACAGCTTCAGGTGGACCTAACAGCAGCCCCACAGCACCTACCTGTGAGGGATAACTGAGCAGACAGAGCTAGGCTGGCTCCGCACAGTAGCACAAGGTGGGAAGAGAAGTGACAACATGCATAAGCTGAGAGAAGACAGGTTCAGACTGCATACAACCTCTTCCCCATGAGGACAGTCAGGCAGCAGAGCAGGCTGCCCAGAAAGGCTGAGCTGTCCCTGTCCTCAAAGGTTTTCAAGACCCGACTGGACGAAGTCCTGAGCAACCTGGTGTGACCCCACTGCCGCCCCTGTGTTGAGCAGGAGGTTGGACTATAGACCTGCGAGGTACCTTCCAACTGGAATTTTGCCTGATCTTGCTGAGAAATTGAGGTTTTTCAGCTTGGTTTTGAGTTTTTGCCTTTGGCCTGTTCGTACGAGCCATTACAGTCTTCAATGCCGCTACGATAGCCTAGCCTTCTTTTTCTTTCTCCCGCACACAGTGTCTCCAGCTTTTGTGTTCCTCTACTGATACGTCTATCCCTTTGAACTCCTACTGGTGTTTACTCTTCTCTGCAAGCATGCAGAAAGGATAAACATTCATTTTCAGCAACTGTATCCCTCTGATCTTCTCACAACATACAGTCATTAAGATTAACTCCTCTACAGTGTGCCTAGTGTGGGAGAGGCTCATAGTGTGTTAAACTATGGAATTTACGCTCCCTGGAATGAAAACTACTTTATCATTTGATAGAGCAGTGGCTTCCTAACTTTGGCCACAATTCTTAAATCTGTAAATAAAAATACGCACACTGTACTAATCATGATCCTTCAGTTAAAGGCGCTATTTTATAAGCCTGGAGCCCATAATTACTAACTTGCATCAAAGAGGTATGCTTCAGGGTCTCCAGATTACTAAAGTCTGCAATTTTAGAACAGGAAAAGCATCAACTTTCACATAGACTGCAGCTCTTAGGCTATTATTATTAAACATTTAGGATCAAGAAATATATATGAAGTGAGATAGCATGTTTCCTGAAAGACAAATTATACAGCCCACCAGGACGTGAATCACTCCTCCTGCTACTCCCAAATGGGGAGTTCACGTACTTTTTAAGCTACAGAGGAGGCCAGATGACAGACTGCTAAGGAACAAGCATGAGATCTGGATGACTGAGTTAAGTCACCCAAACGCCTGCCTCAATCAGATGACACTCTCAGTGGATAGGCAGTCGATTCTTGTGTAACTGGTAGACAGAGGGCTTTTCAATTCCAGTTCCTTCTTTCGCACGGTAAAGGCGAAGTCATGCACCAATCATTGTAAACCTTCACTGTTAGCTGGGAAATGTCCTCACCATCATTAGTTAGATCTAGTCTAATTACTTCTCTGCTTATCTGACTTATATAAATAAAGTTCTCTAACAACTAGCCATGAACTGCAGCAATCTAGCCACAAAGTTAAAACACGACGAAAGAAAGCCTATCATTCATTTAATATTTCAGGCACACGCTACCAATATTGAATTTTGTATTTGTACACATGCAATCTTTATTTAAGCATCAGTGTCATCCCTGTCACTCATACCAGACAGGGTAAGAATTAAGCTTACATTTCATACACAAACTCTTAAATCAGGAGTTAAATTATTTATTTTAGAAAACATAAATCCAGCCAGCACACCTTATGACTTAATTTCTTTCTGCTCCACAGGTTTCAGATGCCGTTTAATGATGAGCTCTCCCTTGCTCGTAAGAAAAGTGTCTGACATTTCCTCTTCTGTTGGCAATCCGTAAGGTAGTTTCAGTGGCTGTATTCTACAGGCAAAACAGTTTGCTTAGTGAAGTCCTATGACTAGAAGAGAGTTACATTAAGTGTTCCAAATTAAACAAATAGTTAACAAACCTTATCAGATGTTTAATAACTTTCAGTCTGGAATTCACAGAAGGGATATTTTTGTGCAGTCTTGGCTGATGTGCCTAAATGAAGGATAGAACAGGTTTTACAAATGCATTGCCAAAACCCAAATCTCTGTTCACTGAACTTTTCACACTATCAGTAAAAATATAAACATTTGCAAATACAAGATTTAGAGAAATGTCATGAATCAAGAACATACATAAAAATATGAAATCAAAACTTGATCACATTAGATTCCAGTAAAATGACAAATTCAGCTTTATTCCCATTACCACTACATTAAAATTTCTTCCATCTGTTAAAAATACTATACATGTAAATACAGGAGTTTAGGGGTAAGACTGCTTGCTTCAGTTAGATCTTAAATTGATCAAGCATGCACTTTTTTTTCTCTGTAATATAACACTGACTAGATGAATCCTTGCACAATGTGCAGTTGGCCGAAAAAAATCTGGATAAATGTCTCTGACACAAACTCTTAGAGTCTTGGTTTTGGAAGCCTTTTCATTAATAAGCAAGTCTTATTTGTCTACCTGCAATATCTGAATAATATGAACCACAGAGAAAACTGAATTCAAAAGTATTTACAAATCTATTTTTATTATTTTTAGCAGAATTCTCTAGGTAAAGTTCTCCCCAGGCATGAAGAGCAATACCATACAGTGATATTCTGAATTCCCACTAAAAGGGCATTTGACATTAATGTTCTTCTCAGCTCTTAAATGCATCATTGATTTCTCAATTATATTTATAGCAGCTGTAAAGCAATCCAAGTTTTATGACTGCAAAATTGAGGTCCTTAAAAAAAACCACTACCTTAATTCTACCCTATGTTTCTACATTTCTGATGTACACAATAAGTATAAAGAACAACAATCATACTTTATCCAGTCCAAGGTCACGTATTATCTTCTTTTCCCAATATGGGCGACCAACTACACTTTTTATTCTAGTAATAACATGGATTTTGTGGGGCTGCTCAGGGTCACCTCCATACTTTTCATGATCTCCAGGCCGTGGCTGAAATACCTAGAATAAGAAGTTCACAAAAACAGAGTGTTTTCTCCTAAACATCTGAATTATTATTATTATAGTCAATAAAATAACTCTCTAAAACATATTTCAACCTTGGTAAAAATCCTTAGATGTTTAACTATCCTTCTTTTCAGAAGGTCAATGCACCAACAAGTGACCTCAAATTTAGCTTTTATAACATTAAGCCTAACATTTTTATAATGGTTTGCTGATGAATATACATTAACTCTTGAGTTTGGCCATACAACTGTGTAGAAGTACGTGGACAACACTCTATACCAGCACAGCACTTAATTCACATGCACCTCATTGAAGAAACTCTGCTTAGCCTCTGAATGGTTTAAGGCTTCAAGAATGATTTTAAGTAAAAGAGTCAACTGACCCTAGACAGTATCTTGCAGAAAAATAAGCTAAAAATGTAAATGTAAAAAACATACAATGTAAGTCAAACTTCTCATCTCTTTGGTTTTAGTTATTTATTGAATAAAATAGACTATTTCAGCTGGAAGGAACCTACAGTGATCATCTAGTCCCAACTACCTGACCACTTCAGGGCTGACCAAGTAAAAGCATGTTATTAAGGGCATTGTCCAAATGCCTCTTAAACACTGACAGGCTTGGGGCATTGACCACCTCTCTGGGAAGCCTGTTCCAGTGTTTGGCCACCCTCTTGGTAAAGAAATGCCTCCTAACATCCAGTCTAAACCTGCCCTGATGCAGCTTTGAGCCACTCCCACGTGGTCACTGGATCCCAGGGAGAAGAGCTCAGCACCTCCCTCTCCACGTCCCCTCCTCAGGAAGCTGGGGAGAGCAATGAGGTCGCCCCTCAGCCTCCTTTTCTCCAAACTAGGCAAACCCAAAGTCCTCAGCTGCTCCTCACAGGACATTCCTTCCAGCCCTTCCACCAGCTTTGTTGCCCTCCTCTGGACACATTCAATTACCTTTAACATCCTTCTTAAATTGTGGGGCCCAGACCTGCACACAATACTCAAGCTGAGGCTGCACCAACGCTGAATACAGCAGGATAATCCCCTCTCTTGACCGGCTGGTTTTGCTGTGTTTGATGCACCCCAGGATGCGGTTTGCCCTCTGGGCTGCCAGGGCACGCTGCTGACTCGTATTGAGCCCGCTATCGACCAGCAGCCCCAGATCCCTTTCTGCAGGGCTGCTCTCCAGCCACAACTCTCCCAATTTATACTTGCTCCTGGTGTTACTCCCTCCTAGGTGCAGAATCCAGCATTTTGCCTTGTTAAATTTCATCCCGTTAATCATAGCCCGATGCTCCACTCTACCTGGATCCCTCTGCAAAGCCTCTTGTCCCTCGAGAGAGTCAACAGCGTCTCCCAGTTTGGTATTGTCAGCACACTTGCTAACGGTGCATTCAACTCCTGCATCCAGATCATTGATAAAGCTATTGCACAGAACTAGCCCTGGGAACAAGCCCTGAGGAACACTGCTGGTGACCAGCTGCCAGCCAGATGTATCCACATTCCCTACAGCCCTTTGAGTCCTGCCCTTCCGCTGATTCTTCACCCAGTGCACCATGAACCTGCTCATCTCAGTGTCTCTAGAAGCCTGCCATACCACAGAAAGCACAGAATTAGGCAGGCTAATACGTATTTTTCAGTTTCTCATCTACTATAGCGCATACCGAGTCTGGAATTCTCGACCTGGTAAAGAGACAACGAACCCACACTGTGGACGCCATCCCCTCCATCCTCTTTCCCAGCATCTGCGAAGAGAGCAAGACACATATTGCCCGGACTTTCCTTATAGCACTTAATATTTGCAAACAGATTATACAGTCACTCAAATTCGGATCGGGTGAGCAGGTAACCCGCGTTTATTCGATCTCTGGGTGGCTGAAGAACAGACTGCGCTGACGCCAGGCGCCCACAGGCTCCTCGGCCTCTTTCTCAGGGGAGGCACCCACCGGACCCCGAGAAGCTCGCAGCAGGGTAAAGTTTGGCCCCTGGCACCACCCGTAACCGCCCCTCTCTCGTGCCCCCCGTCGGCGCCGGGGCCCCGACAGGGCCGTTCCCCGCCGCCCCGCGTCGCTTCACGGGGGAGCCCCCCCGCCGCCAGCGGAGCGCGTACAGCCGGAGGCACGGCGCCAGCGCCCCGTCACGCCAGAGCCAAACGCCAGCCGGAGCCGCCGCCATCACCTTCCAAGCGCCTGCGTGCCCCGAGCCCGCTCGGCCCGCCGCCGCCGCCATCTCGGTGAGGAGCCCTTCCGGCCGGGCACCAACGCCACGGCACTTCAGTTCCGCGCCGGCGGAAGGACAACGGTGAGACACAGCCCCTTGCCGCCGCCGCCGCCGCCGCCGCGGCCGCGCGCATGCGCAGAGCCCCGTCCGCCGCCGTGCCGGTCCCCGCTGCTGCGCCCATGTCGCGGGCGGGGGGCGATGGCACCGCCGCGTTGGAGCGGGCCGGGGCGGAGACGGTGAAACGGGCGGTGGAGCTGGACCTGGCCTCTCGGTTCCAGGAGTCGCTGGTGTGCTACCAGGAGGGCATCGACCTCCTGCTGCAGGTGGTGAAAGGTACCGGGCGGGGCGGCGGCGGGGTGGCGGCCGGGCCGGGGGCGGTTTGGCAGCCGTTTACTACAACCGTTGGGGCGGTTAGTTGTGAAAAATGCACGGCGGCCCCGTCGGAGGCCGCCAGCCGGGGGTGGTCTTGGGGGGCCGCGCGCCGTGCTCGCCGCCGGGGGCCGGCCCCGGTCCCCCGTCGCCTCACGGGGCGGGAGGGGAAAGCTGGCGGTGTCTCTCCCCGCGTCGCCTGAGGAGAGCTGGCGGTCTCTGTCTCTCCGGGAGAGCGGGGCCAGGCAGGGCTCAGCTCCCCGCGCTTCCCCCGCCCGGAGGAGAACTGGCCCGTGTGCTTCCGATTCACAGCCACGAAAGATGAGGCAAAAAAGCAGCGTTACCGGCAGAAAATATCCGAGTACATGACCAGAGCCGAAGACATTAAGAAACAAATTGAAAAAGAGAAACAAGGTATGGAGCTGCGATGTACCCCGCCCCACTTAAATACCTGTTATTATGTGAACGTTTTATGGGCGAGGTGCTTAACACAGGAATTATGTCATGATCTTTACTGAAAACGAGACTGCTTTTCAGATGGCAAATACCATAAGCAAATCAGGATAGAGGAAAATGCAACAGGTTTCGGCTACGAAAAGCTTTTCTTAGAGTACCTTACTGAGGTTGTTTCTGAAGTTTGGGTGGAGGACCCGTACATTAGGAGTGTTCATCAGGCAAGTAGATATTCAGTGTAACTGATGAAGATGTAAGTACTAAAAAAATTCCAAGATACTAAACTAAATAAAACTTTTACAGTTGTATAACTTCCTACGATTCTGCGAGATGCTAGTTAAGGGGCCGTGCAAAGTGAAAACAATCCACCTCCTCACTTCCTATGATGAAGTAAGTATCTAGGCTTTCATTTCTGTTTCCCTGTACTCAGGTGATACCACATGCAAGTGTGTGTGTGTATATAGATATATAAAATATTTATTTTTAAATATAGATTTGTTCTTACTTACCAGTACTTGTTAGACTGAGGCTCTGATGCCTTCAGCAGGAAACACAGATTAAGAGAAAAATAAAAATGTGATAGTCGAACATAAGTAATTTTCTAAGTTCAGAGTTTTCTGATAACTCTAACAAATTCCTGGTAGGCAGGATCTTAAATGGAAAAGATATTTTATGTGAAAATTTTGTTGTGGGAAATGTCATCAAAACCAAAACATGTATTGAGATATGGTTCTTTTTTTCTTTTCCAACAGCTGTATATGGTTGTCATTTTAGAGGCTTTGATGAGCTAAAACCTCTCAAGCTGTCACTGCATTTATTTTGGCTCAAATAGTAATTCATATCTAGGTTCAGAGGGCTGAGAGTGAGTTCCTCCTCCACATGCCTCAGCAAGTGTACCTGTAATCTTGTCTGCTTTTTATCTTGTGTTTGAAACTGCAAATCTGCCTTCATCGAAGTTACTTTTTTTTTGTTTAATTTATTACTAAAAAGGTTTTGTTAGTGAGTTTAGGAAGAGGTGACTAGAAGTAGAATACATGGTTAAACCCCTGCCCCTCCCACATTATTTTTACTTTTAACAGGGTAGTGGAAGGAGTCAGCAGATCAGTGGCTTGGAAGAAATACAACAATCGTTGAGGAATCATGAAGTAACACTGAATATTGCATTTTCATCTTCAATACATGATCGAGAAATTAGGTGGGTGATATAAAAAATCAGTGAAGGCCAGTTATTTGAAGTCAGACTACTTAACCCTAACTTTTGAGACAATTTCTAATTACAGCTGTGGTTAACAAAGTGGAAGGCAGCAGCCCTGACTGGATAAAATCAGCCCTCCGTAGTTTCATGTGTTCTAACTGTGAGCATAATAGCAGATGTCTCTTTATATAGAACAGTGTCTTCCATGGTTCATACAGGTATCAGCAACACTAGGAGATAACTGTGATTGAAACAAGAGGCTTGTGCGTCATGTGGATATAACCTTTTTTTTTTTTTTATTCAACATACTTATAGTATTCAAATTTGTGAATTTTTAAAACAGGTTCAACAATGGATGGATGATTAAGATAGGAAGGGGTCTTGATTATTTTAAGAAACCACGGGTAAGAACGCTTTGACCTCTTTAATTAACTTGCACTGTAGAAGAGCTCATTCTATGTTCACCATGTCAATTCTGTTAATTTCTGCAGGGTCGTTTCAGCATTGGATACTGTGACTTTGACTTGCGACCTTGTCATGAAACAACAGTGGATGTCTTTCATACTAAACATACAAAGAAAATGTGATCAGATATGCTTGCTTTTAATGAGTGTTTTTATAAGCGTAAAAATGTAAGACTGGAAGTCTTACAGCCGCTTGAGTGCAGCTGTCCTGCCTCCGAAGCAACTCTTCTAAGTACTTAGTCCAGCACAGCTTTTATAATCTATAGGTTTAAGAATAGCTGAGACTTTTCAGTCTGAGAAAACACAACTGTACAATTCCTCTACTGTACTCCTCCCATAATCTTAATTAATAGAATCCATGTCTAGATTTGATCTTGATTTTGTAACAGACCCTCAATACTGTCTCTCAAAGGCCTCTTTACTGTCATTTCTATTTTTACTATTAATTTTGTCTTGAGCAAATTTTGATTTTTATATCTTTAATTGACCATCTCACAAACATTTGAAGCTGGGCTGCCACGTGTCCTCTTTTATAAGCAGCCTTATTTATTTCCTTTAGTCCCTGTATTCTAGTCAATGACTGCTGTTCTGCTGTGTTGTGGTCAATCCCTTAATACCTGATTTCACAGACTTTGCTGGTAGCCCCTAATCTAGCATTCAATTTTCCAGGCTCCTTGCATGCAAACATTGTAGTGTTCAATATACAGACATTTGAGGGTCGTCTCATGTGTCTCTGCATGATGGATTTTGGGCTGGAAAGGATGCAAACAGCTGTGTTCTTTTCCCTGTCACTCCTATATGTTCTTTTATTCCGTGATGTATGGTCATATACCTGATTTCCATCCTTCGCATTAAGTGTGAAAAGGTTGTATGATCCTCTCCCAGTCTTTTTCCCTCACTTCCAAGCTTAATATCCTTCCAGCTAGTCATGCCAGTCTGAACTGCAGTAAGCTATTTCCCTGCTACTAAGTCCCCGAAAAAAATAATAATTGATATTTAAATTCTTCCAGAAGTTGGATACCCTGAAGCTTTCTTGTTAATAATGATTCTAAGGAATACGCTAATGGCAAAAAGACAAAATCTCTTCTTGTCTTCCCTTCATCCTCTGGAAAGAAGAAGGTATCACCTGAGCTGCTGCTGCTTTTTTTCCTAACACGAGAGTTCTTGATCGTTGTCAGTAAGAATATGTATATTCTGACATGAAGAACAGGCAGTGGCCTCTTTTGCGGGTACCATCAAAATCTTTTCAGCCTCAGGACTGATAGGTGCCTTATGTTTTCTGCATCTTGTAATGCAGTGTGCCTCCATACTCTAGTAGCATGTTCGTTGCTAGAACTTTTTCTGTCTCCTGTGTTTCTTTTTGCTGATTACTGGTGTGTTCCATTATCCTTTTTTTTAATTATTTGCTTTATTCTTCTTTCACTTTCTGTTGTGTAATGCTGCTATTCTTTTAGTCTTGCCTCTACACAACAAATCTATTCCACAGCTATCAAGGAGAAACAGAGCTGGCCTTTGCCTTGTTCTCTGGGTCGCAGTTTGCCAGTGCTCTGCCTTCTTTAGCCTTTTGCATAATAGTGTCTCAGCTTTTCAGTGTTATGTCAGCAAAAAGAATAACATACGTCCCACAGTAGCTGTACGCTACCAGTCGGTCCCCCCAGACATTCCATGGAAGCTCCCTGGCTTGCTGCTGTGATGCCAGGTTTCTGGTCACTGTCATCAGTTTTATTGGGTTGTATATAATATATGCCTATTTTTAATGGGAATAAAGTTATTTTTTACTCTTTGTAGTTTCAGTCGTCTGTTTGAATTCTCTGCCCTACATAGGGTAGTTCCAGGAAGCTGGGTAATGCTTTACAGGTCAGCCATTTTTGGGAGAAGGTTCACTGTAAATACAGTAAGCTTCCCAAATGTGAGGCTTTGCATCTTCTAATCTAGTTCAGCAATTTCAAACATATAGGGGCAAAATAAAAAGCCACCTTAAATATTTTAGATCAACTTAATCTTAGTACTTAATTGGAAATAAAAATAAAAATCGTTATGCTTTCTGCATCTCGTAGTACAACATGCCTCTCTGTTCTGGTAGTAAGCCCCTATGATGTGGTCCTCTACAAATACCACAAGAGGCAAGCATGGTCTTCCTTTTCTCACCTGTTCATTGCTAGAACTTTTTCTCTGTTTTCTAACTAGACTGTGATTCACTAGCTAAGACTGCAGATTTCCTTGCAGATCTCATGGATATGCAGTATCTGTACCTATGTGCAACTAAAAGCCTTTAGTGACGTACCAGTTGGCGCTGCGGTGCAACGTTTACCTTTAAGCCCTCTGTCTCTGAATAGTTCCTTTTGCTGTCAGTAGGAACACCATGTATGAAGAGGAATGGGCATCACGGAATGGGGAAAAAATTATCAGAGCAATCTCAGAATACAGTCCCGCAATCATTTTATTGACTCCAGGCCATGTTCTTCTGTGCTGCCACTTGCGCTTACATAGCCAGGCCATGACCTGGATTGCGCAGCCAGGACTGTCCCTCCTGGCATCATCTGTGGAGACGAGCTGAAGCCACCTTCCCAGCTGGAGTCAGCTGGGTGCTGTCCAGTCCTACAGTGTGACTGCCAGTCCTAACCAAGGGCTGGATTCACCCCCTCGGACCGCTCTCCTTAGCTAAAGGTGGGTCCCTTCTGCCGTGTCATTTCCTCCTACTGCGTGCTGGTCAGCAAGCCATCTTTTAAAGATGACAGTGTGCAAGTAACGTAGTAACACCTCACAGGCCTTTGCAGGCCTCACTTGTTAAGAAATACTTGCAGCTAACAGTCTTGTCTGCACAATTTAATTAGCAAAGGAGTGAAGTATTCATAAAAGGATATACTGCCTAGGGCTTCCTAATCTGACTGTCTAGATCCTCCTTACCTGAAGAATTTCAATTGCTGCTGTTATTTACCACATCCTGCTTATTTGACATTTTGGTGAAGAACAAGTTGTGTAAAGTAGATGTACGTAAACTCTGTAACTGCCTCACTTCAGCAGAGATCTATCAGCAGAGGCTGTCTCTGCCACTCTGTGTTCTCTCCTATAGCAATAAACTGCTGCTGTTTTGACCTGATCAAAATTGCATTCCAGTTATTCTGCGACAGAATTTGGTGCTCACTTGGATTCAGACGTCCCGCTTTGCCCAGGAGGACCACAGGCTGATCCCTGCCGAAACCCCCTTGGTGCCACTGGGAAAGGTAAGGGACCTTTTGAAATCCCTACTGGAGCTTCTGCCGAGGGTTGTCTGTATGGACGACACGGACACAGGAAATCAGAATGTCTTTACAGACCTAATGGTAAGTCTTTTTAAGGCCAGTGGGATTCAGTCACCCTAACTTTCCACCCAACTTTTCCTTCGTGCCACAGCCTCAGAAATGTGATTAGGAGAGCCCCAAGGACATAAACATCATTGCTCCTTTACTTTCTTTAGGCCAGACTGGTCCTTATTTATCTTCCGCTATTAACAGTTAACAGCAAGATTGTTTCTTGCCTAATCGATACTGGCATTTCTCAATCCACTTTATGTGCCCCTGATTTTCCTGCAGTTCCCTTATCTCTAGAAGATACTGACTAAATGCTGTTGGTGTTTCAGGACAAGCCATATGTCATCCGGTAACAAGCCCCTTGTCTGTAACTATCCGCCTCATTTCTGGATACCATGCTTTCCTTTTAAGTCCCACCACCCCAGTTAACCTTCTGCGAAAAGACTCTTGTGTAAATTGGGTTGTGCTATATGTTGTGCCCTGAATGGAATTTACCTTGATGTGCTCACACCTTGACAGGGGGAATTTATGGCTTTTTTGCTTGACGAACCTCCCACTTCAACTAACTCTACTATTTGAGGGCAGTTTGGTGAAGAAAGAGTTGTGTAACGTAAAGGCATATGAACTCCGTAACTGCCTCATTTGGGCAGGGTTCACATCAGTGGAGTCTGTCACTGCTGCGCTGGGTTCTCTCCTACAGCTACAGCAATAAACTGCTTCTGCTCTGACCTGATCAAAATTGCGTTCTGCTTATTCGGCAACAACAGTGAAATACATCTTGAGCCTTTCTTTCCTAATGTTACTTTATATTGAGCTGTTATTTTTATTTAACATGAAAACTGTCATTTTCAGTTCACTATTGCCTTTCATCAGCAAATTTTCTCCTAGGTGGTAACATAAGGAACCTGTTTCTCCTAGATCTGTATTTGCGAATGTATTTCCTAATGTAGAAGACGTATTCCCACTTTCAGCTTAGATAGCAGCACCTATGGCAGCAGTGACTCCCAGCTGTGTGCCAGGCAGTGCAGGTAGAAAGAAGGCACGTATGGCCTCTGTCCCAGTTAGCCTCTCCTGCCCTCATCATATAAACCCTCCCACTGAACTTCCTAATCCTTCCCCGGCTTTGGCACACGCGTGGACAAAAGCCCCACCTAAGCCAGGGTGGAACTGCTGGACTGATTCACTATGCAGTGGCGAGCTTAGCTTACTGCCATGCTTGTAGCGGGGGGAGAGGGTCACCAGCACTCTGCAAGAAAGGACTTTCAACCAGAAACCAGGGGGACATCCCTCTCCACACAGCTCAGGGGCCGAGACGTGGCCTTTGAGCTACTGTTTGCAAGGAGGGGGATGCAGGCTGGGGGACCCAGTGCAGCAGCACAGCGGCAGCTTTCCACCTACCCCATCCCACCTGTGTCAGCCATTTGTACCTACTCTGCTACAGGGCCAGTTTGGGATGCCGCCACCATTTCCCCTGGTTTAAGCAGCGACAATGTCTGTCCACACGGAGCAATACAGGGCTGCAGCCTATTACAGTGGCTTACATCCTACAGGTTGGGAATGCCAGGTGCAGGCAGTGTGAAATCTAATTGCCAGTAGGTAATATGAAGCAAAAGCACAAGATTAAACAGCTTTAATGACTAATAAATGAGAAATAATTCATCTTGTACAAATTAATGTTTTAATTTTGTTTTCAATAAATTAACTTAGAAAGCAGCAGAAATTTAGCTTACATTTTCAAAATGCAAGTCACATTAACATTACCATATTCTCACATAACAGATTCCACCTGCTCTGCAACTCGTCATCTTGCGGACACACCCTTAGTAATGTTGTTGCTAGTGTAGTGGTTTCATTTGGGCAAAATTTACTTCCAGTAAGGCTCCTCACCAGTTCACCGCACAGTGCTGGTGGCAGCCACTGCTCCGGCAGATCAATGTTACAGACTTCAATCCTTCCGTGCTTTACATCCATATCTACTTTAACATCAAGAACAGAATCTTTATAGACCATGTTAAAACAGGTGCTAACGCTGAACTTTGGTGTCTTTCCATACACCCATTCCCATGTTTGTAGTTCTTTAGTTTTATTATTAATTCCGGGAAGCACAGTCTCATCGGCTGGATTTATTAAGGTGATATGATGATCTATGTGGTGTTGCAGAGCATACTCTTCAGCAATGGCATCCAGGAGCATCTCACAAGTTAAACTAGGATCCTCTTCAAAGAGATTTTTCACTGAGGCAGGCACGCTAGGAGTGGCATTGCTTTTTAGCCCTTTATAAGGGCTCTTTAGCACAGACGATAAAACAAACTTGTCTGCATTACAGAGTAAGGTACAGTGGTGATAAGCAGTTGTCCTTCCCAGCTTTGCAGCAGTACCTGAGATTTTGTATTGCCTGTCTAGCAAGATGTCATATCTGTCAGTGACATGTACATCTAACTGGGGGCGCAAGGCTTTCAGTGCCTTCACAACTAGTTTCAGGTTTTCCATTCGTTCATATTTTTTTCTGGTTGTAAAGAAAGTCAAATTGATATTGCCTAAGTCATGGTAAACTGTCCCTCCTCCGCTTCTTCTCCTGGCTAGTTTTATGTTTTTTTGCCTCAGTAGCCTGAGGTTGCATTCCTGCCAGGGATTCTGATGTCTCCCTATTACTACAGCAGGGGAGTTTCTCCAAAGGAAAAGGACCTGTCGGTTCTCTAAATTCATGTGGTCGTGGATCCAGTCTTCCACAGCTAGATTTTGGTAAATGTCATTAGAAACAGACTGGATAATGAGGCCTCCACTAGTTGTGCTTCTGAAGCCAGCTTTTGGAGCCCTGAGGATGCAGGACAGCTGAAGGCAGTTCTTTAATGATGACTGGAGTACCATGTTTCTAATAACTGGACGGCAGACCGAAGGAATGCTTGATCTGCTGAAGCTGGACGTGGCACGTGCACAACCTGCTGCTGTGACAGAAATGAAATGCTAGTGGCGGTCATGATGCAGTCACGCCCTTCCCAAAGCAGCAGCTCCTCAACGGATGCGAGTTGCAAGGCATGCTTCTCCTCCTGAAGCTCGGATACCGTTCAAACCCTGACGTGGGCTTAATGTAAAAGCTGCGGTGGTCAGAGCAGCTTCTCCTCGCAGTCCTTGGTGCCTAAAAGACCACAGGAAAAAATGGAATTAAGCTGCATGTTTTCCCTTCACTCAAAAGAGTCTTGCTAATACAATTTCACTTCGTGTATTTTGCTAAACTTAATTTCAGCAGTCCGATTTTATTAGGATGGTTTTTTTTTTCATTGATCTGATAAGAAAAAACGGGCGCCAGGAGTTGACGAGCTCGCTGGGTCAGCGACGAGCCGGCCGTGGCGAGGCGAGGCGAGGCGGGCCCCGCCGAGCGACCGCAGCCGCCCCGGCCGCCATTTGCTTCCCGCCGCAGGTGCTCCCTCAGCCGCGGCCGCTCCTCCCGAGAGGCAGCGCCGCAGCGGCTCCCCTCGGCGGCCACCCCCCGCCGTACGGCAGCCGGCCCCGGCCCCCCCGCCGCCGGGCGGCACCCAGGGGATGCGGCCCCTGCCCGCCATCGCCCCCGGCCGGCCCTGCCGGGGCGGGGGTCCGTACTCACGGCGGCCCCTCGGCGCGCTCCGTAAGGCCTTCCGCTTCCCGAGGTGAGAGGTGCCGGGGGCGGGCGCCCGGCCGGCGGGGCCGCCCCGCCGTGCGTGAGGGCCTGCAGGCGGGCCGGGGCCGGGGCCGGGGCGGCGGGAGGGGCGCCGGCGCCCCGCCGGTGGCGGAGGGCTGCGAGCGGCTTCGGCTGCGAGAGGCGGGAGCGGAGCGGGGGGACGCGGGGGAGCTGGGGGCAGCCGGGGAGAAGCGAGAGCGATCAGCTGCTGTGCAACGTGCGGCTAAGCAAGTTAAGACTCTTCAGCCTGGTACAAAAACAAACCCAAAAGCCCCCAAAACCAAACCTCCTGTGGTAAGAGGTTGTAAACCGGTAAGTGGTATTAAAGAAAGTAGGTCGGTGTTGATCTTTACTGCCTCTCCTAACTGTGAAGCGTTGGGTCACGCCAGCAAGAAGCAGATGCACGACGGATAAAAGGGATGATTCTGCGTGCGAGAGCCAGCTGTGCAGTTCCTTGCCACAGGACGTTCCAGATGCTAGAAGCTTTCCTGAGATCAAAGGGAGACCGAGCAAGTCGACGCAAATGCACAGAGGCTTGTCAAATGCACAGAAACTGTCCGTGACATTCATGAAGGTACAGAAACTAAATGTCGATAGCATAGTTCGTTAACAAGCTGGAAATGGACAAAGACTAGATAATTAAAAATGTATTGCATGCAGCAAAATTGTCTTCAGATTTGCATTGATTTAGAATCATAGAATCACAGAATGGTTTGGGTTGGAAGGGACCAAGTCCAACCCCCCTGCAGTGAGCAGGGACATCCCCAACCTGACCAGGTTGCTCAGAGCCCCGTCCAGCCTGACCTTGAATGTTTCCAGGGATGGGGCATCTACCACCTCTCTGGGCAACCCATTTCCGGCACTTCACCACCCTCATTATAAAAATTTTTTTCCCTATATCCAGTCTAAATCTACCCTCCTTTAGTTTAAAACCATTACCCCTTGTCCTGTCGCAACAGGCCTTGCTAAAGAGGCTGTCTGTCCCCATCCTCCCTATAGTCCCCCTTTAAGTACTGAAAGGCTGCAATCAGGTCTCCCCGCAGCCTTCTCTTCTCCAGGCTGAACAACCCCAACTCTCTCAGCCTGTCCTTGTAGGAGAGGCGTTCCAGCCCTCAGATCATTTTTGTGTCCCTCCTCTGGGCCTGCTCCAACAGGTCCATGTCCTTCCTGTGCTGAGGACCCCAGAGCTGGTCGCAGCACTGCAGGTGGGGTCTCACCAGAGCGGAGCAGGGGGACAGAATCGCCTCCCTCGACCTGCTGGCCACACTGCTTTTGATGCAGCCCAGGATACGGCTGGCCGCCTTTTGGTTTAAGCCATTCTTAAAGTCTACCAGAGCTTAGCCATAACTCTTCTTCAGGAACTGTTGTCTGTATTTAAATTTACACTGTGGGCCGACGCTCAGCATGACTAGTTGAAGTTTTTATCCACAGGAGTATCTATATGGGCAAACATGTGCTATGTACCTCTCACTGGTGTTCAGAGAGGATACACTGCGAGCTTTTATTTCTCATCCCTCCTCAACATCAGAGTCCCAAGACATGAAGGAATTATAGAGAAAAAGGGTGGGATAGTGGGTTGTGATACTTCACACAGACTATTCCTCTTGAAGAGGAACAGCTACAGCTAATTCTTCTTTCCAGTTCTAGGAATAGGTGGCTTAGGAAGAAACGCCAAGTCAATATTCTTATTCAGGTGAAATAGTGAAATCATTTGAGGAAGCAATTTGGCTTTGTGTATGGGGTGTTCATATGTTTGCTTTACCAGTGAAGAAAACTGTTTATGGTGGAGCCTGAATTGCCTTTACCTTCTGATTGAAGAAACAGTACTAGAACAGCTGTATTCCCTGAAAGGTGAAGGTGAAAAGAAGGTGGATAAAGGGTTCCGAGATTAAAGATGTGAACTTGGGGTTGTTTCCTGCTGAAGAACTGGATCATTAAGAGCGTGACGGTACCTTACCAGACTCTTAAGAGAAATGTGTGGGTGTAGTAGGTCGAGCAAAAAGTAACACACCATCACCACGTGAGTGCTGGTGGTGATCCGTGGGAGAGGCGTGATGTGCGTCCCAGCACTTGGCAGGTTGTATTCTCACATTAAAAAGAAAAAAGTTGGTAATTACTTTAAGCAGTTTGAAATGGGCGTAACTTGTTGCTAAACTATCTAGTGGTAGCTTTTCCCTGGGGTGAGCTATTCTGTAATGCATAGGGTAAAAAGCATGTGGAAGTTGTCTGTAAAAATGGGTTGATTTAGCGTTTCAAATATTGGAAGATCAGCTTTTGAGGCAGTTGGCAGAATGCAAAAGTGAACCTGGGCACTGTAACACTGATGAGAGGAAGTGAAATGCATCTTGTGGGATTTTTGATGCTAATAAAAACTAAACAAAATGTGGGACCACTTGTTTCTGTTTTGGCATTTAGCTCTTGGAAATTTGTAATGTGTCGTTCCTTCAATTTTGCCACCAGGTGTCACTAAAAACATGCTGCGAGCTGTTAAACTCTGTGTTTTTCAAGTTGAAAACTGTGGGCCTAACCAAGGAAACTCTCTGTTCCTTTAATTATAACCAGAATTTACTACAGACGTGAAGTGTGCAGTACAAGGTGGACAGGTAAAAATGCCGTGGGTCTGTCTCTGACGTGCTGAAGGATAAAACAGACATGCAACAATAAATACCTTTCCTGAAAAGCGACTATTGTTGAAGACAAACTCAGCAAGATAATTAGAAATATTCTGGCAATAAGCAAAAAGTATGAATTTATAAACAGCATGATGTTACATTATAAGCCAGCAGAGGATCCTGAGAGACACACACAAAATCTCAGAATATAGAGTTATCCCATCGCAGGATCCAGCAAAATCTACCTTAGTGACACTTACTCCTGTATTTCTCTCAGGAGTGCAACTCTGGGTTCAGTCTCTGTGTGCAGGAATCCCAAAGCCATTAGGCTGCTCTCCTGTGATGGAAGTCTGAGGCAGATGTCCATCTGCATAGCCAATGCTAATTTTCACAGAGCCTTGGGCGGCAGCCTAAAGAGGATGTTTTACTTTCTTCATTTGCTCTAGCAGGAGCTGAATTATGCATGAAGATGTGATTGGGGCAAGAGGGAGAAAGAAGGCTGGTGTTATCAGAAGAGAGAGGTTGAACAAAGTCATAACCATGTCACCATCTTCTTTCCCGTGGACCCAGCTAACACATTTCTAGACTTGACTGTAAATATCCAGCTTGCCAACTGGACTTCTGGAGTAAGAGGTACTCTGGTCACCTTAGCTCTGCTCTTCGCATCATAAATCTCAAACTTTTAAAAGTCTTTAGAAATATAACGTTCTCCCAACTAATTTTAGAGAGATTTTCCCCATTTTCTGTCAGTCCTTAGAACCACCTTAGAACAAAGACCTTCTTGTAATGAATCAAGGTCTTTGTTTTTCATGGGCCAGTAAATAAGCCAGACTGTTGTTGTGGTTTCAATCTTCTGGCCCAGCTACCCCGTAAGCAGTTCTGTGTTCATGTTTTACTGCATTCACATTGCTGTCAATGTGAAGTGCTTGAAATTCCCATCAACCAGCTCAGTGACTAGTCTAATAATGAGGTTAAAATAATTGGGCTTTTTTTTTTCCTCTGCTGGAAACACAGGAAAGGGGCAAGTCTATCAAATTAACATCAATGCAAGAAAACATCTCTGCCATGTTATGTTGGCTAATGGGACTAGTGTCCTTCTGACTCCTTAAACAGGCTGTGAATTCTCTACAGAAACACATCCTTGATGCATGCCCTAGCCCCAACAATTGATGTAATTTGGAACAAACTGTAATGCTTTCATATCTGGCCTAATTTGTCCCAAATTTCCAGGTGTGCTATCTGATACTTCCCCAATGGATAAAGTGCACACACCACGATTTATTTCACAGAACCACAGAGTCACGGAATGGCAGGGGTTGGAAGGGACCTCTGGAGATCATCTCGTCCAACCCCCCTGCTTGAGCAGGTACACCCAGAGCAGGGGGCACAGGGCCGTGTCCAGGTGGGTTTTGAATGTCTCCAGAGAAGGAGACTCCACAACCCCTCTGGGCAGCCGGTTCCAGTGCTCTGTCACCCTCACAGTGAAGAAGTTTTTTCTCATGTTTAGGTGGAACTTCCTGTGTTCCAATTTGTGCCCGTTGCCCCTTGTCCTGTCGTTGGGCACCACTGAAAAGAGTCCAGCCCCATCCTCTTGACACCCACCCTTCAGATATTTAGAAGCATTGACAAGATCCCCCCTCAGTCTTCTCTTCTCCAGGCTGAACAAACCCAGGTCTCGCAGCCTTTCCTCATAAGAGGGATGCTCCAGTCCCCTGATCATCTTCATAGCTCTCTGCTGGACTCTCTCCAGTAGATCCCTGTCCTTCTTGAACTGGGGAGCCCAGAACTGGACACAGTACTCCAGATGTGGCCTCACTAGGGCAGAGTAGAGGGGGAGGATCACCTCCCTTGACCTGCTGGCCACACTCCTTTTAATGCACCCCAGGATACCATTGGCCTTCTTGGCCACACGGTCACATTGCTGGCTCAGGGTCAACTTGCTGTCCGTCAACACTCCCAGGTCCTTCTCAGCAGAGCTGCTTTCTAGCAGGTCAGACCCCAGCCTGTACCGGTGCATGGGGTTGTTCCTCCCCAGGTGCAGGACCCTACACTTGCTTTTGTTGAATTTCATGAGATTCCCCTCGGCCCAGCTCTACAACCTGTCCAGGTCTTGCTGAATGGCAGTGCAGCCTTCTGGTGTATCAGCCACTCCTCCCCATTTTGTATTGTCAACAAACTTGCTGATGGTACACTCTGTCCCTTCGTCCAGGTCATTGGTGAATATGTTGAACCCAGCAGACTGGACCCAGCAAAGACCCCTGGGGAGCACTGCTAGTTATGGGCCTCCAACCAGACTCTGCGCCATTGATCACGACCCTCTGAGCTCTGCCCTTCAGCCAGTTCTCAATCCACCTCACTGTCCACTCCTCTAACCCACACTTCCTAAGCTTACCTATGAGGATGTTATGGGAGACAGTGTTGAATGCCTTACTGAAGTCAAGATAAACAACACCCACTGCTCTCCCTTCATTGACCCAGCCAGTCACACCATCATAAAAGGCTATCAGGCTGGTCAAGCATGATCTTCCTTTTGTGAATCCATGTTGACTACTTCTGATAACCTTCTTTTCCTTTACATGTCTGGAGACGACCTCCAGGATGAACTGCTCCATCATCGTTCTGGGGATGGAGGTGAGGCTGACTGGCCTATAGTTTCCTGGGACCTCCTTCTTGCCCTTTTTGAAGGGCATTTCATTATTTCTCTCTTCACTCAGTCTAGTGAGGACTGCATTATGTAGGAAGCTGTGAGTTTTGGAGGGTGAGGTTAATGTAAGATAGGTAGTACAAAGCTATACTAATGCCATCTCTGTGGACCTAAATAATAACCTTTCTGGATTGGTCTTTTAAAATTTCTTATGTCTTAACTACGATCCTATAAATCATATATCTGCAAAATACAGTATTTTTTATGTTTGCTTTTGAAAACAATCCCGTCTATATGCGTTTCATTCTTTCTTTGATCAACAAATTTTTGTTTGTTACACAAAAAGCAAAGCAACTGCTCGGCACATTAACCAGCATTAACATAGAAGAGAGAACTCACCATATGTCACTTAGAGAAAACCATAGACATACCAGAGTAATACCAACTAAAAATATGTAATTTTCCCCCTAGAATCAATTTTCATGAAGAATAATTTTGATAAAGTTATGAAAACCTGAAATGCTATCTTTTCACATCTCTTTTGGAGGCAAACACGATAATGCAGAGTCTTCTGTGATGATTTCCACCATACCAAAATCAGAAAGTAAGACTTAAAAGAAATCCAGGATGAGGAGAGGAAAAGAAAAGGACTGTTTGTCTTGCCCTTTTTCTGGAAGTTAAAATCTTCTAATTTCTTCTTTGTCTTTGGGTGGGGACCATATTTCAGAGGTATTACTCACTCTTCATCTCCAAAAAGGTGAGCTCTATCCATGAATGCTTAATAGTAGCAGCTTGCCAAAAAACCCCTGTCACTGTCTCCAGAATATAAAATCTGTGCTAATGCCTAGCAGGGAAGAGAGTACATTTTCTCTGGTTTCTCAGCTTGACTTTGGGACTACCTCAAGCAGCCTCTTTCAAAGACTGTTTCTATCTATGCCCGACTCGAGCAGGCAATAGGAGCCACAGGATTCACACAGCCTCCTTACCCTTTTCACATCACTTTCTTCAAAGGCGCCAGTCTTCTCGTCCCTGTCTGCACAAGCCAATCTCGTCTATCCCAGAAGAGATGTACAGCTAGAGGTGCTGTAAATAAGAACTCCTATCTTGGGGTATAAGAAAACATAAGAAGTAATTTTTTTCATATGATTTTGTTAGTGGAATAAAGAAAAGCATAATCAGCTGTGTAATACCTTGACGTTTTAACTTTACAATGTTTGTAAACCAGTTAATATGTTAGTCATAGCATTAAAAAACAGGAATGAGTTCAGACTGGGGTTTATCCTATGTGCAAAGCTAACGCTTGACACTGTCAAGGAACAAGTGTAATATTAAAGATTATATTTATTCTGGACAATACAACTGTTACATATATCTTACAAATGCATATGTAAATTAGACGGGTTTTGGACAGAAGATAAGGTTTAATTAAAGGAAGGCTATTTTCACAAGATTAAGTCTTTCTTATCTAACACTTGTTTTGTTCTTGTCAAGCCACAGAGATTGTATGGCAATTGTTGGGAGTTTTCATCTGTAAAAGTGTCTCCTTGGATATTAGTCTCTGAAAGAGATGAACCTAATTAGAGTAGAGGTGTTAAGCTGAGCTGCCTGAGCTCACTGTCTTTCCCAGGTGATCAGCTGTGGCAGTTTTAGAATACCCATCTTCTTTCCTGGGGCTGGACTGATGAGGCATGGCTGCTTGGCTTTGTCTGTGAACTCTCCTGACCTGTAAGCGTTGCTCTCATTGCCTTTCCCTGTCTTCCTGTGAGGCTTTTGGATTAATCAGGGGTGAGGCCTATGCTGCATGTGTGCAGATGGGCACAGGGAGGTTTGAATTAAAGGTAGTTAAAAGCGCTTTAAAACCAAAGAATTCCACTGAAATCAACAATGGGAGGTATTATTGCACATGTCAGAGTACGCCAATCTGTGATATTCTCCCACCTCCCTGTCGCCATCCCCAAATAACTATGAAGAATTGAACTATTGCTGGAGAAAGTCATCTTTTTATCTGCCGAGGACTGGAGAGGACATTACGTCATTTGAGGAGAGGCTTGGCTTAGGTCCCCCCCAACAACAAAAAAGCCATTCAAAAAGTTATAGCACCAACCAGTCACTCAATATTCATTTGTATTTAAAACCAAAAAGAAATATGAGCACTTTTTCTTGACTTTAGTAATGTTTATTGAGGAACTATGTTTATTGAGTAACTATAGTTTATGAGGAACTATGAGGATCAGTCATAAACCTGATCTCTGAAAGTTTAATTCTGATAGAGAAGAGATACTCAAAAGCCTCCCAAGATGAAGTCAAGTAGGGAGAGAAATAATGAAAATTCCTATGAAGACAGTGCTCATAAATATTTACATCAGGATTAATGGAAAGAGAGTTTTACTGATAATTTTATGCCAGATTTTACAGTGCATCTGTTCTTACATTTTTTTGGCCTCTGATTCAGTTTTTTAAATGATTTTTAGGTTTATTTCTAACCTCTCATTTGGTTTTTCCCCTAGCATTTCAGTCATACACGTCTGTAAGGACAACAGGTATTATGATCATCTTTGAAAGCAAGATTAAAGAGGACAAAAGCACAGAGAGAGACCGCATGCTTGCTACACAGAGCTGCTCAGGTAGGCTGTTGTGCTGGTACCGCGACAGAAGGTGGTATGTCCATCGCAGCTGCTTGGCTTCTGCCCTGCAGGACTCCCATCCCAAGGGAATGGAACAGCCTCGGTGGGAAGGGCAACGTTGTGAGAATCTAACGGTTATGGAGGGCTTTCCCTTCAGGGGGAGAGCTGGAGTTGGGGTGCCTACGGCCCTTCACAATCATCCAGACCAGCCAAGGCTTTCACTCAGCTACCTGGAAGAAGATGAACCACCTCCCGCCTTAGCTGTGCTCCCGCTGTGGAGAGCTTCGCCCCACGGCTGAGCGGGGCGGTTGGGAGGGCGCGGCGGCCATCCCCAGGCGCCTGGGGAACGCGGAGGGAGGCAGCCTTTGGGGCACGGTGGCGGGTTAGGGCACGGGGCGGGCGCCTCACCTGGCCCTGGCAGCCACTATGAGCGCCCGGCGCTCCCCAGGACGCCGGGAGGGGAGAGCGGAGAGTCACCCCAAGGTAGAGACGGCCCGGGCGGGGTGTGCGCCGAGCAGCTGGGGGCGAGGGGCACAGGGGGAGCGGGCCTTTCAGGGGCTGCTGCTGTCTACGCTGTGGAGGACAAGGAGGGAAGGAGCATCTTGAATGGTTAATCACCGAAATACTCGGAACTCAAGAACAGGTTTGGGGACTTAATCGGTGCAAAAAGTTTACTAACTCTAAATTGTTTTGGTCATGCTGCAAGCGTCTTTAGTGCTGCATGAAGCTTAGGGTGGTCTTGGTGTGAAGCTTCATGCCAGTGGCAAAGGGGTTGCATTACCGCAGTTCAGAGGATGGTGGCGAGATGTGTCAACAGCGGTAATTAAATCTTACCGCTTTATGGCAATCATAAATAATAGTTATTTTAGGAAAATATAAATATTGTCATGTCTTTCAAAAAGTTCCCTTTCACAAATTGAGTAAAAATAGTACTGTGAGTGAGCAAATACTATGTACTCTATCTGAGTGCTCAGCAAGGTACTGAAGGTACTGATAGCTTGCACATTACTCTGATCCCTTCCCTTTCTGGAAAGACTAGGGCAATGCATATAACTGGAGAAAGTTGTGAGTGCCTCTTTCAGAAAGAACAGAATATGAGGATGGGATTCACCTCATCTATTTTGATGTGTCGATGGTGATGATGACTGTAATAGAGACATCTAGGCTGTCTTTATTGTCAGAGATACTCCTAAGGCATGATTAATTTTAGGGTGAATGCCTAAAATGGATCATGGGAATCACTTTCTAGAAACGCCTCTTTGTAGATAACCAAAATTAATTCAGCCTACTCCTAAACAAAACTATCATTTATATTGGTGCTTAAAAACACCTTGAGGCTGGTGGTCAGACTGATACTTGGTGGCAGAGATTCAATTCAGATGAAGTTGAATGTGGTAGGGAAATAACTCAGTGAACCAGCTGCCCTAAATTTCCTTGAAACTCTTGAATCTGAGCATGGAGAGAAATTGCTGTGGTCATGCTGGTGGTGATAACTTCCTGCTGGCAGGTAACCGCATGTTCATATTCTGTTGTTAGACCTGCAGGCTACTTCCAGTATTCTAACAGGAGCAGACTGCCAGGCATTGAATAGCAGTGTGAGACACTGGTGTGCTTACCACCCACGCTTTCTCACTGTGGCTCATTCATCTTTCACTGAGGGACTCATTCCAGCGATCCTACTTTATCATAGTTATTCCGAGAAAGCTGCCAGAGAGCACTCCATCTTTTTCTTCCTTCTTACATTTAAAAGTGTTTGTGGATTTATGAGGAAACATAAGCGGCAGTACTGTGAGTTGATGATAACTAGCTCCATATCTCTATGTTCAGCTGAATTGAACAGAATTTGAACACTTAAAATGTTTCTGGCCTTGGTCTATATTTGAGAGGATGCTGGTAGAGATAATTCATAAGTTATGTCCATGTTTCTTATTATCGTGTAGTTCCTCTATTTTGATATAGCTGAAATACAAAAAGTTGCTTTTCTGCATCCTTTTGTGCCTAGAAAGTTAAATGGTAGCATTCTCCTCCCCAGTTTATATTGCTGGAACAAGCTGTCATGAGCTAGAGCAGAATGCAATGACATGACAGGAGCGAAGGTTGTTTGTACTTCAGGATTTTTTTTACAGCTATGCGTATTTTTTTGATAGTATGGTATTGGGTTTTGGGTCTATAAAGCCTTAAGTGATCAGTAATTTTGTCCGCTTACAGACCACTTTCATCGTATGCCATTGTCAGCACAATTGTAATTACTTAAGGTGCTCAAATTATAATTCCTGTCTGTATAAAGCAGAGTAAAGTGCTAAAATGGTATCTTCCATGAAGAGCCCTTAATTTTGTAGTCTAAATAGGGTATCTCTGAGTGGTTGCCAGAACTTTCTGGGTTATTCAAGAGAAAATGAGGGGGAAAATCACTGACTCACAGAACCATTTAGATTGGAAAAGACCCTTAAGATATGATACAGGCTGGCTGTATGGAGCAACAAAACCACTTTTGGTGTAGTCAGTTACTTGAGGGTGTAGATGTGACTCAGACTTCAGTTTTGTCATTTTAAGTGTTGTTTGTACATTCAGATGCAGAGTAGGATTTAGCCTCCCTTCCCTTCATTAGCACTCCTCTTCCCAGCATGTAAAGCAGGCATCTTTGTGAACTTCCTCCGGTAATAGCAAAGCTGTATTCTCCACAAATTTTATAACTTAAAAAAAGTGCGTGAATCCCAAAACACAGATGTACAGATGTTGTCTCTACTGCCCTTTGTGGATGCTTTCTGTGGTGGTTGTTTTTTTAAAACTACTTTTCCACTGAACCAATTCATAATTATCACATTTTCAGGTTTATAACTGTGCGTTGTTATTGGTTCAGTAGCATTAGCTGGATCAGGCTTGATGAAAACATAAAAATGAAATTACAATGAAAATAAATTCATAATTTTTTCACTGACTCGCCCAATGTATTTGTATACCCATTGAACAGAAGAAGTGGGAAAATTAACTGCTACAGAATGTCACAGGACAGAGCCCAGTCAGAAAGCTTTTAGTCAGGAAGCATCTTTCAGGTTTTCCTAAAAAATTCAAAATGTATTTTTGTGCACTACTAGTAGTACCTGAAGAAAACTCTCTTGACTAATAGAATCAAGTGAACCTCGCAGAATTCCGTATTCAGCGATACTGATTTCTCATGCATTACAGGATTAGCCTGTGCAAACAATGGAGTTTCTGCATCGCACTGTATCCGTGTCTTGATTAGGCTGGGATTTTAGAAATCTGAGGACTCAGAAAATTGAAAAGCTGTATGAGGCTGTAATGGTCCTGTAGACTGAGATGTTACAATAAGTTGATAGTGCCAAAATAGCAACTTCTGGTTTCTAACAAAAAGGCCATATAATATTTTTTTAAAAGACAATATTATTTTGGGAAAATTATTAATCTTATCTTGATTATTTGATGAATTAGGATTAATACCCTGATCTGGTACATTTCTGCTGGCCTTTGTGAAGTATGTGCGAAGAATATAGGCCCAACCCAAAGAGGATGATTGAAGGGCATTCCTAAGATCTAACAGAACCATAGCGAGTAAGGCTGTTGGAAACTTGAGACCAGGCCTGGAGAGACATTTCCTCTTGCAGTATTATGGGAGAATAACTATAGTGGCAGCGTAGCTTGGGACAGTTTTTAGCATAAATATTAAGCATCAGATTCTCTATTGTCCAGAACCCTTCAACATCAATCTGTTCAAACTGGTGCTAGTAGTGTGCATATTCTTCAATTCTGAATAACATATACTGACTTTTTAAAGTGCAAATTACTTCTTATTATGAAATATTTCCTGCAAATCCATCAAAAAAAGATGAAGTAAAATACTTTCTTCCTCCTTGTCCTCGTAGATTGAAGATCTGAAGAAGATAAACCATGAGCTAAGGCAACATGTCATACAACTGCTTGATAGGAAGCAAGTGGTGGAAAGTCAAGTGGATAGGTTCACCTGTAAATGGTCATCTGTGTAAAGAACTGGCTGTAATTGGCAAACTCTCTGAGCAGCTGGAAAAAGAATTGCTATTGAATACTGCTGATAAGGAGCTTGAGGAAGCAAAGGTATCTACTTATTAGAATTAATATTGTGCAGTGATATTTTAAAGTTTGCTAATATTATGGGGAACTGTTTGGGGGGTTTTGTTGGTTTGGTTTTTTTTTAACCTTTTAGGCTGAATTTCTAGCTTTCATCTCTGCTTTGAAGTATATTTGCTGGGATGAAGAAGGAGTAGGTTCTGATTAGTGTGGTAGTTTTCAAGTATAGAATGTTTCAAGGACTAAAATCATGTTTGCAGTTGGAAAGAATGTAATTTCAGTGAAAACTGCTTTTGATTTCACAGAATAATGGAAACTTGCATTCTATGCACATGCGATTATTATGTGATTTAGTAGCAGTGGTCAGATGGGAGAAAGCATATTCTTTGTTTGCAATTAGAGTGACTACATACTTACTTCTTTAGCCCATAGGTGTAGTTAAACTGTCCCCGTTTTCAAAAGTTTCTTGGTCAGACAGTTCTGGGAAGAGGTATCTCATGCTTCCCTTTACACTCACTCACCTGAGTAGTAACTCAACTGTTACTGTTTTTCCTAATCCTGGACTGCATATGAAGATAAAACTTTTCACTGATTCCCTTCTAGATTATTAAGTTTGTTGTTACTAAATCATATGTTTTTAGCCTAGTCAAACTAGAAAACATGTACAAAATGTTCCTTTGGACTAGAACAGTTGAGACAAAATGCTGGATTTGCACTAATGATTATACAAAATTAACGCATCTCTTGCTCTCAATTTTTTTATGGTAGATTCAAATTTGACAGCAGCAGAACAAGATAAAGAAGCTGGAACACATGGTGAAAACACTGAAATCTGTGAGTTAAACTTGTATCCTTAATATATATGTAGCTATGAAATCAGGTCATTTCCACATGAAATTAATACTTGTACAAGTGAATTTCACTTTGTTTTCACTGATAACAGACAAGTTATAGAATAGAATAGGATAGAAACATCTGTTTCCATTTGTAGTTCGCTGTCTCTAGATGGACAGTAATCTGTTTCTGTTTTGCAACTAGCCTGTAATGATTTTGCTTTTGAGAATCTTAATAATTTTTTTTTTTTTTTACAAAACTGCATATAACTGTTTTGAATACCTTGTAAATCACTTGCAAAATAGAAAGAAGTAACATTTTTTCTTTAAAATTTTTATCTTAATATTCTGTCTTCCTTAAGGTATAAGATACTGTTGGAATATTTTGAAATGTATACAATGTTGTAATTGTAGAAATATTTGTGAGTGGTAAATCTAATTTAAATTAACATTTGAATTTAGTAAGTGGACTCATTCACTTTCTTCCAGTATAAATTGATAGGCAATTTTTTTATGTGTTCAGGATAATAATTTCTTCCTGTAATTTAAAGATTTTTCTCAAATTTCAGGGGGGTGGGAAGGGCTGGGTTTTTTCTTTCCTGTATAAAATATTACAGCTTCTGCCACAATTTTGCAAAGAACCCCCTCTGGAAAAGAAAAAAACCCAAAACACTGATTGTGTAGAGCTTACTGCTCAATTATCCTGGAAAGATTTCGATCCTTCAGCCAGAAAGTTTGAGATTTGAGACCTAAATTCACTGAGAGATTTAGGTGATTAATTTATAAATTTACAGGGATTTAAAGACCTACTTCTGCATGTGCCTTAACAAAAATAAATTTGCAGAGTTTAGTATTGCCTAAGTGCTTAAACTTTCATGAGTCCAGATACTTTAAATGGATAGATTGTAATGGAGAGAGATTTGGTGTGCCATTTTGAACTTTGGAATTGCAGTTAGTCTTCAAAATCTGTTTTAGGGCCCTACATGATTTCCTGGATTTTAACTATACTTATTTGCACATTACTTTATTTCCATTTCAAAAATTCTCCTTTCATGGATCTTAAGCAAACATAGTGGCCTAATTTCTTTCACATTTAAAAATTCATTAGATATTCCAATACAAATCTACTTAATTGTCCTCCTTAGTTTTGAACAGATATATTCCAAGTTAATTAACATTTAGCTTTTATGCCCTTTTCTGTCCTGTTAGATCTGTTTTAGGAGATTCAGACGTATTCTGCATTATAACAAAAACGACAAAATACAGACATTCAGAAGTTACTTTAAAGTATTAAATGGATATTTATTTTAGATATCTGCTTCATCTTCATTTTGAAGAGTATGTTTATACATTTTATGTTGTATCATTCATTACAAAAGTTTAATTTCAGTGAATGAATTCTCTCATTTTTGCACATGCAGGTTATTTTACAAACAGAAGCTGAAATAAAGCAAGGAAAGTCACCTTCAAGGCTTGATACCTTTATTAAGACATTGGAAGAGGACAGAGACAACTATAAATGTGAGACTGAGAATTTGCTGAAGGTATTTAGAAACACATTTTCAAATCCTAAGCGAACATCTGCTTGTGGCAGCATGTCAAAAATTTTTCATCCATCCAGGTGAGCTTGGGAAAACACTTTGCAAGAGGACGAATGCATTTTTTAAAATGTTGGTTTTATTTTATGCTAAACTACCAAAGCCATAAATACCAGGAAGAAAAACAAATCGATTATAAACAGAAGGATGCATAAGATAGGAATGGGCCAATAATGTGAACTTAACTGCCACTTTACACTGCATGTGTGTTTATCACTTTAAATGATTGCTGACAACTGCTTACATTTTAACTAATTATTAACATGATAGTACCATTTGTGATAGACATTTGCTGCTCAGAATAATGTATTTTAGTGTATTTAGTGTATTTTAGAAAGTGGTATGTATATCTGGTCTCTAATACTAAGAAATACACATGTACAGTTTTGACTGTCTACAGGTTATTAAGTTGAAGGCTTATTAGATCTTTTCTAGTGATTTCCAAACCAGATATAATAAGAAAGCATATCAAGTTTTGTTTCTCTACTTTAACCTTATATCACCTTAATTCTTTAAGGCAGTGAGTTCTGATCCACAAGTTTTGAAAATATTGAGAGAGCGTGAAGAACTTAAGTCAACACTGAAAAAATAGGAGCGCCGTGTGGCAGAAATTCAGGATAACTTCAAAGTTTTAACAGCTGAGAGAGACAAAATTGTCAATCTTTATGAATGGGTAACTTTGTTTATATTTCTATGATTGATTAAAATAAGGTGATGTGCAAGAAAAAATTCCTATTTTTGTTTTTGTGTAAAAAAATAAAAGCAAAGCATTTATTTTAAAAATAGAAAAAAGTCATGGAAATTCTGTGATTTGAATCTGTCAGTTAAATACAAGTTTGTAAGTGCTGTCCTGAGTTAAGAATGTTTTCCTGAATCAAAGAATGTAAGCACAAATCATTACTTCATCTTTGATATTGCATAGTTTCTGGGACACTCTGCATTACCAGCCATATGCCACTGTAATATATTACCTTATCTATTCCATGTTTTTGTTATGCTGCTGTTTTTAAAAACAGGCACAGGAAGAGATTTCCCGACTTTGTCAGGAAGTTATCAAATACCCCAGGACTCGTAAAAAGTACTGTGACAGCATAAGCTATGATAAGACATGTGGAGATTGAAAGGGATGCAGCACGGTCAGATTTCTGAAGGATGACTACAGAACGCGACAGCCTCAGGGAGCAGTTAAAGGTTTGATTCCCCCCCAACCCCACCCCCGCCAAGGTTATTTTAACATGAAAGCTACTTAGTATTGTAATTAAAGTTGCTAAAGATTTCTATTCTAATCTTGCAAGTTAATTGCATTACATGTCTGTGGTGAGTTCAGACTTATTCTGTATGTGATTGTTGTTGTTGTTATTTGATACAGATTTCCCAAGAGACTGCATTTAATGAAAAGGCTCATTTGGAACAGAGAATTGAAGAGCTAGAAACTACTATTCAAAATGTAAGGGAAAATAATTATTTATGGAATTGTAAATGTAATACAGGTGATGTTCACGGTTAATCCTGCAGGAGCAACCTGACTGCTTTCTGTCAGGAAACAACAGGCTGAGAGCAGTGGATGTCATTTACCAAGACTGTAGCAAGGCTTTTGACGCTGTTACCCGCAATGTTCTTGTATCCAGGTTAGGATGTTATGGTCTGGATGGGTGGGCAGCTAGATGAGGGAAAATTTGATTGGATGGTCAGTCTTGTCAGGTAGCAGTTAATTTGCCCTGGAGAGTGTTAACATGGAGCACCACAGGGGTTTGTTCTGAGGCCTGTCCTGCTGAACATCTTTATCAGTGACCTGAAGGAGGCAACAGAACGCGTGCTCATGAAGTTTGCAGATGACAGCAAATTAGGGAAGACTGTTGATACACTCATGAGCAAGGCTGTCATCCACAGGGACCAAGACAGGTAGGAAGAATGGACAACAGGAACCTTATGAAGTCCAGTGAGGATGAATGCCAAGTTCTGAATTTCGGAAGAAGAGCCACTGGCTCCAATACAGGTTAGGGACTGATGGTTTTGGGAGCAGCTCTGCTGAAAATTCAGGCTCTGGAGGCCCTAGTGTATAGCAAGCTGTACATGGGCCAGCAGTATGCCATGGTGGCAAAGAAGGCCAAGAGTGTACTAGGCTGTGTGAACAGGATGCAGCCAGTAGCTCAAGGGAAGTGATTGTCCTTTGCTGAGCACTTATTAGACCACATCTGGAATACACCACATCCCGTTTTGCTACCACAGTACAAGAAACACATCGCCAAACTGGAGTGAGTTTAATGGAGGGCTCCCACGATACTTGGGGCTGGAACACTTTCCCTATGAGAGGAGGTTGGTGGAACTGGCCTTGTTCCACCTGGAGTAGAAGTGGCTTAAAGGAGACCTAAGTCCTACCTGCCAGTACTCATCAAGCAGTCAGAAACAGGCTTTTCACAGCAGTGCATGGTGGCAGGATGAGCAACAATGGGCATCAGTTGAAATGAGAAGGGTTCAGGTTGAATACAAGGAAATAATTCTTTCCCTTGAGGACAGTCGAGCAGTCCCCAGCCTCGGAGATTTTCAAGACTGGACTGGACAAAGCCCTGAGCAACCTGACCTCAGAGCTGGCCCTGCTTTGAGCAGGAATTTAGATTAGAGACCTCCTGGAGTCTACTCCAATGTGAATTATCTTATGATTTTATATCATTAAGACCTGATGCTTGAAAACCAGATTTGTACTGTTCTGGCAAGTCCTATTTAATATGGTGTCATGGTTTAACCTCAGCCAGCAATTAAGCACCACACAGCCACTCGCTTACTCCCCCTTGGTGGGATGGGGGAGGGAATCGGAAGGGTAAAAGTGAGAAAACTCGTGGGTTGAGGTAAAGACAGTTTAATAGGTAAAGTAAAAGCCACGCATGCAAGCAAAGCAAAACAAGGAATTCATTCACCATTTCCCACTGGCAGGCAGGCGTTCAGCCATCTCCAGTAAAGCAGGGCTCCATCATGCGTAACAGTTACTTGGGAGGATAAACGCCATCACTCCAAATGTCCCCCTCTTTGTTCTTCTTCCCCCAGCTTTATATGCTGAGCATGACGTCATATGGTATGGAATATCCCTTGAGTCAGTTGGGGTCAGCTGTCCCAGCTGTGTCCCCTTCCGACTTCTTGTGCACCCCCAGCCACTCGCTGGTGGGGTGGGGTGAGAAGCAGAAAAGGCCTTGACTCTGTGTAAGCACTGCTCAGCAGTAACGAAAACATCTCTGTATTATCAACATTGTTTTCAGCACAAATCCAAAACATAGCCCCATGCTAGCTACTATAAAGGAAATTAACACTACCCCAGCCAAAACCAGCACATACGGTTTAAGTTTGTGTGTGCAATTGTTTGCTAACATATGGTGCTAAAACAGAAAATTAAAACATTAATAAAATGAATATACATCTTAAAATATATTTACAGTCTTGATAGAACTTGATTTTAAATAGATTAATACTGATTTCTGTAGTGTATCTTTCTTCTAGATCTTGTGGTTATAAATTCTGGTTCATTTTCTTTATCCCCTTCAATCTCTTAAATCCTACCAAGCTTCTAAGTATAGTTCCAAGGATTATAATATTAAACTGAGTGCATCTGTGATGAAGAATACACTGTAGGCTTAAATAGCTCTGTGTAGTCCGAGTAGTAAATTAGCTTTAATCACATGCTTGACAAATGATGTGTAGTGAATATTTGGAATAGTCCTGTTTTAGGTGCATCATCTTATTTCTTCAGTTCATTTGGTACCCTCTGAGGGTGATACATCGATATGAAATTTATGGCACTAGTACTGAAAAAGTTATTGCATACCAGGGGCTTACTGACTTGTTCTTCAGCGGTCTGACCTTTGATTACAGTAACGCTGAAAGAATCAGTAAATGAGGAGAGGGATGAGGCCGAGAATTTTTTATATTAAAAGAGCTCTTTCAGATAATTTAGAAAGAACGGTTCTTTAAGCATTTCGATAATGAAACACAGCTTTCTTTAAACTGGAGATTTCAGGCTAGCTTTGCTGGAGTCCGTGCAAGTTTCTGGACCCATTCTTTGTTATAGGTTCAGACCTAAAGGCCTCATGGTGGTGACTTGGTCATATAGTGCTTTATGCAAATGTTTTACAGTGATTTCTCTATCCAGTTATCAGCATAGCTGTAAAACTTAGTAGAGGCCTAAATCCATCATTGGTAATGTTGTAACCCAAACCGCGATTTCTCCCTTCATACACTAATAATAATGTTTTCTGTTACATTATTTTGCACTGAAAAATTTTCACGTTGATCAATGCCAAAAATTTTTGCCCTTGGGTGTAATGACCAGCCTAAAATTTACTTTAATAAATGAAAATATCCCCAGAGATCTGGATGACATGAAACTGATTGTCCTTCAAAGGAACTGAAAATAGTATTTCATCTCTTTGCAAACTACCTTCGCTAGACTTGGAGTCAGGCCCTGACTAAATGAGATTCTTGGACATTTCTCCTTCAGTAAAAGATTTGTGCTAAAAACAGAGTAGAATTTGAATTAATAGAAGTTCTATGTACAAATCAGCTTTTTTCAGCTTTAAATATTTAATTATATTTATAGTTAGATAGTGAACGGTTAGAACAGATGTCCAGAGTGGAGCTAATGAAAGACGCCATTGTTTCTCTGGAAACTGAGATGAAGAGACTGGCAAGAAAAGCACTGGACTCTGAAACTGAGCAGAGCTGACAGGAAGCTGAATATGTTTCACTTAGGTAAGTAAAAGTATATAATTGCATTAGTTTGATGAGTAATGTCAGCCTATGTTTGTTGGTTTTCATAACTGTTATATAGCTCAAAGGGAAAGGAATTTATGATAGTTGTTCTTATGAGTCATCCTTCTTTTTGGAATGAAATTGTTTTCCACATTGCTTATTTATATGTAAATGTTCTTGGCTTGTTGATATTATATGCTGAAAATCATCTTGAGTGAAAAAGTAAAATTCACTCCGACTTAAGAGTTAGGAGCTTTCTACTAGAAGCTGCAGAGATTGATTTTTTTGGTAAATTGCATATGAATTAAAAAATTTCATTTTTATTATTGTTTTTATAGAGGCAAACAAACACACGTAAACTAATAAGTGTCATGTGTAGTTAGTTTCAAACATCTCTTTCTTAGTCTTGGAGCTTCTTCATGAGAGGAAATAAAACTGAAGCCTTGCATAGGGTTTATGGCCTGCTGCTCAACTGGTGTTCTTAACCATGTTCAGAAGCATGCAGTGGGACTAGACTCAATCGAAGCCTGTAGGGAAGAAAGCACAGGTCAGTGAATGCAAGATAAAAAAGGATAATTTACTGACTGGAGGGAAAGATCAAGCACATGTGAAGATTGTGCGGCGATAAGGAGGACTAGATTGCACACTGAACTAGGCTACAGAGTGAACAGACTGCAAGAGAAGATACTGTGACTTTTTCCTCTTGTATTTCCTTAAATATAATTCAGTTAGGCAAATGCTCTCCTAAACTTATGTGTCCTTACAAGTGACTGGTGTAGTCGACATGTGGGTGTTGAAGGTTTTTTTGTTGTATTATGACTGGTGGGAGTGCTTTCTAAATGACATAAACTCCTTTGCAAATCCAGTCCTGAGTTACTGCTGCTTTATTATAAGTTGTCAGATTTATGAATACTGTAAAAATTGAGTTGTTGAAGATTAGTTGCTGCTACTAAAATATCTTTTTCTTTTCCCCCAAACCAGGCTGAATGTTCTCTTCAGTTTCTTCAACAGTTTGAGAATCATTAATATTACTACCTGATTTGAACGTTTAACTTGGGTATAACTTGAAATAGGTCAAGCATTCCAATGTATGTCCCAAGTGATGATTTTTATTTTAATAATTTCTGAGAAGTTTTTACATCCACCTGCTGTAAAGAATGCTTCCTACTCTTCTGGGGTTCTTTACAGGAATATTCAGACTTCAATATCCAGAGATTAAGATTAACAAGTAGGCTAAAATATATAGAAGAATCTTGCTTTTTCTTAACTTTTGCAATTTTAGTGACATTTCAAAAAGGAAAAAAATAATATATAAACTTCTGAATTCTCCTGTTTAATGCTTCTGCCTTTCCAGTTTATTGAATGAAAAGACAGAAGAGAGTCTTTCAGAGACTCAGTGAAGCCTTATTAAGAAAAAATATGAAATGCAACTTACCCAAGAGAAAATTACGCTTTTGGATGAAAAAATTGGTGAGTGACAGATTCAGTTTTTGTAATAAAATTCAGTAGGCTAATTGTTATATTACTGCTTTTTTCTTTTTCTTTTTTCTTGTGGGTTGAAAGAAAAAGTGTTGAATGGAAATAAATATAATTTTAACAGTTTTAACATTTCAAGTGCAAAACATCTATTTTCTTTCATTATTGGAAAGTTTTTGCATTTTAAAATTATGTTGTAAAGTTCTTGCAAGTAAGTTTCAGTGACAGCACATACTGTCAGCTGAACAATGTGTGTTGGTACCAGTGTGCAGTGTCTGAGCATATCAGTTTTATTTATGATCCACTAAGGCAGTGGTAGCACCTCTCAGCATCATAAGATGGTGATGATGGAATAAGGAAAACATCCTTTGCAGTATATATCCTACATTGTATGTTGCACCTTTTTTATATTATGGGAGTAAAGGAGGTGGATACAGGAGTTGTTCCTGTAGTGGCAAGAAATATGTTCTCACTTCCAAAATTGCAACTGTAATGTGTTAGAAGTCTTCTATTATTTTCTATAGTTGCAGTTGTCATAATCTGTTCTAAAGTGCAGTGCTGAATTTGTGAAGGGAAAATAAAGCTAACCTATGACATCTAATGTTAGAGCTGCCTTATGCTATTAAAACATCTTGTTTTCTGTTACTTACAAATTTCAAACTCTGGTTGTTTGGATTTAAACATTTTATTCAAGATGAACATTTCATTCAAATGAATAAGCTGCTTTGAATAAGCATTCAAAGTGAACTTAATTTTTTTAATGCTTTAGCTGTCTAAGCCATTCCTGAGAAGGCTAGAGAAAAAGATGTTTTGTCCACATTAAAATCCACATATTTTGTTTTAAAAGTCGTATATCCCTGGTACAGTAAAGCAAGGGACGTAATGTTTGATAGGCGTGTCAGTCTGTGTGTTGTTGCATGCTTTTGATCGTTCCCAGGAAATGTGTCCAAACAAAGCGTATTTTAAGACTCAAAAAAAAAGTTCATTAAAGATGAATAGAGACTTTCCAGAATTTGGCATCTGAGGTCTCATATAATATGACTGAAGCATGTTCCAGTCTAGATTCCTTAGGATTTTTCATTACTGTGAGGCAAGTACAGGCAAAGAATCTTGAAATTAATGGAGACCGTCTATATTGTGGTAATATCCTGTCACCACAGGGATAACAGTGGAAGATTCTGAAGGAGAGGAGCTACAGTGTGGGTATAGAGAGAGAATGTACTGAGAGAAGATAGTTGAGAGGTTTTAACTGCAGGATCAATAAAGAGAGGATACTTGAGATTACAATTTGGATGAGGCAGCGTAATCCTAGTGAAATAGGTAGGAGAAGTAAAGTTACAAAGAGCCAGGAGACAAGAATAGGGATATTGGCTGGACAAGAATTTCCAGTGAGGAAGACTGGCTGTCAGAGGAGACAGTAAGTAGGAAACAGCAAGACTGGGAGTCAGTGAATGGAGAAACAGAGTGTGGATGTGGCACCAGGGAAAGCTGGGGCAATGCAAGAAATCAGAGACTGAAAATTAATAAAGTGAGGGGAGGGACTGAAGAATGATCAGAGGCATCCAGTGAGGAGAGCTAGTATGAAGTGATTAAAGAGACCGGAAAAATCCTTAAAATTGGATGACTAGTTCAGAGATTGTGGGTAGGACTTGGAGCTATTGGACACGCACCATGACTAGGACCTGTGGGCAGCTATACACACAGAATATTTAGGACTTGGACAATGAAGCTGAAAGCAGGAGAAAGACTGGAAGTAAAAGGAGATTGAAATGGAAAACATGGATTTAGGTATTTAGGTTTGGTAGGAAAGGGATCTAGGGTGAGAAACCTTAAGACTTGGGGCTGACCAAAGTGAAGAGAAAGGCTGAGCAGCTAATGGTATCTTCTTGGAGTGGTAGAATTGGAGAAGATGGAAAGAAAGTGTGTATGCCCACTAGAGAACCTTTTCCCTTTTGGAGTCTGTAATGGAACTGGGGATTTCCAAGTCTTGTGTTACCTTCTCTTGTCGGCAAAATAATGTAAACTTGGCAAAGTGTCTGTTTCCTGTACTTGTCTGCAGAGAGAAGAGCAGTACAGTCCTCCAATGGTTCATCTTCTATGTCACGTGCCACATGACAGGAATTCAAATTGTGCTTTTTGTTTTTCACACAAGTAAAGTAACTTATTTCAGAGACAAACAGTTAAGAAGTTGGGAATGCCAGTCTTAAGGTTGTCTGTACTACTTAATAAATCCCAGGTTGGTTGGTTGGTTTGTTTGTTTTTAACTTATGGTATTGTTTTTAATTACACTCTCATGTGGTGTTTTTCTGTAGGAGCCTTTGTGCCAACTTTTGCAGAGTTTTGTAGGGAGTAAATCAGTGTTGTCTAGTGAAGCAAGCTTGTCTGTCAGATCTTCTCCTTAGCTGAAAATACAGTGAAGAAAGCAGGTAATTGCAGAAAGAGAAAGTACATGCTATTTAAACTGTTAAATATTGTTATGCAGTATTTTATATTATTGTTGTCTGTACATTAGAATTTTGGGGTGATGCACAACCAAACTTTTCAGAATTGCTCACTAACTATACATAGGATGTATTTTCAGAGAGCCTGATTTGAGACTTTGGTTATTAATTTTCAGAAATATTGTGCACTCACAGCTGTGGCACCCATTCATGGTTGGTTTTTTTTGAACATGTAGTACTTTCTGTCCTGAAAATTTAGGTCACAGTTTGGGCATCCATAATAATCAGATAGCATTTTCAGTTGATCTTTCTGCCTCCATTCCTTCTCTGTAAAATTGTGATAACACACCCTTGCTTAGAATCACAGAATGGTTGAGGTTGGAAGGCCCTTCTGAAGGTCATCTTGTCCAAACTCCCTTCTCAAGCAGGGTGACGTAGAGCCAGTTGCCCAGTACCGTGTCTAGATGGCTTTTGAATATCTCCAAGGAAGGAGACTCTGTAACCTCCCTGGGCAATGTGTTCCAGTGCTGGGTCACCCTCACAGCAAAAAAAGCGTTTCCTGATGTTCAGAGGGAACCTCCTGTGTTTCAGGTTGAGCCCACTGCCTCTGGCCCTGTCACTGGGCACCACTGAAAAGAGCCTGGCTCTGTTCTCTTTGCACCCTCCCCTTAGGTATTTATATACATTTGTAAGATGTGCCACCCCCCCGAGCCTTCTCTTCTCCAGGCTAAACAGTCCCAGCTCTCTCGGCTTTTCCTTGTAGAAGAGATGCTCTAGGCCCTCAGTCATCTTCACGGCCCTTTGTTGGACTCTCTCCAGCGTGTCTCTGTCTCTCTTGTACTGGGGAGACCAGAACTGGACCCAGCACTCCAGATGTATCTCGTCAGAGCTGAGTAGAAGGGAAGGATCACCTCCCTCAACCAGCTGGCAATACTTTCTCTAATGCAGCCCAGTATACCGTTAGCTTTCTTTGTAGCAAAGGCACATTGTGGCTTATGTTCAATGTGCCATCCACCAGAACCCCCAGCTTTCCTGCCAAGTTGCTTTCCAGCTGGGTGGCGCCCAGTGTGTACTGGTGCCTGGGGTTGATCCTCCCCAGGTGCAGGACTTTGCACTTTCCTTTGCTGAACTTCATGAGGTTCCTGTCAGCCCATTTCTCCAGCCTGTTGAGGTCCCTCTGGATGGCAGCACGACCCCCTGGTGTATCAGCTGCTTCTCCCAGTGTTGTGTCATCACAAAATTCCTGACAGTGCACTTTGCCCCATCATCCAGATTGTCAATGAAGATGTAAAACAGGACTGGATGCAGTATTAACCCTTGGGGCACACCACTAGTTACCGGCCTCCAACTAGACTTTGTGCCACTGATCACCACCCTCTGAGCCTGGCCGTTGAGTTTTCAATCCATCTCACTGCTCGCTCATCCAGCCCATATGTCAGCAGCTCATCTGTGAGTATCTGATGGCAGTGTCAAAGGCCTTATTGAACTCAAGGTAGGACAACATCCATTGCTCTCCCCTCATCTACCAGGTCAGTCATTTAATCGTAGAAGTTTGTCAAGTTGGTCAAGTATGACTTCCCCTGGGTGAAGCCATGCTGACTACTACTGATGATTTTCTTGTCCTTAATGTGCCTGGAAATAGTTTCCAGGATTAGCTGCTCCATCAGAATTTTCCTTCGAGTCAGGTTTGAACACTGTCTTAGCAGGTTCCAGAGCCATGCATCCAAAAATATGAGGTGGAAATTTGAGTGCCCGTCATCTTGTGTTTTGAAATAGGGAAAGATTCTGTGTAAAAAATAGAATGTGAATATATGCTATGATGTCCCTGAAGGACTGAGCTACAGATCATTTTACTTTGGATATTTTATCTCCTGGAAGTGGTTAGTAAGTATCATTCAATAAGCCCAATTACACTGATATTTAAAGAGTAATGTGCAGCCTGCATGGTTTTTATGAGATGTACGGTTCACTCGAAGAGAAGGGTTTCTGTGGCTCTCCTCTGCGAATGCAATGTATGTAGATCATGTAAGGATTAATTCTCTGACCATTTAAAGGTAAATGTAGTGTGTAACACCTTATTAGCTGAATGAAGATAAGGAGAGACATCTTTTAGAATTTGATTTTGTAATGAGTAGATTGCTTTTTTCATTATCTTTGCAATTTTTAAGTGGTGTTGAATTTTATAATTTTTATAATACAACTCTTACATAAAGTTCATTTAAATAAAATCTCAGAAAAAACTGGCTAATATCAGGGTATCAATCTCTTTTACTTCATCAGTCATTACATGCTGTAGTCTACATATTGCTTGTCTGTTGTAATTCTGTTTAAACCTTTATTTTTATAATACCCAAGAAAGTTATTTTTAATGATCTAAACATTTGCTGTTTAAAGATAGGTTGTTTTGAGCCCAGTAATTTAAGGTCTTGATCTAAGGAAGAATGCAGTTTTATAAATACCAGTCAAATTATATGTTCCAAAGAGGTACGTGCTTCAGTGTTTTCTTGAAGGGGAGCTTTTGCCATGTTCTCTTATGCTTTAGAAGTGTATCAAAAGAATTTTTATTTCAAATGGGTTGAACTAATAAAAATGAGACCTTTCTGATTGTGTCCAGATAACTTTTCAAGACAAAGTCTTGTACAACAAGAGGGGATCTGTGCTTTGAAAGAAACAATTGCACAACTTGATAAAGAGAAAGCATCTTTGCAAGACTGTGCAAGAGGGAAGAGAGAAGATTGCTACTTTTGAGGAAAGCCTGGCAATGAAAGTCTGTTCTAATGTGTAAATAGTCACATAGTCACAAAAGGGAAATAGGGAAAGGATCTGTTGGGTCATCACACCTATCTTATATTGGTATCTGCAACAGTGCTCAGTGCTGACCTAGTTCTGCTCCAGTTTCAAGGCAACAATAAAACTCATGTTGACTTTGACAGCAGTAGGGTTGAGCATCTCATGTTTGATGATTTGTATGGTTTATACTTATTGAGAGGAGACATTAACTACTTCCCTGAAGCAGAGAAGAGTAAATTAGCCAATAAAATATTTGATCATAAAATTTAGCCTAAATTCTTCCTTGGGGTCCACTGATGTTAAAGATGTAAGGTGCTAAATAATATTGCCTTTGTTGTCATTGAAGAAGCATCTGAATTATATTCTTTTCACCTTAAGATACATTGCACAGTGTGATTTCATACTATATAATGAAGCTGCTCAGTTCTTAGTTCTGAAACATTATTTTTCACTTCAGCTTAAGTCACCTGAATATTGATTAAGGATAAACTAAATAAGGTATTTTTTAACTGTTGTGATTTTTAACTCAAGAACTCGCACTGATTTTTAACAAAATCTTAAGAGATGTTGCAGGACAGGCTAAAATCATCTTGCCATAAGCACTGACTGCATTTTTAAAACTGTAAATTGTAAAATGGTGTCCATTTTAGAGAAGAGACGGCTGTCTCTCACTTCTCTTGTGTCTCCATGGAAGACATTTCCTTAGCCTATCTATGCTTCTTTTAATATCTGTCCAGAGACAAGGGAGTAAAGTAATACACTTTGTGATGGAATTCTTGTTTTATCAATTATAAACTATCAGACTCTGGTAGTTTGTTCATTGTAGAAAAGCTGTGATAACTTATCTAATAGGCAGAAGACATAATTTAGGTTTGGGAGTGTGAGCCAAATGTACCTTTAAAACCACAAAAGATTAAAAAAATTAATTAAAATTACTATATTCTGCATAAGGCAATTATATTTGTTCTTTTATTTGCCAGATTAGATTATCAGAATTTTCGGCTCTAAACAGTACATGATAAACTTGGAAAACCACAATCCATTTTGCATTAAATAGTTAAATTAATCAGCTAGCTGAATAAAAGGAAAATATAAATAATCTTATTTAAAATGTTTTTCCAGTTATATTGAGGAATGGTGACAGGTTTATTTTAATTTTGTATTTCTTTTTAAGGAGAAAATCATTTCAGATTTCAAGATTCTGATTTCTGAGTTGGAGCGTTCCACAAAGTAAGGATGAAATGTCAAGATTGTTATCAAATTTTGATTAATTTATAACATTAACTCAAAAATTGAATCATAGGATGTGTTAACGTATAAATATTTGTTTTACTCTATTACATATTAAAATGTTACAGCTTTGTTTCTTGACTTGCAAACTTAACCACTGGAAAAGCTATCATTTGTATTAGGTTGGGCAGTATTGTCATACCTGAGGTATTTATTATTTGCTGCACAGAAAATCTGCTGAAGCACTCTGTATCTGTGAAAAAGATATCACCAGTTTGCATCAACAGCTACAAGAAACCAACAGAGAACTTGCACAGACTGACAAGAACACAGAATCATTAGCTCAGAAGAATGACAGGTTGCAAGACCATCTTTCTAATATTAAGCAAGAAAATCAGGTATATTTGTACCCTTGACTAAAAAGGAAAATTGTGTATTTTTCAAGTATTGCATAGAACTGGTGGGCTCTCATCTGAAGTAAGTCTGCAAACTAGTTTTTAAGCTCATTTTTCAAACTCTGATTTTTCCCTTACTGCTCAGCTCACTTGTATAAAGAAGACCAGCTATTCTTATGTATTGGTTTGGATGTTTATCTTGAGGAACAGCTAATTAATGTTTGGTTTGGGTTTTCTTTTTCTAATGTTTGTGTAAAAACACTGTGGCAGTTATAACTATTGCTTATAAGGAAAAGTACTATGAAGGAGGCAGCGAGTATTTCTTATACTGTGCTGTGACTAGCCTAGAGTACTTAAAAGCTTATGAATTTGACTCACTAATAATTTAACACAGTACACACTTTAATAAGGTTCAAAACTTATTAATAGTATTGTATTTACGTTCCTTTAAAGTGGCTTTTGGATACAAGATGCTGGAAATACTTGGCTGTAATACAACATTACATTGTCAACTGTGTTATTTATCTCTGTGCAGTTACTAATGAAGTAGTTAAAAATACTTAAACTAAAGTATCATCTCATGTACACACAATGCTCATGCATCAATATGTTTTCTAAGCGGCTAGAAATTAAACTTAATTAACCTTAATACCTGTAGTGGTTCATCACTGTGTAACATTCTAGTTTTTCTTCTTTTTGTTCAACCTCTTGCTTTCATTTCAGTTTTCTGATACTTGTTCCTCCTTCTCTGCATTTATTCTACTGCTTAGGATATCTTTGTCTTTGCAAATACTTTCTCCTCACCTGGCTTTACTCTTCTCTGGAAGCACTAACCAGCTTTGAAGGAGCAGATTAACTTCACCTGGTTTTAGCTATATAAAAGTTTTAAGTTATTCAGGCTCCCTTTTAAGTGAAGAAAAGTCCTCCAGAAGGAGATTCATCCCATCCCAGTTTTTAAGATGATTCATTTCACCTGTCTCTCACCCTCCATTATAGAGGAAGCACAGCTGACTAATTTAGATCAGGTGCCTAATTCTGCACTGCAAAAAATAGGTGAGACAACTCCCATGCTAAATAACTCTTCTCTCAAATGCATTAATCTTTTCTATTTAGCATCCTTCTTGAGTATGCTAGAAAAGTTGAGGTCCTAGTAGCTTTAACCACCAAAGGCAGGTAGTGAGTGTCACTAGAAACATGGATTGCTCAGAGAGATTACTCCAGGGAATCGCTCTTCTTTACCTTTTCTCAGAATCACAGTTGATATTGATGAGGTTAGCTGGTACAAAACAAAGCCTCTTGTTGCTTCTAGCTACTTTTGAAAGCTTCATGGATTTTTTTTTGCAATGCCTGGATGCTTTGTAGAAGCAGTTAGAAACAAGAAGTCTTAGCCTCACAGGATTAATTACTTTTTAATGGGCTTGTCTCTATAATATGTAATGGTTCCTCAGGCTCTTCCATTAATTTAGGTGGTATTTAAAGTAGTATTCCCTTTTCTTTAGTTGGGCTTATTGGAAAAGTTCACAGAACATTTCTCAGCAATTTTACAGCCTTTTCACAATAGCAACAGGAGTTTCTCCATAGCCTAGTCCCCCCCCTCGCCCACAACTCCTCCCCACACACACACAGACTGGTTCTTGTAGCTGAGTGTTCTCATAATAATTTTGTAAGGAAGGAAGAGTTTCTGAAGAGGGCAGTTCAAGATGGCCTTTCTGCAGGTTTTTTCTTCACTCCTGTTCAATTTCTCAAGCAATAGTTGCCAGAACTGTGTGCGTTCTCCTAATACTTGTGGCTTTATTTCTCCTGATTAGGAGATAACCACTAAATCGGTTAATTCCATGTTTAGCTGTCTTCTGCTTTTTCAAATGCGGGCTTTTAAGAGACTGTAATGTGTAAAAAAGAGGGAACTGACTCTGAGCCCTGCTCCTTAAATGGGGCAGGATATTTTGTCATGACCATCTAGCTGCTAAATAAACCATCTGTCCTTTTCTTTTTAACTGTTACATTCTTTTATTGACATTTTTATTCTTTTTAAGAAGATTTAGCATTATTTGTAAGTCAAAGAAGGTAAATATTTTTGACATATGCAAAAATTTTATTTATAGAAATATGCATGGTTAAGATATTATATAGCCTTTAAATAACTAGTTAATAAAGCCATAGGCGCTAGATACACATTAATTCTATTTTTTTGTAAAGGTGCAAACAGTATACTTTAACCTTATGAAACAAATCTTTCCTCATAGGTACTATATAAAAAACTAGCAAAGTACCAGAATGAGCTTGATGATATGACAAGCTCAAGAAGTGGGCCTGTGTGAACCTCATAAGGTTCAACAAGGCCAAGTGCAAGGTCTTGCACCTGGGTTGGGGCAACCCCTGGTGTCAGGACAGGCTGGGGGATGAAGGGACTGAGAGCAGCCCTGCAGAGAAGGACTTGGGGGTACTGGTGGATGAAAAGCTGGACATGAGCCGGCAATGTGCGCTTGCAGCCCAGAAGGCCAGCCGTATCCTGGGCTGCATCAAAAGCAGCGTGGCCAGCAGGTCGAGGGAGGTGATTCTGCCCCTCTACTCCGCTCTGGTGAGACCCCACCTGGAGTGCTGCGTCCAGCTCTGGAGCCCCCAACATAGGAAAGACATGGACCTGTTGGAGCAGGCCCAGAGGAGGGCCACAAAAATGATCCGAGGCCTGGAGCACCTCTCCTACAAGGACAGGCTGAGAGAGTTTGGATTCTTCAGAAGAGAAGGCTGCGGGGAGACCTTATTGCGGCCTTTCAGTACTTAAAGGGGGACTATAAGAAAGAGAGAGAAAGACTTTTTACCAGGGTCTGTTGTGACAGGACAAGGGGTAATGGTTTTAAACTAAAAGAGGGTAGATTTAGACTAGATACGAGGAAGAAATTTTTTACAATGAGGGTGGTGAAACACTGGCACAGGTTGCCCAGAGAGGTGGTAGGTGCCCCATCCCTGGGAACATTCAATGACAGGTTGGACGGGGCCCTGAGCAGCCTGATCTAGTTGAAGATGTCCCTGCTCACTGCACAGGGGTTGGACTAGGTGACCTTTAAAGGTCTGTTCCGACCCAAACAATTATGTGATTCTATGATTTTTGATTGACAGTTAGTAGAAAATTGGATCTTTCAGACTGAAGATACATTTTAGTTTAGTTTAGTAAAACCAAATCATTTGAGTTTTGCTTTTGGAAGTGAAAAATGCTTTTTTCTTTTTTTTTTTGTTTGTTTATTCCCTTTTTTTCATTTTCCCCCCTTTTTCCATTTCTTTTTTTCTTCCTTTTTTTTTTTCTTAGCATTTTCTTTTCTTTTTTTTTTTCCCCCCCATTGGCCTACGACCCAAGTTCTCTCAGTATCTTCCTGGTGTGAACATACAAATGGTTATCCTCTGAAACTTCTGGATAATATGCTGGAGAGGTGGGATGTTCGTTAAGGTGTCTTGTTTCACAGATTTACTCTGACCTTTGGGTGAGGATTATTGTGCTTAATGTAAACTAGGTTTGAGTAAAATACAGATAAAAGTGTTTGCAGTACCCCAAATGGACTCCGTTAGACATACTAAAATGCATACATGAAAAGAGGAAGGAAAAATAGCATCAGGCTTACGCTAAGATTAAAACAGGCAGTTTTCTGTGTCTCTGTATCTGACTCAATACTGATTTTCCTGACTTGCTGTCCCTGGGATTTTTTTTTTCTTTTTATGTAGTTGTGTCTCAGGTATGTCCATTGTTCCCTTTTCAGTGGAACATTCTAAGTTTTATGGGCATTCTTCTTTTTTAGGTTCCCCCAAGATATACAGATACTTAATCTCATTTGGTTTTTATTCATTTGCCCTTCCCCCCAAATTTGTTCTTGATGCTCCTTTAAGTAAAATAAGTGTAATCTCACTCTGCCGGAGATGCAGATATTGGTTTGTTATACCAGGTGTCACTTCCTGCATGCAAATGGTTAATCAGTAGTTTCTCACCTCCACAAAATGTAGAACTTTCTTCCTCTTTAATGATTCTGTCTACTGTCTGTATCCATTCATCCATATATTTCATAGCATTTTGTCACTTCTATCAAGTGCATTAATATTCTGATTCACATTGGGTGAATTTATAAACCTGACCCAGGATTTTGACTGAGGGCAGATATAACACTAATCATCCATCTTGGAGTGAGAGTGAATTTTGGTCATTGAACCCAGACTTCCTTTTTTCTTTTTCTCTCTCTTTTTTTTTTTTTAAAGTTGCCTTAATAGATAGATAAAACTTTAAAATCTTTGTTTAGCTGCAGAACAAGTGTGAGTCATCCCATTCTGAAATACAACTGCTGAGAAAACAACTGGGAAGTGAAAGAGCACCTATGAAAAACCTAGAATCTTTGCTTGTGTCCACTCATGAGAACGAATTTCAGTCACAGATAGCAAAGTGAGAAAAAGACTCTGAAATTCATTTTCTCAAGGAACAGCTTTCTTTAGCAGAAAATAAACTGTGAGTAAATGACCAGGAGGATATTGCAGGTTTTTTCATTCTTCCCAAGTGTATATACACACAGATGGTTTTATATAAAACTGCATTTTCAAATGGCCAACGTACCTTCGCTACTTTAACAGTAGAGGATACCAAAAACCTGCTTCTGATTCCTTGGCTATACTCTAATAGACTTTTCTGTGTCGTGTTATATTTTACTTCAAAAAATGTTCTTAATCTTAATTGCATGGTAGAGCTGCCCTTTTAATTTTGGATAATTGTATTTGGTAACATACTTGGAGGATTATAGTTGCTATCTAATTAATATGTATCGACTTTACAGCACTGTGCAGAGTCAAGATATTACTCACCTCAGAAACAGAGCAGCTTGGCTAGAGTCAGAACTGGGTATCACCAAAAGACAGCTGGGGACCGAGCGCTTTGAAAGGCAAGTATGTTTTGTATTGCAATTCCTGCATCTAATTAGGGTGAAATGCAAATAGTACTAAGACTTAGACTAATAAGTAGGATAAACAGCAAAGTTTGGTTTTGCTCTGCTGTGTATCTCCTGTGTGTTTGGAGGCTATTCATGTCACTGAATTCAGTCTGTGTAGCTGTTATAAATGCTGTCTAAATTAGTTGTCTAGGTTCCCCTTATAGCCAATGGAACAAAACAGTGAGATAAACTGCCCTCTGGAACTGACTGTTTTAGGATGGGATGAATCACTTTCCTGAAGATGCTCGTCTGTCTTCACTTATTTATAGTGATGCTTGTCTTGATCTATAGTGAGAATCTAGGTGACTAGTTGGCTAGACAAGTGATTTATAGACTACTAGTTCTGCGATATGAATGGCTACCTTTTGGCTACACCTGGACTAGTGAACTAAACCAGGTCAGAGCATTGACTTGAGAGGTCCACACAACTGTATACTTGTCTATACAGTTTAATTGTTAGTACACACTCTAGAATGATTTTAGCTCATACCAACCCATCTTCTCCCAGGTACTGCTTGGGGCACACAAGGTGCTAGGGACGGTTCCCAAGTGGCAGTATGGCCAAGGTGATTTTTTTTTGAGGGGGGGAAGAGAGTTTAACAATATGTACAAGCTGTTTCATATGACTTGGCCACAGTACCAGAAAGCGGTCCCTGGACTGCTTTCGTGAGTTAGTTTATCTACGTAGCCTCGGTGTCTTAAGGAGTTTTCTTAGCTGTGAAACAACAGTACTACTTTATTTCATGGATGTATTGAGGATAAAAGGTTACAGTGTTGAGCATTATTTTGAGTATGTAAAAGAGGTGGCTAAAACAAGCAGAGTGATGTGATGATAGCACAGGTTTGAGAATCAGGTGTCTTGTTTAATTGTAGTAAATTACTTTGTAGATACTCTGTTTTCTCATAAGTAAGGATGAGGGTTCTGGAGGGGGCCTGTCTATATCTGAGGTTAGGTCTTTTAAAGATGGATTTCTTAAATGTCTCAGTGTATGTTTCAATTTCAAACTGGATTCTCCTTTACCCTGAAGTCATGGAAAAAAATGCAAAACTTTCGGGTTAGATGTGCAAGTCAGTTTAAAAGGCAGCATAATTTGTGCTTCTTCAGCTGCATAGAATGAGCCAGACTGTATGCTAATACAGGAATACCTTTGCTTTAAAATAAACTCTATCTTCTTCAGACTGTTGTTTCTCTACTCCCCCTATGTGAGTGCATCCATCTCATGATGTATGGGCGCTCCCTGGTAGGGACCGCAAGTGTTTCTTCTTGAAGTCTTCATTGGCAGAAAGTTGAATCCACCTCCATACTTAATCTCTTCTCCTAGTTAAGGATAATTTGTTACTTATGTGGTTGCTTATAGCTGCAATAATATCAACACTTCATTTACAATTGGTTAGCAAAACAAATATTAGAGTGAGCCTATGCCGAGGCAAAGATTGCCAGTTTTCATTCTTGAAGAGAATTTCTCTTCTACTTCAAGAGAATTACAAACATAATTACCTGAATTGTTTTGGAAAGAACAAATCTAGGTTCTACTATGCAGTCTGTAAGTCAGTTGCAGAAACAGCGTGCAGAAATCTTAGACAGCAAAGACTGAAACGTTCTCATATAAAAATCTGAGGCTGATGTTAAATTTAGCTGTCTTCGAAAGACTAGAGCTTTTTTGGGTTTTTTGGCTTTTTCATAAAATCAAACCAGTGTCCCTTCAATGTCCCACAGAGGTTACAAGAATTTTCTCTCTTTTCTGTTTTTCCTCAGAAAGTTATGCTTTACAAGAGCAGGTATCTATCTCTCTTACTTGTAGGGAAAGGGATTAAAGCTCCAAGCTAGCTTATTACAGCCAATCTATTTTTCTGGTACTGGCAAGTGAAAACAAGAAATTAAGCCAGAGAGGAAAAATACTATCATTAAAGTCAGTGTCATGATAGTAGATAATGGAAGCAGCAGATGTGAGTACTGACTGGGTTTTTTTGTTGTTAGTTTAAAGAAGCGGGTAGATGATATCCTTGTTCTAACACTGACTTAGCCAGTCGTATTGATTTACTGCCTTGGTGCAGAATGAAATAATGCCTGAAATTAGGAGGTGGAAGTGCCGACGCTGTCAGGCCTTGAATGGGCACCAACACAGTGATACTAGGGGGCTTAATCCGTCTGTCCGGGTTTTTGTTTACCACTCGGGAAAAGCAACTCCCCGTCCCTTCCATCCTCCTGACTGCAGGAGCAGTTTGGACTCATGTGGAAACAACATGTTTGATTTATTGTTCTGTTCTGGCCGTGGTGAGCAAGCACAGTGACTGACTGTCAGGTACCCCTGGACGGCCCCACTTGCATGACTCGCATATCTTTTTATCCCTTTCTGTTTCTTGACCGTTCTTTTCATTGCTCTTCTACCTCCCTTTCTCTGCCCCAGTCTCCTCCCAAATAAAAAACTTGCCTATAGTTACTTTTTCTCATTAGTCACAGTTTTGCTACATTCATACCCAAACTTGGTATTCTACAGGGCAATGTTACCTGTGAGAGGTACAAGCTGCTGCACTCTGACTTCCCACCATTGCCAGCACCACCCTGACCATTAAAGACAGTAGACTGTGTGCTCAGTAAAGCCCTTAAAAGCAATAATGGTAGGAAGACTAGCAGTCAATGTAGGTGTTTGGTTCCGTAGTCTTTACAGCGCATATGACACCTCCCCAGACACAAGGTTGTGGGATGTTGGTAGCTACGTGGAAGACTGTTACCATCTCACTGCAAGAGTGAGCCCTTTTCTTGCCTGTAGATGCAGATCTGTGAGCTGGTGCTGGATCTGATCCCTCTCCTGCAGGTTTTGGTGATCTGCTTCAGTGGTCCACTCCATAGGTAGGTCTGTGGTAACGGCTAAGTCACACTGGAGTCAGTTTCAGTTCAATACCACACGGGCAGTCCTAATTATACCTTCATTTGCAAGGTTTTGGGCAACTTGGAGTCCTTTTTTCCAGCCTGGATCAGTGCTATCCTCCCAGTACACCCATATTCATTTATAATGAACCATTGTCCAGGTTTTAGTGGGGTTATGCACTGAAAGTCAGGGGTTGTTGTAGCCACCCTCCCTAGTAGCTTCCCAATCCAACCCAGACTAGATTCTCCTTATGTAAACAATTGGCAGCCTGACACCAGGATCCCAGATGAGTACGTACGTCCAAAATTTTCCAGTGTATTGTCCAATCCCATGTACTTCTTCCCCCTATACGCAGATGCAGGAGTTACGGATTGATCCAGTACCCAGGCCCCACCTCTTGCAGTCAAAATGACTAGACTACCATTTTACAACCTTCCCACTGGGGAGCCCAGCATCTTTTGAATATCCATCTGCTGCAGGGCACATCAGGTAGACTCCAGTCCACGGGTCTTGCCAACTCAAACAGCACAAGAATACCGCAAGCAACACTGTTCTTACATAAATGTCATTGCTGATTTTAGTGATTGTCCTTAGGTTGCAGCCTTGTGAATAACCTTAAAATCAGGCTCTTCCTCCCTGGTCATTTTTACAATTTTTAGAGTTTAACCTGCAGCAACCATGGCTAGCTTCTGTCTTTTAGGGAAAATAGAGAAAATGGATATGTAGAACTAAATCTGAGTAAGGGGGTAATACAGTGTGTCACTAGTCTGTCTTTCAGAGAAGTGTATGATGAACACCACATCTCTTTTTAAAATAAAATAAAATAAAAAAGCTGACAGTCTTAAATAGAAAAAAAAAGATGGTAATGACTGAGATAATTTTGATGGTTTTTGAAAAGTGCTTAGTCTCATTCTAAAATAATGTTTATTTAGGGAACATGCTGTACAGGAGCTTTGATGCCAGAATCATGCAATTCCATGTCACTTAAGCTCTACGTTAAGAACATCATCACCTGAACATTCCCATCATCGATCTCCTGATTGGTCTCCGGACTGGTCCCTGGAAGGGTAAGTGGTTCAACAACATTTAAGTTCCAAACACGGGGGGGGGGGGATAAAAAAAAAATAAAAGGATAAACTCTTATATGTCTTGTTGAAATATTGGCTCAATTCCATGGAATTAAATTGCTCCAAGAAAAGTTACAAGAAGATTCAGGACCACAATCTTTTGATGATACTCCTTTTATTTTGTTTTATTGAGCTGTATCAAAACTATATGGTTAATAGCAACTACTTGCACCAGGATGCTATGGTCATAAATTCTTAAAACAGTAACAGAAATAATGGTTCAGAAAATCTGTACTTGACTTGCCACCATTTTGTGCAGGCGTAGATGTAAATATTTTCATCTTCCTACATAAAAGCTCACAACTCTCCAGCCTTTCTTCTTCTAGTAGTTTTCAGAATAGTTTTTACTCTATGTATGTGCATTTGTTAAAAGAAACATAAATGCATTCTAACAGTCTTCAAATACTTGTGACACTGAAGAGGAGCAAGCCCAGCTTTCAACAGTCAGTGAAGTGGAGCCTCCACAATATGCAGCTACTCCCGTCAGTTTCAGTCTCAGTTTAGTTTCATATTTGGTAGCTGCATGCTCGTGGCATCACACTTTTTTTGGTAGACTGATGGCAGTGTGCACTAAAAAAAAAATTGCCAGCTGAGGGGGAAAAATTCTCAATTTGTGACTTGCAGGAAATAATTTCTGCTTTTGAGATGGTTATGTACTTCCAAGGTGAATTTTGTTAATACTTTGGTAACCGAGATTATTACCTTTGGCACCTGATTAATCTTTGTTACCAAAGGCTCCTCTAAGTACGTAGGTCCTAAGAATATGAGACAAGTTTCCTCAGGTCACTGAGCTGTTCTGGTGCTCTTAGTGAGAAAACACAGCTGTGCAAGGCAGTGATTTTGTAGCTATTGCCAGTCCTTGATAGCAAGTACAGGGAGTCTTCATTCCTCTGATAGAACCGTGTCTACTCCTCCGTAGTCGGAGTACAGCGTAGCTCTTAAATTTGTTGAAATAAGCATTGTATCATTTGGAAAGGTTTAATTTAGTTTTAATTACCATAACACTTTCTTCTATTTTTGATACCGTAGAAAGAATAGGGGATCAGTCCATGACACCACACTGATACTAACAATTATGGTGCTTTTTGTCTTTGTATCACCCCCTTTTCAGGGTGATAGCGTTCCTTTCTAATCAGTAAACTTTTGGCTAAATACCAAATCAAGACTAATCTTCTACAAACTAGATTGAATTCAACTCCTTTCTTGTTTGCTTTTTGGGTTTTGTGGGGTTTTTTGTTTGGTTGTGGTTTTTTTTTTGTTTTTTTTTTTTTTTCTCTCAGGCTGGCCTGATGAGGCATGATCTGCTTTCGCACATTCCTGGGGATCAAGGAGTTTAAGTAAGGACTAAAAATGAAACATGTGAGGCAGGTATAAATATTTTGTTTGCTTAAAATCTTCAGCTGGATCAAGCTAAATATTTCTCAATTAAATCAATGTAGCTCTTGAGTGCAAGTGTACTCAAATTTTTTTATGCTTAATTATTTTCCATTTTTTTTCCATAAGTACTAATGTACTAATTCATAACTTTTTTCCTCATCCAGCTCTTTCTTATACTTTCTTGGCTAAGTGGGAAGAACTAGGGTTGCTCCAGACTTACTTACTTACTTACTTATACTAAATGTTTTGGGATTGATTTCATTAAAAAAACCCTTGTGCAATAAAACCAGAAACTTTGGCTATCTGTCCTATGTTGTGAAAGCTTAACTGGAAAGAATTTGTGGTGATGCAGTGATTAATAAAATAGCCTGTTTGATAAGGTTGTCCTGACAGAGACCAAAGATCTGAATCTGGATCTGTCTGCTTTGTGTAAATGATTTACATCTGATTTACTTACGTCTGGGTGAGTGCTCTAATGTGCAGAATACTAAAGTTCTTGATAAATTTTATGTCAAAAACTTAGTGCCTGTATCAAGAAAAAGATGGAATAGCAGAAATGTCTGAAATATTTATGGATGATGACATCATTTCCCACCCAGCTAACTCTAGAAAGATTCAGAAAAATTCACTGGAATCAGATGAAAGAAAACCCAATGTAAAGTATGGCCTGACAGAGAGTAAAAGCAAAAATACTAATGTAAATATTTAGGTGTAATCATCAGCAGAATCACAGAATTAAGACTTTTAAAATAGATACATGGGGAATTGATGAAACACAATCTAGGTGTAAGCTTCTGTTGGATTTAAAGCAGAATACGACTAGAAATAATCCTCCAGGAGGTGAAATTTCATTTTTCAATTGCTTGAAGATAACTTACCAGGGATTGAAAAAGATGGTGTAGAAACAACTGTTCACTGGTAGAGAGGCTTCTTCCACAGCTAATGCCTGACTCTGCAGTACATGAAGTATAATGAGATAGCAGTGCTGGAATCGCCATTAATACCCTTCCTCCTCTACAGTGTTTTGGTGCTATTTTAGCAGACAGACTGTGATGGGGAGATGAGGCAGACAGTCGCCTGTTTTATTGAGAATGTGATATCAGAAGCAAATTGGACAGTAATTTTTTCTTCCATCTTTCTCTCTGTCTTTATTGCACCAGGCTCCTTGTTTCAGTAAAGTGGAAAGGATGTTTCTTGTAGTTTGTCTTGCAGACCTACTGGGAAAGACATTTGCTGTCTGATTTTCTTAAGTGATAGGAGTCTGAAGCTTGCCCTTCACTTCAAAGAGCATTATAGCACTTTGTACAATAAAATTTAATCCTTCAAATGATCTGGATTGACTGTTGAAGAGACTGGGAAGCCTGCTCAAAGTACTTTCAGAATCAAAACCTTATAATTTTGCACATGGAAACATCAGAATGTACTGCTGTATTCACCGAACATGAAATAGATCAGATTTCTTTTCTTTTTGTTTCTAGGAATTCTTGTTTCAAGGACTTACAATGTTATATTCACAGTGGCTTGTGAAGACTCTGCACACCATATGGAGAATTTGAGTTCAAGTTTAATGCTCATTTAATTATCATTTTTTCCTTGCTGAATGCTAAATTTCATTAAATCTATTTCACAAACGCTCGCACAGGTTTTTCATCATTCTTAATGTTGTTCAGTGAGGAGAAATCAGTCTAGATAGCTTCCTCGCACACCCACCTCCCAGCTCTTGTATTATTGTGTGACGTGGCCCATCTCAATAAACAGAAAAAAAAAACCCCAAGTTCAATCAACTGTACTGACAGTGTGCTTTTCTTTTTAAATTGCGCATAATTTTAAAAGGTTAATGATATAACTAAAAAAATGGAAAGAAAATAACAATATGAAATTCTATTGGGGGAAAAGTGTCTATATTCAGTTGTTATGATTTGGATGTATTTTGGATAAGCTATGGAAGTATTACGCTTGAAAGAATGCTGTGCCATCTCAAGGTAGGAAGAGTTTAGGTTATTCCCCCCCCCCCCCCCTTGAAACCTGGCTGACTTATTAATTTGGATAAATAAGATAGTAATGCCAGCAGATGCCAGTGTTTTGATATCCATCTATGAAGGTGTGTATTTTTTTTGTATGTTTCCATACATACTGGAGGTGTGTTAAACTTCTAAGAATTTTATTAAAACTGCACAAAGTTTCTACTTAGAGCTCTTTAATGAGTGAGTACTGTTTGGTGATAGTTATTGGCACTTCAACTTGCTCAGAATTTCTGCACTTTATGCCATAACATTTGTCTGTGTTCTATATTCTTACATTTTAAATGTAAGACTAATGTAAAATTCTCTCCTATAAATCATCTGGGAAATCTATACTTCTGTATTTGGAAATAGAGAAGTAATTCCTGTTTAATTCATTTAAATTTTCCATTTTTTTAATAGATTAATCCTTCTTGCTATCTTCAGAAAAGAATTTTAAAAAAGGTCTCCAGTTTCTTTTTGAAAGCAGAGGCACGTTGGTCATGGTAATGGTTTAAACATACATCTTGCATGTATGTTCCTTCATGTGAATTTGGTTTGTGATAACCTGACTACTAAACATTACCATTCATATCTGAGTAATGATTAAAGAGGGCATAACTCATATGAATGCTCCGAACTGCCTTTTAAAACCTGTTGATATGAGTTGTAGATGCGATTCTCTGTTGCTTTTTAGAAACAGGTAGCTTTAAAAAGCCTGTAAAAGTATTTTGATGAATAATGAAAAAAAAAAGAAAAAAGTAAAATGTAAATATATACCTGTAACATAAATTCTAGGATTATCTTCCATAAGAGCAACAATAGTTTTCAGTACAGGTGACTTGATTTTAATTTGTGGGTCCTGATTGTTCATTCTTTATTTGGGGGGCAGCCACAGAAGTCATTTCAGCAATCACCCGTGTTAATGGGACTACATGCAAGTAATAAAGACCATAGGATCAGACATAATGATGCTAACCATTTGCGCGTTATGCAGTTATTAAAAGGCATATTGTACATTTTCCCAGATGAGAGATGATCATCTCATCATCCCAGAAGATGAGAAAGTGGTTTGTTGTTTTGCAGTATTGCCATATTGATTTTTTTAGAAGATGAAGTCAAAAAAGTTTGAGAAATGTGATCTTAAGTCTATAAAACTAATACCCGATCATTTAGAAGATGGGAAGGAGAGATTAGATATACATAAAATAGATAAAACTGAGTTCTTTCTGGGAGTGGACATACTGTGCAGAGGCCCATGCCTTAAGATGTAACTCCTTAGCTGCGATAATGATAGCTTTTCCATATAAGATCATAAAGAAGTCAGTAACGAGGCGCTCCCGTACAAAGTAAAGCGCAAGATTCTTAAGCAATTTGGACTTCAAAATTCTTCAGTAGAGAGGATTAAGGGAATATGAGATTATAAATATCATGATGTAATAAACTTTTTTTTCATAGAGTACCCTGGTAAAGTAATAGCTTTTATTATTAGGATTAGCCTTTGTTTAGAAAACTTTACAGAAATGAGAACCTTGTTTTTCTACAGGCAAATTGCAAAGGGATCATCAGGCCATGGATGGGGCCAAAGGAATTTTTGTCAATCGTGATGGGATGTAGACTTCAAGTGACTTCTGACAGCAATTAATTGCTATGTAATTATTGATGGTTTAAAAAAAATAACAATCATTCCAGTGAGTATATTCAGAGAGCAATATCACTGTAGTGGCAGCCCCCCTACATCTGACCTAACACAAAGTCAGAAACTGAAAGAAAGAATTAATTGAATTTGCTGAAGTTCGCAAATAATACCTTGTAATTTAACAAAAAAGCTGCCTGTTGGCAATGTCTGTAGTAATAGCTCAAGAGGACTTGAACAGTGTTTGTTGGCTGGGAATTGTGTGTACAGCTCCAACAGTATATTCTAAAAACCTTCAGACCATTGAAACTTTTGCTTTATCCTTAAGTAAAGATAGATAATGAGCTCAAATAAAGTATTCATTGCTCTTCGCTTTTGGTTGCAAACTCTCTAATCTGTAACACACCTTAATTTTTTCAAAAATCAGGAAGTGTTATTGAATATGCCAAAACCGAAACGTGTTCTACATTTTTGTGATAGTGTCTATTTCCTCACAATGTGGGTTAATCACAGTTGGGTGATTTTCTTGTTGCTTTATTACAGTATTTGGGTTGGAAAGAAACATACAGCAAAAATCTATTTATCATTTGTTTGCATTTGTGATGCTTATTTGCACCTGTGAACAATGCTATACTTGATTTTTATACATTTTTAATTGCCTTTTACCACAATATTTTTACATAGGCAAACCCGAAAATACAGTTTCTGGTTTTATATGAAATACGAGGATGTTAAACTTGTTCTCAGCCACTGTGCGATGATCTAAAATTATCTGTTTTGCATAATGAAGAATCCTGTAGTATTTTTAAAAGTATTCATGCTCTTCTGCAGCAATATTTTTCTAATTCCTAGCCACTGGTTATGGAGTTGTTTCCAACTGATTCTGCTTAGCCATGGCAATGGAAACTGTCACCGTTAATCAGTAGAAGGTATTTTACTTGAGCGTACCTGGTTTACAGGGTTTATGTTGGAAAGAATTCTGTGCCTCTGGTATCATCCCTCCTTAGTCTCTTTTTCTTCATCCTAGAAGAAACAGGAGCTACTATATATACAGAACAGTATCTCCATTGCCGGTGTAGTCCAACCAGGGAGGAAGAATTAATTGTGTTGCTGGGTAGAAGTATTTCACTGCTTTTTGTAAAATCTATGCAAGCGACATTTCAACAGCATTTGGAACCATGCATCTGTGTGATTTATCCTGCTGTTTCCACTCAAAGAAAATGAGATTTTTTTTTTTTTCCCCTTTCAGTCACTAATAAAGCTTGAACTTTAGCAACATGTAAGCGGAGTTAAGATTCTGCTGTCAGTGTCAAAGCAAGTGGTTTTAGGCTTTGACCAGGAAGAACACTCATGGTGTGGGTACTCTTTGGTAGTACTAGAGCTGAGTGTTTTATTTTATACCCCCTCCCCACTTTTGAGAGCAACTAATCCAGCTGGTATCAGTAGGTGCTCTAGAATATTAAATTGGCACATGGCTTTCAATAGCAGATAAACAATTTAGCAGCTCTGTTTACTCTCTTTTGTATATTTATTTAATCTGACTTTGATATTAGCAGATCTTAAATGATACAATGAAACGCATATAAAGTTAGCATATATGGGATTTTTAACTAGTTAATTCGCATTAGCTTCTCTTTCCACGTCTTTGTGACTTCAGTATGAATAGCCTTGTAACAAGGAATACCAGTTGTTTTACTGATACGGCCTGGAGTGTCTATAAAGAAGTGTGATCTTTTTTATTAAAAGAAGCAAGAGTTTTTTTTAATGTATCTTGCACTCTTAATGATCTTTCCTCTGAGCCGCTGAACTTTCATAATAATTTCCAGCAGAGGGAGTGTGTGAAATGAAAATGAATGAATCTTACTTAGCTTTGTGGTGTTAACATACAGAGTTATCTGAACACGTGGAAAGATACGTCACAGTTGGTTTTACGTTTTGGACACTCTCCACAAAGAAGAAAAATAGGTTGATGAGATGGATAAAATTTTCATGTGACTTGACTTGGATTGACTATATCAAAACATACATCCTCATTTCATGACATAGATCAGATTTTTTTATTAATAAGCTTTGAAGAAACAAGTTTGCTTATAATTAAAACATTATATATAAGACATGGCCTGAAATGATGTTTCAATCCGATGGATTTTTTTTTTTTTTTTAGACCTGACTCCCTGATATATTACAATTCAATTTTTCTTCAGGCTGTCCCACATTTGACTTTTATTGAAATCCGTGAAGCAGTTTAATCATTTATTTCAGCAGATGCAGAAGTCCAAGCTTAGTTTTAAGTTTCCTAGTTTGTGCTTCTCATCTACATTGTATTTTCAGTGCTTTTATTCCCTGAGGTGAGAGAAGAACAAACATTTTTTTATCTTGAAGGCAGCGTACACCCAAGCAATTATACAGAGTACACAAAGCAGAAACCTTCTTTGTCAGCGCCGCAGCACAACCTAGCAGGTGAACAATGCTTCTCATATTTGCTTTACATAAGGGTATGTCTTTCCTGCACACGGTAATGTTTTTCAAAATTACTGTTCCCAGAATATCATACGCATTTTAAAAACATTAACAGAAATAAAACCTATAATTGAATTTCTCTTTTGACCCACGGTGGCTGCTGTAGAAGCAACGTTGAAATGATTTTCTCATTTTAAGACTGAGTGACTGTGCACCAGTTTTCAGTTTTCATTTGTGCTCCCCTTACCACTGCCGTAAGAAACAATCAAGCTCCACAGCATTTTTGATTCTAACATTTTTAGCTTGGACTGCGTGACAATGTAGTGTGGTATTTCTTCTTTTTTTTCAGGCAACACCTCTGTTTTCTATGCAAAACTGCTGTCCTCGGGCTCACTGACTTTACACCAGAGAGACTGTCTGTAGAAACGTAGCTGCTACGTGCTGAAACTAGAACTCAGGAGTTTGAGAGAAATTTATTGAAATAGAGAGATACCAAAGTGGGAAACTATTCCCTTGATGTTATTTTTGTCAAGTCTTCCATCCCGGTTCCTCCAGCCTTCCTTTCTCGCCTCTTGCATGGAAACTAAGCTTCACATACACTATATGAACACCTAAATGTACTACTGCCCACAGCTGCAAGCAACTTCAGCTAGAGCCTTTCACTCTGATAGCACTGTAAGGATCTTGAGTGATTCATAATTTGGGCCTGATCTGCTTTTAGCAGGTGTACCTACTGACCGTAGCTACATGCTGTGATCACCCCGCCAACTCCAACAGTCCGTAACTCGCTTGACAGAAAAACCGCGGAGAGGGCCAGTTGCTGCCCTGAACCGCTGCGGCTAAGAAAACCCAAGGCAGAACTCTCAGGTGGTGAAACAGCTCTTTTACAACCGCTGGGCTGCTCTCTCCTCCTCAGCGCCAGGTGCCTCAGGTTCCTCAGGCCCGGTCAGCGTCTTCCCACCGCCGGGCCGTGGTGGGGCCCCGGGCCACCGAGCCCCGCACCTCAGCACGGAGACCCTCAGCATGGAGACCCTCAGCGTTGCGCCCCGCACCTCAGCACGGAGACCCTCAGCACGGAGACCCTCAGCGCCGAGCCCCGCACCTCAGCACGGAGACCCTCAGCACGGAGACCCTCAGCGCCGAGCCCCGCACCTCAGCACGGAGACCCTCAGCATGGAACCCCTCAGCATTGCGCCCTGCACCTCAGCACGGAGCCCCTCAGCACGGAGCCCCTCAGTGTCACGCCCCGCACCTCAGCACGGAGCCCCGCACCTCAGCATGGAGACCCTCAGCACGGAGACACTCAGCGCCGAGCCCCGCACCTCAGCACGGAGACCCTCAGCATGGAACCCCTCAGCGTCGTGCCCCGCACCTCAGCACGGAGCCCCGCACCTCAGCATGGAGACCCTCAGTGTCACGCCCCGCACCTCAGCATGGAGACCCTCAGCATGGAGACCCTCAGCGTTGCGCCCCGCACCTCAGCATGGAGACCCTCAGCATGGAGCCCCTCAGCGCCGAGCCCCGCACCTCAGCACGGAGCCCCTCAGCATGGAGACCCTCAGCGTTGCGCCCCGCACCTCAGCACGGAGACCCTCAGCACGGAGACCCTCAGTGTCACGCCCCGCACCTCAGCACGGAGCCCCGCACCTCAGCATGGAGACCCTCAGCACGGAGACCCTTAGCGCCGAGCCCCGCACCTCAGCACGGAGACCCTCAGCATGGAACCCCTCAGCGTCGCGCCCCGCACCTCAGCACGGAGCCCCGCACCTCAGCACGGAGTCCCTCAGCACGGAGCCCCTCAGCGCCGAGCCCCGCACCTCAGCGCCGCGCCGCGCCGCACCCCGCCCGCCGGCTCGCCTCGCCCTCGGCCCCGCGGCTGCGGGCGGGCCCTGCGCTGCAGGTGGCTGCCTGCCGGCCGGGCCGGGCCGGGCCGGGCCGGGCGGGGAGGAGTGAGGCAGGGCTGCGGGCAAGCGGCTGCAGGTCAGCGGCTCCGGCGCGGCGCGCTCCCCGTCGCCTCCCGGGCGCCGCCAGCCGCGGGCACCGCTCTCCTGCGGGCTGCCGGTGCCCCGGGCTGCGCCGCGCTCCTCCCACGGACCCCAGGTGAGTGGAGGCAGCCGGGAGCCCCGCGGCGAGCCCCGCCGCCGGCAGGCTGTAACAGTGTCCGCGGAGCAGGCGGCAGGCCTCGGCCCGCTCCGCCGCTCCCCGTGTCGCCGGCGGCCCCGGGCGGCGGCGGCGGCCCGCTGCCCGCGTTGGAGCCGCGGTGGCCGCTGGCGGCGGGGGGCTGCCGTCGGCGAAGGGCTCGCTTCCCCGCCGTGTCCCGCCGAGCCTGTTCTTCAGGGGGTGCGGCGAAGGGAGACGCTTAACCCGAACCAAAACAGGCGTTTAGCTGGGGGCTGAAGGCACGGGGTGGGAAGAGGCGGGCGCTGGTTTCCACCTGCGGCAAAAGGCGCCTTCGCGATCGGCGCTCGGAGGTTTATCCGAGGTGTGAAGAAGACTGAGGTGAGCCAGGCTGGGCGCTCCCACCCGCGCGGCGCCGCTCAGGGAGGCCGGGTTTAGCTCGCGGGTGCGTCTTCTTGCCCCGAAAGGCCGCGGCTTTCCTTCTGCCCATCCTCAGACGTCTCGCAAAACGCTAACTGAGCCTGCGGCCCGAAATTATCCGTCAACGTCGCGACTTCTTCCCCTCTTTTTAAGATATTTTGGGGCACGAGACCTGAAATGTCACAGTTTTTCTCATTATATTAGCTTCTATTGACAGACTTTACTGTCAATAGTGTATTTAGTGTACTGAATGTTCATTGCCACTGATTAGATCTTAGGTCACTGTATGGGAACCTCTTCAATTAAAAAAAAGCTTTAAGAGCGCAATGAAATTTACTTTACTTGTGAAAACATCATCCTGCCAGTTTTGCCATACCATTGACTGAAAAACCCCCTTATGTTTAATACCAATATAAATACTAATTATTTGCATGTTTTCATGCTAGTTAAAAACCTGCATTTTTTAATAGCTAGTTTACTTGTGTTTAATTTGCATATAAAGCCCGAGACATGCATGATTTTATGCATATAAATACCAAAGCAATGTAAGTATCAGCTAGTGGACTACACGTTACATCCTTGGTCAGAAAGTAAATCGTTATTCCAGGTTGACACACACACAAGATCTTCCATAAGTTTTTACTCTTATCCTGTTTTTCCATGATAAATCTAACATACCACAATTAGCTCCCATAAATCTTTCTTCAGTTGGATGTCATGTTCTCTGCTCAGTGCTGTATATTCGCCTGTATTTGTCATCATTAAAAAGTTCATTTGCTTTATCACTCACATATCATTAGCCTCCAAAAATAGTAACCATGCATCAAAGCCTGTTTGATACTGATACAAGGCTGTATATCATCTTTGCATCGGAGTAATTTCTCATTCCTCCTATCACTGTAACACTGGGGCACCAGTCCTTTTCCCTGCAACATGATATGGATTGTTTTTCTGTGAATTTTAAGTGGAAGTGAGCTCTCATCAGCAGTTTCTACAGGGCAAAGATTAGATTACAGAAGGAAAAAATGTAACATTATTACTGGCGCTTGCCTTGAAGCTCTTTAATCATTGAAAGAAGGCAGTTCCCTGGTAGGACTTGGCTTATCATTAAAGGAAAGGGAGCAGGTCCGTTTAGCTTCATCCAGTGATGAAGTAGGAACTTTCTGCGGTTGTAGTGATGGGTAATTAATTTGTCTATGTACAGACGTCAGATTTTATAGGCAGTAAAAGGTCTTGTTTCTTTGCTTTCGCAATGACCTAGTGAACTTTACTTCTACTGTGTTTTTAATTAAATATGTTTTCTTCAGCATGGAGTCTGCTTGTGGATATATGCAGTCTGATTCTTCTCTTGAAAAAAAAAAAACCAAAAACATAACCTGTGCAGTAGTGGCTGCGGTGGCGTTGCTTCTAAGGTAGTGCACATGAATATGAGTACCTTCTGCCTGCCACTGAGCTCTCTGGAGAAGAGGGTTCTGATTGCATGTGGCCTGTAGTGGTCCTGGCATCCTCTGCTATCCCTTCGTGCAGGACGTTTACAGCTGTAAGTTACGTGCCTGGCAGATTCAGTGTTTATAGTCATGACGGAAGAGTACCGAAGAGGAGGAAAGAAAGAGCTCCTAAATAGCAGGGACTGGCAGTGAACTGTTACTGGGGAACGGAAAATATGATTAAGTTATGGGAATGTCTCAGGCAAATATTTACTGCAGTAGCAAAGCTACATTTCAGATTCAGCAGGACTAAGGTGAAATCATCGATGCCTAATGTCACAGAGGCAAGTTCTCCCTGTGTTTGTGTGAACATGTAGTAATAGATGGCCGTCGCCTTGTAGAGCATCCAGCCGTTCCACTCTTGGTTTCAGATGCACATTCCCAGCACAACCAGTCTCTGAGTGGGGCACTAGAACCAAACCATGTTGTGGATAGGGACCCTGCAGAGTGCTTGCTGTGCAGGAGGAAAAGGTGTCTCCGAAGTGTGTTTTTACTAGTGTCACAGATCTCTTGTCCAAGTGCCCTGCACAGCTGGAGTGCATCAGTTCTCTCGCTCTCTGAGGTCTTGCTTCTTAACGGCAGGCACTGGCTTTGGCTCATTAAACACAGTGTATATCCAGCAATGCACAATTTATTTATCTTTATGTTTTCAGATGCCTAGAGGTGCCTTTCTGAGACCATAGGTGCTGATGAACTGAATCTGTCTGGTTTGTGTCAGTCCAAAATACTAAAGGACATCCATTTGAACATGGAAATCTTTGTTGGAAGGCAGTAGAACAAAGGCTGTATGTGCCAGGATTGTAATACACTCACGTAGAAAAAGCTACTTCGTTTCCCAGCTTTGCATACTCTGAAGGAGAGTTAACAATCACAGGAGAGATGGAAATTCAATCATAAACCACTAAAATGTAATGTGTGCAATGTATTAAATATACAGTCTTCTCCTACTGAGAGATTTATGGCTCTGTATTATTAAAGAGAAAAGAGAGGCCATGCAAAAAGGTCCGGGAAGGAGACCATTTAGTTATCCATTTTGCTATAGTGAAATATCCATTCATGGACAAAACTGTCCCTTAAGGAAGATGGCTTTATCTGTACCGAAGCATTTCTGTGGATTGCTACTCATCCTAAAGTCAGCAGAACTCCCTCAAAATTATGTTTCTCTATCCTTCAGCTTTAGGTTTGATAAGGTCAGGTCCTCCCAGTTTATGTTTTTGAATTGGCCAATACTGGCACAATTCCCTCCCCAGGGCCTTCTCAGAGTACTACTGCACCCCTCTCACTCCATCACCCCAGGCGAAGAGGGCTAAGCTAAGCTATGCTCATTAAATTTGTGTGACCTCATAGAGTCATTAATGGAAAGATTTTTCTAATTCTGTATTAAGTTAGATTAACATTTTGCAGGTAGATGTGGATAAAACAAAGGGCAATATAAGAGGCAAGGGGGTCCTTGGCTGCTCTGAAATACGTTTAAAATGGAAGGCGTTAAAATTAAATATAAAAGTGAACAATGCAATCAGTACAGTAATTCTGGACTACTTTAATTTTTGGTGTCTGTAAAGTGGAACATTGTGCGTTGTAGAATTCTGAGTGTAAAATGCCTATATCTATTTGATGAATTATAACAGGGTGAAACTAAAATCTTGGCAGTTCAAAAACAAGCACCTGTGTCTGTCGGCACCTGGGAAAATACAGACAGCAGTCTGGGAGTATAGTATAAATGTATTAGTAGATATTTCTGCAAAAACAATCAGCAGCGATGTTTTTAATGAAGTTGGGACTTAAATAATCATTGCCTTTGTTTCAAGGGTAACATTTTATTGTGTTCATACCTCTTGCAAGTCCCGCTACTCCTGGTGCCCATATTCTGTATAGCCTCAGCTGGAGCCAACACAATTCCTCTTGGCAGTGGTAGCTTACCCAGTAGTTGTAGGAATTTAGCTAACAGAAAGCTGTCTTAGAGCCCTTTAAACAACAGATGGTGTATCTACCTTTGTAGAGCATGTTTGAAACGTACCCTGGGAGCAAGGTTCACTGTATGCATTGGTGATGCCTTAAATTCTGACAATTTTTGAAGTAATTCAAGAGGAAAATTGAATCGATGACTCAGAGAAATATGCGTCAAAACAGGTATAAGAGAGATGGTAGGGTTTTTTAGCACTTTGTCACCATTGACTTTTCATGACCTTGAAAGAGTCTAGTGAAGTGTAATTACGTGAGTATTTACTTAGGGCAAACAGTTTTTTAGCCTGTCTGTTGTTGTTCAAGGAGAATGAGATAAAACAGGACACTTAGGTATTTCTTCCAGTACATTTTGCTTCCCAGAATTCTCAGGCCCGCAGTTCTCCATGCTCTCAGCTGCTTCAGAGCAGACTTCATCAGTCAGTCCCGGGAGTATGGGAAACCCCTGTGTGTACAAGGTGGTATGTACTTTTGGTGGTGTCCTCTACCTGCTGGTTTTCTGATGAAGTCTGTTGCTAAGCTAAGACAGAAATAGCTTTAAAAAGAAACCTCCAAGGAAAATACCGTGACTGTACTGAAGTACACCTTTTTCTTCCATGGCTCCACTTATGGTTTTAGGTATGATGTGCAAATCTGAATTTACAAGGGAGATGCACTCTTGAGATCACACAGACTTATAAAAAGTGTTTCAGCATGGACTGCTAGGCTAAAGTCTCCATAAACAGTTTATTATATACACAATAGCTCTGCTTTTTTAAAAAGCAAAAGAGTTTGGGGTTTATTTTTGAAAATCAATTTATTTTGAATTGCATTGTTTAATATTGCCTCCCTGAAAAGCTAAAAACTCAGTGTGCTTTGTTTTTTTTTTTATCTGTAGGACATGAAGGTACTGGGCAGGGGAGGCAAGTTGCAGTTTTACCCCTTTGTATCGAAAAGTGATAAGCGAGATGGGAAGATTACCCACTTTCTCTTTCTCCGTGTCATTATTCTTTCATCACATCAGCTTCAGCAACTCTGCTATTTAAAGAAAAATAGAATAACAAAGGAACAGCTTCATCTTCCAACTCATTGTCTAACACAATGCTATCAGCTGCCTGTATTTTAGAATTATAGGGTTTATTTGATTCTACACTTGATTAGATTTCTTTCGTTCTTAATGGAAAATATTCTAGAACTGAAGAAAGAAGCTGTAAATACAAGATATGTATAACATGGAGCTTAAAGAAGGACTCAGATGTATAGATAAAAGGGCACTGTATGCCATCAAAATTATTAACTCCTGAAATCTTAGGGTTGTGACATTATTTCCTTAATACTGGAATCAGTATCGCTAAGCTTTTTACAAGGTGTTAGGGGTTTGGGCGGAGGCAGGGCTGCACTGCATCAGCTGACCATAGAAACATGCAAGAGAGACATAAGTACTTGGACAAATTGGAGGTTAAGGAGGTACAGACGCGCTGCCTGTCCCTCTAACCATTTCCACTCCTAGAAGAATGAACTGCTAATTTCTGTAGCTACGGGCCTTCTGAGTTGGTGTAGTGTTTAATGCATCACCACTGAGTTGACAGTTTCATAGCTGGGAACGCTGTGCAAAACATCCATATGGCTTAGGTCTCTGCTTGTAAGACAACAAAGTAGAGAGATCCTGAATTTACATCACTTTGTGTGCTGCCCTGCAGCAAAAAGGCATACAAGTCTGGTCTCATCAAGATCCATTTTTTTACTTAAACTGTTGTACGGAAAAACATTGGGAGAGGAAGAGGAAGAGAATTAATGTCACTGCATAGCGGTACTAATCAGTGTACAGAAGCAGAGCACGAATGAAGTATATATAGGAGAAGCTAGTGAGAGGTCTGCATTTGGCCTCACAGAAACTTCAGATTTGGTTTCGATCCCCGTCTTCTGCACTGTAGGCTGGTTGCGTAGTGTGCGCAGGCATGCTCTCTGTTGTTTGGAAGTAACCGCTCATGCTAGTTTGGTAAGCGTTCACCTCAGAGTCATCTGTTCTTCTCAGACCTGCTGACAGCAAAGTCTTCATTACAGAACACCAGACTGGGCAAACTAGGAAGATCTTTGGGGCTGGAAATCAGAGGAAAGATGACAAAAGGTTGTCCCCACCCCAGACCTTCCCTTTACCAACCTGATCTCCTTCTATGACCAGGTGACCTGCCTGGTGGATGAGGGAAAGGCTGTGGATGTTGTCTACCTGGACTTTAGCAAGGCCTTTGACACAGTCTCCCACAGCATCCTCCTAGAGAAGCTGGTGGCTCATGGCTTAGATAGGTGTACTCTTCGCTGGGTAAAAAACTGGCCGGATGGCCGAGCCCAGAGAGTTGTGGTGAACGGAGCTAAATCCAGTTGGCTGCCAGTCAGGAGTGGTGTCCCCCAGGGCTCAGTGTTGGGGCCAGTCTTGTTTAATATCTTTATCAGTGATCTGGATGAGGGGATCGAGTGCGCCCTCAGTAAGTTTGCAGATGACACCAAATTGGGTGGGACTGTTGATCTGCTTGAGGGTAGGAAGGCTCTACAGAGGGATCTGGACAGGCTGGGTCAATGGGCCGAGGTCAATTGTATGAGGTTTAATAAGGCCAAGTGGTGGGTCTTGCACTTGGGTCACAACAACCCCATGCAACGCTACAGGCTTGGGGAAGAGTGGCTGGAGAGCTGCCTGGTGGAGAAGGACCTGGGTGTCTTGGTGGACAGCCAGCTGAACATGATCCAGCAGTGTGCCCAGGTGGCCAAGAAGGCCAACGGCACCCTGGCTTGTATCAGGAATAGTGCGGCCAGCAGGAGTAGGGAAGAGATCGTGCCCCTGTACTTGGCACTGGTGAGGCTGCACCTTGAATATTGTGTTCATTTTTGGGCCCCTCGCTACAAGAAGGACATTGAGGTGCTGGAGTGTGTCCAGAGAAGGGCAAGGAAGCTGGTGAAGGGTCTGGAGAGCAGGTCTTAGGAGGGGCTGAGGGAACTGGGGTTGTTTAGCCTGGAGAAGAGGAGGTTGAGGGGAGACCTTATCGCTCTCTACAACTACCTGAAAGGAGGTTGTAGTGAGGTGGGGGTTGGTCTCTTCTCCCAAGTTACTAGCGATAGGATGCAAGGAAATGGCATCAAGCTGCATCAGGGGAGGTTTAGATTGGATATTAGGAGAAATTTCTTTACTGAAAGAGTGGTCAGGCACTGGAACAGGCTGCCCAGAGAGGTGGTGGAGTCACCATCCCTGGAGGAGTTCAAAAAATGCGTAGACGTGGCACTTCGGAGACATGGTAGTGTTGAGCTGACGGTTGGACTTGACGATCCTAGAGGTCTTTTCCAACCTTAATGATTCTATGATTCTATGATTCTTTTCTTTCATATTTCTCTTTGGTGGGGGTATGGCGTTGAGGGTTTTATCAAAGGATAAACAATATAATTTTTATAAATTTATATAAAAATCAAAACTGTGCAGGGGTAGTGTGGTATTCAGAAAGACTATAGGTGGCAGCATCATAATAAAATAGAGTTTAGTAGATGTCTTTAGCCAAACAGAGATCAGTCCTTAGTTCCTTCAACAGCGTGTCATGAAGAAATATACAGAATAGTGTGAATCAAAAAGAGCAGGTGAGAAACTTGTTGGGGTTGATCACTGGTTAAGCAAACAGTTAAAATAGGTCAATCAGTCTCTTTAGATCTGTGTGTCCTCAGTTTCGTAAGCATGAATGAGCTTGCAGACATGCAGAGATCCTCTTTTTTGGTGTCTTGTGTGGTCCACTCAGGCCAACAGTGGTAGCTGGATTTTGCTACACTGGCGCATAACCCAAGCATAAAAAAGAAAATGCTGTCCTCATCAGCAGTATGCTCCCAGGATTTTGGAAGGGAGGTTTTAAAGAAAAATGAGGTAGTGTGTTTGAGTCAAGTGTCCTGAATTTTCCTAAGTGGCTAGTGTCTTTGGGACACTGAGGTTAGATGGACGCTAAAGACTGATTTTTTTCGGAGAAGAGTGCTCAAGAGTTTATGAAAATGGAGCCTATTTCAGGTACCTTAAATCTGGCTTCCAAGCATGAATGCATCCAACTTATTTTTGATAAAGACAGCCCTTGTTACAGTAAGGAGGATAACTTTTTTTTTTCCGTCCCTCCTACTTACTATTAAGGATTATGAGAACAGTTAATGTGGTGTATTACCTTGTGTCAGTGTGCGCTATCATTTTCTCCTAGTATGGTAATTGCTTTAGGGCAGAAATGAGAAATTTTCTCTCCACAGCCCAGGGAGAACTGTCAGACCCATTTGGCAGGGCACAGATTCACTTTCTTTCTTGTCTAGATGCATCCCCCCAGAATCGCTCAGCTCCAAATTATCAAAGTGAAGTCATAGACTGTATCTGGTCCATGGGTTTCTTGTTCCTCACCAACCTGCTTTATAAGAAGATACTGTCCAGTTTACTGCTCTCAAATATTCACTTTGAATATGTACTTATCTTAAAGGTTATTTGATTCAAAATAATGGGAGCTATTATAGACAATATGTATGATTTTTTTAATCTTATAGCCTAGCTCTTTTTCACATTTTTCTGTGAGATGAAAGTAGGAAGAAAGTATGCTGCAGACTGTAAAGCCAGCTTACCTAACTGCTGCTGAACTGACTGATGAAGAGTTCTGTGATTCTTTACTAGTTTAGTTTTTTAAAGTGAAGCGATAACTGTATATTGGTGTTTTAAATTAATTGTTTAGATTACAGAGTTCTGGATAACATGCATCAGTGGAAGGATGCTGGGGAAAAAAGTAAAGTGTCTCTGTGAAAATTATTTGTTCTCTCTAATGACTTCAGGTTCCCCTTTTTACTTACTTCCACAAAAGCCCTTTGACAGAATGCCATTGTGAATTAAACTACTTAACTATTTCTGCCTGTCTTGTGTCTCACGCTACCAGGTAATGTTGAAATTTACCTCAGCAGCTTCTACGGGACTTCCATTTGTTTGCTCAGAGTTAGACTTGGAGCAAGATCTCAAAGCTGAAGTATACAGGTGATATTTTTTATTTACCCAGGAGGAAGAGGAGTACATTTGCTTGTAGTATTACTTCTGTATTTTTTTCTTTTGTAAGCCTGCAAAATAGATTAGAGATACTGTACTTGGGTGCCAAGGGACAACAGAGGCATCTCTCTTACGGAGAGGCTTTTATCATCTTCAGGGATATAACTCCAGTCAACTGCAATAGGATTGAGGCACCTGACCTGAAAATCCCACTGTACATCTTATCTGCTGATGATTCCTACTCTTGCAAGAGGTGATGGCTCCCATCTCTATCTTTAAGCATTTAATGGCTCTGAAGACTTGACTCTCTAGAACTATGTATCTAAACAGTGGATGCTCAGAGTGAGTACTTCTGAACTTCTGAGCACGGGGTGTGCCATGTCTGTGTCATAGCTCTGCCTGGGTAGTAGCTCTATGTGTGCTATTTTCACCCTCTTCCCTTGTTCCCCTGCCTTGGTTTCAAGGAAAGGAAATTCGGTTCTGCAAGCCAAGAGGCAGTTGTCATGCAGCTTGGACATGCCCCAGGTCTGAACAGTTTTGGGTAGCTGGACAGGGAAGATGCATCTGTGCTACTGAACAGCGCAGGGAACCTTCCTGAGTCAGGCTGTCACTGAGCACCTATCCTCTCAGGTTGTTAGAACAGCCAGGGACACGGTCCTGGTTAGATAGGTCGGTGATGGTTTTTAACAAGCAGTGTGGATGTAGTCACCTTCTTTTGAGGACTGTGTGAGTTTAGCAGCCTGGTTTCAAGCCGTTGGCTCCCGTGCCATAGAATGGTCCTGAGAGCATTTAATTTACAAGACAGATGCAGGCCGAGGCATGCTGCAGAGACTCCTACATGTGGGCTAGGCTGTATCAACCATGCCAAGCAAAGTGATTTTGTCCTTACCCTGAGAGACGTCAGTAGGTGAAGGTTTAGTTATACTGAGGGGGAGGGGAAATTGTCTCTTCTGTTTTGATGATTTTTTTTAAAGCACAGTTCTATTTTCTGTGCCAGCCTGTGGTGTGTTTCTGTAGCACAGTGTGAATGATATGTGTTTGATTCCACAGTTAGAGAGAGCACTTCCAGTCTGTAGGGCAGGAGAGGTGACTTATATGTTGCTGTGAAAGGCTGTGGGAGCAAACGTCGAGCTTCTCGCAGTCACAGCTGATGCTTCTCTTAACATTTTGGAGCTAGAGGTAAGGTCAGTGGGCAGCAAGGTGCTGATAAGGGTGGGAGTTCACTGGAACAAATGAGTATTCACCCAGTTGACGTTCATTACTGCCTTATTTTTCCCCATAAGATTATAGCCCCCAACCCAAAGATGATCTAGCACAATGCTGTTCCAACAGCTGCTGTATGCAGAAGACATTCTGGGTCTAATTGGGCTCTGTACACTGATGACTGATCACATGGATCTGATAAATTCTTATGACAGGATTTGTGGCTTTGAGGTTCATTGTAGAAGCCAGATTGTGCCTTATTTGCTCTTAAGGCTTAATGGAATTGCCCATTGATTTCTCTGCAGCCACGTCCCCCAAGGAATTTATTCATTCAGGGATTAAAATTGTTCCACGGTTGTCTGATTTGTTTAAAGCTCATGCGTTACTCTTAATTGGAGACAGTGACCTCAAAAATAGCCGAAACCTTCCATTATCCTTCTGTGGAAGAAACAGGTGTACAAAAAAAATCATATTATAGCTAATGAAGGCTTTTATACCTCTACTTTTGTCCCTCCCTACTTCCGCTTGCTTGAGTCAAAAATGAGTTGAAATATCTGCCTGATGAATTTGTTTGGAGTTGAAGGAAGCCAAGAATTATTTTAACAAATGTTTTAGCTTGACACTGAGTGTGGAGGCTCAGTTTGCCAAGCTGGAAAAGTGAATAACTAGGCAGTTTTTGTGAGGCTTATATAGGGTGTGGGTCATCTTAAATGTCAGTTCCAATCTGTGTTACATACTTGTAGAGGAGCATATATTGTGAATGAATTGATATGTTCTCCTCATAAGTTTCATGTTTCTCTGAAACAACTGATTGGTTTTGAGAAACCATGGCACATAGTGCAATCAGCTGAGAAGCCTAAGGAACTTCAGGAAATCTGCTCTTCCATCTGCTGGACGGAATTTCACAGGTACCTGCTTCCCCTGTACATGTGTGAAGGAGCGCTGTGTTGGGTGCCATGATGGTGTGAAGGTAACATGTCTGGTAAGCTGGGCTGCAGAATACAGTGAGGAGCATTACTGGCTCCTGTGAAAGGCTGTTGGAATTCAGCACAGGACAAGGGGGCCTCCTAGCACAGCTCCTGCGAGTGTTCAGTCCCGCTGGTTGGTGTGGTGCATAGCTGTCCTCCTGTCTGTAGCCTCATGGCTGTAGAACAGGCTCACCAGATTCTTTTGGCAGGTTTGCCATTATTAATTCTTGCCTCAGCTGTGAAAGAAATCAACAAAACTCCCCTGAAAGTGGATCTGCTGCTTCTTCCACTTTTGCACAGGCATTTGAGAACGTGGAGTAGAGTGTAAGAATAAAACCATACTTGGGCAAGACAGAATGAGGAACTGCTGCAAGGTCAGAATTGGGGTTGTGACCCTGGATTCACTTGAGTTCAGGCTGTCAAAACTTAGGTCAAAACCAGGCAATATTTAATAAGTTTTAGCTAATGTTAATTTCTGGTAATGTAGCCAGATCCAATCCTGATAATTAAAAAAAAACGACTCCAACCTTGTTTCCATGGATGAAGTAGAATTCAACTAAGAGGAGGGAGGCTTCCTTGAGCATCACTTCCTACTTTGTTCCACCACCAGTGGTGCTCTGTCATTAGGCCTTTTCAGGGAAGTTTTCCCAACAACTGTTCTTGCTCTCAGACTTCCTGCTGCCTTCCCTGTATTGTTTTTCCTACAGAGTTTCTTCCTTTCCTTTCCTTTCCTTTCCTTTCCTTTCCTTTCCTTTCCTTTCCTTTCCTTTCCTTTCCTTTCCTTTCCTTTCCTTTCCTTTCCTTTCCTTTCCTTTCCTTTCCTTTCCTTTCCTTTCCTTTCCTTTCCTTTCCTTTCCTTTCCTTTCCTTTCCTTTCCTTTCCTTTCCTTTCCTTTCCTTTCCTTTCCTTTCCTTTCCTTTCCTTTCCTTCCCTTTCCTTCCCTTTCCTTCCCTTTCCTTCCCTTTCCTTTTCCCTTTCCTTCCCTTTCCTTCCCTTTCCTTCCCTTCCCTTCCCTTCCCTTCCCTTCCCTTCCCTTCCCTTCCCTTCCCTTCCCTTCCCTTCCCTTCCCTTCCCTTCCCTTCCCTTCCTTTCCCTTCCCTTCCCTTCCCTTCCCTTCCCTTCCCTTCCCTTCCCTTCCCTTCCCTTCCCTTCCCTTCCCTTCCCTTCCCTTCCCTTCCCTTCCCTTCCCTTCCCTTCCCTTTCCCACAGAAACATCTCTGCCATACAAATATTTGCACTTGTGATAGCAATCTTAAGGGACGTTCCTTTGGCCTACAACATCAGTTGCTTCTTTGGACTTGCCATGCTTCTATAGGTGATGGTTCTGTTCTCTCATGATCTTCTTGGATAAAGAAGCTCTGCTGCATTTTAAACTTGCTCTGAATTTTAGCCATTGCTTCAGCGGTGCTTAACTCAGTCACAACAATAACTTGGGTTACTAATTTTCCTGTTGTTTTTAGCCTGAAATTTAACAGTGGAAGATGATAGGAGAAAAAGAGAGACATTTTTTTCCTAGAAGCAAGTTGAAATCATGGGTGTGTAATAATTTAATACTGCATATCTGATATTCCAGGATCCCCAGGTGGGCTTCAACCCTTGAACAGGCATAGTTCAAAGTTTTTATGGTACTGAAGGTCGGTCCACTTCAGAGATATCTGAACTAAGTAAATGGCCTGGCTCCTCTCTGGCATTTGCAGTGAGCCTGCAGTATACGGAAGGCTAGCTGACTTGCTGCTTTGACAAAATTACGCGCTTTCAGCTGGTTACCATCTCTTGTGTAACTCAGCACTGTTAGCACAAGCATATGAGGTTTTCTATTTGGACTCTGGTGGAGTACTTTAAGGAAATGCTATCTGCTGTAAAGAGGTTGTTTCCATAACCTTTCTCATGGTGAGAGGATTTTTTTAGTAAAAGCTGATCCTGTGAATCTGATGCCAAATGAATCTGTGAGCAGAGAGCTCTATAAATTGTCATGTGTACACAAAAGATTTTTGGTCAGTTTTCCTGAAACTTTGCAGAAATTTTCTCTGCAACTCTTGCGATGAGCCTGATGTAGCAAGTTTCTTAGTCAAAGCAGGATAGATAAATTGGTTTACTGGCAATTAGACTGTAACCTTTAAGTCAAATTCTGTAATTTTTATCTACGTTGCTTGAACTATCTGGTTTAATAACCAGCTCAGCTGCTTTGCAGTCTTATTCTGAATGAAAGCTGCAAGCTGTAGCTCAGTCACAGCAATAATTTGGCTTGTAACAGAGGACCATGTGTGCAGATAGGTGAACCTTCCTGTTGGAGTCATGGGGACTCTGGATCTGTGGATGATGGTGGTGGGAGCCTCCAGCAGGGGCTTCCTACCTCCATTCTGCAAAACGAACTTACAAATTCTTTTCCAACCACATCTGTTCCTACAACACTAAATTTTGTCAGCGGTATCTCCACAGTGTAAAGCCTCATTTCCTGTTAGCTTTTCTTATCTGACTAGTTGTTATTCTATTTCTGAAGCATAAGGCAAAACAAAACTGACAAACATACAGTTTTCATTTAATATTTATAAATGATTACAGCATTTTATTTTCTCCATCCGCTCTTCAGGATGGAATTAGGCTGGAATTTACAATAGCACTCAGCATCATCCTAACTCTGTTTACTGGGTTATCAAATTCGGACTAAAGCTGAGAGCTCTTATTAGCTCAGCCCAAGAGTTTGCTGTGGTGTCATTACAATATTATATTCCACAACAGGTCTGTACATTGCCTAGTGATCTGGAGACAATATCTGCTTTAATAGGTTAGGGTAAGGAAACAAAAGCCATTTGCTGGTGCAGGTGAGAGAGAGCTGCTGCGACAGGAACATGCAGGTGCTCTACTTACATGAGAAGGTTCTTAATAAAAATGAGCTTAAAATTTTAACTAGTCTTCCTGACGTTTCTTATTAAACTCTCAGCCACTTTGCTTAGGAAAAGCAGATTGTGAAATACCAGGGGAAACCACTTCAGTTTTCAAATGTTTTAATTAATTGTGTCGAATGTGTAATGTCTGATAACGTGCTGTGTGTTAAACCAGAACGCCCTGACAGCTTTGTGCAGACTGCTTGAAAAGAGCGTTATTTACTTTGCTGAGTCAAAGCACAAACTTGAGCGTGTCAGAACCAAGGTTCACTGTGCAGCCGTAACCTGCCTCTTGCAGGTGGGGTGGACTTCATCACAAGCTATTCATCCTTTTGCCCTCCCACTCAAAGGACCTAAAAGTTATACCACTTGCCAAAGTTAAAAGCAACTGAATATGATGAAGGAAATTAATACAAGTAGCACTGTTATCTCATCTCTATGGCTTACAGTGAAAGCCTGAAGGGAAGTTAATCAAGAAATAAAAACTTTGTGTGCTGCATAAATGAATGCTGATTTTATGTAGCTGTAAAAGTGAAGGTGTAAATTGTTTACATACAATGGTCAATTCCAAGACTTTCAAAACCAACTAAAATAGAGAGAAAATGACTTTTTCCTGGGCTTCTATGTCACTTGAGAAATAAAAGGTACTTAAGCCCCATTTTCTTAAAGGCACTGTAGAACTTAAGAATTTGTTCCAGATTAGGAAAGTAGTTTACTCTGCTGTATGATTATAAAATCATACAATATTTATTAACAAGACCATGCCCAACTTATTTTAGAACAGACTGTTAGAAAAAATACCCTGTAGATAGTATAGCATGGAAACAAAAGATATATTTGAAAAGAAGAAGGAGCTTTCTGCTCCTGTTTTGATGTTCAGATGACTTTTTGAGTATGTTAAGGCTTTATTGCCTCTGTTTTCTTTCTCTCCCCTATTCTTTTTGATGTCACTCTTTCTTGCCTCTAGTGAGGCCCAAGGGAGAACCTGCACGAAGAATGAGCCAGAGAAATGGACCATGTGCAGAGGGCTGTCAGGCTCACAAAAGGAATAAACTGAAATTTGTGGCAGGGACAGGAGAATAAGAAAAGGAGATTATTAAAAGTAACTAAGTAACTGTATCTGTAATATTTTTTCATCCTTCTGCTTCAGAGGTTACACACAGCAACAGGGCAGGCTGTGCCTATTTCTCTTGTTCTGTTTGGCTTCCTGCCTGGCGGCTCGGTATGCAGGTACCCAGCAGCCAGTCCGCGTGGGCTCAGCTCGGTGTCGGCCGCAGCGCCGCCTCTTTCCCCGGTGATAACTGGAAGGAAATGGAGAGAGGCGGTGGTTCTGCAGGGGTTATTTGGGGTACGCAGAGGAGCGGGAGCTCAAAGGGTTGCCCTTTGGATCATTAGAATAATGCAGTAGGCACACGTGGGAGGAGGCGGGTATCACTGTGCAGTGTACGGAGATCGCAGTCATTTCATTGCAATAGCTCATTCTTTCACTGGACGTTGTCCTTTGACAGTAATGGACTTTTTATGAGTTGCTATAAGATTGTCAGACCTTGCCTAGAGTGGATGCAATTGCATCATTGTAAATGTATTCAGAACTTACTCATATACACAAAGAGAAATGAGCTATACTGGTACTTCATACCAAAGTGCTGTACACTGATAGCTGCATAGCAGGCCATTGTTTCTTTCTTTAGCTTGCATGCCCCAACCAAACAGTGTATGTCTTGGGTACTGTACTGTATTGTGTATGTTATAATGGGTTGGCTGTAATGTGACTGGATTTGTTTGCATCAACTTCAGGCTAGGTGGAACAATAGCTGTGAACGTGCAGAGATGTGGACCACAGTGCAAGCTAGACAAGCTCTCTGAGGACTGAAAATGCTGATGAACCCACACTGTTCTTTTTCCTTATTGCTCTTGTTATCCAGGGGCGAATACGGCCCCAACCTAAATAATCTCGCTATATAATGCGAAAGCTGTTTAGCCCTATTGCAAAGGGAAAAAGAATAAAGCTCCTTTGTTCCCCATCTCACCGCTCCTTTCCCCAGGAGATGCTCTCTTGGTTACCATGGATATGCAGACTGGTGGTACAGCCTTCCTGTCCTTTATTCAGTACACCTACTAACATCTGTACCAGTGCAGCTTTCAAATATAGACCTGGCTTGTGCTGTACTGGCTAGGTCTGGTGCTGTTTTACACATTTCTGTGACACATTGTTTTTGGCTGGTTGTTCTACCTTCTCGAGCAGATGTAACATTTCATAACTTGTCACTGAATTTTTATCCTTCCATTCATGGTGGTGACAACCAGAAATCTGATTGTCGTTTCTTTATGAACCGCTAACATGAAGTGCATAAAGCAGCTTGGGAATTTCAAGAAATCTGTTTCTCAGCACCACTCCCTTGAACGCTGGGTGGTGTATGAAGTATCAGATTACACGAAGACCTGGAGCAGGCGGGTCAGTGCAATACAGTTCAGTAGCGAAGGAATTTGCATTGCAAAAGAATTTATACATCTTGTTCTTCAGCTGCACTCAAGTCTAATTGCGCTTGATTTGGCACTCACTGGGTAATTAGGGAATCTTTCTTTTGGCCTCAATGGGCATTGGATCAGAGCTGCTGAGACCAAGGACACTGAACAGCTGGGATAGGTTTATTAGTTTCATAACTGAGGTTGGAAGCTCTGGAAAACTAGGACCAGCTCTGTAGCGTCAGCATTTATCTAAATGTTAAGAGATCTAGAGGCTGCAGACCTCACAATGTTCCCACTTACTTCACCATGTGATGCAAACCTGAGAGAGGGCAGGCTGTTTGGATGTCAGCTGAGCCACCAAAACCACAGGAGAAACAGAAAAAGGCAAGTGTATATGCAAAGTTGAGCACACGGAGAAGCATTGAACTAGGAGTTCTCAAGCTTTTGTTCACTTAGACTATTTGGATAAACTGTTGGTCTTTTGTGGCATTTAGGTATGAAATGAAATGAATATTTTTTTCATGAAAGGAGTGGTTTTTTCTGTCTTTAAAATACCTTTAAGAGAGTGCAACAATAATAATGAAAGGATTAGAAAATGTGTTCGTTGAGAGTGTTGCTGTGGCTATGAATTGTCCAGAGCAATGAGAGATCTTCTCAAGTATGAATAGCACCAAGCTTTTTACTGCTCTTATTATTTAACTGTATTCTCGTAGCGTTCAAAGGACTCAGCCAGCACAAGGAGCTATTGTGCTTGGAACTGTGCAAACACTCAAGAGACGGAATCATCTCTCAAAAATTCTGAGTTTGAGGTAACAAGATGGGTAAAACATGCACATTCAGGCAACTCAGTAATACCTGGTGTTAGGCATTTAGGTAGGGTCATAGCAAAGACTTTTTGGCACCGTTCCCTTCCTCCTCCCTCTGTGCTGCCTCTGTCCTCTTCCTCACACCCTTCCCAGCCTGCTGCTGTTGCAGTTTTGCAGGCCCCTGTGCTGGCCTTTCCCTCTCCCCTGGAGTGCTGCCAAGGCTCGGTACCCTGCAGGGCATAGGCATGGTACCCATATTCATGTCAGTTATTTCAGAGTCCCCTTACATTGTCGCTGAAAAGAGCAAGACAGTTGCCGAAGGCTCTGGAAAGTGATTCAGTGGATCTAAGTCAAGTTTTTCTCCGCATGGCATGTTTTTTTTGGAAGTGCACATGCAGTTCTCTGCAGCTTCTCAGCAGCAATTAGCTGCTGCACAACATGATATCTTATCTTTGTACGAGGCTACACAATGCCAGCTGCTGGGGCTGCAAATCCCCATTCCAGGTGATAGCCATGACACAGACCACTTTCCATCATCGAGACAACATGGTTGAGTTCCTCTCGGTACTTGTCTTTTGCTCTGGCTTTGTGCTTTGTTCCCTCTTAAAACTTTGCTCCTGTAATTGCTTTCAAAGGCACAAGAAGAAGAAAATTCCTGTTGGTGGAGCAAGGCCTTACCCAGACCTGCTGGTCTGCCTGCCATACTATTTTGGATGCCAAGTTGACAGCAAGAATGAAACAGTGCCATGAGATGGAAAAGCAAGTGTATCATTTAGCTGTTTGGACCAGCAGATGGCAAATGTAGAGGAAGAAAATCAATCTAAGAGCCAATCCAGGGAACAGACATTAAATAAAGCCATCTGGCAAACATATGAGGGGAAAGAAGAAGATGAGACCAAGTTCTGCTTTAAATATCTGCTCGCAACTGAGAGGAAGTTGCTGGGAACTCATGCCATGGGAGAGCAGACATTGACCCTGTAAGAAGTTCTGTGGAGTGTCAAAACCTTTGGCAGCATTGAGGACTTGTAAGACAGACCCTGAACTGCCAAGCAGAGAGAGCCTAAGCAGCAGCAGCATTTCTGCGTGTGTGACATCCAGGTGATACTCCACGAAGAATAGTGAATACAGGACTGCTCGATTCCCTACAGTGGGATTGAGAAGACCACGTCTAGGAACATGATTTGTAGAAAAGGGCTAAAAAGAAGAGCAGGAAGTAAGCAAAGAGGGTGATCGAATATATCCCAAATTCTGAAAGGCATTGATAAATCTGTTTTTATGCCAATGCCATGGCAGTTTGTTACTTTGCCCTACTACTTTTATCCCCAGAGAAGAGAGATGTATGTGGTTTTGTACTCAGGCTTTTAAGTAAAGTTTCCAAAGAGAAGCACAATTCATTGAAAAGGGAAATGGTAACTTACATACATGCCCAGCCTTTCTTTCGGAAACGTGCTCTCAGGGAATGTGATTTCAGAGCCCCGAAGTCTAGCAGATGTTATTACTATTTCTGTTTTACAGGTCAGTGCTTTGGTTTTTTATACTCTGAGAAATGCACACAGCTGCTAGCCTGTCTTTTGCATTATAAGAACAAATCGATTCTGTATCTTATTCTTAACTTATACATGTCCTTTTTTTTTTTTTTCCCCTGGTAAAATAGGGGGGACTGTGGCACGTCTTGAAAATTCAGGTTCTCTAGTAACCAACAGTTTTGTTGGAAGACTGTGTCATCTTCTTATTCCTATAAAGAGCGACGGTGGATCATTTTACAATGAATTTTGGTCGTGATGTCCAGGTCCATGGCATTAAACAGAACAAATAATCCCACCACTTAATAAAAGGAAAAATTCACTATTGTAACGTCATTTTTTAATGCCTCTGTTGATGATGAGGTTCATGTTGATGATGATGTGGTAGTTATATTTTGTGCGTTAACTGTCAGTTTCAGACACTTAGGTGGAAGATAGTTGCCAACTCTTACTGAACAAATTTTTCAAGTGTCTACTTCTTTTCCATCTCATCTGTGTTGTTACTGATTAGTTATTGTATCTGAGAAAGTTGTCTTTAGTTTCCCTCAGCATCTAATAGCCAGACTAACAAAAAGGCAGTATTTCCGTCCCTCTGCTCAGATGAATAATTCATGGCCCCGCACTTTTTGTGTAAAGTAAATTTGAACTGTTTCTTTTGTAAAGATAATTTACAAGAGAGTTGTGGACACACAGAAATTCATTTGCTGCCTTCAGGCATGTCATTATCTTTTTACTGAGAGGGAGGTAACAGTTTATTTCTGTTAAATTTTGGTTAAAGAATTTGCTATATCTAGCGTTAGAGGGATGGTATCCTTTAATTGGGGAAGTTGGAGTTTGGCAGGTTTTCAGTGCTGTTCTGCTGCTATTCTCCCCAGCTCAGACGCACAATGGGCTGGAGGGATGCTGGCAGGGTTGCTTGGTTACAATTCATCAGCATGAATCAATGCTTCACGCAGCTCCTTCTGCGTCTGAACAACTGGGAGACTTCTCAGGACTGTATTACTGATGTATGTAGAGATGTGACTGGATTACCTACTACCTCAATTACTGTAAAACTATACCTTTGCAGAGGGATTTGGACGGCAGTGTTTGACTTTCAGTGGTTGAAGTCAGGCAATTTCAAACTGTCTGTTTTACATGGCTTTACAAATACATAGCTGAGTAAAGCAGATTTTTAACAGTGTATTTTGTTGCAAGGTATGTGTGGTGAGTTTGGTACTTTAGCATCCTTCTGTATTCATCAGGAAGATTAAATCCCTCATTAAGTATCTTCCCCTGGAATAGACACGTGCCTTGCTTCACTTTGCCTGTGGGTGGGTTTCAGCATGTGAGAGGAACTGCTGCCTTCCTCTTAGTGCATTTGCCCAGATCTTAAGCTGGCATAAAATGAAGCTGGTGGAGTTATGCCAGTTTAGACAATAGGAAGATGTGACAGGTTATTTTTAACACTATGGAATGGCTTTTCTGTACTCCACCCAGATCCATTTTACTACTCACCCGTTCTTGCTGCTCAACACACAAAAACAGAGGAAGTGTTAAGGGGGATGAAAGGCATGCAATTTGGGCTCTCCCTTGAATCAGCATTTCCAGCAGCATTGTTCCCGTCTACATCCTTTTTCTTTTATATAAAACTGCTTTATTGTTTTTATGGTTCTCACTGTTTTATTGCGTGTTATCACTCTGCTCCATGTACCATTCACACCCCCTTTTCCGCACAGGAGAAGTTTAAAACTTTCCATGAGTCTTCACAGCATTTTGGTTATGCTTGAAAACACCTAAAAAAATCAATGGCCGTACAATAATTGGCAGCTTTGCCAAGAGTATCAGTGACAAATCACTGACTGAGCTATTTGCTCATCTGTGGCCAGGAGATCACTGAATTCTAGCACCTACCTGAAGGGCTGTCTTCATCACCAAGTATCTCCTGTGGCTCCCTACCCACATGACAGTCCTGGTAAATGTCCTTCAGTCTACAGAAAAATCCAGAAGTATTTTTCTCATCTTCCTCCTCCCCTTTCACATCTGAAATTCTTGTCCCTGACTTTCCCTTTCCCTCTCTTTTTCAGGCTCAGCAATTCCCAATTTCTTCTCAAATCTTCCATACTTTAAATTTCTTTTTGCCTCTATTAAGGGCCTCATTATTAAAAGCTTATATTTGCTGCACCTTTCATTTTGCCGAGCTTCCTCTGTTTTCTCTAATTTCTGTTATTTAGTGGCAGCTTGTTGCGTTGCTGAACATTATGGCCATTTGGAAGAATTTGTAGGAAAAAATGCACTATGCACTGGAGTGACATCCACTCCACTCGGTTTGCAAAAGAAGAATCTATAGTAAAAAAATGAATCTGGCGCTGTCTAAAGTACAAATATTTCTATGACTAGTTACTAGGTTCTCTGCATCATTCTGCCTTCTGGCAATGGTATCTTTAGGATGGCCTTTCATAAAGAAAATTGTTTCAGAATACCTGCACTACTTAAAATACAGTTGCACTGCACAGAGCTATGATTTCTGACTTGCACTCAGTATTCTGTTACGTGATCAGCTTTTCTTTAGCAGCAGGTGAGTACATATTTAACATCTTAAATTTTCAGTTTGTTTCCTCCAAATGTTGCTTGGTTATCTATAAAGATTTTTTTATTGTGACTCTCTGTAAAACCTGGATTAATTCAGCTTTGCTGCTCCCCAGGGTCATGACATACGTAACTATTTTGTTTGGAAATTTAAGTGCTTTTGGGATAGGACTTAACACTGAGCTCTTCCTATTTCTGCAAAAAGATGAGGGAAAGGAAATGAACAAAAGAACTATAATTTTCCTATCAATGTGATGGGCTTTGGCTGCTGTTCAGAAAGGTACTTGAAGCACCGTAATACTCATCTGCTTTTGGACAGCTGTAATTGCTGCAGGGATAGACTGATTCCCTGGGTAAATACAGACACTTATGCAGGAGGGAGAGATTTCAAGCATAGCAAAGAGTCCGTTGCCTGACCCTGAGGCTGTGTTGAACACAGCTTTATTGGGCCACTGAACCTGGCTGTATGTAATAACAAAAGGAGAGCCTTTTTGGGGATACACTACACACATCAGCAGTAAATGTTAGGTGTGTCATTGCATGCATAGCTGAGATGGTCTGGTGTTTCTGCAAAGACACTTGTGTGCATTTCTTTTCCATTAAAACATTGCTTTGTTTTTAACAGATAAAAAGCTATCGTAAGTTGTGGAGTAATTCCCTTTTGAAGTCATAGCTGGACTTCTCTAGACATGACAGGCCGGCCTTCCTGTGCCCGAGACCCCTCTTTAAAAGAGCTTCTGCCCATGTGGTGGCTGGGTGGTAGGTATACCCGCTGCAAATCTCTCGTGCAGAGAGCATGCCCTACAAAGATAATGCTGGAGCTACTGTCCTGGCTGGGCCGTGGGTCCTCACAGGTATTCCTCTCCGGGACTGGCAGCGACCGCCCCAGCAAGGAGGGAGTCGCTCACGTGTAATAACGTGCCTAGATGCAATGGGGGAGCATCTGGCTGGAACGAAAGGACTTGTTTCTGCACCAACACCCCTTGTCCCTTCCAGCCTCGCCGGCCCCTCCAGGCTGTGGGAGCCATGCTGTGCGTGGTGTGTGCAGCATCACTTCTTGACATTGTTGCCGAGAGGATGGACATTCCTCGGAGCTGGTAGAAAGCAAACAGGCTTTTTTTTTCAGATAATCTGGTCTGTCTGAGACATTTATATTATGCTGCATCTGAGGAGTCATTATTTCCTTTCACTATACAGGATAACTAGGGTCAATTATACCCCATGCAAAGGACCCAGAGGCGCTTCAGATCTAATTCACCTCTTATTTTCCATCTTTTAGAAAATGCCTACTGAGGAGGTTGAAGCTAAATAGAGTAATTAATACAATGGCATGGCAGTAACTTAAAATATTTAAAAGGTCAGAAAATGCAGAGTTCTTGTATCATCATTAACTTCCCTGATTTGCTTCCCTTCAGATTTTTATGTTATGAACTTGGCTTTAGAATACGTTTTGTAGCATACGTGTCTGGGATAATCTTAATGTCTTGATTTTTGTATGCTTAACATTCTGCCATTGCATTTGTAAGTGCTGTGGCTGTGTGCGTGGTGGATGATTTCTTCTGCTTTATCTAATGACCAAATTTGAAATACAAAGATCTTATTTCAAGGTTAAAAACTTTCTAGTTTCATTGGCATCAAGAGCAGAAAATTCACCTTCCATTTTTGCACATACATTTCCCATTTTCACACCAGGTGCCTTTTGGGTGGTCGTACGTGGTGGCCTTTGCAAAGCCAGGAGTCACTTTTCAGCATGGCCCTGCCTTTCCAGGAAGGACCCAGTTAAGCTTCCAGAGCAACACCAGCATCTGCTAAGAATTCAGGTCAGGATCTCCCTGCTTGTTTCCTAGCAACTGGGGGATACTGGTGCTTTCTCCTCCTTCGGCCTTAGATACAGGGATCACTTGGTGAAGGGATCAGGGCAGCGCTAATAACTCACGCTTCGGGAAGGCAGAGCGTAGCCTGGTGCTGGGTAACTGATGAGATGTAGGGTGCACTGTCCAAGTCGAACCGAATTGAGACTTTACAGAATCCTCCGTGCAAACTTGAAAGTGCCTCTGCTGTTTTTGCTGCCGCTTAAATGTCTGGCAAGGTGACAGATCCGTTTTGAAACACCAGTAGCCTTTTGTGTTACGTTGAATCTGGCGAACAGGAACATACGCAGGTAAGCAGCTGAAGAAAGTTTATGTCTGAGGTGCTTTAAAGGTTGTTTTCCTACAGGTGTAATGCGTTTCTTGGTTACACAGATGCACAACATTCAGTTGTGGGAGTATTGACCTGCCTTTGTACTTATTAAAGTTTCATCGGATGGTAAGTAAAAAAGTTAAGTGGAAAGATGAACTATCTTCCCTAGTTCCTTGTGGTATCCCTTTATAAAGTGCTAAAAACAACCTTTAAACCTCTCTAGTTAATTTACTGTAGAATTGGCTGATGAAAAATCCTTAAGTGATCAGGAGTTATCGGTTGCCACGCTCTTACTGCAACTGGCTCCTTGTAGCACATTTACAAAATGGAAAGCAGCAAGTTCCTCTAAATATGTGTTGTTTGCAGAGGCCAGCAATCATTCCCTCTGGTTGGTAACACAATGGGATTTGTTACTGCTTTTTTTTTTCCTTTGATATATTAGAAGTAGAAACCCTTTGACAAATGTAAAAATTAAAGCGATGTGCTGTTCTAAAAAAAAAGTAGGAAAATAAAAACTGTCTTCCTGGTGCCGTAGCCTCTCTTCTCTACTCACAGATAGCAGAGATGGTAGGATTTAAACCAGAAGATATTTGTATCTTGTGCTGGTACAGGGTTGGCATGATAGTTTTCTGAAAGACCACTCCTCACAGAAAATACAGTTCTCATATTCTGAAAAATGTGGAAATTAATGTCTCCAGGTGCATGCAAGCTATTTAACTTGCCTTTTTCAGAAGTCTATAAAAAGTATGTACCAGCTCTTCAGTGATATGATTTGGCACAGCTGCAATTACCTTCAGCAGAGGCCCGCCAAGTAACATCAGCCAAAGATGTGGCTGCACATCTCTAGGACGGGTATGCTGCAAGGATGTTCATAGATCTTTTGCACAGGAGGCTGTAGTGGTGGATTCTGAAGAGGGACATAAAAGACCAGATTCTTTTTAAGCCATATATTTTAATTATCTCTGATATGAAGCTGTTTAATTTGAGCGCTGACTCTAAGGCATTCAGGAGCTGATTTCTTCAGAGAGACTGAGTAAGTGCAGTTTCAATTGATATTTTCCACACTTAGTATTCAGAAAAACAATTCCCAGTCTCTCACATTGCATACCTGATACAGTGCCCGCTTTTCAAAGTGTGCATGTCTAATTTGGTATCCCAAGCTTTTTGTCTCTATCATACCTATGGGAGAGCTCATACATCCTTTCCTATGACCCACAGTGTATATGTCTGCTTAAGAAGCGAGAAAAAATCTATACTGGGACAGGATCTTCGTGCAGTTCAGTATGTTCTTTATTACAAAAGGCTCTCCCAAGAGTGTAACTTCACACTACTGCGTGTTTAGGTGATGTAGCACAGAGAAGAAGTATCTGTTTGAGGAGGTGCTTCATATTTCATTTAATTGTTCTGATATCAAGGTCAACAACTTTCAGGAGACAGTTAACAGCAGAAACCTCTTTAGTCACTTTGATCTAGCTGTTTTAGTAAAGCAGCATTCTCAGAGGGTAGCGTGGGACCCAAGAGATTAAGTCCTCCAGCACTCCCTGATCTTTCTTCTGTTCATAAAGCCTGATAGCGTCCTCTTAGTAATGCTCCTCTGCCAGAGCTGGGAGCTCTGCTAGACATCTCATTCCCTGCCCATTGCCATGACTCACAAATATTTTCAAAATGTCTGAAAAAGATGTTAAAAGGAAAAGGAGGCTCCTAAGCAAAGAGGGTCAGATTTTCCTTGAGCTTGAGCTAGTACATTTGCCAACTTCATGTAAAAGGCTAAATATTTTCCCGTTACACCTATACCAGAGACACTCTGCACATACGCAGATGGCTGCGCCCTTGCGAGTCCAGCCAAGGGAGCGTATGCCGGTGCTTCGGGGTTTGAAAAGAAGCTGGAATGGGTCCTATAGTCTGGTGTTGGCAGCCAGCATCAGCAATCTGGGTGGCTGGATGTAGGAAAGAGCCAGTTCTGGGGAGGTTATTGGAACATACGGCTTGTACAGAATGGCATTTCTTGATAGCAAATGGCTCAGACATGCCTTTGGTCTCTGCAGTAGAGAGTGAGGTAGAGTTGGAAGGTGAATGCTTTCCTCTCTGCCTGTCTGCCAACCCGTGCAAGTCTAGCTGGGATCTGAGAAGCGTAAAGCCAAGAGTGACCTTTGTGTCATCTAGCTATAGAGGCCACCTAGGATCCAGTGTCCGATTCTGGGCATCTGGCTGCCAGAAGAGATGAGCTTGGAGTGGGACAGGTGCAGAGCAGGGTTAGTAAGATGGCCAGGAGAATGGAGAGCTTTTCTCTGGGAGGAAATTAAGGTGCCATGGCTTGTTTGACTTCACAGATGAAGGATGAAAGGGGAGACGGCAGTCTTCTCTAAATACCCTTGGCAGGAGAGAAAAGCTGCCTCGAGGAAAGGATCACATTGGCACAGAAATAAACAGGTATAGACTGGCCATTTAGTCTGGGAACTTCTAACCATTAGAGTTAAAAAGTTCTAGAATAGCATTTCACTCAAAACATTGGGGAAAACTGAATAGCTTTCAAAATAAGACTTTAATCAGCCTGTGAAAGGATTATATGGAGTGATTGCCAGCAACAACGGGGGGCTGAATGCTCAGGAAGTCCCCTCTGGTAGTATGTTCCCAAGTTTTATTCTGACACACCTATGTGAAGCTCAAAGATTTAAGTGTACCAAAACACTTAAAACAGGAGACTGTACTGTATGAGAGAATTGAAAAAGGCCCAGCAATGCATGGAGCTCCTGTGCTGGGAAGGGGCTGATAGGTGGGATGCATCTGACAGTGATAGGACTTGCAAAAACACAGAGCTGAAAAGTCTTTGTGGGCAAAACAATTCATCACTAAATTATAGAAGACACTGGATGGGTGCTGAGCATCTCTTCTGTTACTTTGGACCTGCCCAAGGGATCAGAAAAAGCCAAGACGTGCTAGGACCCTTCAAAGGTGCCATGAAACTGATCATTTTGGACATCAGTTTTGATATTTTGCTGTAACTAGTTCTGTACACAGGGATTTTTCACTTGCCTCCCTGGAAAAGTAAGCGAAACACAGCAGTTTGAGGCAGGGAGTTCCCTCCCCAGGAGTGGTGGGATGGCCCTGGAGGGGCGCTGCCACTTCAGTGGTTTTACTCTGCACCGCCTGACTTGGTTGGGATCATGGCAGATCCACAGGAGGCGGGAGGAAAACCCACCACAACCAACTTTTGCTCACACAGGTTTGCTTTCTGAGCTCTGATTAGGAATCCTGCTCTGCCACCCTCTCTCCCAAGGGTGTCCCTTTCGCTCCCCATAGGGAGGTTGTATGCCTCTCTGCTCCTCTTCTTATATGTGGAAGAGCATCCTCTTCAGTTAGATTTCTCTAGCATCTGAATGCCAATGCCATTTAATTTATGAATGCTGTAGTAGATTTTGTTGTGCTCATTTCAATCATGCAGAGTTCAAGTATTGTACAGTCATGTGTAAAGGTGATGGCAGATGAGAGCTCTTTATGTCATGCTGGATTTCTGCAGCTCACTTACACTGTATCTGCCAAGTTGCAGGCAGGAAATTTTTGAATTAATGACAAATATTTCCCAACAGTAGTTAGATAAGTGCCTGCACATGTTAAATTAACCATAATAATCTTGTCATAGTCATAAATTAATAACCTGCATCTCATCGGGCTTTGAGTATTGAAGTAAAACATTCATGGTGTATTCAAAGAAGTGAGCCTGGGGGCAAATGGGATAAGTCCCCAAATGGTTCTTTTCCTTACTGCCCTTTTTAAACATCATTTTCAGGTGCCTGTGTAGCCTTTGGGGCTTACTTGGCACAGGGGGTAGGATGGTGGGGATGGGAATGCAGAGCACCTAACCATGAACAGCTAGGTAGCGCTGGCTTCCCTCTATCCTCCACAGAGAGGCGTCTCCTTGGAGTAAGGTGATTTAGACCTATTAATATCTGAAATGTCTTCTTTTTTTCATTGCCTAGAGGGAGACAACAGCCAGGAACAAATGTGCACATGAGAGCTTTCTGCCAACCGGATCTTAAAACAGCAAGGGAAAGTGTTCCTCAGGTCAGAGGAGGACAGGGAGAATTTCTGCCCCAGTGGTAGAAGTGAGAAGAGACTGAGGGCAAGTGGTGATGTGGGAAAGGGGGACATTTCTCCCAGCGTATTCCCCACTAGTGATCCATGGGACCCATTCCAAGGGAGATCCAGGAAGTGGGATCCAGTTCCCCTTGCCTCCTGCTTTCCACTACACCAAGGGGTGTCATGGGGAGCTGGGCCCTGGAACAGAGAGGGCACCTCAGTCTGTGCCATCGGCTCTGGCAGAGCTGGACCAAGGGACAGGCCTGGAGCTGAGCACTGCTTTGGTATGACAGACTCACTCTGGTCCCTACTCTGAGAGATGCTTCTTGGAGGACATCAGGAAAAGCATTTAATCTCTCCGTACTTCTGTACCCATCTGTAAAATGCAGGTGCCAACAATTCTGTTCCCCCTTTGGAGAGCCTTTTCAGGTTGTAGGCTGGTTGTCATCCCAACATTGTGTACGTATGGACTGGTTCAGCATAAATTCATCATGGGAGGCTTTGTAGTGGTATGAATGGAAACAACTGTAGCTTTGTAGTACAGTTTCTTGAAACAGCATGATGTTCTCCATCCCACATGACTTGAGGACAGGGATAGGTCTGAATCTCAGGTCTTTCAGAGAACCGCAAGAACTAGCAGCTGCCTTTTCCACTCTCTTTTGTTCTTTCCACCTCATGATAACATCAGTGTCATTCTCTAAACAGTGGCTGGCTTCTGGTAATGCTCCCCTGCTGCAGTATGCATTCCCTCCCCGTGCGCTCTCTGCAGGACTTCATGGCTGCAGGTGTACTGGCTGCTCAGCTGGCTAGCAAGAGGAACAAGCAACTGCTTTCCTCCTGCTGTTGGCTTTCCTGCGGTGGGGAGTCTGCACGATGACCAGTTTTCACAAAACTGGTAGAAGCTTCATAGCTTTGAGATGTGTCTCTCCATCGAACTCAGCTGAAAAAGACCAATGGCTTCAAGAGCGGTGGGGAAATGGCAAAATGGAGCAGGATAGACAGTGCAGTCATGTAAGTGTTGTTTCCTTAGGAAATTAAACCTAAGGAGTAGCAGCATCGTATAGTGATGTTTATCACCCATCCTCCTGCACCAGTGTAAGATGAAAGCGCTGTCAGGGCTGGATCCATTTGTTTTGCAGATGAGAGAGGATGTACAATCGGTATGACACTGTGACTGGTAACGTATTATTCTGCTGCTCTGGATAGATAAGGAGCAGGAGCCCCTCCCAGTGACTATGTCCCTTACTGTTGTTATAAAAGCCATCAGGGAAGGCTTGAGCTCTTCAGTGCTGTCCTTTCTTGTAATTTCTCTGGTCCTCTCTCCTCATTTTGTTCTGCATGTAACATTTTTGCATATAATCTTCTGAATATATGAGCACACTTGCTCACTGTTACTTGTCCTGGACAAATTGGCACATGCAAATGCTTTCTATTTCCCAGTCCAAGGGAATGAGTGGGCTTGTGCAGTGGTGTAGGGCACGCTAGAGACTTGGCTCTGGACTTCTGACAAGGCAGCAGTAAAAACTATTAAGCTGCATTCAGGGTACTGACTTCCAGAAGTCAGCAAGTCTGAAGTGGCAACTGGAGGTGAAACGTGCAGAGTGACTTGCCAGAAGTTATTTTCACTGAGGTTATTGCTGCAGGGAAGGAGCAGAGGGGAAAACAAGAATCTGAGCAAGTGGTAGTTATTTCCATTTGCTCATATCCTTGTTTTGGAGCACAGAGTGTGAGTTGGAGCACAGACCTGCAAGTATATGGGGAGAAAACAGCTACAGGAAAATATCTCCTCTCTTTCAAACACAAAATAACAAATATGTCCTGAATGGACATTAAGAATGAAAAGTTTGCAAGTACACGTCATGAGGGAGTAAATGACAAAAAATTAGGGCTCTTAATTTGTGAAATCCTGAGTGTGTTTTTCTTGTAGATTGTGGAGGAAGGTTCCGAGCAAAGATGAAAGGACTCAGCAATGTTTATTGTGGCGTGGTCGGAAAGCAACCTTCCAGCCTGTTCCCATAAGAAATTATTTGGGTTAGGAAGACTGTCCAACTTAACTGGACTCCTACCTGAAACCCCCACGGTAGTCATGTATTGCTGTGACCATGCATTAAAAATGTTGTGCTCTTTTTTCTGGAAGTGATCTGAGTGTTACTCAGATGGAGGAAAGAGAAGGGAGCCCATGGCTCACCTGTCTCCCATCTGGGCTCAAGAAAATGATTATCAACTGAAAGCCAAGAGGGACTGAATTAGGAGGGGTCAAAAAAGGCTAAATAAGGTCCTTCCCAGGTAAAAGCCTGTCACATGTACTGCTTCAGAGTGAGCCTTGTACAACAGTTAGACAAGAGGCCGTTCAGCTTTGCATTTGGCCTGTGGGGTTTAACACAACAGGAATGTGGAATGTGTTTACAAGGTAGCAGTTATTGCTGAAATATGTGAGTGCTGTTGCCTGGGGAAATTTCAGAGGATTGAGATTGCACTGACAGTGGCTGCACCTCTTGGAACGGTTCGTGTGGATGTTGAGGAAGAAACTGGCCTCTGAGTCTGTGGCCAGAGCCCTGCAGAGGGAATGCAGGGGAAGATGCTCCCCTTCCCCACTGCTTCCCGCTGCCCTCCCGCAGCTCCAGCCGGATCTAACTCTGTCCTCGCCGCCCCTTCATGCTAGGATGACCCAGGAGGGTGAACTGGTCCTTGGGCTGGAGACATGGCTTCTTGTTATCCCTGCATCCGAGGTGACTCCAGGTTAGCACATGACTGCAGCCGGTTTGGCAGAGCGGTATGGGCTGAAACAAGGCAAAGCCAAGGGAGTGCTGCGGACTGAGAGCCCCTGATGGCACCTTTCATGAGCAGCTCCTGGAAATCAATCTGCTTATGTTCTGGATAGTCTCAGCTGGTGGGCTGGTGTATCTCTGCCTGGAAGGGCTTAGGCTTTTCTTAGAATATTTAATTCATTCTCTTTGCATTCCCTACCTCCTTTCTTTTTTCTCTTCTTTCAATATTCCATATTAAAACTATTCTGCACATGTTGCATAGATGATCACAATGATTACTTCATCTTTACAGCATAGGAATTCCCAAGGAAACCAGTAAAGACCAGCCTAATCTCTTTATTTCATGCACTTTCTTCATTATTTGTGTTTGGCCAAACCGGAGTGTATTTTTCATCACATTAATGGCAAAAATATTTGGAAGTAGGCCTGAGATATAGCTATATTCTGTGTTCAGATGAACATGACATTTGAAAAGATTTGTCATTAACTTTTAAAGAAACTTAATAAAACTGTTGAAATGACACTGTTGAGTACACCACACATTATGCAGCTGAGAGTAAATACTCCATGCAGTATAGATGGGCTCAGAAAGGATGAAAATTGGGCCACATTCAGCTCTGATGTTAGCAATTGCCTTAATTGTCTGGTTAACTTGGCCCACTGAGCTTGCTTCAGAATAGCAGATAAAGCTGAATAAGGATCTCATTCTGGGTAGTGCTAAACACTGTCTGCATCGTAAACTCCTATTAACCTCTGCACTGTACAAGAACACGCTTACATTAGGCTAATTGATGGGGCAGCAGGTGTAAGTGTGCTGTTCTTCAGGGCTTGCTGTGGTTCCAGGTGAGTCTTATTCTTTCTTTGCCACAAAGTAAGTGTGTGTGTGTGTGTGTGTGTGTGTGTACGTACATAGGTATATAGACAATTTATTGTACTCATGGTTCCAAAAAGCAAGGAAGGATCAATGAAAGCCCTGTTATATTTCCTTGAATTTAAAGGCATTGAGACCTCATAACAATGTTGATATTTCTACTCATTCTGAATACTAAAAGACCTGGTATAATTATTTTTGTGAAATAGCTTCAGAAATGTTCCCAGTGCCGAATTCAAGAATAATTGCAATTGTGGCATGTAGAATCAAATGTAATTTTGTTCTAACTAAAGCAAGGCATTTTACTTCCTTTTCTATTGCTTTTCAAGGAGAGAAACAGTGAATTTTTTAATACTTTCCTGACCCTTGACTCTGAGTGACGTTAGCCAGCTATTGTACAAAAAAGATTAACTTCTTCGGAGCATTATTAGCCAAAGTACTCTACATGAACACTTGATATTATTTAAGTTCAAAATACAAATTATGCTTCTATCGGTAAAGGTGGCTGATACAAGCCTTAAACTCCAGTAGTATGTCGAGCTGTTTGTGCTCCTAAATAGAGGATCTCTGGTAGGGAGCCAGCCAGGGGGAGGTCTTGTGTCTTTGTGTTAAACAGCTCCGTCTTTATTATGCCTGTGTGCTGAGAAAGAAGGAGAGCCAATGTGGCTTTATTACTCTAACAGGTCTTTTAATAATAATGCTTTCCATGTTGGTAGAATAGATCTCCCGGCCCCTCTATTAAATCACAAAAACTAAAGAACCGAAAGCAAGAAGGAAGGGGTTACTCCATAGGAATTAGACATTTCACATGAGTTTGCTTTATTCTTTTGCCAGTGTAAACTCCTCCGCCCCTCCCTTTTAATTCTTTTATATAGTTGTTTGGTTTGCTTTGTTGTTGGGTTTTTTTGTTTAAAGAAGGCATGCAAGCTAAGGCTTTTCCCATGGACAAAATATGACCCTTGACAAGGTGTATACCCCCGAGTTACTGAGCTCTATCGGGGAAGCAGAGTTCCCTGCACCTTTCTGGGGGACAGCCTATTCTCTGCACTAGCCAGGACATCAGGCTGGGCAATCTCAGTAGTGCCTTCTGACCTCTTACGTTTGTGTGTTCTGTTGCAATGCACTTTTTTAAAACCAAAAAGCTCACTCTGCAAAAGCTGCTTGGGAGGAGAGTTTATTTTCCAGAGTGATTCTCATTTCTCTCAGAAACAATGGGGGAAGGAAGGTCTATCAATTCTTGAAAAAAACAGGTAGAGAGAGCAGGGTTTTTTCCACCCGTCCCTTGGAAATGCATTGTGCTTGTAATAGGGAAAGGAATGTGCTGTTGGCAGGGACACGGCAGAAGGGCCAGTGAAGATCTGACATGAGAACCTGCACAGCCTTTGGAATAAACAGGGACAGATGCACCAGGGAGGAGTTTGGGCTGGTTAGGTGAGGGAAGACACACACTGCCCGACAGCAGTGAAAGAAGCAAGCGAAAACAACTGAACACCCAGCAAACCCACTGAAAGGCTTGGGAAGATGCACCTGCTGCCTCTTCTGTTTTTCCTGTCATAGCTTGTGAAATCCAACATGCTGCTTATGGCAGGTCTCGCCCTGTTTGCACAAAGGCTCAGAAGGGGAGCCCATGCAGTGAGCTGCATCCTGTCTCCTCTCTCCCATCTTCCTTTTAGCAGGTGTTTTATTACTTGAGCTCCCTTGATGTCTTTTCTCTCGGTGATCACAGGGACATTGGGCACCACCTTATGTTTACACAGTACGCAACAGTGGATTTGAGTGATAGATGTGAGTACTGCAAAAGAAAGGGCTGGTGCAGAGAGGTAGTAGCGTGTTAGTAGTTACACGTAGCTGGTCCCTGTGCCACAGCTTGCTACTCCTCCACCGATGTCAGAGGTGGAGGAATAGCAAACTCTGGCACAAGGAGCAGCATTGGAAGAGATGATGTGTTGGTGCGACTAACTTTCGTTAGTCATTTCTGAGAGAAGGGGCAAATCATTCACAGCTAGCTCTATTCATTTTGACAGCAACTGGGAAGAGGATGGGAGCATCCCTAAAAGGCAGAGTTTTAAAGAGGAGGGCACTGACTTTGTGTTCATGCTGGATGCTGTCACCTGGATGTCAGCTTAGGACCCATGCAGCCAGGGAAAGGATGCTGGTAGCAAAGCTACTTGCAGCCAGCCTTGCTCTGAGCATGAGGAGCGGCACACAGGCTCTCACCACACCATCGTGGTTGCACAATACACAGATTTTCTAATAACATGAGAGCACGCTACAAGGGTAGCAGTAGCTGGAGAAAAATGTCATCCACAAGCAAAGAAACAAAACGCTTTATTAACCAATAATGCAGATAAGAAGAGATGGGGAAGGAGTACCACGTTCACTGTGAGACTGATGAAGATGAATAATGAACTATCACGTTTAAACAGCAAACCATTTGTGAAAATACCACATTTTGAAGATGATGTCCCCATGGACATCAGTCAGCATAAACAAGTAGGTGCTAACAGCATCTGCACTACATTATTAAAACAAGCAGAGAACACATAAGTCAGAGGCTTTGCAAAGTAATACTTTTTGTTTACTGATTCAAAACATTTGAACAAAATGGAAGATGATCATCTGCCCAAGTTTGAAAACAAAAAGCAAAGTTGTATACAAAAAACGACAGGGTGTTTTTCTTCTTGGTTTGGCATGAAGTTTATCTTTGATGTTTTATATAGATTTGGTAGAGGAAAACAGTGCAGTTTTCTCAGAAAATAAGTCTTCTCTGGGTAAATTATTTTTAATAATTCAAAAAGGATGGGGATGCAGCTAGAATATATACAGATCCTGTGTAGGTGCTGACATATAATAGAAAGGCAGGGTGGCCCTTCAGTCACGGTGCTGGGACTGTGGATAGAGGAGTCCTAGTCCACTCCTAGGATGGCTGTGTGTATGTAAGCATGCACTCAGGTGCATTTGTTAATTTCATTTAAAAATTGGAGGCCGAATAAAAAGTGAAATCCATACTCCTTTGACATAAAGAGAGGTCTGGAGCAGGAAGATATATGGCTTTGGAAATGGTGTTGCAGTTATCAAATTCTCCTGCCCTTTATGTGAGCTTTTTTGGACGTGTATACAAACTAATTGGATTCCCAGAGACCTGCATCTCATTCATGTGGACACTCCTAATACCTGGGCTCATATGTGCCTTGCTAGCTCAGGGGGAGCACTTCACTGTGCTTCGTAGACCTCCTCTTGCAGAAGTGGGGGTAGAGAGGAGAGGTTTGTCTTAGTGACGTAAGCTCAAGATGATGGATGACTTCTGGAAAGGTTTTTATAACTGGGCACGCTGTGAGAGAGTTAGTTTTGGCTAGGCTCAAGCATTATCACTTGGGAGCACTGAAAGTGGTTTGAGAGCTTGAAAAGGGGGGTGATGCTGGGATCTCTGTTAGTAGGAGAAGGTCTGAGCAGAGAGGTGTGTTGAACAGCAGGGTTTCGTGCACTGTGCAAATACCTCCCCATCACAAGCTCCTTACCACACTCTTCTACACTTCCTTCTAGCACATCCCGTTGTGCAATGTCTTCAGCACATGGTCTCCCCTAGTTGCAGGGATAAACCTTTGCTTGGGAGGCAGGTGATCATGACATGGTTTTGCACCTGCGCTATGCCAAGGCGTGGTGTCCTGGACCTGTGTCCAGGTGGTGCTCTCGCTAATCCCTGTGCCGTTGAGCTGGAGCATCTGCAGAGGTGTGAAAACTCTGCTGATGTGCCTGCTGCTGGCATGGGATTGCAGTAGGTGCCCTGGGCTTGCTCCCTCTGGAAAGTTCGAGCTATGCCTTTTCTGCAGTCCATGTGACAGGAGAAGGGGCTGTATGGCCACGGATGGTGCCTTCATTTCAGGTCTGAGCCCTCAGAGAGGGGGTGGGTGAGGAAAAGCTGCCTCAGTCTTCCCCTCTGGTATTTGGGATGTGTTTGGTTTGGTTTGGTTACTACCACAGCTAGAGGAGTCTTTCTGCATATTTGGGGTTTCTTTGTAACCCCAGAATCCATGCATTTTCTTTCCCAAATCCACAAGGCTGTGTAATACCAGTAGGAATTTTAGTGCATATCATGATATTGGAGAGAGAAAAGGGCAGGTATTCCTCTCACGTGAAATAATTTCCTTAAATTTAGATTTTTTAAAATCACTTTAATTCCTGGTGTTTCTTTGCCTACTAGAAATAGAATATTCTTATACAACACAGGAGTAAAATGTATAAATTACTGTGGTTCGGTTCAGCTGTGATTTTTTGGATACGTGCTTTTGAATGTCTTGACATTTGGGAGGGATAGGAAGGGGAATAAACACCTGTTGTGTTGTCGTATTCCCTCTCTATTCTCTGCACTCACGTAGTCTCAGCTGTATTTCTTGTATCTTAGCTCATCTGGAAGGGGCATGGGAAGGAAGAAGGAAAGTAGAAAAAGTCTCTGCTGGGAAAAGTCCAATATAGAAAAAATACTGTTATAAGCTCAGGTAATATTTATCAATTTATCATCAGATGTTCTGGGCTTACAAAAATCTCACAATAAATTGATAAACCAGGTATCTCTAGTATTCCGCTGTGAAAAGAACCACACATAAAATGCAAAGGGGAAAAAAAAAAAGGAAAATAGTATGACTGCCAGCAGCGTGGTAAATCTTGCCCTTGCTAACAGAAGAGAAGTGATGCAGACTGCTCCTCTAGGATACAAATCCTGCTGAGTCTTCAGATCACAGGATGATTTAACTTAGTGATGGACTTCAGCAGATCCTTGGGGAAACTGGAAATGAGAAAGCTCAGCAGCTCCACTCCACAGTCGAGGCTCCAGATCCAAGCATAAGTGTGCACTGAATACCATCCGTGCTGGTGGGTGCCCATTCAAAGCTGCTGGATTTTGTCAGCCTTTCATTGCACAGCTGTTAAACTTGCAGACCATCATAGATTTTAAGCAAAGCATTGAGGAAGATAAAATTTATCTCCAGAGCAAACAATCAAATCTCTTTACATCAGAGTAGACATTGGCCTCTGTTTTTTTTTTTTTTTTCTGAAGTATCATGTTTTAATTGAATCTTTTGTATGATGAATGTGTTAATACCAGAGGGTTTGTTACAGGCGCTGAGGAAAAAGCTTGAAACATTGAAAAGTGAAAAAACTGCCTAAAGATGTTGTTAGAATAGGTTATACTAAAGGAAAAGGGGAAATATAGATAGAACAGTTCTCTGAGTTCATGTGTTTGAGAAAGAATATAGAGTTATCCCATGATGGGTGGTGAGCAGGTGAAAACTGGCATTTCTCTAACAGCGTTCAGCAAAGGAAGAGTTTAAAAGGAAAACCAACTTTCCTCCATGTCAATAAATATGTCATCTTAAATTTTAAGGTAGAAATGAATGTGATTGCCTACAGTTAGGTTCAGTGAGTCCCTAAGCAGGGCAGTGCCCTGCTCGCAGAGTGGCACAGAGGGATCTCTGGCAGCTGTCGGGTGCTCAGTGGGGGCCAGTGTCTCTTCATGCTGTGTTGGGATATTGCTCCAGTGGAAAGCGTCACTCGGCAAAACACTCAAGCAAGTGGCTAAGTCTCAGCTTCAGTAGTTGCTTAAAATCAAGGTTTGCTGAAGGCCAGTCTGTTGACTTTCAGGCATATTTCTGAAAGCCTGGCCACCAGCACAGTACCCGCCAGGTGTTTTGCAAGTCCTTCCAGTCCCTCCCGCACCGTTCCCAGGTTAAGGAAGCAGGTGCCCATTTGTCCCTTGATGCAGAGAAAGCTCCCCTTGGTAACAGCAGCCATAAAACTCCTCCTGCACCCTTGATGCTGGGTGGGCAGCCGTGCCTTGTGGTCCCCGTCACAGTGCATGTTTGCAAAACATAGTGACTGCAGTGAGGGCTGCCGCTGCCACCTCCTCCTGCACGTCAGTCAGCGTGGGCCTGGCAGGGTGGTACTTGCCTGGGAGTGGTACTTGCGGCCAGTGTCTCCTCCACCCTGGGTGCCTCTGACCCACACCTCAGGTCACTTTGTGCTTCACTCCAAAGTCATCTTATGATGTTCCGAATGACCTTCCTCCCTGCACACCGCTTGGATCTCTTCAGCAGCTCTCCCACAGCAAAGCAGCCAGCTCTTCCCCCAGGCAACACTGGGGAGCCATCCAGGGATGACTCCAGTAGCGGTGGTGGGAAGTTACGCATGCTGGTCACCGTAACAGGGTTCAACTCTAGGTTTCCACTGCATCAATAAGCCAAAAGATGGATGCCTCTGTAAAAGTAGTTTTTATTAATAGCACTACATCTTGAGCTGGGTGCCTCCGAAGAGGGACCTCAAACAAAGAAATCCCTGGGCAATTACACCCTTACAATCTAAATTCCCCACCCCTCATGTGACAGTTCACACCAGTAGTAGTATTTGGGTCTGGGATCTTCCTATTCTTCATTGGGTTCTTTCATTGTCTCTATGTGGGCCACTTCTTTTCTTATCTCTAAGGTTGCAGCTTCTGTTAATGAGTGTAGCTTCCTTATCTTCTGGCTTGAACCAGCTCTGGGGCCTTCTTTTATTTGACTAGGTAAAAGTTCACAGCTTGCAGCCTAAGGCTTCAGGAAATTTAGCTACTAATGCTAAGCCAGTTATGCTAAACAAGTTCTATGTAAGTAGTATACGAAATCGCACAACACTGGCCAAGGACCTGGCTCCTTCTCACAAGCTGTCACACCAGCCCTGTGCCCTGTGCTGCACCCTTGCAAGAGACATCCCCAAAAGCACAGTGGTGGCGGGCTGCCTTCCCCAGGTCTTGGGCACTTTTTGGAAAGACACACTAAACCTTAAAATAACCTTAAAAAACAGCAAAAATGTGGCAGACCTGAGGAATGGCCGTGTGAGGTCAGAAGGGGAGTGAGGACCTTGCTTCAAGACACATGGCTGGCAAGGAGAGAGCTCATCAGGGTTCAGTGTCCTTCTGTTTCCCCTAAGTGAGGAGATGTATGCCGCACCCCTGGTCATGTATTACCATCCCCAAATGTTTGGTGCACCCAGTGGAAACACTCTTCGTGACCTCAGATGTCACAAATCAGTCATACAAATCTTCTCGGACATTATGGTGGAGCTAACTTTTTTTAAATCATTTTTATTCTCTAGAAAATTGACTGCTAAGGTTTGGGATGGGACAACAACACATTTCTGGTTTGTCAGAAATCTAATATATTTGAATTTTGCCAGAGGGAATGTGTTTATACTTGCCTGCATGTTTCAGACTAACATTTCTGTTATGTGGGTATTTATCTCCCGGTGGCTTTGCTATTCAAATCTAGTGAAGTATGGCATATAAACATTTGGATAAAAAAAATACTCCCTCACCTGAGTGCAGCTGGATGCAGCGGAGCTATGCCAGTGGGCCACAGCTGGGGATCTGAGTTATGGCATCCATAATTTATATAGAGACTGTAGGATCCCACCTCTGGATGCGTGTAGCTTGTAGACGCTACAGGGCATGCATATAACAGCTGAGGCTCTAAAGGTATTGATTTGCGCTCCTGCCATTGCTATTGCAACATGACAACATGAATCTGAGACACCCCAAGCCTGTTTAATAATTGACTAGATACGCCACAGCCCACGATACATATTTATTTGTCATCTCCCAGCAGGCATTTACTTTAAGAATATATGTATCATCCACCTCTGTTATTTTCTAGGGCCAATTTCTTACTAATTCTCCCTACGTAAGGCAGATGCCCTTGACCAAGAGTTGCTCACCCTCGTCTTTGTGTTTAACTCTGATTTGGTTTCCCGACGGGTGGTGGCAGGGGGTGTTTTACAACCAGCGTGCGGGTCGGGCTGGCAGGGGAGCCCTGGAGCTGCTGGGCAGCAGAGGTGCCTTTGCTGCAGCTGTCGTACAGCCATTCACCACGGCCTGGCTCAAGTGCTTGCTGATGGTTCAGGCGACACATCATGTTTTAGATTTGAGTAATAAATGTTTAATTTCCATTTCGCTAACTCTTTGCATTTACGAGCCTTGTTACCTAAGTCTGCTGGTACTTCAGGGGATCAAAATAGCCACAGTGTACTCACCCTCCCATCCAGGTTGTGGCATGAGCATCTGTCACCATTACAGCCCCAAGAGTTACTTGGAAGCATTTAACTCACCATCCAGTCAATGGCATCCATGACTTTATTCTGCCTAGACCATGAAATTATGGCTTTCTAGATGAAGAAAAGAGAGCACAAACAGACCACTGCACTGGAAATGCATTTTAAATTACAGATATTCTGTCCTCAGGCTTGGGACATGTACAATTGTGGAAATATTTTTAAATTTACGAACCTTAATAAGCCAAGTGATATTTTGCTTCCAAAAAGCAAAGAGAGAAGAAGAAAATCAATTGGTTTATTTTTACTTGTATTTTTCTGTTGTCTATACGAATAAAGGAAAGAGTTGTTACCTTTTCACAAGTTGCTTAAAAAAGAAGAAAAACTAGAATCTATAGATTACTTCAAATTGGATATAAATAACAGAAAAATATGTGCGGTTCTTTACTAATGTTACTTGTACATGTTACCCAAATGCTGTAATTATCACAAAGACATTTTGTCTCTGGTCCTGAATAGGCGCAGAGAGGGAGAGTCAAAGAAGCCCACCTCTTCTGATGCATGCTTTTAGAAGCATTTGTGAATCTCATCAAACTCAGTTTTCAGTCAGGAGAGGCTAGTCGGTTAACTAAACCATAATGTACTATTGTCTTATGAAAGTGGAAATATTCTATGGAATTTATTACACCTTAGCCTCATAAGCGTCATCCTACGGGATATTTTTATATTTTATTTATATTTTTATATAGATATAATACATATATTTAGACATATATTGTCTATGTATTTCTATATAAAAGCATACACATAATATATTATTTTGTATTTTAGTAACTTGCCTGTATGTATGTATACACATGTATATTGCAGTACTGTTATTTTGTTGACATGACTGACACTTTTTCTACCTCCTTTAGTGACTGTCACATGAGCTCCTCAGGGATAATGGACCCTAAGATGCGAGAGACTGAAGGAGATGGAGAGGACATTTCAGGTAGAATTGCTTCCTTCCCCAGTGAATGAAGAGTGCTATGACTTCTTGACCTTCAATGCCTTAGCTCTGTCATAGAAGTGAATCTGTTTGTTTCGAGAATGCATTCTGCCTTTCTCTCCTCCTGTCTCCAAGAGCTGTTATATTTTTCAGAGGCTTGAAATAAGATTTTTGTAGCGTCTTGTGACCAAGTTAACTTTTTTACCTAACAAGATCCAACGATAAGTGAAATGTTGTCAGGGAGCCCTTGCAGTGCTGTCATGCCAACTTATACGGGACAGGCACAAGTTGTTGGGATGTCTTTCTACTGATGTAATTTTAAGTAGTTTCCTTCACAGAGCTTGCAGCTGATCCTAATTCAGGTCTTTCTTCACTGAGCAGACTAGCATTGCTTTTCAAGATTATTGCTTGATTTCTAGTTTAATACTTTGTGATCCATTGAGTCTCGTAATTAGCATTCAGAATATTCTGGGGTGTATTATAAAACTGATATTTTAAAAGCATTAGCCTCTCGACAGTGCACATTCCACCTATGTAAGCCTTTTCTACATTTAAATTGGTTTTGGTTACATTGTCCTTATCATCACTATTTAGCTTGCTGAACAAAGGCAGTGGGTTTCCAAGTTGTAATTTCTTCTCTGTATCCCAGGCTGTTAATACCAAAGTTTTTCTTCACAGTCTAATTATCTCAAAAGGCAAGCAGAAACTCTATTAGGAAAGATTCTACACAGTAGGTTATTTTTTCTGTGTGATAAACATTGCTATCCATTCTCAAAGCTAATAGTAATTTCATGCTATCAGTATAGTCTTGAAAGACATTAATGCAAGAGCGGACTGTGTTGCATTTTACAGGAAAAAAAATCCACTTATGCAGAAATTACAAAGGAATTATTATTGTTCCAAAAACTTGCACATGCTGCTGGTTGCATCTTCTTTGTGTTTCTTCACTTAGGAAAGAAAAAATCAAAGTTCAAATCTTTCAAAAAGTTTTTTGGTAAAAAGAAAAGGAAAGAGACGTTGTCTTCTGGGAACAGCAGTCTGAAGTTATTCCAGTCAACAAGTGATGTCACGGCCTCTCACCACATGCAGGTTAATTATGATTCTGAAGATGAACTTGGGTAAGTCTTTGGACTCTGGCTGGTAAACAAATACAGAACTGCTACAATGTTTGTAGATTAAAGACACCCCAAAATTGCCTCCTCCACTTGTTCAGAATGCTGCATTCTCAAACAGTTGCCTTTTTCAGGAAAGTACAAATTCAAATGGCTGATGCAAGACAAATCACAAGGGAATTGGATGGGGTACAGCAAGAAATAATAACTAAAAAAGCTTTCATTTAATCATAAGTAAGCCTTGGGTTATCGTTTCAAAAGAGTGTAATTCCCATCTTCAAAAATGAATTAGGTACTCACCTTATATCTTACCAGGATTGTCTTACGCCCCTAAGATGTAACTCCTAAGGACTGTTAAATAAATTTAGATGCCTAACCTTTTACACCCAGTTTTGAAGGCAAGGAGGGGATAAGGGGATGACTGCAACTGAAATCAGCAGGAACCAGAGGCTGTGAAGCCTTTATTTCCTCTGTATACGTGGGATTCATCTGACCAAAGGGCAAATGTCTACGTCTGAGTTAGTCACCAGCTGCCTTTTATAATAGGCAGAGAGAAGTCAACATTACTGAGAAAGCTTGTATCATTCCTGTGTAGACGTCTGAAGTTGTTCAGATGAACCAGGCTCTAGAAGTGCCTGTTTCTCCCCACTGAATGTAAACAGGAGCCAGGGGTGACCAACTCCGATGCAGATACCTGTGGTTTATCGTCTGAAGTTAGGCCAGATGAATCCCAGCCTTTGTATCTGTCTGCCTCTGAAAATCCTGTCTTCGTTCAGGCACTGCCAAAAATGTTACCCGCTACTGAAAGGTAACCATGAGAAACCCGGTCTAAAGGTAAAATGTATTCCTGGATGGAGAGACGGACTGGAGAGCCCCTTGGCTGCCTAAAAAGCAAGTCCTTGTCCTCGGTGGACGTTTTGCCTCTCAGAACAAGCCTCCTGCGCCTCGGGCGAGAGACGCTGCTGAGCCCAGGGGTGGGAAAGGCAAACCATCCCGGCCATTTAAAACGACATTATATAACGCGGCCACCAGGCAGCGCCAAACCACCAAAGGAAATTATTAACTATTTTTTTTTTTAATCTTTTGTGGCATTGGCAACAGTAATATTAGTACAGCTTGAAGCCCCAGGGATTCCGAGCTGGCAGCACCGGGTCTAACAGTTGGCTATAACGTTGTTGTTCGACAACATATTTTTAAGACGCGGATGATCAGATTTTCTCTCCCTCGTGCACGACTCAACAAGGTCATGTCCAAGTGGGTACGATCTTTGGCTGTTTTGGCCACGTTCCTGTGCTGTTACTTGCAGGGTTGTTACATTATTGTTTCTTAATATTTGTTTAGACAGACAAAGACCAGGAAATTCCTTGAAAGGAAGGAAAATTAATTCGAGCAGTCATAACCTGAGGAGACATCTAGGGTACCTCCACTACACATCCGGGAGGTGCACGTCTGCTAGAAAGAGAAAGCAAAGGTAGCATGCTGGGATAAATGTGCACATGCAACAGCACTGCTTGTCTGGCTGCCATTGCGGTCTCTATAAAATGTCGGTGCGTTAAGCAGCCATCGCAGCCTTGACTGGCACTTACTTTGCAAATTGCTATGGATCTGTCTGACCCTGAATGCATTGCAGAGATCACATTTTCACTTAGATAAATTGTTCTTCTAATGTCTCTAACAGATTAAGCAGAAGCAGCAGGCTTCCCTTCCTTCTGCAGCAGGAATACAGATCAACTTTTTCCTGCCATTGTTTTATAAAATGTATTTATAGCAGCCATTACAAGGAAAATGTTACTTTCTGCCATGTTTGTTTATGTTCCTGAATGTTTCTATGACAGTATCTAAGATCCAAAAATACACAGTTCTCTTTGGTTTTTTTCTTTCTTTTTTTCTCTAGAGTGTCTGCTCAACTAACTTGATAGTTACATGAACCCAAACAGTTCTGTACTCTGTACTCTGGTTCGCCATTTCATAGCTGTCTTATTTAAAAAATTTAAAAGAAGGGAGTCCTAGAAGAAATACCATGTGCATGCATTTTTGGTCCCTGCTCAGTTAGGCTATGAGCTAAGCTGAGGAAAATGAGCACAAGAGATCTCCTAGCAGCTAACGGTCTGTCCGTGGGTCTCCTGTACCATTCTCATGAGGAGACAAGGTGTTCATGCCCCACAGGTAACATTTGTGAAAGAAGCTATATACCACATGCATCAAAAGTAGGAAACAGAATATGAGAGAAGCTACCCATAAAGCATCTCCTGCTTCTTCTCACCAACCCACAAAGAGTGTCCATGAAAAAAATGGGATCCCCAGGCTCGTAAAGGAAAATCACAGGGATCTTGATATACAGCACAGGACCTTGTAAGCATCTTGTAAGGATTTATGCAAATGATTTTATGTGAGAACTGTATTGCCTAGAATATTTTTCTTAATGACCTGCATGGCAGAGAGACATTAAATGCTGTACCACACTTAAATAGTAAAACGTACTTATTCTTCCTATGGTAATGGTCAGTCATTTGCAAGACACGGTCTTATGTTAGCAAGAAGTTAGTCCATCTCAGGTACAAGCTCGTTTATGTGAACTCCCTTCATTTTGCACCCAGGCTTGCCTGCGGCACTGTCACACCACCCAGCTGCTGGCTTCCAGCCAAGGGGCTGTAGCTTTTCCGTAAGATATAACTCAATTGCTGGCATTAAACTGTCTGTAACCTTGATTCAGTTTGTTAACGGGACAGATAACAGCATTTGCAAATTTTTGTTTGGTTTTTAAAGATGTTAGCTAGATTAGCCTGAATGACTGTATTGTATTCATGGCAAAGTCTGGAGTCTCATGTGTGATGTATGCTGCGCACACCTATCTCCCACTCTGTGTTCAACAGACCACCTGAGTTAAGAGGACTGGCAAAAAAGTCTGTGTGTTTTCACTCATTTGTTATATTATTCTAGGACACGTAAAGGCATTATGGGAAGCAGAGCTTTGTCGCACGATAGCATTTTCATTCCTGAGACTGGGCAAGAGCCTGCAAGGCCAGTAAGAGTGTTTTCTCAGGAAAATGTTTCTGATCGGATTAGAGCTTTACAGGTAATTTACACAACATAATTTTTTTCAAATGCAAGAGGTGGAATGTCTTTCCGGGCTTGATTTTTTGGGATAATATTTGTAGTTGAACGTTTGATTAGTAAGTAATATCTGTCTGCAGCTTACATTAAATGTCACATTTGTAATTAGATAGCAGTATCATATCATGGCTCTACTTATGTGACAGTTGAAAAATGGATACGTTGTTTGGCTCCCTAAGAGAATGTCTAGAGATGTTCTGTGCTCTGGATCATTCAATTGTGAAGTTAAAATAAAGGTTAAATCATTGACCTGAGCTAAAAAATGTACTGGGGAAACCTCCATCGCTATCACGTGCTAATGTATTTTATGCCACGCTGAAGCTGAAACTCCAGCCTACCATGAAATTGGGACCTCCGCCTCCATTTGGACTTCATGCGAAGCGAACAGAGGATGCTGGGACCAGTTCTGAAGATGATGGATTACCCAGGAGCCCTCCAGAAATGTCTTTGCTCCATGAAAACCTAAATTCAGACACAACAACAAGAGTGAGTAGTTCTGGTGTTGGCAAAAATCAGTGTTTAATGACTTGTTTTACCTATGTGTGGAAGGCAGAATAAATTATTTGGTTTACTGTACGTATCACTACTTTATGCCTGAAATGCCTTACTCAGAATGGGAAAATGCTATCTCTCTGTGTAAACAGCTACTTAGAATCTCTGTTCCTGTTAAAATATAAATATCACACCGGAAAATGCAGAACTAGGAAGGAGAGGATGTGTTTGTGTGTGTGCATGGGGATGCTGGGTTTTTTTAGGGACTACAGAGAGCTGTCAGGCATGAAAAAAAAAAAGGCTGAAAAATCTATATTCTCCCTTGAATGTGCTGATAAGAGAGCTCTCTTCTTTAATGTTTTTCTAGGCTGTCATCAGAAAAAGAAACATAAAAGAATTTGAAACTGGGTTTTGTTTTTAAATGATAGTTTTGTTATACATGATTTCATTCTTTATCTGCATGTCTTACACTTCATGTTTGCAGTGTCCTTGCTAATCCTTAAGACTATAGAGAAAAACAACTTAGGTTGTCAGTATCTGTGTGCACTTTGTGTAGATGGTTTCTGCGAGTATATCCATCTTGTTTGTCATCTTTTACTGAATCTCTTCCTCATTCCATCCCACAGTTCTCTGACTCTCACAAGCACCTTAGCTCTTTGAGTTTAGCTGGAACAGGCAGTGAAGAAGAAGAACAGGTAACTTCTGCCAAATGTATTAAGGGCCAAGCAATTATGCATAGTAGTCTTTTAAAGAAATGTAAAGCATAAATATTACTTTGTTGCCTGTCTGCTGCAAAAAACAACCTTGTATGTATGTAATTGCATGCCTACCTGTTTGCTTTGCTTTTTTAATGTCTGTCCTTCTAATGTAAAGTTACAATTATTTTATCAACATAATTCTGACGCCAAGTAATCTCCCGTTGATAATAATTAAGCCCTCTAGAACAGCTCATATCCTTTAGCAAACTTCACAGACACGATTTAATCTCCAAACACAACCAACCAGATTTAAACACTGAAACAGTATCCCTTTTTATAATGAAGGGAAATTGCAGTAGAGGCTGCTTGGGTTACATGCCTAGGATAAGAGAGGAAGCTTGTTGAGGAGCCATGAACAAAATCTCAGTCCTCTGAAATCTGCCCATCCCCTTGCTTTAAGTACAAGGTTACCGCACACTGATTTAGAAAATGTTTGCCTGACGACAGTGGCTGACATTGCAGCTTAGGAGTCTGAGGTTCAGCCTTCAGTCGGATTCTGGCCACGTGAGCCAGCACGAGCTGTGAATTTTGCTGAAGTGATGTTTTCAGGACTTGAGTACAGACAAATAGATGGCTTTCTTCAATCAGCAGCCAGCCGTTCTGGCTGATTAAAGGGTGGTTTTGAAAGGATTTGAAGAGTCCCTTTTAGTTGTCCGCAGCTGGAGTCATGGTGGAAACAACACAGGGGGTAAAGGGAAAAGCGTTTTCTAGAAATAGGAGGAGGGGTGGAGGGGGACGGCAGAAAGGAAATAGAGAAGCTAGTCCTGAGCTGACTATTCCTCAGTAATTATGCAAAATGTATTTCAAGGCCAGCTGCAGCAGGGCTCAGCAAAGATTTCTGGCCACACTTGTTAGATTCCACATGAAGCTGTTTGAAAAACTGCTTATATGCAGTGAAATTTTAGTATTTTTAAAGAAGAACAATGGAACACCTGAAGAAGGTATTTCTTGAAAACTGGCATAGGCTCGCTGTAGATTTGTCCAGTCCAGATGCATGTTTGTAAAGGAGGATTTATGTCTCCCTGTTGTTCCATTAACATCACTCTCTGACTCACTCGCTGACTCCTGAGACATGGTGGTGACTACATGGTTGCTCAGCTTTTTCCACATGCCCCACCATTTAGCTCAGAGCTCTCTTCATCCCAGCCCAGTATTTTCTGGGGCCCAGAAAGTAGCCCCATCTGAAGGCTGTCCTCCCAAAACGCAGAGTCTACTACCTGACATTTTGGAGAGATTACCCCTGCTTCTAGAAGTCAGAGGAGACCAGCTCACAGGGCTGAGAAGTTTTGCACAATACAACCCTGAGGTTTTGGGCAGCTGTGACACCTTACTGCGTCTTGGAAGCTTTCCTGGATCGAAGAAGGGAGAAAGGGATCGCGACTATCCCATCCAGGCTTTGGGGATGGGGCTCCCTCATGGCCCCCACCTTGTGCCACCCAGCACAACCAGCAGAAGGACAACTGATCCACGCGCATGTGAGATTTGGAGAAAGGGGTCTGCCAGCCATCCCCTCCTCCAGCAGTCTTCGCCAGAGCCAGGCTTCGTGGGACAGGCAATTTCTGCAGCCGGCTCAGAGCTGGCATTCACTAGGGCTGCTGAAATCTAAGTAACAAACCAGATTCTTGATTTTCCAGTGTAATGGCCAACGCTGAGCACTGCCAACAAGAAGACAGGCAAAGTTCTCGAGGAAAAGCAGGAGCCAGAAGAAAGGCAGGCAAATAATGACGTGCCTTGAAAGAGAACATGTGCCACATCTTTATCATGGAGCTGAAATGAAATGTCAATGTATTCACTGTTAGGTACTAATGTATAATGCAGCCATGTATCATTTGTTGTACATTAGTCATGTTTGAGTACTAGACTGCAGATATTGTAGCGTGAAAATTAATGAGAGCATCCATTATTAAGCATGGCTGAGCTCCTTTTTTTTCTTAAATAGAAAGCATGATCAGAAGCTGTGGATCCAGCCTCCACTAAAATCAGTGGGAGTTTTCCCCTGGCCACTGAGGAAGCTGTAGCAGGCCCTCACTACACTACTAAGTATCTTTTGGCTGCAGTGTATAATGCAGAATTCTACTTGAAGAAAACGCTGATGCTTTTTCCCTCCCTAAATAAAACAAACACTGTTTTGCTCTCCCCTTTTCCCATCCAACCCACTCAGTAAAATACCACTACCAGAGGAAGAAGAAAGAAGAAGAAAGCCTGCAGAAGAAGGAATGACAAAGGAGGAAAGCTCCTCTAATGAAATGAACTGGAATTTCAAGCCTACAAAGGGAGTGCTGTCACGAGTTGTCAGAGGTCACGTTAATGCCATGACAGTTTGGAAATATTGTTTCGCCTATTTGCAAAAACTGCATCTGAGAGGAAGGAAGAACCCTTTCTAGAGTCATTTTTCATAAATTTTTCAGTCTCCTTTTTGCATCAGCCCTGGGGCTAGGGTTATTTTTGGTGAAGCGCACCGGCAAGCTGGATTCCAGCTTCGTAAAAGTACTGCACACCTTGGAGCATTCGGAAGTTGTTTCTGGATGGGTTATTGGCCTCTGGTAGGAACTGTCCATTGATTGTTTCCTTCCCCTGAATAGTCTACAAATGAAGTTTTACATTTCAGGTGAACTCCCTAGTTATTTTGCAGATGTAAATACATGAGGAGAAAACACAAGCTGACTTAAGTGCCAATGCTGCTGATCTTTGATTCTTTTGTCTTTAGGAGGGTGTTTTAGAGTTGGAAGGGACATGATGATGTATAGGAAGCTAGAGATGCTCCAGCCCAGCATAACTGTAGGTAGGAACCTAGACACAGGATGCTGGAGGACAGACCTAGAAAGGAAACTGGCCCTGTAGGTTCTGTGACTGAGTACTCTTCATAAATCTGTCTTCTAAAACATGCTGTTCATGTATTTGTGTGCTTTAGATCTTCTAGTTAAATGTGACTTGGTTCTTCCCTCTGGACAGTATAGCATGATATTCAAGCAGCTAAAAATGCAGAATTGCTAACACCAGTACTCCACATGCAACATTAGGAAATGCAATGTATTTTAAAGAGATATCAAAATGGAAAAGAGGCAACCTTCAAATGCCGATAAACATGTCCCCTTATTTGTAGAATTGTTATTTTCATGTCTTTGTTTCTTTGTTTGATTCTCTATTTGGGGATTTTTTTTTTTTCAGGTTACATTGGATCCTTCTCCTGGATCTCACTCTACAGGTGGTCAGCTGTTCCCTAGGCATGGAGGTGCTAAAACTGGAGCTCCTCAGATATCTGACAGTACCATCTCACCTGCAGCCGATTTTGACACTCCACCTGAGCTTTCCTCTTGCCTGGATAATTCTGCTGCTAAACACAAGCTTTTAATAAAACCCCGGCACCAGAGATCCAGTAAAATGAGAAGATTTTCTCAGGTATTTGTGAAAATAAACAGTGTCACCTTTGATGCAAAACCAGGAAGTTCTTACTGGACTTTGTATTTCAAACTCAGATATGATAAGAAAAGTCAGATTGTGTCATGGATATGTCATTGCATTTTAATAGCTGTTATTTTATGAGGCAACCTATCTGGAGTAGACACTAGGAAAGATTAAATATTATGAGATTACGTGTTAACTCTTGATGCAGCAGTTTATGTAACAATTTCTTCTTAAATTTACCGTGCAGTACAATTTGGTATCTAGTTTGTGATGCAGAAGTTGGGGCTGACTGCTTCATTTCTTAAAAAATTTTTTTTGGAGAGTGTTATGATCAACTTGTGTATTTTTCGTAGTCTGAAAGATCCTGTAAAATCTTGAGTCTTTGAGAGACTATTGATGGAGGAGCTGTTCTAACTTTCCAAATATAATTGGGCTTATATTTTCAAAAAGTACAGAAAGAATAAGTTGTGACCTATTAATTGGAGCCAAATTCTGTACATTAGGACTGTTCTGAATTCAGCCCTCTCCCTGCCCCAAAACTTGTAAACCCTTTAGGTGCACTACAGAGACTTAAAATAAGTCTCTACAGGAGAAAAAAAGGTGTATACTATTAAAAAGAATTTTTTTAAACCACCCTTTTAAAACACCATTTATCTGATTCTTTGTCATATCTTATGAAGGGCATAGCTTAATTTTTCTTCTTTGCTTTCTCTTCTCTTCTCTTCTCTTCTCTTCTCTTCTCTTCTCTTCTCTTCTCTTCTCTTCTCTTCTCTTTTCTCTTCTCTTCTCTTCTCTTCTCTTCTCTTCTCTTCTCTTCTCTTCTCTTCTCTTCTCTTCTCTTCTCTTCTCTTCTCTTCTCTTCTCTTCTCTTCTCTTCTCTCCTCTCCTCTCCTCTCCTCTCCTCTCCTCTCCTCTCCTCTCCTCTCCTCTCTCTTTAGAACTAAGGTTTGCAGCATTTACTACAGTATTTGCACTTTATTGTTTGTGTTTTCTTTCAATGTTCTAAATATATTAAAGCCATTAAACTGGCTCACTTAACACCAGGAATATTATTCCCTCTGTCTCTAAATATTACTTAGCCGATACTCTGTATTTTCCAAAATCTGTGATTGATCTTTGGGCTCGGTAGAGCACCGCTGCGCTGCGAGCAACACAGTGATGAGGCCAGTTATTTAGAAAAGCATGTAAAGCAATAACTCACTGATGAAGCCTCCTCTTCCGTTGTAACATTGTTACTGAAATACAGTTGCTTTGTCCAGTCTGCCTATAAGCTGCCAGATGACTGAGCCCTCCTGGTTTTCCATGGAGAGTGTTCACATCTTTCAATAATACAACTTTTAATATTTTCCTGCCTGACTCTGTCTGTGCACCTTGCTTCTGGCTAAGTCTTCTGCTTTTATGATCCTGTGTATATGGATTATGAATGCAGGTGGCATTGCAGCTCTGTCTTTCCAAGTGCACTTGAAGAACCCTAAAAGTATCTCCAGAGCGCAAGTTTTGTGTTCTTAGAATTAGGGCCTACATCCAAAATATATATTTACCCAACAGACTACAGTGAATCAGTGAGCTAATACAGGCACCATATGAAAAGGCATATTCAGCAGCTTAATAATGTGCTTTCAAGTATCCTGTATATTTAGCCAGTCCTTACCTGAAGCTTAATCACAAGACCTCACAGATAACTACATATGCATTTATAAACTTTTATCAAATAGTCTAACTCTTGAAAGAAAAAGAAGACTTTTACACTAAGGAGGCAAGGCTGTAAATGCAGTATGGCAGTGGAATTAGACAGATGACTGCCACACGGGGGTAGATACTCAGCTGGCACAGAGTGTCATAACCGGATGGACTTGTTAGGTTTTTGCTTTTCCTTCTATGTATCCTTCCCTTTTCAGAGTGATGCAAGAATGGGTTGTTTTATTTTTAATGCTAGCATGCAGTAGCAAAATACAAAGGGACAGATTTTTCTCTTTCAAGTGCAGCTTTTTGCCCAAGAGCAACACAGCATATCCAGTATGCTCTGGGGAATCAAGTGCCAAGGACAGTCCAATGGCCATTGTTTTGATGAACTTCCCATCTATAAAGGCATGAAAGCACTGGTTGTGCAGAAGAAAGTGTCACTGATTGCTTTTTTATTGGTTAAATACATTATTCCAGGTTCTGCTTAGATAAAAAAAGCATCCAGTATGTAGGTTAAGAAAACAGCGAGCTCAGCATTGGAGGCAAGTACTGCCTTCCTCTCTAAGATCTTGGTTATGAATGCAATGATGAATAAGAAAAAAAGTAAATCGGTACATGGTGATGGAGCTTTCTGAATTTCTTTTTGCAGAAGGCCCAGTCTGAATCTCTGACTGATTTGAGCTGTACCCCAGAAGAAGAAGATGATGATGAAAAGGAGATGCAGACAGACTTGCCAGATGCTGTATTCAAACCCAGCAATCAAGAACTGCCATGTGGCACAGCTGCAGCACAGGATGTGGCTTCCTGGCCAAAGCCCAGAATGCCTGAGGACCTTCCCCCTGCTTTGAGACCAGCGATGACTCAGCCTACTTCTGAGTCTGCTGTTACACAGGAAGCCCTGCTACCAGAGAATAAACCAGAGGGCCGCCAACCAACACTGGAAACAACGTGTGTGAAGTCTGAGTCCTCACTGCTGTTAGAAGGCAAAGACTCTGCAACTTCTTCCTACTCCAGACCAGACAGAGAAGTACAAAAGCAAGAGGATTCCTCAGAAACACTGATTCCATTGTCTGGGGATGTGAGTGATGTGTCAATCAATATTTTAAGTCAAGAAAATAAGGAGCTTCCTACTGTGTTTTCAGTAAATAAAATACCATCTGAAGAAGATATTTCAATTAGTAAGAATAGTATTGTTTCCTTGGAAGGGTCAGAAGAAAATATACAGCAGGATGATCAGATACCTGTGGAAATGCCCTGTAATAAAGAGACAAAGAAAGAGGTTGCTCTATTGTCAGAGTCCAGCAAGGAATTTTCTGTAGGTTCTTTCCAGCCCACAGACCCATTCCATATTTCACATCCTGCTTCCTCAATGCAGATGGGATCATCTGCTTCCTGCTCTCTAGAGAAAACAAAGACTGCACAAGAGGCAGCTGCTTCTGGTAAGGAGAACAGTCAGTCACTGGTCCACAAGGAGGAACTTTCGGGGAAGAAAGATGAAAAAGCAGCCAATGAACTCAATGCTTTGAGAAAGTTTTCTGTCTCCCCTGCACGGGAGAGACCAAGGACCAGAAGCCTACACTTCCCAGAAAGATCAGACTTGGAAAGCCCATTAAATACTGGATTCTTCCTGTCCAAAGCAAAGGTCTCCTCACGAAATGAGAAGTGGAAAGAAGACTTGCAGAAGGGATCAGATCTGGAGGAGGAAAAAAGTAGCAACAAAAAGCAGGCTTTGTTGCCAGAGTCCGACTCCGAGAACACAGGCCAACCTACAGAAATTTTGGCTGGCTGCATTTCTCTGGCTGTTGATGTGGTGCTGGTGCCAAGCGATTCTTCGGTGGTATCTCAGAATCAGCCAAACTGTGAAGATAAAAGTCCTTTTCAAGTGAAACTTAGATCCACCTCACTGTCCTTGAAATATAGAGACAACCTGTCACCAGAATCAAAAGGGATTAAAAGATACAGTGCAGAGTTTACTTTAGAAAATGAGGGATTGACTTCCTTTCTAAAAGGTGATAAGGCACAGATCAAAAAAACAGCCGATACAAGTATTGGTGATTCTTTAAATGAAAAGATCAAACCCAAAGCAAAGTCCTCTGAACATCTTAGTAGCAAACCTCCATTGCCTAAAAAGCCAGCCCTGCAAAACATAACCGCTCCAAATACTACTGCAAACAAGGAGAAGCAGGACAAAGCTATTCATTCTCCTGAATCCAGAAATGAAGATAGAGACTTGGAAAAAAAGTCAAATCCTTGTAAAGTGCCTGGTAAGACTCCTGATACTTTATAAAGTTACATTAACTTGCAAGGAATGACCTTACTTGTGAGAGAGCGTGAGGCAGCCCTATTGTATCAATCACAGCACTGGTGAGCACGAGCTGACGGCTCTGCCTTCGGTGATGTTGCTCCCTGATTCTCCCATGCTGGAAAGATTATCAGAAGGACAGCAGGGAAGAAGCTGCAGACAGAATAAGATATTTTTGCCTGTGATTTTTGCATTTCAGGGTATTGTTTAAAGTGACACTCAGAAAATAAAGTGCATTAGCAAGTATTGTGAAACAGAAATATCAAGCCACTAAGTGTCCCCATTTAGAGCTGCTGTATGGCAATTCAGAAGCCAGGAGCACATATTAGATGCAGTGCCCTGCGTGGGATGAGCGACTCAGACCTCTAGAGCTTCTTTTTCACCATAGCATTGAGGCAGAAATACTAGTAAGTGCCTGGCAGGCTCAACATGCCTTTTATTTATTGTCTCCTGTGAGCTTTGCTTATTAATTTATCCATCTTTATCATTACTCATTCCTTGTTTAAAAACAAAAATTAACTACCCTGCAGCTTCCTGGAGTTTAAAGCAGGGAGAGACCGTAAGATCATGTCTGCTGCAGATTGTTAAATTTCACCCTGTTGTTCTGTGTTATATAATTGGGTTAGAGTTAAAAAAAAAAACCAACAGTCCTCTGGAGACTGATACATTGTGTGCTACACAGGCAGAGAGCAGAAAAGACTGGAAGTGGCACCAGTGTCTGAGGTCTTTGCAATGACAGTAAACAAGTTAGGTGAAGTACACTCAAGCAATTCTAGGAGGAGACCTCTGCTCCTTCAGAGAAAAGCCAAAAAGAGAAAAAAATCTTTAGGTCTTCTGATATGTGGGAGAAACTTCCTCCATGCCCTGAATCTGTCTGGTCATGAGTTTGCTGGTAAGAATGTGAGGTGGAGATGCTGACCAAGCAAATGAAAAGGTTTCTTTGTGCCTTTGCAGAGCTCCCCTCCATGGTTGCTCTTCTCCAGTTGGGGTCAGTCTCTGAGCCTCAGGGTGGGGGAACACCAAGCCAAAAGAAGACCTCAGGACACAGCAGGCCACTTGTCCTGTAGGGTGACAAAAGTCTCTTCCTGGCCCCAGAGACAACCTGCTGACACCCTGAGTGACAGCAGATTCCAGTTGTCATCTGCTGCAGCATCACAGATATTTTTGCAGGGCTCTGGCTATGTTTACAGTTTATTGCTCTCCCAGCAGCCATAAAGGAGGGGATTCATTGCCTCCACGGCCAGACAAGGCTCCTAGCAATCCAGCCGGTGCCTCCCCACACCCCGCGGGCAAGGTGCTCTCCATTTGTATGATCCCAGCACCCCCTTTAAAGGCATTTTCCCCTCTGCCCTGCCCTGAGGAGTAGTTGATTATTTGTAGTGACGCCCAATCCATTGAGATTTTGGGGAGGGTCATAGCGGGAGCAAGCGAGGAGGAGACTTAGCATGATAGGGATGGTCTGGCAGAGGACGGGGGAAAGCAGCGGGGATACCAGTGCTCCTACACATAGCCTTTTTTCACATCGCTCTTGCTAAGTCCCAGGGTGCCTGCAGCAGGAGCGGGGCAGGAGATGGCGAGCACTGGAGGAGGGAGAAGGGGAAGAAACAAAGCCAAGCAGCACATTTCTCCTCCAGGCTTCTCCTCTGCTCCTCAGACCTGCGGCAAAGAGGACTCCCTGTCCCAAGGCTCAGGACTGTCCTCTGCAAAATAGGGTCTGTGAGTGAGAGTTGTGTCATGGGACCCCTGGCAGGGGTGCACACACCTGGAATTTGAACCTGGGGCTGCAGGTTGAGGAGCCCTGTTTTGGATGTGTTTCTCTCCACCTGCCAGTATTACACCAAATCTGTATGGCCTGGGGTTGTTTAACATGGTGGTTCAGACTGGTCTGCAATGGTAATTAGTACTCTTCCTTATCTGCTGCCCCACCGTTCTTATTGTAACACCTTAAATGATAAAAGCTGCTACAGTTTTCCACATATTTTCAGCTTTGAGCAGCTTTGTAGTGGGTTCTGATACATGGGCATGTCAGGACTCAGAAAGAGTTTAATTCTAAATGCAAAGCAGTCTGCTCCAAACTGACCTGAGGTCCTTCCTACCCCAACGCAGACCTTTCTCCTTAAACGTCTGGCCAAGCACGCCCTTGTGCTAAGTTGCCGTATCAGCCTGAGCTTGGCTGCCTGAAGTCATGGGTGAACGAGGTGTGCCCACCTCCTCTGACTGCCCTGGCACCACCCCAGCCTTGGTGGAGGGATTTGCACAGTGACCCCAGAAGCGATGCTCCTCTCCAAGACGTAGGGCAGCCATGGGACGCAATGAGGCCCTAGCGGGGCAATACCCCTGCCCAAATATAATTTTAAGCTCTTTGAAACATTTGCCTCAGCCCAGGGAGTTGGGAGCATGTCCTTGCAACAGCAAGCAGCAGAAATCTGACGAGTGCGACCAGCACAGCCTTTTGTGGATCGCATGGCTTGCCAGCCATTCCTGGCCTCCTGATCTGCTGGGACACCCACTCTTTTTTTTTGTCTAGTCACCCTTAATGCCGGCACCCAGCCCTCTCCTAGTCCTTGACTTCATCAGCCCTTTCAAAGAGCTGTGGTCACCATCAGGAGAAACATCACGCTGTCAGGGAGTTACTTCACATTGCGTGTTAGGAAATCCCTGCGCTGAACAAGAAGGCAAGCTGTGAAATGGTGGTGTGAGCAGGGTGCAGTTCCCTTCTCATGCACGCTCATCTCGAAAAAGTCAGTTTGCTGTGTCATGGGGTGAGCAGGAGCAATTTGGTTCATTCAGTTCAATTCTTAGCTTTTCAGCACTCCTGGTACCAAAGGCAATGGGAGGGCTGGTGGGATGCTGGCTTACCACCCCAGGCGAAAGCAGCGCTCCTGCTCTCCAGAGTTTTCTGGAGAGCTAGTGGGGGATTGCTTGGCCTCTGTCGGGCTGCAAGGTAGCTTTTTAATGGCTGTGTGAAATTAGTCACCCCAGGAGGAGTAATTTTAAAGTTTCTAGAGCTAAAGACATAAGTCTTTGCAAGAATTAAAAGGTTAAGCTGTGTTGTTTGGGGCTGATACACTTTGCTATAAATCCCGTAAGGGGCAGAAACAAGTAGCACATACTAACAGGTTGTACAAGAGCAAAACCATAAGCAATACCTGTGTGAACGTGCATATTAGGATATATAAAAATCAGCGACTGATGAGCTGTAGTGGGGAGACATGCTCTAACAGAGAAAAGGAACTCAGAGGGACGCTGAACGTTACGGTGAATGAAATTGGTGTGTATTGTCTGGCAAATGCAGGCTCTGAAATGACAAGAAAAATGTTTTTCTCTACATAAAAAAGACATTGCTTTAATGCTGTTCTGGCTACAGCTGAAAAGAAAGCTGTCTTCCCCCCCCCCCCCCCCCCCCCCCCCCAAAGAAGTTGCTTTTTCAGTTGTGTCAGGCTGTTTTGCAATATGGCTGTTTTCCAGCAGTGACTTTGATGCAAACATAGCAGTTTCTTGTGTCAAAAAGACTGTCGTGGCATCAGTGGTATAGATCCAACCAAAAGTCAAATCCCTTGCAGAGCAGCTTAGAGAAGAAAGAAATGTCAAAAATACTTAGCCAAATCTTTTAGAATAGCTTTGTCTGAAATTAAGGAATTGGGTGTGTACACTGACAGAAATGCACGTGGTACTTTAATAAACAAAGGGAAATATGTAGGCCAGGATACACTAAATGCCATATGCATTTGTAAAGCTCTTCTTAAAATAACTGGTGTTTTATAAATGAGCAAATATTCAACAGTGTAGAATTAAATATACATGCATAAGCAGTATTATAAAACAATGACACTTGTATATGGGGGGGTTATCTCCCTGTGTAAAGTTGTTTGGATTAGTTTTGAGTATGTTTGCTTTTAAAACACGCAGGGAATCCACAAGTTAGCTTTGCTTGCTGTTAGAGGTATGACTTTCAAAAGGCGCTAATATTCTGCCTCTGACCTTCCGTCTGCACAAATGTATGGCAAGAGCAACCACTCTTTGCAGTCCTTGCAGGCATAAGATGTTCACTTTCAGGGACAAGACTTAAATGTTATAAAGAGCCTCTGCTATATTTTGTTGCCACAAAAGATTTTAGATTTAAAGAAAAAGAGGACAATATCTGAGGCCATCTCTAAAAAAAAAAATCAATCCCTTAGTCTCAGGGTAACGTCTAAATATGTCTTTGCTGTGGTTATCCGTATAAGCAACACACACCCCCAGATACAGTTGAATGCGCTGAGTATATCTGTCTGTCAATAGAGAGAAATAGGTATGTATTTTCACTTTCTATGTGTGTGTATAAACCAATGCACAATAACAAGTCAATCATAGATCTCCTTTTATACACAAAGACTAATGCTTTATCTTCATCTTATTATTCACACAACCAGTCTGACACACATTAAAGAATAATATCCAAGTATCAGTGAGAAGTGTACACGTTCATTTCCATAATATTTAGGCAGAAGAAATTTAATCTATAAGATCAGAGCTTTAGCCTGACAAAAAAAAAAAAAAAAAGCTGCTCTAGTAAGATGCTGAAGGAAACAGATACCTGTGTTTAACAGGGCTGCAGCAGGAGAATTTCCCCCCATTAGGGACCACTGAGGCAGCCAGCCCTGCTGCTGTCAGCCCCAGTGGAGGAGAGCTCTGATCTGTGGGAGGGAATTGAGCAGGTGGCTGTGGTTCACTTGGCTTCAGGGCTTATCTTCGGTGGTCAGCCTGGAAGCTGTGGAAACGGTGAAGAGCGCAGAAGGAGCGGCTGGTCTTGCGACTGCCCATGTGTTTGGTGACTGTGGGAAAGAGGTGAAGGGAGGGCTTCAGCAGCCTCTGGGTGTGGTTTCAAGTGGCAGCAGACCATGGCAGCCTACATTAAATGCTAGTTTTAATACGTGGTGACATTATGCACAGAGTGGCTTGACAAGTTCTGACTTGGTATCTTCCCATTGTCGGTGACTTATCCCCGGGAGAAGAAGAGGTTCGCTCGTCTTTCAAAAAGCCTCAGGCCAAGCCAGCTCAAAGGAAACCAGGGAAAGATGCAATCACGAGGTTAAAACTGAATGAATGAGAGACAAATCGCTGCCAGCAATATCCTTTATTAGTTTACGAAGTTATTAAGTAATGAGTTGAATAGCATATTGTTTAAAATAACATGTTGTAATAAGAACTGAAGAATATGATTCAGATTTTACATTTATTCAGAAAATGTCCCGAATGTAACGTGGAAGCAAGAGGCTCAGCCCTGCTTCACCAGAGGAGAAGTGAAACATGGGGCGCTTGTGGTGGCTGTGGCCTGTCAAACTGGCACACTTTCCAACGGAGGATGCTGCTGCTTGCATTTTGTTCTATGTTTTCACCCTAAAAGTGGCATTTACCAGTTGACAATTGCTGTGCTAGCTGTTGTGCACATGATGTGCAGCAGAAACAGGAATTAGATTGTGCTTTGGAGTACTTTTGGTTCCACTCTGGCTATCCGGTTTCTTAAACGCTGTGCTTTGCCACGTGGTGAACCATAAAAGCGTGTGGACTACTTCATGACTGGATGAGATAAGATAGGGAGGGCTTGTTCAAGGTGATAGGACAGTTACTGAACTGATGAAGAAGATGTGCAAGCAGCACTTCTCTTGCGAATAGTCGCTTCCTGAGAAAGCTTTTGGCCTCTTGGTGCCCCTCAGAGTACCAAGAGCTTCATAGGATGGTCTCAGATCACCTTCAACTGCAACTCACTTCCCCGTACTATCTCATGGATTACTTCACCACCTTTCATTCTCCTGGCTGGAACAACAGTGTATATATACTGCCAAGAAACCTTCTCTAGTTGGAGATGGGAGGATATAAAGGACCTCTAGGCAATGGGAAGGATAATAAATAGTGAATATGCCTCTTCTACCCCTTACAGTAATTCTGGCTGACAAATGAAGTAGCAAATCCTTCATGGGTTGCATCTGATATTTTTTTGCTGAGGAGAAGGCATTTCCCCTGCCTTGCCTGCCTGCCTGGCTTTCTGCAGCAAAGACTGTCACTGGAACAAGGGCAGAACATAATTGCTTAAAGAAGCAGGAAAGCCCCTCCCAGATCAGCTCTTGATCCTCTGTAGGTCATCCTACTCTGCTGTGTTAAGTCAGGCCCATACAGATACATATCAAATCTTTAAAGACGATGATAAAGAGCTTTTGTTCCCTACTATCACAGGGGCATTCTGATACCATCTCTTATGGGATGATACCTGGCTCTAATTTGGCTGCCTTCTAATTGGCGTGACTAGGATGTCTGGCGTCTCATCAGGGAGAATTGTCTGAAGAGTGAAAGTGCTTGATGCCTTCATTAGAGTATCTGCCTTATGAAAAACATTGTTATAGTAGCGGCCTCCAGACATATCACTGTGGGACTGGGAACCCTGCTGTGCTAGACAATGCATGCTGCAATAACAAAGATGAATCTTAAATCCATGAGGATGACAGAGAAGCAGGAGCACAGGTAGCAATGAGACCATTACATGCAGCGCAGTAAATAGAGCCTGGGCATAGCAGTCATTTTGTTGGTATTGATTGTGTGGTGGGAGCAGAGGAGGAACAATGTGCGGTTCAGTTGGTGTTTACAGAAAGCTTCTGTGGCGTGACAGGGAAAATGGGACAAAACACAAAGGGTGATTTTGAATCACAGAGACTAAGTAGTACATCACTAGCAGCGTCAAGGCAGAAGCCAGGTTCCTAGTATCATGGGAAAGCTGGTGGGTGGATTGAAAAGGGCCTTCAGGGTAAAGATGTTGGTGTTCGTGAGCACCAAGATATTACAGACAGTGAAGGAAGGTAACAAGGTGGTGGAAAAGGATGCGTATGGTGGTGTGTCTGTAGCTGTACAGTCAGAGAAGAAGCTGAGTCTTCTCTGGGCTGAGAAGAGGCCTGTACTTGCGGGGAAGGGGTATGTTTGATGGGATGGATTTACAGGATGAGTCCAGCAGGGCACAGGGAGGCTTCAATGGGGAAACATCTTCGTAATATTGAGCCTAACTGTTGGACGGGCATTCATTACAGGATGCTAGGAAAACGAGTTGACTGATTTGGATAGAAGGTAACTAAAATGAAAACCTACTTTATGTACTCAGTGAGGGACCCCTACCTCTGAGGAACACTAGACGTCACCGTCACCGTCAGTAGAGACAGTTGATCTGTGTATCACAGTAATGCTTTGGGAACCGATGAAGCGTGACACCTGGGCAATGCACTAACAGGTCCTGCCCAAATTGCTCATGAGCTAAAAAGGTGCAGTTGGGTGCAGATGGGTTCAAGGGCATGGCCTACAAGCCAAGGACGGAACGTGATGGCAGATGCATTAGCAGACATCACATCAATTCAACTGTGTGGGTTTACTTATGAAGTTCCTAATGAAGTTTGTCCTAAGATACGCAGAGAGGATGGGTTAGTGGTCCTTGAGCTGCTAGTGGGTATCTTGGCAAACTGAGGAAAAAAAGGGAAGGCTCCAGAAGGTGGCACATCTTGAAAACGGAAGTGAGATGGAGAAGAGAGAGAGGGAGAAAGGGTATTATATACCACTTAACTTAATATGAAATACAGAAAGGAATAATTGAGCTATTTCTAAATGTCTACAAGATGACATAGATATAAGTTCCAACCAACATGACTTGGTCAAGAGCAGTCAAATCAAATGATAACTGGTATCATAGGGCATTTCTATAAATTCAGTCTCGGTGAAGCTATTCATTGGGTTGATGCAAAGCTACTGAGTGTGCCAACTAATGATTCACTGTCTTATTAGATGGTGGCCATCTTAGGTCTGACACTATTCAGTACATTTAAGGACATGGATGACAGAACTGAGAGTGTGCCTATTACATTTGCAAGTATTACCAAGCTGGAAAGCCTGTGGGCACACTGGAGGACAAGAATAGGAATCAGGGTTATCTTTAGAAAGTAGAAACATAGTTTGAAAAGAATGTTTTCATTACAGACAAGTAGAAAGTTCTGTTATGTGTGCAAAAATAATCCGATGCACAGATACACATGGGGAATGGAAGAGGAAAAGTAACACAATCTGGAGCTCACGAACTAAATACAAAACAGGAATAACATAATTGTGCAAGAAACTCATCGTGCTGACTGATATGTACAGGAGACCATCTCAGGTGAAGTGGGGTAGTCCTTCCACCTCACTTGATGCTAGCACCATTTCATGTCAAGTGCTATGGGCCAGTTTTGAGCACTGTATTTTGAAGAACGTTTTGACCAAATTAGGACAACTCCTACAAAAGCAAGAGTGATCTAGAGAATATGACCAATCAGAAAAGTTAAAAAAATAGGGAAAACATGGTCTAAGTCTTCAAATGTATAAAAGGCTGCTGCAAGGAGGCTGTGAGTAATCTGCTCCTGTCCATAGTGTATAGGAGAAGAAGTTAAGGATTCACATTAGAGCAAGGAAGATTTAACTTACCCAATAGGCAAAAAATTGAGTAGAAGAAGAACAGCCAAGCCATGGGATAGGTTGTCTGGGGAGAGTCTGAGATCTGTCCTGTCTTTGGAGGGTTTTAAGAACAGGTTAGATACATATTTGTTATGAAACAGTTTATGTGAAATTGATCTTGTAATTGATCTTGCCTTGCAGCTGAAGTATAGACTAGATGACATCTTGAGATCTCTCCCAGCCTTATTCTCTATCATCCTGTAAAATTAGACAAAACAAAGTGAGGGCAGCCAGTGAAGAGAATAGAAGAAGATTATGGGAGAAACAGCTGCTGGCATAGAAAGATGGGGCGTAGGTAGGATGCAGAGAATTGAAGTAGCTTGCCATGCAGGAGGGAAGGAAGCTTGTCCAGTGTCCAAGGGCCCTGTTTTATCTGTGCTGCATTTGCACAGCTGGACTTTTTGGCTTGTTTCTTTCAGAAGTTTCCCTGCAAGATCACATGAGGTAAATGTGAAGGGAAATGCAGGCATCAGCTGGCAAAACATCTTGCTTTGGCCTTAAAGCAAAATTTGTGCTTTCTCTTTTTGTGGTTTTCAGCTGACATAGGCTTTACAGTATTTTCTTGCTCAAATAACTAGTCTGTCTCTGGTGAGGTACAACAGTGACTTGAGAAAATCCCTGAGCAAAGAAAGTTTGTGGGCTTTTCATAATGTGCCTGAGTTTGCAGACCAACTCTTGGGAGAGCATCATCCATTTCATCTCCTGTGCCTTTATAAGGCATCTCAAATGTGCCTTCAGAGACATTTGCCTGCTTTCCTGATCGGGGCCACATTCCTCTAAATTAGACTGATGCCCTCTGAGCGTCTGACAGCTCCATGGGGTCCCATGCTGGGTGGCCCAGCTCTACGCCAGCACAGCAGCTGAGCCCCAAGGCAGGCACACGCACCAGGGCAGTAATCCTTCCTGGATGGCTCTGCCATCTCCCAGGTCCCTGCAAAGGATGCTAACTAGGTAACAGACTTTTTCTAGGGGCAGGACCATGTGTGATTTGAAGATGAGAAGCCTAACTTCTGCTCTGAAATAGCCTTCCACAAATTTGGGTACGTCTGTGGCCAGAAACAGCTGGGAAAGTTTAAATCATCTTTCCCTATGGCCCTGTCATGGCTCTAACATGTCTCTAAGGGTGTTAGTACTGTTCTTGTTCCTCTTTTAAACCACACAGAGGCCCCACGTTAGTTGGAAAACTGAATTTTGGGTGCAGTGTGAGCCCATGAAGATGTTGGAGAACCTGGGGGTTGGAGCCAACAGAGGAGCTGAGGCTCTTCTCTTGATCCAGTTCTGCTCCCTGTAGAGACAGGATTTCCCTTCACAGAACATTTGAACAGAGGGTATTTCACTTCCCCATACCTCTGGATACTGCTCGTCCCTCGGTAGCAGTTGTGAGGACAGCAAGGTAGCACTTTTGATCCTTTACTCTAGGAAGCACTTTTTTTTTTCTTGTCTCACTGAAGTCTCAGTTCTGGTAGAGCATGATGAAAGTGACTGGCCCCAGAGGAGAGCATGGTCAGCGTCAGCAGGGATAAGTCAAAGGAAACCTCATGTCAAAAGACTATGAATTAACCCTGTGGTTTTAGCAGTATTTCTGTGTGACCAGATGACACAGACTGTTGGGCTCAGTCACCCACAGTGTGTGCAGGCACCAAGGGGCTGTGCGAGGGAGGCTGCTCCTAAAGGGCTGGAAGGAAGGCAGGAACCAGACTAAGGCATCGGCTGCTGCTGCGTGGGCATGGGAAGAGCGGGAGCCGAGGGCTGCCACAGCAGGGAGTGGGTTGCCTTTGCCACACCACGGTCCGGCTGTGTCCCGCTTTGCATCGGCTGCTGCTTGTCTCTCTGAGGCCATGAAGCAGATAGGAGGAGGGGGCAGGAAGGGAGACCTTGGAAAATAGGTAAGTTAATGAAACTTGATTCGTGTTTCTGCATCTCTCTCACGTGAGGGCAGTGACACCACGACTGTAGCTGAACAAAGTTGCGAAGTGTTTTTCACCAGTAGAACAGTTACTTCAAATGCTGAGCACAGGAAGATTGCTCGCTGAAGACCAAACTAAACAGAATTCTGATTTACCCAGGCTGGTCACACGTCCTGGGACCAATCAGCATATTGAGCAAGTGCGAGCTAATTACAATTCTCTTTCAAATAACCATGTTCGTAAATAATCTGTCAACAGAGAGATGCGTGCCTTCCCCTGTGGCTGCTGGAGACTCCGGAAGAGATCCCGACAGTCCCACAGAGCCAGCCTGGATTTCCATAGCGAGACAGAAGCAGAGGGGCATGCAGCAGGAGCAGGAGCTCAACAGAGAAAAACTTGTGGCTCTGGATGTTAAGTCAGATACAGAGAAACAGAATAAAGAGAAGGAACGAACAGAGGTACTTACAGTACAAATTTGTGATGCTTTCATATTGCCTTCCTGTAGTAGTCTTTGGATCTACTGCTGTATTACCAGTCATGCCGTAATAATTACAGACACTTAATGAGTATAATCATAAGTAACAGAGACACTGCCCTCGGAAATGTGTTACAGATTCAGAGTTCTCTGATTGTTCAAGTAAGTAATTTTATATCTCAAGAAATCTTGGAACCATGCAAGGTGTGTGAAATTTCTTGGGTGCCCAGTACATATTTACCAGATCAAATATGTGTATTGCATGTAAAATACCCAAAATGAGGTGCTAAATTGTACAGTCTCAGATCTCCCTCAATACAGAGGGAATAAATTCTCTTTACCTATCCTTCTAAGTACAGCATTTCATTGAACCTCCTATACCTCCTGACTGATTTAACACTGAATGAACAGCTCAGTCCCAGAAGCTCCTATTTTTAAGAGCCTTGAGAAGTGAAATAGGATAAAAATAACTTTCGCACTTGCAGACAGTGCTAAGATACAAATTCTGGTTCTCTGTATACGGATAACTCAGGCGCGCATGTGGTGCCGTGAAATATGGGCTGACGCTGCCTCTTCAAAGATCCCGTGCAAAAGAGGGTGATACCTGTAGCAAGGGATCTTTCCAGATGACAAAGCTGTGCTAGCAGAAGTGCTTGGCATTAATTGAGAATGCTAACAAGGCTTCCTGGGTACTGGGCTAGCTCACGGAGGCAGCAGCATGCGAGTGCTGCCTGCATCGCCTCCTGCACAGTAAGAACCCTGCACTGATGCAGGAGTGTGTGTGTCCTACACCAGTATAGCATTCCCAGCGCAAATGGCCTACTTTCTTGATTCAGATGGTAGTTAGAAACCCAGATAGCTGTATTATGCCCTGGAATAAGAGAAGATCTCTAGATGATGAAAAATAGCAGTGGTTAGATTAACAAGAAATAATACCTGATAAAACATCTAGGCAAGATTATGAACTGCAGTAATGCTCAACATTGTCATAGCACCTAAAATGCCAGGGCTTTAAATGATCCCAAAATACAGCTTCTCTGTCAGAATAGGAAATTCCAGATTTTAGCTGGCAATGCTCCCCAAAATTCATGCCATGCATTTTATTTCCCTACATCAGCTAACAGAGAAACATGCCAAGATGCTCCTGACTGCAGCGTGCGAGGCTTGGTGCCACTGTACTACTCCCACTCTCTCCTTTTCCCACATGGCACCAGGCGCTATCACTTCAGGGTAGTTTTTGATACTGGCAAGAAAATCCATGGGAGGATATGTTTGATTTTTTTTCTTATGGAAAATCCATTCACCGTCAGCCCTCCAAAAAGACAGTGCCCTAACCCAAAAAATTTGGGAGGTGGAAGGGAAACATGAGAGAACAAGGCTGTTTCCAAATCCTGTATATGTTAGTAGAGGTGTGCAAAGGGCTTGAAATACATTTTGCATTGAAGACTATAATAACCTACTCATAGATACCATTATGAATAAGAGCTACAGAGGGATAGTTTTAATTTGTAAAGTTGAGTATCATGGACGCTAACATGAAGCCACTGGAGCTTTCTGAACTCAAGAGTGAGGATTGGGACCAATGTGTGATGAGTGTGCGTGGTCTTCGGACCGTGACAGGCACCGCATCTACTCCCTTTGCTCGTGTTCTTCCAAACTGGTCTCACTCTCTCTGCATCACATGGATTTTTATCCCTCTCTATGCCTAGGGATCAGTGAAGCAGCAATGGAGCAAACCTTCACACTTGGCACCTAAACCCACTTCTGAAGAACAGAGGAAGGAGACAAAGTCTGAAGTGAAGGAGCCGCTGCTGAGAACCAATTCACTGTCACATTGTGTCCCTGGTAGGAAATAAAATGCTTAAAATATAGGCTGTTATCTCACAACATTGTCAGAAGACATCCCACTTGAATGTGCTGGAAGAGGAGTAGGGGCTAGCTCGTAATTTCTTCCCCAGCCCCACATCAGCAAGGGCAAACCATCTTCTCAGCACTCGCGTCTGGGGTTTTATTTGGTGGCATATTCTTTTGACCACCTTGATTACAGAGCAGTCAAAACTCGTGTTGAAAGAGATGCGAATCAAGAGTCCTTGGCCATTTCACAGGACGGGGTCCCAAATGCACTATCCCAGTGTAAAACATAAAACGCATACAAAACTATTTTCAATAGCGTTCAATTTTAATGTGGTTTCCTCAGCAAGCTGGAATGACGTGATCACAAACTGTCTGCCCATCAGTCCTCCCACAATAACTTCAAATCTATTCGGCAAATTCAAATTTGAAAGAAGGGCAGAAGTTTGAAGGTAATAAAATTCCTGTGAGCTGGGGGCTGGCTGAATGAGGAATTCACAAATGAATGTTCTTGCTAATGAAAAGACTCTCCTTTGTTTGGCCTGGGTGTTAAACACAGGGCATGGCAAGGAATCCATGTCATCATGTTGGTTTTGGTAAATTTAGAGACCAAAAGATATTATTCATGAGAAAAACACTATTTTGAGCACGGAATGGTTATTGCCTCAGTAACCTACTGCAGAAGAAGCTTCCATGTGACATGTAAAGAATTTCTGCTCTATGGCAAGGCATGGGAAGTTTTTAATGAATGAGCTAGGGTGTATAGCTGCACAGAAAGCGAACATAAAATGTCCGTGTGTTTTATTCACAGTAGCTCCATCCCCAGCGCTGGTGGATAAAGAGGAAATAAGCCACTTTAAGAAGGCCAGTAACGCTGCTGCGGATCAGCCATCGTGGATGGAACTGGCCAAAAAGAAATCGCAAGCTTGGAGCGATATGCCACAGATCATAAAGTAGAACGATGCGAACAAAGAGCATCTTTCATAATTAAGTCAACTACTTAACTGAACTTCTACAGACCTGCTAATCACCGTGAAGAATCTCTTGATACAGGAGAAGGGTTTTATTATACAGCTGTGGAGAAAGTGTGCAATAGGTGCAGTCAAAAAGTTTACCTTCAACTTTGTAGCAATCAGGATTGCAGTGGCAATGGATTACTTAAAATATGCTAAGGACATACTTACTCTTTGGATAATAAAACCTTTGCCTTATGTTTTTCCTGCGTTTTCTGCTTTTAATGACATTTGCATCAAAACAGGATCTTTGCTAAACTTTGCTGAACTTCTGTTGTTGCTGGAAACTTCTATTTGTTATGGTTTTCTCTGTTTACATTTATAAATTGTGCACTAACATCCTGATTCTGTTGATGAGTTTCACTGGAATCGCCTGACACTCCTTCTATCAAAGCTGTTTGGACCATGGAGATATTCATTAATAGCTGCTCGTGAGTAATCCATTAAAATGTGTTGCCTGAGCTGCGTGTTTGCCTAGCTGAGCCAAGTGGTCCAGTTTGTGGGCTTAGGTTACATTTCACGAGGCACAAATATGCACATTTATGCGTGACCATGAACAAAAATTCCTCAGTTCCTTCTGTGAGCAACCTTGGTTGCACAACGTTTGCAAGCAGGAGAGCAGTAAGAAAACTGAACTGCAGTTGGAAGCTCATCAATACGTTCACAGTTACTTTCCTACCCGAATTTATCTGGTTGCAACTGGTTTTCCTTGATATGAAACCATCATTCTTAATTAGGAGGATAGTATTAGTAGCAAAGGACGTTATGAATTTAGTTAAAAAATAACTGAAAAGCCTTCAGCTAGAGTCCAAACTGAAATGCTGGGAAAAACTGTGAACTTCACTGTGGTGCCAGCTTCACATATCACCTCCTACATAATCTTAATTATTCTCATTAAAAAAATAGTAATGTATAACACCTCTGTACTTTACTACCTTTATATGAAGTTCTCCTCAGTCTGAGTCTCCCGCACCAGTTTGGGACTGTAGCTCATGAAGTCTCCTAGGCTCTTCACCTTCACCCGTTTAATGAGACTGACAAGAAAAATCATTCCTGCTGATTGACCGAAATCACTCTGAATATACTGCAAGACCTTCCTGTGAGTTAAAGACATTGACAACAAACCCTGTTAGCTAATTCCTTTGAAACTAAATGCCCCACTGCTAAGACAAACATTTCACTTTGTGTATGTATGTACGTGCGAAGACGTACGAAACCTTAGCACTGCGCTCCCTAGGTTTACTTATGTATATATTTGTGATTTTGTTTTTCTTGTCGCATTAAGAGTCTTTTTGGAAAAATGTAGGGACACTTGAGGAAACCTAGGATTTCCTAACATCTGCATTTGCAGGTTCAAAATCTTGTCTTCTCTAAGGAGATAGGGAGGAAACTCCTCAGTAATGACAATTGCACTTTGTAATGAATAAAGAAACAGGGCATTGGAACATGTGAATATTCAAGACACTGATAATGGTTTTCAGACAGGTCATCTTTCATTGTCAAAAATAGGAGGATGGATTGGGTTTGTGTGGCAAGGTTTTGGTAGCAGCGACGCTACAGGGGTGGCTTCTGTGAGAAGCTGCTAGAAGCTTCCCCCATGTCCGACAGAGCCGGTGCCAGCCGTCTCCGAGACAGACCCGCCGCTGGCCAAGGCCGAGCCCATCAGCAATGGTGGTAGCGCCTCTGGAGTAACGTATTTAAGAAGGGGGAAAAAGTGGCTGCATGGCAGCAACTGCAGCCAGAGAAAGGAGTGAGAATATGCGAGAGGAACAGCCCTGCAGACACCAAGGTCGGTGAAGGAGGAGGGGGAGGAGGTGCTCCAGGTGCCGGAGCAGGGATTCCCCTGCAGCCCCTGGTGAAGCCCACGGTGAGGCAGGCTGTCCCCCTGCAGCCCACGGAGGTTAGCGGTGGAGCAGATATCCACCTGCAGCCCGTGGAGGACCCCACGCCAGAGCAGGTGGATGCCCGAAGGAGGCTGTGACCCTGTGGGAAGGCTGTGCTGGAGCAGCTCCTGGCAGGACCTGTGGCCCCATGGAGAGAGGAGCCCACGCTGGAGCAGGTTTGCTGGCAGGACCTGTGACCCTCAGGGGGACCCACGCTGGAGCAGTCTGTTCCTGAAGGACTGCACCCCAGGGAAGGGACCCACGTTGGAGCAGTTTGTGGAGGGCTGTCTCCTGTGGGAGGGACCCCAGGCTGGAGCAGGGGAAGAGTGTGAGGAGCCCTCCCCCTGAGGAGGAAGGAGCGGCAGAGACCACGTGCGATGAACTGATGGCAATCCCCATTCCCCGTCCCCCTGTGCCGCTGGAAGGGAGGAGGTAGGGAAATCAGGAGTGAAGTTAAGCCCAGGAAGAAGGGAGCGGTGGGGGGAAGGTGCTTTAAGATTTAGTTTTTTATTTTCTCATTATCCTACTCTGATCTGATTGGTAATAAATTAAACTAATTTCTCCAAGTTGAGACTGTTTTGCCCATGACAGTAACTGGTGAGTGATCTCTCCCTGTCCTTATCTCGACCCAGGAGCCTTTTGTTCTATTTTCTCTCCCCTGTCCAGCTGAGGAGGGGAGTGATAGAGTGGCTTTGGTGGGCACCTGGCACCCAGCTGGGGTCAGCCCACCACAGAAGAGGAAAAACAGGTTTTATATTATTTGTCAAAGCCTTTGGATAAAGCCAGTCAGCCTGCATCGCTGCTGAAATCAGCCTGCATGGCTGCTGAAGGCCTGATGCAGCCGCTGACCAGACGTGCTCCTGCCCATCACAGCAGCTGTCAGTGGTCCCAACTCAGATGGGTTTCTGCCAGCTATCCCAGGGTTTTCTCCTTTATGTAGACCGCAAAAGGCAGTGTGGGCATACCCGCTGAAATCAGAAGTGGCAAGACAGCATTCTGTTAAACACATCCACAACAGAAACAGTAACTTAATTACAGGATGTGCAACCTTGGGCTCAATTGCCAGAAGGTTGGTTGTGCAAACAACTTTCACGTTGCTTCCCTGTGAGCAAGCATGAAGAGTCCTTAATCTCAAGTGATTCTTTTTTGGTATTCAAATAATTTTCTAGGTCCTAGAGTAGGTACATTTTTCAGATACAATAAAAAACATCTTAACTCTCTCTCCAAAACACCTTTTCTGTAATAAATAACTAATCAGCATAAAGCATAATTTTAAGATATTCTATTACCTTTTGTAGCAATCCTGAAAAAAAAGTTTCTGTATTATAGGAGTATAATATATAAAAAAAGACCAAATTTGTATTCTCTATTATTATTCTCTATTATTGCCACTCTGTGCAAAGAGCACAGTGTTTTCAGGAAGTGTAGTTAAAGGTGCGGTCTCTCTCCTTACAATTCTCCCCCCGTTTAAAATGATTAAAACTGTGTTGAATCATGACTGAATTCCTGGACCATGACCCATGCAGCTGTATAGGGAAGAGTACAAATCTCTTGGACTATCTCTTGCTTTCATGGACGGATGCTCAGGAATAACGGAGACAAAAGGCGGAGGTATCATGGCAAGATCGGCACAATCTCAAGGACAGCAAGCGCCATGTCCCCCCCCCTTGCAGACATGTCAAGGAGGGGAGGTGAGGGGGGCACCAGCTCTTCACAGAGCGTGACCCTACTCCTCATGCAGCATTTGGGATCTGAATTTGGGAACACATGGAGGTGGGAAGCGCGGGGCAGACATCAGCCTGTGCTTTGCCATTGACAGCGATGTGGTCCAGGTATTGCTGGCTCGACTCACTTTCGGTTTTTAGCGTGGACTGGGTGTGAATGACTGCCATGAGCGGTGGCAGCCGGCTTCATGGATCACTACAAGCCCATGAGCAATCTTCACCCGACCTTCAAGGGAATGGGGCTGTGGTCCCGCAAGCTGCTCAGGCCTACGTGAAACAAACTCAGGGTCTTGACCAATTCTGCTGTAATTATGGAGTAATTTAAGTATCACAAAATATTCTTCAGAGAAGCAGTAACATTATGTTCTTCTTTTCATACAATGCATAATTAAACTGGAACTGATTGCCACAGCAGGCTGTAGACACCAAAGGTTTAGATGACTTCAAAAAGCAGGTAGACAAATCAGTGGAAGACAAAATCCATCAAGTGCCACTCAACATGAAAGACAGAGCCTTGGCCTGGGAGATTGTGAAAGGCTTTGGGAGGCAGTGTGACTGGTGGACTTATCTTCATATTCTCCTACCACTGCCAATGGCCCTGCCCTTTGTGCAAGAGCAGACACTTGGCTCCCTGGACCTCTGATCTGATGGTTAGGGGAATTTTTTCACTGTGTCAGTCTGTCCCCAGATTTCTTCATTCTAAGTCAAAGGTCGTGCAAGTAGGTCTTGCTGTAGCTGTCTTGTCAACACATAGGCAGAAAATAGTTTCAGAGCCCATGTATTCTTCTTTGGTCAAATAGCTTATTTGTGGCAATGGAAAGATGCAAATACAAATATATTTTTCTTCTCTGTATGACCAGTGATTTACATTTCATACTCGATACCACCAGAAAAGTCTTTCGGATCTGATCAGCTTTCCTAAGGACACCATTGTACTTTTCCAGCTGAGAAGCAATATGACTGACCTAGGCTGATCCATTTGGCTCAGGCAGCTGCAATATATATTGTTGGTGTATAACATCTAACAGGGAAATAAAATGTAAAAATTCCCTTTTGTTCATGACTTGCACACATAAACTAAGAGAGTTTGAATTACAGTCAAAGAACAACAACAAAATGCACTTGAAAAATAGACGTTTCCTCTACCAGAAACACTGCATGAGACAGCTTTGGCTTTCTGTTTAACGAGTAAGGTGACGGTCAGCAAGCAGTTGTCCTTCCCTGTGGTGAAGGACTGTGCACAATGCAAATGAAATTGTTGCATTATCAGGCGTCTTTCAGAGCAAAAACTCTAGATTTGATGACTTGTGCAGTTTACTAGTCAGATTACCCTAATTAGCTACATCCTAATGTTTAGGAATTTTAAGTAAAAAATTTAATTATTTTTAATGTACAGCGAAGTGTAATAGATTTTTAAGGTCAAAATATCCCTCTGGCCTTTATTTTGATATGGTGTTTTGCATTGTGTTGCCTTTGACAGTAAAAACGTTTACTGAATTTGTTGATTTTTTTTTCAAGATGAAGAGGAATATAAAATCTTGTTGCCAGTGAAAATATCCAGTAGCAGCGTAGCAAGCAGCTTGCTGTAATTTTGCAATGCCATTAATTCCCTCTTAGTCTTGAGGAGTGTAATAAACTTGCCAAAATGTTTGCTTTGTATACATGATGAGCGCTCTGCTGTGGGTAACAAAGGTTTAATTACAGGATTTTGTGTTTGCGGTTAGAAGATAACTTTTGTACTGTTACAGAGTCCAAAAAAACAAAGCCATTTGTGAACACTGGGCAGTGCTGCACGTCTCATAAAACCCCAGGGGGGAAATGTAACCCTTTGTGATCGAGCACGGAGTGGCTGCATGGGATTAACTCTCGTAGGAGAAGGCATTTCAGTTCCAAGTGGGCACAGGTCTCAGGCTCACATACTCCCGATGCTCGCCAAGATGCTCAACAAGCGGCGGGAACCGCTGAGTTTTTATAGCCTGGGATCTTTTATTGTCTGACTTCACGAAATAAATACCATGTGAAGATTTGTATGGATTATTACTCCCAGATAATCCTCTGCATCATGTTACGCTTCGAAGGTGGAGACTGATGGGACACGTATTCATAGTCCGTTCAGATCTTCTTCCTTTGCAGCATCTTGCAGCATCTTTGCTGCAGATTCTAATTCTCTATGCACACTGGCTGTATTCCCAGAATAAAACCTCTCTAGCTCACCTAAGGCAGCTTAAATGGAGGTCATTCAGGAAAATGTTGAACTGTGTCCCTCTCCGGGATCCCAAATCGCTCTCTAAAGAACTGTTAAGAATGCAGCTAAGAGCACACAAAATATTCCTGAAGCAAAGTGACAGAGGACAATTTTCCTTCCTTCCATCTCATATACCTTCACATTGACTACTTTCATTGTTGATTTCTTTTTGTTTTCTTTATTTACTTATTTGCATATGAAATGGTGTATGTTGCAGGTTCATAACTCTGCTGAAGCCTATTCAAGGATGCTGAGCCAGGTACGGTGGTATCTTAACTCACTGTAGCAAGTAGTTCCCATTTTTTCCCAAATACGGCTTTATTTCTAAAGTTTAGAACTGACATGTAATTTATTACCCTGCCTTTGAAAGTCAACTCTCCCTGAGAAACACCTTAATAAAAAAAAGGAAAAAAGAAATCTCTGTTCACTGTCTACTGGAAAATGGCACTTTACATCCTGTGACGATTACCAGCACATGGCTTCCATGCTGTGACTTGTCACCCATGCCAGCAGCTCCGGGATGACAAGGCAACCGGGCCACCTGTGCTGCTCTTGGGCCCTACCGCGGAAAATCATGGCTCCATCAGAGATGGAGAGGAAGCAGAGGAATCCAGCAAGACCTTCCTATTGCCAACCAGCACCTGTGCTGCCCTCCCCAACCAGCGGTTGCTATCAGACTGCGTTGAGGTGAAGCAACAGTATTTACTTGTCTCTGGGCTCTAACTCCAATCACGGGACTATTTGTGTGAGTAACAGTCAAAGGTGCTGTAAAGGTATCAACACCGTATCAGAAACTGGAAGTCTCTGAACTGGAGAGCCAAGTTTGCCCCACACCATGGTCTGGTGATCGTCTCTCCCACAGAAATCCTATTCCCATGTTATTTTTATTCCCCCCCTCCCCCAATTTAATGAGACTATCAGTAAACCCCTCCAAACCATTGCCTACATTGAAGAACCAAGGAGAACTGTCTGGAAAGAGCAGAGGAAAACACACAGAGTTATGACAGGAGGAGAATTCAGTTAATAACCCTTCAGGAAAATAAAAGCCACCTTTCTCAGCAGAAATAACAGAGACTCCTTAATAAGCTGTTGGCTCGTCCTCTCTGCATTCAGCACAGGAGATAATTTTGATGGGCAGGGTGCCTGCAGATGAGGCAGAAGAATAAGGCCCTGAGCCTGTCCAGGCAAAACAGTCATCATCTTCCCCATCTGGCCACTCCTTTAAACACAGGTTGACTTAACTCCTTTGCCTCTTCCTGCAGCACTCGCCTCAAATACGCAAAAGGGATTGCTTTTTGCTTAATGAAGCCTTTTCTTTGGTTCATGCCTTTATTTTGAACCCCCCCCAAAAAGAGTCCCATAAAAAAGAGACATGGCGTGACTTGCTCCCTACACCCCAGCCTCGTGGCATTGCAAAGCTCACCCATACGCTCTTTCAAACCCTGGGGCTACATGGTGGTTCAACAGCAGAGTAAATCCAGCTCCAGTGCTCACAGGACCTGCTTGGAAACACAGGACAGCCAAGGCAAGGCCCTGCCAGCGCGCTGCAAACCGTACACCGTGCAGTGCTGCATAGAATCATTAAGGTTGGAAAAGACCTCCAAGATCATCAAGTCCAACCGTCAACCCAACACCACCATGCCTCCACAACTGTGTCCCAAAGTGCCATGTCTACGTGTTTTTTGAACTCCTCCAGGGATGGTGACTCCACCACCTCTCTGAGCAGCCTGTTCCAATGCCTGACCACTCTTTCAGTAAAGAAATTTCTCCTAATATCCAATCTAAACCCCCCCTGATGCAGCTTTAAGCCATTTCCTCTCATCCTGTCGCTAGTAACTTGGTAGAAGAGACCAACACCCGCCCCACTACAACCTCCTTTCAGGTAGTTGTAGAGAGCGATAAGGTCTCCCCTCAGCCTCCTCTTCTCCAGGCTAAACAACCCCAGTTCCCTCAACCTCTCCTCGTAAGACCTGCTCTCCAGACCCTTCACCAGCTTCGTTGCCCTTCTCTGGACACGCATGAAGCCCGGCTGGCAGGCGTCACGCTGGACCACATGTTAACATCAGGCCTCCCGTGGCCAGCTGGCAGAGAAGTACAAGGTGAACATAAATTCTCATTTAGTAAAAGGTGAGCAACACGCACGTGAGTGTGCATTCACCATGGGCTAGGTGTGCTGCATGTGCTTTAGCGTGGCATGGCGACTTGGTGGGCACAGTCTGCGTACTGCGGTGTTACAATCTCAGAAGGAGGAAAAGCAATGCAAAGAAAAGAAGTTGGAGCTAGAGATAATAGAGGCAACTCTTCTTGCTCAGCAGGGAATTCTTACTGCCCAGTTTCTTTGCTGCTTCCTCCTTCCTCTGTGATTTTCTGTTTGTTTCCCTGGTGCACTGAAGCAGCCCGCAGTAGGCTGCCTGCCACTGAAGGGTGGCTGCCTTACTTCAACATGAGATCTAGCTACTGAGCTAGGTCCGTCAGCGGAGAGCAGGGCACGAGCAGCCAGGGGCAGCGGGTTGCAAGGCACTTTTGGCAGCGGATCATGCTGTCAGCTGCTCTCCAGCGAGACACTGAGCTTTTGAATTGCCTTTTCACGCCACAATTTCCCACATTAATGTGAGGATATAATTTATCTTACCTTGTGATTGTGGACAGGAGACTGGGGGCAGCAGGTTTTGCTGTGACCTGCTTCCCTAAAGCAGGATGGGAGGAAGGGTTTTGCTTTGGCTTGGGAAAACAGCAGCATTCCCTGTCAGAGCCCATTTATGTGGGCTTACGTTTCATGTGGGGAAAGCAGAGGGTGGTTATTTGAATAGGTAAACTTGCGCTGGTTTTCCCGTTTGTTTTACCCCATTGCACAAACAACTCCTCAAATCTACCTACCAAAGTAAGGCACACCCTCACCAGCTCCTGTTTGACATGACCCCCAGCACGGTGCTGCAAAATAGTGACGCTCAGATTGAGTCTTCGAAGTTACACCAAGGATCTGGGAGGAGAAGAGGTGGTTTCCTTGGCTGCTTTTATGTAATTTATGGACAAAAAGGCAGCCTCTTAGCTATACGCCTGTCTCAGAAATTGGCTCGAGTAATTTGGAATCCTTGTTAGCAAGTAACAGATGAGTTTTGGAGAGGGCAGAAGGACACAATCTTAATTTCTTGTGTAACATTATTGAAATACCACTGAAGTATAAAGCTGAATTTAAAAGGGAGAAAAAAAAAATCTCCATCTTGCTTAAATAAAATAACCTTTGAATTTTATTCTGCTCTTATATGTAAGCTAATAAGTTCAAATTATTAAAATACTTTATTTTAGAGGCAAATGCTTACTCCCAGGACACAAGACATTCTTCCTCCTAATTTAGTGGGTGATTACTCCAGTTTCTGGTCCTGAATTCTGCCTTCCCTTCAAGCAGCTTAGTACAATCTGAAGCTTTTACACTTGGGCACAGAGACTGTTTTGATCAAACCGGAGTCTGGTGTGTAACAGCCAGTGTCCGTCTCTTCCTCTGCAGCCTATCAGTTTTACTTGCTTAAAAGAACATCAGTTTCTTGCCTGGTACTGGGTACATGGGGACATCCCCAACGCATTCAGCAACTTCAGCCCAGACTCTGACCATTCGTTTTAGGGGAATTTTTCTATTTACACACCAGAATAACTTAGGTTGGAACCGGCTCCTTTTCTGTATCAGCAAATGATGGTGCTGAAACGCTTCAGGAGGAACCCCTTTCCTATGTCGTCAAGGCAGATGTTTTTATTCTGTGCCTTTGGCTACTTTACTAAATCCTATTTTACTTTTTTCAGCCTTGTTAGAAATTGCTTAGAGAGGAACCTTATGAAGACCCCTCCCCTGCTTCCCGGTCCTACAGAAGGGGTGCAAACGTGGGCCAGTCACCCGGTGCACGGGTCCCGCTGCCTTCCAGCGGGCAGCGTGCCGGAGCAGGAGCCTGCAGACGCCTTCCCCAGGCCGTGGCGCCATGCGCGGGCCTCCAGCTGACCCCAGATTTTACCTTTCATAGACCCAGGGCTCACTTCAGCTGACTCAATGTAATTGAACTGGTCTTCTCAAAATTATATATATTGATTAATGAGTGAGTGCAGCAATAGAATTCTGGCTCCCTGACCCCTCCAAGGTACAGCCACTGAACTGTTACGCTTCTAATCGTATTCCGCTCGGTTGCGTGTGGGAGAAGTTCATGCTGGTGTTTGCCATGCTTGGGGACCTACTTCGGCATGGTGTATTTCGATTACTGTAGCGAGATGTAGTTACTTGCTTGTTTCTGACTAATACATTTTATGAATCCTCCCTGCTGTTAATAAACATAGGGTGTTTAATTATGGAGACATTTCATAAAAATGTTTTTGAGAGGAAGACAAATTTTATGTTCTGACTAAATAATTAAACATTATGCAAATGTTCACAACTCCAGCATTCTGGTTATGCAAAACAATACTTGGATGATGGCCTTGTTTGCACACTGAGTTAGTATTGTTGGGCTGTAATTAGCAGCAGATATGGTATTACTGTGATTTAAAAATATAAACAGGTTCTGATGAAACAGGGTGAGCACGAGGGTAAGGCTAAGGGCTGCAGCCACGCTCTGTAAAGCAGAAGGTGGGATGTTTTCCCCCAAGAACCACCCACCATCCCAGTCGTGCTCCCTGGGGAGCAAGACCAGCCCCGGGCTCATCCTTCTGCAGCTGGCAACCTCACCTAAATGCAGAGGGAAGAAGTAGGGCTGTGGCCTGCGACACAGCCCACGGTGTGGGAGAGACGGGGAGGGAAGCCGTTGCTTACCACACAAGCCCACTTCACCTGTGCCCAACATGATGTGCTCCGCCCAGCGTGATGCTCTCCGCCTGGTCCCTGCATTTTCTTCTATGGTGGTCAGGGACAAAACCCAGCCTTTGATGGTTTTAGGGTTTAATTATTCATAAACATGCTCGCCTTGAGCTGAGTCATCCTGAGGTCTGACTTTGAACGCGTCAGTACACGTGCCTAACTCTGTAACCTAGGGTTGAGGTGTAATCACCCTAGCAACCAAAGGACTCCGCATGTGTCAGCCTTGTAATTTGTTACAGCTCTGTTTCTCTCAGGATAGGAATAACAGTAACACTATGCATGATATGCAATATGCTAGTGGTACAGCTATTGCAGTTATCAAACTCGTCATCACTGATGTGTTACAAACTTCAGAAAGAGTTTGTTAATTGCTCAGCGTCCTCCAGCTCTCCACGGTACCTAACAGCTTTGATCGGTGTCTGCTCCTGACCCCTGTCCCATTCACCCTCATTACCTGCGCATTCGGTGGGTGGAATTAGCGTTTGCCCACGCAGTTGCACAGCACGTGGGATCACTCTAGGAGCTGTCATTCTGAAAAGTACTTGTTGGGAATAAAATACAATATCAACATATTGCTCATAGGCTGCTGGCTTCCCTTTGTGCGCCAGGGGAGTAATCTGCATGCAATTGAGAGGAGGCTGAACTCCTAGTTTGGATATGGAGATGGGAATCTAAAGCTTCTTTTGAGTCTGTGAAGAAAGGAACACACCGCCTCATTTAAAAATCCGTGTCCTCGGTGTCCTTCCTGGGGGATGGAGCTGTCTGATAGTCCCAAAGCTATTATGTTATTACTGTCATTATTGTTGCCTGTTGGAGCTGCAGCAGCACCTAGCTTGTTGCTACTTACACGTTATTCCAGATATACGGCTAGGGCTCCTGTCTAAGGTTCATTTCTCTTTTTTGCTAAAACCTCAGTCTAAAAGTCTTAAGATGCGGGAAATTGCACTCATCATTTCTAAATGCTGTGACGAATGCTCCTGTCCTATCTACGTATTCCTTGCCATCTACCACCCTCCCACTGCTGCTTGGATAACTATAGGTTTGCTTTGTGGGGAAGAGATGGGACTCTAAACTGGCAGAAAGATAATGGTCAAATGAAAGAAACATCACTAAAGCCTTTAAGGCCATTCAGAATGACTTAATAGAGCCTGGATCCCTGCTGCGATAGGGCAAAGCATGAGATCTTTTTGTTACAGCAGAGCAACAGCTCTGCTAGTTGAAATGGAGAGCGGCTTTGGTATTTATTTTCAGTGCTGCAGAGTTCACATGCTCACGGGGATTGTCTTGACACTTGCCATGTCTTGGAAGGGTACAAGTTAAGGTTAATGATATGTACTATTGGTAAGTCGAGCAAGGGGGGGGGTCTAAAGACATCATTCTCTTATTCCTCCTCTCTCCTGCCCCTGCCCCAAATCAGCTGCTGACAGAATCACTTTGTCACATGCCTTGGGTTCAAATGACAGCCCTCATTCTCCATGGGCTGGATGTAAGCCCGCTTGTCTGTGGCCCGGCTGCGGTGTGGAATGACATGCACAGTGAATACGCTGCTCAGGGTAAAGTTTAGAATAGGCAGGTCAATGGAGAGACCAAAAAAAACCTTACCAATGATTAGGGATGCACCTAGGATTTGAACTTTTTACCCGTATCTGATGTGATGGGGCTGGACGTGTCTAGAAGGACACAAGTTGCAAGGTCATGCTTTGTCAAGGCACTCATGAATCCATCTCTTCTTCCCTTCGTCCCACTGTGAACTGGTTTAACAATTTCTCGTTGTTCTTCAAAATTTTAGTACAGAATTATGAAGGCAAAGCAGTTGGGGAAAGAAAAGCAGCACAGGCTCAGAGCAGGAGGTGCTGGGGTGGGGAAGGAACAAGAGCGAGGGCTATGCCTCTTTGTCTGTTGAGGCAATGCTGACTTGAGCCTTGGTAGGCCACAGATGATGACTGCAGGTAGTGCAAATTCTCACCCAACCATCGTCTCGAGCATCAGGTTCCATGTATACAGTTTTCGCTGGGAATGAGGTTGCCAAGAATGAATGCAGAGGGTCAAACAGCCAGTGTTATTCATGGAGAGGCAGCCTGCTCCAGCCTTGTAAACAACCCCATCTCCTAACTTGTTGCTACCAACCCTCCCGTTCATCTTTTGCTGGGAGAAGGAATGTTCATCCCCTGCCCCATGCTGTCTCTAGTGGCCGAAAATGTGCACCAAGTTCATCCTTCACCTAGTGCTCCCCCTCTATGAAGAAAGAGGTCAGGCTGGTGCAACAAAGCACAGGAAGCTTCCCCCTGCACCTCCATCTGAAGAGCCCTTGCCGTAGCGTGGCTCTTTGCAGGCTATTGACCGCCATCAGAAACTGAGCATAAAGTGAAGGGATGTGGCAGCAATGGCTTTGTTCCAGTTTGGTCTGCACAAGGTGTCCAGATCTGCCCTTGAGTGGAAGAAAGAGATGCCCACTGACCAGACATCTCCTGGGTGATGGGGCAGGAGTAGGAGGGAGCTACTTACCCCAGACTTGGGTTTTCGATAACAGCTTGGTGCCTGGTTTTGACTCTTTTAACATCTGGTCCTAACAGCAGATTGAACCATGTCCTGCACAACCCTGCCTCTCTGTGGGAAGGAGGATTAGTGATGAAGAGCCGGGCTGGGCTAGACAAGAAGAGAGGTGAGACAAAGAAAATGATGCAAAGACTAACGTGTGGCCAGCCCACTCTTTGGCAGGGGAACCTGTGCCAGAAGTCTGGAGTATAAAGTTTTAGTCTGTGTTTCTTGGCAGTCAGAAGTTTAGATTTGCATTGTTTTTTCAGATTTTAGCTCAGGTTTTACAAATCTCCACGTCTTTGGAAAATATGCTAGAGCCTTAACTGTGCATTATTCAAGTAGGTATTTGGGCATTTGCAGTGGGTGGAGCTAGAAAATCTTTATAGTTTGTAACAATTCTGCACCAAATAATAAAGAGTTATAGAAGAGTCACAATCTCTCTCAAAGCTTCATCTACCAATGAGACAACATACCGGATTTTGACAGACCCTTCTAAAATACCTTATTTTTGCCTGTGCGAGTTGACTTGGATCCCTTCCCCACGCTGTCTGGACCTATATTTAGTTTTGCGAGGCAAGAGTGAAACGGACCTTCAGCAGAGTACCTTCAGAAACCTACACTTGCTGAGAGCCTGATTTGGACTTCCCTTTAACTGCAGCTGTCCCGCTGCTGGTGGACCAACCACCAAATTACTCCAAGGTAAGTGCAAGGAGACATCTTCTCAGCATGTTTTGCTTACAATGAAGATGTCCAATGCAAAAAGTCTAGTTCTGAAAATTTCCCTGAAAAAAGTGCTGTCTTTTAAAATTAGGAGGGAGAGTACCATGATGCAGGCATGTGGAAAACGAGCTGGCAATCAAAATCCTTAATTCTTAATGTGATTTCCTTTTGGTTGGACTACCTCTTCAATAGTAAGTGTATCTGACTGTTCTTTATCCAGGCATTGGACTTCAGCTACTATCAGCAATATTGGCACAATACGAACCTCACAGTTTCCAGGTTTATGTTTATGTAATAGTAGGAATGCGTTTAAAAGCCTCTGCCTTCAGAAGGAGACGAATAAATGTAAATGTTCATCACCTCTGAGCATATGGCAGAGGCATTTGCAGCTCAGACAGAACCTCCACAGTGAGCGAAGTGATGGTGATGCGGGGGTGAGGGTAGAGAAGCGTGAGTCTGGAGGTTGAGCTCTGTTCCTACCTCCCCGAGAGACACCTTGGACAGATTATTTGCTCTCTCCCACCTCAGTTTTTGTCTTGTTGAAGTGGACCAACAATTCACCTACTGGAAAGGATGGCACAATCACACCTGACTTTTGGGTGAGACACAGCTCTGTGTGGAGAAGCAGCATCACAACATATAACAGAAGATTATTTCATAATGTAGTCACAGAAAAGGCACAACAAAGATTACCTAAATGTGGCATTTTTTGGCTACTAAGCATTTGTATCAGCAATCATATTTTAATGTAATTTTCGACACCCCTTTATTTGAGTATTAGCACCACAATAGGTGCTACACAAGCCACATGTTAATACATGAACAGTACATCTAGCAGCTTTGTGTATAAAATAAGTTTACAGTACCACAAAACAAAAACTGTCTTTTGCAAACTAGCTCAGCCACTGAAGCATTCACTTGTTTTGCTTTACATCTACAAAACCGTAACGAGATCTGAATTTGTATGACCATCAAACCTGTCTGTGAGATGGGAAAACCTTCTGTATTGTTATGCACACATCATTTTACCTAGTCATAGTGAGGGGATGGGAAATTTTCCCTTCCCCTTCCCCTTCCCTTTCCCTCTCTCCTCCCCCTTCCCTTCCCTTCCCTTCCCTTCCCTTCCCTTCCCTTCCCTTCCCTTCCCTTCCCTTCCCTTCCCTTCCCTTCCCTTCCCTTCCCTTCCCTTCCCTTCCCTTCCCTTCCCTTCCCTTCCCTTCCCTTCCCCTTTCCCCTTTCCCCTTTCCATCTCATCCCCATTAGCCCGGTCTCCTACTGCCCTGCCATGGTGTCAGGTGAGGGCCTCACATCTCCCCCATGCTGCCCCAGTACTTGAAGCCTGGCTCCTCAACACCCCAGGTTTAAGAAGGTGGTTGAGGGGGAGTTTGCTTTTCCTTTCACCAGCCTGTGGTGTAGGGATGGCAAGTGACCTGAAAGCCTGGAGCACAGATTGCAGGGGCAGTGGGCAAGCATTGCCAATCCTTCCCTGATACACACCGGGTGTATTTGTGCCCCTCTTTATTTTTAATGTTGATACGTGTATGCAGCAAAGGTCCAGCAGAAATACAGCCTCACTGAGTGAGGTGCTCAGCTAGCATATAGCAAAAAGGATTCAGTCATGAAAGGCTTATGGTTGACAAAGGCAAAGCTGGGGTGAAATGGAGGTAGAAGCACCGAGAGCCCCAAGGTGTTTGCTCTGTTAAAAACAAGGTTAGTGGCAGGCTGGAAATAAACCTCGTCTCTGAGACAGCGTTCAATTGTCAGTCAGGAGACACAGACAACTTTCAGACGGCCATTGCCATTTTTCAGCTGAGCAACCATTAAGACTTTTGCTGCCACTGCCAAGCACCTCTACCTTTTCTGCATCTTTCCTAGTGCCTCGGAAAGCCAGAACATGAGTGTGGTGAAGCACAAGGACAACAAAGCTGTTGTGCTTCTGAATGAGTCAGGAAAAGTGCCTGGATAAAACGAGCTCCATATCCAATGAATGACAACAACCATGCAGCCCTATAGAAGTCGGCTGCCCAGGTGTGCCAGGAACAGTCACTGCAGCATACGTGAAATTACGGTGGGCCTGGAGCGTCTTTTGCCACTTTGTCTTTACTCTGACATTTAGGCAATACCTTAGCAAAAATTTCCCAGCATGAAATCTCCTCTCTGTCGAAATATGATTATGTGTTTCTCTCTTGTGTGTTTTTTTTTCCTGCTGGTATAGAATAGCAAGCTCCTTGGTCTTTTTTTTTTCAGCAACCAAAGCTGGAACACGAAAGATTTAAACATCCCGTATTTTTAAAACAATTTCTCCCGCCAAGTCTCCACCATTATGGTTGTTATAGCATTTGCACCTTAACACTTGCATTTAAATGCGAAGTGTTTGGAAGTGCTTAATCTTCTCCAATTTCAAACTGATACTCCAGCTGAACAGCAGTGGCTGCAGGATGAAAGAATAACTCAGCGGGAAGAAAGAATGCAGAAATTTGCCGGTGTTAAATCTTGTTCAGGCCTAAAAGGGAGCTGCCACCCCCACCAGAAGTAAGCGGCATTTTCGTGTGTCAGCCAAACAACCCCAGCTCCTTTCCTCTGGGAGATGCAGCATTTTTCTTCACCGTGCACTTTTTCCACTCATCAGGCAGTGGACTATGCCAAGAGGCATTTGATTATTGCTGTAGTAGGTCAGATGAGGGCAATGCCGAGGTTTTTTTTTTCTGTCTTGAACTTTGACTTCCTCCTCAGGAAGCTAACTTCTGGGGAAGATATCAGAGAAAGTGAGAAACCACCTCCTTACACTTACTCTGTTGTTTGGGAATGTTAATAGTTAGTTGGACGCCGTCAAGGTTCCAGTCGGTAAGCCTTCCAAATGCAAACATTCAGTCAAAGAACAAGAAGTAGGAAGGCTCAGACAGCCCTCATGAAATAACTGTCGTTAAACTCATCTTGTAACAGAGTCTTTTCTTCAGCAGACTAAGCTCTCCTGACAAAAGGACTTTTATGTGAAAATGTCTCCACCAGGTTTTTTTTCTGGCACAGAAATGCAAACATTCATATCCCTAAGCAACAGTAATCTATTAGAGGCAAACAATGGTGGCACTGATATATGTAGCTTGTTGGGAACTCTACAGAAAATTCTGCCATAGATATACGTGTGTGTGCATGCGCGTGTGTGCGGATGTGTGTGCACCAATTTTTGTTTGAAATTTATTGTACTGTATTTGGTTTTTAATAAAAAATCCGCTTCATTCTACTCCCTTATAAAAGGGAGGATTGAAGCATACATTTACATAATAAATTTTTGCCACTCAATGAATAAAATCACAGAACAGCCTGGGCGTTAAGACCTCGCAAACTTCTCCTGAGCTTCTGTTCGCGCTCTGCCAGAGTTGCCACCAGCACCTCTTTGCAAGCTTTGAGAACGCCAGCAAAATCACCGAGGGCTACTGTGCAGGTACTCGAATGCACAGACAAAAATACTGCAATGTGTTTAAGCTTTGATTAGCTTTGGAGACTTGTTAAATGTCACTCTTCAGACAGAATAGCTAGGAAGATTTTTGCATGGTTTATAAAGTTCTGGTGGGCAACTATCTCACTACATCCAGCATAAGGGCCTTAACTGAGAGTAAAAATATCTGCTGTAGACTTTGCCTAAATCAGGTGGAAGACGAGATAAAAAGGGGAAGCAATCTAGTCAATCAATCAAAAGGATCAAACACTGCTAACCAGGTAGCACTACACAGTAAAAGCATGACTCTGGCAAGGTAGGTAGGATTGTACCCTAACCTGAGGGTGCTATTCAATTTTAATGGGAGCTTGCAGACCTAAAAACATGCATGCAATTCCTGGAACACATGAAACGAACCACTGAAGGTCGGGGATTACTTAGAGAACAGAAACATCACAGCTTTAAATAACGAACCCATAAAGTAAAGCTGCCACTGACTTTCTTTCACTGGTTGCACAGTGCAGCAGTAATGACCCTCTGGAGGAAAGCGAGTTCACTTTCACACCTCCAAAGCCGTACCAGTTTAACAGCCTCTTGGGCAGCACACATGCCATTGCAACCTGAACACTCTCCCCAGAGCTACACTTGTGAACAGTACAAAGGACAGAGTGTTCATTTAGCTGGTGTGAAGCAACAAGCTGCTCTTTAATTCGAACAGCTCTTGATGCAGGCTCTGAATGATGATTAGCACAGTATGAACTCAACAGTAAAATTTGTGATTCTGACTTCTTGTCACTGGCGAAGAAGTGCATCACACGGGGCACTAACGCGTGATTTGCTCAGCACTGACAGGCAGGTCGAGCAGTCTCCTCGTGAGCTCAAGTTCCTCTCAGGACTACAGACACACCCTCACATGGCAGGCCAGAGGCTCCAGCCTGAAGTGACTGGGGAGAGCCAGGTCCAGGACAGACCCCCTGCAGCTGACCACAGGGCAACGAGTAACCAACAGCTAGGGCAGCTAAGTCTTATCTTCGGACTCTTCCAGAACGATAAACCCCCAAAAGCACAGCCTGAAACAGGGACACGCTGCGGAAAAAAGAGCGCTGAAAACAACCTCCTACCCCAACTCTCCACGAAACTACTGAGGGAACCCTCGCGAGACCGACCTATTTATACCGGCGGTCGAAGAGAGCGACAGGCAGCCTAGCCAATGAGCGGCGCTCTCCCACGCGGCGCCCATTGGCTGCCGGCGGGGGCGGTGCTTGGCCGGTGGGCGGGGCGGAGCTCCGTAGGGTTCCATGGCGCTCGGGGCGGGGGGGAGCGGTTGCGTCGCTGACGGGGGAGGGGCGGGCGAGGGGAGCGAGAGCCCCGGCGCGAGCCGACACAGTCGGTGTCCGCCCGCGCCCGCCGCCGGCGCCCCGCGGCTCCCCCTACCGGAGCGCAGCGCGCAGGTGAGGATGGCGCCGGCGGTCAGCGCGTCCCGTTACCCCTCCGCGCCCCCTCCGCCGCCCTCGGAGCCGGCTTGGGAGCTGGCAGCCGGGTGGCGGCAGCTACAGCCGGCACCGCTTTTTTTTTGGGGGGGGGGGACGACGACACGACTAGGGCCGGACCCCCCCCCTTCTCTCCGCACCCTCCGGAGCGGGCGCGCAGCGGAGGCGCTTCCCCTCGCAGCGCCGCGGGTTTCTGCGGTGCCGCCGGAGGGAGGGAGGGAGGGAGGACGGGCGGGAGGGAGGCAGGCAGGCAGGCTGGGGGCTGTCCTGCTCGCCCATCTGCATGCGTGCACCCTTCTGCGCTCGCATGCACCTGCGTGGTGGTGGTGGTGGTGCGGGGAGCGCCTGCGGCTCCTTCGCGGGACTCGCTGCCGTCCCCTCCCTTGGGGCTGCCCGCGGGGCGTGTGGAGGGCGGCGCTGGGGTCCGGGGCAGAGCGGCGCTGCTCCCCCTCCTGCGGCTGGGGCGCCCGGGGCAGCGCTGCCGCCGCTACCCCTTCGCTCCCTGTCCACCCTTCCTCCTCCTCCTCCTCCTCCTCCTCCTCCTCCGCGCTGCGTGCCGGCAGCCCCCGGGGGCTTCCGCAGAGTTTGCAGTTCCCCGTCCCTCGTCCTTCCCCCAGCCTCTCGCCGGTGCACCGGGCGCCGCCGCGCAGCTCCCCGGACCGGCGCTCTCCCTCCCCTCCGTCGCCGTCAGCGCTCGCCCTCTGCCGCCCGGTAGAGCTGGCGGCGGCCGGTGCCGATCCTCCCCGCTGGGTTTTTCCCTTCCCCGACTAAAAAACCACCGCCGGGGCGGAGGGAGAGCGGGGAAGGTCCCGACTAACTCGGGACGGTTTCCGCGGAGGCGGCGGATCCCGCTCGCCCCGGGCTTGAGGGGACCGGGCTGCGAAATGGCAGGGCGCCGGCGAGCCGGAGGTAACGGCCGCTAACGGCGCTAACGGCGGGTGGCGGCGCCCAGCCGCGCGCCGCCGGCTTGGCCGGAGCGTGTCGGTGGAAATAAGGTGGAAGAGCCGCCGTCTAGCAAATCTTCTCCGCCCTTTCCTTCTTGTTTTCTTTTAATCACGGACCGTTCTCCCATGCCTTAAAGAATAACGTTTCGCACGCAGCACTCGCTGCCGCGGTGGGTGCTTTTGCACCTCCCGGCGGGATGGGATCCGGGCTCGTCTTTGCAGAAGTCTGGCACTCTTCGGGCTTCGATCCTGCACCATCTAACCCTTCAGCAACTATGGAAAGAGTCTTTGCAGGGGCATCGAAGTGTATCAGTTTTCATGGTTTGCAGTTGGAAATAAGTGTTGTGTGTATTTTGGGGGTGTCTAGGTACATACAGAAACTTCTTGGTTTATTTAAGATGTGGGTGCTGCTCGGCACCTGAAGGGCGCCAGGTGCCATCAGTACCCATGGCCTTCAGCATCTGGCAGGGCCATTCCTGCGTACAGTCTGCAGCGGGAAAGGTTCCGGTCATAACAGCGCTGGAAGATTTCATACGCTTCATCTATCTAGTTATACCCTGTCATAACATTGGCTCAAACTGGATTGAGCCCCTCAGTTAAATTTGTTTAGTTTGTGTTGTAAATTATTGAACAAAACTGAAGTGACCACCTGGGTGTTAAATAATTTATGTGTGTCTACACATGGGTTTCTGCTGGTTTAACTATATACATTTTTAAAAGCTGGAACGCTTCTGGTTCATGCATGGCCTTGATGTATGCAGTTTGATACGGTGAAATGCTTGAATAATCTTAAGTACTGCTGAGCTGTAGCTGAGCTGCTGGTGCCTGTGCTAAGAGGAGTGGGTACAACACCAAAAGAGAAGGATAAAAGCAGAATCAGCCAACTCAAAACCATGACAATTATTAGTTTGATACGATTTTGTGCATATTCACTGCTAATTGAATCACGTTGCTGCGGGAGTTTGTGGTTTTGTTTTTTTCTGTTTTGTTTTTGTTTTTCTGAACTCTTTCAGGCAGTATTTTTTGTGGATTCAGATAGCACAGTGAGAAGCCCTGATCACAACATCTTGATTTTATTGCAGCAAATGTAAAAATGATGCCCACATTTTCTGGCAAGGCAGGCGGTTCACTTTCCTTGCATTATCAGGTGATATTTTTACTTTCCTGGCTGCCCTTTCTTATTTGCATGCTGGACCAGCTGCCTGTTGCCCCCACTGGGATAATCTGTCTAGCTTGTAGCATGGTCATTTGTGCACACCTGAGCTGCTCCAGAGAGATCTGACTGCTGCTAAAATCATGGTAAAGGTAGATTACAGTTTAGGCATCCTTGCTTCAGTGCCACTTTAGCTGCGTTAAACCGTTAATCCATGTAGACAGGCTGTACAAAATGCTGCCGTTTTGAGATCTTTGCCTCTCCTTGCTATTGAAGTTCACCCAGATTTTCATCTCACTTAATTATTATTGCCTACCCTTCCAGCTTTTTTTGTGTCCATCTCCTATTCAAAGTACTAGTGCTGATGATATTTCCTGGCATGCCGTGCTCTCTGTGTAACCTTTCTATAGGTCTCTCAGTTGTCTTTATCTTTCATTGTGTTGAATTCAGGTTCCTCGTATCGTAAGGCCTTTCACAGTTCTTCTGTTCCTGTTCATTATTTTGTTCCTTACTGAATTTTACCATCCATTCTGTCTGCTTCCCCATGTACTTGCGTGTGTTCCCTTCCTCGTAGGTACTATGTGATTTCTGCGTTAATGTTAAAGCCACAAACCTATCTGTGTGTAAAGTTTTTTGAAGCAAAGCACGTTACTAGCATTGTATGTGAGGTAATCTTAGTCAGAAGGTAAACGCTTTCTGTAACCTGGATATTGTGACCAGGATTTGAATGCAAGAGCACGTAGTTTTGCAACTCTGTTCTCTTCCGTTCATTTGTTAATTGTGCCTGTTGGTTACGTCTTGTTTTTCAAGCTCTTCAGTAAAGGTAGTGTGTGCTGTTGTACAAGCTTGGGAAGAGTAGTTCAGATTTGGCTGGAATCTCTTGGTACCGTAATAACAAAAAGTATTTTTTGCCCGTTGTTCTAAATGCACCCAGGCAAGAGAGTGACAGAGATTGCTTTCAAGAAAAATTCAAAGCAAGTTATTTATTGCTGGGTAGCATACTTGTATCAGATGTAGTTTATAGTGGGGAAAAACTGGCAGTGCCTTAAAAGAATGTCAAATGTTAATGTTTGAACTACTGTAAAGGATGATTTAGTGCTTTAAAAACAAATCCCTCCCCCCCCCCCCCCCCCCCGTTTTAAAGTTGGTTAATTTATTTCCCTGTTGTCTTTGTCTTGCTCAGTTAGGACAGTGTAGTTAGATGCTGGCTGTGTTTGGCCAGCTGAGGATTTCTAATCCCACAATATGGAACATTCATCTGGGATAAAACTGAACTGTAGGTAATTTCTGTGTTTTGTCCTTGCGCTTGTGTGGTGGAGATAGAGGAGTGATATGGTCGTATCACGGCATTTTGTGGGGCTTTTGGGTTGTTGCCAGTTGCTATAGATTGAGCAGTCTCTGCATGTGTGACTGTAGCCTGGGCTTTAGCTACAGCTAAGCTAGGAAAAAAAATGGTTGTGGATGGATCAAATACCCTTGCACTGAGCAGAGAAAGATGAATGATGTAGGTTTGTGAATGCTCTTTAAAGCTCTGGTCTGTCAATTTGCTGGGGACCGTTCTGTTGCTGCAAGTAGATTAGGCCCCACTGGTTTCAGAGGGGTTTTGTTGAAGTGAGTACTTCGGAGTGGGGCCTCGAGTTGCTGGCTTCCTGAAAACAGCTCTTTTGTCGGTTCATAACCTGCCAGAGTGACACGTGATCTTGCCTTGAGTTTATGATAAAATTGTAATGTTGGTGATGTGTGTGTTTTTCCTTTAAGGACCAAATTCATGAGAAATACAGTTCTTCCAGATGTGAGCAATCTTAACAGAAAACAAATTAAAAAGTTCTATTCCCTGAGCTGAGACTGAGGCAGTGCGAGGGGGATATATGCAAGCCACAGTAATGAGTGTACAGTAGTGTTTCTTTACTGTATTGTGGTACATGAGGGCTTCTTGTAAATATTTTTGGCATAATCTGTTAAAATTTTGTTCCCTTTAAACAGGAATAGAAGAATAAAGAGAAGTTAATCTGCAAGAACTATAAGAAAGCTTACAACAGTTTGGAATGGATTGATTTATGATACCTCTGATATGTGAGAGCTACATTTCGTGTCGCTGTTGGCCAGCTGCTGCTGGTGGACTTCAGCTGACTTCATTGCAGCAAGCCCAACAGATAGGTCCTCATCGCTAATAGAACGTAAACAAGTGTGATGCTGAAATGAGATGAGGCTCCGAAATGGAACTGTGGCCACCGTGTTAGTTTTCATCACTACTTTCCTCAGTTTGTCCTGGTATACTGCATGGCAAAATGGGAAAGGTAAGTAAAAGGCTCCAAAACAAAATTGACCTTAATGTAGCTGTATGACAGAGGAATGAATAGCACGGGCATGTGTGCTGCTGCTCTGTGTTAGCAATCTGTAAATTGCTTGTCGACTAGTTGTGCTCCAGAAGGTATTGCCTTGGTGAGGAATAAACACCTGCTAGTAGATTCAGGAAAATTAACTTAGAGTGATCCTGATGTAAAGAGAAAAAAAAAAATGTACCTGAAGAAAAAACAAATGCTGCTCTTGGAGGAAGGGGTTGGTCCAGGCTGAATAGTTGTGTTTTGTTTAGGTTTTTTTTTCCTGGTTTATAGTTGTTGGAAAAACATATGGTCTCTGATTGGGCTTTTTGTTGTGGTTTTTTTTTCTTTTCTCTTCATGTAACATATGGCCAATGGACCTGGCTAGAGAATGTTATTTTTGGTGCTGCTTTCTGTCTTCCCTGATGATTCAGTGATGATAGTGGCAAACTGCCAATCAACATTGTTGAAAGACTTTTCTTGCTGTCTTTGAATGAAATGTAAAATATTTCTTGTCAGAGTGTGATATAAGAAATAAAGTAATACAAGTAAATTGACCACGTAATGGGAAGTGTGTCTGTTATAATAACATGAGCAATCTCATGAAATAATCAAGTAATTATTGTGTGTAATAGACTTCTACCTTTTTATGTATCTTTGTTGATCTCAACTGCACTCCACATGAACCTCGGAAAATTCAGTTTTTCTGAGGGTCAGGACTGTTTACTGCAAGTAAGATGTTTTGGTTTTGTCCTTCAGTAAAGCAAATAAACTTGTTCAGCAATGGTTTCTAGAAGAAGAAAGGGATTTTATTGGGGTGTTTTTTTTTTTCCTTTATAAACGTCTGATCTCTTGAAACATAGACTATGTCCTTCAAAGATCAAGTAATTTTAAAACACATATTCTGTCTTAAGTGAGATTGCTACGTGGTTTGTTCTGACTGTTCTGCTGAGAATGTTGTCTTCAGCTGTGCCTTAGGTTCAGTAAGAGGAAGCTGATGTTTTCCAGGAATACTGTCTGCTGTAGCACAGCCAGCTTGTAACCCTTATTTGAGCATAAAAGAAGCAGATGAGTTCTGTTGGCATATTGATTCCTCCCCCCCACATTGGGCACTTGTCAGAGAAGCAGATGCTTTGTGGTGTGATCTCAGCTGTAGCAGTTGGTCGGTAGGCTAGCCTTCTGAATGTAAGCAACAGGAAAAATGTCAGGTTCTCGAGGTTGTGGTGATATACGTATAGATCTTTTAATTGGACAACAGGAGTGTAGACGTGCCAAAGACTGACAAGAAGAGGATATTTGAATAGCACTGTAAGTAGTATTTTCTTTGTTTTGGCTAATACCGTGTTCTCTAGTTAGATTTTATGTTACTGATTCATTTCTTGCTGAAGAACCTCACAAGAATTTTGCTTTCAATTCAGCAAATATATATCTCTGAAATTTTCACTTTGTTTTTCTTTCTTACTTGGCATATGAATTACAAGTCTTGTTCTCTTTTGTCAAAGCATAACACAAAGAAAAGTGTCCATTAAAAGAAATTAACAGAAATCTGCTATTTGGAGAGTACTAGTATATATGGCACTTGGTGACAATTTAAGCTTTTGTTGGTCAGACTGCTCTATTTTTTATACTTTTTTTTTCCATCTGAATGCTTAGAATCAATACTTTCTTAATGTTGGTATAAAAGTTTTACATTTATCTTCTTCCAGATCTTGCTGTTGAGCATTAAGATGGTAATTTGTTAAATAAAAATCAGTGTAACAAGATGTCAGTACTGTGTTAATTAATCATAAATCACAGTTATGAAACTGCAGTCCTGGTAATTTGCTCTTAAGGTGTTGCTTCAAGAGAATCTTACATGTAGAATATTGTTTTTTAAATTTTACTTTACTTTTTAACTTACATTTGGCATTTTATTAATTTGCACAGATTGTCTAAAACCAAAACAGATTTGGGTTCATTTAGTACCATGTTTTCCATTAGAGACATTTCTGCACCAATAGAAAAGGTTCAGAAACTGATGATATGTATTTATTAATAATTTTTTTCATATTTGATATAATTTATATTTATTAAGTAAGCCTTGTAGGATGGTATCTTAATTTGTTGATAACATTTTCATTACAAATTATTGAGTGGCTCAATTAGAAGCAAATACAGTGCTTGCTGTTCCTGTTCATTGAAAAGCTATGGGGTGTTACATACTCTGATCATCATCTTTTGTTATTTATTACATTTATGTGACATGCACTAGATTCCTGTAGGTATTTGTCAGTCTTTGGACAGGAAAGTAAATTTCCACTTGGAAAGAAAATACTGTTTACATTTTTAAAAAGAAAAAGCCAACCCCAAAATTGCTAGCTTCTCAGTGATAACTGAAACAAATTTTGCTTTTTAAAAGCAGAAGCATAGTGCCTTGTTTCTAACATCCCTAATCCAGTCTTCAAGTGATTAATTTTAATTGAGGAACTAAAACCTTGGATAATTGTCACATAAAACACAGAACCATTTGCAGAATAGCGGTAAGACTGGGATGATGTGATATTTTTGTAGATCATGTCTTCCTCTAGTAAATATACCTAGTCCCAGTCTATGCAGGATAGGATTTAGACACTTCAAAGCGATACAGGCTTTGGTACTAATTTAAAGTGCAAAAATTTGTCTCTGCAGAACAGTGCTTTTCAAACTTTAAGGATATGCTGAGAAATTGTCGGGAGTTGAAGAAAATACTCTGTCTGAAGTGCCATCACTGGAAACAGCATGGCTTTAGCTTACCCGGTGGTCTGATGATGTAAATAACCTTTAACAGGGCAGATATTACTCCTTGGATGAAAATGAATAGATGGCCAGTTACATGGCTTTCCTTTTAAAGTTAACTGTGTTTGAAGAAGGTTGATTGAAATACCCATGGTTGTTGGAGAGAGTCTCTAAAATTAAGTCAAGATCTTTGTAACTTTCTGGACACTGTGCAATGTCTGGAAGCATTGGAGTTGGAAGGAGGCAGTACAAGCCCTGAATACACGTGGGAAAGACCTCTCGTGGGATTCATGAACAAGAGTTCTAAGACTGCTTTCTAGGAGTTAAAAATGTGCTGTAGTTAGCCCAAATGAATTCGGTGTTGGAAATCAAATATTGCCAAAATGCAGATTTCTTTGGTGCACAGAAGGAGCACTTTTAAAGGATCTGCAGTCACTTCACATTCACAGTTACTCGGTTTGGTGTCAGATGCCCTTGAAATCCTCATAAGACTGAGCCCTTAAGCAAGTGATAACTTTATGCTTAACACCATCTCTTTTGACTGAATCATGCTTTTTGGTACTACTGACCTGCTCAGGGTCACAGGTCACCACCTCATCTGTGAGCTACAGAAATGCAGTGTTTTGTTTTTTTTTTTTTATCCTAAAGGCACTGCTCTTAAGAAGATCTAACCAATACAAAACAGTACTGCATACCTGTTTCACCAGTCACAAAAATTACATTAAAGCTGTTTTGTGCTATGTAGAGAGCATAGTCTTGATGCTTTGATCTTTAATGTGACTAGTGGTCTGAGTACATAATGTTCCAGGAAAAGCCTTATGCTCCATAATGCTCAAGAACCTCTTCATCCTGTGTCAACAAACTTCCTGATGCCTGTCACCAGCATGGAAATTGGTAAGGAAGGTAAATAGCTTTACTGAATTAGGGCAGGCATAGTAGGATGAAACTGCTCAGGAAAGCATTCATCAACCTCATCACTTTGCTTCCCATGTTAAAGTCCTACTCCGATCCTGCTGCCTTTGATTAAAAAAAAAAAAAGGGCAGTTTTTTTGTTTAAGATATGCGTACATTGTTCTTGGTGATAGACAGTAGTTGGCAGTGTCTTGCATCACGTTTGGAAGGCATTTGGCTACTTGAAGTGGTGAGGACCTGTATGGAATATGTGTCTTGAAAATCTGATGTGACTTAACCCTTCAGGATTGTCTAAACTATGTAGTTTTCAAAGCAATCTGCAACTAGTAGTGTATGTCATCTTTTTCCCATGTAAAACATTCTTCTCTAACAATGAAGAATTACTCGGAAAAGCTTCTGTTTTTCAGTTCATCCAAGGGTGGTGGTGTAACCATGGGATTTCTTCACTGTATGAGGATAGCTTACTTTAGTACACTGACTTAAAATCACATGGGAAGACCTCCAAGAGGACTTTTACTTTTGGGATATTTAACTAGCTTCCTAGTTTGCTAAATATTCCCTCATACTTAAGTAATGATGGTTGGAGCTACTGTTTTAAGCATGATGTTTTCTCTCATTTGGAGAGAAAATGGCCTGGGCTGTATAATAAAACTGTTGTCATCTTTCTCCTCTGGCTGTTTTCATAAAATTAGAATTACTGCACTCTTTGTCAGCTACAATAATCATAAGTGCTGAAAAACATCTAAACTTAACACCAAGCATAAGAAAACCTAACTGAGACTAAAACAAAAGGCCTCAGCCAATGGTGGAAAACTTTGGAGTAAGAACCAGGAATTTTAATTCCCTGAGGGAGGAGAATCCTACAGAACCATGGAGGAAACAGGGCAAAGAGGACAGGAGATGTATGGATAGGTAGATTTTTTTTTTTCTTGGCAGTGGTTATGCAAATAATCTCTTTAAAAATAGATCAGAAATCTGAGAGATACATGTTAGTATTTTGCAACCGTAACCCACCTTAGTTTATGCTTTGATCCTCAGAGAAGCTGTTATTGGAGTAAATGCTGATTACAGTCTTCTGGCTGCACATTCTGATTTTCAGAGTTATGTGCTGATTTCCCACTGATGTGAATTAAGACTGACAAACCAAAAAAACTAAATGGACTGTAATCTGGGAAGAGTGGAGGCAGGGGAAGGGGAGGGATGGGACAGGATGGGATGCTAAAGGAGAAAGTGCTTGTAACAGTTTATGCCAGTCAGCTTGTTTGGCCGGGGGGGTGGGGCGGCGGGAGGAGGGAGGTCTTGTTTTCTTTTCCGTTAAATAGAAGGGAAACACTGGTTTCCTTTGCAAATTCTGTTGCAGATCCTTCAGGAGTTGAAATTAAAGGAAATAGGAGTTTCCTTTTTCTTTTGAACACCAGCACATGAACATTACTCCAGTCTTGGTCTAAAATACACTTCAAGCTTGGTTTCCAAAACTGACAAATTGGCGTATAGCTTTTTGATATTAAAAAATAGGAGTTGAATTTCATTAAGGCCAATCAGGAACATAGGTTTGGAATGGTTACTGAGAGTCATGTGCAGGTAGTTAACATTCTGTCACAAGTGAATTGAGCAGAATTGCTGTTCCCAGCTGTTCAGGTGGGCAGTGTTTAGGTCTGTGGTATCTTTGTAGCCGTCTTGTGCCTGATGCAGCAGAACTCTGACACCGGTGATTTTGGTGAGCTGCGGTGGAAAGGATCATGACAAAAGTGGCTTTTGCAGCACTGCCCTGCCCCTTGCTTTTTTTGTAACCTGCTAGCTAGGTTAGCTCAACAGTTTACGGTATCCTAAAACTTGGTTGCTACCAGAGTATTTAATGTGACCAGACTCAGCTAACATCTTGAGGTACTGCTCTTGATTGTGGCCCATCCCTCAGAACGGGGAAAGGCAATACTTTTTGCTCTGGGTGGCTTAATACTACTTCAGCCTGAGTCTTCTATGCTTGCGTGACTCCTCCAAAATGCTGGTTGCTGCTCCCATGCAGACATGAGTAATTTAGCCAACCCAGGAAAGAAAGTTGCACCTGACCCAGCTGCTCATACCTTAACAGCTCTACTGTAAGAGATGTATATCTATGAACGTGTCTACTAAGAAACCTTTGCAATGGGTTGTAAGCTGGTATGTATTTATCTTCTTGCTAATAACTTTTCTTCCTAGAGCTGTTAAAATAGATACATGTAACATTTTTAACAGCACGAGGGGCTTTGCAATGATCAGTCCTGGTTTTGGTGGTGGTTGATATATTCCTTAGTGAATTTGGGTGGTGAGAGGGAGAGATTTCTTACAAAATTTCAAACAGCACCATGCTGGAGGAGCAGTGAAGGTAGGCAGAGAGATTGAAGTTTAAAATAACTTATGCAAATTGGAGACCTAGTCAGGAAGGGGGGTGAAAAAAGGGTTGAAGGTAGGTGAAAGAGCCCCAGACAAAATATGAGGTGCAGTAAAGCAGAAGAAAATCAAATGTATACATAAAGAATGGAGAATAAATTTGATGTTAGGATTCTAGTTAGGAATAGCAGTTTACTGTAAATCGCATGCTAAGTGTGAGTCATCACTTTATTGCAGAAAACAAAAGAAATTGAACAGAAAAGGGGTGTTAAGGAAGTAAAGTAGTATGAAGCTTACTACTCCAGCAAGACACAGGAAGTCGTCTTTCTGCTGTGCTTGGCACTGTGTCCACTTAGAGATGGTGCACTGCAAAGAAAATAGATTCAGTAGGTGGGGTTCAAAGGAGCAACAGGTGATCAAAGATCTAGAAAATCTACACTGTAAGGGAAGGATCAGTGTCCTGACATTGCTTAGTTTAAAGGAACAGTGTGAGAAGAGACAGGAAGATAATTTTCAAATACTTTAAAAGGTCTTGCCAAAAAAAAAGACACAATCTGTTGCTTGTGGCCATAGTGAATAACAGGATATAAGGGACTGAAATTGAAAAGGGAGAGCAAGGTTAGGTAGTGGAAAAAGTTTTTTGTAATGTCAAGTACAGTTACATACTGGAGTAGATTGTTGGGAGGGGTGAAGAATTTCCATATAGACATTTTCAAGAACAAGTTAAACCAATGACGACAAGTAAAAGACACCATTACCATGTTTGGTACCAACAGAGAGTTGGACTAGCACAAAAAGACTGAGTTACACTGTTTTTTTTTAAAGTCAATATGACACTCCCAAAATAAGTCTTAGGTAGGAAAGACCTATAGCTGGCAAGAATGATCTAACTTTGAACTAGCTATCTTGCTGAAACTAGTTTTGAGCAGGGGGTTGGACTACACGACCCCTAGAAGTCCCTTCTAACCTAAGTTATACTAGGTGTTCGTGACCTTTGCCAAGTTTATCTCTTCTTGTGCCAAAAGCAACATGCCAGTCCATTTCATTACTAAATAATATTGATGTTTGCATGAGATATGAGAGTTGCCCTTTATCGTAAAATCTGATCCCTTAAAATATATAAAATGTTTGCTTGTATTTTAGCAGATTCACTTAACCTTTTATTGTTAATGTCCACAGTCCTTTCTGTAGCTAGGAACGATGAAAATACTGTGTTAGAAAAATCTCAAAATGTGACTTGTTTTTATTTTCAAGTGTGATTTTTTTTTTTAATTTTTTTTCCCTCCCTCACCCCCATGGTTTAGTGGAGTATCTTATTCAGTGACCTTATTCCTGCTGTGTAATCGTGACTTTATTTGCTGCCTGGATAACAAGAAAGCTTTTTCCATTATTGATGTAGTCTTTAGGATTAGAATCCTATAAGTTGTTTCTTTTTAGGATGAGACACTGGTAAGTCTATAATTTTAGTTCTGTGTATAATGCACTATGTTTTGTTTTCCTGAACATAACAGAAAGTGAATAGAAAGTGGTTTCCTTGCTCACAGTGCAAGGCTTTATTCCAGCTAGTCTCTGCCTAAAAAGCAATTACTCTAGACAGTCTTTTAGAGCTGTGCTTCCAGCGGCTTTTCTGGTTGTCTCCTTGGCTTTCACGCATCTTCTGTCTATTCCTGCAGATGCTTCCCACAGATGTGCCACCCATCTATCTAACAGTAAACAACAGAAACCCTATTTTTGCTTGCAGGAGTATGTAATTTTACTATCTTAGGCTAGGAAATAATTTAAAAGTTCCCTATGCTTATTAAGCATAAATGTTGCTTTTGTAGCCCGCAGATAGATCAGTCTCACATATCAATGCCATGAACATCTAACTTTCCTCAGGCAGTTCAGAGATGGGCTGAACTAAATCTTTTTTCCATTACAAATTACTAGTAAAGTAGTTGCGTGAATAAACAGCCCTCATACTTAGTCACACGGTCCCTAGAGACAAACTGTCAAGGTAGTGTTGGAGAGAGATTTGAATAAAACAAATGTGATGGGATCACATTTGACTTCCAAGGTGGTTATTAATTTGCAGCAATGTGGGAGCATGGTGAAGCTTTGATCCCGAGTTGTTTGCAAGGAGACAAATTAGAGAGAATATGTTCTCAGAAACAGAGCTTGTTCAACAGTTGTCAAGGCACAAAGAAACAAGGAGCATCAGCAACCTCAACCCACTAGCACGTGTGGAAACAATAATCAAACTTCTGCAATGCTTGGATTTTGTGCCCAAGGTAATAAGAATTTCTGAAAGTTTCAGCTCTTAGAATAGCATCGTTAATTGTGAGGTGGTAGCACTCTTCTGACCAGTTATCTTTTGATAGATGGCTTTTCTTCTAATGTATTAAAATGTTAAACATTTGGCTGTGGATCTACCACTACTAATCTCATTTTAATTTAGGAAGCTAGCTTTCTTGTTGTAGTTCCTGGCCTGTATGTGTGTATTTTGTTGGTTTTTGAGGGGAGGGAAAGGAACGGTTTAAAGTAAGAGTGTCTTGATTTACATGTACAGAAACTCACAGTTATTGACAGTTCAGTGGTAGGAACAAATCATGTTGAAGTCTTCAGAAGCTTCCAGGGTGTCAGAACTGAACGGTTGCTTTTTCTTTCTGTGTCATGATTCTGCTTTCCTGTGTGCTTTGTTTCCTTGCCACATTGGTCTATAGCTGAGTTAAGATGCTGTGTATTCTCAGATGGATTAACTCTCAGTCTGAGCCCTGAATGTTCAACAGTGTGTGAGCATATAATATGATGATTCATGGAAAAGGTTTGGGATACATTCAGCTGGGGTTTCCTGGACATGACTTCTTTTTCTTTGTGGAAATCTTGCCTGGACAGAAATCCTTCAGATGTAGGGCCTGTTAGCCCTGGATGGGTGGATGCTGCTGCACAGGCATCATGTTGCCGACCAGGTTACTGCGTGACCAGAAATACTGATTGTGTGCACCGTAAGTGAAACCTTTGGGAACTTTTATGTAAGTCCATATTTGTGATAAGTGGTTGCTGAGCAGTTGCACAATAGTCCATGTGCTTTTGGGATGTCTGAGAGGGATCAGCCACTCAGTTACTGCCCGATTGGTTGGCATATGTGCTGCAAGTCACATTCTGGAGGATGTATAGAGGTGCATGTGTTGTAGAGTTTGTTTGCGTGGAAGTGTCAGGGTTAAACATTTTCACTTTGCACAAACGTATCTGTTGATCTGAGAGGCTTTAGATAGAAATAGTGGAGACCTCTCTAAAACTCCCATGTGTAGACACGTGGTGGTAGAATAACTGTTTTGTCTCCTGATGTAAATAGGACACACACATTCGTAGGTAGAGGTGCCTTTTTTTAGGTCAGGGCTCATTTTCCCCTGTTCTCCTCCTCCACACTGCTTTACTGAGAAGGCAGCTGTATACAGTAAATGTGCAATTTTATAGTATACAGAGACTAATGCTTGGCCCTGTAATTGTAATATGTTGCTTTAAACCTAACTGTATTTTAACTTAGTTTGATAAAGTCTTTAACTTGGAACAAGCTATAACTGAATGGAAGACTTTTTCTCTTGTGTTTCGGGGATCCAGAGATGAGTTGCATCGGGTTTTGTGGTATTTTAGCTATGCATAGATTTGCAGTGATCAAAGTTTTGAATTGGGTGAAGTTGAGAGTTTGTCCTCATGCAGGAAAAAACCTGATGCTAGGATATTCACAATATGTTCGTATATTTGGTACCAATGAATGGCTTCAAGTTGTTCTCTAGTGCAGTCATAATGATAAATTAATGACTCAGGTAATGAAAGTAGGATGGCTGTGGTTAACTTCTCAAAAGTTAAAATGTCACTGTAGCTTCTTTTGCCTTAAGACATGCCGCTGTATCCTCTTATTCCCTCTGTCACTCCTTCATAATATTTTTTTTTAGTCTGTCTTCCTTGCTTGGTTCAAATGTGGTGTTGTCAGTAACGCTGTGTTCCTGTAAATTGTGAGGAAACAGGCTGTTAGGACCAGGACAGAGCCTCTACTTGGCCCCATGGAGGGAAGGGCTGGAGCTCAGCAGCAGTGTTGGGCTGCTGACCCACGCAACGGGTGCAGAGCTCTGTCTGCTGCAGCACTGCTGTCTTTTGCTAGTGGTTAAAGGCAGATGCTGTTAATGCGTGGAAGAATTTACATGTATGGGAAGACATACATGGGGGACAACATAAGGAATTGTGTGCCAAGGGCCAAAAGCTGGTTCTGCTGGCTGGGGTTATGGTGGCAGAAGAACAGAAGGTCCTGGGGTGTGGATGGGAGCCTTGGAGAAGAGCTGAGGTCACTGGGATAGATGTGCCAAGGTAAGGGGTAGTAAGTAACCTCACGGAACACGTCACGTAAGTGAGAAGGGGTGGAAACAGCTGTAGGAAAACAATTCTGTGAAACTTGTGTGGATGCAGTGTCTGTGTTCGGGTTTGGGTGTTCCTTCCCCACCCCACAATCTTGGCTCTCACTAGGTACACAAAATTACCAGAGTGCCAGGTGAGAGAGCTGTTTTATTTAAGACTCAAGCAGACATTTACACATGAATTATATATATATATATATATAAATCTTTGATTGTTCTTCATGATACTGCTGGTTTCATCCTACTTCGAAGTGTAGGACAAACTGCTTGTGATTGTGTTCACGGGTGTATTTTTGTACTTGGTCCTCTTTTGAATTAGTGGAGAATAATCTTTTGGGTCTGGCAAGAATCTGTGCTTAAGCCATTTGCTTTTATCTGTGTCTGGTCTTGTGCCTCTTACTTACTGTTTGTACGTGTTTACTGGCCTCGTTAAATGTGCCATAGAAGAAAAAGGTATTCATGGCTGCTTTGCTATGTTGTTTATTGAGACATTATAGATGCATTTTTTTCAAATGGAAGCTAAATGTAGGGGGCTGATTGTTAAGCTAAAGGGGGTGTTGCCGTTTGTGGTATTTAAGTGAAACTATGGAGTTGGTGGCTGATGCAATTAACTCTATTCTTCTTTCTCAAAAAAAGCTTTACAGCTTTTTCTTTATACTGCAATAATGTCATAAAAGTAATGGGACACTTAATATGGCTGTTTTGATTTGCATCTTTCCAAAGTAAAAATGGAATTTTACATACAATTTTTGTAATGCAGAAAGGTTTTTGAACAAATCTTTAGCAAAAACTAAAGTCTTTCCTGTAAGGGAAAATCAAAGTAGACTTTATTTCAATTTGTCTTAAGATGTGATTTATAGCCACATGATGCTTCTTGGATCTCTTCTATGGAAATAATTCCTACACTGTGCTAGTTCTTCCACAAACTGCTTCCTTATTACAGAAGGATTAATATGAAAGCTGTAATTCTATGCAGAAACCTTAACCCATTTGAAATACAAATGGAACTGCATTTCCCTGTGGTGTTGTAGCATGACAAACTAATGTTCAATAATATTGATGAAGAGTAGTGTAATGGGAAAGTAATTAAAAATATGTAATTAACATGGTGATTTGGGAAAGTTAAACCAAAATATTAATATTATGCACTGAGTATTTTGGAAACTCTGTACTTCTCACCAAAAAAATTAAAAATTTCAGCTTCTTATACCATGTGATGTATTCCAATGGCCTTAGTCAAGTCTAACTAGAAACCAAGTGGTGCCTTCTCTAACCTCATGAAAACATGTTTGTTGCTGCTTCTAGACCATTCTTTTCCTGTTTATGGCTTTGTTTGCCACGACTGAAATTCTGCTCTGTTGAAGTATATTATTTTTTCTAGCAGTTGCATATGCTATAAACAAACATGTCCATTCATCCTGTCCTCCTGCCTTGATTTTTTTAACTTTTTACTCATTTTCTTTTTATTCATATGAAAGATCTGTGAAACAATGACAAAACAAATATGATACATAGAGACCACGTTAGAGTTGAGATTAAACTAGTTTCAGGTGTCCAGGTAGGGTTGAATTTTGAACTGGTGTAATGCCATAATTGCAGGCTTGAGGTACACTAGTGGTCACAATTGCATATTGATTATGTGATGGTCATCTCTAAACCATACCTGATTCAGTGGCGGTTTTTTCAAATACAGACCTATATATGTGTATTATAATGCTCCTCCTAACTAGAATTTAAGTCTGTCATCAATAATCTCTGCGTTATGGTTATTATTTAAGACATTTGGGTGCTTCCAGAAGAAAAAGTACTAAACTTGCACCTTATTCTCAACTTTTAACCAAGAATTTTTTATTTTATCCTTTGAATCAGGAGATCCCTCAACACTACGCACTAGGGGAGGAACTGGCTGGCTTTGGTTCCAGCTGTAAACGTTGTGTTATGTTAGCAACACAGTTTACTGGTGTAACAAGAGCTGGAGAAGGGGAAAAAAGTAAGTTGATTTCAGATCAGTTCGTTTTCTGAATTTTCTTGTGTAGTACATCATGAATACAAGCAATAATGTGTGTAACCTTTGACTAAAACTTTATGTCTTTAATCTTAAAATATAGCTATAAGTGTAGGTGTTAAAGCAGGAAGTTGATGTGGGGGCATCAGATATGTAAAAGATTTTAAAAAAGTGTAGAATACAGGTTCAGTTTATGAATGGCTGTTTGCAAGATGTGAGTGTCAGGATTAGAAGAGGCTTGAATGATTATCAAATTGATTTGGAAAATTGGTTTACTGTTTGTGCACCCTAGTTTGGATAATAAACATTTTCAACAAAAATGTTTTTACTGTGAGCTTTTATGGAAACTTGTTTTCTCTTTCAAATCCCTTTTCCAGTTTTAACTTATCAAGTCAATAACAAGGAGAATCAAAGACCCTACTTTCATGAATTCTGTTACGGCAGAGAACGCTGTTTTAGTAAATTGAATTAGAAATTCAGTAGCTTATAAAAAGGTGGTATGCAGAGAAATATTTTTCATTTAAAAAATAATAAAAAACTCCAGGAATTTGAGACCACTAGATAGCACGAATATTTTGATTTGATATCTTAATATAGGTATATGTGCTTGTTTGTAGATAGTAGCTGAAAATACTGTCTGACTGAGGTTTGAGGAGAAACGTGAGATCTTACAGATGGCTTGTAGTCAAACTGACTGTAAGGGGTTGAGTTACCTAAAGGGTAATTACATTTGTTTACACTGTCAGCAAAACTGTAAGTATTTCAGGGGTTGTCTCTTGTTCTCTTTTAACAGATATGAAAGAATTGTGTTTTACCAGGGTTAGATTTTGGTATTATTTTTAATGCTGAAATTACGATACCACACAGAGATGCTGATCGTTACGTTATAAAGCCCCGCTCTGCTAGGACCAGTGTAAGCGGTTATGGCTTCTTGTTAGAAATGAGCATAATTAGGTATTATGAGTTTTAAGAAGATATTCTTGTTTATTGGTAGCAGTAAAGTGTAGGTATATATATAAACACATTTAAACTAAATTATGGAAACAAACAATAAATGGATGCAACATGTATGCTTAATGCATGCATTTCTGCAGAAATGTGCAATAGACTCTTTTATTTTAATATGTTAAAAAATGCAGTGTTTTAGTCCTTCAGTGTTGCCAAGAATGCAGGCTAGATATTGACCTAGCCTGTATCTTAAAAGTGTGTTTCAGTGCTATGATTGTAACACTTGCCTAAACTGGCGCTGCATGCTTGCTTGAGCAGTAGATCTTCTGCATAAGATTTTAGTCAGAGTTGTAGCATGGCTTTTTAATTGGCAGTTAGTTTGAAAAAATAATCGTGACATGATCTTTGTAAAAGCTGTCATGGGAAATTGTGTTCCCATTTTTGAGGTAATACTGCGATGTTATTGTTGACCATTTCCTAGTTGCTTTTACACTGTTCTACACTTTGAGTCTTGTGCAAGACAAGTAAAAAATATCAAAGTGGAGGGTTTTGGTGAAGGTTGTTTGAAGGTAACATTTTTCTGACACTAAAGAGTTAATGTCCAAATTACTTGAATTCAATGGATTGCATACTTAGCTGAGCTCTTATATTAATTTCTTAAACTGAACTCTTTGTGCTATGTATGTCTACAACAGAAGTTGCAATAATTTTCCTTGTACAGCTTTGCATTTTGGGAATAGATTCTACGAGGCTTTTATTCATTCCTTAGTGTTTCTATTCAGGGCTAGAGATGTGTTAAATGCTGATTGCTTATTGTGGAACTGATTTAGCGTATGATTTCAGTGACCTTTTTATATGACTTTCCCTTTAAAGAAGAAATGCCAGCAGAGTTGACAGTGCTTCTTAGCTGGAAAAACCAAATAGCTGGAACCTAAAAAGCCCTGGGGATTACACTCAGCGGTATAGTCCTGGGCAGTGTTGTTTACTAGGTAAAGAAGTGTGAATGCTAGTTAACAGTCAGACCAGGACAAAGAACTTGCAAATGTGAGATTTTTTTTTTTCCCCATCACTGGAGCTTGCTGTTCTTTCTTTTAAAAGAAGACCTTCATCTCCAGTGCTGGCAATAAGTCTTCTCAAACAAATCATGTGTTTAATTATCCTTATTGTCTGAAGCCAATGCACAGACAGAACACCATATGCTTCTGTTGACCTGACCTTCTTAGTCGTGGGTGTCTGGATTTTCTGATATGTTATTCTTTTTACTCCTTGTGTCCAAAGGAACATTCAAACCCTCTGTCAGCCCTCATCAGTGGAGATTTGAGAGTGGTGTCATAGTGTATTTTATAACTGTATAGAAAATTTTCTAAACTGTGACCTTCCTGTATTGAACAAACTGTATATAGAGGCAAAGGTGAGCAATCACATCTGGAGACATTTAAAACTGTTCCTGGCTGCTCTATCCAGCTATTAAAATACCTCTTAAGTAAATCATTCATCAGTTGTCACAATTCTAGTTTGGCTTCTTTGGCTTTCTGATTGCTTAGGATTGTTTTTCCTCTAGGAAAGTATTTTATTCTGTAGCTTTTTAGGAAAAAAAACAAAACAAAACAAAAAAAAACAACCAAAAACAAAAAACCAAAAAAAACCCCAATAAAACCAAACCTGCCTGATGTACTACTTCATGCTTCCATTTTGATTGTTAAGCTGCAGCATTTTCAGTGTATTTATATTAAAGATATAAGAAATGGGGGGGAAGTGGGGTCTCAGGGTCTGATCTGTTTTGTACTCCTGTTTTTCTGCTTTGTATATGTGGAACCTGAGAAAGCAGGGGGTTCTGCTTTTTCAAAAGAATGTTTACAAGTAAATTGATTCTGAAATTTACATTTCAAAATAGGAAGGTTTTACCAGTTGATATTACAAAGGATCATATTCAGATTGCTTTAAAACTTTAGTGAAAACAACTTCGGCTCCTGCTGCAAAGGAATGTTTAAACAACAGTATCTGGACTGAGATTGGATCAGGCCCTGAAAATTTTAAAGCAAACATTTCAGACTTGTGCTAGTACATTAGAATTGGAGAGAACAAAAAACATTATTTGTTTGTACAGATCCTTGAAATGTGAAATGTGAACAAGTTGCAATGAAAAATTAACTATAATTCTTCTTTGTTTTTTAAAAATAAATTTGGGAAAACCTGCAGAACCTTCATTCAAAAGTAAGATGTTCTTCACAGTGAAAGCTACTTGAATAAGCATTTTTTAAAATACTTCTAGTTCTAATAAGTAAATTTCTATGTGGAAAAAAACCAAGGGCAATAAACAGTAGTTCTACCAGATTGTTTTGGTAGATTGAAATACCAGATTGAAGTGACCTGTCAATTTGAGTAACAAGATTAGGGATAAAAGAATGACTTGCCCACTTGTTTTCCTAAATCTTGATACAGGACCTTTTTTTTTTCGTTTGTTTCATGAAGCAGAAAATATTTTGTCATGATTAGTAAGATGCATTTTTCGTATGTAAACCATCTACCTCACTGTCTTTAGTTCCACAGAATGTTATACTTATAAAACAATCACACGTTCTCTAATCCCTTCAAAATAATAAAATAGCTTTATGAATAGGCATAGCTACAAACTCTCTAGCTGAGAAGGCCCACAGGATCAAGTGTTCAGAGGACTGATAAAATTTGACCTTGAGCAGTTTTCTTCAGAGCTTTTATTTATAGCATGCCTGTTGTTAGCATTTACAGTATACTGCTTTTATTCTGTATTTGCATGGTTGATTACTTTTCTGCTTCAGATTTTGTAACTCATCACTTCCTTATAAAAGGTTTTAATTTCACTTAAGAGCAAGGAAGCTAATTAGCTTATGGGGCGTAGTCATCCAGGGTAATATATTGTAACATTTCAAGGACACCACGTATCAGCTTTTAGGCAGTTTCAAGACAAAATTAATCTGATTTGGAAGTGCACTTGAGATTTAATTTTTGGGGGCAAATTTTGTTAAGACCTTCTTTACTCTTTGCTGTTTGACATTGCTAGTTATCAGTATGATTTGTGCCTATGTACAGGTTTTGACACTTGATAATTACTCAGCTTATTACAATGTTTTGCTGTTTTTATAAGCCTAAATGTCACAGGTGGATTCTAGAACATCTTTAATATCTGTCTTGGGTGGAGAGAGCTTTTTGGTCATGCCTGTGTGATTGGTTTGACAATTCCTCTGCTCACCTCTCCTCAGTTGGACATCTGAGAATGCAGTGCTTGATTTGTGCCTTGTGAATATCTTCTGAGCTCTGGAGCCACTTCCAAAGGGCAATGGAATCAATGCTTGTACTTCCTCAGTGAATGCCACTATGTATTTCTTGTCTGTGCATCTTTGTGTGGATGCTGGATGATTGTACAGTGCAGTGAGAGCAGGATTTTGTATCACAGTATTGGGTAATTGTATTTACAGTTACTTTTTGCAAAACCCACGCAAAATAGGAAGTAGCCTTTCGATTTACTAGAGGAATTCAGTCTTTCTTTTGACTGACATTGGAAATAATTTGGTGTGCCACATATTAGCATAGCAGGATTTTAATTTAAAAAGATATCTGTTTTTGAGGGATGATAATGACTATTTGATCAGGTGATACTACAAATGTGATAGCTTGTAAGGTGCTTAGATATTATGGATCAAGCGTGGTCTAAAAAATACATGTTGCATACATCTATGTGGGAGTGAAGTTCAGGTCAGTGCAGGTATTGTCATGACTTACTGGATACTGATGTACTTGATACCATGATTTCATGGATCACGTAAAGCATCTGATTTCAGGGGAAGTGCAGAACTTATTTTTTTACCTTACGTAGCTGAAACAAAGAAACATTCCTGTAAAAGCTATGCCAGATTGAATTGGCTGGCATGTTGACAAATCTCTAATTCATTGAAGAGTAACCTGCTCTTGCTACACCTGCTGACTCCATATAGCAGTGTGGAAGCTCTCTGTCCATTAAGACCTCTATTTTGTATCAAGGTGTAAATTGATCAAGGTACTTGATGCAAGTGTAACAAATTAGTACATGAAGCTTGTTACTGTCTCTGACCTGTGGTGTGACGGTAACTACTGTGGGTTTTTAATAACGGGAGTAAATGAGTTGTGGAATAACTAATCACAAAAGTACCTGAAATAGCACTTACTACAGTGTATTCTCACAGATTCAAACAGTTATTTAACGGTGTTTTAATAACTTTTCAACAGAGCACACACAAAAATAGGAGACACTTGCTGTGGAACCTTTACCTTGTAGCACAATTTGCTTCAGCTGAAGCTTTTTTTTTTTGAGAAGGTGCAGGCTGTGTTGGGTTTGAGTGAGGGTCTAAGGAGAGGGAATCCTGGGGTTGGAAGAAGAAAACTGAAAGGGTTGTCATTAGGGCAGGCTTAACTGTTACATTTGTGAATTTAGTACTGTTGCCAGTGAGACACTGTTCTTTTAAATAATTATTTGGATATCCCCCTCTTGGATAGAGGAAAGGTCCTGCTGCATCAGGTATCTGTTCCTGCTTTTACCCGTTTTACTGATTGAATATTTGTGTGCAACACTTTGTTGCCAACCAGTGCCTTTTGTCTGTGTGTCAGATGTTTAATGAACCAAGAGGGTGAGAGGTTTCAAGAGTTCAGCTGTGGAAGAGCAGGAAATATAAATCAGGCCTACAATGTGGTAAAGCTAAGCCCCCTGTATTTGTCTTTCTGTCTTTCATGAGTGCCAAGTCTGTGGCTGGTTACCTTTTTCTCTGTGTGGCAGATCTATCACTTTGGGTATTTAGCTGATACGCAGTTTGAAGGAAGACTCAACTGCCTGCTGTCGATAGGGGAAGGTCGTAAAGGTTTTTCTGATCTTGTTGTCTGGTGCATCTGCCTTTGGAGACAATCACCATAGAACTCTTGAGTAAATTATAGCTTGCTTTTCTTTTTTTTTTTCAAATACAGTCACCTTAGTTCAGTGTGTTCTATTTCCAGTTGCGGAAATGGCCTGTGATGTAAGATTTTTGTGAACCTGCTTGATTGATAAGATAAATAACAGCTTGCAAAGCTTTCATACTGCTTTTTATGTTGTAGAAGGTACTTCTTTTAGCAGACAGTAAAAGGCTTTCCTTGAGGGAGAATGGGAATGCTAACTGAGAATCCCTGAAACATTCTTGGGGTTTGTAAGGGTCTTCATGCAATTCTGTTTTCCTCTGCCTCCCCCCACCCCCCCAAAAAAAAGGGGGGGGGGGCATATTACACAGCAGTCACAGATCCTTTTTTTTTTTTCATGTAGAGTGTGGCAGGGTTTTTACTGGAGTCAGAGGCTATCATATTACGGTGTTGCAGGCTACATGAAGTCAAAAACTTTGCAGAGATTGCCAGAAATGCAAACTTCCCCTTTTAGATGGTTTCTGGCGCTTTTTCTTTATCCAATATTTAGCCCATTTCCTGAGAGAGGCACCTCTAGAAAGTCACAAACATCTCTGATTCTGTAGTGCCTGTACCTCCTTTCCCTGGTGCAATGTTAGGAAAGATGGATGTGTATGCATATCATCTAAATGCATGCTCCTCTGTGTTCTTCTTCTGCTACTGCCTAAGATATGTAAATAAAATCTTCTAAATTCTGAAATATTAATATATGTACAGCTTTGGTCAAGACTGTTGTGTATTTAAATGCTCCCAACAATATTTAATTGCACTTGCAACCTCATTGGTGGATCTAAGTAGTTCTTCAGACTTCTAAATAGTGAATTGAGTATTTTCTGGTGATTGTTGCTTTAATAATACCAGTATCCTTGACCAGGAATCCTGTTCAACTGTACTTTCTGTGTTTTAAGATTAATGGCAACACACACACATACGTACAGGTTTCAGAAGTGCCTTGTGATTGAAGGTTAGGTGCTTAGGTTCGTTCTTTGACACTGACCCATCTCTGTTTCCTTTGTGGGTGGTTTATGGTGAAACTTCAAATAGTCAGAGGCAGCGGAATTTTGCTGATTCTATAGATGTCTGTACCCAACTCAATTTAAAAGTGCACCCAAAGTAGTTTTCTCACATTGTTTTCATATTAGAATAGAATAGACTATTTCAGTTGGAAGGGTCCCACAATGATCATCTAGTCCAACTGCCTGACCAATGCAGGGCTGACCAAAAGCTAAAGCATGTTCTTAAGGGCATTGTCCAAATGCCTCTTAAACACTGACAGGCTTGGGGCATTAAAAAAATTCCATTTTGCTAAAAAAAGTAACATGAACAAAAAACTAAGATCTGTTGTTGATTTTTTTTTTTAATGGCACTGAAGCTGAATAGCCATAAAATTGCTTTGGTTGTGTTTCCAGGGTATTTTTGCCATTTTGTTGTTCGGTATGTGTTTCACTTCCAATTATGATACAGTGAGTGTTCTGCCAGTGCAGGTAATTTACCTACAATTCAGACCTCTTTTGCTATTTTAGTTGAGCTGAGATACTCTGCAATATGCTTTTGTGAATTCAAACTACAGCATATTTTCTTGTTCCTTGACTTTGATGCCCTTTTTTATCCCAAGAGAAAGCTCTTTGCTCTTAAAAATCATGGGCTGAAGTACATAAACAGATTGGAGTAATAGTACAAAACCCAAAATTAAGAAATTAGATGTATGTTGGGATGTTCAGAAGCTCCATGTTAAGCTTAGGAAATTGGCACCTGGTTTAAAACATCGCTTATGAGGTGTCTAAATTTGGAGCAAAAATCGAATTATGTAATCAAGACTGTCTGTGGCTAAGAGGAGAATGGACTGCGTTTGTAACTTAGGCTGATGGTGTCTTTTTGGAATGACTTTTTTTTAACAGTTGTTTAGTAGGAGAACCATAAATAACGCAGAGGAGGAAGAGTAGGCTGAAAGCTGAAATTCCAGCTCTGGTCAAAAACTTGCAATCCTTCACAGTTTGATTTGAATTTTTAATTTTCAAAATACTGCAACTTTCAAGTGAGCTTGTCTAAATTCTAGGTTCTGCATATTTAGAACATCTTGCAACAAGGGAAAAAAGGTTGATAAAACAAACTACTGAGTGAGTAGGCATAGTGTTAACTTTCCAAGAAGTGCGTAGCATCAAGCCAGCTAAAATATTTAGGTTTTAGCTTCTGGAGTTTTGCTGAAACTACTAGAGTTTAAGAGAAAATGATGAAGAATTAATGCTTTCAGTTCTCAAGTCATTTCTTAACAAGATATTTTCATTTGAAGTATGAGGGCTAGTTATTTTTATTTGATCTTTTTGCCTTCCCGAGCAAAGTATGGGAAAGCCTCACTTTCTCATTTCAATGTGAAATAGCATTTTTCTTAAATAAAAATATGACTGTATGCTGAAACTATTGGAGACCAAATGTGTTTGATAACAGCTACAGCTGCTGCTAGAGGGGTGTTTTAGTTGTCAGAGAACAGATATGTTTGGGGTTCTTCCATGAGCTGTATAAGGCCAATAACTTACCATCTGAATTCCTTGTTGTTTTCTTAAATTGCTCTAGGTTTCAGCATAATAAGAAGAAAAGTAATTTATAATATTATAGAAACAAACTTTTTTCATGATGGTGACTGATATTCGTGACTGTTTCCTTTATGGTTTTAGGCTCAGTGTTTTTCTTTTTACTCTAACAGCAATGAAAAAAAGTGGTTTGATACTTTTTGACAAGAAATAAGTTCAATATCATAGGTTTTAGAGAAACCTTTGAACAATAAAACACTAAATGGTTAAATGAGTTCTGAAAACATTGGCTGCAGTGTTTTTTTGTGTATACAACACTTACAAGTAAGCTTGTCATAGAATAGAATATTTCAACTGGAAGGGACCTACAACAATCATCTAGTCCCAACTGCCTGACCACTTCAGGGCTGACCAAGCTAAAGCATGTTATTAAGGGCATTGTCCAAATGCCTCTTAAACACTGACAGGCTTGGGGCATTGACCACCTCTCTGGGAAGCCTGTTCCAGTGTTTGGCCACCCTCTTGGTAAAGAAATGCCTCCTAACATCCAGTCTAAACCTGCCCTGATGCAGCTTTGAGCCACTCCCACGTGGTCACTGGATCCCAGGGAGAAGAGCTCAGCACCTCCCTCTCCACGTCCCCTCCTCAGGAAGCTGGGGAGAGCAATGAGGTCGCCCCTCAGCCTCCTTTTCTCCAAACTAGGCAAACCCAAAGTCCTCAGCTGCTCCTCACAGGACATTCCTTCCAGCCCTTCCACCAGCTTTGTTGCCCTCCTCTGGACACATTCAATTACCTTTAACATCCTTCTTAAACTGTGGGGCCCAGACCTGCACACAATACTCAAGCTGAGGCTGCACCAACGCTGAATACAGCAGGATAATCCCCTCTCTTGACCGGCTGGTTTTGCTGTGTTTGATGCACCCCAGGATGCGGTTTGCCCTCTGGGCTGCCAGGGCACGCTGCTGACTCGTATTGAGCCCGCTATCGACCAGCAGCCCCAGATCCCTTTCTGCAGGGCTGCTCTCCAGCCACAACTCTCCCAATTTATACTTGCTCCTGGTGTTACTCCCTCCTAGGTGCAGAATCCAGCATTTTGCCTTGTTAAATTTCATCCCGTTAATCATAGCCCGATACTCCACTCTACCTGGATCCCTCTGCAAAGCCTCTTGTCCCTCGAGAGAGTCAACAGCGTCTCCCAGTTTGGTGTTGTCAGCACACTTGCTAATGGTGCATTCAACTCCTGCATCCAGATCATTGATAAAGCTATTGCACAGACCTGGCACTAGAATTGAACCCTGAGGAACACCACTTGTGACTGGTCACCAGTCAGATGTATCCACATTCCCTACAGCCCTTTGGGCTCTGCCCTTCTGCTGATTCTTCACCCAGTGCATCATGAACCTTTGGACGGTTGGACAGCTTGTCCAGAAGGATGCTGTGAGGGACAGTATCAAAAGCTTTACTAAAAAAAAAAAAAAAAAAAATGCATCCACTGCCTTCATCCACTAGGTGGGTGACCTTATCATGGAAGGATATCAAATTAGTTAAACAGGACTTTCCCTTTGTGAACCTATGTTGACTGTGCCTGATGATAGCATTGTTCTTTAAATGCCTTTCAGTAGTACCCAGAACTGAGGTACTAATAGGTCTGTAGTTTTCTGGGTCTTCCCTCACACCCTTTTTGTAAATTGGAATAACACTATCTAGCTTCCAGTCAGCAGGGACCTCCCCACACTCCCAGGACCTTCGGTAGATGATCAAGAGGCGTCCTGCCATAACATCCACTAGCTCCTTCAGTACTCTGGGATGAATCCCATCAGGCCCCATGGACTTGTGAACATTGAGGTGATACAGCTGGTCCCTAACAACTTCATTGTCCACAAATGGAAAGTCACTGTTCCTGTACTCCTGGTCCTCTGACTCAGAGGACTGGGCATTCCAAGGTCTGTCAGTATTATTAAAGACTGAGGCAAAAAAAGCATTGAATGCCTCCACTTTGTCTTTGTCCCTATTAGTCAGGTGACCATAATCAACAAGTATCAGTCCAATGTTTTCTTCACACCTCCTTTTGCTATTAATGTACTTAACAAAGCCTTTTTTCCATCAGATACAGCACTGGCCAGTTTCAACTCTAATTGAGAGTTGGCCTTTCATCATACATACACACTTCAGAAAGACTGCGTTGAATTTCTGGAGAAGCTTCTACAGTCCCTTGCAAATTTTGGTTCCTTCCTCCTTGTGAAGAAAGAAGTGAAATTTAAAATATAAATGGGACTTTTGTGTAATACAGTAATGTGTTCTCCTCAAAAAGTCCTAATTTTTTGATGATAAGATTTAGCTTTCAAATGATTTCATGTTTTGGAGAGGAGGGGAAAAAAGCAAATACAAAACTTGAGCTAAGTCAAAGTTTAAATAAAAATAGATCCTTAAATTTAATCTTGTAGGCTCATTCCCAAGTACTTAGGAGTCAAGAACTCTGAAAAATCAGAGTATTTATAAACTCCTGATGCCTTAAGGGACACTTCCTTTTCTAAAGTCAGGGACAGGTGGTGACCACTATTGGTGGTACTGTAAGAACCTAAGAAGTATTTTCTCCTTTGTAAATGCCTTTCAGTATGAGATGAAATTTGATATTGCTGCTGTTGTGGTTTTTGTTTGTTTGTAAGTAGTAAGTATCTGAGCAGTTGATCAATGCTTTGAAGTACTGCAAGTATGCCAAAGATATAACTGTTAGAAATTTAATTTGTTTTGTTTCAATATACAGACAGTCATATTATAAAACAAGTACCAAAAGGCCAAATTACACATTAATCTCCAAATATATGAAAAGTGCTAGCTCTGTTAGTATTAGAGATGTAAATGTTTTAAATTACTCAGTGATTTTTACTTCATTTTGTGTAAATATCTAGAATAATACTCATAAGGTAGTGGACTTAAAATATGACTATATTTGTAAAGTTAGCATTTTCTAGTTTTACTTGGCTGAATAATACTGTTGCTTAACAAAAAAAAAAGGTCATACATTTTTGAAGGATGGTTTTTAGGAGTTTACGTATCTTTTAGAGCAGCCTCCTTAACCCAGATTCCTGTGAGACCCCACTTGTGACAGGTTGCCAGTTTGAAAAGGAGCTATTTACCACCACACTCCGGGTGCCGCCTGTCAGCCAGTTCCCCACCCACCGCACAGACCACTTGTCTAGACCGTAATGCATCAGTTTCTCTAGGAGGAGGCTGTGGGAAACCGTATGGAAAGCCTTGGAGAAATCCAGGTAGACAAAGTCCACCGCTCCCCCCACATCAACTGAGCAGGTTAGTTTGTCGTAGAAGGCAAATCAGGTTTGTCAAGCGTGATTTGCCCTTGGTGAATCTGTGCTGGCTTTTCCCAGTCACATGCTTTATTTGACTTGTGATAGCCCCCAGAGGGATTCATTCCATAACTTTCCCAGGGACTGAAGTAAGACTGATGGGCCTATAATTTGCTGGATCTTCCTTTAAGCCCTTCTTGTAGATGGGGCTGATTCTATGGTTCTGTGATTCCATCTTACAGTGCCACAGTTGGGATCCTGTGTTCTTTGCTCAAAAACCGCTATGATAAGCTATGAAAATAAGTTTACTTCTACAGATATTATTTTAAATTTCTTTAAAAAGAAATTAACTAATTACCTTTTTGACATATTATATTAATTGCAAATTAAAGGTGTTGTAACAGCCACCTCCTCTGAAAGTGTCATCTCCTCAGTAAGGGATTCTTGTTGGTAGTTCTTAATAAGAAACTACAGTTTTCATTTCTTCATGTGATAAAACTGTCTTTTCACTTGACCTTCAAGCTTCTTGTGGTTTAATGACAGAGTTTTAATTTGCTGTGGAATTACAGGGGTCCTGTAATTCTAGTTTATGTACTACCTACCTGAATTAGGCAGGTAGAAAAAGCTTAATCTCTGTTTACAACTGAGTTTAGTACTAAGATATTTGTGATCTTGCATTATGGAGTTTGCTAGGTGGAGGTAGCAGGGGAACTACTGCAATTCTCCACTGTTTGACATATTCGTAGGTAAATTGTTCCCTCTGGGCCTCTGCTGTTCCTCAGAGCACCAGAATCATTGGAGCACTGTGTGATGTGCTGATATCTTTTAGTAAGTGTAGGAAGAGAAATGGTCTCTGCCAAGAAATTGTCTAAGTTAAGAGAGGAAGACCTGAATCCATCCTACTTGAGGTGCTGGAGTCTGAACCACAGGTTCCATAAGGTTCTCACCATTTTCCCAGGAGAAGTACAGACTCTGCCACAGATGAGTTTAGCCTTTTTAGCCAGTAGAACAGAAGTACCAAAGTTTGTCTTCTATCTTGTACCATGAAGAAAGACAAGAAGGGATACTTAATGCTACAGGCTGCTTCTGTGGCTATCCACTGCTATAGAAGCCCCCAGTAAAACCTTGCATGTCCTTTGGGTGCTCACCTGTTCTTCTCCATTTAGACAGAAATTAACAGGGATCTATATAACCTGCCATCATCCATTCGTTTTGGGGAGGGGATATCATTTGCGTACTTGTATGGCATCTACACTAGAACAATTCTATATTCATTTAGCTGTTAAAGTGTTTTGTAACCTTACTGTAACTAGTAGACATAGTTCCAAGCAATCTTTGGTTTCTTTGGGTTATCATTGGCAAGTAAGAACGTCCTGTGTGCCAGAAATTCCAGAAAATTTTCCTGGCCTTCTCAATACTGCTGACTAAAGCACCAAGTCCTGTTTCAAATAGCAGTCTGGGTTCAGCTGTCAGTGTCTAGTGTGCCTAGCACCGTATTACGGGCCAGCATCTTTGTTCTGGGTTTGTTGGCGCAAAAGCAATAACCATTTGGTTTTAATGAAAAAAGGAAAATAAGGCTGGCAAGGGAAATCTTTTTAAGAGGTAGTGAACTATGTTTTTATTTTTCTGTCTTCAAAACAGAGGGCATTTTAGCTAATTATGTTTTCTAAACATAATCAGAACAGTACATCCCAACAACAAAAAAGAAAATAATTATAACTTGAGAGACGTTGGAGGAAATGCAGCATTATTAACAAGGGAAGGTTGAGTAATTCCTTTTTTACTCCATGTGTTACTGTAATGTAGCAACAGAAAGAGATTCAAATTGCTTGCAAAGCTTCTGCTTCCCTACCATTGCAATACTAAAAGGCTAGGAATGGATAGGTCAATAACAAAAAAGACATGTCTATGGATGAGAGCTGTGTGGTTGGAATATTGATTGCAAAGTATAAAATCACTTAAGGTATTCCAGTCTGTATCTGTAGATTGACTGAAGGAGAGTGATGATGGTGGGCAGGAGATTGGAGGAAGTGACCAGTAGGAAGAAGGAAGGATATACAAACCAGAGAAGCTTACTTTGCTGGGTGGCAAGGGCATAGGCAACATATCAGCAAATGAGTTTTGGTGTTTCCCTCTCCCTTTTGGTCTCCTTTCAAAGAACACATGTATGTATCTACATTAGTAGAATTTGATCAAAATTTTGTTTTTACAGGTACTGACAATATCATTAAGTTAAAACTTGGGTTTGGAATTGGTATGTCTGGAATATTGTCAAATTCCCCTCGTTCTTACAAAGTATTCAGAGGGGGCTTTCAAAAGGCATTACTTGTGCTTTTGTAAGGCACTACTCCTATTCTGCTTCTTAAAAGAAAGGGTTTGCAGGCATCTGTTCCAAGAAAAGATTGAGAATTATCTTGTGGTGCTGAGTAGTGGGGACTCAAAGTTTGCCCCTGCCTGTGGCTACAGTGAGGGGCATACCCCTCTCAGTGCCTGCTTTACATCCCTGTCTGGTGCAGCTCACTTTTCCCTCTGTATGCTGTGTGAATGCTAAGGTGCCTAACTCGGGTGGGATGGTGCTGGGCTGTGCCTTTCATGGTTGAATTTCAGGTGCTGCATAGCTGAGCAGTGCCGGACCCTTGTTGGGTCTGCCTGTAGGTGTTTCTTTCCAAAAATAACCAGGATCATCTTTTTTTCTCTCTAGAAAAGTTGATTGCATATCAACGGGAATTTCATGCTTTGAAGGAACGTCTTCGTATAGCTGAGCACCGCACTCTACAACGTTCTTCTGAGCTGAACGCTATCTTGGAGCAGTTCAGGCGTGCAGTAGCAGAAACAAATGGGAGTAAGAATGCAATGAATAATTTTTCAGGTACATACTGTGATTGAGCTATTTTTTATAACTCTGCACTACTAATATCTCTTCTTATTACTATAGAATAAGAAATTAATACCAAGAAAGCCGAATGAAACTGTTCAGTGGTGCAAATAAAGAGTCTGTAATACTTTATATCTGGTGGGGATTTTTTCTTTTTTCTAATTTCTATTCTTAATGATTCACCTACTCTTCGTTCTTTGACTGTAGGGACTGAATACTTATTCCACGCCTAGCTCCAAAAGTTTGGAACTTCTGGTTACTTATTTAACATACTGAATATATTTTGACAATAATTTACATCACTTCTTAAATAGAGCTTGAGGGGAAAGGTGAGCAAACAGTGTTTAAGAAATGGATGAACTTGAAGCAATTCAAATATGTTTAAAAGTTACCCGGAAAATGTAAAAACATACAGGCTATCTAAGGTATTGGTTATAATTTGGAAAATGTACAGATAATGTCCTTTTTAATAACTAGTGATTAAATGTTGAACTGAAAGTCTTCTGTAAGTTTTTACCCATTTTGAAGGCTGATGCTCAAGTTTATTGAGAGCTGTGTTTGGCAACATTAGGGTAATGCCTTTGCACTACTCACCAGTTTTGAAGTTAACTTTTAAAATCACACTATTACTGCTTTAGTCACTCTGACTATTCTAGATGGAAAATGAATAACAAATAAATATAACTTTCTGGTGAGAGGTCTGATGTGGTAGGTTGCAGAAATTTCACTCTATCGGCCTAATGAGGAATATAAATGCAAAGATATTTGCAAATCAAAAAACTGGATCAAGCTTTTTGAATTTCTTAACTACTTGCATTTGTGCTATGGGTTACTGTCTTCTATAGAATTTTTTTTTGGTGGGAGGGTTAAAATTATAGGCCCTCAGTGCTGATATTAAGGATGAATTGCTCTGTCTGACACTAATGGCCTATCCAACCTGATCTCTATAGTTCCCTGGATCTCCAGTCATGGTATGGATAAAGGTTACATTTAACATAGGCTGTGACTCTTGTCTTCCTCTACTGTATTTTGCTGGTTTTGCTGTTAAAGCGAACAACAATAGAGGAAGTCATGTAAGTTTGATACTGGATTTATGATTACATTGTTATCACATTTATTTCTAAAAATCAGTTAGCTTGCTTATAGACAATATAGTCATAAAGAGTTATTCTCCTCTGATGGAGCTGAAGTTACTGATTCACATTTTAAACTTTCTACCATGTCTGGTTCCCAACTGAGACATCCGTTTTTTTTTTCCACGTGGAGCCATGATGGGAAGTCAGCTGAAGTCTGAATACCTGACCTTTTGTGCCCAGAACTTAGTATTAGATAGATTTTATTAAGTTTAATGGACTTAAGTATACATAATACTATGCGGCATTTGCGATCTTTGAAGCTGAAAGAATTCCGGATTATTTTAGGTAAATCATCATTCATTCATACAAAGAGTTGTCATATTTTGAGAGAATTTGTCGTCCAGCTTTTGCAGTTGAAGCTAAAGGAAATTTCAGCAGGAAAAGTAAAATGTACCTGTATTGGAATTTATGAAAATTAGCATCTCTACTTATGGCATCTATTTACAAAGGATTTTTCAAGATTATAAGTGGTTAGGAATTTAGTTTCACCCAAAAATACTTATTAAAAAAAAAAAACCAAACAAAACTCACAAGAAAACTGTTCCAGCTTTGTAAAGCTATGCTCCGAATCTGAGAGGAATGACTTTTATGGCATTACTTTTCTCACTTCTGCACAATTCAGTTTTTTCTCAGAAACCATGAGTACAGTTTTTTTACTTAACTTGATATTGTAAAGCCCATAAGTTTTCAAAGGTCCATATGCTATGATATTTGTCGTTTGAAGTAAGAGTTGTTTTCACACTTGATGTAAGAAAATCAACATACACAGCAGGGGAATTTAAAAACTGTTATTTGCAACTTTGAGAGCCACCTGGACATCCTGAGAGGCAGATATTCTAGAAGGAGCAAGAAGTATTTTAAGTACTCTAATGGACTAAATTAAATTCATGTTAGCATTCATTTTATTGCAGAAATACTCAAAATCTTAATTGTATATTTAATGCTATTTTTGCTTTGTATCTGCATGTGCCGGCTGTGTATTCCAGTATGTATTTGTAGCTTTGAAAAGTTATTTGCAGTAGCATCACTACATGGTGATAAGCTCCACAAGCATAAGTAAAAAATAATCTAGGTAAATAAGCCTCCCATTTTGATTCATTGGGGGGGAAAAAAAGAACCCCAACCTAAATAAATGGAACATTCTTTACTTCTGTGATTAAACACTAAGTCTTTTGTGATCAGGTAAGTATTAACTATTCTGTAGCAAGGTTATCAAGTGGAAAATAATCTTGGCCATAGTTTATTTAAAAAATTAAAATGAGTAAATACTTCCCTTGTACACAAGATAGAATGCCTCAGTAAAATGCATCATTTGTTCTGTTTTTCAGTTAGGACCAAGCTTGGAATTTTGTATTATTCACCACTGCATAAAACTTCATGTTGTTTGTTTTCTGCATTATTGATTTCATGTATGTTTGCAGATGAGACACTGAAATTGTTAAAAGAGCTAACAAGTAGAAAATCTCTTCAAGTGCCAAATATCTATTACCATTTGCCTCATTTGTTGAAAAATGAAGGAAGCCTTCAACCTTCTGTGCAGGTTGGCCTTGGAAGGACAGGAGGTATGCTGATATGATGTTTATGTTTTCTGTCTGGAGGACTTTCTAGTTTTAGTAATATAATTTACTGCATTACTTGGTAGATCATCAAGGACATCTCATTTAACTTGTGTGATAATGATATCTCTTAGAATTTGCACTGAATCCAAGATGAAAGGAGTTTGGCTTCAGCTGTGCTCTTTTCTGCATAATCTCAATAACACCCCATCCCATGTTAAGGTACACATTAAGAAGCATTTAGTTCAGATGAATTTTTTGTAACTAAGTAAAAGGGAACAAAGCTCAAGATTCTGAACAACAGACTCTAAACTGCTAACGGACATATCCCTTTGGCTTTTCAGATTTGTGGGGCAACCATGCATGGATATAATTATTTTAGTTTTGATGTGTCTGTTTTTTTGAACCATATATTTCAATGTATAACTTAGAGTTGGGAGAACTAGGATAATCATATATAATTGTATCAATAAAATTCATTGGAGGGGAAAAAAAAATCAGTGCTGTGCTGCAATACTGTTGATCCCCCCCCCCCCCTTTTTTTTTCTAATCCTCACAAATTCTGAGCATTGGTCATTATGATAGCTCCATGGAATCCCACTCTTGGAGCTCTAGAAAATGAATAGCATAAAGCCCAATCAAACTGATACAACTCAAAGCATAAGTGTGTGTGTGTGTCTAAGCTTGAAGGCCCCACCAATGAATCCCTGTTTCTCTGTGTGCCATCTGACTTGAATGGCTCATGTTATTGTCCACTAGGCCTTTCTTTTTTAACTCTCTCCCTCTCCTTTTCTTTGAAAGAAGCATTATTTACTCCTGGCCTGTATTTTTTTTTCATTACTTCACTAAGTTTGATTGCTCCTTCTTGTAACAGAAGGCATGTCTGTGTGACAAGTGTGCGGGCTCAAGCCATAGGGTTATTTTTCTCACTATGAACGCCATTTATTTCAACGTTGTTATTCAGGAAGGAAAAGGCTCATATTCCTTTATTGTTTCAGTTGAAGCCTCTACTATATCCCACTGACAAAAAGTTTGAAATTACAAAATAGAAACTGGTATCAGGTTTATTTAATTAAAAAGAGGGAGGCAATTCTGAGTTAAAATTATTTTCCTATCTTTACCTTCCTGGTCACTGTGCTTTGAGTGTTTGTTTTAAAAATTCAGAACTTGTTAATGTGTAGTTGCTAGGCGAAACAGGCTCTATAAGGAAGGATAAACAACATTTTTTAATAGTTGTTTGATTTTATATATTTATGATGTGGTAAATCATTTCACACAGATGGCTTGGAATGCTGGTGCTGACTTCATGAAGTCTGCTTTATTTTATTGTGTTCCTGCTGCTGTCTGCTGTGTTCCCAGTAGATAGTCAGCCCTGGATACAGGGTGGGGTGCAGAAGAAAGGCTATGGCAAGGTTAAGGAACATGAGAGTCAAATGGCCAGCTGAAAGATGGAGTTAATAGCATTGTAGCTCTGGCCAGATTGCTTTGCATTTGAGGTGCTTTTGACAAGGATAAGAGATTTCAGTGAAGAATTTCCAGGCAATCCTGATGACCTGGACTTGTTTTTCTAGAAGAACCCAAATCATGTGCAAAAAAAGTAGTAGAGTTTTTTTCAGCAGTGTCATTTTAAAAGGCAACTTCTGAAAGTATATACTTGAGTTGTGAGGAATGGTTACGCCAATTTGAAAATAAAACTAAGTTAGGAAGTTTAATCACTCTGTAAGTCTTGGTGCACCTTATCTGATTAATACCATGGTTGTTGATTATTTTACCTATGCAATAGTCTGGCATGTCTAGGATTACTTTTTTTTGTTTGCTGTGTTTGCTCTGAGTGTTGTTGGTGATTATGTTAATCATGCTCCTGATGATGGGTGGTATATTTTTAAACTATTTTTAATTACTGTTATCTCCATCTTTTAACTCTTTGCATTTCTTAAGCAATGCTTTATTAAGAGATAAGATTTTTGTCTTGTGTATGAAATCACTGAAAGTACATTTCTGGTTTGTTTGATTTCAGTTTCCATTGTAATGGGAATACCTACAGTGAAAAGAAAAGTCAAGTCTTACCTTACAGAAACTCTCCACTCCCTTATTGATAAGCTGTCCCCTGAAGAAAAACTGGATTGTGTTATGGTCGTCTTTATAGGAGAGGTAATCACTTAAATATTTTTATGCAATTTCTAGCCTGCCTTTTATTACAAGTGCTGTTCCTTTCAGGAATTGATGAGGATCTACTTTTTCTTCAAGATGTAGACAGATGACTGCCTTCTTCCATGAAAAGGAGACAGTGTCAGTCTTGTGTTTCTGAGAGAAACGAGCCTCAAGAGCCCAGCTTTTTCTAGTTATCAAGGGAACAGTGGACACAGATTCAGTGGACTGGTTATTTTGCATATGTTCTGATGCTTATACCTAGTGACAGAGATACGCTAATTACCTTATTACTTCAACATCAAAATAATGGCTAAAGGCAGTCTGGAGTTGCAGGGAGGATTCTTCCCATTCTCTTCATGCTACTGCTTAGTCCTTCCTCAAATGAATGCTGCGGTTTGAGATGTTAGGCACAGATTGTTACTGATTTTATTTTCTGGACAGTGTGGCTATTATAAGTCCAGACCTTTTTCATGGATTAATTCAAACAGTGTTCAGCTGGTCAGTTTGGTCAGTTTGGCTCTGATTTAGTGGAAATCAAATTCAGGAAAATGATAGAATGCTTTCAGAAATAGTTCTGTTGGCTGCTGGGAATTGCATATATTATTTTGGTCTGTATGTTTTTCCCAAAAGCCTGTCTTGAAGAGTGGGAAATTTATATATATGTTTGACTTTCATCCATCTAACCATATAGTGCTCTACTGAAACAGTGTTTTATGAGTCCCACAGATGAAAATTTGAATCCTCTAGTTATAACTGTGAAAACAGTTCAATCCTGTGAGCCAGTGTCCATTCAGGGATGAATCAGTGGAAAATCAGATAGGCATTTTAATGCTTCTAGTTCTATCATCAGCACATTTTAAAGTTTTCCTTGAAAAGTTTGTAAACCTTTTACCTGTACCTGAGAATGGATTCTTATGGTTTTCTAATATAAACTGCTCTGTTGTCTTTTTCTTGACAGTCAGTCAAAAACTATCTGTCAGCATAGGTACTGCTTTTCTGCAGAAAATGCTCTTAAAACATCTGTTGGTTAGAATATCAAGAGAGCAGAATTCATTCTGAATTACTGGAATGCTGGGTTTTTCTTCACTGTATTAGTTGGAGTAATTTTATTGCCTTTTAGCATGGCTTCTTTTCAAGGTTTAAAACTGAAGCTTTGTTTTGTTTTGCTTAAGGAAGTCTGAGCTATGAAGACTGTGTTATTGGGTTCTCTGTCTTCTGCAAAACTTTAAACAGGAGTGAAGAGAATCCACACTCTGTCCTCAACCACACAAGTTTCTCTTAGACGAGCTGTATTGCTATACCTGAGTTTTCCATAGCTAAAAAACGTTTTCTTTGAGGTGGTGTGAAGTTCTCTTTCTTCCTGGGAATGATTCTACAGAAGTGACTGTGAAGGAACTGAACATTTTAACATGGGAGCTATTGCTTCTGTGCTCAAGGAGAATTGTGTGGTTTGCTCTGGAGTGGGATACTGTTGCCCTCTGTATCTTATATACCTATCCCTTCGAGGGCAGCACTATGCTGCACATGCTTACTCACGTAACTGCTATGGGCACTGCAAGTCATGAATGTCTAGGAAAATTTGGAGAACCTAAGTTTAAATTCTTGTCCCGTTATAACCATTCCTTATATTTGCTTATATTTTTTTTCTTTGCTCCATCCAATTTTATGTCATCCCTGCTTTACTATTTCTTTGACCATGTTTTATATTTTCTTAAGTTCAATATCTTATAGTTTGTTTTGTAATTGCTACAGGGAACTCTTTCAATGAATAATATGGTACAGTAAATACTTTATCCTGAACGATGCTGTGTTTTTTTTCTGAGTTATGCTGTATATTTCAGCATCTTTCTGCAAGATGAAAAGTATAGGTTTATTAAGCATTTCCTCTGGCTGTTTGAAGGAAGGTGTACTCCCCTGGTAGACTTCTGTTTCTTCTTAAACAAAAGGAAGGGCTTTAGCTTTTAAAATAGCTTTGTCTGTGGGGTTTCCTAGCCTAAAATGTGTTAGACTATTGCTGTCATTAACGTGTGCATTAATGAAGGCTTATTTAAAAATACATTAGAACTTTGACCAACTATGCTTGTATTAAAAATTATGCCAAAAGTTTCTGAAAAAAGGTATGGCCTGTTCTCAATATTTATGCAGTTTAAGTACAGCAAGAAATGGTCATAGTGTGAGATTAGGTAATTTCGCTAGTAAGCTTAAAATTACTACCTGTGCTTTGTCTATAGCTTGTACCAAAAAAAGAAAAAAATTTAGTATTTTCTTGCTGAATTTATTTGAGAAATCAAATTGACAGTGTTTAAGAAGCGTTGCTGGGAGCCATAGTCATGGACTGTAATCTCTTTGTGCTAAGCACCCTAAAAATCTCCTTAAATCCTGCTATTTTTTTTAGCACTTCAAAAATCACTTGTCAATTTGACTTTTTTGCTAGAAAACAAGTTGAAAATTAAGGCTAATGGCCTTCTGCAAACAGCATGAACATGAATAAACAGATGAGCTAGTAAATATAGATGTGTTATGGTTGCTAAATGAAGAGATCTGCATATTCGTTTACTGTGTGGATATTTCTCAGTAATGTAATTATACACAGAAAATTTCCATACTGGAAGTTCAAGGAATTCTAAAATATCTCAGCTGATGTGATATCTAATCATCAGTTCAAATAATTACTAGAATTGCTTGACAGTAAACTGTGCAATTGTCCCAGTAACTGACATATGTCTGTGTTCTCCAATTTGTTAAAATAACTTTATGGCAGAATAATTTGCAGGTATTCATTAGGATGACTAATAAATAGGCATGATTCATTATACCTCTATACTTAAAAATCTTTCTATTCCCCTTCACTATGTAGCTAGTTCATCGGCTCATCAGATGACTTGAAACAAGCGATTCAAATCTCATAAAACTGCTCTGTATGAGAACTTGCTTTCAGAATAAACTGTAGGCTCTAGGTTTAAGAAACAATGAACTCCAGATTAAAATGGTTGTCTAGTATTTTTATTTACCATGGTTTGTAATTATCACGGGAAATATGGTTTTGAAGTACTTTACATCATCGTAGTGGAACAACAAACATATATATATATAGGTATATACATACACACACACTACTGAATATGAGAGAAATTAAAACACTTCTCTATTATCTAAACAGATTTATTATTTTTCCTGTGTGGAGATCTTATTTACCATGAAGAAAATGCATCTTAGACTTCTAAATATATCACAAATTATTGTCAGTCCACTTCATTAATCAGTGACTGCACTTAGCACAGTCTTTTGCAAACAGTAATCAGTCTATGTTGGAAAGACTATAAGCCCTTGATTTGACCAAAAGCATCAGAAAGACAAATCATTTCAGTAAGAATTAGAAAATACTACAGGTATGCAAAAGCATTTTGCTAATTCTGTGTGCTAGTGATTGCATCTGACTAGGCAATAACTGACCAGCCATTTGTTCTTGGAGCACTAGTCGATATGTTACGCTTTCTTGCGTATTGCTTATTCAGATCTTACTCTGTTGTTTCATGTGTATACAATTCACTTAGGCTAGAAAACTTGCATGTCTTGAATATCTTTTACTGTCACTGTGTCATCTTTTTATGTAAACAGTGGCTGCTAAATTAAAAGATGTTGATCTTCAATAGTGATTTCTCTGTCCTTCTTTTGTGGAGAATCTTTTTCTTTATTATTTGTTTGGAAAAGTTTTTGTACTGGTTGGGTCGGTGTGACACAAGCACCCAGTAAGGCACCATCCTGTGCACTGGTGTGAACAAAGCCTCAGCAAATTAAGCACTGAATGTGCATACTGGGTCAAACCTTGCTGAACCTGTTTTGGATGTATTAACATTGGAGAGTAATACGGAAAACTTCTCCAGCAAAATAAACATGCCTGTATTTTCACCTTTTCTTGTTCTGGGCCTGAATTATAGATCTCTCTGATGGATGAGCAGATCTCTTGGTAGAAAACAAAGATTTTGTCTCTCTTGCTCTCAGTGCAGATGTGTTACTATCATCCCAGCTACAGAGATGTTCCATTCTTTCCTCTAATTCTTGAAAACTTGAGAGCCGCCCCTTCCTGGAGTTGCCCTGGAGAGCGTATTCCTAGTCCTCAAAAGATCTGGCTGCACATCTCAGGTTGGAGAAAGACCAATAGATTTTAGCATATACATACATATGTATGTATGTAATATATATATTTTTAAAAAAATCAAAGCTAGGCAAGGCTGTTGTGCTAAAGGTACGTTATCTTCACCAGGTAATTTTAAAGGCCTACATGGATGGTAGCCTGTGCTTTAGACATCTCACTCAAACCTGTTCAGGAGGAACACATCTTCTAGATATACTGCTAACTCTCATAACTGGAAGGGTAGCTTGGCCTGTCAGTGAGCATTTGAGATATTTAAGCTGCTGTTGCAATCCCTGCTTCTTAGGCACCTAAGCTTTGGTACCCAGAGTATGGGCTACTGATACTGGGCGCCATCATAGGCTTTTATGCTACTCTTTTCATGGCAGTGACTAGCAAAGCTTTTTATACAGGATTAAACCAATGGTAAAAATCTTTCTTAGATCTCAGAAAAGATCCTTGACAGGATTTGAAAACTTCCATGTACCTGAGACAAATTTAGTATTATCTACAAACCAGGCTTCATCTGTAATATGCACAAAACTAGTAGAAGGCCGTATGACACGAACATAACTTGCATCTGAATGTCCTGTTTTGAATTGTCCCTTGGTGGTTTTCTTGGCGTGTGTGTGTTTTTTTGTTTGTTTATTTTGGGTGGTTTTGTTTTGTTCTGGATGGCTGCCTTAAAAGCTAAACTGGTTCTCTGATATGGTGCTGTGGTTCACAACACAATCCATATGGACGTATGTCCTCACGACTGAGGAGCTGACTTGCAGGGCACAAGGGTAGAGAGGAACGAGAGTGGAGTGATACAAGAATGTATTTGTATTCCTGCTCTTGCTGCCAAAGGCTTTGCATTGTGAAAGCCTGTCCTGAACTGAATTGGGTTAATCACAGAAACATCTGGACAGAGGAAGATATTTCTTACCTGTGTGGTAGAGTGAGGACTTTCAGTAAGGGAGGAATGAAGTCATTAGCTCATGTAGGACACAGAGGCTAGCTTTTCCTTATGTAACATTAGCGAGCTATGTAATGACGGTATTCTGCATTCCTGTTTTTTGCTTTGCATATTCTTCTCAGGTTCCCTGTACTTAACTTGAACTTGCTGCTTCAGATCTGAAAGTAGGTGCTGTATTCCTGAAAATAATTTTTTTTCAGCTGCATTTGTTGAACTGATGTTATTACCTTTTCCCACAGGCTTTATTTATATTCGTACACTACTGCAAACACTGGAAACCAGTGCCGCACTTTTATTCCTTAGGGCTTTTTCTTCACTGCATAAATATCCAAAAAGAGGTCCAAATGCTGCTTTAGTAGCAGCTTTTTCCTATGTGAATTTTAATGCCTTGTATATAGGTAATTATATTCATATGTACTTTCACCATTTCAAGGTGAATATACATGTGCTTTGCCTCTTCTGGAGGCTGTTCAATTTTGCATTGTTTGTTATTTCAAATACATTGTAAAATTATTCCACCCCTATTCTACAGGGATGATGAAAGATCAGATAAAATTGTAGAAATTAGTAAGCAATGAAATGACCACGCTTTGCAGATTAGCATGGTTGTTTCCCAGGGATTATTTTCTTTTTTTGGGAAGATGATCTTGAATAAGTTAAGACTTACTTAGAGTAGATTTCATTTAAGAATTAAGATCTGGACAATCTAACAGCCTAGATAAACCACGTTGTTTAGAATGTACTGTACAGTTAATGTCTGAATTTTCCCCCTCTTTCCTTGTAGCTTCTCTTCTTGAATTTGTAGTATTTTGATATTCAGCATTTTAACTTCCCTTCCTAGTGGCTTGGGGGGGGCGGGGGGGGGAATCTTTGGAATTTTAGTGCCATCTTTGCTTCTATTTGCACTTCTCTTCCTAAAACTGACTCTTTTTGACAACTGAAATAGAAATTTAACCCAAACAAAAGTTTGGTCTGTTAAAGCAAAATCTGAGAATCAGAGAATCACTGAGATTGGAAGGGACCTCTAGAAGATCATCTAGTCCAACCCCCTTGCTGAAAGCAGAATCAGCTGCAGAAAACTTGTACGCTTTACAGAGCATTTCAATATGCATCTTGAAAATTATAGCTTTAGAAAAAGCTAAGGTTGCAAGTCAAACTTCCAGAACAAGAAAATGCTACAGTTACATTGCATGTGCACTGTATCATGGCATTCCATCACGTTTTACTTGCTTTTTTTGTGGTTTTGGTTTGGGATTTTTTCCACCTATTTGGAGAACCTAATGTGAAAATGAAGTTTTTCACTAGCCAGGTGCCAGTGTTGACACATACAGTTTAATGTTTCACGGCAGCTGCCATTCTGTAGTACTTTATGTTGCCAAAGTCCAGTGTTTAGCACTTCTGATCACATCGGTTGGACAAGTCATGGGAACTGGAGTAAGAGTAGTGCTTAGTGGCAAACAAAGGAAAACTTAATTTGTAATATACTAAAAATCACTATGTAAGTTGTGGCAGGAGGGGTGAGACAGGAAATAAAAGCAGGGACAGGAATCCCATGCTTCACAATGGAATGTAGATGTCTGAACTTGAAGGCTATTTTTGTATCTTCTAGCAGTACCATGTCATGTTGGTACTGCTAGAGTACAAGACCATGTCTTGTATGATTTGATGCAAAGTGTTTGTGCGCTTGCTCTGCCTGTGTGTCAGCTTGGCTCCAGCCCTGTTTGGACTTGGTGTTTTGCATGTTTAGATTTTACATATATGGATTAGAACCCATTCTTAGTTTGACATGGTGACACAGGTGCAATCCAGGTGCTACTAAATGAAATTAAGAGGCAAAATCTAAAAGAAAGACAATGTTTTTCACTTGGTACGTAGCTAAATTATGGACCTTGTTGCTACTGGATATTGTGAAATACAAGTGAATAAATGGGTTCTGAAATGAATCAGGCAAATTCACAAAGACTAGATCCAGGAGGAGCTATTGAATATGATGATGTGGATACCAGTCAGGCCCTAGGAATTATAAACTGTTGATTATTGAGAACTGGGAGGTATATGAAGGGGAGGAAGGTTCATTCTGTACATAGCCTGTTTATTGCCCTCTACACTGCACTGGTGCAGCCCCACCTCGAGTGCTGTGTGCAGTTTTGGGCACCTCAGTATAAGGACATGAAACTAATAGAGTGTGTCCAGAGGAGGGCAACCAAGATGGTGAAAGGTCTCAAGGGCAAGACGTAGGAGGAGTGGCTGAGACTATTTGGTTTGTTCAGCTTGGAGAAGAGAAGGCTGAGGGGTGACTTCTCCGCTGCCTACAACTTCCTCAAGAGAGGCAGCAGAGAGGGAGGTGCTGATCTCCTATCTCTGGTAACCAGTGACAGGACACATGGAAATCATATGAAGTTGGGTCAGGGGAGGTTCAGGTTGGACATTAGGAAAAGGTTCTTCACTCAGAGAGTGGTCGGTCACTGGCACAGGCTCCCCAGGGAAGTGGTCATGGCACCAAACCTGTCAGAGTTCAAGGAGCATCTGGACGATGCTCTTAGTCATATGGTTTAGTTTTAAGCAGTCCTCTGAGGAGCAGGGAGTTGGACTCGATGATCCTTATGGGTCCTTTCCAACTTGAGATATTCTATGATTGCATCTTTTTTCCTGTGCATCTGCTACTGGCTAAGACAGTAGATAGACCTTTGGTCTAAAATGCCATGGTTTTCCTTAAAATTTGGGAAACAGTCCCCCTTCTGTCATTCTTCAAGGTATGAAGTAGGCAGGATTTAATAGTACGAAAGGATTAGTATCATAGAATCATTTGGGTTGGAAAAGACCCTTAAGATCATCAAGTCCAACCATTAACCTAACACTACCAAGTCTACCACTTAACCATGTCTGTAAGTTCCATGTCTACAGGTCTATTAAATACCTTCAGGGATGGTGACTCAACTATTTCCCTGGGCAGCCTGTTCCAATGCTCGATAACCCTTTTTGTGAAGAAGTTTTTCCTAATATCCAGTCTAAACCTGCCCTGGTGCAACTTGAGGTCATTTCCTCTCATCCTATCACTTGTTACTTAGAAGAAGAGACCAACCCTCACCTCGCTACAACCTCCTTTCAGGTAGTTGTAGAGAGCAATAAGGTCTCCCCTCAGCCTCTTCTCCAGACTAAACAACCCCAGTTCCCTCAGCTGCTCCTCACAAGACCTGCTCTCCAGGTCCTTCACCAGTTTTGTTGCCCTTCTCTCTCCAGCACCTCAATGTCTTTCTTGTACTGAGGGCCCCAAAACTGAACACAGTATTCGAGGTGTGGCCTCACCAGTGCCGAGTACAGGGGGACAATCGCTTCCCTACTCCTGCTAGCCACACTATTCCTGATACAAGCCAGGGTGCCGTTGGCCTTGGCCACCTGGGCACACTGCTGGCTCATTTTGAGCTAGCTGTTGACCAACACCCTCGGGGCCTTTTCTACCAGGCAGCTTTCCAGCTGCTCTTCCCCAAGCCTGTAGTGTTGCATGGGGTTGTTGTGACCCAAGTGCAGATGATACATCTGAACTGTTATGCTGCTCCCTGGGACTGCCCACACAACTTTTTCTTATAAATTCGGTCAGTACTATGTCCAGAGAGCACAAGCAATCTAAGGATTCTGCAAAGGAGACCTGAATGTGTTCATTAGATAAAGACTGCCCCCAAATGAAACAATTGCAGCTACTGACAATGAAAGCAGAGAAGCAACAATCCATTCCCCTTTCTTAAAACTAGAAATCTGGGTTTTGTCTGACAGTTGCCTAGCTGTTAATCAGAACTTTCTAACCTCTTGTTTTGTCTGCTAGCTAATATATTCTACTGCTTTGCTATGCGCACACTTGCTCATAAAAATCAATAAAGATTGGAAAGTTCATTGCTGCTCTGGTTCTTTGTGTGTTCGTTATGAATAACAATGTTTGTTCAGACAAACCTTAGAATAATTGCAAACTTGGAAGGCAGCCTCACCTAAAGTAGAGAAGGTACATTAGAGAATTGTAGGGCAGCATCTTACAAAAACTGAGGAAATTTAAAAACTTATTTCACTGACAGTCTGAAATTTTAGTTTGTTCCACAATGGACTCTGTTTTCTTTTAGAGAGATTCATCACAGCACTCTATATGTGTGTCTCATCAAAATTGCTGATGCTAGGAGTTAAACCTTAGACATTGCCATGTCCACAGGCTTATGAAACTCCATAGATCTCATAAGCTAAAAATCTTTTCTTGCTGAAAGTTTAGATAGGCTTAAGGGGATACTCACGAGGTACCTTGAAGAGGAGTCTACTGAGGAATATTAAATACACAAAATCACATCTGTCCCAGGAAGTAACCTGAATTGAAGGTAGTTGGAGCGTGGATGGTGGCAGGAGGGAGTATTGTGTACGCTTGTCCTGTTCTTATTGTTTGCTGTGTACGTGTTCATGGCTGCCACTGCTGGAAGCAAGATGCTAAGCTGGATCAATCTTTGGTCTGATCTGGTATGAATGAAAAAAGGAGTATGTCTTGTTCCAAGTGTTCTCACTTTCTCTCAGAGATGAGTAATCTCATATGACTAAGAAGAAAGAACAGGTGAAAAGATTTGAACTGCTGATATGAAAATAACCACCCCTACTTATGCCTTTCATTATTGGCCAGAGTTCCACCTATAACAGGACAAACTTGTTTGTAAGGCTCTATGTGATTCATTGATAAGATGCATCTTTTTGGGTGGCACTGTTAACTCTTTGGTTGTGCCCTATCACAATTTTGCATTTAATAGCTTTAAAAAGATTAGTTCTTAAAATGTTCATTTTTGCTTCTTTTTCTTGGGTCCCAAACTCCTAGGGATTATTTAATCTTCAACCCTAAGAGTCTGACTAAGGAAAAATTCTGGTTTGTTATTGCCTTCTGATTTGGTAGACAAAAACATTCATAGCTGTAGTCTTACAGGTTGTGCTACTTCGGTTGGGATCACTAGTGACATTTCCTTTCAGTAGTTGCAAGCAGCACTGATACTGTGAAACAGAGTTTAAGTTCATCACAGCTGCCCCAGAATCAACCCGGTATCTACCACATGATCCTCACTGGAAGTCTAAAGAATAGTTACACTTTGTCTTTTGTGGATGACTTCCTTTTGATTAATCTGAATTTGCCTTGTCCTGTATAAGGTTCTTGGAGAAGACAAGGGTATTACTCTTTCATGTTATATGTAGTTCATAACTATTTTCAGCTGTCTTGTGTCCTGGGGGTTGATCAAGAGGACCTTAGGTCTTATTTTGTCAAGGCAGTAAATGCTTTCTTCTTCAAAGGTGGGGAATAGATTTTGGTCAATAATAGATTTTTTTTTTTCTGTCACTTTTCAGTAACTAGCTGAATTTATTGATACTGCGTGGAAGATTCTCAAGTTAGAGCAATTATCTGGCTATTCCAGATTTCCTTCCACTGCTATGCTGCAAAGTCTTCTTTAAGTCTACAGTTAACTCCTCCCTTGGGTATAATTACAGCTTGATCAAACTTATTGAATATTCTCATATATATTTCATGAGGTTGTGTAAAATAACTTAGAAGTGCCACTTTCCTGGGACATGTCCACAACTGAAGGGTGTTGGCGAAGATCCTGCTTAGTGTTAGGCTGGGTAATGAGAGGAGTCGGTTGCCTCTGGAAGTTCTGATGTGGAAAGATGGCAGTCAACCTGCTGTCCTGAGGGGAAGAGTTTGGTGTTGAAATCCCGGTTCTGAATCTCAAATGCTGCTGGTAGATATAAATACAACTGCTGCTTTAGAAATAATGGCAGGATATCAAGTTTTTGATGCATTTGCTCATGTGAAAAATGGCATCAACTCTTTTAATCTCAATGTTCTTTTTCACTCTGAAGGTGGCATCTCCTTTTGCATGATGCTGATGCAGTCATTGTTGATTCAGAAGGAAGGTTACCTAATAAAGCAGCAGTGGTATTTGCCTTATCTCATATTCACTGCAGCTAGACCAGACCATCTTGACTTTGTGTGATAGCAGCACAGATTACAACATGAGGTTGGAAGTCTACAGGCTACATCTCTTTAATGTGAAGCTATTGTGATTGCAGCTCTGACTGGGAAACTACCAACCTTTTGCATGAAGGACACAAACAAATGAGGGCAAGTAGGGGAAAAACCCCTCTAATTCCAGACTTTCGTTTTTTTTTTTTTTTTTTTTTTTTTCCCTGATTGTGGTGCATTCTGTGTAAGTGTGTAAGGTTTTAAAAGCACTAGCAAGGCTTCATGGTGTGTCTGCAAAATAGGTCAAAACTATGCTCACTCTAAGGAGACTTGCACTAAGGCACAGGCTTGTGACCAAATATGTGCTTTCAATTGGGATGAAGTTGTTTCTGCTCTGTGTGTGTATGTATATATATTTGTATTTGTGTGTATATATATATAAAAATCTTGCATTTTTCTGTGCAGTTACAGTATGGGCTGTTTAACAAGTATTTGAGTTATTAATGCTAGATTGGGTAATTGAAATTTGGCATGTCAACTGGAAATTCAAATTGTCTTTCTCCTATGCCAACTAAACAACAATTTCTGTATTTTTAATGTTTAAAAAGTTTAAAAAAATCGCTATTTTTAGGTAGTCACTAGGTCACTGATTTGCAACTGTTATACACAGCAGAAAATTCTGTCTTAAACTCCATCCCAGTAATAAACTGTGCATGAACAATCCATATGTGTATTTCAAGACTTAGTGATATATCAAGATCCATATGGACCTGTGAGTCTGCTTGTGTGAAAGTCACTGAAGGATGAGTTTTAAATTGTGAACACCTTATCTGCTTATTAGAACTTCAGTCCAGCACTAGGCACTTACGAAGAAAATACGTCTTAAAACTTTATGACAAATGCTTTCTACTCAGATGTTCTTGTAGCACTTAGAACTTGCTTTTGGAAGAAACCCGCTGCTGTCCTTTTTGGAAAAGTGTGTGTCACTGGCATTATGTTGAATGTTATAAAAACAAATCTTTAAAAATAGGAATGGTGATTTTTAAGATCGAAGGGTAAGCACCTTCATCAAACAAGATTAGTGGTTCTATAGAAATGCTTGGGAGGGATTTATTCTCTGTGTGTATAATCCTTTAATGATAATCTGCATTACAAATTCATCAGAAAAATTATGAACTGTTCCTTTGTTTCCAACATTTCAAAGGCAGCTATTTCTGCAGAATCCTCATGAGCCACCAGAATCTGGGTTCATTTATAGACTGTAAATTTTCTTTTGAAGTCTGATAAATGGTATGTCAAATTATTAGATTATTAAGTATAACAAAGATTAGGATTTTCAGTCACATCTATGAATTCACAAACTCTCTTTTCCTGGAATGCATGTGTACAACGAAGTGAATAGGTTGAGTAATCAGCCAGTTCTGGCAAGTTAGGTCATCTAGACTTGTCCATAACATCACGATTTATATTTTAACCAACAAGGAACTTTTTTTATCTGTGCATCTTTAAGAACCAGGTGATTGATAGGATTAATAGTCCCTCAAGTTTAATCTCTGAAGCAAAAAAGCAACCCTAGTCAGGAAAACAGCATGTTCATTACTGTCTGTGGTTGGGGCATCCATGCTCTAAATGCAAAGTTTAGGAGATGTATTTCTGAAAGAAGAGTGTGTGTTCAGTGCCCTGTTTTCCAGAAAGCTTTCCTTGGTTATATTTTCATATATATTATTATTATATAACAATAATACGAAGTTCTTCCTACACAAACACTGAGTGATCATTTTGTCATTAAGAGCATGAGAGGTTGCAAGAAAATACCAACAATTGGATTGAACTGTCTGTTAAAAGCAGATAGGAGGCAAATATTATTCCCCTCTGTTTACAAAAAAAATTTTCTTCTCCCATTAGACATAAGACATAGTTACATGTGTGATGTGTTCCTGTATTACTCAAATATCTTACACGCGGAAATTGATTTTCAAATACAGCTACCTCCAATGTTTATTTTTCTGGGTTCTTTTGAAGTGTAGCTCCAAAACTGTTAAGTATTCTATTTGTTTTTTTGTGTTTCTTTTTTTTCCAGACTGATCTTGATTATGTTAACAGTGTTGTTGCAAGCCTGGAAAAAGAGTAAGTCATAGTTTTAATGGGGGACTTCTTAGCTTATTGGTGGGTTTGCTTTTTGTTTTTTTCCTAAATCAGGTTGTGATAAGTAATAAAAAGTATTCTGGAAATAGGAGACAATGCATTTCTGTTTCTTGGGGGTTTGGACTTTAGAACAACGAACTAATAGATGACAAATGAAGGGGCAGTGATTCAGTCAGTAAAATTGTAAAACAATAAATGAGATTAAATTATTTTGTTCAATATAAATGGATGGGATTTGTTTAACATGAATGGAAATTTGTGACATCTGTGTTAGGGCTTTGTATTGCATGTGTTCAAAGAGAACTATAGGAAAAAACCCCATTAGGTTCTGAAAAAAAGAAAGACAAAAGAAGTGTTTAAAATCTAGTTAGAATTCTGATTATTGGGCAAGAGGCTGTACTGCTCTGAAGAAGATGCGAAGGAAAACAATAATTTTTTTATATACTACTTTTATTTTACATGCCTCGTTTGAGTAAGTCATTGTTGTAACCAGACATAATAACTGTACCAACAGAAAGCAAGGAGGAGGTCTGCAGAACTCTGAATCTCTCATGTGACTTTAGGATGTTTGTATCGACAGGTTTTCTACAGAGATCAATTCTGGCTTGGTGGAAGTAATAGCCCCTCCTGCAACTTACTATCCTGACTTGACAAACTTGAAAGAGACGTTTGGAGACTCAAAAGAGAGAGTGAGGTTAGTTTATTCCTCCAGATCTTTTCCCATCTCCTCCCACACCCACACTTTTGTTGTTTATGAAATGGCAAGTGGGATGTGAATTCTTGAAATGTTCTCTTACTGTAATTCTTGAAAGTGTGGAGATGCTAAAAGTGCTCTGTGAATCCATCTCATTCCTATCTGCATGCTGTTCTGTGCATGATCAGAGCCTAATGCTACACTTGGTTGAATTCTTAGTATAGAATTTTGGGAGGAGAACTGAGACTTGATATACTTTTTTTGCTGTATATAGACTTTTTTGTTTACTGTTTTTCTTCCTGAAATACAACGTAAAACCCAGTAATTCCTGCTGAATTACCATTTAAAATGCACATGTGTTTTTCGTGAAATGTCAGGTAGTTTTCACAAAATCAGATACAAGTTAAACCAGTTTTATGTCTGTATTAAAGCATAAGGCGAAAGCTTTGTTCCTTTTTTCAGACAGAAGATTTCCCGAGAGAACAATGCCAAAAGCATCTGTCCTAACACTTCACTAATATGCATCATTCTTCACAGTGAGATTTACTTTGCATTGCCAGCGTGTATTGAAATAACTTTTTTTCAAAATCCTTAAGCTTTTAATTTAATTTCAGATGGAGAACAAAACAAAACTTGGATTATTGTTTTCTTATGATGTATGCCCAGAAAAAGGGAGTTTATTACATTCAGGTAAATTTATCTTCTTTGTTTTGAGACAAGTTTTCAAATGAGTCTCCAGAAATTATGCTGTTGGATACCTCAGAAGGACCTACACCGAACAGAGATAACGGGATTCCATAGTTGAAGGAGGGCATTAGGTGTAGAGGTTATGGTATATGAGAAAGTAATTTGTGGAGTGCACTGTCTCTGAAGTACAAAGTAATTTGTCCTATGCGACTTGTTTTATCTTAAGATGCTTAGAAAAAAAAGTGAAGGGATGCAGACAGCTTAACTACTGTTTTTACCTTGTCCCTGAATGAGTTACCTTTGAGTCACCTAGGCAAAAAACACCAGCGTAGTTTTGAGTGGAAATGGAGCTAAAATCTGTTTTTACTTTCTTTTGAAGGCAAGTGCAGCATCACTTTAATATGACTATTGTGTATAGATATGTTTTTCATTGTGTTGCTAGACTTGTTTTCTTTTTTCTTTTTTAAAGAGGTTTTCAAGAACAGAGTTAAGCAATTCTGTTTAAATTTGGTTTAGCTTAAAGTTGTTCCTATCGTGTCTTGCTGCTTTGAAGTAGAAGCCTTACCTAAAGGTATTGCAGATTTAGTGAGTAACTGCGCTTATGATCTTTATTTAGATTTTGGGACTGTGTCCTTTGGGTATAAAGCCTCAATCATCTCATCTAGTTTTTACAAAGCTATGCTGACTGCTCTCGGAGAGCTGTTGGAAACTCCACTCTCCTGGAAGCTGCACAGCCAATAACAGGAGACAGTCTTTTTGAAACTAGGCAGTTGCACAAATATTAGTGCCAGCACAAGGGGGAGAGTGCACTGCAAGAAAGGACAGGAGAAGCAGGATCCTTAAAGCAGTAGCCAACACTTACTATGAATTAAAAAGATTGTAGCACCACATCTTGGCAGTTCTGCTGCCCAGACTAGATGATTAGCTTGGACTATGCACCTGTTCTTGTGTTGGATCGCTAAAGCCAGGCGAAATGTATCCCACCTCTCTAGACAACGTGTCTCTTGGCTTCTCGTCTCAGAGGAGAAATACTTTCAGTGCTGTTAGGTGCATGAGTAAACAGAGCCATGTTTACGTACAAATAATACAGATATTCTACTTGTTCTACTGATGATGTCACTTAGTCTAACATTATTTCATGGATGATTTTTCTCAGAAGAGAGAAGCTAGAAAAGCCATGTTCTGAAGTAATAAGTTGAGATTTATTTGTGGAGTCTTACTACAGAAAGATTCTGGATTAGTTCTCCACAAATAGACAGACTGTGATCCCTACAATAGTTATTCTTGGCTTATAGCACCTAGTTTTTATAGCAGTGCTTGCATTAGAAATATATGGCTATGTGTTAGCAATATATTATAAATCAGTATTTCCTAGCTGTACTTTTTTCTGTTGCTTTACTGGTGCTTTTTTTTATTTATGTCGCTATCACTGCTACCTTCCTCTAGCTTGAAGATGACATCGTTGTCAAGCAGAATTATTTCAGCACAATAAAAAATTTTGCACTTCAGCTTGCTTCTGAAGATTGGATGATTCTAGAATTTTCTCAGCTGGGTTTCATTGGTAAGAAAATGTTCACTTCAGTAGTTCGAAAGAACACATTCATCCTCAGACTCTGTGAATCAATAGTGATCTGACTTCAAAGCTATGTTCTTTGTACTGGAAATAGACCAAGAAGCAGAAATTCATTGGCTTTTTTAGGAACTCTGGTTTAACTCCTGGTTTGTTTTGTGTGGGGTTTTTTTTGTTGTTGTTTTTTTTTTTTTTTTCTGTTTTGTTTTGTTTTGTTTTGTTTTTTTTTCTCTTCGCAGGTGTTTCATATACTTTTGTATGACTGAGGCAAACTCAAACTCTTGGAAAAGAGGGCATTTTTATAACCAAAAGTTAATTAATTTCTAACAGTTGAACTGCAAGGAATGACTGACTTTGAATTTAGCTGCCATTAAAACAAAGATGTCATTAAAACACAACTGACTGAAGTAAAAGAAAAAAGCATGAAAACTAACTCCACCTAAAACAACTTAATTGGTGTTTGTGCCAAAATTTCCAAGAATCAGCAGGCATCGGTTTGTCTTAGTTGCAAAGCCTGTTTCATCTCCACCTTTCTACTCCATCAAGGAGAAGTTATGACAGTCTGCTCCTTCTTGGGTGTAGTTAGTCTATGTGTCATTTGCAATGAACAAGAGTGAGAGAAGCTAATGGAGCATCTTGGGCTGTTGTGGATTGACTACCAGGGTGCTGTTGAAATTACGTTATGGTTCTTTGCTCTTACACTAGTATGTTTTTATTGAGAGGTACTAGCCTTAACAGAAGAGCAATGAAAGAGAAGTTTTGAAGGGATTTTACAAATCAAAAGGTTATTTCATTACTGCAGTGATGTGTTATGATCTGTTTAAAAGTGCTAAGCAGAGATATGCGAGGAAAAATCAAAAGCTAAGTCAGACAGCGGAGATTCCTGTATGTAGTCAACAAAAACAATTCCGATGGAAAAAAGGTGAGCTCAGAACAGGAAGATGATTCTACATGTAACAGGTAAAGTGCTGTCCTGAGTTCTGTCATTCTCTTGGAAATACTTGTTGTTCTCTTGTTTTTACTTTAGATCTACTTTCCAGAGAATGGCTTTATTTTTAGCTCAGTGACCCATAATGGTAGCACTGAGAACTGAGAATGTTGGTGCTGTGTGAATGGCAAGTACTATCCTGTTTTCAGCTCAGCATCAGGTGTGCTGCTAAGGCAATAGTTCCTTCACTTTCAGGGTCTCAGAGATTCACTGAGTAGAAAGGAAAACAGTAGTTACCTCCTAACACATGCTATGTCAGGGAACAAAATGGTACCTCATATATTTGCCTTTCAGTCTAACCTACGGGAACAGTGGAGGGGAGGAGAGGAAATGAGCAGAGGGAAGTCTCCTTATCTATCTGGCCACTACATATCCAAACTGCTTGTTTGCCTTGGCCTACCAACAGAGATGCACTGTTGCTGAAATAGTTATGGGACTGGTTTTGTGGCCTCAGAGGTGGAAGGGAGAAGCAGGAAATGAAGCGGCCTATCATGGAGAAATAAGCATTTAAATAATTTACTGGAGCTTTTGCCCTGAATAGACTTGTCTCTTCGACTGGGGAGCCCCATGCAACTCTGATTCTGTGGCTGCAGAGACTGGTTGAATACCAGCATCTGATTAGGCTTTGTTTCTACTCTTGAACAGTTAAACTTAAATTGTGGGCTTAGCTGGGGTTAGAGTTTTAGCTCCAGTCCTAACTGCACTTTAAATGTAAATTCTGTGTGAAGTTTCTGGGCTATAGAAGTAATTTACATTCATTCTATATTTGCTTAATTTAGTAGTGGAACATACTCACTTACAACTTGCAGTTTTGTAAGACTGACATGTTTAAGTGGGCGTAAAACCAACTTACAGTTTAGGACATGCACTGTATACCCCATGCAGATGTATTTCAGATCACTTATTATTTGTGTATTTGTGTATTTTGCACCCCTTTCTGCTCTCAGTGTCACTATAGAGGGCACAGTGTCTTAGCCAGAAGGGGGTTGGGTAGATAGTTAGAATCATAGAATCATAGAATGTCCTGAGTTGGAAGGGACCCTGAAGGATCATTGAGCCCAAGTCCTGTCCCTGCATAGGACAACCCCAAATTCACACCATGTGTCTGAGGGCGTTGTCCAAGTGCTTCCTGAATATCGTCAGGCTTGGCACCTTGACTGCCTCCCCAGGGAGCCTGTTCCAGTGCTCCACCACCCTCTGGGGGAAGAACCTTTTCCTAATATCCAACCTGAACCTCCCTGGGCACATCTTCCTGCCATTCCCTTGGGTCCTATCATTGGTCACCAGACAGAAGAGATCCACGCCTGCAACTCCTCCTCCCCTTGTGAGGAAGCTGTAGACCACGATGCCCTCAGTCTCCTCTTCTCCAGGCTGACCAAACCAAGTGACTTGAGCTGCTCCTCATACGGTTTCCCCTCTAAACCCTTCACCAACTTCATGGCCCTCCTCTGGACACTCTCTAGTAGCTTTATATCCTTAATATACTGCGGTGCCCAGAACTGCACACAGTACTCAAGGTGAGGCTGCACCAGTGCAGAGTAGAGCGGAACAATCACCTCCCTCGACCAGCTAGCAATACAGTGCTTGAGGCACCCCAGGACTTGGTTGGCCCTCTTGGCTGCGAGGGCACGCTGTTGGCTCATGTTCAACTTGCTGTCGACCAGAACCCCCAGATCCTTCTCCACTGAGCTGCTCTCCAGCCTCTCGTTCCCCAGTCTGTATGTACATCCAGGGTTGCCATGCCCCAGATGCAAAATCCAGCACTTACCCTTGTTAAACTTCATATGGTTGGTGATTGCCCAGCTCTCTAATTTGTCTAGATCTCTCTGCAGGGTCTCTCTGCCCTCAAGAGTGTTAACAGCTTCTCCCAGTTTTGTGTCGTCAGCAAACTTAATTAGTATTCCTTCCAGTCCTGCATCCAAGTCATTTATGAAGAGATGAAAGAGTACTGGCCCTAAGAAGTTGTTAATACTGAGATTTGACTTAATCGCCTGTACAACTGTTCAAAAATATTTTAAAGTTGTTTTTCTGTACTGTCTATATGCTTTCTTTTTAGTGTAGACTCTGAAAATAGCTAATAGTTAAATTTAGTTGTCAGCTGCTGCTGCTTGCATCCCTGTTCTTTGTTCCTTGTATCATATTTACTTGCCTCCTTTTAATTAGATGATATCAGTAGAATTTCAGATGCATTTAGCTATGGCTACACATCTTAATGTTGCTTTTCTACCTAGAAAATTAAATTAGATTTTTTTCCTCCCAATTTAGCTATTTAATCTGCTTTTAAGTTTTGAGAGAAAAATTAGTATTCATGAAAGTGACTAGAACTTCTGGCTTTGAGACACATTGGTGTGCTATAACCATATATTGCATAGAAATTTTATGCAAGTAATGTAGATTTGCCCTATCTCTGCTATCCCTTTATGGATCTTGATGCAGACTGATACTACGGTAATTTGGTAATGCAGATAGCTACAGAGAAGAGCAAAAGTAATTGTTTGTAACTGGGGATGATTTTTATGTGTAGATGTCTAACAGAGAAAGTAGAGCACTGAATTGCCTAGATGCTACTGATTTAGAAATAATCTCTCAAAGAGAGGTGTGGCCGATTTGCTGTAAGCTATTGGAAACCTTTATCAGCTTGCAAGTTCACTGGGTAGAAATGTATTTTGTCATAATGTATTTCTGAACTGAAAATCTAATTTATGCAAGTACTACATGAGGAAGTGGCAAATGCAGCTATTTAGGCTGACAGCAGGATTATAGAATTCTGTCACCTCTGCCACAGAGCAGAAGTTGCTTCCTTTGGTGTTTTTGGTTGTGGTGTTTTTTTTTTTTAATACTGAAAGCATAGTCTTAAGTGCTGTCAGGTATCTAATAAATAATGGGTGAGACGTATGCTGTTTCCGTAAGAAGCTCTGTGGAAGGAGATGCATCTTTTGCTTTTCTGGGTTCTGGTTTGCACTGTGGTCCCTGCCACAACATGGGAAATTGCTGCTAGCTTTTTATGAGAAATATTGATTTGTCTTCCAACTGCCTGTGAGCTGAAATGTTTTCCAGAGGATCCACAATACTCTGCACTGTAGCTATAATGCCAGCTCTCACAGACTTTTAATGGAGCGGTCTGAAATCAGCCTTGTGGTTGTCTTATACAGTTCCTCTGAATCTTACTGTGCCCTGATGTTTTAAGGTCTGTTGTTCTGATTATTTTAAGTTATTTTGAGTACAGTTTTGCTCAAGCTGTCCACATAGTTGAAGTTTGGGGAAGAGTAGATCAAGTCAAATATTTGCAATTTAAATAACTTCAAAGAGGTTCTGGTTTTAATGCTAGTAATTTGCATATCATTAACAGGGAAAGCATTGAAAGACTTCAACTATAGTTAGAATATGTGCTCACAGGTATAAAATTATTGTTGGTGTAGACTGAATACTTTTAATGATGCTTATGTGGAATAATGAAAACGAATGATTTAGGTGTTTGCAGTTCAGAGAACTGTAGAAAATAAAGTTTTTCATTTTGTGCGTGTTTTGTACTTGCAAACAAAATACTGAGAGGGCTAGTATAGTTCACTAAAGATAGCATTTAAATGGACTGAAAATCAGATAGAAGTCTTGGCAGGGCACAATAAATAGCAGAAAAAGTTTCACAATATATTTTTTTTTCTAGTCCTGGCTCTCACTTTTATCAATGTAGATAAATAATATGGAGAAAGTCTTCCACATTTTGTAAATCTCTAGGGATTTATGGTGCTAGATTTTACCTTTGAGTCTTAATTCTTTTGTATTTTGAAGTTTCTTTCCAAGGGTAGGTTGTATGCACCCAGAATCTGAAACCTCTGAAATTTTGTCAGCAGAGTCTCCTTGATTTATGTCTGTTCTCGTGCACTGTACCAAGTGGATGAACACGGTGCAAGATGAGCCATTGCTTCAATTCTTTCACATTGCCTTTGGTTTGAGGCAGTGTGTGTTGACTTCAGTTTTTGCTTAGGTCTCCTTAGCTTGATGATTGGCTGGGTTTGGATGGCATCTCAATGGCTCACAGCACTTTCCTCACCTGCAGCTGCATGGGAGGCCACAGGACTGCAGGACCTTGGCAAATGCTGCTTCTTGTTCTTGGGTTATGGCTATGCCCTAGGGAAGCCAGGCTGCTGCTGCTACCCTCTCTCAGGAGAGGTTAGGCAAGGGCTTGGCTGGTTTGGATTCAGAGGGGCTGGGGTGTTGGATCTGTGGAGTAGAGTTGTACTGGGCTGCTTTCCATCACAAGGAGTAGGTGTGGACAGTCAGGGGTCCAGAGCTTTGAAGACCTGTTTTACCAGGGGCCTGGTTTTGAGCTAGTGTAGGAAGAGTGTTCTGGGGGAGAAAAGGGTGACGTTGATCCATGGCAGTACTGCTGTGCTGGTAGTGTCCTGAGACAGAAATGACAGATAAGGGATGCTGTGTTATACTGAAGGGCAAAGCTATGCCAAGCTGGGTGTGGAAGGTGGTGACAGCATTTTAGCAAGTGCTGTGTGGATGTCCGTCCTTGGTTACTGAAGGGAGACGGGGGCTTGTCTCAGGAGCAGAGTGTCCCCTGTTCATCTTCGCTCCAATGATCATTATGAATTCAAGTGAGAAGGCTTCGCCTGCACTGTTGAACCCTTCCACGGTGCTAGGCAGTGTAATGTAGAGAGGCCAGCTGGGTCTGAAGATGCTAGTGCAGGTACAGCCAGCTGATGCTTACCTAGCATATTCTGACTAGTTGCAGTTGGATATATCAGGAGTTTTTTTTGTTTGAGGTATCCCCCCCCCCCCCCGTCAGTGCATCCTGTGACATCGCCACGTTAACTGGATTATTCCCTGAGTCAGGGATGCTTGACTGCGTGGTTGACAGTAGTGTGCCAATCCAGGCCTAGAGGAAAGTGCCTCTGGGCATAGACAGGTTTGCCATATGGAAGTAAATAATTTGTTTGTTGATATCCTGTTTCTATTTTAGGTAAAATTAGGATAAATTAGGGAAAAGAGCAAATTCCTACTCTTACCTTCAGTCTTGTTCTTTGCTTATTTAGTTGTAGGTAAGGATCCTGTACCTTAACGTTCAGGTTTTGAGTGACATGGTCTGTGAGTGTCTTTTCACCATAGATGACAACTGAAGACTGTAATCCTTGTGCCTTTCAGAAGAAGAGCTAGTCAAAGGAAAAAATGTACAGTGTGGTTCTATTGCTCTGTCTTTTGGTAGAAGAAAAGGATTCCAGAGTAGCATGACTGTATATACCTTCTGGAAGAGGATAAACTGTTTCTTCAGTCAGTCTGCTTCCACTGAGATTGGAGCAATAATGTGGGGATGATTTTGTCTTCTGAGTTGCATGGTATTGTGCATCCCTCTGACACCACATGATCCACTTTCTATGGAAGCAAGTGTGACTGACAGACTACCTCGGCAGGTGTCATCTAGAAATGATGGTTTCAGTCCCATAAACATCCTAGAAACATCTGATTAGTCCCATTTTTCAGCTGGTGTTTGATTAGGGTTTCCTCATATTTTTCTGTTCTTCTGCCCTATGCTACTGAATGCAGTAGGCGGAGATGAATCACCAGGAAAATTGGGAGCCCGTTTAGTTGAAAGTGTGACAAGCTGAAAGAGCTGTTATTCTGCATGAATATTTTACACAACATTGTACAAATCGTATGATTGTTTCCTATCCATTTTAAAATATTTACTTCCACAAATAACGTTAAACAATGTGACAACAATATAGTGTGTAAATACTAACAATATACTAATAAGAAATCATAACATCTTTCTTATGTCTTTAAAGAAGAAAGCTTTGCAGTTGTCCCTAGTTTAGTGGGAGTTGTCCCTTCTTTAGTGGGAGCTTCAAATTTTAGTTACAGAGTATTTTCAAGTGGAGATGCCTATTTGAGGACCTCATTGCAACAAGCACTTAACAAGTGGTGTCAATGTTTTTGCTTTATAAACAGCCAAATTAAAGGTTTTTGTAAGGGACAACTTTGATTAAGCAATGTCAGGTCAGTTAAAGTCTTACCACATTTACTTCTCCACCCCACTGTGTGAATGGTCTGCTTTATGAATATAGCATCATTCCAACAGATGAAGTAACTGGAACATTTGTCAGATGCTTCTTCCGTATTTATTGCACTGCAGCATGATGTAGCCTTGATCAGACCCCCTCCAAACTCATCTCAGAATTCCAAAATAAGTATTATTTCATTGGCTATGTTCTTATCCAATTTCATACAAGTCATAAGGGAATGAGATCGCATCAGACCTGTTTTCTGGAAAGGATGAGGCCCTTTAGGTGATTTCTTAAGTATGTATCTCTTTCTGAGAAAATAAAGGATCTTGCAATGCAAGATCCTGGCATTCTCAAAGCAAATCTCCATCTGTAAGAGTCTGATGCCTGGCAGTGTCAGAGCACACATAACAGGGCCCCTGCAACTTTGATGCTTTCCCTTAAAAATATCCTTGTTGCTAATATAAGTAAGCTAACAACCCGGCATTCTGTATGTACTCTGAGATATTGTATAATGTGCCAGGCTCATTCACCCGTTTCGGTAGAGAAATCTTCCATCCCTGTTACAATAGGGATTTGAACTTCCAGCTCCTTGGTGGTTTTGTGTGGTGGTTTTTTTTTGTTTGTTTTATTTTCTTTTAATGCTGCCTTGCGATAATCTTCTATGAATTAGACTTCAGTGAGCCTCAAAAGAAAGAGAAGTAACTGAATGTCTGGCTCTGAGTGATAGTCCACATGTACATTCACAGTGGAAATGTATGTTCACAAATCACTTAAGGCTAGATAACTTTTTACCTTTTGTGTAGTACTGGTTCAGGGTGATACTTCAGGTATATCCTCTCTTCTGTTTATATAAATGCGAACGTCCTCCTTAATGGCTAAATAAGGTAGACTGCTTGCATAGTTTCTTCATTTCCACTCAGCCACCTGCTCAAGTTGAGTGCTACACTGCTGATAGTTTTTAAGCTTCATACAAGATGTTCTTCCCTATTTGTCTGTCATCCAGATTAGCCTATACAGCTCCTTAGTGGCCTTTCCAAAGAATTTTGTCCTCTTGTAGGTGAGAACCAAATCCCATTTTCTGATGAGTGTGGGAAGTGGTTTTGCCGTTCTAGAGAGGAATCTACTCTTAATATCTACTTCAGCTGTTCTTCTGAAATGTAGAAGGAGAAAATATTAGGAGCTGTACTTAAGCAGACTGTGTTGTAGTATACATTGAATATTTTGATAGCACCAAGATATATTACAATGAGTTCTTGTTTGAATAGTTGTTTTATTTAGTTCTGTATAGCTGAAAGGTATGGAGCTTTTAATAACATTGAGATTTCAAGTTGTTCATTGCTAACATTTCTTGTCTTGCATAATCTTATTATCTATTGTCTCACTGATTTCAAAAGACAATGTTATCTTTAATCTAAAATAACTCCAGTTATTCTTAATGTGATCACAGGTAAAATGTTCCAGTCTCCAGATATCACTCTTATTGTAGAGTTCATATTTATGTTTTATAAGGAGAAACCTATTGATTGGCTCCTGGACCATATCCTCTGGGTGAAAGTGTGTAACCCTGAGAAAGATGCTGTAAGTCTGTTTTCATTATCAAAGCTTCTAAAATGTTTTCGTGATGGTGAACGAGTTGGTTTTGGTGAGCTGGAGGCTAGCATGCTGTGTATTATGGTTACTGCATGTCCTGAAAGAGTCTTTCTTCCTACCAAGATTTTAATCTCAAAAAGAACTTCAAAGAGACAGTTCTCAGGCGTTATAACTGGTATTGTTTCAGATTTTGGAGATGGATGCAGGAGGATGAAAAGCAAAAGTCTAGTTAGTTTCAGTGTGTAACAGTCCTAAAATAAACTCACTCACATAACCCCCACTGAGGCTCTGCAGAATGCCACTGCTTGGATAGCAGTCATAGAGAAGGTTCCGAATGGGGAATAAACTTTGGATTTTGGTCCTTCATTTCTCAAGGAGCACCTTTGCTGAAAGACTGAATAAATAGGTTCTGTGCAAGAACCTTGAACAGTATTCTATTTGCACAGCAGTCTTGGTAGATTTCTGCAATGAAAACAAGAACAACTGGATAAATAGGTCTGGGTTCTTGTTGAGTCTTCTTGGTTCATGTAACATCACATACTTGCAGTAAAAACTCAGCAACCTTGTGTTGGTTTTACTAATGTGATTTTTTTTTTAACTCCCCCTTCTTCCCCTTCCATTTCAGAAACATTGTGATCGACAGAAATCTAACCTACGGATACGCTTCAGGCCTTCTCTTTTCCAGCATGTTGGCCTCCACTCCTCTCTAGCAGGGAAGATCCAGAAACTCACAGTTAGTAGCAAAAATTTTCCTTCCTTTCCAGAGCAGGCTGATTAAAGGAAAAACTTTGTAGCCATTAAGAAAACAGGCATTTTCTTGTTGTCTGGTGTTTTCAAGCATGTTGTATTTTACTCCATTTGGGATGAAATCTGATTGAACTGGTTACCGTCAAGTATAAGAAGTGCTAATGTCAGCTTATTTTTGTGGATTTTTGCTAGGGGGGATTTTTTTCTCATTTTTTTACTTCAATGGCATGTTCATCTTATTAATCAGTACACGATCCGATACACCCTAAAATGAGTAATGCATTCATTTTCCATTTGAAGCAAGTTTTTGTTTTAAGTGTAACCACTTGGGAAAAGAACATAATAAAACAGGTTGTCTGACCAGCATGATGTTTGTCTTTCTTTCAATTAGGATAAAGACTTCCTGAAACCATTACTGCATAAAATCCACGTGAATCCACCTGCAGAGGTTTCGACATCTTTAAAAGTCTACCAAGGGCATACTCTAGAAAAAACCTACGTAGGGGAAGATTTTTTCTGGGCTGTCACACCAGTTGCTGGGGATTATATTCTATTTAAATTTGACAAGCCAGTCAATGTAGAAAGGTTAGTAGTTATTTCCCTTTGGTCTCGTATCTAAAGCTGCTTGTTCACCAGGAATGCTTGAAGATAGAATTTGGGGCTGTCATTATAAACTAAAGTGAAATGATGTAGGGTCTTTGGAGTTCAGCTGAAACTATGATCATTAGTGTCTTCCTTCTAATTCTTCTACTACCGTAAATTTTGTCTTGCTCTTTTTTTATTTTTTTCTTAATTTAATCCGGAGCCTTTTTGATAAATGCAGTTCAAAACCAGTGCTTCTCTGGCAGTTCATAAGAGAATTTAAAAGAAGCCAATTTGATTCTATTTGTATTTGGTTGGTCTGCTTCTAATTACAGAGCAATTGTACAGCATGGTGTGTGGTACAGTATGTTGTGCCCTGCAGCCTCGGTCCCTTGATTGTCCAGATCAGAAATCTTGCTGGAGCATATCATGATGTCCCCAGACCTGAAAGCTGGGAACTCTGAAGGGTAATGTTTTTTAGATGTAGCTTTAGGGCTTGAAAAAAGTCACCGGGCTAAGACTCCAAGTTGACCTATTTAAAAAAATTAAAATTCAAGAAAAAAAAAAAGGGGGGGGGGGTTTGCCATTGAAATACAAAGATCTGTGATTTGTTAGAGGACTAAAGGTGACTTCTTTTTAGCTACTAGTCAGATTAAATAAGGATAATAGAGTTTGCGCTTTAGAGTGTAGTCATCCTTTAGTTTCATTGAGACTCACTTGCTGCTTTGCTTTTTACTGTCTTGCCAACATAGTGTAGCCCAAGACTTATAAATTGTTTATTTAGCGTCTGTTTAAGTGTTGCTATGTTAGTGGATTCCTTTTCTCCTTTCTTCACATACCTTATGTGTTCTTTTGAGGCCAGTACCTATAGTCTGGTAGAGTAAAGTTTCTTTGGATCAGTTTGACTGGATGCTTTTCTTGTGAAGCAGCCCTTTTTGCAGTCCTGAACTGAATCCAATTAGTCAACTTCTGTGCCTTGGTACATAATCAAAGGCTAAGTCTTCACCTTGGCTTAGCGCAATGGTGAGGATCAGTAGTTTCCTTGTTACTATGTTGTTCCAAACTAGTCTGACCTATGAAACTCAAGTTTGTCATTTGAGATGTCAGATTGCTCTCTCAGTTGATTGCTATGCTTTAAAAGACTTTCCTGGTTAGCTTTCCAAGATGCATGTGTTGAGGAATATGACTGCCATACCTCCTTGGATTAAAGGCAGAATCTTTTTTTATCCTGTGCCAGTAGTTTAAAAAATACATATATTTCAACTCAGATGTATGAATTCATTGATTTCTTTTTGATCAAATTTTCAAAGTTATGAAGTAAATGTTGTCCAATTTGTGTGTTTGGTTTTGGTTTTTCTTAAAAAGAATTATATGCATCTAGGTTATGAATAGGGTAACTGTAAGCAGAAAATGTTGATCTTGGGTGGATTAGGATGAGTCAAATGCACAATAGCAATTTTGGAAAGCATTGCTAGCAAGTGTCATAGGTCAGCACTGTTATTTAAAAAATGGCATGCACAAGTCTGAAGAAAATATTTTTTGATGTGTGTTACCTTAATGGTGAGGGAATTGGGGGAACAAGTAAGTACTAATTATCTGTGCAAAAGTTGGGAAGATAGTGTTCATTATTGTGTCCCGGAAAATTGCAGATAGGCCTAAGGTAGTTACGTCTACCTGCTGTGTTAAGAACAGTCCCAGCAGTAGAGGATGATATGATTTTCTTGTTGTTGTTATTTCTATTTATTGAATAAATGCCTTTTAGTTTTAGAAGAAAGGGAACATCCTGTATTCTGTTGCTTCCTCAAAGGAAGTCCACCACTTAGAATGATGCTACCTGTTCAGACTTAAGTTTTACATTGTTTGAGCTATCATTGTAGGCCATTGCACAGTTTATTATGATTTTTAGCTTCTGTTGCCACAGTGTCCTCAAAAATGCAGTATTTCGCCTTTCTGAAGTCAGTGGCTGATTAGGGCTACAGGTATTATAATTTCAAATTGTTGGGGACTTGTTTTTGTTCACCTGCTTAACTTCAGCAGCAGCAGATTTTGGTAGGTGAAGGTCAAGTGAAGCAATGATGTTTCCTGATATTTCAAGGATGCTTGCTGAGGCAGTCAAAAACAAAACTGTGACTTGCGGGTTGAAACACAGAAAAGGGAAAATGGACCAAGCATTAGGAAGACTTACCTGGTGGGGAGATATATCTGACTGGGAATTAAGAGTAGAAAATATGCTTTTGAAAGCCATCTTGTGTTTGTGAAGGGATGCGACAGATTTTTCCTTTTTTTCTTTTTTTAAGTAATAGAAAAGCTCTTTGAATTTACAGAAAATTTTGTCCACCAAGTCAGTTTGAGGGTGTAGCTGCTTAATAACTCCCATAATAAATTCTTGATAAACAAGTTTTTCAATGGAAATATTGACCACAACTCTGACTGAATGGCATGCTCTGTCACAGTGTAACAGACCTTAACTTGTTCCTATAGTTTATTTTTCCAGGCCAAACGTTTTGCTGAACTGAATTTAAATTTTTCTGCTGAGTATAGCAGTTCACTAATTAGCTTTCATTAAATCTTTAAATATTTCATTTTTGAGAATTGAGAATATTGTCAGGGATAACACTGGCAAGGATCTCTTAATAGTTTAAAGTGAGAACTGAGCTCACTTCGCAGAGCAGAAAGTAACATCTGTGGCTATTTTGTGCAAGACCTGATTGGCAGATCCCTGCTGAATATTGAACGGGCAAATAGATGGTGCTTGTTCTAAATCACACCTAGAGAACAGGAATGTGTAAATTGAAATTGTCTAATGCTCATTTTAGTAACAGCTCTTGTACTGAGCCTTTATAGGTTTTTTCCAAGCAAAAGATCTCCAGCCACAACACGGAAGTCCCTTAATAGTAAGCTAGGATCTCATTCTTATTTTTGCAATAAGAAGATACATACCTCTTTCAGTAACTTATCTTTGAGAATGAAGGTAGATCCACTGACTTTCCTCTTAAAACCAAATTGCACAGTGGTGTTGAAGGTGTGGTTTGGTTTTGGTTTGTTGGGTATTTTAAAATAAAGGGATGGACTGTTTTCTAAATGCTCAAAATGACCTACGTTGTAAAGAGAAGAAATACTGGATTTCTGTTCCCTTAGGTTGTTATATAATTATTGAAATCTACTTTGCTATTTTGGTATATACACTGTTGTTCCAAGCCCACATTTAATTATTAAAACTGACAGTTATATTTAAGAGTTTCTTAATGTATGCTTCATAATTACTACTTTAATGCTAGTACTGAATGTAAATTCATTTTTCTCACTATAAATAACAGATTCAAGATACTTCTTTTCTTTACTAGTTACTCTTTTTCTTCAGAGATGTCAGTGAGAAATGTTGTACCTGAGCAGCTCATTGTGAAGAGTTTTTGACTTTAGACATTGCTTTGTTTGAGGGTTTTTTGTATGTAGGAAGCTCTGAAATATCGGTGGATGAGTAGTGAATCTTGAGCAGAGGTATTAAACTTTGAATGAGATCCTGGTTTAAAAAGAAACAAAACCAAACCAAAACACATCCCAGAAAGACGTTCCATTGCAGCACTTAAGTGATGCTGGTGTCCATCATCATCACAACCATATCTTTTTTGGCTGCCTAAGTTTGAGTCCTCCCTATAGATGTGGTTGACACAGATCAGATAATATCTTCAAAGAACACATGCACTAATTACATCGAGGAAGCTCTCGGAAGCACGTAGCCTATGGCTGTTTTAATTAGATTATGTTAACACTTGTCAGCTTTTCTGCAATAGGAATTTAGAATGGATATTTATAAAATGGGCTTTGAGTTTGTTTCAGTATAAATTGCTTTCAAATGCTGATCTTTATTGAAAAAAAAAAAAAGGCTGCAGGAAAAGACAAGGATGTATTTTGTCCTGTGGAAAGGGAAGAAAACTCCACCAAAACCAAAACCCACCCCAACCTCACCAGTGTGTGTGTGTGTGTGTGTGTATAAAAAAAATTTTCCTTTATATTTTTAAAATATGAGGCTCATCCTTTCTTGTATGTAACTGCTTGGTAGCATTACTTTGAAGATTTTCAAAAGGATTAGCAGAGTTTGGGGTTTTTTTTGGGGGGTGTATTTGTTTTTTGTTTGGTGTCCATCCCCGCCCCCCACCCCCACACTGTTTTTAGCTCTGTAGTTGCCCCATAGTTATGTTCTTCTTTTAGCAAGTTATTGGGTAGTCATCCTAATGAGACACTGATTATTAATAAAGTGATTTTATGAGGTAGAACTTGCTGACTAGAATTTCATCTTTAAACTGAAATCTTAATACTTTGACAAACCAGCTTGTAGATTCAATTTACTACTTTGTGTTCTGATATTGGCGTAGATACTGGATGTGCAATATTTGAGGCTAATAATCTAATTTTCCATATTGTTGACCCTAGAATCTCAGGGAACATGTGATGTTAACCTCTCATATATTTCCTGTGGCATCTTCTCACAACATGGAATTCTCACTCTTGCAAGAAATATATATTTGACTATTTAAGCTAGAAAATAAATGTATTGAGTGTGAAGAGTATCTTGTTGGGCTCCTGGTAACTAAACATACACATTACTTTGTGTGCTTTGAAATTATTGTGACAGTGCTGAAAAATACCTGCATAAAAAGTGACAGTTGTTTGCCTGTTATTACTGCTACTTCATTGTAAAGGAAAATAAATGTAGCTTTTAGAACAGGTTCTCTAGCAGTGAAAACTTAAAAGGAATTTATTTTTTTAGTTCAACAACGTTACAAAAAAAAAAAAAGAGTATCATAGCAGTTGGTCATGTATGTATCTAAAACGTAGTTAATTATACATCCTATGGGATACAAGTCCTCCTGTGGCTAGAAAGATACAAGATCAAATGCATTGCAAAGGAAAAAAGACTTTTCTAACAGCTTTCCAAAACTGGCAGTGAAGAGGAACATTCTCATAATTTGCTTTTGCAGTAATAACCACTTAAAACCCAGGGAACTGCAAAATAGTTTGGATTTTAGATTAGTACAGCAGTAACTTGACTGATGTATAAGCTGTTCTTTGTTCATAATCACTGTTCAGTGTAGAAACTCTCCTTCAGCGCAATGCAATACATTCAACCTTTCTTGGGCAGTTTTAGCTGAAGAACCACATATGTGCACACACACAGTGTGTATGATTTATAAATAATCTTTGTTCTGATTCTTAAGATATAATACAGGCTATTAAACTTTAACAACATCTTCCTTTTTATTAAGCTTTAATGGTGTCAGTTGATGGGAAATATTTGAAAGTCTCTTAACTCATTATTTTGAATGTTTCGGTGTTAGTATATTTCAGGTGGGATAGTATTTTTAGCGTATACAAAAAAGAGAATTTGAGGACTTTGGTTTCTGTGTTTACATAAGCTTCCGTACTAATGAGTAGAACATCCTCAAATGGATGCACTGACAGCGGGGATTTGGCAGGCAGGCTTCCAGCCACAGATGCTGTTTGCTCCAGGCATGGAACTCTGCCCATAACAATGAGGCAAGAATTTCATACGAAAAGGGGAAAAAAAACCCAAAGTATGGATCAGAGACAGAAGAAAAGAGCTGCCTGAGCCAAGGACATGCTGCTTCCTCCTTAATGGCACTAATATTCAAGATTTGTGTATTTGGCAGTGTTCCTGGGTTTACAGTTCTTAGTCAGAAATCTTAGAGGCCTAATGCTGTTGCCGAAACATTAGATGTCTAATGCCACTCGAGATACCCTAAAATACTTCACCTGTTTTCCAGAAGGGCTTGAGTCTCTGAGATGTCATAATTGCATCTTGCCAGCCTGTGACGAGGTCTCATACCCAAGTGCACCTCAAATGGTGGCAAATGCCTATGTTTAAGAAAACTGAATGGAGTTGTTATCTGTGCTTCTGGAGAAATAAGCTGGGGAAAAAACCTGTTTATGTGCACACACATACTTATATTAAAATAAAACAAAACAAACCCCAAAGCCTTTCTACATTTCACTGGATTTAAAAATTCAGCAGAAGTAACCTTGCAGAAGAACATAGGGCCTTTTAACTAATATTGATGTGGTGGAAAAATGAGTAAATTCCTTAGAGAAGAGCAGAGATTTCAGGACAGAGAACAGCCAAAACCAACCAACCAACAACAAACAACCCAAACAAACAAAAAAAATATCCAACCACGAAACTCCAAAAACCCCAAACAACCTCCAAAATGAAAAATTAAAAATAGTTAAAATTAATTTATTGCCAAACTCTTTTCTTTTGCAGTTGATATGTGTATACTCCAGAGGGCACAGTGCAGGTTTAGAAAGCCGATCTCGTAGTCCTCACTGGGAAACCGAAAGCAAGAGTAGACCTGGGCATGAGATTTTCTTACTCAGCTAAATGCCTCCTACACATATTGTGCGGTTGAAGAACGTTACGAAATGGTATGGGTAACCTTATCAAAAGACTTAGATTGACTTTTAAAGTGGTGTGAGAAAATGAATTTCTTAGGGGTGTGTTGGATAAAAAAGACTCAGACTGCTCCCCAAAATTCCCCGCATCACCTCTTCAGTCAGGCTATTTTGTGGTCCTTTGACAAATGTGAGAAAGTTCTCTCCTTTTGGTGTGCTGGTTCAGCACTTTTGTAAAAATGGGGAATTCTTCCCTTGCAGCTCTCAAACATGCAGCCCGGTTTATATATGGACGGTTAGACTGGCTGGTTTTGGCAGAGGAAATGAAATCTTACCAGGCATTTTGTATAGAAGTTAATGGAGTAAATGTTCCTTTTTTTTTGGTGTGATTGGGGGTTTTTGGGGGGTGTTTTTGTTGTGGTTTTTTTTTTGTTGTTGTTTTTGTTTGTTCACCCCACCCCACCCCCCCCAAATTGGGAACTATAACAACAAGATACAAAAACTCCCCTTAGGTTGCTTACCTATTGTGAGTACTTGGTGAGTATATATAGACTGGAGGAATTAAGCTTTTTTTTTTTTTAAGTATAAGCAATTTTTGCAAAAGACTGGGTAAGAGGCAAAGGGTAGAAGAAGAAACTGAGTTTGAGAGAGGGAAAAGAAATTATTCATCTTCCATTTTATTTTGCATGAGGAAATGATGCATGGTTAATACCGTTTTCCAGTGACAGTAAAATAACATTTCCTAATGTGAGGATTCTGGGAAAATGACAAGGAGGAGGTAAATTAGATTTCTTTTACCGCATTTGCATCCGGTGATCAAATATACTGGATAGAATTGGTGAATAATGACTCCTGCAGTGGATGATGGCATCTGTAGAGAGCCAAAAATTTGCTGACTGAATGTTGCTTTTATAGAAATTCATGTTGTGCAGAATTAAAAATGGTTATGCTGCATGTTGCTATGGATAATTTGCTCAAACGTGGAAGGAAACATTTCCTCTCTGCCTTCCTACCTCTTCCTTTTTTGAAAATGGGATGTACTAAAATATATCAGATTGCTAAAAAGAGACGTAAGGAGAACACGTAGAGAAAAGGATTTGATTCCTGATGTTTACAGAACACAAAGGCCTGCGTTCATAAATTGATTCTGAGAATATTTGTGTTTAGCATCAAGTGAGAGAAGTCTTTTGTTTCCTTCAAAAAAAAAACCCAGATATATTGACAGTGGATGTGAATTGTGCTTTTTAAAGAATTTTTGTATATTATTTCCGTTTATAAAGTTGCCATAATTCACTGATAAAGTTATTGTGTTCTGTTCTAATTTTTAATTGCTCAAGAAAGTAGAAAATACATAGAATCACACTTTCTATATATTAAAAAAATCATTGGCACTTCTGTTTATTTAAATAAAATATAAAAGACAGATTTTTTTTTAAAATGCCTAATTTGTTTTGTTTTAGGTAATAGAATAACAGTTTTCTGGACCTAAATATTCTTGATGTGAGGGAAAGAAGAGAGATATGTTCCCTTTATAAGCAAAATAGGAGGAGGGTAAAGAGGTGTGTGTAGCTGGGATTTTTATTTTTTTAAAGTACACGTGATGGATTAGTGCTGCAAGATGGAAAAGTTTAGCTATTCAAAGAAGAATATTAAAGTGCTAACAGCGCAAATTAGTAATATTGATATTAACTTATACGTATCTTTTGGGGGATGTTACAGAAGATGAGAATCTTTCCAGGTGCTCACTACTGGGGTAGTTCTGAATCTGAGTGTAGGCTTCTAAAGTTCTGTAACAGTTAACTGCACTGGCAAGCTAATGATGTCTTTTGTCAGTGTTTTAATGGTACACATGGTTCTGCCTGCCTCTCCCTTTTTGTGTTAGGATGCGTATGAATATTTGTTTCAGCTTATTGGTTTTTGTGGGTTTTTCTCCCTCTAGTTGACTTGATTTCATACGTGATACCTAGCTCCATAGGAAGAAGTCAAACCCTCAATCTCAATTTGAGTAAATACTCGAGTCACTGAACATGACAGCTGAAGTTTTCTTTGCAGCTTTGACTTAGCTCCATTTTGTTGGTTGATTCGTTGTTTCTTAAAACCTTCAGTGCTCTTAAAATTTTATTATGTAATATTTGGTTTTTGGCCACGAGATGTTAATGTCTAGCCTCCTCTATTCCTCTCATACTACACTGAGGTAATGACCAGAATGTACGCGGTCTGGTTCATACGTGTAGTAACTTCTGGCATGGGGGAGATTGTCTCTGGTTTTGAATATCTACAGTAGCTAGTTATTATCTTTGACCTGTGCATCTTTAAAAAGATACTGCCAGAGAAGAAGGTTCTCTCAGGTTCAGTTACATTAGTATTTCATTTACCATTTTTAAGTTAGAATTACTTTTCTGTGGTGGCTTCCATTAAGAATGTCCAAATGTGTCCATGTTAAAGCTGTGAAGTAATATTCCATAAAGTAATAGTAGTATTATTTTTAACTTTAGGTGAATTTGTATTTGTTTGGGATTACTATATTTAGAGGTCTATGGCTTTCAGAATTTTACTTTGAAAGAATGATTCAGAAGGTGTTACGTTTAAGCAGCAGGTAGACAAGAATATCTTAGTGATTCCATCCTAAGAAAAATGTCAGTTAACGGGGGGGCGCGCAGGGGGAAGCCTGTTTTTATAGTGTTTACATGGACTGTCAGCTGTACATCCCAGGACAGATGTCAGAATAACTTGGCCAAAAGCACAGCTACTTCTGTGTTTTTCAGTCTCTGTATCCAGAAAAATCTTTCATAGTCTGAAAACCTTGAAAACTTGTAAAACTTGCCTCCCTGACATATTGATAAATCACAGAAGAACAGATAATGACACTTTTTTTAAGACCTGTAGAATATCTGTTTTATTTGAAATAAAATTTAATTTACAAATAATTTTTTTAATTTGTAAATTTTATTTCTAAGCAAAAGATTGATCATAGATGTGAACTGTGTATGTATTTTCATACTTCTGTTTTTAACCTGTGTAACTTTTTCTGTCTAAGGAGGTGTTATCTGTCAAATATCCAAGCAAAGCTCAGATATAAAAATATCCCTTCCTTTCTAAACATAATTTTAAATAAGATGTGACATATGCATGTTATGTGTGTGCATATGGGTAGACATAGTTATAGAAAACATACTAAAAAAGCAGGTTTGATTACATGGAAATCTGGAAATCAGATTTTACTAATTACTTCTGTAAATTGTTTTGGCATTGTGCCAACTTTTGAATGCATTGCCCTAATGCAGTGATAACTGGTGGGGGGAGGAAACCACACTTCACTTTCAAAAGTTGATAGCACAGTAGGAGAAGTGGTTGGCTAGGGTTGTATGGTCACAGGGTTGTTTTTAAAACCAAACAAACAAAACCCAAATAAATAAATACAGCACCCCACCCCCCGAAACAAACAAACAACAACAAAACCAAAAACAACAACAAAAAAAACCCCACCAAACCAAAACCCAAACAAAACTGAAACCCACAAAAAAACAACCCACCACCACCACCACTTTCCCCCTGCCCCACCCCTCCCAAGCCCCCCACCCAAACATCCCAAACCCATTATGGTTTATTGAGAGCCCAGTGATCACAGATCGCGGGGAGTTTCTTTGTGGCTTTTTAGGTGTGTCTTCTCAGAAATAAGATTTGTGAACTAGAAAACACTGAAGAAAAAGCACTGTGTCTGTGGTTTGGTTAGAGTGTTTGATGGCAGCACGTTAGATGTGAGTGTTTGAGCAGTTGCATTTTAAAATAAGCCTCCTTAGAATTTCAGTGTTTTCAAGAGAATAAATCCCAGTAATGATTAGGATATCTGACAGGCAGGATGGCAAGTTAGATCTGCTAGGTCAGAAGACAGCAGGATATACTTTTAGTCCTCTTCCGGTCAGCTTTGCCAGGAGTTTTGTTTTGCTTATTACTGAAACATATAAAATAAAGGCATCTTCCTAGAAAGGATAATTAAGTCTTTGGGGTTTTTTGGATGTCACTAATGTTTCGAAAAAGTCACAAGATTTTTCTTGGGAGAACTGTGGATGTTTTAGGTAGTTTGTGTACTTTAAAATTGACTAACCTTTACCTTAAACTACAGTGGAGAAATTATTTTTCTTGAAGCACATACAGTGCTGAAGCTTACTGAATCCAGTTTTGTTTTCAGCTCAATCTGTGCAGTTCTGCTGAAACCAGTGCAACAGAAATCAATGTAGCTTTCTTATATCGGGGTGTGTGGTTTTACTCCTTTTCTGAGCCTCGATAAAAGAAATGCTTTTTATGTGTGTGTGTGTTTGTATTTTTTTAAATGACTTCTATCATTTTGGGATCACAGACATTTCTAAGTCAGGGTCAAAGAGCTCTGTTTTCTTCTACTCCTTGTCTTGTAGCTATGGAGTATGGATTAATGACAAGTACTTACCTGGCTTCAGACATATTGCATAAAGACAAACTGGAATTTACATCTCCAATTATGTCTTAATAAATTGCAAATTGAGCTAATGTTTGTAATTTTAATCAAGTGATAATTTCTGAACTAATTTTGTCCCTGGCTGGTGATGTATTTAATGTCAAAGATAGTGCTTACTGTTAATTTCTCTGAGTTCCAATTGAAGAAAGGTTTGAAATGTGTTGATAGATTTTTACATATTCATTTACACGTATTGAAAGTAAAATAGGCTTGTTAAAAGTGGCATCTGAGTAGGTGTAATATCTGGGTAGTTTTTGACAGTAATCTGAATAAACTTGGTGGTCCACTAGAAAAAATGGGAAGAAATGAACAATTTTTCAAGCATTGATACCACCTAGTGGTAAAAAATATTGTTACTTGTTTACATAATATGTATTCAAAAGAATATGAAGTTTGTGTTATAAAGAAAGGGGAATTAAACTGTGTCTTTTTTAACATTATCTACATATGCGTGGTACTGCATAAGCTGTTTGAAAGTGGGCAGCTAGAATTCAAAAGCTTGCACTTCACTGCTTGATATGTATAGGCATGGTTTTGATACAGTTTTAAACATATTTACTCTGTCCCAGTTAAAAAGAAAAAAAAAAAAAAAAAAAGAAAAAATTTAATTAAATGCACAACTGAATGAGGGTAACAGGGACTTTGTACAGGTATATATATATAAAAAAGGTCCTTTTCGGTGCATGTGTACATGTCAAAAACATATGCTTTTGTTTAAAAAAAAAAATCTGTCTTTGGAATAGAAGTTTGAATTCAGGTAACATTAAGGGTGTGGATATGGGTTGGGAATTCGTGGCACAGTCATTAATGAGACCTTGCAATGAACCAGAGTGGGGAGCTGGTCTTGGGGAAAACTGGCCTGGCAAAATGTTGACTTAGATAAGTTCCCAGAACTGGTTCAGAATGGATCTGCAGAGTTTATGCTGTGGGCACAAGATGGGGGTGGTGTGTGGTGGGTAGCGAGGGGGGAGAGGCTGAGGGAAGGCAGGGCTCCTGCTTCTGGAGGTGATAGCAGCGCATGCCAGGCAATGATGACTACAGTGCTGGTCACTTGGTGTGATGCAATTTGTCAAGATCAGATTATGGAAAGTGCCTTTCTAAGCAAAATATTGCCCAACTACTCCTCAAAAAATGCAAAACTTTAGCCCTTTTAATTACAGTAGTATGTGAAACCATCTTTCATTTCTTATCGCCAGCTGATTGATGTAGGTCCAGTATGAAAGTTACGTTTATCATAGAAACATTCGTAATGTGACTGTTAACATGTAAGGTGGTAACTTAGCTGCTAATTCTGAGTGATGTGTGTAGACTGTTTTATTTTTCCCTTTTTTCATTTATAGGTACTTGTTTCACAGTGGCAATCCAGAGCATCCAGGAGACATACTTCTAAACACAACCGTGGAAGTTTTGCCTTTTCAGGTATGAATTTATTGATTTGTGTCTTCCCCGTTACAGGATACAAGGAAAGACTCCTCATTTTATTGACTTTTTTTAACAGGGTTAATGAGACATGGATGCTTCTTTTTTTTAACTGTAAGATCTTGATGCTCTGATGCTCTCATACTTTTTTTTAATTGGATCTATTAACAGAACACTATTGTAACTAATCAGATGTTCATTCAGAGTGTAGTCTGCTACAAGTGCTTTTGGTAATTTGGAGGTGAACAAGCTCATTTTCTTCCAATTGACTGCTACTATTTAAAAAAAAAATAACCAATCTTCCCTCTCCTCTATATTTTGGAAAATGGAAAAGCTAAGTCAATCTGCTTTTTGACTTAGTCTTGGTTTAGAAATTGACAGACATCCAAACATTGCTAGATATTGAAATATCTGGACTCTTAAACCGAGTGTGTTCCTTTCTCCTAACTACTGATTTTTTTTTCCATAAATCAGTCTGTTATCTCAGGAGGGCACTACACTATCTAAAGTATATTTTTGCTTGAAGCCAGATGGTATGGGTTCTTTTCCTTCAACTAGATATTATGGCTAACCATTTATATCACAAAACCCTGTCAGAGGATTAAGACACTACTTCAGACAAGTTTATTTTATTTAGTATTAAAATAGCAAAGTATTTCTGTCTTCTCCCATACACCTGGTGTAGGTATCTTGAAATCTGTGCCTAAATTACCATATGCTGAATCTCTTTTTCTTTTTGTTGTCCTTTTTTTCTGTTTCTTTTAAAAAAAGTCAGTGATCATGCAGGAGTTCTCTTCTCCGGTCTTGCAGTCTGCCTTCCTGGTAGCGAGCAAAAATAGGAATCTCTGACCACCCCCACCCCTAAAAAGAAATTTGTCAGTTTGATTCTAATTATGCAACACGATATGTGGGATATTATATCATGTTATAAGATTTATGGGTTTTGTTTCTTAGACCTTTGGAAATATGTTCATATTTCCACATAAAAAAACCAAACCAAACCAAAAACAAGCCACAAAAACCAGCAGCAGCCCTCGCTTCATCTGGGCCCGAGATACTACAAGAATGCACAAGATAATGAGAAAAAATGTGCATCAAGCATCTCTTTTGGCTACACTTGGCTGTGAAATGTCCCTCAAACTGGAGCATCCCTTAAGGAAATAATGCTACCAAGCTCCCATTGCTATTGACACAATTTGTGGAAAGGTAAAGAGGAAATTCTGCATCTGGCCCGTTCTTAAGCCATTGGTGTCAGCAGAAAATGTCACCAATATGAGGACAGCAGCTGCAGAATGATAGGTGCTGTCCTGAGGAAATGATTTCTCCACCATGGACTTGAGCAGAGCTGGAAGCCTATTCAGGTACTTCGACCCTGATCCTCCCAAAGCAGAATTCAGAAAAACAAAAAAAATCCCTTAGAAACCAGAGTGCCGCCAGACTGGATTTGTCTGGGACGCGAGCAACACACTCAAAAAACCCAACCAACCAACCAAAAAAAACCAAGACCAAACCAAAACACGGGCCCCCCGCCCCCAACCAAACCAAACCAAAAAAGAAGCCCACCGCTTTTTCAGCAGCCTCCCTTAAAAGTAGGAATTAAAAAAGCTGATGGATTTAATCTCCTGTTTTGTCAAGCATTTTTAATTGATTCCTAGGAAAATCTTACAGTGTGTCATTTAGTTGTGGATCATGTGATTCTAGTTGTAATTTTCCAGCTGTTTTTGAAGTTCTGGTCTACAGTCTGATTTTTTTGTGGTTATTAAAGAAACTTATTGATACCCATCCCTTTTTAGCGAGGCAGTGATAATTGCAATGCTTCCCTCACTGGTCTCATGGCTTTTCATCTCGCCCAAATTCTTACATCAAAAAGTAAGCTGTAAGTTTCATTTGTCCTGAGAGAAATCTCTGGGTCAACCATAGAAAAAGGCAGCAAGATCCTGCCTTTGCTTTTCTTCTGTTGTGCATGCTGGTATCTGCTATGTATTCTGTTCATGTGGCAGTTAACATGCAAGTTAAGTGGGGCACTTAAAGTACTCCTTTTCTCTACTTTGAAGCCAAATATGGTTCAGTTCTGGAACACTGCTGCTTTTTCTTTTTTTGTATTGGCTTGTCTAAGGCTATAACTAACTCTTCTAGGCTGGTTCATAATTATTTAGAAAAGATAGATGCTGAATATATAACAAGAGTGCACACACATTTGTCTCCCTGGCAAAGTCACATGTCAAAATAAATGATCTCATTTGTGCTTTGTTGTTCTAGAATGAAGAACTGGTATTAAGCAAGGAAACCAAAGACAAACGCTTAGAGGACGGTTACTTCAGGATAGGTATGTCACAGTAGAAAGAAATGTGTATTGTTACTATTGCAACAGTTAAGGCATTTTCCTTAAAACCAAAACAAACCTAAAACTGAGTTTTGATCATTTGTTTTTGGGTACATGAGCTTGTAGGCTTTACTTAATATTGTTTCCAATATTTCTTTTCTGAGACTGATGTACTAAACAAAGATCTAGCGTGACTCTTAGTTGTAGGGCAGCTATGTCCAACTTCTCTGCCAGGATCCATCGCCTAGATTATTGTCGAGGCGTTTCCAGGTTGTATAAGATCGCCTCTTCTGTCCTGTGACTGCATGTGTGCCTGTGTGTGAGCTGTTGTGCTTGGCCTGGCTTTGAACCCACCCTACGGACAGTCAGCTGTCTCGTCATGGGATGAGATTGGCATTTCCATAGCCAAGCGGCTGTTGGGGAAGGTGCCAGGATACCTGTTGTCAAGGAAGAGAAGTTTTACTCATAGATTGTATTTAGCTTGCTGGTCATAGCTTGGGCATCCCTGTATAACAAAAGCCAGTTTTTTCGTCTTAATGAATTGCAGTTGCTGTGTATATATTTAAATGTAAAGTCTAAGTGGGCTTTTAAATTGGATTCTTATATAATTGAAGATCCTTTAAATAGGAGTACATTAAGCAGGAATGATATCCCTTGTCCTTAATCCTCCTCAAAAACACATAAGCCAGGGATTCCATGTTTAGTTCCGTGATATTAAATGAAAATCTGTGTCAAAATCTTCCCGGAATTTGAGGTGCTTGTACCCTTAGACAGTTCCAAAGTTTTTATTCTTACATGTAATCCTGTTCAGATTGGTGTGCTCTGATGATACGTCCCATGTTGTTTGCTGCTGCAAAGCTGAATCTGATATCAAAAATCACTGGCTGTCTTTTGTTTCGGGAATGACACCAGTCAACCCTACAGCCACCAGCAATAGGTTTCACCTGTGAGTTGTGATACTACAGATACATTTTTCTGGACACAGATTTTCTACTTCAGTTTGTTGAACAGGATTTAATTGAGGATATGCTTCTGCTTCTTTTGCAGGGAAATTTGAAAACGGTGTAGCTGAAGGAACAGTTGACCCCAGCCTAAACCCTATTTCATCTTTCCGGCTTTCAGTGATACAAAATTCAGCAGTTTGGGCAATTTTGAACGAGGTGAGAGGTGGTATAACCTTTTAAAAATAAAACTGGCAAATGTGAGATTTCTTCATTCTGTCAGCGTGTTGAAGCTCAAAATTTTGGCTAACGCTGAAAACAGTTACCTCTTATTATGGAGAAATGTAATACCCTAAAACATGACTTCTTTTTCTCTGATTCTCTATTTCAGATTCATATTAAAAAGATTACGCACTGATCATGGAAATCTGCTTTAGAGGAAAAAGAAAGAATCCTTGAAAACTTTTCCTACAAAATCTGACATCCTTAGCAAGTCACGAATTGAAAATACTGAGCATGCACCTTATTCCAAATTTCTTTCATTTTCACTTGAACTCTACCTCTTGTGAAATCTACTGTAGATGAGAAGATTGTATTTACCCCTTCTTATCTGATCCATCCAGAAGCTGATGCTCCACACTGATAACGTTCGTCTGAGGCCTAAGTTGTCCTCCACTTTAATGTGACTTTACCATCTTATGGTTACAGAACCCTGCTACGCTTAACCTGTACTATTTTGATAGTATGGTAATATAGAGAAGTTGTACATATTGTTACATTCCTTGAAGAAAAAAAAATATAATTATTGTTAAATATGTTTTATGAAGGGGGTACTTTCGGAGTTCCATTTATTTTCTATAACAAGAACCCTCTTTTATAGACTGTCAGGGATATATATTAAAATGTTAGGGATATTTAATTTATTAAAATAATTTGAAAAGTACATATTTTTATGCAGTAAAATTTTAAATTGATATAGTTTTTTTTATGAATTCTCTAGTTTAAGTTATCTTTCTACATTTTTCTTTGGAGATGCAAACATAAATTAATACCATATTTCAAATATACTGCCATGTTTAAAAAAAACTAGATTAAGTTTCTAAATTATGTAGTTTTGTACACAGAATCTGAATGACGTTCAGAGGTATTAACAGAGTTCTGAAGAGCATTATTCTTTGGGGCTATGATATTCCACTATGTACAGTTTGTAGCCACATAAAAAGCATGCTGAAATGTCTTGTTTCATATTATGTACTAAATCTGCAGTGATTTTAGATTGAATCCATTGCATTTTAGAAGAATTTTTTCAATTCCAAACAGTTCTTTCTAAAAATCTTTGTAGACATTTCCTAGCCTGGAGAAATTCATTTTCTGTACTGAAAAAAAATCATTCTCCAGCTCTGCTTTGGAGTGACAGAGGTTACCTTTTATCAAAAGAATTGATAGTAACTAGATACATTTGATCTACAGAGGTCTCCTTTTAAAACGTTCTGTTATTGCAGTGTTTGTTTTAGATACATTGCAGTGAGTAGTTATGGTCTGTTTTTGTTTTCTTCCATTGTTCAAGAACGAGGTTTCAGTTTGACTCCTTTATTGATCAGTGCAGTAACTCGCACTTCCTTTTAACAGGAACTGAATTTGCCCTCAAGTTAGTACCCTGCCTTTCTGTTTCAAGGGAAACAACAGTGATCTTGAATGAATCAGAAACAGAAGGTGGTTTGGATTAAATCCAGAGTGGGATTGTTGCAGTACTAAGGCTGCTGCTGCCCTTAAGAGTCCTTCTGCTTAGGTGCTTATGTGTAAGGCCACAGGCACAGGAAGATTTAAGTCACCCAGTCAGAAATGGTCAGGAAGAAGAGAGGCAGAAATTCTTGTCTTTAATAGGAACGAAGTGCCTGATTGACGCTGGAGGGAGGCATCTACCCTGGCCTGGGGATTCTCAGCTGTGCTGTGAACCGACCTCCTGGAACTGACATCTCAAAAGCTGGCCCAGTTTTCCCTGCGGAAAAAACCCCTCTGTTATCCCCAGCATCTTTGCGGTCAGGGCACAGATGCGCAAAGCCTGTTGCGGGATCCCTGATCTAGAGCGGGGATCTTGAATTCGTATCTCCAGCATGAAAGTTCTACTAATAGATTTGCCTCTTTTTCGTGACATATTTGTAAGGAGCAGGAGCCTAACCCTGACTCTCCAGCACTGCAAGCTGAAAGCCATCACCACTGCGAATATAGTCTTTTCTTCTGCCTTGTTGGAAAATTGTGTTGTAGCTTTGACAGTTCAGCAATATTCAAGTTTAAAAGCTTAACTACTTCTACAGACTATAGTCGTTTTGTTTTAGCTGTGTTGTCTGAAGATGCAGGTGAGACAAGATTTGGGCACAGAGATTAGACCTTCTGTTTAGACTGACTGGTGTAAGTTGAAGGAAGTAGAAAGCTACCAGGCAGGCCTTGTTTACTGTTTTCTGGTTGCATCAGATGGTGTAAATAAAATGTTACTTGGAAAGCTCATCTTACCCATAGAGGATGTGGGCATAAGCTAAGCACAGGCCTCGGAAATGGAGTTTATTCTTGCATTTAGGAACGTGGGTGAATAGGCTCAGAATCACGTGTGAATCTAGCCTATCGTGGTGCCACAGCCCAGCTCGTTACATGTATAATGCCGTGCCATCAAATTAGTGCCACGCACATGTTAGCTAGCGACGGTCTAGGAATCTATTTAGGTTTTCTTCTCAGCTGTGCCTGTGAGTGAATGATGCAAGTAATTTAAACTATAGCTATTTATTACAATTTAGATTGCAGAAATATGTTAAGATATTGCAGTTTCTCAATATAAGTAGTTTTGCTGACAGTGACTTTCATCTTTTTTCCATGAGTTCAAAAGTTTACTGGTGCCCCTTATTAAGAAAGCTGTGTACTCATTCTCAAAGCATCACTGTTCCCGATGTTTCACAGTAGTTAAGATGAATCATTGCTAATATATCTAAATATATAGAACCCTCACCACATTGATTGCAGGTCTCTGGTGTTACCAGTCTATTTAGTTTTCAAAAATGTTGAGACGAAATTTATCAAAGACAACAAATTAACTAGTGCTTGGTAAAATATGTGGCACTTTTCCTAAAGATTGTTGCATTTTTATTACATTGTGCTAGTGGAAGTTGGAAATAGCCTGGGCTGCTTTAGCACTCTAAATGTTCCTGAGCTTATAGGCTCCCTAAACGAATGTGCCACATTAATACAAATTACATTTTGTAGATTCAGGTAAATTGAGACCTGGTGTAATCAGACAGTACTGCAAATTTGCTTGGAAATTTTGCTGAGATACAGAAGAAGCAGTGAAAATATTTTCTATCTAATTATCTCTGCAGACACCTATTTTGGGCTTTCTACCTTTCAAATTCCAATCCCCTAGTCAGGCTAATATATGGTGCAAGCATCCTCCCTGCAATTACGGTCAAATAAGACGGCTTCAGCTGCGTGGCTCAGCAGTCGTTAGCTCGGGCACTGTTTCTGACTGGGTATGCTCCAGGGCTTGTGTCTTTTACACATCTCAGCTATACGTTACAGTATTACCACAAGAGTTCCTCTTGGCATCCTAAACCTATTACCTGATTTTTTCTACAGTTATTTAATTTCAAGTTGTTTTTGTCGTGGCCTTAAAAATCCCCTCTCGGCCACTGAATCTTATAGTAACCAAATAATGGAAAGTGTTCCAAAATAAACTGCATTATCCTATGACCCTATTAGCTCCTTCTGATGCGGTTACAGCTTCAGAAAAGAGAACTTTTGTGAAATCAAAGGTGTTACCAGAAACCTTCATTATCTGGGCAAATGATCCTTAACTTCTTATACTGGATGCCAAACAGACCGGCTGATACGAACACTGGCTTTTCTGAGCTGCTCAGGATTGCTCTGGACCAAGGAAATGCAAGACTCTCAGTATAACCTTGCTTTGCTCATTCAGCGGGTAGTCCTACTGAAAACTTCGTAAATAATGTGAACAGGATGTGATCCCAAATTAGCACTTTTTATTTTTTATAATTAAAGAGGGTTTCTAAAGCACTGTATAAGGCTTTGCGCTTTTGCAGGCATCTCAACCGTGCATTTGCATTGATAGAAAATATTCATATGGCTACGTTTGGTTTTTCTTAACTGAAAGATGGCCTAGAAAAATTCAGATGACCATATGATTTGTGGACCAATAGAAGACCAGAGTCTTCTGTCGTATCACTGCTTGCCTAGGTCTTTCAAAAGCAGTTTTTAAATACATTGAGTCAGTTTAGAGCAAAGCAATTGATACTGTGCCCACATGATACACGATTCCTTGAATGGGCCGGAGTATGATTAGTCTTTGGCAAAACAGAACAACTGTGTAACGTTTTTCTTTCATTTTTTTCCAAGTATATTATCAGTTCAGTAATCTCTGTTTTTTTGTTGGAAATACTTGCTCCAGGTGAAGTATTGTAGTAATTTGTAGTTTGCTTCCAACTTGGAAAATATTATGTTAGTCTTGGGGGGGGGGGGGGGGGGGAGGAGAATTAAGTCTCTTCAAAGCTTGCTCTGCTGCAGTACATTAACCCTAGGAGGTATCCTGAAAAAGCTAAAGCAAGTGACTGTAGTAGAAAGGGAAAAAAAAACCTTATGTTTTTAAATCATCTTTACCCATCACCAGCATAATGCTGAAAGGCTATTAAACATCTGGTGTTTTCAGGCTAGCATTGATTGTTTGCCGAGGTAAAAAACAGACCCCACACAGACCTGATGAATTAGTCTCTGTGTGTCACTTTTCTGACCTTAGCGGTCTCTCAAGGGTTTTGCTGATTTCTGCTGTAAACAGTGAGCAGCTAGAACTGAAAGTAGTAGCTTAATTGTGAGAAGGATGAAGCCTTCTTTCGAGGGGACAGATTTTGATCTCCCTCAAGGGAAGGTACACAGGCCCTGAGTCCTTTGTTGATTTCAACGGTGTCACACCACAGGGCCCTAATTATGAAATATTTTTGCTGTTGGACCGAAGCGGGTGACCGCTGGTGCTGGGATTCCTGTTAGGGAGAAGCTGTACAGTTAGGCTGCAGCTGCCTGCAGGACGGGAGCTTGTGCTGTTAGCCGGGGTGGGAGCAGGTCCTGACTGGAATCCTTCACCTTCCCATGGGCCAGGGGTTCAGTGCTTTCCTTGTTAAAAGCGGAATGTTGCTCAATGTCTGCTGAGAGGGGAACATGACTCTCTTCAAGCCTTAACAGCAGCTGAAACACACAGTACTGTAAGATGCACTGCCAGCATATTTGGTATTTTAAGATAAATATAGTTTTTCCTTAGAAATCAAATTCTAGTATTGAAATATTAAGTCTTACTGTAAACAGTTTACTCCTGCGTTGTTTTGGAAACTGAATCCTAGTGCTCATGTTTCACACTGAACGCTCTATTTTGGAGAGTTGTCATCATTCTCCAGAAGGCCTCGTTTGTGATGGTCAGTTTATACTCCCGCCTTGCGGACTTCACAGCTGTAGGCATGGCCACGAGCCCACCCTTGTAGCCAAACTGAACCTGTACTTTCCTTCCATGTCCATTGACATGCCACTCCTAATGGTGGGTGTAATAATACCCGCAGGACTGCTAGAGCTGGGGTTTAAAAACTTGCTGCTGTATTTGGAAACTTGAGATGGGTCGTGTTAATTGTGCCTTTCATCACTGTTTCTCCTGTGTGCCAGAGCTGTCCGTGTATATTTGAAGTAGTCATTAAAATAAATCTGTTCTCAAGTTCTTTCATGAAAGGAGGGGACAGGTCTGTACCTAAAGACAGATGTCGCTTTACCATTGCAACAGCATTAAGATCCCTACTTTCCCACAGTCCCAAGGCAAGGTGTTCCAATATTATTCTTAAATAAAACTGCTTTTCGGTGTCACTTAAAACCCTCATAATATAGAGCTTATGCCAGTACATGCAAAATATCTGCAGTAAGAGTTATGCTAAATAGACTTGTTGCAGTTAAATTTAAGCTACAGAGATGTACAAGTAACTTGTTTTTAGGAATGTACTGCAAAAGTATTTGAACAAAATTGCTAACATGTTTACTGTTGTAAATATTTTAATAAAAAAAGGACACTTCAAACTTTTTTTACAATTATCTACAATAAAGAGAAATTTACAACCATTTACAAAACATTCTTCACTTTTTCTTAGCTGTCTTGACAGTAAAGAGAGAAACAAAATAAACATTAGATACACAAAGTCCTGGTTTTATTTCACTCTGTATTTATAAAAGGAACAAAGCATCTTGGTGAAGTTCCATCCGCATGCTAATGAGATCAAATAGAGCATGATGAGAAGTGCAAATGGATACAAAAGAATAGCTGTGTTCTTCAAAAAGGGCAATGCTGAAAGAGAAGCAACAATGAAGCAAGGATAAAGTAGTGCTCTTTTAAAAAAGGTGCTTCCTGTAGAATGGGAAAGATAGGAAGAAAAAAGTAGTACTGCTCTCTGCCAGCCTTCTTAGAAGGGTGGCTTTGTCATCTCTGCCTCCTAGTCCTGCCCTTACCACAGATTAAAGAGCACTTGAGTTCACTGGTACTGGTAATGCCCTGGGAAACTGTTTTATCTGAACCTATAGTCTTAAACTTCCTACAGAATTTCCCTGCAATGCAAACATTTTGAAGAGGCTTTACAGAGGAACCTGAAAAACTAGTTGTGGTGCTACAGGTCTAACGCAAGAAGGGAAGTCCGTATGGCGAAGAACAGAAAGTCTTTGGTTGAGATGCCTGCCCGGCTGGAAACAGATTGGTGAATTTCTGTCAAACTTCTTTTACCAGGAAGAAAGAATTAAGTCAACACCCAGCTGAGCCTCTGCTTTACAAATTATAGACTACGCCTAAAGTAATAGACTAAAGTCACGCTCTTGTTTTCAGTCAAACAAATAGAAAAGAAGTTGCCGTTACTTACCGCTGTATCCGAGGAATGTCACATAGATGTAATAGCCGATTGCAATCAGCCATAATGTATTCCCAACAAAATACCCAATGACAGAATCAGATATGATGACATCTAAAAGAGGAGAGAGCTGTCAGCTGTTTTGATAGAGCATGATTTTGAAGCAGAGCACACAAAATAGTCTACTTACAGTTGATAAAAAACAGCTGGATAAAATGCAAAATGACTAGAAGCGGATAGAAGGCGTTCAGATGAACATCAAAGGCGTAACCCCACTCCACATCATAGTCTCTGTTCTGCTGCTTCACCAAGTACTTATTGGAAATGAACCTACCGGAAAAGATATTTGAGAATGTTGTGAACGAGAATCTATAAAGCTCCCTGACACAATGCTGGTTTGAGACAGTACACCATGTGTGGTCCTACCTCTGCTATTTAGGAGAAAAATATGCAAGAATTATGCAGACCAGTCTATTGGTTTTGTTAAAACTATAATTACGTTCCTTGCATTCGACGGGCAGCTGAAATACACTGCTGGTAATATAGCATCAGAACTTTTTTTTTTTTTTTTTTTAGAGAGGTCAGTGCTACAATTTATCGATGCAGTTACAAGTTCTGGGGTGGCGTGCCACCCCTGCGCACACAGGGAGACGACTTCAGGAAAGCGCTCACAGGTTATCGCTCCACACATGCATTACCTCACACACAGATGGTTTATTTCACCCCTACAGAAATGGCACACTTCAAGGGCAGGAAGAGGGCAGGCTAGCACTCTAGAAGAGGAGTCCATTCTTCTTTCTGAAAAGCAGCGCTAACAGAACCCGCGCTGCCTGGTGTTACAGACTACAGACTAAGCCTTCCAGACTTTGTTTTCTTCAGCTGAAGTTCTGCTGACATCAGAAAATGCATCCCATTTAGAAGAGGAACAAGAAGTCAATACATGCTCAGAAATAAGAAGTAAAGAGACCAGAGCTTTCATGGTAGCTTTCTCTGACATACTCTTTGTGCCAAGGGCAGGGTCAGAAAGCCAGAGCCTGGGTGCAAGGCAAAGCGGGGCAAGGAGGGGTTTAGACTCATTAGGAGTGGGGGAAGCTGTTGAAAAAAAGGTGAGCCTGTGCTGGAAGAAGGGACTTGAACCAAACCAGAGGCAGTGATGGGATTCAGGCCTGTAGGAAGCTGACTAAAGGACCAGGGAAAACCAACAGATGCTGAAGCCTTTCTGGTTCAGGACAATTGCATCCCAAGTCACACGCTGCTGGAGGATGGGGGAAGCGTTATGCTCTTCCCCAAGCCTTTTATGGGTTGCTGTCCCAGACAGGAGACTAGGACAGATGGATCTTTCGTCTGTCAGCTACAGTTCTTGTATGTACCTCATCCCGAATTTTGCAGTTACAAGCAGGAGTTCGTGACGTCACTGTGTGAAAGGAATCGATCCCTTTTCCGATCAGCATCAATTTAAGACACCAGCTCCATTACTAAGAACTCTTTTACGTGCCCTTGCTTCCTTGTAAGTTTTAATTTTCCACCGCTACCATGAAAAAGTTCTTGGTAAAATAAGAACTCTTTCTTTGGTGCCCTCCCCTTGTCACGGTGCAGAAGCAGTGACTTCCCAGTGGCTCGTGGTTCCCTTGCTGGTGCGGGACACATCTATAACGTGCTGAGGCCTGGGGTGTAAACTGACTTGCGACCACCTCTCCCCTTCCGTAAGTCTCTGGCCATTACGGAATAAAATTGGCAGCGACTACCACCAAAGCAACAAAGCCAACATGCATGAAGTAGAACAGATGCTGCTTGTAGTGGAAATAGCTAAAATCTTCACCAAGAACCATGGGCCAATTGTATATTGCCCTACTTAAACATAATCATCCTCAGGCTTACTCTAGTTAAGCTGTTCAACCAAAATAAGAATTGTTTTTGATCACCAAATTTTTGATTTGGAATTATTGCTGAAGACCAACCAGCTCAAGAAGAGAGAAAACAAGCTGAAATGTTCTCATCATAATGCAGACTTTCTGAACATTCATCTTCTGCAGGAAATCGTAAAGAAAAGGATGTGTTCTTTTTTAAAGCAGCATTCTGAAACAATTACCACAACAGCACAAAACCTTTAGTCAATACACACTTTATAACTTTGTTCCCAACAGAGAACCAAGCGTCTTGCAAACAGCAGAGGACTCCCGGTGTCCCGACAGCAGCACTGAGCGCAGTTTCAGACATCGCTACTTACCACATTAGAGTTGCAATCAGGAGGCCAACGCCTACACAGTCTATGAAAACAACCCAAAGTAGCAGCTTTATTGTTTCAAAAAACCCCATGTCCAGCACAAATCCAAATCCTACGGTAGACACTGAAAGGATAAAAAGATTATTAAAGTTAGCTATGGAAAAGAAAGCATAAGATCTTAAATTGGTATTTTTTTTTGAGTATACTGTTATGAAATCTCCAGTTCCCTTATTATTTTCTCCCTGAGACTTTTAGTCCAACAGCTCATTTTTTCCACCAAGTACTAGGTATAACGCAGTTTATTCTTGATATAATCCCTTTCTCAGATTGGAGGGCACTCATCTGTACTTGGGCTTAATGACATAACAGCAAATTGTATTGCTGCCTCCCCCCTGTTTTTTAAACAATCACATAATGCTACGACAGAATCTTCTTTGTTTTACAAAAACTCTTTGTTAACCCAAACTGTGTGTGTGGCGATACACTCTTTTATTTCAGCATTAACAGTTTTGATAGTACTAACGGCAATGTGCTATATAACAGAAGAAGACTAGGATAATATTGCATTTGCAATTCAGTCTAAAAATTACATTCGACATGTTGTTTACAGCTTAATTCTCGAATATACAGAATTTCACTAGGGCCTTTATTGTAAAAAAACTCTTTCATGTGTAAACCAAATGTTCAGTATTTTTTAACTAAAGCATTACTGTGTGTCATGGGGTTTTCTTGCCGCCTGTAAAGTTACAAGGGAACTACATAGTTTGAAACGCAATAAAAAATGAGATGCAATAGAATGATTAATTCAAGACTACATAGTGTGAGTTACACCTCCTCTGTTTTCTAATTCCCACCTTAACTTTCAAAACGTTAGGCCATTTTCTTCTATTCTACTTTGATGAAAAGACAATCCATATAGATTGGTCCTTTGGTTTTGGGTGCGCGCGTGTTATTAGAAGGGCCACGAACGTTCATCCCTAAACTTCCCCTCCCTCTCTTTCATGCTCTCTATTCCCCTGCACTCACCGCAGAGCCAGATACTGAGAAGTACTAAGAAAGCGGGATCATCTCTTGCCCATTGGTCCTTTGTCTGTTTTCTGTAGTGGAAGTTCCTATAAACCCTCTGTGGCGAAGTAAACAGGTAAAGCATCTGCCAAAGCGCAAACTCAAAGTCCATCTGTCGGAAGTGGAAGAGCCTCCGCAGGTACTTGTAGCGTTTTGCTCCAGCCGTATGCCTCGCAGCGTCTCTGGGGCTCAGCGCACCGTTGCCCTGGCTCCGAGAATTAACTGAGGTGGTCGGCAGCATTTTTGCTAAAGAAGGAATTAGCAAAAGATGCATTTGGCTTTGCACGTGACGGGGAATACAAATAAAATCACGCGATGCGGGCCACGTCTGTAACAGTGAGGGTACCACAACTACGCACGAGTATAGGCGATGACATTTATGGGTGAGCCTGCTATAGCCCGGCAGTCACCTTGCTGGGGGAGGCAGCAAGTGGGAACGGTGTGGATTTTGGGGGTTGTCCCGTGCAGGGGCAGGAGCCGGACTCGACGATCCCTGCGGGTCCCTTCCAGCTCAGGACATTCTACGATTCTACGATTCTAAGCGGGAAACCAGGAGCTGGCACCTCCGCTCCCGGGGCCGCCTGCCCGCTGCTACCGACGGGCTTCGCGGGAGGCCGAAGGCCGGGGCGCGCAGCCGGGGGCAGCGGGGGGGGTTCACCGGCCCCCCCCCCGGTCAGCCCAGCCCGCCCGCAGCGACCCCCGGCCCGGCCCCGCTCCCCCACGCCACCGGCAGCCGCCGCCCCCTCAGCGGGACCCGCGCCTCAGCGCCGGGGCGGGAGGCGCCGAGCACGCTCCTCCCCCCCCCCCCCAACAGTCGCGGCCCCGCAACGGCCAGGCTCGCGGGCGGCGAGGGGGCGGGGCCTCACCTACCGCCCCGGTCCGCGGCGCGACCCCCGCCTCGCTCCTCGGGGCCGCTCGCCGCCACCTCCCTTCCGGCAAGGCGCGCCGCGCAGGCGCCCCGCTTTCCTTCCCGCAGCTGCCACGCCCCTTCTCTTCCTCCCGCCCCGCCCCCCCCGCCGGAAGCGGCGGTAGGGCGCCGGGCTCTAAGATGGCGGCGGCCGCCGTTAACGGTGCTTGAGCAGGCCGCGGCGAGGCGCAGGGCTCGGCCCCGTTGCCATGCCCAAGTACTACGAGGATAAGGAGGAGGACGGGCGGGCCTGCGGGGGGGTGAGGGAGGACCTGCGGCAGTGCCTGCTGGAGAGCCCCTGCGTCCTGCAGGTGAGCGCCGCCGCCCTCCCGGGGCGGGGAGGCCCGCAGCCCTTGGCGCTGCTGCTGCTGCTGCTGCCGCCGCCGCCCTCGCCTCACCCCAGCCCGGGCTAAGCCCTGAGGGAAGCGTTCCCCGGGGCCCTTCCTGAGATGGGGGCGTCCTCTGGCGGGGGGGGGGGGCTGCTGCTGGGCCGGGGGGCGCCCCGGGGGGGTGGCGGTGGCGGCCTCCCGCTGCCGTGGGCGAGCCCGTGGGAGAGAGGGGCTGTTCCTTCGTCGTCCCTTGCAAGCCTGTTAATTAGTGTTTTAAGCAGGTTAAGAAATTATAGCTTCAGAAGAGACCCCAAGTCACTGTACCGTAGCAAAATCCCGAGTAAACCTTGTCTGAAGTAATTTGATGTCTCTTGGACAAGCCGCAGAAATTCATTAAGTCTTTAATCCTTTATTTTTCATCTAATAGGAAAACAAAAGCCCTAAACAATGTTTGAGGGAAGGACACTGTAGGAGTTTGCAAATGACATTTTTTGCATGCAAAAGATCAATGGTAAGTGTTTGTAGTCTATTTTCTTCTGCTGGCGGCCTCGTTGCTTTCTGTCCTTTTTCCTGCTTTCCGAAGAACACCGCTTAACCGCTTTGACTCAGTAAAACTGGTGGCATTAAGCAGAACAGGTCTTGCCCCTGAATCCCATTTAAAATATGGGCATTGTACGCTATTCTCAGGGAGAAGTTGTAGAGTGTGAACAAGATGGGGAGAAAAGCATATTTAAATTGAATTAGGCTTAGCATGTGACATGTAAATGAGGAAGGTGGTTTTTTTTAGTAAAGCTTTGGTTTAAGCAATATTAGTAGATCGGGTAGCTGAAAGATAAGATATTGACAAGCTAATTTTTGTCTGTGAACAAAGAACATTTAAGTGGAAAGACTGTCCTACTGAAAGAGATTACCACTGTTGAAGCAGGCTCTTGCATTCGTTAATTTTCTTGGAGGGCTTGAAGTCATGATAAAGAACAGTTTTGGGTTTTTTATGTAGTGAGCTATCAAGTATGGTAGTGAGAAGCCAGCTGTAAAAATGTAATTAGATAAAGTTTCTCCAATTTTGATAGGAGTTCCTTGTCTAGAAACATCTTGCTTGTGTGTCCATAACACTTAAAAAATAGTTGAGGTGCAGCAAAGATGGTATTAAAACTTTCTAAGCGTGAGTAGCGCAGGGCTCATTTTTATTTTTAGCTGATGTGATACATAATGAAGAATATGCAGCTGAAACTGTACCTAAAATTTTTCTTTCAGTCTGTATTTTTGCTTAAGTCATAGCAGCTTTTTGTACCTCTCCTATATGAACTGTATTAATCCATAAAGTGACAAATTGTTATTTCTGTGGTCAGGAAAAATGCTGTGTATTTAATGCTTGACATACCTATTTGATGCTGCAGTAGCAATATATGTATCTCCAGATGATGGGCTTGTATTTCTGTCTGCAGGGCATTAAGGGAGCCTGATGAAAGTAAGTTTCATATGGGAAGAGGCCTGGCTCTTATATGATTCTGCTTCAACTTCTAAGGCTGAAGAATGGCATTTTTCTTGTCCTGTTAACTCTATAAATTTCAGTAATTGTGCTCTGCCAAATTTCTTGCTTGGTACAATAGTGAAGCTTAAAGAGTATTTGAAAACAAGTTAGACACTAAATGCAGATAATATGCTAAAATAATCGGGGATTTTTCCTAGGTGCTGTTTTCTTTGTAAGGAAATACAATCTCTTATCAGAGGAGTAACCTTTAGTACACTTCAGTTATTAAAGTAGGAACACGGTTTAAAGTGGAAGCTGCTTGGTTATTGGACAAGCTGTGCCATCTTGCAGTTTAGCTCTTCACAAATTTTGCTGCAGTTCTGAGTCCTGAAAAGAGGGTTAGTTTAGGGAGGTAAAAGGAACGTCCTCAATCTAATATCTGAATATGGCTGAATTGCAATCTGTAACTGCCATCTTCAAGACCGACTATCTAAATTCAGAAGAATTCTCCCAAGATCAAAGTATATTTTTCTGCTGCACTGGGAAAAAACTTGCGATTTAGTTTCAGTAAGTGCTGCACCGTAGCTGTTATTTTAGCTTTACTGCCATTTTTTGCCTCCCATTAAATTCTTTTTTTGTAACTGCCAAGAAGAAACTTGCAGATTTTACAAGCTGAATATTATTTCAGTTTTTACTGATTTTTTTTTTTTCAGGCGCTTGTGCATTTAAATTATCCCTGTCCTCACTGACATTTGCAGTGACTCCCACCTCAACCGAATCTGAATTTTCCTCCTTCAGTTTGTCAGTTAAGTTTGGAAAAACAGATCTAAGTAGATTTACACTGCCTTGTTTTCATGTGTTCCTTGCCATCCCACTATGCTGTTCTGTCATTTGTGTTGTTATGGTGTTTATTTCAGAATGCACAGGATGCTTATCATATAATTTTAATTTTGTGTGAGATGTAAGATAATACAGTGTCTGTTTCCTTAGAAGAACCCTATGACTTGTTGGCTACGTCACCGATTTTCTTTACAGTGATTTCTGCTTTATTCTGTGGTTTCTTCTGATGTTACAAAGTGCCGAGATAGCACAAGCACTCAAAAGTATTTCTTTTGCAAAATGTATGGTTTTAATATATTGAATTCAATTTTCAGTTGGATACCAGAGCAAGATTCAGAGGAAGGAAGGGATACTGAAGTCCTCGTGAAGAGACCCAGCCATGGGAAATGAGGGTTGATCAGCACTTTAAGCAAAACAGAGACTAAAGTAAGAAGATTGTATCTGCTGTAGCCTTTCATGCAGTGTTTTCGTGGAAGGTATCTACTCTTGAGTATTCCGATAGATTGACCTGGATGTGCATTTAAATGTTAAAAAGGCAGCAAGCATAAAACTGCAAGTTCTGGCCAAAATGGGTACTTGTCACACACTTGTAATAAAATACGCAAAATCCAGAATAAGCTGCAGAAGTTATCACTGTGTTTCGAAGTGAGGTTGTCTTTTGTGGTTTTACTAATTCTGATCATGTTTTACTCTTACAAATAATACAAGATATGGAACTGGGAGTTTGCTCACCTGATATCCCAGAGGATACCTCAGGATAGAGCTGCTTCCAGAGGTGACGACCAAGGTTGTGAAATGTATGTGCAAGCTGCTTCCTCCCCAATAGGTTTGTTACCCAATAAACCTGCACTAATAGGTAGGAGTGGCGATGTTTTTGCAGTCCCACAGGTACAAGGATGGCATCTCTTTCCTCTTGCTGCAAATTCCTTTTAATGGGATGATTGATGTACATGTTTATTAGCACAGTCTAGTCCCATTGGAAAACTAGATTAAAGTTTGGTTACTCTAAATTAAAGGATGGCTGGATTATCCTTCAGTAATCTGTCTTCTCCTTGTATTGACATAAGCCTAAGAGAACTATAGCATTATTCCAGTCAGTGACTTGAAAGCTGTATGCCAGGATGTGGCTAATTATGTATCTTTGGATCGGTGAGGAAGGTGTTCCTCAGGCCAACAGTTACGGAGACCATGGCTGCTATTACTGTGTTCTAGAAGTATTTACAACAATATATAAGTTCCTCTGAGATGACCCTGAATGATCTTTCTGCATTATTTTCCTAGCAAGTGCATAAACACTAATCCGAACATAGGTACAAAGCAGGGATGATGGTCTGGACTTTATTGTGTTTATAGGAACTTGTGTTCCACAAATTTACTTTGTACTTTGTGAGCATTTTTCTTCTTTTTACTTTGTCACTTCTCTCTGAATTTTTGGTTCACATTTACAGGTGTAAAGTGTTCAAACTGCCGTTTGTATTCATTTAAATTATAACTAGTTTTTGCTATGTACTTCTTAAAACTTGCTCTTCCTTTAGAATTTTTTTGTGCTTAGTCAAATTTTATATAGTTTCCTAAGTTATAAAACAGCTGAAAAAGCAAAGAAATTAATAGAGGAAAATATTGTTTTGCTTCCCTTTGATGAAGGACTGTGGCAGATCTGTCTGCAGTATGACAGTGTTAACTTCTATAAATTAGTCTTTCTTGCCCCACCCTGGTAAGGAAGTGGGATTTATGGGGGTAGCAAGCATTAAATAGTGCTTAAACTGTGACTGGGGTCAATACTTACTGCTTCTGTTTAAGAACTTGTTTCTGAAGAATATTTCTTTTTCCTTCCTTCAGTGTCTCTATCTCCTTACCTACCCTTTGAAGCCTTTAAGAAATACATGGTCGTGTAACTCTTGCATATGGAAACTGAAATAACTTCAGACAAGCTGATTAGAAAAAAAAGATTAGGAAATAGTGAGAGGGGAGAGAATCATAGTACCTTCTTTTCTTGGCTGGAGCTCATAGCCATGTGGCTGATTTACATTCAGTCTGAACAGATGCATGCAACACTTATTGTTTGTAAAATTGAGGACTTCAGAGAATGAGTGCATGTTGATTATTTAATTCTGTCTGTCTGAAGCAACTGTTCTGTGATCAGTCGAAGTATGTTTATTCCTTGTATCTGTAGGATTTTATTTTTGCAATCATAAATCAACACTCATTTCACATTTTCATGTGAAAGCTGGTTCATTTGTTGAAGTGCGGTAAACATCTTTTGTTTTCCACAACCTAGTCACCATATTGTCTCTTTACGTATACTAAAATGGTAAATTGATGGGATGTCTACAAGAGTATTCTTAATTTAGCACTCTAATTTCAAAGTATTACTCACAAGCCTTCTCTGTGGGGGAGAAAAAATTTTTTAAAAAGGGAGTAAAAATAAATTTAAAGCTACTTGGCAGGTAATTAAATGTCAGCTAGAGAAGAGTGGGAACAGTATGTGGTTTTGGTACTCAAGGGCTCGTCCATGGTCTGCCCTGCCACAGGGGATTATAAGCTTGATGCTTCAGGTGATCTGTCCCTTTGTCAGCCATAATCACTGAGCTTCACCTAATGGTGCTGCAGAAGCTCCTTTTGGAAAGGCGCAGGCAGATAACAGATCATAGACAGAGAACTAGTTAAAGTTATTTTTAGTAATTGATCCAATGGAGATCAAGCGTTAAAATTAAATGCAATGTTTGCTACTGGACATTTAAAGATTTAATAATTAATTGAACAGAATACTTGTATTATTTGATCCAGTAGAATCTCTTAGTGTCAAAACTTCCTAATGGCTCACTAGGCTATCTAGGACAGTGTAAAAATACATGTAATATGTATCTAAATACTGATTTGCTCGAGAGACTATCATTGTTCAATCCAATACTGTGTAATATTCTGTCTAAAAATGACTAATTATATAATTGTCTTGGGACTTTGAGCACCGTCCTACTTGACAGCTATTAATGTTTCCTGTGTGAAAATTAATTTGTTTCAGTAATGGAAAGCCCTAAGTACTATGAATTTGTGTATATGATTCCAGCTTTTTTCCCAATACACAAATGTTTTTATTTGAATATGTTATTTTTAAGTCTCATGCCTTGTGCTACACCACTGGCTTTTATTGAAAAATGCACATTTCTAATCTGTGGTAGATTTTGCGAGATTGAATGCGTAATGTATTTGAATCTGTGAAATCGGACTGCTGAGGACAAAAGGTTGAAATGGCGCCAAAAGGCTCTTACTGGCTTTAGAATCACAAATACATGCAGTGCTAATGATTTGTATTGAATAAGCACAGGACGCAGTTTGCAAAAACCTTTCGCTGCTGCTCTAATTTCTCCCATTTGTTTTGCATGGTGGCAGAGTCAAAGGGTGCTGAATGCTGTCAAGGTGCACGTCACAGACTGTGGCTCCGTCAGTGTTAGGACTTGCCTGTGTTGCTACATCTGGTGTCATCAATTAACATGTTCTCTCCATGGTCCAATCCTGCAAACACGTTTGTATGTACGTAGCTGTAAACACATATTGCAGAACTACTCACATGTTGGTTATGAATAAATAGGCTGTAGTCATTTACTCTGATCTGAAAATTCTTTAGATCATTAACTCTGTTCTTTCAAGTTAGTACGAAGTGATAAGCATATTGTTTAAGCAGAATCTGGTTAATGAGGCCCATGTGTACGTATACTGAAAAGTGAGAGAAAGGGGTTGTCGTTTAACAAGTCTGCATGCATTTATTGTTTAAGTTATGCCTCTTAAAAGGAAAGACAAAGCATATTTAAAAAAAAAAAATTACTTTTTAAAGCTTTTCCGCTTCCAGAATGTGCGCATTTGTATTACAAAGAGCTTCGTTATTCTCTGGTTGGCGTAAGAAATTGGTTGTATATTTTCTCTTCATTTTTATGTTTCTGGGGAGTAGCAGGTTGGATGATATGCTTTTTTTCAAAGCAAATTTTTAAAATAATATTATTATTTCAGTGGAAGCCTGGGACAAACTAGACTGACACCTTCTGCTCATAAGAAGAGCGCTAGGTGAAATCATCTTCTAAAAATGCAGCCACAGAATGTAGGTGGTAAGCCGTATCTGTTGTTTAAGCCTTTGGTTGGAAAGCTTGGAAATACAGAACTGTAGCAGTTTTGTTGACATGATGAATTTCACAAGTACTCAGGCTGCCTTAGCACTTGATACGTGGTCATTTAGAATATGTGTATTTATTCTAAATATGTATCTCCTCAACTAAAGCTGAAGAGCATGACAGAGTTTCATTTCCATCATAAACTGTAGTTGACAGAATAGTAACCAGAAGCCTTAAGATCCTTTCTTCTTTTTCCAAATGTGCATTCTGATTTGTTTGTCTCTGGCATGGTTGTGCATGCAGATGTCTTCAGAAAATCGTTAGCCAGTTATTTCTGTAAGTGGTATGCTCCATGATGACTTGGTTGACTCTCGGTAGGAAGAAAATTCTGTAAACGTCGAGAGCAGCTTCTTGAAGTGGACTATGCTTTATTTTCAGGATTTACAGTAGGTTGATTAATAATGTCCTTAAACATTGAGAGGAGAAGAAGCAACAAGATTAGCATTTTAATAGCTGCTTAATGATGCCAGGAGCAGGTGATGCATTTCAAATAATAATGTATTTTAGTAGATAAACATTGAAATTCTTTTTCATATCAAGCCGAGGTTTGTTTGTCCTGATGAAAGCTTTCATGTGCCACAATTCTTTCTTTGCATGTAGGTACTAATGGGCTGCAGTGAAATGGAAGGGAATAATTTCTTAAAGTTTTTTAGTAACAGAGGAAATGATACAAGCGAATCTTTGTGACTTAGAACAAGAAATCCAAAACTACTTTTGCAGTATTGCTATTATTGCTTTAGAAGGAGCTAGGGAAAAACAGTGAGTATAGAAAGTAGTTTGTAATTTGTAAGTTCCAGTGATAACCTGTGCTACTGTAAAACTGTATCATGTTGTCCCTCATTATCATGAAGGATGAGGAATATAGAATTTTTCTGTCAATTTATGGCAGGAATTTTTAAGGCTTTTTTGGTGGGGGAAGTTTTGAAGTCTTGCTGGTAACATAGGTCACAGAGGTCTAGTATTTGTTAGATATTGCTTGTCTCAGGCTTTTGATTCTGTATCAGCTGTACCTCTCTAATGGCTACAGCAGGGTGGTTTCTGGAAACCTAGGTAAGAAGAAATCTGTTACAGGTCACCAGATTGCTAGCATACTGAGGAAGATGGGGGTAAATAGAAACTGACTATGAGTTGTCTAGAATTTTGCATTGTTCAATATAAAGACCGAGACTACATAAAGCCTTTTATCAGCCAAGACTGGACGTCCAGTGAAATGTCCCCTTCTTCCTGCTTTATATTAGCAGTTAAGGTAAGAGTTTAACACCCTTTGTCTAATCTGACCTCCCACGAAGGTTAAGTTTTTGTGCTAGAGAAAGGCACTGGCTCTTGAAAAAGGCATAAGAAGTAATCTATGTCTTCATTTGATAGTATATTTCAATAGCTAGTAATCAGAGAGTCACAGAATGGCAGGGGTTGGAAGGGACCTCTGGAGATCATCTCGTCCAACCCCCCTGCTTGAGCAGGTACACCCAGAGCAGGGCGCACAGGACCGCGTCCAGGTGGGTTTTGAATGTCTCCAGAGAAGGAGACTCCACAACCTCTCTGGGCAGCCTGTTCCACTGCTCTGTCACCCTCACAGTGAAGAATTTTTTCCTCATGTTTAGGTGGAACTTCCTGTGTTTCAACTTGTGCCCGTTGCCCCTTGTCCTGTCATTGGGCACCACTGAAAAGAGTCTGGCCCCATCCTCTTGACACCCACCCTTCAGATATTTAGAAGCATTGACAAGATCTCCCCTCAGTCTTCTCTTCTCCAGGCTGAACAAACCCAGGTCTCGCAGCCTTTCCTCATAAGAGGGATGCTCCGGCCCCCTGATCATCTTCATAGCTCTCTGCTGGACTCTCTCCAGTAGATCCCTGTCTGTCTTGAACTGGACACAGTGCTCCAGGTGTGGCCTCACTAGGGTGGAGTAGAGGGGGAGGATCACCTCCCTTGACCTGCTGGCCACACTCCTTTTAATGCACCCCAGGATACCTGTGTTGGCCACACGGTCACATTGCTGGCTCAGGGTCAACCTGCTGTCCGTCAACACTCCCAGGTCCTTCTCAGCAGAGCTGCTTTCCAGCAGGTCAGCCCCCAGCCTGTACCGGTGCATGGGGTTGTTCCTCCCCAGGTGCAGGACCCTACACTTGCTTTTGTTGAATTTCATGAGCTTCCCCTTGGCCCCGCTCTACAACCTGTCCAGGTCTTGTTGGATGGCAGCACAGCCTTTGAGTGTATCAGCCACTCCTCCCAGTTTTGTTCCTCTGTTAAAAGTGCATGTCTGTCTTGTGATTAGAATTTGACCTCAGCTTCCACTTACAGGAAAAGGGGAGAGGATGGCTCTGCAAGAGAAGTCAGTAGTATCTTGTATTTTCTAGCTGGGAATGCATTTAAAACTAAAAAAATGCTCAGTATGTTGTGATGAAATGCATGGATTGATGTCCTGAAGTCTTGTGTAATGCCTGTCTTCCTTAGTCCCCTCACAAATTTGTGATCTGTTTTTGAGAAGGAGATAAACCCCTTTTACAGTTTTTTTCAGTGATCTATATATGGGTAAAATCTCCTTTCTTTTACACTATTGATTGTGCTTCCAAGATGCATGTCACATTTTGTCACAGTGTTAAGTAAGTTGGTATCTTGTGTTCAATTCTTTGTCCGTTATGACCCTGATGCCTTTTTCAGAGTCGATAGTTTTTTCAGTCTGCTGTTTTCCCAGTGTTCAAGGTATAGCTTTGTATTCTTTTCCTGGATGTATAGTCTGAGATTTGGCTATAAAAAAAGAAATAAATTTTGAACAATATGCTTCATCAGCTGTTCCAGAACTCTTATGCGATGGCCCAATTCTTTTGTTCACCATAGTGCCAGGTTTTGTGTTGTCCACAGATATCAGCAGCAGTGAGTTTATACATGCTTCCACACCTTTGAGGAAAATGTTGAATAGCCTTAAACCTGGTAATGGTCCCAGGGCAGCTTTCAAGTTCCGCTGCTCAAATACAACTCTGCTCTGACAATTAGCTTTTGAGGTTTGTTATTTAGATTTGTTTGATTAAGAAAACCTATAATCTTATGAAAAAATGAGGAAAGTGAAAAACCTGCCTGCCCGATCTGTCCTACCCTGTCAGCTTTTCTCTTTTTTTTTTTGCCCTGGGTGGCTCAGACTGCTCTGCGTAGAAGTAACCTGGTTGTTCTGCGTCCTTCCTCAGCGCTGGTGCAACATAAGCGCCCTTCTGGTCGGTTGGGTTTTAGTGCTGTTTCGATTCACTGATACTAAGTGAACATCAGTGGTAAACACCGTTCTTCCAGGATCCTTGCTGGGGAGTTGTCCAAGCCTGCTGTTTTTAAAAGGTCGTATTTTGGTTGATGATGAATAAAATTGTCATCAGCTACAAATAAACTACAATGTTTTGTGCTTCTTAACCCTGTTGAACTCTGTATTCCAATCAAAGAGCGCTAGTGACGGTGCCTGCTTGCTTTCTAGCCTGTTCTGGCCAAGTATATTTAACATTTTTATGAGAGGATGGCTTTAAACTTGCATGCTGTGCAGAGGAACTCCTATTTTCTGTCTCCTTTTTGTTTATAAACATGGCATGGTTCATTAGCTTTGTGCTAAACTGGGACCAAAAATAAATGTTAAAAATCACATGTTTGACTAGGCATTGAAAATACAATCTCCTCTAAGTTCTGTGTGTTTTGGGGTTTTGGTTTTTGTTTGTTTGGTGTTTTTTCGTTTTGTTTTTTTTTGGTTTTTTTTTGAAATGGAGGTGCCTGGATCAATCCTGTCACACAGCTAAAAACGGAATTTCACCACAGACAGGTGGAAAGAAAAATGAAAAATTCAAGCTGTGTCTCCTGGCTTTTCCGTGCAAATTCAGATCATGTCGAGGACTTGAGCTGGCAGCTTCCAGCACCGGGGAACTGCAGTGGGGAAATTAAAATTCTTACACCGGAGTGGTGTTGGGACTGACTCAACTGGTAGTTGGCAGCGGTGCTCTGCAGATCACGCAGAGTTGGCTGGAGGCATCCGGACAAGCGTGTCTGTGTGCCTCTCACTAATTCCCCGCTTCAGCATGTTTCCTTGTGTGCAGGGGCCCCTCGCGTACCTCCTGGGAGCCCCCCCGGCTGCAGGTGAGTAACCTCTCCTCTTGGCATTTGCACACCGTGTAAAAATAATAGAACGAGCCAGAGCTGGAGTGTGACCTCTTCTTACGTTCTTTCAAGTGACGCTTGATGCTGCTTGAGCGAGGGAAATCCCTCACTGACAGCAGCGTGATCAAGAAACCGATGAAGAAATGGAGGCTGGACTCCAGCTGTACGGCGGTTTCGACAAACGTAGCCGGTTGAGCCAGCTGTCGGGCAACGCCAAGCGCGGGCGCTGAGTCAGGACGAAGGGAGGAAACCTGCTGGTGTGTTCACTGGAGAAGAAAAAACCCCAGGATCATTGTCTCACGTTACTTGGCCCAAGCTTCATGGCCGCGCGGCGGGTGCTGCTTCGGCCCGTGACGCTTTCTTTCTCGGCATCCCCGGTTCCCGACTGGAGATGACGATGCAGGAGAATGCATGCCCTGGAGTCGGAGGCGACAAAGCCCGAGGAAGCCGGCGGCTCGCTCGGAGGCCGCCGTGACCGGAGGCGCACGGAGCGCTGCCTCATTTCAGCCTGCCGCCCCCGTTCCCCGCCGCCCTCGCCTTCCCCGCCTGCCCGCCTCCCGCGGTGCGGCGGGGCCTGGCGGGCGGGCGCAGGGGGCGGGGCCCGGCGGGGCGGGGCGGGGCGGGGCCGCCGCCGCTCCCGGTGCCGTCACGAGCGGGCGGGCGGCTGGGGCTGCGGGGCTCGGCGGCTGCCGCGGGGCCGGGCCGGGGCTGCGGAGGTAAGCGGGGGTGGGGGGACGGACGCACGGACCCGCCGGGGGGCTGCCCCCCGCGCTCTGGGAGGGGAGGGGAGGGGAGGGCGAGCCGCCGGGGCCGGCGGGTCTCCGAGCGCTGAGGCGGGAGGCGCCGCTGACAGCCCCGGGGGTGGGGGTGGGGAGCCGTTGGGGGGGGGCAGCGCCTCCCGCCGCCGCCGCCGCGCCCCCATGTTGGGGAGGCCCCGGCAGGCAGCCGGCGTTTGCTTCGGGCCGCGGCGCGGTTTCGGGCATCCTCGTTGTCATCTGCAGCGCGGCGCTGCGTTCGGCGGCGTCGTCCGTGCGTCGCGGGGCGCCCGCCTCCAAATAGGACGTGTAAACAGCGGTCTCGGGAAAAGATGTCCGAGCGAGACATCAAAAAAGGCCAAAAAAAAAAAAAAAAAAAAAGATGCTTTCGATGTGTTACTGAAGTGGGTGCTCGAAGGCTCCCGTGCATCCCTCTTTCCGGGTATTTCTATGAGACCTGTGCTTTTTGATACCGGCCCGGGCGCTTGTTTTATGGCTTCGTGCCGCGGCGTGGCTTTGCAGAACGGCGGGGCTGGCAGGCCCCGCGTCCCTCAGAAATTTCTGATCTGCCGCGTTTGTTGTCGAGGCGGTGGGGCGACCCCGGGGCGAGGCGGTGCGGTTGGGGCCGTAGGCACCGCTACGCCCTCCGCGCTCGCACGCTTTGGCACTCGGAGACTCATGGAAACACTCGGGTGTGCGCAGGAGGCCCCGTCCTGAGGTGGGATTGTCCCTCCAGTGTTGCCAGCAGGAGTTTGAAAAAGCGAGGACCAGAAGGCCCGTTCGCGATTGCTGCCCGATGACGCGTGGTGCACCCGTGCTCTTCGGTGAGCTCCGCTTTTTCAGCAGCGATGCCATCGTTCAGGGAATGGGAATTGAAGAGCGGAGCTTAGCGAGCAGCGTGTTCTGTTGCAAAGCGATAGGACGTTTAAGAACATTAAACCTCCCTTAATTTATTCCAGACCAGCTTTTATGATTCCTTTCCTGTGTAGAGAAGCCTTAAAAGGAGAGAAATTTTATGTTTAGTTTGGTGCATATTTCAGATTTTTGCCCATTTATTAAGCTAGAATATGGTTGTGAAATATAGGAGAAATGCCTTTGTGCTGCCTTTGCAGTACTGATGCACCATCACCCACTTCACGTGGCTTCGATGGAGCGGTGTAAGAATGTAGCTTTGTCCCCGTGGCATACGTTTTCCCTCACGCGATGAGCAAAGTCAATATACGATGGTCAAAGCTCAGCACGGGCTGTGTGTGCTGCGTGGACGGCAGAGGGGCTTTTGCCTGGGCAGTCAAGCGCTCCGTGTTGATCGTAGCCCTCCATCTGCAGGCCAGTATCGTTCCTTCTGCAGAAGTCTGTAGTATTGAGCTTGTCTACGTTGGCAGTAGAGAGCTAGCTGCGAAGGTCTCGCTGGCTTACTTTTTAAGCAACAGAAGCAGAGGCTCTTGTGTGTTTGCGTGCCCTCAAACTCTAAAGCAAGGGAGATGGGCTAGCAGAACCCTGTTGTCCTGGAAACAAGATTATTTGTTTCCCCTTGAGGAGCCACTGTTTGCTAATGCTTTTTTCAAAAGCTCTTAATTTAAAAACTTTGTAAGGTTTATCTTGCTTGTGAAGATTTTGATTCAGTGGACTGCCTTGCTTCTAGGAACTCACAGGGCCCTCACAGGTAATGCACTATCTTGCCAATTTTTTCACAAGTCTCTCTGACTCTCAGTGCAAATGTTAGATGGGAGCAAACGGGGGGGAACATATGTGTTTTTGGCAAGAAATTGAAATTTAGTATTCTTAAATTTAGAAGTTCTGGCACTTTCTAAACTTTGAGGTGGATGTGACCTCTTTTATTCACTGCTCCCTGCTGGCAGTACCAAGTTGTTAGCAAATCACGATTTCAGTGCTGTTATCGAGCATCTCTATCTAGGCCGCATGCGTTTTTCTTGATACGTGACAACTTTGCCTGTTATTTAATTTATTTTTAATGAGCTAATTTTAAGTTAACCTATAGCGGGTGGTAGCTTGTAGGGCCCCATGGAGAAACAAAGAACCCTGCCGAAGTGTGGCAAAGGAGCCACGTGGTCTTCAGAGGACGTTTGGCTCTGTTACTGAAGACAGTGATCACACCTCTGCAGAAACTTACTTAACTTCTGTCTGGCTTGCTGTCAGCTGAGGCAGAAGGCTATGCTCAACTAGGGTAGTAGAATTTTCGGTCTCGAGGTCTCAGATGTATTGAAGATTGGACATCCTCAGCCATCTCTTAGACCTGTTAAAGTCCAGTCTGGTTGCACAGGTGCTCTTTTAAATGGAAGAAGTTCTTCCTGTGGAGTGAAGTGGCTGCTCTGTTTCCTATATGTTCTGGGCTCCTTAATCTCTGTATTATTGTACTGGAACTAGGAAGAAAAATAAGGCGGCCAAGGATCCCCTTTTGGTTCTTGTTCCCTTGTTAAGATTTAGTTCAGGCTTCTGGCATGTGCTTTGTTACAGCAAACTTTAGTTACCGAATTGCTAGTATATAAGATGCCCCTTTAGAATATAAGAATACCCCTCTAATCCCCGCCTTTGTAAATTACTTTGTTGGAAAAACTTCCCCACTTCTTGCCTGGATGTGGAGAGTGATTGCCTTGCTTGGACATGAAGTTTGAAACCTCTACCTGTTGTCCTTGAAGAGAGAGAGGAGATCAAATAACCCAGGCAGCATAGCTCAGAGCTCTGTCTTCTGCGCACTTTGGTTCTGCTTGTCACTTCCCTTCCTGTTTCTTTTCTGACAGACTGAATTTCCTCTCTATTGTTGGATTATCTACCTAAATCTCAAACAGACATCCTTTGCAGAAATGTTGTTGGAAAATGTTGTTGACCTTGGAAGAAGAAAGCTTTGGGGTGTATCTACCTCATCCACATCAGTCAGGCAGATAGGCGTAGCCTCAAGTGTGTTTAAATCACACCTATTGCTGCTTAACCTATTGTGATAAGCTCTGTACTGTGGATGAAGTTGATTATTCCGGCTTTCAGACAGAAGGAGGATTTTTCCCTTTCCAGCTTCACAGCCACTTCCCGCTGCCACTGCTCTCCTTCCTTTGCTTCCCACGTTCTGTTCTCTGTAGTGGTCTGCTTCCCGTAAGGGAAGCGTCGCCACGGACGGGCAGCACGCGAGGCTAAACCAAAGAACAACCGAGGCAGAGCAGGTTGAGAATGAAGCAGGTTGAGAATGAAGCGGGTGAAGTATAACAGAGACATTTGTAAATTAAGGACATGACTGAGAGGAGTGTGTGTGTCTCGGCTGCACGGGGGAGTGGTAGTGTCATAGCCGGCTTTTGTGGTTTGTATGGCACAGCACTTGGTAAGGGAGGTGTGCACGAGATAATGGAAGGCTGACTCCCCAGGCTTCCCTGGCAGTTACTGCTGTATTATCTCAGAAACTGGGGTTAATGACGTTGCATTGGCCAGCACAGGTGGACATCGTGCTTCTGCTTCTGTCAGCCCGCTGAGCCAGCTGCTTTTCTGTCTCTCGCAGAGGAAAGGGAGGTACCAGCTCTGCAGAAATATGTTAGCACTTCTTGAAAAAAAAAAAAAAAAAAAAAAAAAAAAAAAAAAAAAAAAAAAAAATTTTTGAAAGCTGCAGTGAAGTGTAGTCACTCAGCAAGAAGGCTGTCCCTGGTCATTTATACTTCCACAGAGTGTAAATTTCTTGAATTTGGATATTGTTAGCAAATATGCAATAAATAGTAAATAGGGAAATTGATGCACCAAGGCACGCCCTAACTTAGCTCGAACCATCTTGATGAAATACCAGAGTGTAACATGGTTTTCCCCCTAATCTCCAGGCAAGTTGAGACCTTTATCTTAGGTGGAGACTTTCTGTGCAGCTTATAATACACAACCAAGGATTTCTCTGCTGCTGAGGTTTGTGAATATGTGTTTGTATTCACTAGAAGTACTCATTGCATACAGCAGTGAGATATTGCAAAGACCTTGTATGAAATCGGCAGGATGTATTGAAGAAGACATTAACATTGTTGAGCTGTTACGTGTAGACCTGGCCCACTGATAAGAGCGTAACCCCTCTGATATCCTTGTATTTCTCACGAAGGCCTGTGTCTTGTTTGTGGTCTACTGCTCTGCCATGCTAACAGAGAAGCCTGTTGTGTGAGAGATGACGCTCTCTAAATCCAGCTCTGTTCTTCCAGTTTGTTGCAGACAGAACAGATTTTGTGGAGTAGGAAACTGAGCGAGGTGAAAAGGAGAGCATGGGAGAAAAGCAGTTTGGATATAGAGGAGGAAAGCGAAGGGAAAAGAGCAGGGGGGATGAGGGAGCAGATGGCCCGTACAGGAAAGAGGAGAGAGAGTGACAGAAAAAATGCATCTAGTGTGTTTCTGATCTATGTTTCATAGTATTTGCCAGTGGAGCGCTTTAAAGTTGTAGTTTCTGCAAAAAAAACTGGATGAGTTCCGAACCTGTAGCTCCAGCCGGGGTGTGCCTGGGGAGAGTGCAAAAGCAGGGTCTAGGGCTTTAGAGCTGGGCTTCCCTGGCAGATGAATCCTGTACCTGAGCATATGGGAGGCGAATGGGGCTGTGCCACTCCGAATGAGAACCTGCAGACGATAGCCTGGAACAGGGTTTGCGTGCTGCTAACTCCCATCACTGGATAAGATGCTTTAAAGAAGTTGGGGTCGTCTGCTCTCACAAGCAAGGCTATTTTTGTCTTGCTTAAGAAAATAATACGTTTTACCACCCATCTAAACTCTTACAAGAATAATTATTCTTTCCACCATATGACTAATTATAGGAAGTGTATATATACAGATTTTGCAAATCTTTGGAAACAGCACACCTCAGTTCCATGGGGCAGTTTATAGGTAAGGTACCCTTATTCCAGTGTAGCAAACTGTACAGAATTCTGCAAATAAAATCGGTGCCTGCGAATGCCTCTGCACATGATCAGTTCCTTCCTTTTTTTACAAGGCTAAGAAGGCCAGATTAACTCTGTGATTGAATAGCTGCTTTACCTGGCGGTACTCTGCTGTGTTACTGAGTTTTCTGTAACTTCCAGCTACGGAAGCACATACAATCAAAATGAACTGTGCGTAGAAATAATGTGATGCCTGGAATTTCTCCTTGTGATGAATAGGCCCAGTCTGTTAGGCAGAAATTATGGCTAACAGCAGAGGCACAGAGGATACTAGATTTGCTGAGAATTTGTTCTTCCACTCATTCTCTGTTGTTAAACCTATTGTGTTGGGGAAAGTGCAGTGCTGGGCTTGCTGCTAGGGTTAGGCATTGGATCTTTTTATAATTCTGGTTTGTGTTTGTTTCAAGCCTTAACCCTTGGCAGTCTGAGGCTTGGATTCAGGCCTCAGAAGAATTTTTCAAGAATTGTCCAGTCTCTGAGATTTATAAGAAGAGTGCAGAACTAAATTGCTTTGTATAAGATGTCTTAAAAATACTTACCTGCTTGGAGTCTCCTATGTTCTTTTTCCAGCTCTTTTTCTACATTTTCTCCATGGTGACCAGTGTTAACGGAGTAGTTTTTCATAGTTTGCTAAGCCTCTAATTGTTCATAGTGCTCTTTCAAAAAACAACTTGTGGGTTTTTTCAGTGTTGATCACAATAAAGTAGTTATTGATTAGACCCTCTAAATATTTTTTTTCTTTTCCTTTTTTTTTTCCCCTTCCTTACCCACGTGGATTTCTCTGCATCTTGCTGCATTTTGTCTTGCCACCAACAGTTCTTTTGATCCTGTAGCTACTTTTTACATTCACTAGGCTGGAAATTACTGCCTCCCACAGCAGGGCAGGTGGAACGAAATGTGTGCCTGCGCTTCAGCAACTTTAGTGCAAAGTTCAGTGACTTAATTTAAACTGTTGGTTTGACATTTCTGAAGAGAGTTCACTTGATCTGGTCCATTGACTTTGCTTGGGAGGCCGTAAACTTGAACAGCAGCGTGGTAATATCTTCAGTCACCAGAGCTACTTGCCGAGCTCTGTGTGCCATTTTTCTGTTATATTTTTACCATAAAGCGATAAGCGTTAGTGCGTTGTTAATTCTGATAGCAGTTCTGTAGATATCAGAATTTATTGAACATTACAGCATTTGTTTAAAAAAAGCTGCTCGTGTGTTTTCTTGTGGAAGATGCTACATATAAAATGTAAAACCTGGGATAAGTCTTCCCATCCAGGTCCAGAAGCTTGTAGTGCATTTCTCAGGTGCTTTGTGAGTACGGACATTATCTGCACAAGAGAATTATACCGTGGGTATCTTACCCCTTCCAGTTTTTATGGGTCACTTCTTAAAGTGCAAAATTGTACAGTATCACACAGACAGATATAGCAGTGATTAATGAGACCAGTAGATAATAGTATCAGCAGAACAGTCATGTACGTCTAGCCATGTTTAAAAGTTGGTGTCACAGCTGGAAGCTGGGAGGTAGTGTTGTGTGACACCTAACTCCCTGTAGACTCGTGAACTTGCTCTGCTGTCCGGTTGCATACTTCTAGAAACACTGATGAACATGGTCCTTGAGGTTTTCTAGTGATGATAACTTTTTCTGCCAAAATGTGGGTGGATTGTCCGTCGTCGTTTCTGGGATTGGGGGAAGTGTTCGGCACTGTTGGTTCCGTGCTGAATGGAAAGCAATGCTGCCCTGTACAAACCAAGACAGTTATAGGCATGAAGACAACATTTTAAACCGCAAATGACCTACACTGCTAACAAAATAGCTATCTTAAAAGAGCAATCCGTGTAACCACAGTTTGGCCTCATGGATTCCAATTATGCTAAATCCTTAGTTAGATGATCTGCTTTTCTGTGTTTTATTTAATGCACAGGAAGGGCCTAATCTGAGGGTGAACTGTGCAGTAAAGGACACCAGTGAGAGTAACAGCTTTATTTGTTGCAGAAATTGGAAGTTGTACAGCAATCAAAGCAGGGGATTGAAGGAAGAGGAGGGCAAGGTTGTTTTCTAATTGAGAGCTGCATCCTTCCAGAGGCCTGGGACACAACCCTACCACTCCCCCCAGTTCCTGTGTGGTGCAAAGCAAGTCTTTAAAAATTGTCCTTTTGCCATTGGTCAATGTAATATTTCTTAGGTTTTGGGTGCCTGATTTGAGATCTAGTTTCAGTTTTACAGAACTGCTAAGCCCTCCCAGTTATTTCTGCATATATTACGTAAAAGACTGTACACTTCCAAAGTTGAATCATGGATGTCTCGAGTCAAGACACCCCAAGCTAGCTGATACTTTACTCTTTCTGCAGAAGAAGGTTGGTTCTCCCTTGAAGTCTGTGTCCGGTATCTCTCCCATTCCCACAGCTGGTTCCCAGCCTCCTTGTGCCAGCTTAGGCTGTCCTCCTTGGTTTTCCTCCTTATGCTACTTGTCCAGTCTCTTTGGTCTGCCCATACCTGTCTGCTCCCCAGCTCTTTATTGCAATGATCCCTCCCAGCCAAGTAATTTCTGACCTTATTTCTACCCCCAAACCTTGGTCCTGGTCTTCTGACACCTTCATTTTTTTTTAGGCCAACTTTGCCAGTATTGCTCTTCAAGTCTATTACTTCTTTTCCTACTCCTTTGGTTTGGCCATTTTTTTTTTCCCCTGTGCTTTTGAATTTGATATTTCTTTCTTATTCCTGAAGGCTTGTCCTAGAGATACAGGTTTTGTGGCCCAGTTTGATGTTCAGCCAAACTGATGTTGAGTGATTATTAAAAGGAACTGTTTTCTGAACACTTTGAGCTAGAGCAGTGAGTCTGCCTATAGTGCAGTGCATGTGCAGTTAGGTCACCTGTGGAAATCAAGACTACTCAGTTTTTTGGCACCTTTGGAGATTTTAGTTGTGAGTGACTCTCTATTGGATCTGTGTTTACTGTGACTTTTTAAAGGATTAGGATAGAAAGGAAAGACTGCCAGTTTTTGTTGTTTTTTAAATTTATGCACAACATTTTTCCTTTAGCCCTTACCCTTGGCGGTAGCTGAACTGTTTTAGATGAAACTAATGATTATTCTTTAAAAATCAGTCTGACGCAAACACTCAGCATGAGAAATTTCTGGGCACACACTTTGGGAAAATGAAAGCAACTGAAAACAGCAGTCTTTTAAGAAGGGTGGTGAGCAGCCATAGTTACAGGTAGTGGTGCTACCGGTCCCACCTTCTGATTGCTCCTCTCTTGCTGAAGGATTAGAAAGTGCTTTACAAACTGTTTGTTCACTTCATGTGAACCTACGTATCTCAGCTATTGTGCAGTGACACAACAGCATAATGTTTGGCATGCAGTGGCATATATGAGGTTTTCAAAATAATGTGGGACTAGTGATGACATGTAAGCGAGTTGTCAGTTAGAAAAATGGGGGAAATATTCTGTAGCAAGGAACTGCTTTCAATGTAAACAGAGGCTTTCCTACTCTTCCCCTTTTGGTAAGAATGGTGGAAATGTTGAAGTGCACCTTTGCTTTGATGTATACCAAAACTCTGACTCTCCCCAGGCAACGTACCTTTCCCAGACAACTGCGAGGAAGCATTTGTTGAGCGCTAACTCAAAATGCATGGGTGCTGTCATCTGAGTTGTCTGCATTAGTTTTTTTTTCATTAAGTAATAGACAGACTTCATCGTACCAACTTTACAAGACTTGAGAAAACTCCATATGCTCTGATTGAATCTTTTCTACAGTATGTTTCTTTTGGCAAGAACAGATCACCCAAGAATAGTTATTTTTCCCTGTTAGTTTGACCCAATCTATATTTTAGTAAAATTACCCTTTCCAAGAAGTATCAGTAAGAACTGTATTTCTGCTAGAAGTACTAATGGCTACGGTAGCAGGCTTCCAACATGAGCTGTAGGTTTACTGCTTCACTTGGGCTAGAGATGGATATGGAACAAGCCTTGTTAATTCTACGTGAGAGTCTCACGTAGCTTTCTATCTTTGCAGTTTCTGCGTCATGGTGTCTGAAATGTTCTGTACTTAATATATTAATGGTAGGTTACAGTTCTGTGTTCCCAAGAGGCTTTCCAGCCGGGAGCAAGCAATCTGTTACAACCAGAAGGTTATATACGCTATAAAAAGAGAGCACAGCAAAATAGTCAGTCGAGAAATCTATGTGAAAGCTCCTATAGTGAGTAAATCGGCTATGAGAGTTTTGAATGTGTGTGCTGTATTCAGTTCTGAGAACACTTCAGATTAAATATCTGATTAATATATTGAATGAACATGCCTACATAAAATATTTAGCAGTTCTGTTGTATAGCACAAGTACAGCCCAGTTACAGTAGAGAGGTAAGAGTCCAGGTGCTGCCAGAAACTGGGAACTTCAGCACCCTGCAGGCTTGGATGTGAACTGAGCAATTGTATTAAAATCTGATAGGTAAAATGAGCTTGCTGCTAAAAATGGACAGGTGAGGTGTAAATAAAGCCATTAGAAGTCATCACAGGCTCACTGTTGGCTCTTTGTATGTGTACTGTGCTGCTTTTCCGTGAGTGTGTGATGCCTGTTACTTCTCAGGAGGATAATGTTGCCCTGGGAGAAGAGATGCTGGTGGAGTGGAGGCTTCTGCTCTGCTGTGTAGAAGCAGCTCAGTAATTAGACTAGCTCCTATGCACAGAGAAACTTTGAGAGCTGCTCTAAAAACAATGCTCTCCAGTCCTAGCAGAAAGCAGGTACGTGGGGAGACAATTAGTGGGGAACGAATTGTGAGGGTCAGTGTTTTTCTAGTGAGATTTCCCTTCTCAGGAAGAGCAGTGAAAAATTCTGGTGTTTTGTTTTGTAAATGTCATGTCTCACATAGATGTTTCAGGGCCTAAAGGTCTGGCATAGGAATGGAAATTCTTTATTTCTGTGGTTCTCTTATGTTGCCTCCTTGTTCTGTTTCCCTCCTGTTGCTCTGAAGGGACAAAAGCACATTTTTCCCCTGTTTTCCCTTACCTCAGAGTTAACTCAGGGTGCTGCAGCTTGGAAAGTAACGTGTTAGTTCTTACTCTTGGAACAGCAGAGTGCTGTTGTATTGCCATCTTGCTGTAGCAGTCCAGGGTTGCTTTGAACATCTCCTGTCCAGCTTTGGAGTGTTAAAATCCCCAGAACGTGTTTGCTCCTGGGGTATCTGCTGCTGTGTGAAGAAGGAAGGTAAACAACCTAGTCCTCTCCGCCGACGTGAGTATATGAGCAGGATAGTTCATCCCAGGAGTTATCACTGGAACCTGTCTTCCCTTCAACACCACGTCTGACGGGCTGGAGAGAGACACAGTAGTACGGTAGTTCTTCTGCAAGGGTGCTCCTGAGAGCTTTCAGTCTGAGGGCGGATATTTGTTTTGCTCTAAGTGCACCTTTTCCCCCCTCCCATTTCCTGCTTCCTACTCTGTAAATTTGCATTTGGGACAGGCACCTGGTGAGCTTTACGGGTGAGGTTGATAGAGGAAGGGAAACAGTTCTTTGAAACTGGTTGTGAGAATCCAGTGAAAGGTTCTTTTAGGAGAAGCCATGGTGGTCATGTCTCAAGTAAAAGAAGATAATGAGTAATTCTCTCTTGAACAAAGGAGGTCGTGAGGCCTAACTTCTACAGGCAGCAGTTAAAAAAGGGTGTCAGGGAATATATGTGGCAGTAGTATTATCATCCTTGGGCATTTGGAGATCACAGGAAGACCTCAGAATCATGAGGGTTATTGAAATAATCCTTGCCATAGACTTCGTATTTGTCTTCCCAGCTTCAGGAGCTTTTGGGTAGCTCCCAATCTTGATGGTCCCCATTCAGTAATATTGAGTAAAATGGCATGCTGCGTGGTCACCTTGTATTCCTGTCGTCTTGAAAACCCTCATGTCTTTCAATTTTTAGTGCACATGAATGGTGTTGAAGAACTAACATGCATCCTGCCCTCTTTACAAGTTGACTTGTAAGGCGTGTTTGCAAGCTCTATTCTGATACTGATAATATGAAAGGTTTTGTCTTCGTTATGTGTAATACATGCTTCAAGGACCTGAGGCTTTCAGGAAAAGGCTGATTATTGTGAGACTTGGGTAGAATAATCAGAAAGAACAGTGATTCCTGAGGGAATAATTGTTGGAGGTTCCACAAAATCTGTTTCGGGGTTTCTCTGAGGCCCTTCACAGTGGTTACGAGGATGGGCAAACCCCACTTTTGTATGGGCTTCTAAATATGTCTGGATTTGTGTAATTGTATATGGTTTGTTGTCTTAGGGATTCACGGTGCAAAATTATGCACGTGGCGCCAGTTTGATGCCTACATCAGCATCTATATGTATTGCACCTACCTGGAACTTTTAGAAAGTGAAGAACTAGTGAAAGGCAAACAAGTCCATTTTGTGGTATTTCTGCAGCAGAGCAGTATCAGGAGCTACACAGTCTCTGAACTAGAGGTTTTGAACCAGGTGTTTCATGGGAAACATTTAATTTCAGGCTGCTCCCGTAGCCAGTACTGTGACCTTCCCTGTGATGACGAGTGCCCTCCCAGAAGCATTCTGAGGTCCTGAGAGCACAGTGTACCCCAGTAGTTTCCGTCTGGGACCTGCTACCGAGACTTATAATTTAGAGCTTGCCAACAGTTGGTCTAATTTAAACTGTGATGTCTAAGGATTGGAGGAGGCAAGAAGTGTTAAAAATCTATCTATATTCTTGCCCTTTTTTTGGTTTGTTGGGTAGCAGCTAGGTTGGAGAGCCCATGAAGACATATGCCTCAAGGGAGGGTAATGTTGTGTGGCTCTGGAAGGAGGAGAGCGTCAGTTCACCTAAAAAGTGTCAAGAGCTTGGGGAATAAAAAAGAAAATATAAGTGTTATTTCCATAAGTAGAAGGAAATTGTGGATTTTTTTTCCAATGGCCCCTTTTTCCGCATTGCTGCAGTTATGCTTGCAGATTAGGGTTAGACTAGAATTGAGACCATTTGAAACAGTGAAGGCATGAAGGTGGCAAGAGGTACACCTGAACAGGAAGGGTACTTTCAGAGCACCAGTTGAGAGGCATGGACTGTCTGTGAAAGTTTGACAGGATTAGAAAAAGCCATATGTATGAGTTCTGAGCAAACAGACTTTAAAAGACCTTGACGTTATTTTTCCTATCTTTTCCAGAAATTATCATTTATCTGTCATTATTTTTATGATGTAGTTGGTGAGAAGGAGATAATGAACGACCCTATAGAAATACGATCTAAGATCGTGGGAGCATAACTTAGAGAACTGCAAGAAGCAAGACTTGAAAAAAGAAAAGAAAAAAAAAAAAACAAAACAAAAAAACAAACCAAGGAAGGGGAACTATGAACTCTGAGGGAACTTTGGTACTACTGAATTAACAGAATTAGCAGTCAGAAAGTGAAAGCACCCAAAAGTCTTAAAACTGGGAGATTTGCATTTCTCAGAAAGAAAATGAAAGGAGAGGCAGCCCTCTGCACAATAATTTTTCAAAATACTGAACTAATGCTTGAAAGGAGTATCTTCAAGGCACTCTGTGAATTAGATGGATCAGTACAGAGGCCATGTAGAATTTTTAAGTGATAAGAATTTGCTCTACTTTCAGCCTCCTACAGCATAACAGGAAAAAACAAAACCCAAAAGTGAAACAAGAGGTTCCCGTGTTTACTACAGATCCCTAAATCAAAGATAACTATAATCGCAGGCGACATACAGAAATAATATTTCTCTTTGCATGGTTATCCTAACATACTCTGTCTCAGATACTTCGATTTTAGTGACGATGATTGCTAATATTAAAACTTCTTTAATGGTTACCCTGTGGGTAGAAAGAAATATGCAAATGTAGTTAATTTCCAGAGAGGAAGAAAGATGACTTAAAAATAAAACCATGGTTGCTCAATTGACTGTCTTCAACAAGCCACTGACCCCAAGGAAATGGCTTGTTATCCTGTTGTCGGTAATCCACAGTCGTGATCCCATCTTTCCTGTTTCCATCAGCTGCAAGATACATACCAATTTCTTCTCTCATGGCCCAAATGAACACCTTTTTACTTCTGACTGGACGCTTAGTCAGGATATTTTTTTAAGGTGAGACTCTTGTGGCTGTTGTGTGTTGAAGCTGGAACTTTGATGCATTCCTAAAATGTTGACTTGGAGTCCTTTCTGTCAGTTAGCTCAGAGTACCATGGCATATTGGATATAAAGGGGTTTTTGTTTCCTACTGAACCAAAATAAGAGGGTAACATCCCACGGGTAAGAAACAACTCTATCCTCCTCCAGACTAGGCAGCATGAGAGTTGGCTCTGGTCAGAGGAACAGCCTCTGCCTCTGAAGAGCTGCTTCCTGTCCTTCCTAAAGCGTAAGCCTTCCTAGGCTGTCAAATGGAAGTCGGCCCCCTTCCTCATCTGGTCACCTGCCTCCCTGTTTATTTTCGAACAGCTGTTGCACCCCTTTACAAGGTGAGTGGGTGTGTGTTGAGGAAGGGTTTGGTTAATAGTGTTTAAACGCATTGTGAAGGTGGGTAACTGCAGGGAAAAGATTTTTTTGTTTGTTTGTTTGCTTTTTTTTAGTGGAGATTCTTTGTAATAGAGTCTTGCATTTGTCTAAGGTTATTATTTGCAGACAGGAATGAGGTGATATAATGATGCAGGATATATTTGTGCTTTCCTGTTGTGGTACGTGTGGTTGGAAGTAATCTGGGTGTAGACCTGGTTTCCTCCTAAATGACATGTTGCACAGGCGCTGTGAGTGAGGTAATGGGGAGGTAGCTGAAGGTTAGAAAGGAAGATAAAGCTACATGTTTCCTTTTTATAGCTGGGTAGTTTTGTTTTGTTGGCTTTTGCATGGTTTTGGGCATTTGTTTGAATATTCTTAAATAACATCTAGTGAAGATTTGTGTGAGAAAAAGAGACTGCGCCTATATCTGTATATTGGATGTGTCCATATTTACCAAAATACCAGCCAGAATTGTTCATAACCCTTCTGTTCTTGTAGCAGCCCAACTCTTGTCCGTCTGATTTTACACTAAGAAACTGTACCACATGCTGTTCAGACCTGATATTCTGGCTCAGTATCCTTCAGATGCCTAAAAAAGTTCTTTCCCAGAGACCTCCTCTTCTGTCATATTCACATTTGAAAGTGGTATTTTGGTACTGATGTGTGTGTATGACATTGCATTTATCGGATACTTTGTTCCTCTGCAACATTCAGTATTTGGTGCTAGCAGGGGTGGAAATGAGGGCAGGGTTTAGGCCCAAGAAGAGAATTGTCCCTGGCAGTGATGGCCAGTGTGGAAATCCTTGAAATGACACACATGATGAGCAAAGTTTGTAAGATGAGTAGTAAGGGAGTGGTCTCCTCTCCGGAGAACAGGACGGGCATGAAGCTGGAGTGGGAGGTATGGGATGTCTCCATGAAGATAATTTTTACTGGAAAATGTGTGTGTGTGTGGGATGATCAGAGGGACATGCAACACATTGAAAGGCTTTGGAAATGTGATACTGTCATTTGTTTGCGCTGTCAGGCTGACTGGCCTACTTTTCCTCTGAAAAGGATTTGCTAACAACTGTGTGAAAACCCTCCGAATGAAGGCATAGCCCCACATAGCAGCAGTAGTCCCTACCTGTCAGAGCCTGAGTTTCTCTCTTCCATCTGTTTGAATCTGAAATCTGTGGCTGGCAGCAGTTCGACCTCTAGGCTTTAGCTGAATTTCCATATTCAGAGCGCTAGATGTTGGCTTTCAGATGGAAGTGGAGACAAGTTCTCTAGTAAAGAGTCCCAGAAAATCTGCTGCTGTCTGCACCTTCGCTTTGCTGATACCACAGCTTTTAATATTGCACTCTTAATTAACTTTATACCCTGATTCCATTTCTTGGTGCCAGAAGAATGCTTGGAGCAATGTGGGTTTGTTCCTGTCGTTGGAGTACTGGTTTCAGGCAAAGTTGAAAGGAAAGATGAAGTGTGGGGGAGAGACATTGTTGCAGTTTGATAAGACATTTAAATAATTATTGTTTTAAGGTGTGATGTATCAAAATCATTTGTCTAGATTAATAGAAGTCCTGGATTTTAATTTGTTATTAATATAAAAATATTTTGGTGTTATGTGTATGCAACACTTGAGACAGCATGCACAGAGTGTCTATTTTTAATGCTGGAGTTTTAGCCTCTTTAGAACAGGGTATTTGCTTAATCATACTCTGGATCTTATCTTCTTCTTTTTCCACCCATCTTTGTCACCCACAGTTCAAATGGCTGGCTGAATATATGTTCTTTGGATGCATCAGCATGAAATTTTGCAGATGGCCACCAGCCTTAATACATGTGAAGCTGTGATCACAGTTTTCTAAACAGTGCCAGAGATCCTGAATTATGTTTGCAGTTCTGCCAAATCTCTTTAATCAGTCTTGACTGAAAAATGATGGCATAAATCCCAGATTAGTAATGGTGCTTCAGTGAGTCATTAGCAGTGCTTGTCAAGATCTGATTGTAAAAGATACTTTTTCAGACACAAATGGTCCAGTGCGGGGCAAAAGGGGAACTTCTATGGTATAACTTAAGTAGAGCCATTTTTAGGTTCTTGGGCATGTATGAGAAGAAACTTCTCACCTAATTTGCTCAACGTATTAATTTGTAGCTGGGATCCAGAATGCCTCGCTCTCTGCTGAAAACAATTTCTAACTCAGTACGGGTGCTGTTTTTCTGTTGTTGCATCAGCTGTTTGAGTTGTGTGACTAGAGCTGAGTGGAGAAATGTGACTTAGCCCAGCATCCCGGTGAGATGGTAACAGCACAACTGTAGGGTCCCACTAACAGCAGCTGAACAAGGCAACCTCTGTGGCAGGGAGGGAGCACAAGGGCCTGGAGTGTGTGTGCAGGTGTGTTTTAGTTGTAGGGATCAGTATTGGGGACTTTCAGCTTCCCTGTCCCTCCTTTGCTGAGAATAGGAGGGGAAGGGCAAGGGCTGTTTGTGCATTGAGGCGATGCAGGATACTGCCTGCTCCGAGTGGAGAGCCCCTCTCTGTCACTCACACCATGAACAGGTACCAGTGCAGTGTTGGGCCAAACCAAAGTGCGCAGTAAAAATGTTTGATACTAAACCAAAATAAAAATGTTCATCCCCAAGGACTTTCAAACTTGCAGTGTTATGTCCATAATGAGTATCTTGGGGGATGTTGTTGTTTTTAGGCTGGCTATTAACTGTGTAAGAGAATTGTCCATTGCAAAAGGCTTTTGTGTCAGGTCTGATGCAAACCAGGTCTCCCCTTGCGAGTCCAAAGGTGTTTGTGAATGTTGTCCTTTTTTTGGATGAAGATTTGAACTGCTGAAGGGTTGCGTTTTGACAGCTCAGAGAAATTAAGTCTTAAATAAAGAGTGTATAAAGTTTGAGTGACGGCAACGTTTTTCTTCACACTGCAGGTCTTGAACTGGAAGGCCTGTTTTTAATGAACAAGAACACCTACAGAGAAAAAAGGCCTCTGTTTAGATCACCTTGGTTTCTTACAAACATTAAAAAGATCATTTTCAAAGCTCCTGTCCAGAAATATTTCTTAAATCTATAGGTTTAACTGAGAAAAGTGATTAAACTTTTTCCTTTATTCAGACTAAGAGCTATGTTTGAAGAACATGAGGCACTTGTCTTCTACTTGGGCTGAATGCTTCTGCTTTTAAAGCAGTCTATTTCTGCTCACTAAACAAGAAGCAGGAAAGTGAAATGTGCAGTGTTTAATCCTAGTTGAAAACATTTGCATGAAAAAAATTCTGTACATTTTTTTCTGGACATGCACTCAAGTTGTAGGAGAAAGGATATAATAGGCTTTACTTTTAGTGGTAATGGTGCATCACTTATTTTTCACCTTGCATTTTGCCTAGAAACTTTGAATAGTGATCACTTTTATATGTGCAGACATATATTTTCTAGGATTTTTGTTTAATGTGTCATTCTTCTAACAGTCTTATTGTTAGAAACAGAATTTTACATGTGTACACCAGAGTTTCAACATCAATATCAATGAAATACCAATATTTCATTGAATCAAAGTTTCAGTGATACCTGTGATATCATAGGCTTTCCAAATTCTTTAGCAATTTTATGCTCCAAATTTTGGAGAGAAATGTTTTCTCAACTGAAATTACAGCAAAGCTTGAAGTCTGACCAGTGACATGCGTGTTATCTATTCTGTTTTCTAACACACCTCCAATAAATGAAAGTTCAATACTATTTTGCCTGTGTTACAGTAGTAAAAATAATCTATTTAGTAAAAAGTCTCTAAAATCACTAATTGTTAAGTCAAAGTATAGTGTTTTGGACAACAGAAACACTTGGAGATCTCAAGATGGAGAAATCTTTCTTTCTCTCTGGGGCTTTCTTCACAAAGCAGATATAGGAAGCTTTGTATTTTCACGGCTCAAATTTATAATTTTAAAACAAATAAGCCAAGAGTAAATATGGCAGGTGATTATTTCTATTTTGTGAAGAAAATATTTGTCTGGAGAGACTTCATGATTTAAGTTACCATTTTCACAGATATTTTTAGAAATTTCCTGAATCTTTGTTTTTCAGATTGTGAAAAATAGTTAGTGAAAAACAAAATATACAAGAAAACCAGCAAGTTTCTGGAGTTTATATAAAAATACATTTTAGCAAGGTGTATTTGACTTTGGATGTTTTCTTGATGAAGGAAAAACAGACCATTTCAGAGCAAGCATCGGGCAACAGCATCTGTAAGCTAGTCAAATTCTTTGTTTTTTTTCTTCCAGTTGACTGTAGATCAAATAGAAGGGAAAAACTATATTCTCATGTCTAATTAATAGATGTCAATGTCTATTGTGTGCAGTAATGGTTTCTACGTAAAGAAAACACACATCCTGTACCCTGGCTTCGGGACAGTTTTGTATTTCTGTGTGTATTGGTGTGCTGTAAAACTCTGGATTTTGTTTCAGATGCTAAATTTGTTCAGATCATTCTCTTTTTTTCCAGACAGTTCTAAATGTAATTAAATATACTACACTGTATGATTTCATTTTTTTCTCTCTTATATTTCCTCCCTTTTTAAGTAAAGAAAACAAATCCCACAAAACTAATTTAATATTTTTGGATTCCCACATCTATTTATGGCTGCTTGCATCATGCGGGAAAAAATGCGACACGGCTCATAGGAGGGTTACATAAAAGGCTATATGTGGCTGTTGACTGGTGAGAGTTCCAGTGCTTTAGAATATCCCAAGAAAAAGTATAAGCACAAACATCACAGTAGTCCTTTAGGTTTTGGGGTGGTTTTGTTGATTTTCTGGTACAAGTCACCACCTGTCTTAGAATCTGCAGGCTTTCCTCTCCTTTACTACCTCTGGTTTTGTCCGAAGTGATTGCTGATGGCAAGGGTGAGCGGCCGTGGGGGGACAGAACGCAGTGTGGGACGCCCTGAAGGGCGAGAGGAGACTTGTCAGCCACATAAAGAAAGCGCTGTGGTACTGGGCTTGTTGTTCTTAGTTCTGGTTCTTAACATATGCAGCACAAGCATATGAACTTGTGCTGTGTATGGACTGCGGGTTTCTTAGATGGTTATGCCACGTGCTTTTTTTAGTCAGCTATCTCTTTTTGCACGGTTGAATGAGGCTGGGGTCCTGAATTTGATAGGTATGTTTTGAAAGTAAGTTTGGTTTTACAGAGGGATATGAAGTGTATGGCAGTTGCTGATTTTTACAGAGTGATCAATAATGATCTTGCTTTTGAAAAAGTATGTGTTCTTTCCCGTGCAATGTGAACGTAGGCTCTAAGACAGAGAATTTTCTTAATGCATGAGAAATTAAAATGAGTGCTTTCTTATCACTCAAGGAAAATGAAGTATAAAAAAGGAGACAACTCTTGACAGTAAATTATTACGATAATTTATTTGCTGGACAGAATTGTTGCCACCCTTGAAATCGGCTTTTAATTTCAGTGAAACAGAAAACAATCGGTAGCTCTCCCTTGTACAGTGTGTTACTCGGGAGCTCTCCAAAAACAATGAAAAGGCCAATCAAAATATTATGGGTTTTTTCTTTTGACCTGTTGGCAGCTTTCCTCTTTGAACTTGACCTAATAATGACAGATTTGCTTAAGATAAAGTTCTGGGAACCTACATCTATTATTTTTTGGCTATGGGCACAGAGAGAGCAAATAAATGAGACGTCTGTAGATTGTTTTCTGCTCAGAAATAGGTGTTTGTATACACATCTGTAGGTGAGAAACATTTACAAATATGCAAACTTACATATGCATGTAAATTACATATATACACAAACTCCTAAATTTGGCTTTATGGTTTTATCGGTGTTCAGAGAAGTAGAGAGAACAAACCAGAAACTTTTGTAGCTAAGAGAAGATAGGATGAAGTGATCTAATATTTTCTGGTTTGTTTGTGTTTTTTTTTTCTTTTTAAAAAAAATTTCAAGGTCTGTTTTGTTGCAGGAGCATAAATAGGACGCGGTGTGCGAACAGAGTTCACGATGATAAGTACACAGAGAATGAAGGCTACACAAAACCCATCCTCGCCTTTGGTTATGATACCTGCCAAGTCTCTAGCTGAGGAGTCTTTGTTCTTGGCTCTTGTTGGTGTCATTAAAAACTGCTAAAGCCAGACACTAAATTGATCGGAACAGACCTTTTACAACCTGGTTATTTTCCTCTCTTTAGGGTGTGATTTGTCTCTTCCTCTGACATCAGTGGGTGTTGGACTAAACCTTTACTTCTGTGAAAATCTTAGAGACTGGAGATGAAAAATGCATCTGTAAATTTTTGTATCGGGAGAAAGCGTAAGTAATGGAGGAAGGAAGGAGTTCTGTTATTTAAAACAGCTTCATAATTTTGTCTCGGTAGCAATTGTTACATTTGTTGCAAGTTCATTAACTGACTTCCTACTGTGGTTTGTACTGCTTGTGGTTACAGGCAATTAAACCTGAAAGTCTCTTGATCAACACTTGCTGTAGTTTTAGGTGGAGGCAGATGTCATCTGTTGGACAGGAAAAGGCCACCTTCTTGCATTAAGTCACAGTCCTGTAGCCTTACATTTCTACCTCTGAAACCATGCAATCTAATGAAAATATACAGTAAACATCTGACCCTTGGAGCATGCATTTAGACCTCCACAACTATTAATGATGAAAAGTCATAGTACTTGTTTATACCCATTTTGCTTTTTATTTTAAGTACAGTGCTTTGTTGCAGGATTTGCATTTTACCTGAATTTCTCATCTGAATGATTTTACTGTGTAATAACTGCTCCTGCAATGGTAGAACTTCAAAGCGAAACAGACTGAGGAGGAGGGAAATAATTTGTAATTAATCCTGTGAACAGACACGGAACACGTTCACAATTATAAGAAAATGTGTATTTCTCTCTTACAGTGTGCATAAATGAAAAAAAGTCTTCTAGTGGACCACTGAAAGTAGTTTTTAACTGAGCTGTTCTTCCCTCCTTGGGAATGTAAATCCAAAGAAGTTTGAAATAGGACAAGCAAACACGAGGAAAGATAACAAGCAATGGACAGAAAACAGAAATACTACTAGAACTTGTAGCTGTTTGGTTTTAGATGAAAAAAGTAATTTCTTTTAAACAAAATGGCATCATGTTCTGGTTCATCAACAAAGTCTGAAAGGTTTAGCTCTTGCAGCTGAGAGTTGGGGTGGCTGCATATTGCTTCTTTGGGGAATAGAAAAGACCTGCTTTAGCTTTGGTGCAGACCTTTGGAACTGAGAAATGATCAACTGGAAGACAAAATACAAGGCTGGTAGTTAAGCATAGTTTAAGCAAAGTTTAAGGGGTTTTTAGGTAACTACTGGAAACCAGCTGAAACAGGATGTGCTTGTTTGCATCAGTATTACTGTTTTTGTAAAAGCTGTAAGTGCAGCCGTATTTGCCTGGGCTTCAACCCAGTCATCTGCGCTCTGAGGGACATGAGCCTGCTGTTAGAAGTAGGGTGGGAGTGAAGGACTGACTCAGATTGTTTTTTCTGCAGGTTTTACCGGTGAAACCAGCACCGGTCTGGCTTGAACCAACTTGCTTGGGCCTCTGCAGGTAGGTGTGTTAGAAAGTCTTGCAGCAAAGAGGTGAAAAGTTATGTGACATATTAGCGGCATGAGTTCTTTCTGCTGAAGGGTTACGGGGATAACAGGTGCAAGCGAGAGGCAAGCTGAGGTCTAAAGCACTGACAGGTTTCAGATGGAACATGGAAATTGCTATCTGAAGCCAACAGATGTAGTCAGAGGAACCTGAGGTCTCTGCAAAGTGAAATACTTTTCATTTTCTTAATGCTTTTAATTTGTGGCTCTAGAATATTTAAAGTGATTTTGCTGTATTAAGCATGAAACAAGGAAACAGTTGCTAAGAGGCATTTCTTAAGTAGTCTACATTTTACAGTAGAGGTTCTCCAGTTTTGCTGTCACTTTTGCTTATACCTGTCAAAAAACCCAGAAATGTGGATCACAGATGTGTTAGGCTTTGCTAATCTCTCCTTTTGATGTGCGTTGTGTTCCCACGGGTTCTCTGACATTTTTTTTTTTAATTCATTGCTAAATGAAATATTTCAGCCATACACAAAGTGAAGCAATTCAGAGTTATATATACTTATTTATTAGTGCTTCCTAGCCGTTTTCTAACGGGGACAAATTTGCACAAGACACTTGACACTCATGATTGATAACACATATTGGATTTCTCTTCTTCGTTTGACAGCTGTGCTCAGAGGCACAAAACTCCTGCCTTGGGACATTGAATTGTTCCTGTGTGTCACCCAATCCTACATATTGAAAACAGCTTGTTTTCAAGTCGAGCATTGGTGCTTTTCTTGTCCTGAGTAAGTTTTACTGACATCGGTGAAGTTAGTTGCAGAATAAGGAGTTATCTGACTGGAGACAGTGTTTTAAATAACTTCTGTTAAAGACACTACCTATAACCATAGGGAAAACGCATTTTTCCTTGAGCATTTTTCAGGGACGAATTGAAAGGAGTTTCTAGAGGGAGAAGGGGAGGTGGCTTTGCTTGTGGATATATAACTATAGAGTCAGAGGGCAGGAGTAACTGAGTAGAGAGCACCCTGTGATGTAGCAATGCACAGGAGATGCCTGTGTCTTTTTAGGGGGAAGTCTCGTGTTGGTGCTGTCCTTCTGAGAGAAAAGCACTGTCCTGATGAAGAGAACTGGCTCACTTTTTCCATGGTTGTGGAAAAGAAAAAGCAAAAGTCCATTGCCAAGACCTCAGAAAACATTACTAGAACTTACTTATTGAACTGACATACAGAAAACTTAGGGTGGTGTCCAGTATAGACTGCCTAAAAGAATGTTTGAAGTTAGCACAGCACTTGCTCTGATTTTTATTACAGTATCTACTAATTTCTAGCATAGGAGATTTACTTAATGTAACCACTTGAGAAACCCAAAGAATCACAAATATGTCAGCAGAACTACTAATTGGGAAAATTTCTACCTTATTTATGTAGCTGTCATCTTGATAACTCTTTGTTCCTAGTGTTAGTAGTGTATTAGTAGAAGTGAAAAACAATTGTAACTTTCTTAAGAAAACCTCTGAGTAGTAAGTCTTGGTTTTTATCCTTGACTGACCTGTCTCCCAACTTACTTCTTTGCATGTGTTACTGTTATATTCATATTCACCATGGAACAATCTCTCACAGGGATGGTCTGGTATGATACGTCAAAAGGTGTTCCTCCTTCATGGCTTCAGCCGCCCTCGATCTGCAAACAATCTAGCTTGTCAAAGGTGTATTTGGGCTGATTTGTCTATTCAGGTCAGTGACTTGAGGACCAGACTCCTTATCCTGTTACTGATGTTTAACAGGCCAGCATATAGTAGTAATCTTATGTAGGCATATGCTTAGCTCGCTGCAGGTGTAAAGTTATTTATCTGTGTAGCTCACAGTGGAATGAGGGTAGGCGAAGTGACTTTGCTTTTTGTTTGCTGTGGTTCAGCTGATGTGTTACAACTTGTTAAACTTCAGTATTTTGATCCTGAGCTTTTATCTTTATAGCCATAAACGTAGAATATCTGATTGTGACAGGCAGGTCTTCTGAGCCCAAGGACGGCATTTCTGTCTTTTGCATCAGCGCTTTTCATGTGTCTAAGATTGTGTTATGCTATTTTGATTCTAACCAATATAGCTTTTAAAAAAAACCCAACCGACGAAACAAAAAACCCCAACTGTTTTAAAAGTGGTGTTTTTATAGAACAATATTTGAGTTGGATAGAAAGTACTAGTTGTATCTGCCTGTTGACATTAGCTATTCTTGATCGGTCCCTTAATCTCGCTAGCCTTTTAAAAGGCATCGCATACTTTAGAAAGAACAAGCTGCAATTCACTCTGCCCCACACACAGGTTAATACTACAAAGTTACTATACTGAACTAAGCCTTACTTTTATTTGGTTTCTGGATTTAAAAAAGAAAGAGAACATATTTCTGTGGCTAGGCCCTAGCCTGACATACTGAAGGCACAAGTGTTTATGTGCCTCTTTTAATTATCATGTGCATTTTCACGTGAAGAGCAAGCTGCAGTGCTAGGAGTTCTTTATTTTCTCGTGTCTCAAGGTGCAAGCTTGTTTCAGATGTTATGGCCTTGTTAGAGGGATTAACAACAGGCAAGCAGAAGTCATGGTCTTTCACTGGGCTAGCTGGTGGTTCTGGTCCCATCGCTGAAATGCTGTGGCTGCAAGTTTCCTGGGTCTCCTGTCAGTTCATGAAGGATAGCTAGCAGCTCCCTGTGGCACCTACTCTGTGTCTGCTCTTCTGCATTTCCTCTTCCTTTCCTTTCAAAAGGAACAGAATAGTTGGTGGTGTTTTGTGGCAACATGGATCCTCCTTTCTGCTATTGAACCTGGGCTAAATCTTTCTGCAGTATTCCAGTGTAAGCAACTGGAAGCTGGTTTGGATGCAGCTGCCTTGCTGCCAGTGGTCAAAACTCACTGTTCAAGCTAGGTTTAAAGATGGATGAGGTTTTAAATAATCCTAAGGTGGAGGTCCTTCTAAGTGAGTTCCAGCACTTGAACATGTGGTTCATGTCTTCAGACTCCCTCTGCTAAATCATGAAAGAGCAGAGATTTGCTGTGATGTTACTTAGTCTTAGAAGTCAGACCTGGGACTTTTGCCTAGTCTTAGAATGTTACCTATTGGACATTGTCATGGTTTTAGCTGGGATAGTTGATTTTCTTCACTGTAGCTAGTATAGTGCTGTGTTTTAGACTTGGTATGTAAATAATGTTGATAACACCTTGGTGTTTTAGTTGTTGCTGGGTAGTGTTTACACTAGTCAAGGACTTTCTAGCTTCCCATGCTCTGCCAGGTGCGCAAGAAACCGGGAGGGGAGGGGATACAACCAGGAGAGCTGATTCGAATTGGCCAGAGGGTATTCCATATCATGTGATGTCATGCCCAGTATATTAACTGGAGGGAATTGGCCGGGGGAGGCAGCGATCGCAGCTTGGGGACCAGCAGTGTCGGTCGGCGGGTGGTGAGCGGTTGCGGCACTTGTTGTTTAGTTTTGGGTTTTTTTTTTCCCTCTTCTTCCAGTGTTTCATCTCTCCCTCGCTCATTATTTTCCTTTTCATTATATTAGTATTATTGCTGTTTTATTCTAATTATTAAACTGTTCTTATCTCAACGCATGAGTTTTCTTACTTTGGCCCTTCCGATTCTCTCCCCCATCCCACAAGGGTGGGGGAGTGAGCGAGCGGCTGTGTGGTGCTTAGTTGCTGACCAGGGCTAAACCACAACAGACATTTAAGGAAAACATTCAATATCACACAGTTTATAATTCCTGATATGCTATACAGGTCCACAGCTGCTTTAAAACTTATGACCCTGCCCCAGCCTTGGGACAACACAATAACAGAGGGTGTGTCTTGTCAACACAATGACAGAGGGTGTATCTTGTCAAGGTAATGCCTCTCCCAGCAGTTTCATCCTAAGGTGTTTTTCTGCCTTAATTTTCTTTGCGTACCTGCTTTAATTTTCTCTGCAAACATACCTTTCCTTGGTTTGATCTTCAGTCTCACAGTGTAGCATTAAGCCAGATGTGGATGAATATGGACCTGTGCAGTAAGATGGATAGGTCTATACCTCTGTACTGTCATCTTAATGTATTCACTGTATTTGCTGAACTTAATCTAAAGGGATTCAGGTTTTGTAGTCTGTGTAGCTTCATGTTCTACGTGACATTTCTTCAAGAAATATATTAAAGGATTTCTTGTAAATACAAGAGTTACTTCTTTGGCACAAATTTTACATTGCTTAAAAGGATGCCAGAAGAAAACATTTCCTGCCTTTACTTTTAAAAATTACACCTGCCTATAGGCATATTTTTCAAGTTGGTAATTAGCTCTGAATGATTTTTATGGCAGCTCTGTTTTAATCATTTGAAGAGTGACATAGCAGATAGACTTGGCAAAATAGAGCAAAATGACTAAAAAACTAGCTGATGGATATTGTGTTTTCACCTGCAAAGAAAAGTAGGTGCTTGATTGTGGTGCATGTGTGCATGAGTGGGACATTACCTTTAATCAGCCTCAAGTGTACAAAGTCTCACCCTTCTTTAGCACCCATATGTCAGTCTGTGTGCTGCAAAAATAGATTATATTTTGTTTGTTCAAACATGATAAAAATTTTCCAGGACATTGAATACTCTTTGGATGTTTAACTGTGTAATCTCTGTCTAAAATAAGACATACCAATTTAATTACTTATCTGAAAAATCTTTTTTTCCTCTTTCCCTCTTTTCCCTCTTTTCCCTCTTTTCCCTCTTTTCCCTCTTTTCCCTCTTTTCCCTCTTTTCCCTCTTTTCCCTCTTTTCCCTCTTTTCCCTCTTTTCCCTCTTTTCCCTCTTTTCCCTCTTTTCCCTCTTTTCCCTCTTTTCCCTCTTTTCCCTCTTTTCCCTCTTTTCCCTCTTTTCCCTCTTTTTCTTTTTGTTAGCTCTCAGGCTTGAGAGATTGAGGGGAGAGAAAAAGGAGTAACAGTAGTTTCCTGAATTGTCTCATTTTTGAGCTTGCAGATGATCGTAGGAGCACTCTGGGACTTGATAGCAGTTTAGAGATTATCTTAGAGACATGCTCCGCACCAGTTGCTCTCAGTGCTCTCCCAAATTGAATGCTAAGGATGCTATCCAGAGGCTCATGTCTTGCTGGGGTTAATTTTAGGCTACTTTTTAAAACTAGGGCTCGTCTGCTTTGGTACACAAATTGGGGTATCTTGAGTGTTATGTGAGCTAGAGACAGTTTTTCATTCTGACTGGTGCTTTATTCTCCACAATGCTGCATCTAAACCAGATTTGTCTTGTACTTCAGTTGTTACTGCCTTTAGTTTTTAGAAACGAGGCTGAGACTGGAATACCCTAATACTGCTCTCTATCTACCTACTTTTTCCCCACCTTCCTCCACTGCTCTTTGTACTGTGAGAAAACTGATGAGTAAGAGATTTTGAGGAAAAAGGAGGATGAGCAGCCCCCAAAACTTCCAAGATGTAAAGAAGCAGTCCTGTTAGTAATCCCTCCTGTATTTGTCATACATCTCCTCAAGAAGACCCTGTACTTGGTAGTAGCTCCTCCTTATAGCACAAAAAGCAGTGTGTGAACTGAAAGAGGACAATAAAAGGCAACTGCTTCAGGCAGCTGTGTTATAAATTTCAGGGTCTTGATAATAGAGTATCATAGGAGGCTTAAACTTTGCAGTACTGTTTTTCCTTTTTCTGTGGATGTGTAGCTTCTGCTGTATTAGAGGCCAAACCTGCCACGGTACTTTTCCAGGCCTGCAGCCTGTGCAGTAAAATACCTTGTGGAAGCTCTGCACAGCAGTTTTTCTGGAGTTACTAATATTTTTCTTCTTGTTGGCTTTTCTGCCAACCAATTCTGAAAAATGACACTAGAGCCAATCAGCAATGCGACACTTGGAGAAAGCTGTAGTGACTATAAAAGGAGTGTTTCTGTCATGAGCCAGAAGCCCAGGAGTTTCAGGGACGGGTGGCCCAGAACAGCATCCAGGTTCAATGTGTCACGTGTGTTGTGTAACTGAGCTACACCGTGCTCAGGGAGCGTGGAGGGTTTGTGTAGCTCTGTATTGCAGCTTCAGTAGCCAAAACTTTCAGCATTGCTTAATGGCAGGCCAGGAGTTTCTGATCTGCGGTCCGCGAAGTGGTGGAAACCCGCGTGGTATTGGCTTCCCTTTATTCATTATCATTGCCTTTATGGCATTAAAGAGACTACGCAAACCTTAAAATTCTTCATGTTAAGCAGCACTTCCTTTGATGGAAGAATTTTTTTGCATGGTGGTAAATGGTTAGTCCACTGAACAAGGAAGGCTTGATTCAGGGAATGACTTCTGAGGCCTCTGATAATAGAGTTGTATGGTTTAGTGTTTTACTCAGGTTCTTGCCAGTCAGACTTGAACTTTCAGGGAGTGATAGGACCTTTTCCAGACTGAAACCTGCAGAGGTCTGCCCTGCTCTTCAGACACCTGTGTCAGTGGAAGAGGCCTTACCGCTGGGCATGAGTGCAGTTACGTACAGCAAAGTCTTAACAGCCTCAAAACTCTTCTGCCTGAATTCAAAACAGGGGAAACAGAGCTGAAAAAAGTTTTGAGTTTTCTTCCAGAGACTTGACATTGTTTTTCTTGCCAAATAATACTTTCCTAAACCTTTCCTGCTGATTTCTTCCCAAGTCCTTTTGTTTCCTCTCTCTCCCTTAACTGTCACAGCTTTCCCAGGCATCTTGTTTTCTTGTGCTTGCTTCTGAGCAGCCTGTCACGTGCCTGTGTCTCTGCCTGAATCACTCCTCTCCTGAATCCACCTCCTTGGGTCTTTCTCCATCATACAGTTAACTGTGGTGTTTGACTTGCCCTGCCGCGCTTTCCCCTGAGATGACTTGCCGTGCAGTTTTGCCATCACTTCTCCATTTCCTGTTCTCTAAACCAGTTTGTCCCATTAGCAAGCCACCACAGTGCCATTAACTTCTGTTCTTTCAAGACCATACGCTAGGAACTGCTCTCAGGTTGGTTTATTGACTGGAACTCATATCCTCTTGATGGTAACATCAATCTTTGCCTTGCCAAGAGTCTTGATTCCCCAGCTTTGACATCTCCTCTGTTTCTATCTGTCATCTTCTAAAAACATCTCATACCTCACAGCCAAATTCTTCCCATCTATGTTCTATTTTGAGCTCTGCTTTTACTGGATAGTCTACTTATTTAACTTCAGCACTTAAGCCGCTGCAGCATTTCTGTGTATCTTCTGTGTATTTTTTTTTTTTGTTGGTAGGCCTGATTGGGGCATATTGGCACCAGCAGACTTCATCCCCTCTGCAGTTTTAGAGGGAAGTGAGTGCCTTCAGAGAGGTGATTCCTGACACCAAAGTTAGCAGCTTAGCTCCTGCTTAGCTTAGGTGCTCTGAATCACCCTCTGCCTGTCTTATTTCTCAAAGTTGAGAATTCAGTGCATTTTCTGACTCTCCTGGATGTTCTTGTTAATGTAGTCTCCTCAGCCTCCACATTGCATATAAGGGGTATGCGTGGATTGTAGTAATTTTCAACCTATTAAAGAGATCAGAGGCATTACAGAGTTTTAAACCACGGCTTTTACATTTATATTCTTAAATATTCCTTTATTCCTGGTTAGCAGGCTGCATCTGTAGGAGGAATCAGTAGATTTGTTTCTTTAACGCAATTTTTGAAGTTTCCACTTTTCTTTTTTTTTTTTCCTTAATGGGAGATTTTTCAGTGAAAAACTTAACTCTACAGACTATGTATATGTCCTGGTTTTAGTACCTAAATTACAGGATTTTAGCCCATAGTGATATGGAACATTGGAGTATTAAAGCTGAAAAGGCTTCTCTTAAAAACAAACAAACCAAAAGATCACAAATAAGATAACAAAAATATGTCGCTTTCCTGCGTGGAAAGCTTTTTATGCAGGTTGAAAAATTATTATTTCCTTCTCACTCTTATATAAGCTATAATTGCTACCAATTTCATGCAAAGTTTGTTACTATTTGTAAAAAGGCTCAGGCAGATCTCCATGATATTTTTTGAACCTCCAATCAATTATTTTTTGGGAGGAAGAACTGGTGGGGAAGAGTGGGTAGAAGAAATGTGCACCATTTTTGTACAAAAAAAAAAGGCTTGTACTGATTAGCTGCTATCTAAATTATAGTCTATAAGAAATAAACTTTTAAGCTCCTTTATATGAAGCTGACAAAGCATCAGGTCCTTTTGAAATAGTGTCTGGCCAGTATTTGTGTGATTTCAGCCTATTATACGAATTCCTAAAAAAGGCAGGCTATTTAGAAACACTGTCTAACAGGTGCTGCTTGCATATTACCCTTTTTTAGACCCACTGTAAAAAGAAAGACACCCATACTTTTGCAACTGGTTTAATGGGAGGATAGCTTTTACTTGTCTTCCTTTAATTTTAATGTGTCCGCTTCCTTTTTCATCTTAACTACAGCTGTTACACTGAATTACAGCTTGTGTATTTTAAGAGTCCTTCCATAGTTACGGGTGTGGATCACCTAGTTTCCATACTCTGCTCTGCCTGGCTCATGGCAACAGCAGCTCCGTGCTGGTATTTGCCCTTGCTTGTGATTTCCTCACTGAACCAGTACTGTGCAGTAGTTAAACGAGCTGGAGATAGTTCAGTGGTTCTCAAGCAAAATGGATGGTTCTGAACCTCTAGATGACTGTTCTTTGTATTAGAGAGAGAATTTCTTAGTCAGATCGTGTTGAACTGACACAGATAAAGGCTCTGTCTTCTTTCTCTTTGCTCAGTTTGGTGTCCCCGTTCAATCTTGATATAAACAGCAAAGATTAATATACTGTATTCTATTTCAGAAGCCCTTTCATGGAGGGTTATTAGGATTGGTTTTCCCAAGAGAAATTAACAGAGAATCAACGCTATTTTGAACTATAGCAATCGATAAAGTATTTTTACACTACCTGTCTTTATGGCTCTTGCTGACTTAAGCTTGTATTGGTGATCTTGTATTTATAGCCAGCTCTCTTCAGTGTGTCTTCTTTCTCTCTTAAATTATTGCATGAGTGTTTGATATCCTCAACTTGCAAAAGTAAATGTATTTTGGAGCACACCTTTTTAGGAATGTGACTGTCATTTATTAAATAGTTCTTTAAACAGTTCTATATTGATTAGAATCAACCTCACAAAATTTGGATGGGAGATAAATGGATATCTTCCTTCCAAAACTAAGCATTATCCTGAAATTACTTAATACATTGAAAGAAAGCTTGTCCAATATTTAGTACACTAATCAGAGCTGAAGATTCAGTTCCCAAGACTCTTTGGGTAATGTTACGCAAGTAATGAATAAAATCATTACAAGCTAAGTGAGGTGGGCCCTAGAAACTTGTGCCTCTGAGCCTCAGACTCAATCTCCTTCATTCTGCCATTTGAAAAAAAAAAAAAAAAAAAAAAACCAAAAACAAAAAACACCAATCCAAAACAAACCAACAGAACAGAACCACCCAGTCCCACACTCCCAAAAAAAAACCCAAATTGAAAAGCTGGGGGAGGGAAACCTTGCCTTTATCTCTTTTGGGTTAAAAACTGTGAGGTGACCTGTTGTTTTGCAGATCTCCGGGTACGTGCTTTGTCTCTCTCCTGACTCTGTCTCAGGTGCAAAACGCATTCCAACAGCCCTGTGCTTTTCACCAATCTAATCTCCATGTCATGGAAACCTTGGATCTGCGGCCCAGGTGGAGCTGGGAAGGGCAGCTGCAGCTCCCAGTGGTGCAGGGTGGCAGGACCTGTGGTCAGTGACCACTGTGAGCCTCAGCAGGCAAGTACGCAAGTAGCCATCAATTCCAGACAGCTGAAGTACATCAGAGACAGAATTAGAAGAAGGTGGAAGTAGAGGAGGGCAGGGTAATAGAATGTTTTACTGCCATTTTAATAGAAAAGGATGATGCCAGTAATCTTACCAGTATAGGTTGGTGAAAGTGAACTATAAACAAGAGGTTGTATGTGGAGCTATGCAACATCACTTTTCTGCATAGTTGGAATTGTTTGGTGACTTAGCTGGATCTCTTCAACAACTGAGTGAATGTATGCTACCCATTTGATGGGAAACTGAGTGGATGACGGCTTTGTAGAATCGTAGGATACAGATGTCAAAAAAATTACCTTTAAGTTATGCCAGTGTTTTCATTTAATCATAATTCCTTAATACTAATCATGCTTCCTTAACACAGACACACAAACATTGTTAGAGAAGGTCAGTGAGACTCTAATAATATGTTAAACCTGGTAATCAAATGATGCAATGTCTTCAGTTATTATCTGCCCAGTCTCATTCCCTATAAATTCAAGGACTCAAAATCTTTTCCCAAAGCACTGTATGATGCAAACATCTGTAATCTCTGGACTCCCTTTAGTCCCCAAGACATCCCATGCAATGACACCTTTTACCATTCTAGGAAGTGAAAATAATGTAGATATATATATATAGCAATATCTCAGTGCATACTTCTGGATTATACATAAACAAATTAAACTGGTTTTAAAAAAAACACAAATCAACCACTCACAGCTCCGATACACCACCTGATCTTCCAACAGATACATGGAAAAAGACATGGTAACTGGTGGCAGTGCCAAGAAATGGTGCACAGGGGTCTGTTTGGGGCAGTCTGTATTTATATGTACCTGAAGAGAAAGAAAATGGTTTCTTTAATAAGGAGATTCTGAACCTATTCCTACTTTTTTTATTTTTTGCCTTCTCTTACTATCTATGTAGGTTTGCTAGCTGGTAGTTGACTGTTCTTAGAATAAGACATGTAGCCTTTGACCTTAAGATTTTTTTTAAACCACATTGAAACACTCAGGTGCTACTTTTTGTGAGCTTTTTCCATGGCCTAATTTTAGGAAGAATCCCAAATGATCTGAAGTCAATTAAGATCTGAATGTCAAAATTTATATTAATCACGAAAGAAACACTTCCATTATCAACAATTTTAATAAGCTTTTCCACCTCGGGCTCCCACTGGTCTGAATTCTGATACACAATCCAACGTGTACAATACCTTAATCTTTGAATGGTCCCATTGATATTTGGTGGCATTAATCTGGGGAATAATTTACAGCACACCACAAATAAAGGTTGGATTGACATGTAGCAGCTTAAAATTTGTGAGCTTGATAACTCTTTCTGTTTGTTACATAATTTATTTTGAAAAAAGAAATAAAGAATTTTGAGGGAGAAAGAAGAAAAATGGTTTAACTGTGGCTGTTCTTTTAATTAGATCTGTTACTGGTGAACATACATTTGGGGAGCCTCTTAGCTTTTTGTGAAGTGCTGTATCACGCTATACTAACAACAGGACTTCTTTTGCATGGCAAAGGCAAAGAATGCCAAGAATAGGAATATGAGAATGAGGCCCCTAAACATGTCTAGGTAGGCAGTTCCTTTTCATGACCTTACTAATGAGGAACATATCAGAAGATTATTTCCCTGCTAAAAACAGGGGCTGGTTAACTTGCAAAGGAGTACAGAGGAGTTGAGAAGCCAAGACAAAGCATTAGAAATCTGTTGTGCAAACACAGAAATCTTGCATTACAGCTGCTCTTTCTTCATGCAAAATGAGGAGGAGTAAATTTTATAAGAAATGTTGCAGAATAGTCATCAAAATTGTCCAGCTTTACATTCAGTTTTACTGTTTTTTGATTTAGTTTACCCAGAGAAGCAGATGGTACTGAGAAAACAATAAGTCTTTGCATCAACTTTCTCCAGCATTGACAATTGTTCTTTCTGAGGCATTTGAAGAACCTACCAGTCATAGGTCACGAAGACCAGCATGAGATCTGCAAGTCCTGCATTGTGAAGACAACAGCAAAAACTTCACTCAGAAAATGTATAGAGTGTATTGAATGAGCAAAATGTGTGGTTGTAGACAATTCCCACCAGAGTATAGCATTTTGTTAGACAGTGCAAGGACCCGTGATGTTTAAGTCATGCAGTAACATATGGTTGCCTCAAAATGAATTTATGCCTGGTTTTGGATGTCTCTTTTGTTAGGATTCATAGACCAATATTCAATTGAAATTATTGTATGAATGCAGAAAATCGGGCATGCTGGTTTGAAACAGAGAGGTAGTTGTACATTGTAGAGAAAAATAAAGATTGTTTGGAATCAGAAAATTGTGTCTATGTTGATAGAACAAATTATAATATTCTTGGAAGCCTGGAGAGACCAGGTGCTTTCAGACGTGCTTTCTCTGGTATCCAAAGTGATCTATAAGGCATGTGTGTAAAATTTGAGATTACAAATGCTTCCGCACTTGCACTGTATAGTTTTTTGTATAAAAAAAGCAGAGCTCTGAGTATAAGGAGAATGAGATTGGGCACATGGTAATTGCAAATAGTGCATCACTTGATTATGAGGTTTAATGTATCATTAGGGTCTTGCTGATCCTTTCTGTCAATGCAAAACATGGGCAGATGTTGGCATTAAAGAGAAAAAGAGAACAGAAGTGGATAGATATGAGCAGGCTAGCTGCCAAAAGATCAGCTGACACTATGCTGACATCAGGTGCAATCTAGGGAGTCCTCCTTATCCAAGCAAGCCTTCACATGCAGCGAATATATCGATGTGTGTATACGCAGGAGCCACAGCAATATCTCTAAACTAGTCTCTCATCTGGTCAGTACATCTTTGTTGCTATGAGATATATTTTTCCTGTCTTGTTTTGGCTGATTTCTCTGATCTTAGTCTCTTGGAGTCTCGTTTCATCTGCTGAGAACAGACCATAAAGAGGAAATGGGCATTTAGGTCATCTTGTGCATTTTCACTAGATGTGCAGAAGTACTTCCCTCTAAGATCTGCGTGCAGTATGTTCCAGACAGCTTGTCACTTTTTAGTCTCTTTCCAGTGCAGGACGCGTAGCTTTGGATTGTTACAAGAGAAATAAAAAATTTATTTTACGTGGGTCATAGCTATAGCAGTAACTTGAGGATGTGATCTCAGTGAAGAGATGTACTTGTGTGGTATGGTGGAAATGATTTCCCACAGCCTCTTGTGGGGTGCTTTGCTAACTGCTTTTGTTGAGATAAGTGCCAGATGCTACTGAGACATTGGTGGATGATGTAGTGACGGTAAAAAGTTCAACTGCTCTAGTGTGTCCTCTTATTTATCTTCAGAAGCCTTGAGGTAAATGTGATGAATAAGTGTAGCCTCTTTCCTCCTCCCATACTCAATCACTAAAGCTCTGCTTTCATGTGTGGCTTCCTCTGTTCATTGTCTACACAGGAAAAAGGTTCTGGTGCTGATGCTTTTCCCAGCAGGAGTTTTAATTTTTCTGAGAAGCAAACAGTGTTTTTGTCATAGCATATCAAAATAGCTACGAAAGGTAGTTACCTGGAAGGAATGAACCTACTACTGATATGCACTGAAAGGGAAGTCTGATGGTCTAGTGAGCAAGACACTGAAATCTAGTTTCTGCATTTGGCCTTGCTGTGGACATGTGAAGTGACCTTGGTCAAGTCATTTAACTGTGCTTTGTAGGGTGATGCAAAAATATTTTTCCTTCTCAGCTTTTTGCCTGCATGTCTCTTCAAAATACATGCTCCTGCAGTGGGTCTCTCCTACTGTGTGTGTGCATAGTGCTCACCTCCATGTGTGGCTGCTCACTGGTGAGGGCCTTGGGAAAGTACTGTAATGCCCATAACAACAACAAAGGGAGTGTGAGCCTGCGCAGAAAATGTGCTCCGCTCTTCATCTTGAAAACATGTGTCAGTCTTCCTCAAAAATTAGTACCTCCGGACTCCCACCTTTCCACAGGGCTCAGAAAAACAAGGCTACAAAACATTAGGGCGCAGCAGAGTTTGCAGCTAATAGAAAGATGACTGGAAGGCTAGGAGGGTGAGGGGGGAAGAAGGAGGGGAGGCATCACTGTGGATATTGGCAGTGGTCCTCAATCTGCTTCTGTTACTCTATTGCATGGGAAGCCAGCTCTGTCCTTGAAGAAAATTAATGCTGCTTTTTTTTTTCCCCCATCTCTTCTCCCCCTGGGACAGTATAGCTAAGAAATAAAAAGGCTCAAGAACAGGCATAGAGGTTGGTGTTCTCAGTAAGGACAATCTGACTGTAGACTGAGCTTTCATGAGAAAGCAGTTTAATATGGAATCTGACAACCTGGAAGAGGCTGTGGGAAGCCATTTCCACCATCATTGGCATAATGATGACTTTTTTAAAAAAAAAAAAAAAATCACAAACAAACAAATTCCCAAAGACAGGGAGATGATGAGAAGGAACAAGATTCTTCAGCCTAGTGTGTTCTGGGGGACGATGTTGAATAGGAACTATAGAAAAGCCTCTGCTTGCTTGTTTCCTAAAGGAGAAAAAGGAAAAACTATTATCTTTAGTCCTTAGAGGGTGTATAGTAGTCTACACTGCCTTTTAAAACAAAATCTCTTGCAGAAGTGTTTAGTTTAGCAGACTGTACTAAATTCCTGTTAAAGATTTCATCCGCATCAGTGTAAGTTTTTGGGGTTTTAGCTCTGCTGGGGTAAGAAGCTTCAGGTTTTGCCAATTTTAGACCCAGGATCCAAAACCCTTTCTTCTGCAGAAGGTCCAGCTAAGGAGACTGCTAAATTAGGCAACATGGAACAGCTGCCTACAGCAGCTAGATCACTTCTGATTTCTAGATGAGGTCATTTGCAGCTGAGGCAAGTATATGCATTTTACACAGTGCATGCTCACTCTTGGTGTGTTTTATCTCTTGGAGGCCTTTAACAGCTCTTTTCTTTGAGTCATCTTTGATCCAAATCTATGCTTTTAGGTGGACAGCAGCACAAAATTGAATGTAGATATCTAGTTGCATACTATACATTTAAAACCAGACAAGCAAGTAACACTCACCTCACCCCCCAAAAAAAAACTCCCAAACATTTGAAGTACCTTCCAGTTTCATCTTCCTCTCTGCCGTGTCATAGATGCCATTTGGACTGTGGCTATACTGTTAGTTTAAAATCTCAGGGGTCTTGGTTTGTTTTTTTGTTGCTGCTGTTCTTGTGGTTTTTTTTTTCCCAGGCATGCTGTGGATTTTGGCATTCTCTTGCCTACTCAGCCACTTAAGACAAGAAAATAAAACCTTGAAAGCTTGACAGGAGCAAAGATTCACTGTCATTATTAAGTTAAGGTCAGGGATGGGATTCAGTGGAAGATATTCCAAGGGATAGAATAGTAGTGGTTTTAAGGGAAAGAGTTGAGTGTATCTTCATAGACACCAGCTATTCGTTATCCCCCCTTGTTTATGTTATCTCCATGACCATGCTTCAAGGATTGTTTTGCTCAGCTTGATTCCTTCTCATCTCTTGATCCCTGCCAAGCCAGTGTTCTTGGCTGCTTTTGAGATACATGGAGAGAGTAAACATTCACCATCAATAGTATGAAGTTCGTTGAGCAGCTTAAGTAACAACCAGATACAGTACTGAACAGTGCCGTGCGTATACTTGGATTGGATGGATGGGCTTACTTTTCATTTGATTGGGCTTTGCAAAAGAAGGAATTCTTTAGAAAGACAAAAAACACAGAACCATGAAAGTCATGCTTTGATATTAGCTTTTCCATGAGAAATCTCAACACAAATCTGTTTATCTGGGCAATAGCCAGCTGGAAATTTGCTAACTATAAGGAAAGATGTTCTGCTGTAAATGCTTTGACACAAACCAAGTGCCTTTTTCCCAAACTATCTGGGATGTTTATACGAATGGCTGTTAAGCAGGTCTACACATTTTAATGGCATTGTTCTTTGGGCCAGCAGCTTCTTTTGACAATACTCTCTTGATTCATCCCACCATAATTTGTTTCCATGTGGTTGATCTGCTGGCTCAGTAGTAGAGGGCTTCATCTGTGTCGTGGTTTAGCCCCAGCCAGCAACTAAGCACCACGCAGCAGTTCGCTCACTCCCCCCACCCCAGTGGGATGGGGAGAGAATCGGAAGAGCAAAAGCAAGAAATCTCGTGGGTTGAGATAAGAAGAGTTTAATAACTAAAAATAATAATAATAACAATAACAATGTAACGAAGAGGAAAACGAGAGAGAGAGAGAGATGAAACCCAGGAAAAAAAACCCAAGTGATGCAACCGCTCACCACCCGCCAACCAATGCCGCCAGTCCCCGAGCTGCAATCGCTGCTTCCCCCGGCCAACTCCCCTCAGTTAATATACTGGGCATGACATCACATGATATGGAATACCCTTTGGCCGGTTTGGATCAGCTCTCTTGGATGTGCCCCCTCCCCTCCTGGCTTCTTGTGTACCCGGCAGAGCATGGGAAGCTGGAAAAGTCCTTGACTAGTGTAAGCACCTCTTAGCAACCACTAAAACATCAGTGTGTTATCAACATTATTCTCATACTAAATCCAAAACACAGCACTATACCAGCTACAGTGAAGACAATTAACTCTATCCCAGCCAAAACCATGAGAATCTGCCTCTTCTGAAGGCTGGATTTGTTCAATACTGCAACTGCTTAGTATAATGTGCCTTTCAAAAATAAAGTGTAATCAGTACAGCAGTGCATATCAACACTGTCTAGCGTTAAGTGCCTAACTTTGACTTCGTGGTGCCTGTTCTCCATTGTATGTGGTGGGGAGTCTGGCAGGCCTGGGAAATAAATAGGTGATCAAATTGCTGCTTTGACTGTGGCAATTAGTGCCTAGTGAGATGGATGGCTGTGGGGGAAGCTGCCAGAATGCAACCCTAAACCTGCTGCCCCTGTCTGTAATGCAGCTATGCTCTTTTCCTATAGGCACTTCTCCCTGCTAAACTGAATTCAGGCACACAGGATTTCTGCTCATGTGCATCCCACAGTCCTTCCTCCCGTTCTTTTATCTCACTGCATTTGAGACCAAATTTGTCCTCCCCAGAGCACTTAATGAAATCAGAGGCACTTTGCTATAAACTTGTGATGTATAAATGGATACTGCCCTAACTCAATACTTTTTTCTTTTTTAGAATCTTTCCTGGGGTATTTCAGTTTTTCCCCTAGTCTTGATGAGAGGCGTGAGCCCACAGATAACTTGTAGTAGTACACCACCTGGCATACCACAGTATTGACCTGTCTTGAAGAGCAAGCTTTTGTGTTCAACGTAAATATATTTACAGTGAAGCAAGAAACAGAATTGCCATCCTGGAAAAAAACAAAACAAGATCATGTAGAGGATGAAATCAAACTTGCTGCTGAACGAAAAAGCTGGGGCAGTCTGCGGACATATGCAGACACACAGGCGGCGAGTGCGTGCGTGCCTGTGCGGCAGAGAGCAGGAGCGAGCGAACGAGCGAGAGGAAGCCCTGAAACTTAAACTCCTCCTGCAGCTCTGCATCTGCTCTGAGTCACTGGTATGACTCACCCTGACAGTGTTCACGTTAGCTAGCGTTCAGATGGAGCAGCTCTGGCAACAGAAGAAGCAGGTTATATTATTGATTACCTGCTGCAGCAGACAGTTGCGCCAAGATTTTTTTTTTTGAGCACAGATGAAACAGAGGAGGCTCTGCTGAGCACCGTTATTATTATTATTATTGTTTGCTTAAGGTAAGAATGCCTGTTCTTTACTAGAGAAAGATATGAAAGGGTATTTTGAGCTTGTGGAGGCTGAGTCTCTTTTTCCTGCTGCTTATTCTCAGAGGATGCTGATCTTTGGAGCTGTGTTATTGCAAAGCTTTGTCTCGACTGTTTGCGGAGCCATATGGAGAATCATATGGCTAATGGGCAGCGCACGTCCCAGGAAACAAAATAACTATATTCTCATTCATTGATGTTATGTAAGGCATGGCAGCCATGTTAAGGACAGAAGACCTCTTTCGAAGAAACAGTGCTGCTAGACGGTAGGGCAAGGAAAACAACTAGTTTTTAAGCAGCTCTCTGTTCTTTGGAGAGTGCTGCAGTTCTGTCGTTCTTGCTTAAAACTAGATTTACTGACTTCTGAATTTCTGTGTTAATAGAAGAAAAACCAGTGCTGTTAGAAATAGCAAAACAATCGTTTACCTTTAGAATCACAGAGTTGTTTTGCCTTCAGCATTCAGGCTGGGAGCGTGCGCATGCTGTGATCCGTGCAGTGCCTGGATGTAAACAGTTTCTTCAAATACTTTAAATGATACTTCCAGATATTAGGGTGGTTTTCATTTTGTGCCGCTGAAAGCCTGTAGAGAGAGAGAGAAAGATATGTCCTGTTCTGACAATCGGTTATATGCAGAAAGTGGGACATAATCTAGTTAGTGTTGACATATGCAGAGTGGGTAAAACAGTTTTTTGTAGTGACTTTACTGCTATTTTATTCACTCTGGTGCTATAATTTTTATGTAGTCTAGACTGGTATTGCTAATTATCCTCATGTGGAATCCACTGAGTCTTGAGCCTTTGCTGTACTCCCCACAAGAGATTTTCTAAGTTAGAGACTCTGTTTTTGAACTGCAATAATGAATTTATCTTTTTGTCTTTTATTTTTCCTATTTATTTTGGATTTGCAAGACAGTGTCCTTTTAAAGTGCATCTTACAGTGAGGTTGGCAGCTGCTCTTAGTAACAAGGGAGGCTGGTCACTTCTGTGTATTATTTTCAGAATGAGAGAATGAGGATATTTTCAAAAACCAATCATTTACTAGCTTACTTTCAGCTACTTGAAACTGCCACTCATTTCCTTGTAGAATTTAAATAAAAATGACCGCTGTCTTCTCCTGTCAAAGAAATATGGTGCTGTGGTAGGCTTATCTAAAAATGACAACATACCTTAGGTTCTTCTGTTTGCTAATTTATAGCATTCGCTGATGCACAGTGTTTTCATTGCTATGAATTAACTAGATTTGGTGTTATTTCCTCTTTTAAAAAAGATTAGGTTTCTTAAAATGGAAAGTAAGGTTTGTTAGTGCATTTGTAGTATCTTTACACTTCTTATGGCATCCAACTTAGAAAACTATTGTGTGAGAGAAGCTTTTAAAACAATGTCACTCATGGATGCCCAACTCCCAGAGCAAAATTTTGGTGACTAATTTTAATGATTTATGTTTCTGATATAAAATACTTCTCATGTTAGAGCATTATAAATGCAAGCTGTTTTAAGCAATGTTAGGGTTGGTTTTAGGACTGATCACTAACAAGGTTCTGGCACATGGCAGTCTTTCCTTCCCCTCCCAAATCCAAACAAGTCCAAATAAAAGTCTTTACAGTCTTAATTTTTTCACTGATTTGTATCTGAATTATTGTTTTCTGAGACTGTGTGTCAGAATTGTGTTTGCCTTCATGTTTACCTTTAAGTATGTATGCATTGAGAGTACAGCTTCTGTATTATGTCAAACCAGAACAAATAATTTGTTATAATAAAACTCAATTATCTTCAATTGATTTTACATAATTTCATTATTAATGCATTGTGGGCGCAGTTAAATAATTAACAGTTAATATTTTGAAAAGAAACTTCAAGAACATGCTTAACATCTGAAAAACAGGATGACGGCCCCTGAGTCAACACAACCCTGAAGACAGCCTCTCCATCCGACTTGTCCATAAACTCTTTGTGCAAGTGTTGACCACCAGAGAGAACTCCCTCTGATTCATCTCGTTCTCGTGCTGCCTGCTGTGTCCTTCTGTCTGCTGCTGGAATGCCACTAAGTGAAAAAGAGCGTCAGCTGAAAAAAGAACAAAAAGCCCAGGTTTGCAAGATAGCTAGACAGTTTGCCTTATGTGAGTTGGAAAGCTTCTGGGAAGAATTAAAGTAGTTTTAGTGGTGTGTGTTTGTGATACTATCTTGATAATTACATGCCTTCTTTTGGATATATTAACAAGTCACAACTAAAACATAAATATCCAAGGTAGGAGAGATTTGTGCAGGGAAGTGATCAGAACTTTGTGTTAAGTGCAAAGGAAGTAGCTTCATTTGATGCTTTCATGCAGGGATTTTGGAATAAGTAGAATAGGGCTTGTCGAAGTCTGCCCTCTAGGCACCCTGAAAGTTAGTTTTTGTTGCTTTAAGTTGGCTTTGCATCAGGCTGTAAAGGCAACAACTGGCAGAGGCTGTTGGGACCATTTCACCTGTGCTTTTGGCAGGACCTGAAGTGTGACAGTTCATGATCTCCTTGGCCTTTCTTTTCTGTAGTAAAGGTTTGTTATCTCCAGTGAGGCCAAGCAGAAGATCCCAGCTCACTGTTCTCCCCTCCTGCTCCTAACCTACAGGACATCACTGGTGTTTGCATGGTTGGTTTTCTTGTCTCTGCATTACTCCAGAGCTATCTTTTGTTATCTCTGCCCTTGCTGAAGCTTTTGCTGACTTCCTGCTGAAATTAAGCCCCCTTTTTCGATTCTCAATTCAGCTGCTCTGCTGTAACCTGTTTAATCATTCTCTCCCCTTAGTAGGTTTTCCACCTAGGCAAGCCTTAAATGGTGCAAAGCTGCAAACCTCATGTAATTCTGCTCTTCCCTTTTGCTCCCGTGCTGCTTGTGTTGCGAACAACAGGTGGGGTGTCCAGCTGTCCTTTTATTAGTTTCTTCTATCGTAAAACCTGCTGCTTTTTTCCATGGCTTCCTTTGTGGCCATGCCCTAACTGTGTTATTCTGAGCCCTTCATCTGCCTTCCTGGCATGTGGGAAGCAACATGGGGATGCTACTGGATTAGCTCTGATCTCTTACATGTTCTGCTTCCCCAGCCCTTGAGCAGAAGTTTCGAAATGGGCAGTGGCATCATCCTTGGGCATGCTGTTCTACCTCTCCGTGCCGTGGCAGGGCAAATGACTCTGCAGGAAACACAGCTGTTGCTATAGGTAGTAAGTGGAGAAATGAGGGGCAGGGAGAAAATAAAGCATTTTTGCAAAATTCTTGAAGCTCTGAGACCTTCAGTGGGAGGAAGCACCTACTCTCTTATTTCACACAAAAGCTATGTCAGAAATGATTTATAGCCAGCCTTGCTAAATGGCTGGTGAAAAACTTAGGGGAAATCCAGTGTTATTGTCAAAATGAATTTACGTGAATCATCTTTAATATGGGTGATTTTTGGGTTGTATTACAGTTTTACTTAATGATTGACCAAAACTGGAGCACTGCTGTATCAGATACTGAGTTTTACACAGAGTAGAAGATGGTCCATACACTGAATAATGGAGGTTTTTTTCACAAAAAAAATGGTTGCCATATTTTCTATGGTGATTTGCTATTTGACGTTAGAATTTCTGAAAGAAGGCTGCACTGTATGAAAAAGCAGCAGTATATGGGTGTTTATGTACTACATTCTTTTGTCACAGAACAACACAGCATTTCTGTTTTCAACTGTAAATTTGAAAAGGAAGGAGGGAAAAAGTTTAAGTTGGGTTTTTTACAAGTTTTTATTTCTTTTTTTGCATGTTAGAAATAAGACACGAGAAACTGGAGTTATATTGGAATAAAATTCCTTGCATGTGAGCAGTATGAATAGCACTGTTTGATGTTGTCTATCTGGACTTCTGTAAGGCCTTTTACACGGTCCCCCACAACATCCTGCTCTCTAAATTGGAGAGACATGGATTTGATGGGTGGCCTGTTCGGTGGATGAGGAACTGGTTGGATGGTCGCATCCAGAGGGTAGTGGTCAATGGCTAAATCTCCAAATGGAGATCTGTGACAAGTGGTGTCCCTCAGGGGTCCGTACTGGGACCAGTACTGTTTAATATCTTAATCAATGACATGGACAGTGGGAACAAGTGCACCCTCAGCAAGTTTGCAGACGACACCAAGCTGAGTGGTGCGGTTGATATGCATGAGGGACAGGATGTCATCCAGAGGGACCTGGACAAGCTGGAGAAGTGGGCCTGTGAGAACTTCATGAGGTTCAACGAGGCCAAGTGCAAGGTCCTGCACCTGGGATGGGGCAACCCCCAGTGTCAGGACAGGCTGGGGGATGAAGGGATTGAGAGCAGCCCTGCAGAGAAGGACTCAGGGGTGGGTACTGGTGGATGAAAAGCTGGACATGAGCCAGCAATGTGCGCTTGCAGCCCAGAAAGCCAACCGTATCCTGGGCTGCATCAAAAGCAGCGTGGCCAGCAGGTCGAGGGTGTGTGTGAGACCCCACCTGGAGTACTGAGTCCAGCTCTGGAGCCCTCAGCACAGGGAGGACATGGACCCGTTGGAGCAGGTCCAGAGGAGGCCACAAAAATGATCCGAGGCCTGGAGCACCTCTCCTGTGAGGGCAGGCTGAGAGAGTTTGGATTCTTCAGAAGAGAAGTCTCTGGGGAGACCTTAGTGCAGCCTTTCAGTACTTGAAGGGAGCTTATAAGAAAGATGGGGACAAACCTTTTAATAGGGCCAGTTGCGATACGTAATGGTTTTAAACTAAAAGAAGGTAGAACAGATACAGGGAAGAAATTTTTTAAAATGATGGTGCTGAAACACAGGCACAGTTGCCCAGAGAGGTGGTAGATGCCCCATCCCTGGAAACATTCAAGGTCAGGCTGGACGGGGCTCTGAGCAACCTGGTCAGGTTGGGGATGTCCCTGCTCACTGCAGGGGGGTTGGACTGGATGACCTCTAAAGGTCCCTTCCAACCCAAACCATTCTGTGATTCTATGAATACTGAACCATCTTGTTTATTGGAGAACTCATCTTTTTTTAAAAAATGACAATTTTTACATCAGTTGTTTTGGGGGTCTTTTATTTGTATATGTATATACATCTAGAGGGCATCTGGTTTGTTCTTTTTCCTGTTATCTGAATAAGTTTTCTTGTTTCAGTTAGATTTGTTGCCTGATTTTAAAGAGGAGGGGGGAAAAACTGTTAAATCTTTGTTTATACTGTGTCCTGGAAAGCTCTTACTTAATCCTGCAGCAGTTCAAGCAGGGAGACACAGAGGGAGGTGGTGAACACGTCCTGTTTGCCTTGGAAGACCCAAAGTGTTAGAGGGGCTCCCACCTCATTGAATTGCGTGAGGTTTTGTATCACACAGAAAAAGTCACAGTCTCAATTTTTGTCTGTTGAAACCTTTGTGTATTCTTGAGCATGTGCTAGTTTAATTAGAGTGAAGGGTGCAGCCTATACTGTGAATATAGCAATGACGGTACTTTCGTTTGCTTTCAGGGTCTGAGTTTCCACTTGACTAGTCCTTCATGACGATAGTCCCCCTGCCAAGTCAGAGCTAGCGTATGGATGAGTATAGTTCATTTTACTCTGGTTAAATGAGATTATGGCCTGGATTATGATGATGTGTTATTTCTGTGCTGAGTTCTAATATTTTATAGGGATGCAAAAATCTGGGATTAGCTCAGTTTTCATTTCAGTTTGGTGCTTCATCTTTTAAAGCAGCAGTGTACCTCTGAGTTTGCTGTGCAGGCTTAAATAAATGGCAGTGAATTGGTAGGTTTGATGTCTCACATGACTGTGAATTGACCTTCCGCATTCAGGTGAAACACAGTTTAAAAGGAATGGGTTCACGATCCTTAATTCAGATTTACTTTTTAAATAAGTACTTGCTAGTGCCAGATGGCAGAGCTGCTACAGGCAGAGGTGAATAACAGAGCATGTCCATTTCTGCAGGTTATTTGGGCAGCAAATCTGATTAAAAAAAAAAAAAAAAAAAAAGACAACACTGCAACATTCTAGATTGCACTAAAAAGCCAGTATCTTCATAAGGTTTCCTGTGTGATAGGTAAGTGTATTTTAAGCCCCAGATTCCTGAAATACAAGCTGCTATAAAAGATTTCTTCTGTCTCATTTCAGAAATAGACACTAGGGGTCTGACTTTAAAGCAAAAGATTTATTTTTTCGCTGGCATCTATGTTATTTCTTTTGGGCAACTGGGAGGGCTTCTCCTGAGGACATACAGACCACCATGGTAAACTGTTGATTCTTTTAATGCACATAGAAGGACATGAAAAAAAATAATACCATGCTGACAGTGTCCTCTGTTTCAGGAAAGCTTGCAAGAAGAGCTCTTTTGAGCTCTGTACGTTAGTATGGGGGATTTGTATGAGAAGGATTGCATCCTGAGTATTACTATCACTAAATATTAGTATTGTGGCTGTGAATACATGACATAAAAATGCATGCAGCTGAGCTGGCTAGAATGAGGTCTTTCTGTTATAAACTCTCTCTCAAATGTGGGTGCCTGGGAAAAGTTCATTAAATTATTCTCTGTTCCTGAGAAAAGTGAATGACTTTCAATTGTATTTTGGTAAACAGGAGGTAGTGAGTAATAGGAAGAATGTGGCCTTTGTGTTTTTGCCTACATAAGAAAGATTTCTAATTATTATCCCATAGTTTTGTAAGCTCATTGGTGAGAACACGATATTAAAACCACGGATACTTCTACAGGACAGTGATTTTACACAGAAAAGTTGCGTGGAAAAGTGACTACTGTTTTGCTGGCGCATATGCAGTGAGGCAGACTTGCAAACTAGACCAGAAATGGACTTTGGAAAGAAAGACTAATGGGAAATTAGAGGGCATTCTTCTTCTTGGCTGACCTCTTACAAAGTCTGCTGTTCAGCTGGGGAATAGAAGGGAACCGGGACAAGTTTGGTCTCAACTTTATGAATTTCGGAAAAATTGCTTGTGATCTTATCTCGGAAAGTAAGTTGAGAGTGCTTATGCTTGCAGATTGGCCATTTTTAGTATTAACATAGTGTGAGTAAGCATTCATACTGTCATGTAATTTGCTTTTTTGTAACACTAGGTATTGCTTGTTACTGGGCAGAAGCAAATTAAATGAAGTTTTAGTCCTAAGTTTGTCTTGAAGTGATGTGGCGTCTTATAGAGGATCCTATGAGAGATGCTACAGGGTTTTGCCATCTTTACTGAATGCTCATGAACAGTTTGTACAAACAGTTTATCTATAGCTCTTTCACTAAAATACATGGTGAATGGAAGTAGCCACTTAAGGGTGTGGGTAAAGTAAGTAACGAGAGTTGAACTGAAGGGATTTGTGTTTGACAATGTTTAATCCACACTTCAAGGATCCAGTCCTGTGGTTTCTGGAGGAAAGCCACGACCACCATTGCTAGAGGTGCTCAAGAGGCTTATTTTATTGAGCTCCACAAAGCCATGGCTGGAGGGATCAGAGTGAAATACAGTCAGAATTGTCTTTGCATGCCATGACCTTAATTTCTCACTTTTATTGCTGTATAGTGAAATTATATCTTTTATTGTTGCCTCCCTTTTACCGGCATCTTTTGCAATTGAATGCACACAAGTATTATTGCCCTTTCCACTGATACGATCTGAGAGAGACTGAATCAGTTATCTGAGGGCTCCTCTATAGTGAAACTGCAAATGCCGCCCAGCAGTCAGCTCCTGTGGGCCTCAGTGGGCAGAGTGCGACGTGGCTTTGCTGCCCGTGGGGCAGGCTGGATTGTGAAGGGCAGAGATGCCTGCAGGTGGGAGGCTGAGGAGGCAACAGTCCTCCTGGCTCCTGCCACCCAGCTGCCTTCTCCTCCCCTTCTGCCATGAAAGCCCCTTTTCTGCCAGCTGCTCTGTGCCCCAGAGAGGGAGGCGGAGGTGCTAGCAGTTTGCATGGGGCGGTTGGCATGTTTTGTTTTCCACCTCGACGAAGAGCTCTCACAGGATCCTTTTGAAGGCACCATGTCATTTCAGTGCATGAGGGTAGTGGAAGGGGTTGAGCACCTTCAGGGAGCAGAGAGCAGTGAGAGAGGGGACCTGGTTGGGTACGTGAAAGGATAAACTTCCATTTGCACAGGGAGCGCTTGAAGGAAGCAGCTGCTTTTGTGCTTGGAAGCGACGGGAGGCTGCCAGCGTGCGCGCGCGCGCGCGTGTGTGTGTGTGTGTGTGAATTGAGGAAGGGAGGGGCTTGGCTTCAACACCCATGGTGTCTGAATTTTGACTACCTTGTAAATGCTTTGCCTTTTTTGTGGGAAGCAAGTATTTCCTAATAGCTAAAGAAGAACTGAATGTTCTTTTTTGTGCTCATTAGTGGGCTGTATATTTCAGATATGTAAACATCCTCACAGCCTTTAATTTAATGGAAAATCAAAAAATGTCACAAGGGGCCACTGGTAAGATTTTATTGAGGGCTAGAAACAATTTGGCACATGTAACAATTGTTTCTTTAAAAACTGGGGGTGTCTCTAAATACCAATTTTACATAAAATTTAGCAGAAAGACAAACGGTAGGAAAAACACTTATCAGAGTGAAGATCTGCTTCGCTGATGTTATATTTGTGATAAGTAGCAGACAAGAACTCGATAGTAATTTGGCTCAATTTGTGTGAAGATTTGATACCCCTTCCTATCATGAGTGAGACATCCAGGATAAATAGGAACAGTAGTTCCTTCCTAGCACAGCGCTTACTTCTCACTGACAACATTTGCAAACCTCTAAAAGGCTTTTAAGAGAAAGAAGGGAGGTGGCAAACAGGCATTTAGGAGGGTTTTGGTAGCTGCTGGAGAGTATAGTATTTTGCAGCATTCATTTTTTTAAAGTATGACATCTTTCCCAACTTCTCTACAATTTTTGCAACTTCCCTACGACTTGCCCTTTTTTTCCCCATTCCTCTGTGATTCATATTTCTGAGACCTAAGAAAACAATGTCTTCACAGCTAATATGTGACTATTTATATGCAAAAATTAATAACGTAGCCTGGATTTCCCCATATTGTGCTGCACATTTCATGACTGGAGTGCCCAATGTTCCAATTTGCATCAGCTCTCAAGTTGCATTGGCGGTCCATAAAATATATCTGCATGACAAGGTCATTGCAGTGGATTACCCTAGAAGGAAAACCCATCTTACTGATGACATCTCAGGGGTTTGTGTAAAACTGAACACCCTCAGAAAATTATCACTTGGTTACACTACATGGAGATCATTTCCACCCATTGCTACTTGGATGTTTAGTAATATTATTTATCCTGAAAGCATAGCCTCCTGTGATAAAAACAGAGGCAGGTATGTGGGCATTTGGTGGCTAAGTAAAATGTGTCTTACTGTGACAGGATCACAGAATGGCAGGGGTTGGAAGGGACCTCTGGAGATCATCTTGTCCAACCCCCCTGCTTGAGCAGGTACACCCAGAGCAGGGGGCACAGGACCGCGTCCAGGTGGGTTTTGAATGTCTTCAGAGAAGGAGACTCCACAACCCCTCTGGGCAGCCGGTTCCACTGCTCTGTCACCCTTTACAAATAGTAAAGAATTTTTTTCCTCATGTTCAGGTGGAACTTCCTGTGTTCCAACTTGTGCCCATTGCCCCTTGTCCTGTCGTTGGGCACCACTGAAAAGAGCCCGGCCCCATCCTCTTGACATCCGCCCTTCAGATATTTATAAGTATTGATAAGATCCCCCCTCAGTCTTCTCTTCTCCAGGCTGAACAAACCCAGGTCTCGCAGCCTTTCCTCATAAGAGGGATGCTCCAGTCCCCTGATCATCTTTGTAGCTCTCTGCTGAACTTGCTCAAGCAGTTCCCTGTCCTTCTTGAACTGGGGAGCCCAGAACTGGACACAGTGCTCCAGGTGTGGCCTCACTAGGGCGGAGTAGAGGGGGAGGATCACCTCCCTCGACCTGCTGGCCACACTCCTTTTAATGCACCCCAGGATACTGTTGGCCTTCTTGGCCACAAGGGCACATTGCTGGCTCAGGGTCAACCTGCTGTCCGTCAACACTCCCAGGTCCTTCTCAGCAGAGCTGCTTTCCAGCAGGTCAGCCCCCAGCCTGTACCGGTGCATGGGGTTGTTCCTCCCCAGGTGCAGGACCCTACACTTGCTTTTGTTGAATTTCATGAGCTTCCCCTTGGCCCAGCTCTCCAGCCTGTCCAAATCTCGTTGGATGGCAGCACAGCCTTCCAGCTGTGACACTAATTTTAGGTACTGGATACCATTCATTTACTGTCAACAATATTACAAAACTGTTCAGGTTGATTCACCATGGTATTGGTGTTCTTCATATACCTCATCTCTTCTGCATAAGCATGTAGTAAATGGTTGTATTGATCATGCTTGTAATAGCAAACTGGGGCTTCTCTTTAGTATTTAAAATGGAATGTGAAATACAAGATCCACTTGTGCAAACCGGTTTGACCTTTAGAGTGTATTTTGTAATCTTCTTTTCCTTGCTTCCCATTTTGCAGGACAGCACTCTTTAGCTAGACTGACTTACAGAGGTGTGTATGTGATGACATTGAGGAGCAAACCTAATGTCGGGGCATGCTGTGGGTTCTGGTTCCATGTTTGTTCAACCTGGGGAGGTATTGGCATGTATTATGATTTTCTTTCCATGAAAATCAGGTGCAAAGCAAGGTAAATTGAGACTGTGTTTCTGCCCGAGAGGAAGTTGTGATTCACTCAGGAACACAGCCTAGCGTTAGGAATGCTAAAGCACTGCTGTAAACAGTGGTATAGATACAGTCACAGATACGTGTTTTATTTCTTCCCAACTGGGAGCTGAAAATAGCTGAAACATTAATGTTGTGAAAGTACAGGTTGCATACATAATGCAAGCAAATCTGAAATAATTCTGGGGAAGTCAGATCAAGAAAGACAAGGCAAGTTTCCTCTTTTTCTGTAAGGCATATTTTGATATAATGTTGATAGCATCTTGTGTAAGTTAGTACTGCGGAAAGAGTTGCCACATTGATGGCAATAATAATTTGCTCAGAATGAAGAGAGTTTATGTTCTTTAAAATCCTGAAGACTGGTATTTCAAAATGGGGAGTATGAGGGAAGACTTCAGGAAATCATACATAGTTCGTTTGTAAAAGAGTTTCAAGAAAGCTGCATTTTATTTGCTGCAAGGCAAAGGAGATCAGACAGAGATGCAGAGAGTGCAGGATACACAGTATATTCTACCTTCTGTGTGCTTGAGGTTTGCAGCAGAGGTCATAACTATCTTGGCCTAGAAAAAGAATGTGCTACCTGGGCTTGTAGACTGATCATTGCAAACTTGAGCCTTTACAGGAAATGTCTTCTGAGATACATTGGCTCTGACAACTTGCTTTGAATGAGCATTTGTTTGCAGCTCTGTCATGTGGTTCATCCTCAGCTGCTTGTCTGCTGCAGAGGTTCCTGCTCCTCAAATTTGCCAGCATAAACAGCAAATATAGTCCTTCCTCAGCTTGATTCTGTCAAAGTGCTTTGGTTCAAATAGTACCTTTTGCAAGCTGTTCTGTTTTGCTCTTTTTTTCTGTCCAAGTACTCTAGTTTTTTGGGGTTGGTTTTTTTTTTTTTTTTAAGACATTTAGGTTGTACCAACACATGCAGTTTTGCTGACAGATAGGAGGAGGGGAAAAGCAAGGACAAGCAATGGGAGGCTGTAGCATAGATTGGCTCAGCTCCCATGGGAATGGCATGGCTATTGGATAGTGCCTGGATAAAAGCTATCAAAGCTAGCCTCCAGGCAAAGTAACTCTTTATTTCCCCTCCCTGTTTAACTAATGGACAAAATCACACCTGGTGTCATGGGTTGCAGGTGCCCTTCAGAGATGTTGGCAGCACATTTAATTGCAAAGGAAAAGGGTTAGTTCCTCCCTGGAGTGATTTTGGTGCTCTCCAGTGAGTGAGAAGGAGGAAAGAAGGGAGGGAGGAGGAGAAAGTGAGGGATTTTCAATAGGAGCATATACACACCCTGTTGTTTTTATGTTTGTTTTGTATCATACTTTCAGGTTTCTCTACAGGCAATGGTGTCACTTACTTCCCTTTCTGCAGTATTTAGGAATAATGGTGTGGCACATTTAATTGAGAACTGGTGTTCTCAGTTTGTATGGTAACCCTGGTTGCAAGTACCAAGCGACTGGTGGGGGGGAATCTCACTATATATAATTTTCTTCAGAGAAGGATCTGAATGGCTTTTAAAATCTGGCAGCAAGCACTAAGGCTTGAACTGCCATCATCCGTTGATTGCAAAACAATTTCTATATGGTTTTAATTAAGCAAAAACATGCTCCAGTCTTTGAAGAATCTTTTTTTCTATCATTATCATTTCTTAATGCAGAAGGCCAGAGGCAGAACATGTCAAGAAGCTGCTGCTTTGGTGTGGTCTGCAGTAGCGCATGACCACACTCTGCCGTGGTCTTACTGCTATTACAGGGCAATGAAATTTAAAAACTGTACAACACAGGGTGGAAAAGAAGGGCTTGAGTCCGTGTCCAGTTAGAATCTTTGATATGCAAGTGACTTTGGCCTCTCTGGGCTTACTACCTGGCCATATACTACTGATGTTCAGTTTAGTTGTTATGGCTAAAGCTAGCACTTTAGTGGTTCTTAATGAGGTACCGAAGCACAACAGAATTGTAGTGCAATTTAAAAATGTGATTGTGTCAAAGAGGGGAACTTACAGGCAGACTCTAGAAACGTAGCTGAAGAACCGAAGTTGCTTTTAGAATGGGGTGGAGAGTAGGAGGGTTCCTGTGCGAGGTCAGAACTCGCTGGGAGATCAGTAGGTAGGATTTGCCTTCTCTGCAGAAGTTGCAATATTTTTCTAAAAATCTCACTGTCGGACTGATTTTAAAACATGTCACTCTAGAATGTGTAATTTCCAATGCTGCTCTGCAAAATGGGTGTGACTTCCTGATGGTAGTGAGCAAGGTACAAATACGACTTGCCAGAAGAGAAACTCAATGTAGTTGCTAGGTCGCATTGTCTCTATTTTGCAGACAAAATGCAGAGATGAAAGGGATTTGCCTGTGGCCACAGAACTAGTCATTTTTTTGTCATAGTATTGTAAATAGGATTTTTAGATTCCTTTATCATCTCTGCCATTTTCATTTCTTCATTTTAAGTGAAATGAATAATAACTGACCAGATTTAAGTATTTATATTAAATGTCCTGAAGGTGAACGGTGGTACAGTATATTACAGGATTATAATGTAGCAGGTCCATTGTATCAGCCCTTGATCTTGTGACTGTGGCTGGCTGTGACTTGCTTTGTCAGTAGCTTTCATGGTGTCTAGGAGCTTTCACAGTACGTGTCCTGCTTTTAGAAGGGAAAAAGAAAAAATAACTATGCTAAATAAATACAGTTGAAGTTATAAAGGATACCAAATTGGAACTTGGTGTGCCTGCTCTGAATTTACCAAAATGTAAATGATTTAAAATAGTAAATGACTTTGCCAAAAACTATTGCATATTACGTTTAACCCTGAAAAGAGCTCCACATAATGTCAGATGTCTCTGTCCTCACTGAGGAACTCTCCAAAAGCCAGAGTAAGTAAAATGCTTTGTAACTTCTCATCTGAACTGACAGTCATAGAAGAGAACTTCAAGTTTTTTCTGCCTTCACCTTGGACAATGAAAGGAGAAGAAAACCTGAGCTGCCTTTAGGCCGCTTCTGCAAAGAGGTATAATTTTGTAAGAAATTGTAGATGCTCTGCTGATGAGTGCATAGAAGCATAGGGCTGGACGGAGTTTCCTGAGCTTTTGAATCTAGTCTTAACAGTGACATAATGCTCCTTTTATACGGAAACCAAGTTTTTCCTTGGCTAAACTAGCTTTCTTGGCTGTTATTCCAGTTAGATTAGTTATTTTGTTAATGTCCTATTTATCTTAACGCTTTTTTCAACTCTCTGGTGTTTAGCCCTTGTCATGTATTTCTGGAGAGGAAATTGTAACTCATCTCAGCCTCCTCTTTGCTGAGCTTAACAGTTTTTTGGTCTGCTCTGGGGAGGCTGACTCTTCCTTGTCCTCATAAGCCTTTCTCTACATGTTACAAACTGAGGTGGGCAGTGTTTACCTTGTAACCAGTGTTCCTGACTCAGTCTCATTGCTGCTTTTTGTAGTGATGAGAGCACATTCTCTGGTACACCCTAACACAGTATCTGCCCTTTTGTGGCTGCATTGTCTGACACTGAGGTTTTCCTTCTTCTTGGTTTTTCCTCAACTGATAAACTCATAATTTGTAGTGGAAGTTCTTCTTAGTCTGTAGTGTGTTGTTTTGTCTTAGTGCTTTTTAACTTCATCTTATTTCTTTTACTTCAGTCCTGGTTCTCCTTTGATAGTTTTGATTTTCCTAATGTTTACATACAGCAGTGTAAACTGATGAATTGCATCTTAATTACTGCATTGCAAATCTGAACACTGTTTGCTTTATGTGTGAATCTTCCCTGAATTTAATGTTTTAAGCAGTAAATCTGCTTAAACTGATCAGTATATTTTTCTGTGAATTAAAGTTTTAGCTTTCTTAATCCTACTGTATATATTTATATATTTGCCCCATCAATATATTTTGCTAGAGAAGTATCTTCTCCACAAAGGAACCTGTTGCCTTGTCACAGTTTTGTGGTACCACGGTCAAAGATTTCTAACATGCACTGTTGTAGCAAAATGGCAGATGTTTCCGGTTAAAAATCATACTTGTTCTTGTCCTGGAAAGCATACTAGTTGAAGAGCTTTTGTTTTGGCCTTACGATAAAAAATTTGATGCATAGAGTTATTTACTAAGTCCCAGGTACACAATTAATGTCTTTGTTCTATAATTCTGAGTGTAATTTGACAGGTGAAGGTGTGAAACTGAAAGATCAGTTTGTGTGGTGCATCAGTTGTGTAGTAAGCAAGTGCTTATAAATTATTGTTTTCCATCCATAATGCTTTTGGAAATGTGAAATAACTGTACTACTCATTCCAGTGGCACCTGTAACAACAGGTAGTCCAGCAGCGGAACAGTTTGCTGAGAGAGGTTTCAACAGTGTCCATCCTTGGAGGTTTTTAAGACCCAACCAGATAAAGCCCTGGGCAACCTTGTCTGAGCTGAGAGGTGACCCTGCCTGGAGCAGAAAGCTGGACTATCCTTTCCAGCCTGAATTGTTCTGTAAAGTCAGATTCCACTATCTCTTGCTGAGGAACAGATTCTCTCTTGGAAGGAGATGTGCCGTGGAGTAATCATTCAGCAGAGTGTGCTGAACACAGTAGTGTTGCTTTGCTGGGTTTGGCTTCTGCTCTTCTGTAATGTCTCAGCCTGCAAAATGCTGTGATGCTGCAAAGGGGCAATCATGCAGCTAGCCTGCATGGATTCACATAAATCTGTTTGACAATGAACTTGGATAAGGATTCTGGACTGATTGATTTATGGGCTAAAACGTGCTAGGAAATGTCTTGATTATACTTCTTGCAGGGGAAAAAACCCATTAAGATGCCTGTTGCTTAGGTATGGTGAATGATGTTGGTATGGCCAAGGACAGTATGTTCCTTCTCACAATGGAAGAGCTGTGGGTGTTGGCAGCAAGAAATGAAACTCTTTAATCTCTCTGCCAGTGGCATCTGCATTCAGTCTGGACCTGCAGGAAGTAAAAATTGCTTGGGGGGCTGGGTTCAGTTGTTAGCGTTTCTGTTTTGCGGAGCATCCTCTTGGGGAAGTAGTTGCAGTACCATGTGGTGGCCCCAACACTGACTGCAGCTGGAATGAGCAGACGGGACAAGGCAGCCAAGTTGAGAAGCTATGCTGGGAGAGCTCGATTGTTGCTGGTGACATGAAGTAGCTATTTTACTGAGCTTCTTTTACCGTAACTGCATTGAATCTTTTACAGACTTAATAGAAAAGTCATTTTCATTAAATGCATTGCATTTTCATTAATATAGTAGAAGGGAGATATACATCACAGTCCCAAAGTGTAAAATATTACAGTAACAGTACCTGATTCTGAAATTTCTCTTTCAGCTTTATTCTTATGTTCTCTCTCCTCAGAACTGATCCACAGTGCAGATTCTGTTTCAAATGGTAAAGGAGCTAGGTTATAAAATGCTAACACTCTGCATTTTTTACATGTTTTTAGTGATTGTTTTTTCAATTGTTCCTATATTTGTTACTTTCCCCAAAAAAATTTTTTCCTATATTAGTAGCCTGTTTATTTGGATCCATTCAGTCAGAAACACTTTGTCCTTTTTGTGTCTTTCAGACTTTATTAGAAAAGAACTGGATGCACATGCCGAATTTCATCTGTGAAAGACGGAGTAAGGTAATATAATTTCAGTGATTGCTACTATAATGTGTCATGATCTGTGGACACAAATGCAAAGGTTCAAAGATGAAATAAATTAGAGGCAGACAAAGCAAAAGGAACTTCAGTCTCAGAAATAATGAAGTGCTGACAAGGTCCTAAGTTCTGGTATCAGTGGCATGCTTACCCTATGTTTCGTACTGTGGGTAATTCATTACATTGGCCAGAGGTTTTCTGTTATGATTGGGTGCGTTGTCCACAGAAGCTCAGGTAGGTCATTAGCTAGTGACAGTATGATTTATTCATCTTTGAACAAGTGATGTGTTTCTGGAAATTTGTGAGATTTACCGTGCAGCCTATGCTGAAAGGCCAATATTTGTCACCTGTTTCCATCATAAGAACAAACTGGTGGTTCTTTAATTTTCCTCCCTGAACGTCCTGGGTCAACAAAGATGGAAGAAGGCAGATCTGCCTTTGTTTTCACTGAATATTGCTGTAGCACAGAGCAATATCCTTCAGGATGGGAACTGAATCCTGCTGGGCGCTGCACAAACATTTGTCAAGTATTTATTCCTCCACAGTGAAAAAGCTACTTTGTGTTCTGTGATGTGGCGGGGGCAGAGGCTGATGGTCACATTACTAGGCCCTGAGAGGTGAATGTGTGTCCTGGTGGGGTTCCTGTTAGAAGACTCTTGTGAGAAGACTCTTGCTCGCTCGTTTCCAAGCAAAGTTCAGTCATAGGACTCCTCTTGCTTTCTGTGGGCTGGAGCAGCTGTTGGTGGGCTCTGTGTCAGGCTGACGAGCTGCATCTGGCTTCTGGGATTTCAGAGAATAAGACAGGTTGTGACACGTGCTGGTGATGCGTGGGATATGCCCATAACCGCAAGGCAGTATGAAGCAGATGCCAATCAAATGAGTCTTCTGGTAGAGGCAGGAGGTTTTGCTGATCTGGGAATAGGAGGCAGCGAGAGGTGAAATGTGATGCTCATGGTCAAATGTCATGCTCATGGTCACATGTGACGCTCACCGTCATGTGCGTAATCGTGCGCAGAAACTGAGGGGGAGCCCTCTGTCTCCTCATTTCTGATGTAGTGCCCTCGGTGCCCTTTTATAGAGTTCAGCAAGGAATGAAAGTTGGAGTAGAGTCAGTGGTGAACAGTAGTGACTTCTCCGAGAAGTTTTTCCCCAACTCCTGCTAAGGGAGAACAAGCTCATTTGTAAGCTCAAGCAGACGGAGTCAGCAAATGCACTTTCTCATGCAGCATTGCTTTTCTTGTGTCAGATGTGTGTCTTAATGCAGACTGGGGATCAATTACTGAAAAGTTGAGAGAGAAATGTTACCACAATTGTGCCTACATCTGGAATTAAAACAAGCTGTCAATACCATGGACTGGGTTAGCTAACTGGGGCAGAATGGAGTGCAGTGCACAACGGGATGCTCCAGGGGCTTGTGTGTAATTTTTTCCTTTCACCATCTTGAACTGTTCAGTGAGGAATAACTTTGGAATCAGGCATGCACTTACAGATCTTTCTTGATCCCAAGAAGGCAGGGATGAAGTTGCCAGCAGCAAATAAGCATTGCCAGACTCTGTAGCTAGCTTTACTGTGACTTAAAAGGAACTGCAGTAATACTACTTGTTCATACCATCTTTCTTTCTTCTATTAATCATTGTCTGCATTGGAAAAGATATGCCTGGGGCAATCCTGCATCTCCATCCAGTTCAGGGCTGCTTCTTGCTGAAGAAATTAAAAAAGAATTGTCGTTCTTCCCCAAGACAGCTATGTCTTCTCCCTTGTGTGGTCTGTCTCCACACTTTCAAAGAAATCCCTAACAATAGAGGGAAAACCCAGCATTTGGGGCTCCCCTACGGGGACAGCATATCATCCTAATTGGGTGTTTCTCAAATATAGCCCTGGCTGTGCGATCAACTCCATATAGGCAGATCCCACTACTCATTTGAAGCTTTGTATTAGATTAGAACTGGAGAGAAAATAGGAAGGAAAGGAGAACGCTACCCACTTCTGTTTGCCTGCTTGCTTGGTATTTTGGTGGATATTTTCTTTCAACGGATTTAGATTTAGTGGCTTCTTCATTAAGAGTCAAACTCGTTACATATGTAAAGCTCCACATTGCTTTTTTGACTGAGGCTCTTTAATGTGTGTGTATAAAACAGAGTTTATCTCCAGTGGCACCCTTTTTAAGTAGCAGTCCCTGCTTTCTCTTTAGTCAGTTTTCTGGGTGACATCTCCAGAAAACGTGCCCTGCTAAAACACATACTGGTATAGGTGGTGAATGGACAAACTGTGTGAGTGACTAAGGAGAGGTAATTGTTACTAGCACAGCAAGCAGCTTTATGATTGTTGTTGTTAGTTTTACTGCAAGTTTACTCTCTGCTTTTACAGTTCATTTTTTAACAAAAACTGGCATTTGCTAGTTTGTTCCTTCCCCTCTTGCTTTTCCCTTTTGCCAGTTTGTAAAGTATATTAAAATGCAGAGCAGGCCACGTGTGAATGCATGGCAGTGTTAAAGGTGCAGTGATCCTGCTTCTTAGACCATCATATTCATCATTCTCTTGTTAGTGCTAGATCGATTGCGTGCACCATGCCAGAATGGTATGTATAATTGCAGTAACTACATGTGCAGTTACTGCGTAATGTGAGGCACTTGGCCTTTCAGTAATGTTCTGTATTACATTAGGTGTTTTTCTGACTCTGTTGATTCTAGTCTGCAGAGTTAACTGTGACTTCATCAGTGAAGACAGAGATGAAGGACTGAGTTCGAATAATATCTTAAATGAAGGCATAATCAGACTGAGTAGAGCCTGAATGCAGGGAGAGGAACAGAAAGAGGGGAAAGAGGACATGATGATACATAGCTAATGAGAACTGCTGTAGAGAGCACAGAGTCAGGGAGGAGGCAGCAGCAGAATTTCAGATGTTTTAAGTGTCTGGAGATTACAATGATCTGTGGCTTATTACTTTGTTTCTTTACTATGATGACTTCCGTCTCTTTTTACAAGTATTTACCCTACATTATGTTTTGCGCAAGCACAGAAAGAAATTAAGTGTTTTCTGGAATTAAATGCTGTTGCTGCTCTTACTCTGAGGCATTTAAAGTGTTTGGAACATTATCCTGTCCAAGCTTACATTCAGTTCAGTAACATATTCATTTTACTCCTGTGTTTGCATTTTAATTATAAAGCTGTTACAGTGTTTAAATTACAAAATGTCCAGTACCTAGTTGTTAATAATCTCAGCTTTATCCTTGGGAGATATATAGATAAACTACCACAGAATCATTAGGAAGATTTCAGGAATAATTGTTTCACTAAAACATACTGAGAGGATTAACAGTTAATCCAAACCGTCTGCATCAACCCTCAAGTTGAGCTGCCTACCATACTACTTTCATTTTTGGAAATTTTGCATATGGATCGTTTCCTAATTCCAGTGGTATTTTCCATATAGCTAGGAAAATAAGATAGGAAGCGACCCTGTTGGTCTTCAAGTCCAGATCTCCATATGTCAAAAGGTCCGGACTGTGAAGTACAAACACTTGCCAACTCTCTGTTTGGCCTTTAAGGCTAGGTGGAATACAATAGCTTGAAGCACTGTAATGAAAGACAAAAATCTGCCTCGGTAGTATGCCTCAGACTGGGACATTGCTAGCATGCTAGTCTCTGCAAATAAATAGCAGAAAGGCTCCTAGTGATTTTAGCTTTAGTGCATGATTTTTCATAACTTTTGGGAGGGCAGGGCAGATAGGCTTTAAATACCTGAGGTCAAATTTTCAAATACGTATCTTTAATCTTAACTCAGATATCTCAGTAAAAGTCCTTTGTAGACAACTGAGCACCTGCAGCCCTTGGTGAAATCAGGAGCAGTAGTCAGTGATCTGAGGTCTCCCAGGAAGTCAGGTCAGTCTTAAAGTCTACATCAGAAGAAATCTTAACTTTTCTGCTCTTTTCAGTAGGACTGAAGCTTATAGTTAGGCATGTGCTCATGTGCTGTCTCTAAGCTGAGTTGCCTTGCTGAACCAGAGTTTATTGAGGTGCCCGTAAGTGTTAATTTAGGCAGAGCCCAAGCAGAAGTTTTTAGCTGTGATATTCAGAAGGAATCTTAACTGGCTGCCTGTTTTGAATATTGTGTGACATGTACAGACAGCTACAAACCTGCTTCTAAAGCACCAGGATGCACAAACTCACACTTTTACTCTCTGAAGAATGAATCAATAAGTAGGTATCTTAAAATTCAGGCCCAGTTTGTCTGAAGGAGGCAACATACACAAATATCACCTTTTAACAAGTTGACTGCTTTCAGCTCAAGGCATAGAAATGCCAATTTGGGTCAAAAAAAAAGAGCTTAAAATTGCAGACTAAGGGAATGTTTTATGTGCTTTTAAGGTATTTTTTGCAAATTGTTTGCATGTGTATGGCAAGCAGATAGAGATATGAAAGTGCTAAAACAACAAGAAAAGGAAAAAAAGAAAAAAGGTTCTTGCATCCTATCAAACAGTTTTCTTGACTGGATAACGCATTTATCCTTTTAAAAAGCCTTTAAATTTTATCAAGAAAATCATGCCTCAGCACAAAAACTTTGCCAGATGTAGTGTGCTTTAGTTACCCAGCGACTCAGAAGGTCTACATGAACATATTCAACAGTTTGTGAATACAAGAAATTGTACTGAATGGTGGGAATTTAAGGTACTGTGCAGCTCTTAAAGAAGCTTGTGTAATGCAGAGCCCAGAAGCATCTTCAGATTTGCCCTGAGTTTTCCCATATCAAGTTAAACAAGGGCCCTAGCTATATCTTGCTATATATATTCTGATTTTGGGGTCTCTGGAGCTTTCAGGAAGTCTTAGGTATTTTACTCCTCATTTCACATAGCTTTTTGTAATCTCAGAAGCAGCACCCAGTTTTTGCATCTACCATATTTTAAAAGCAGTCAGAGTTTCTGGCTGTCAGAGTGACTTTTTAAGTTGCTGTATAGGTAATTCCCAAATTGGGAATTTCTTAAAGGTACCTTTTTTTATGTGTAATTAAAATATAGATCTGTTACTAAGATTTTTTTAATGGATTTTTATTACTTGATACTATTGAATGTTATATATCTCTCTAAGGAAATGGAAAATGTGATCTAGGCAACTTCAGGCTTGTTAATTTGACCTTAATAACCTTAGAAATTTTTTTGAAGGAGTGAATAATTAAAGACAGAGGAGTTGAGTGGAAGCAGGATGAAACATGATCTGTTTTGCCAAGATAGGTCATGTCAGACTGACCTAGTATCTTTTTTTAATAAGAAAGTAGGTTTTCTAGAAAAAGAAAAAAAGTGCTGGATCTGGTCTCTCTGGATTCTACTGAACCATTTAGCATGGTGCTGCATCAAAATTACTGTTCAAGGTGGAGGAGGATTAGGTTAGTGTGAAAACTGTATACTCAGGCAAAGAACTGGCACAAGGGGAGACAACAGGAGGTAGATAGATGAATTGTTCTTTGGGAGTTGACTTGTTTAGTTTTCTTGAGGCTGGTTTTTTTTTTTTTGGTTGAGTTGTTTTTGTTATCATGTTGTATTGAAAGCAGGCTGTTAAAACTTTTACTGATGGAAGGAGGACATTAATTTCCAGTAGACAGTGTTAGATGGAATGACTATACAATTAATTGTACAGTTAGGTAATACTAAAGGGATGGAATTCAGCACAGCAACGTGTCAGGCCACACACTGGCAGGAATTCACTTACTGAGTTTAACCTTGGTGTGAAAATTAGCAGTCTAAGCTCTTACATAATCAGTGGAAAGAGGCAGATTTTTAATTAGGCACCCGACTCCTGCCTTTCTCTCTTGACTCTTAACAGAGCCTAGGCACCTGACTTTGGCACCTCTGGTGGATGCCTTAAATGGAATGGTGCTGCAGCCTCAGCTTAGGAAGTAATGCAACAGCTTTTCCTATGAACAGGGAGTTCAACAATGGAAGACTTCAAAGAAGAAAGGCCTATGTGAGGGTGAGTGCTTTCAAATTTGTCTCTAGTCTGTCAGTTTGATACCATCATGAAAATGATGGACGGGATCCAGGGAAGTGTCAGGAGAGGTATTTACGACTGAGGGAGAGCCCCTCAGCTGGGTGCATCTGGGCGAAGACCTGATCTGGAATAAGTGTGCAACACTTCTTGCAATACCCAGGAAACTTCAGTTCAGTATATAACAGACGCAGAGAGAAGCTGCAGGGATGATCAAAGGAATGATGTTACAAGAGGAGTCTGAAACAGCTCTGTTGGATATGTCAGGAAGACTAGCAAAATGGGAAATGTAATTGCTGCAGCTATGCCTCTGGAGTCACAGGGTGCTTTGGAATGTGGCTGATATCAGCTAGGTAATAGCTAACATGCAGGATGTCTGTAGTCCCTCAGAGGACTAATGAAAGTCTACATGTAGCAGTGTGGTATTGTAGGAAGGTTATGATACAGAAACAGAAGTGTCCAGACATATGATTTAGAGGTGACATGAACTGAATAAATGCACTTCTTAGTGATTGGAGTTTGTGCGTGTGTACCTAGCGTATGGATAAAATATTTAACCAACATAGAAATGCATAGTGATAATCCCATAATATATGACAGTAGTCAGTAGGAGAATGCTTGACGTACGTTTAAGGAAGAGCTTAAAGATTTATGAAGGGCAATGATTGCTTGGATTCTTTAGACTTAAGCTGTTTGGCAGCTTGTGCTTTTTGATCCACTCCTATGCTGTGATACTTGCCGTCTACTGTATCGCCCTACAGTTTCCCTGCACTGCATCGTGAAAGCTGTGTGATAAATCAGGCATCAAACGAATTTGTAGGGCTGGACAAAGGCGTGTTACATTCAGCCTGTGACAAAGATATGTTTAGAAGCAGACTGCTGGGCAGCAAACTCACGACCGGTGAGAGAAAAGCTTGCTCTGAAGTGAAAATTGTGGTTGAAGATACCTAATGTGCCTGTAGCGACAAATGATGGGTGCAGTACTTAGAGTCAGTGACAGCCTTTGCCCCAGATATCTCCTTAGTTTGACAAATGTTTAAACTTGTAACTGTGTGTTGGTGAAGAACTGCCCTTTGCCTAGATGCTGGTTTGTCCCAACACTAGGTTCAAAAAGGAGCTGAATTCTATGAGCAAGGGTGAGTAATGTGCTTTGTGCTGTGTTGTAAATCCTGAGTTGCTCTAAGTGGCTTTATCCGCTATTAAGACATTAATCAAGTCATTCTTTAGCAAAATTATCCATAAAATAACAGGAGGAAAATGCCACAGCAAGAAACCTTTTTAATGTACTTCTGGCAATGCTATGTTTAGTTCTCTAGTTATTTGTTTATTAATAAGTGCTTAGCCTGTGTTTCTGAGGTTTTTAAGTGCCTAGAAGAATATCAGGAGAGAATAGTAAGGCTCCTCTTCTTTTTTTTCCTGCTTCCTAATTAATTATTACATAGTGGTACTAAGTTGTTATTGTTCTGTGGTAAAAACAATTGTGTGATGATCTCACAGTCCTTACTTGGAAAATTGCCACAGTAAAGAAAAAACACTGTTTATGGACTGAATTGTCAATAGGAAGGGGGGTGTTCTCTTGGAAGCGCAGTGCTTGGAATGACAGTCTGAGAGGATGGATGGCAAGGAGGGAGGACTGAGAAGATAAGAGTGAAAAAGTGTGAGTGCTTTTTCAGGTTTATTAGAGTCATGGTCAACTCCCTTAGATTTAGAATCTGTCCCAGTTTAGGTTTGGCCTTTTTTCTATATTCTAGGTTTTATTTAGCTCCAAGTCATGTTCTTCTGGCTAGTAAACTGGGGGGTTAATTTTAAAATCTCTAAGCCTCTTCCTGAGAGACAATGCTTGGAGCATCTCAGGCCTGCATGGCTGTCACTTATAAGGGTGCCCAGAAAAACTGGAAGAACATCACTTGAAGAGGTTTCTGAAGGAGAAAAGATAATCGGGTCTGAGGGACTTCCGCCTCTTAAGTTTCAGGAAAAAGGCATCTAACACTTCTTTTGAGGAAAAAGAAGAAATAGAGGAATTTCTAGCAAACCTTTCCTTCCTATCACAATTCTTTGGGGGGTGGGCGGGACAGGGATGGGTGAAATAAGCACAAATGAAGAGATAAACAAGGGTATTGTCAGGTTTGGAGTACTTCCCTGGTCTGCCAAAGAACTGTTGTAGATCATTATTGAACATGAGATGTTGGAATGCAAATTTAATCCTGTTTCATAGTCTCTTAAGATAGCTGTTTAAAAGTCAGAAAAAATTACCTTTTGAAGGTTCCTATCCCTCTCTACTCAGTTCTAACTAGTTGCCTATTTTGCTTAACTTCAGTACAGTTCAGTGAAGTGAATCCCATCCAAAGACTATACACCTTGCTTAACCTTTTAATAGCATGGTGTTTAGTCAAGGTAAACACTGTCCTCATGGTTTGTTCGTGCAGGTTTTTAAACAGTAATAAAAAATGAAATATTTTTGTACAATTAAATAGGGTCTGTGTGAACTGTATCTCTGCCTAACTGTATGCGGTATGAGAGAGAAGGTTGTTCCAACTTACTTGGATCTTTCTGTCACGATATTTTTAACAGTATGTTTTCTGTTTGGATAGATTATATGCTATAAAAACTAAAAATAAAATGTGTCAATGACTTTTGGGGGGTTGTAGGCAAGCATGATTGAGTTCATATTAATTTCTTCTTCAAATATGTTTATGCCAATTTTGCTTTGAAACAAAAATATATCCATTTGGGAATATTTATGTTCAAGATTGTTCTGTAATTCCCATATTAAAAAAAGATCTTACTGCAGCTCCTGATAGACTTTAACCCCCGAAATGCCTAGAACACAAAGATGGTCTAAAAGATGTATTGTGGCTCAGGCCCTTGTGAGAGCTTACTCTCCTTGAAAGCATTTAAAAAATAAGCTGCCTGAAATTGTACTTTATTGTTGACTTTTTGCCCAGGTTAACATGAGCAAGCAAAGAAAAAGAATAAAAAAGTGCTGCTCAGCTGTTAACATCGAGCTATTTTTAGTGGCACATTTGAACATTGATCTGTTGTTTCTGAAAAGAGGCATTTTCACTGTGGTTATGCATGTTCGCATTGGCGACTTTCCTTTAGGCAAATCTGCTGTGATTTGTGATAAGGTGATTTTTGGAGCTGTCCCAGGCAGCTGCCAAATATTCTCAAACATTCAAAGTGGGGGTGTAGAGAAAAACTTGGTTTTTTGTTGTGTGCCGGAAACTCCAACTGTGTAAACCTACAGGTTTGGTATAGTGTCCTGTAAACATCTTGGACAGTGGGGTTTCCACCGCTTTGGCTGGGAGCTTCATTCCATAAACTTGGAGATCTCCACCTTGAAATTTTTTTTTTTTTTTTTTTTGTTTGTCCATTATTTAGCTGGCACTCTCATCTTTGTTAATTCCATCCCATAAGGTGAGCCCAGCTCCATTTAAAAAACATGCCTGTTAAATACAGACAGGTATTTTAGTCTTCAGTGAAGACTGTTAGCATTAGATGAACAAGGCCTGGCTTTAGAAGCTAAACCTGTTTGAACCAAGGCACCAGCTGTGATTTTTATGGGTGGTGGGAGGGAAAGCAGCCAACGTGAGCTACCTTTTTTTGGTTCTCCTTTTTTAAACGTCGTCATTGTGCTTTAAAGTGTGGGGTAAAGTTCTTGTCTTCAGTCTAGAGAGAGGGGAAAATTTTCTCTAGCTAAACTGCCACAGAAACTAAAGGAAAACACTCCTGAAATATTTTCAATACCTTTATTCCTTAAATAACTGAGATTCCCTGTGTTCTGTTTCTTTTAATGCATGAGCCTGCGATAATACAGGAACTCTATGATTTTACTATGAAGAAGATGAATAACCTTTAGGAAACGAAAACAATTAACACCTTCCTTACAGAAATAAAGTAACAATGTTAGGAAAGAAGACGCGTAAAAACAAAGTTGAAAGCATGTCAAAATTAGTGATTGGAACGTCATGGTAATAATCTGTTGGTAATGGGAATACAGAAAAGATGATAAACAATCAGACTCCATTCTGTTTGGCTCAGTACCATATTCTGCAGCAAAACCCAATTTTTAATGTAATCCTCCTTCTATCCATGGTTGCTGGGAGAGGAGTTTCTTGTTTTCTAATTTCGTGTATGTGTGTGTGTGTGTATATATATATATAAATAGTTTAGTTTGATTCTCTGGAATTTTTTTGCAATGTTTTTTGAACATTTTAGCAGAAGACCTATGAGTATTTTCACATGCCAGTCTATGAATGTTTAAGCTTGGCATAGAATTGCAGTTATTTATCAATATAAGTGTTTTTCATGTTTTCATTGTTAGTGAAAAAAAAAGTTATTGCTGCTGTTTGTTATTGTCTTAGAGTTCATAGGTACATAAATAGGAACTAAGTAAAAAGAGAAATTTGAGTTTGGGGGGATTTTTAATCTCTTGAACAATAAGGTAGAAGATAATAGAAAATTTATGAGGTCAACTGATGCACTCTCAAACAGATGAGTTCTTTGCTAGTTCAAGGGTGAGTTCTTTAACAGTATACTTAAATGGCTGTTGAAGAGAAATTCTGAAAAAATGTCTTCTGTAAACATTTCAGATATATGTAGCACTTAGTAACAGCTTGAAAGGTAGCATTTTATTTCTGAATTACAAACTTTAATATTTTCTGGTTTATTTCTCTGATATTTCTCTAGGAATCAGATTTGAAATCCATATACTATAACAGGAGAAAAAGCCTTTTCTTTTTTGGATTCATAAGTATGACAAATCAGCTTTGTTTTGTATTGTGCCTGTTGGTGCATTTTCTGCTCAGACAAAGAATGGGTTATATGTGTTAACTCGTTTGCTTTGATGGGTTAAGTAGTACTTATAAAGTCAAGTAACACTGACACACAGTTTTTTATTTCTTTGAGAAGGAAAGTTGGGAGAGCAGTGCTTTCAGATAGTATTTGATGTGGAAGGAGGAAGATGGAAAGAAAAAGTTCTTGAGGACTGATTTTTCAAGAAGGCACTGCTGGGAGCAAAAGTCACTCAGGGAGCAGTGGTTATAGATCCCCGTGGACAAAACAGCCACCCAGAGCATTGGGAATGAGTAGTCTCACGTGACTGTATTTTACCGTGTATGTTTGTTGATATTTATTCAACTTTATGGAGAAATGCACTTATTGGTACTCCAGATTGTCTGTAATTGAGAGCTTGGATGTTTTGCTCTTCAGTGAAGGGAAGAGGCAAGCACAGACAAAAAATTTCTCATGATTTTTCTTCAAGTCTTAAAGTGAAAACAGCTTGTAACTTTCCCAGTGCAGCTCCATGCATCTGGAGCTGCTCTTCTGGGTCTTTTTTAAAATCTCTCCTTTTTCCCCTTCCCCAGGAGCACCAAAAAGTACTTGGTATCCATAACCAAACATCTTTCATTAGACTAGACAAAAATCAGTATGCTAAATAGGGAGTAGAATAGGGAAGATCGCTTCTATGACCAGCTGCATCTGTCACTAGAGAGACTGCCCTGGCATATTGTAACTTCATGTTTTGGTTTTGAAATCATACAGTGCAAAAGGAGTAAGATATCTTCTGTCCTGAGGTTAGTTTCCTTATCAGTGATCAAAAAGGAAAATCTGAACATGAGAGCTGAAAAGATTGTGGTTGTAAAGGTGCCTGAAAACCAGACACAGCAATTATGGCATGGTCACAGCTTTCCCAGAACTGAGAAGAAATTCATAGTATATTTTAGACTGTCAACACCTGCAGTCTGGTTTGTAATCTTGGCAGATTAAAAAGTCCTTTTACAATATGACAAATCACATTAGGAAAGTCCATTTAGATAAGTGTTTGCAAACTATTCTCACTTATGCAGGAGTGACCTGGGGGTGTCACTGGGGAGGAAAATAGAATATCTTTTAACATTAGTTATTTGAATGCCACTGTTTTCCACTCCCAGGCAATGTAATTTTATCTATAGCTGTAAAAGGCAGAGATAGCTGCAGTTTCATGACATTTGCTTTTATGCCAGTTTAACTGCAAGCAAAACTGTCCATTTGTGTAGTGGTGGTATTTTTAAAAGGAATTGTTAATAAATATGTTAACTTTTGCATCTTCTACCTGACTGTACAGTCAAACTTCTATACCTTCTCACCCCCTCTGGATCTCTGAAAACACTCATCCATTTGTAAGGTTGGAGTTTACGGTACCAATCACTTAATTAGCTAAACTACCTGTGGGGCTGAGGTCATAGAAAAACTTGCACAGCAGAAGTGTAGAGAACAGTATTTTTGTGGCTTTCACAGTTGTTATTGTGAACTGAGGCTGCACACCTGAGGTTGGCTAGCACTTGGATAATTTCATAGTCAAGATAAGGATGCGATTTGGTAGCTCGTTGCGTGTGGAGTTCTCCTTAAAATCTGGGTCTGTATTACCACAGAGCCATCCCTCGGATACTTAGCCACAGAGCTGTTCAGAATGGAGGAGTTAACAAAGTGCTTGTTGAACGCTCGCTAATACCACTGTTCCTGCATCATCTTTTAGTAGTCTGAACTTTCATAGGGATTTGACACTGTTGTTGCTTCAGTATTAAAAGATCTGCAGGGCTTGGGTCGGGTGCTACTCTCCTGCATTTCAGCCAGTGGTCCTTGGCTTCATTCCCTATAGGTAATGCCAGACTCTAATTTTTCTTTAACTCACTTTTATTGGTGTTAGCAAATTGCTTGTTTGGTTTTTTGATGGTTGTATACCTCATAAAGAACTACTTGCCCTGTGGGGTTTCAGTTATAGTTTGTTTTTATTTTCTTTGTTGAAAAACATTACTTACTTTTTTTTTCTTTCCCCTAATTGGATAAAGAAGTTATTAATAGACTTTCCCTTTTCAGAACTGGAAAATGCCCAGAAAGGCTTTTGCTCACACTTTCCGAATACAAATTTACTTCTAAATTGAGACCAAACATGGAAAAATGTAGAAGGTTAGGTGAATATTTTGTGTAGTTTTGAGCAGATGGAAACAATCTAAAATGAAAAAAAATTATTCTTGACAATCATAGCTGTTTGGTGTAATGTTTAAGTCAGTGGTTTTAAATTGTCCATGAACTATGCAAATAAGTTGGTGGGAAGTGACTGAGGAAAGCAAGCCTACAATCAGTAGCTTTAAATTAGGTGGTACCAAAGGGTTGTTCTGGAAAATTTTCAGGGAGTTTTCAAATCAGAAAAGATTAAAAGCTATTGATAGAAGAGTTTAATAATGTCCCATTTAATTTGTTGTAGTTCTAGCTTGTTTCACTTCAAACGGTTAAAAAGTTCAGGTTTATGACATTTACTGTTTTAAAATAATTATTTGACAAAGATGCATTAGACTGATGTCTGTGATTCACAGTGATATCACTGTGGGCAGACAATCATTTTATGTTTTCAGTGGAAGCAAATAGATTGTGCTTGGAGCATGGATGTTATCCCAGTGATCACAAACCGTCCTGACAATGTTATGTCTAGCTCTCATTCTTGCATCTTTAGTCTATAAAAACTCTCTAAATGAAGCTGTAGAGATGAGATCTGAATGACCTTAAACAGCTGGAAACAGTAAAATTTGTGCTCCCAACTGTTCAAAAATTTCTCTCTTAAAACACAGGATGACAACAGCATCTGCTGGTACAAGTAAACAGAGAATAATGGCACTAAATTCCACATCTGTGCGGTTACACGCGAAATCTTTTTTATGGGCAAAGATGAAACACACCTTCTATCTAAAGGCAAGAAGTTGTTGTTGTAAAGTCTTTACAGTCTAATCCATGAATCCTTACGTGTTCAGATCTAATAATTGCAGGAAAAGAAAGAATGCTTCTTCTATACAGGGGAAAGTCTCAGTAAATAACAATACAGTTAAAATCACTGAGCACACAGAGTGTCTACCTCTTTATCCTGCTGTAATGCTCACCCTTCCCCTGCTCCTTTGGGTCCTAAGGTGGTTTCATTCTGGTGGTGGGGACATGGAGGTGTTTCAGCAGTCCTTCATCTAAAGGACTTCAGATGCTGACAGGACAAATATGATGTTGATGTTGATAGTTTCTTCTTCTTCACTCTAGGATCCACTTGGGGTCATATTTATGTTTGCTAACAAGCTTTTAAACTTGGCTTTTTCTTCATTGGTCTGCAGCTCCACATAACATCCAAATTTACTATACGTGGTACCTTACATACATGTTAGGTACTATTTCTTTGTTCTGTTTATTACCCCTAAACCCAGTTTTTTCCAGCCTCAAGACTGCAGTTCTTTAAGTGACCATGGGTGAGCTGTCTTACAGCCACAGTGTGTCCAAGTGTCAACTCTGTACCCTATCTCTTTTTATCCTTTGCTTGTACTCTTCTCCTCGGCATCCTGTGTCTCCACTTTGCAAGGCCTCTGCTATCATACCAGGCCTGTATTTTTCTACACTACATCATTGTGTTACAGTTGTAAAATAACAGTGGTACCATGCAAAGATAAACAAAAGTGAAAACAAATTATCCACAGACATCTGGGCAGTTGGAAAAATTGTTGTTACAACTAAACCAAGTTTAATTGCAGGCTAAAACAAAGTTGCAAGCAGGTCAAGAAAAGTTCAGACAAAGTAAGCCTGAAAAGCTTAAGTCCTCAGGGTTTGCAAACCCCCTTACAAGGCTTATGGCCAGTCACTAGTGATGGCAATATGGTATTACAGGACTACAGGTTAACAGCGCTGCAAGGGCCAACAATGAACTCTGGTAACACATTAGCTGTCCTGTTACCACCAGCCATTAAATATGGAGGTCTGGGTGTGATGCCCAGCTCAGAAAGTTCCTAGGGTACTTGTCAGCTGAATCTGGCAGTGAAAACCTGGAGATGTCTCACAAAATACCAGTACTGCCCATTGTACTGTTTTTCTCAGTCTCTAGCGCTGCCTGCTCTCAGAGAGGACTCCAGGCTTGATTAATCTTCTGCTCTGACCCAGTCTTTATATTCAGCTTTTGGTCCTGCCCTTTTGCCAGAAGGTACTGCCTCTCTAGCAGAGTCAGCAAATGCAGAAACATGTGCCCACACTGAGATGTGGTTCAGTACCTTAGTTTAACCTGTTGCTGAAAGTGACTTTGAGGAGATGGTGGATCATAAACTTCTGGCTGAAATGTAGGTACCTGTTCTCATCTGGGGCAGAAAAACAAGACAGGTAGCTGTGGGCAGAAACATCATCTCTGCTGCCTTGCCTTGGAGGCTTGACTACCAAGGTAGGCAGCATGCTTACGAATTTCTGAGAAGGTGTGGTACGAGGCACCAGGAGTTAGCAGGAGAAGCCGGCGTCACTGTTGCTTGCCTTCAGCATGCAAAAATTGAGAGTCAAATATATCAGTCGTGAGAGTGAGTTAGTCATGAATCTTAAGAAAGGAGAGTCGTTTGGGATGCATCCTTCACATTTTCAAGCTTTTCTGTATCTCTGCGAAATTTGCTTTTAAAAACAGCGAGATTCATATAAACTTGACCTGTAGTAACATACCGGTTTTATAAGGCATGTCAGTGCTTGGAGAATTGACAAAACTCTGACATTTAAGTTTGTATTTTTGAGCAGTGAGCGCTGCAAGGAGCTCAGCACTAATATTTGCCCTTTGTCCTTGCGTAGCATTTATATCTTTTTGTGGTCATTGCTACCATCACTGCTGCAGTTGTTATTTTTTTAAATAAACTTTTGAAGCCCACTAAATTACGTCAGTTCTAAAGTTTGATCCGCACTACTTCCTGAAAACAAACCAGTAAATTGTGGTTACAATTATTTGAAAATTGTTTTTAAAATCCCTGGACTCCAGAAATCCATTGCCATAGCCCATAGGAGTCTTAATTTTTCTCTGAATTTTGGTCTGAAATGTTTATTACATTTGATTTGTTAGTAAATGAGAGCAAAAGAAAAGAATGTTGTTATAGCAGAATAAAGTGTTGCACAGCACATACTGCAGCTAAACAAGTACTTGCTACCTTCTCTGTCAGACCAGACCACTTTAATCTGTTATATGTTGGAGTGCGGAGACATGAACCTTCTAAGTAAGTACCTGCCACATTTTTATTTATTTATTTTTACATATTTATTTTTATTTGTGTTCATATGTTTGCTCATTTCATACATTAAACCAATCAGAGTAGTAGAAATACCTTTAGTTACTCTTTCCAAACTTTGTCTTTGACTTTTCTTAGAGCTAGCATGATAATATCCAGTACAAGACATTTATTTTCTATAGTAGCTTCTTTGTTCAATCACACCGCAACAAAGAATTTAGTATTTCAGTAAGGTTGATAGTCAAAGCTAGGAAACCTCATGGAAATTTTCACAAGTAGGGGACAATTGTTGAAATATGATATTCTAATAGAGAGCTGCTGATCTTACATGGGAGAATAATCTGTAATCAAATTCGTAGAAATATTTCAGTGATATTTAGTCTGATTTCCTCGTACGAGGTCACTTCAAAGACACGCAAGCCACTTGTGGTCTATTTTTTTTGTAGGTCACATAGTTTATTTATTCCAGTTTTGTGTTACTGATTTGGGCCTTTTAAATTCAGCAGTCAAATATGGCAAGTTCCAATATATTCCAAATATTTTTCCAGTACGTTTTAAAATGACCCATGTCTGTCAATACATGTAATCTTACCTACACTCTGCTACAAGTTAAGAATCCATTTAGTAAATTATATTGTCAGGCCCTATTAGCAACAGTTCAGTGTATACTTGACATGGACTTAACGTTTATTCCGTGTTAAAGTACATAGGCAAATAGGTTGGTCAGGAAATTTAATTATGTTCCTGGTAAAATTACAGCTTTCTATGAAGTATTTCACTGGGCCTTGCTTAGATCTTAATATTTCTTTTTTCTTACCTAAATTCTAGACTTACTGTCTGCTGTTGCTAATTCTCATCAGCATGGTCGCTAAAATGAAACTATTGTTGTTGATGCTGAAGTGCAGAAATGCTGGTTTCTCTGAAGTTGCCATCTTAACCTGTTTTTTCTGAAGCGCGTCAGTAGTGTCCTTCCTTATGATGTGTAATAGGCAGATGGGTGACCTTCTGAGACCTCTGAAAAATGACTTTTTAATGTTTTCTGGCTTTGTTGAGAAAAGAAATTGTGGCTTCCTTTTCTGAGAGAGAGATGACTGCAGCAGTTCCTTGCTTGTAGCAGAGAAGCTTGGACATATTGGTGTACCTCAGACCCTGTCGCTTCATTTCCCACTTCCCCTTCTCATTGGCCTTCATCAGAATACAGCTGCTGTAACCATGTTGTGAAGGGCAGGGAGGATGTGTGTGTGTCCACACGCGTGTGTGTGTGGGAGGGAGGTACAGGACGCAGGGAGGAACTGGGACAGCACATCTGCATCCACTGACCCAGAGCACACCTGCTGCATTGGGCAACGCAGACGCAGGGTAACACAGTCCCTTTAGTCATCCTTGAGTCTCCTCTTGCTCCTTCCCAGTGTTTGTGCTCCTGAATAATTTTTAAATGTATGGACATTTTTGAGTATATAAAGGCTGCATCTTGCTCAAGACCCATTCAGAAATAGGTTTATTTCTTCTTTCAGTGTCTGTCTTGAGGCATAGCTAATGGCTGAGGGGTGATGAGCAATCTCTTTTGCTCCATTTAGTCCTGAGTCCTACCACTTCTTGAGAAGCAGCTCAGCAATCCATCCTTTCAAACCTACCAGCCCTACTCCCTTTTGACTGTCGTCTCAGCTCACATTTGCCTTTATCTGGCTGGTGGAGAACCCTGGGTGAAACTCCATAGTATCTTCTCACAACTTGGGCAAGAAAGCAAACCAAATGTTGGGGGTCTTTGGCATCCTAGGAATCTGGACAGGGTTTTCTGGATGAGTTTGAAGTCTTTGACAGGGCCAACAAAGTGGGGTCTCCATGCTGTCTAAATAGATTTTCAAGGGCAATATTTTCAGAAACTGGCAAGACACTGAAGCAGCACACACATCCCCCCATTGTATCTTACAGGGTGATCTTACTGTTAACCCACGGGGTAGAATTGGCATGAAGAAAGATTTCTTTCACTGGGACAGCTGTCCCACCGAGGCATTGAAATGGGAGTGGTGGTGGGAAGCATAGACTGTTGTTGGCCTGTGTGGAGTTGGATGCTTATGCTTCCAAACTGCCAGCATCCCACCACTTGTTTACATGACTCCAGAAAGGAATCTAGGAAAGAGCCTTGCAGTCAGCATCTTGGCCTGCAACAACCCTCTCTCCCATTGATCTAGAAAGATCAGGGTAAACAAAGAAATCATTTTATTTTCCAGGAAGAAGAAATGAAAGCAGCACAAATGAATCAGGTACCTGGAACCAAAAGAGAGTTATTTCATTTGAAAAGACATCCAGTATTGTGGCTATTAGGCATAGTCTTGGCATGCACTGTGTAAGAAAAAAAGATATACGGGTCAGAAATATGGGCACAAAACACAGTTTAGGAGTACAAAACAAATGTTGATGGAGGAATATGCATCAGCAGATTTGTATTAGTAGCATAAGACTCCAGTTTTGCTATGCTGCCTAAATCCTGGTAATAACCTTTGCAGAATATTACTCCCACACTAACATTTATTTTAAATTTTCTAAATACTTGACACTGTTTCATTTTCTGAGTGAATTAGTTATGTCTTGTTGAAAACACATATGGCAGGGAAAGAATTCATGCATTTCTGGTTAGTCCTCTGATGCTGCTTTGTATTTTTAATTTATATAAACCTTTCAAACAGTAAGCGTAGGAATCCCAGCAAGTCAGAGCAACACCATGTAAAAATGAAGAGTGCTTGGGAGGTTTTTCCAGTGTGCCTGTGACCTAATGGAGCTTTCCTTCCATGTGAGAAAACATAGTGTAAGGAAAGTAAATGAATGGTTAGTCTGTGACCCTGGAGTGCAGTCCTGTTGCACAGATGAAGCTCATTGTAACTCAGTGGTTTCAGAGCAGAATGAGTGATCCCACCAAACGCATAGAGGACAGTGCTAACTGCTGGTTGTTTTGACCAGAATACACTGGCTTTAACTAGTACTACATTAGTCTGTAAAGTGGATGAGTATTATAAGCAGATAGATCAGATAGTTCCCTAGACTTTTTGTTGTAATCCAAGCTTGACCAAAACTTCTGATTACAGATCTACTTTCAGTGCTTTTATCCCCTTTGTCTTCTGTGGTCCCCTTCTCTCATTGCCTGTATGTTGGAGGATATTTTACTGCCATCCGTCTGTAATCAACAGCAATATGAGATCTTTAGCAGATGTTAAGGTGTGTCTATTTCATCTCCTTTTCAGGTCATAAACTGCTGGGTTTTTTCTTGGTTTTTCTGCCTTTGTTCCCCTACCTCACCCTTTCCTGCAGCAGGAGGAGCTCAGAGAGGGGGTTAAAATCTTTGTTTTTTTCCAGTTAGAGCAATGCTGGTTTTGCATTGTGAGCATCATGGTTATGATGAAAGAAGGCTTTAGAAGAGGCAGGCTTTAGGAGGATGTCGAAAGGATCATTTAACTCAGAAATGTGTTTCCAGTCTAAACTCCTCAACAGAAAATATGTCCCATGTTTTCATGGGCTTTTCCATGTCTGTATGGGTAGTGTGAGAACCTCAGGTCATGAGGAGCAAAGTCATCCCATGCACAGGAAGCTTCACCACGATGTACCCAGCATGTTTCTTGTGAAGAGGGTAAAGATTAATTTAGAGTAAAGACCATTTGTAGGGTGTTTCAGTTTCTGTTGGTAAAACAACGGAGGAGGCTGAGAGGGTTGGACTTCAAACTGCTCTGTAGCAATACTCATTATTTTCCATGGCATTATGCTATGCTCAACTTGATAAAAGATGTTCTGCAAAGTGAAACAGAGCTGTGCTTTTTCTTTTTTAGTTAGCAAATGTGTGTGTTACAAATGCTCACTTCCACCTGTGGTTGTGCATATTCTGTGCTCATAGAAGGAGAACTGAAGAAGTAGAAGTGTTATGATGACAAGTGAAATTAAAACAATATCTCAATAAGAAGAATGCTAATTGTATTTCAGTTGTGAATATAGACAAATAGTCTTAATTTGCACAAAGAAGTAAGTGGCCTAAATTGGAGTTTTCTATTAAAAGTACTCAAATATATCAAAGAGATAAAATTAGCTTTTTAGATTAATTGAATTTTCTGAAGTTCGTAGCAGGGGAAGGATCAAGAAGGAAGTTTATGACTTACAGATTTGTCTTTAAGTAAGTGTGAGAGGGTAGACAGGAAAGCAAAGAGAAAGAAAGCTACTTTCTGCTGCTGAAATGGCGTTTTATCTAAATATCACTGAAAGGTTGCATTTGGGGATTTCCACGCTGCACAAATACATTAGTTGTATCTTGCAGTAGTTTATTTCATTTTCTTGTGGAAGACTTTTCCCAGTTCTTGCTGAGGTCACCCCCTTGCTCAGAATCCTGAGGAGGGCTTCAGAGAGTGACAAGAATTTCAGGGCAAACTTTTTTTTTTTTGTCCTTGGTAATCAAGATTCTGGTCAGTGGGAGAGGGGGACACTGAACCAGCTTGAGAGGGGAACCTAGGCTTAAGGGGCAGACTGAGAGGGGGGTATACAGCTTCTTTGCGGAGCTGATAGACTAGCACTTGACAAGCATGTTCTTGGTGGGGAAGTCATTTCAGTTGGAGGCAAAGGTCGATAATGGATACTGGCACCACTTACTTTCTTTTGCCTTCCCAAGGGGCTTGGTAAGCAGGATGTCCTAGGTCATGGGGTAATTAAAGCGGAGAGAAACTCTGTTCTCAGCCAGTGGATCTGCAGTAGACATAGTCTGTTTTGTCACCTCCATGAGTTTGGTGGGAAGAAAGAATCTGACTCAAGGTGTCAAGCTCACGGCTCAGAGTTTTCCTGTTGTTGTGATCTGTGTGAGATTCAGGACATTCATTAAATGAGACAGAAGAGTAAAGTGCTCATGAGGCTGTAAAAAAATAGCTCTTAATCAGTGTCAGTCTTAGCAGGCTTTTGCTAGGAGCTGCTGTCCTTGAGCTGCTGTTCTGCTCTTGGTCTGCCTCTGCAGCCATGAGTGATAGGGCTGGTCCAGACCTCCACCTCAGACCCTGAAGCAGGGTCAGTAAAGTCCCTTGCATCTTCTTTGAAACAGCTGTTGGAGGTGGGATGCTGGAATTGCTGGAAGATTGGTCTTGAGCCAGTATGGCAAATCTTGGTTCACTACCAAGGTTTTCTATGGTTAGAGGTAAAAAAGAAGAAAAAGGAAAAAAATGTGTCTGGTAGGTATAGTAGAGATGGTACTCTTACATGGAAAGCAACATATTCATAACTTACCGGAGTCTGGTATTTTGTCTTTTTTATTATTTCGTCCACAATAATATAGTTAATAAGATGCTAGTTAGAAACTTGGCCACGTTCCAGATCCAAAATTCTTACTGTTTCAGGAAGAATTCACTTCCACTTTTTTGATCACTCAGTGTATTGCTAAAACATTTTCAACCTCAGTACAGGAAACTCTTTACAAAGATGTTATCTGAAGTATCCAGTTGGCTGGAGGAGCCCTTTTGATATTTCAAAATGGATTGTTCCGGCACAGGAACCCTAATTTGTAAGGTCCTGAGGGTGGACCTCACAGTTCAGAGAGTGGTAAAACTAACTGAAGTTCAGTAAGTACCCAACAACTACTTTTTCACTCCCCCTTGGGATGGTGGTAAACTTTTAGCAGGATTGCATTCCCAGACATTTTTTTTAATGTGTTCAAGAAGCTGTCATACTCTGCCTTTCTCTATTATTCTCTTCACTTAAATGTACCAGTAACATTTAGCATTCCACTGCTGTTGTATTTTCTGCTTTGGCATGCATCTTTACCTGATAAATGCCATAAGTCCAGAGGAATATAGCTGTAGAAAAGTACAGTCTCAAAGTAGATTTTAATTTGGTCTGTAGTTGGAGTAGCCTCTCTCTTCTGCTCCTTGATGTATGAATTGGGAAAATCCTGTTTCTTACAATTGTGTAATGAGTGTCAAAAAGTAGGTGTTAGGGTGAAAAAATGTTTGATCTCAGCTGACACGTTTGTTTCAAGGGGTAGTTTGGTAGGAGATTTTTTTTTTCAAGAAGGGAACAGACGAAAGCTCTTTGCCAAAACAGTTTTGGAGATAAGGAGGATATTAGCTTGTAGTTGTACAAGCTAAGCATCAAGGGATTATTTTAGGGCTGAGATGATCATTATTTTTGCTTGAGATCTTGCAAGCAGTCAGAGTGAGACCGAATGTCTGAAAGCTTCAAGCCCACAGGATGTGAGGCCATACATCTGAACAGAGTGGCTTTTGCTTCCCACAGCCAGCTGCCAGGACTGAAGGTAGCAGGCCAGAAGTGGTGTCTGATAAAGATCTTTTCTTCTGGTCATGTGCTTCTGTGCTAATAAAGCACCAAATGGAAATGACCATTACTCTTATTGGGGGTCAACAACAGCTTTTCGTAGTCCTGTTGAAGCCCCAGTTGAAAACTGGGGTTGCAGCAAAGCTTCATGAAGTGCAAAGCTGCACATATTGCCAGCATCCACTGTCTGCAGTATTAGTAAGGGCAAGCCAAAGGCTATGTGGAGATGCATCATGCCATTTTCAAGGTAGGGGTTGCCTCGACGTGAATTACATCAGCCTTTGGGATTGCTGGCTGCAGGAGTGGTACCAGTCTTTGGTACCATCTAAGGAAACTATCTGGTGTGTTAATACTACCTTTAATTTTGTAGGAATCCTACCTCCCTTGGTTTCTATCAAAAACATGATCATAAAGTTGTAATGGTTGAAAACATTGTAATTCAAGAGAGTGATCAGAGCACCTGTCGTTTGGGTCTGTCAGGCTATGCAGTGAATAGAGGGAAGCCATCCCTGCCTGAGCTAGCACAACTGTGGGAGGGATCCAGTTTGCCCAGCTGCAGCATCAGGCCTAAGCTAGTCATCTAAATTCTTTCTATAATTAGAGAGAGAGAGGTATCTTCATGGGGTGATTCATCCCACCTACCCTGGAAAATGGTGACTCATTCTCTGGAAGTGCCTGTGTCTCACCATTGACTGTGTAGAGAAGCTAGGCAGTGAGTTGAGATCAGATACCTGCCTCCTGTGCAGTTTAGGTGAGATAAAACCCTTTCCATAAGTGATAAGAGCTCAAACCTATGTTCTTAAACAGTCTTGGGTAATTGGTAAGGGCTGGCAATTAAATCAAAAAGCTCAGACTGGACTTCCCCATCTCTTTTATTGTAGTATGGCATACATGGGAGGTCTTAAAAGGCATATCCTAGTAGAGCAAATGTACTTGAACGAGATGGTACCATTAGCAAATACAAACCTTCAGTTAACCTCTAGTAGATTAAAAATAATTCACTTTTCCTGTATGCTTATTGCTAGCTGTTCATAGAAGCCTACCTCGCATAGTGATTTCACCCAGTGGAGAAAGAGCCCTACATCCTGATCTTTTGAACTTCCATGTTTTAACACAGGATCTTTTCTCCTGACAGTAGCAATTATAACTCTTCCAAACAGCAAAATTCTAAGTTTAACTATAGAAAAGCAAGCTTATTAACAAGTGCTGTCTCATACTCAACATATCATATACATTCATTTTTCTTAATAGCACCAAGCCTCTCAGTAAACATGTTAACAGATGTTTCTTACAGCCATTCCACCCACTCACAAAATGCTGACCTGGAGTCAGTCCTTTTCAGCATAAGCTTATTTCTTTGTGCTCCTTCTCTGACTGGTTTTTGCTCTGACTAGTGCTGGGTGAGGTCTGACAGAGGATCATACTCCTTTTCTGTCTTTAGTAAACTTTAATGTGAGAGTTAGTAATCAGAAGTTAAATTTACAGTTAATCTGAGAATGGTACCTGCCCATTGTTTGTGATTTATGCCGTGTAAGAAGATTGCTTATTTGTGCTGATTATTTTGTTAATCTTTCAGATGTGGACTTAACTGATGTTATAATATGCAAAATCCCTCCACACATGAGGAACAGAGTCCTCTGTAAGTATGATCAATGTCAGTAAATTAAAAATGTATCATTAGGTAAGAAATTAATATTGCAATTTAAATGAATAGTTGAGAACTTAGCCCTTGAAAATTATCGCGCTCAGTAATATTTAAATAGAAATAGTTTCAAAACAAAGAAAATACCTGACCCTATTTTAACTTCTCAAGGATTGGCCGTTTTTAACAATGTCAGCAACTACAGAGATTTTTAGCTGAAAAACAACTGGACTCTTTCACCTAACTGTACCTATGTGAACATGTTAGTTATTCTCTAATAAGGCATTTGTAGGATTTGGGGGAAGGGGCTGTGGCATCCTGCCTAAAATCTCTGCAAGCACATTCTGTAGGTGTTCTGTTTCATTAGGCAGTTAGGTTTAATGGATTTACAAACCATTAAACGTCACATTACATAAAGAACAAACCAAGGAAAACCTATTGCTGAAAGAAGAGAAGAAGAATTAGTAGAATGGAAAGACTTGGAAACTGGCAAAGAATTTTGATGGAAGTTTTATTTGACTAAATCTTAGGATATTCAGTACTGTTTGAGAAAGACCGGTGATTCACTAGCCACTTAACCACTTGTACAAAACCAACTGGACGCAGTCCTGAGCAACTTGCTCTAGGTGACCCTGCTTTTGAGAAGAGGGGGTGGATTAGATGAACTCCAGAGGTCCCTTCCAACCTCAACTATTCTGTGATCCTTTATGAGTTGGAAAACTGCCTGCTTTAATTTTTGGCTGTCATAAATTTTATCTATAAGCAGAGTGTTGTTTTGTATGCTGTCACTGAGTTTCAAAGCTTTTGGGAATGGGATGTTCAGAGCTCACAGTTTCTGCTTCTTCCACTCAAGAATTTATTCTTTTCCTATTTGGAATTGGCTTATGACGTATTGTACAAAATTGAGTTGAATCACTGAGGCAAATTATTAGTTCTGAGTAGCAATAGACTAGCCCATCTGGTGGACACGGCCCAACTTTCTTCCTCCCTAGAATGAGCTCCCCATTTAAAATCTCATTCCTAAACTCATGTAGATGGCCAAGGTTGTGTTCAATTCAGTTGTCTTAGATACTTAACTTGCATCTAAATTGTGGATGTCCAGTGAACCAGTGCGAGTTAAAGATGCTTGAGTTCCCTGTGGAGAGAGGGAGATGCTGACTAGTTAAATTTAGAGACTTAAGTTAGACAGGTTGAACGTTCCTACAGAGGCCTTCAGACAGTTTTAAAGTGCCTATTTAAAAGACAAGTAAAAACTAGGTGCTTTATTTAATTAGAATGCATCTCGCCCATTGTTAGGTCCCTCAACCTAAGAGGAATTAGTCACTGTATTACTACCTTTCAGGTTTATCAGATTTTGCTCCTAATCTCACTTCCTAAATGAATGGAGTTTGTCATAATAGTATGAAACTAATACAAAAGTTCCATAACTGCAGTGCTAATGTGGCTGACAGAAAGAACATTCAAATTTATCAGCCAAACCAAAAGTAGCACATTTAACAACATAACCAAATATTCTGTAGGCTGTGTGCTGCTTTCCTAGCACAACGTTTCACCTTATAGGCATCGTGAGGGGAAGAACAACTGTCATGGAGGTCTGCAGACCAAGAAAGTGTAGGGTGAAGGAAAAGCACAAACGCTGCTGTGTGCCACATCAGCAGGCATCCCTTTTTGCTTTTTCTTTCCATCACCATCCCAGAATTTTATTCTTGTATGGCCCAGTAGGTTTTACTTACAGTTTTCAATACCCTTTTCTCATGGCAGTAGAGCCTGGAATGACACAGTGTGCTGACACTAACATTTCCTGCCCTTTTGTTCTACTTCTGCCAACCCATTGTCCCTTTGTCCTTATCCCTTGTCCTACCTCTGCAGGCAGAGGCCCCATCTGACGAATTTACTTGTGCTCCCCAGGGATTATGAAAACCAGGAAACTTCATTAAGGATAGTTTAATAACTTAGACAAAGGAGAAGAGCAGCTGGTCTGTTAACAAGTCTCTCTCAACCCACATTCTCTGACAGAAGAGCCTTTCTTACATGTGGTACAGTCTTGAACAGTTTGCAGTGAAACGCTACAGATGTACAGTTCATGCAAATTGAGTTACTGTGCATTGGATCTGCCTTGAGCGTTTTATTTGAATGGCCTAAGGCAATTTCGTGGCAGTAGGTTTGCTGCTGTTAAAAAGAACAGTGGCTAATAGTGACCTAAAATTTTGGTGTATGTTTTTGCTCTCTTTATTGCTTAGCATGGTAATGTTAGAGGAATAGCAATTGCAAACAACCTGCTGCACTCTGCTACTCTGTGAGACAAACATCAGTAAAGCCAAGCAGCAAGAAAAGAAAGGTTCTTCATGACAAAATGACAGCAAGAGAACACAGTCCCCGCCATGGTGCAAAATCCCGCACTGTGCAACGGGCCTCCACCATCGATGTCACCTCTGACATGCTAGGCCTTTCTCTGGCAGGTATGTACCTTCATGCCAGCTGTTGCTCTGTTGTTCCTTTCAGAATCTACCTTGTACTAACATTGTTTTTTTTCTTTTAATTGCTAGAAGATTTAGATTTGTCTGGTTATCTGGAGGGAATGAGATAAAGCAATTGTACTAAAATATTACAAAATCTTAAACTTACAATTTTTAAAATTGGCGAGGGAAGAAAAAAAGGAAACTAAACTAGATTTTGTGCAGTTATGTTTATCAGCCAAAAATAAGCAACAAGGGGAGAAAACAACAAAAGAATATCAAGGTCGAGGAAGAGTCTTGGCAACCTCCTTGTTTGACATTGTATAAGATTTTCAGGAGAGTTCAGGGAACTCGGAATTATCTCCCTCATCTTCTATGGTGAGTAAATTAGGATTGCAATCCCCAGAGGCTTTCTTCGATTAATGAGACAGGTACTTTCAAACTTCTCCCTGTTCACTGATCACCGAGGAGACATATCTGATTTAATAATTTTGAGTTAATAGTGGCTCAGACACTAAGTGGCTTTAATCCTCTTGTTTTTTACTGAGATTGGGCATTTTATATTCCCATATTCCATATAATCTTGCATAGTTTTACATCTTTTAACATGTTTAATGAAATGAGGTCATCTGCGGTTTTTCAAATCATTTCTAGATACCAAAAATCAGCTAATAAATATTTTCAATATCAGTCATGGCTTGTTGAATTAAAAATATTATTTTTTTCTATAAAATTTAATTTCTTTCTCTGTATGAGTGCAACTTCAGGAAAGGATTCACATGACAGCAATGTTTGGCTAATCTTGTGTTAATTTTTCTGATTTACAGGAAACATTCAGGATCCAGATGAGCCGATTTTAGAGTTCAGTTTAGGTGGGCTTAGTGATTTTTATGCTACTTTTGATGACAAATGCTATTGAATATGTGTGCGGCTTTTTAACTGTTGATTTTGAAGTGCCTTTCATATAGTAAGAATTGAAACTTTGCTTTGATTTTTATGGAGATGTGGTACGGTTTTCTTGCTGCCTGTACAGTATCTTTCGAGAAGCAGCCAGCAGTTTGATTTTGTGATGTTTTTTAAAAGTCTGTAATTAAAACATCTGTCCTATAAAATTTTAAATGTTTACTATGTGAATGTTATTTTTAAATGTTTGTTTATGTGAAGATACAGTGAAACGGTCTTCAGCCTCAGTATATCAGCAGTTCAGGTCTTCAAGCAAACTGAAGATTTGCTGGAAACACCATTTTAGGACAGAATATTTTCTAAGTGTTGCCAGCTATTACACATACCTTCTTTCCTGTGATTTTTGCTGTCAAGTGATAATGTGAGATGCAGAAGTGACCTAATTTCTGGGATGGTTAAATTTGAACGAGAAGCTTGTGACCTCACTTGAAGAATAAGTGAAAAATATTTTCTTTGTGAAAATTCAGTCTACATTTTCAACTGCAGCATGGTTTTCTTGGCTTAATAGTGGACTAGTGTTTGGAAGGTTATACTTTTAACAGTATATTTGAAATGAAAAATCAGAAAACTTTCTCAGATGTATATAATTGTGTTATGAATAATAATCTTAAGAACTCCTTAGAGCTGAATAAGGTACTTTAAATATTTTCAGATAAACTAAAAATATCTAGAACTGCAAAGCTGTTTGTACATTTGAACATTTTGCTTGCCCAGGTAAATTTTAGAATTAACATTCTGCATCTAACTGAAGCACAGTCAGACCACACTGTACTTGCCTGTATCTAGATAGAATTTGGCTCTGAAGTTTAATGTAATTGTGTAGAGTCACTCACTGAAATTTTAGGTAGTTGTTTCCTACTCACCATAGTCCCCTCCCAGTAGTTGAACTCACAGTAACATTTTAGAGGAAATAAATTACTGCCCTTTTCCAATTACAAGCTAGTTGTCCTCATAGTAGTGCTGCTTGATCAACGTTCAAGCACTTCTGTTGGTTCTCCGTGGCAAAATGCTGTTTGGTAATGGGCTTAATGGAGCGTGACTTCAAATCAAATGCAGCCATGCTCATGAGATTCCCGGAGGAAAACCTATGCATGTGCGCTGTTCTAATGAGCTGTGCCAGGGGGGTGGATAGGCAGGTGTTAGAAGAGAACAAGTTTAAATTACAGCTCTACAGCTTGGAGCCAGGCTGATGTGATTGCACGTTTACTGTTTGCGTGCACAAAGGTGAGTGATGTCTGCCTTTACAGTGTGGCGGTAGAATGAATATTAGGCCCTTCATGGCTTTATTGTTCAGGGTGTATAATATGCTTTTATAAAAATGTAGAGTCTTACAGCAATATGAAAAAGATCCTGAATCTAAATCTATTTATCTATTGCATACCTAAAGCTTGCAGTGAGCTGCTAACTCCATCGCTAGATCGAAAACCAAATAGTTTTGTAGCAGTGAGTGTAACTACACCTCCTCAGGCATTCTGGACGAAGCATGCGCAGACAGAAATTATTGAGGTAAGTGGTGAGGTACCCCTGGATTAGATTTAAAATTGGAGCTAAAACAAGAAGCGTTTCTTCCTGACAAATATAATCTAGCATTAATTTATGTATTTTTTGTTTATGATTACAGGGAACAAGTAATCCTATCTTTCTAAGCAGCATTGCCTTTTTCCAAGACTCTCTTATCAATCAAATGACACAAATCAAACTCTCCGTGTACGACGTCAAAGATAGATCTCAGGGAACAGTAAGTTTTCTTTATTCTGTTGCCTCCCCAGTCAGTGTGGAGCAAGGAAATGAGAGGCAAGGAGATAAAACTAATAACTTTTGTGGAAGAAAGCAAAGGGATAGCAGCATCTACCCTAGAGAAAGCAACATGGGTAGGGGAAGGAGGAACAAATGCTGCAAGATGGACTTGGCAGAGTAGGGAGCATTGCCAGTTTTCTCAAATAAGGCTTGTTGGCAGCAAGTTTGGGAACCACTGATTTAAATTAAGAGGTTCTGTCACTTGTTCTCTTCTGTTGTGGACCTCTTTACTAAACTAGGTAACAAATGGGATCCACTACCCCTAACTGAGGCCTCTAACCTGTGCCAAAATGTTGGGTCCATGATGAAACAGTCCTTATAAACGGAGCTGCTAAGTTCCATGTGTAGTAGGCACAGCCTGGTGGAAGTTTTCCACAGGGAGCAATCATATCTGTCTAAGTTTAGGAACTTTAGAAGTCTGTTTCGGGACCTTAGAAGTCTACTTCTCTCACTGCTTAAAATTTAAATGCAAGCTGGTGACAAAGTCAGGCAGATTAGATTTTACCAGAGGCTGCTACCGGCCACTAATCCATGTTGTGAGAAACGGAAGGAGGAGAAAACAAAAGTCCCCTGGAGTCCTGGGGGCTTCTGTAGTATTTTTGCAGAGGATCACAAATTATAAGATACAACTTGCTATTAAAGGTTTTTAATCCAAAATAATAAAAAAAAAATCATAATTTCAGTGTCCAAAACTTAATTTAGTAAAAAATGGGCCTACACTAAAGCCACCTTTTTCTCAGCAGGGACACGAGTTCAAATTCAAGGTGAAAAACATCAGAGGAAACTTAACTGTTTTGGAGCACTTTCTAATTCATTATGAAAAATGTTTTTTTGTTGTCTGAAAGACACTTATTACTACCAGTATCTAGAATTCCACAATACTAAAAATTTGTGAGTGTTTTTACAAAACAGGAGATTGTTTCTGAATAGAAGGTGGCTTTCTGGAGAGGATCCATGTACTTGGCTTCCTGACACAGAGATTCTCTGAGCTATTTTGCCCAGATAATTTTTTCACATTGCTCTCAGAAATCCCCCTGCTCTCATCCTGTGGTGATTTTGTTCAGGTATAAGATTTATTGCCTCACTGAAAAAAGTCCCAAGTGCCAGCTCTCCCAGGTAACTGCTTGGATCCGTGGGCAATTCACTCTGCACTGTTGCCCAAATTGCTGTTTCAGGTCGCACATGCCTGCTTTTCCCATGGCTTTCTCAGGGGTAGCAGGGCATCTCTGTAGAGTCCATCATGGGAAGGCTCTGGGGAAAAAGGAATACATCCTGAGGAGGTGCATTTTTCAGGAGGAGCCAAGTTTGGGTCAGGGAGAGACTATGAAGTGACAACCTAGTCAGTCTGAGTCCCATTCAGTCATTGCTTTCAGTGTTCCTGTATTGCTGGGCCTAAGCTTGAATATATTGAGGTGCCTCCTCTCAAATCCTAGAGAAAGAAAAGGGCTTATTGTCCTCTGGCAGAAAAAGGATTTTTGATAAATTACCAAATGTATTAAATTTTAAAGGGGCTTAATATGCATGGGCATATGTAATGATATTTTTGTTCTCAGACTTTTGTGCATAATAATTGTATTTTGGGCTTTGGTGCTGTGGACAAAGCCTTTGTTCATTGTAAAGGGAAATAAATACAATTTCAGTACTCATCTTCTTCCAGATGTATTTGTTGGGTTCTGGGATGTTCACTGTAAAAGAACTTCTTCAGGAGAAGAATCACAGGTTGCACTTAACACTAAGGTTTGTACTGTTCTCCTCCGTTTAGGAATTAACAGTCTTAATTCTTGAAAGCATGCTTAAGATGTGATGAAAGCTGTCCATGAGATGTGATTAAAACTTTTTATTTGTTTGTTTGTTTGTTTGTTTGTTAAATTCCAGGCCACTATTAAGGGAAAACTATTTTATATTGCATGATAATTAAAACATGTAGGACAAGACTGTGGTGAATAACATTAGACATTGGTTCTAGTTACAAGTCAAGAAAGTATTATCAAAACCAATTTAATTTTTGTGCATTTCATCCTATCACCTCAGTGTATGTGTCTGTGGAGATTGGCAAAATAGAGTGTTTTCAACTGTGCTGATGTATAGAGAGCCTGTGATGGGGAGAATGAAACCCATCAAAACAGAGGCTTGTCTTAGCTGTTTGGAATACCTTGGCTTAGATAAATCTTGGCTCTATTTACTATTTCAATGCCTACCTGTTCCTAAATTGTGTATTTGTTGCTAAATAGCCTATTTATCAATATAATGCACTAGGAATAGGAGGAATCACATTACAGCAACATTGATCGATGTAAGTTTCTAGTTTAATTCATATTGGAAACTTCCATGGAAGGAACGTGACTCAGGAGGGAATGAAAAAGGGGGTGTGAGTCTAATACCAATCCTTAAGGTAGTAGTTCTAATCATAGGAACCAAACCACACTTGTGAAAGCCAGTGTGGAACTAAGTTAAGTGCAAGGTTGGGGAAGAATGAAGAAAACAAAGTGAGATTAAGAAAAGAGAGCTCTGATGTTTAAATGCACATTGTAGTAGTGTGTGTTGAAAGTAGGAGAGGCATCCCCATCAGAGAAGGCAAGGGGAAGCCAGTTGAAGGGGGGGAGCATAATCAGAGAGACTGAGGATGATGGTGTTGGTAGTATCGGCATAATCAGCACTAGAAGCAGTGACTGTGATAAACTTGCAGAAATTTCTTAGGCCCGACACAACTGAAAAAACATGGGCAAAGCTTCTCATGCTAAGAGAAGAGATGGGTGAAGTTTTCGGCTTTTCCACAATATATTGTAAAGAAAGAATTGACATGATTTAACAGGGGGGAGCAGTTGAGGGAAATGAGTCAGAAAAGACACCAAAAGTACGACGATGATGGGTAAAATAGTCTAACTTATCATAGGTGTGAAGATGAGGGTGTTTTGAGGGAGATGAAAAAGAGGAGGAATGTGATGGCAGGAGTTTCATGGTTTTGTTAGACGTGGTTACTCTGTTAGGTTTATTCTTTCACAACTAAGTTGAAAATGGACTTTATTAAACTCTCTTGTTTTGATATAACATGTATTCTCATTATCAGAGCAAAGTATGTGAATACATGCATGTCTTCTCATTGTCACGTTACCCCTCAGATGAATAAGCTGGATGCTGAGCAATGTCTATAAACATGCTGCATGACTTGGATACTTAAACCTTTTCTTGTAGTCATCTTGTGTACTTATTTCTTTTGCCTCACCAGTAGTGTCTGTTCCAGAGACTTTTTTTTTTCTTAGTTGTCCCAGCATACTTTTACATGTAAACAACAATTTTAAAATGCCATTTAGAATCTATCTTAAAATAATAAGGTCGCTGCCAAAATTACTGTGTGTCATGGGTGAGACAGAATAAATGACAGTGTGGTAGGTCTGGGTACTGGTGTGTATTTTAAAACCAGCAAGATCAGAGCTTTTACCCCACTTGATTCTCTGTCTCTGACTCACTCCCTGCTCAGTCATGCGTTCATGTGGTCTCAGCTTCCCTCCCCAGCAAGGAGACGGCTGCTAGTCTGGGAAGGTGGGACAGAAAGTTGTGTCGGTTTGTGCTGTGCAGCTCCTCAGCTGTTAGTGACCTGTCTCAGCTGTTAGTGGCCAGGTCCCTGGGGGTCCCCAGCATTTGTTTCCACACACCTCCCTGATCTCCAGGATCTTTCTCCACCTCAGGGATCTTTCCTCCATTGACAGTCTTCACCTTCTTCTCTAGACCACTTCTTTTCAGGATCCCTTTTTTTAGCATCAGCTTTTCTTTCTGGAATGTGAGGCCCTCGGTTTTCCCAATCTAAATAGTCTATCTGCAGAAGCACAAGATGTGATCAGCCTCCTAACTGGTGCCTTGACTGACTTCTCTATTAAGTGGAAGATTTGGGATGTGCTACTTCTGTTTAGTCCACCTATTACTGGTTGCATCTGTACCAGTTGGAGCTAGCAAGTAGCAGGCTTCTGACTGAGAGTTAAAAAGTTCAGTTTCAGACGTTCGCGCGCACAGGCACACACCCACATGTGCACGTACATCCAGTTATCTGCTCCCTGTTCACGTTCACAATTTAAGCTGCCTTTGCCTACAACAGGCTAACTGTAAAATCTGAACTCTTTCTGGTTTCACAGTACTAGTGAAACACATGCATGGTTTAAGGTTACCTTCAATTAGGAGGTCTGTATGGCATCCCTGCAGAAAGAGGGGAGCGTTTTCCTGTTGGAATAACGCATTATAAAATTAAGTAAAATGAAGTTGAAAAGCTTCCTATTTGAAATGTTCATTAAGTTTGAAGATTAATAGCCTTTTATAAGTGTTCCCTTGTTGATAAACAGGTCCACCTCCAAAAAAATCTCAACGCAGAGTGTTTGTTGCAGGTCGGCTGAAAGTGACCGCGTAGGTAACATTACAGTTATTGGATGGCAAATGGAGGAAAAAACTGACCAAAGGCCTCCAGTGACAAGGTCACCTGATACAATTAATGGAAGGGTGAGTATGAGCATTGTATCAGCTTCAGAAAGAGGGAGATTGTTTGCTAGTGTTGAAATAAGTTGAGATCTGCTGTCAACTTTCCCATCCATCTTGGTATTTAGTAGTGCTCTACAATTTCAGAATACTGTAAAAAGCAGTCTAATGGTGATGAAGCAGTTTTGTATTTTGCAGAGCTCTTGATGCTAATGTTTGTTAAAAGTCTTGGGAAAAATTTTAGTTTACAGTGATTAAGCTTTAGCTTCAAGTGCTCATGCCTTTCATCAGAGTAGGCTTGTGGTACTGTACGTTGGTGCACTTGGTGCACTGATAACCAGTTTCACAAAGATGTGATAGTGCACACCTGTGAACTGGAAGGTGGCATCAAGCAAAGCTGTGGTAGGGATGCTGAGGGAATTTCCGGAATTTTCACAGGCAACTTTTTAAAAAGAAATACCTTAAAAGATTTTAATAAAACAGGTTACTTGAATACTGGCTTATTATTTGTTTTTCATGATCCCCAAATATTTGTCTGAGAGCAGATATTTATAGTGCTTTCTCAGCCTAGACATCTGTCTAATTCGGTAAACCTTGTGTTCTGAATATCCTGCTGATAATTGCACTCATGTCTGTGTATCACAGTCATAATGTGGATTAGTATTTCTTTGTATCCGGCCAGACCTGTAGTTGGCACATACTGCTGCAGTACCTTTAAGAGCTCTGGAGCTGTTCTCACATAAAGTAGTGGAAGGGCTGGGTGAAAATTTTTACAGCAGTTTGAACTGAGCAGTAGAAGTAAATAGGAGTGCTTAGATTGGAGAGTTTTAGTGGATTCATTTCAGCCTGCATTATTTTTTGTCCACAGTAAACATATTTGAAATTTTTATTTTAAACATGCATTGTGCTGAATATTCCTTTCAAGTGTGTATAACAAGGTCATCACTTGCCCTGGCACCAAAGTTTTTCTTTATGATTTGGGTTTTTTTGTTTTTGTTTAGACTGTGTTACCAGTTGATGAAAGTTTAACAGAATCTTTAGGAATCAGATCCAAATATGCTTCATTACGGAAAGATGCACTACTGAAATCTGGTAAGCTGCTGTGGGCTGTAGCACGTAAGCTTTGGGCATCATTAAAAGCTAATCTCTTGCCGTCTGCCTGTGGCCCCAGGGCGTTGAAGCAGATGTTTCATTTGAATAGGAACAGGCTGCTGATTGAGCAGCCTTCTGAGGGTCATACAAGAATAAATTATTTTATCATCCGTATAGTAAAAACAGCAGAAGCAAACTTTTGTCATTAAGTTGACTATAGTATAAAATTTTCCATGCAATTTGCTAGTCTATTCCAAAGCAATCATTGCGGGGTGAGGAGATGGACAGAGGAAAGCAGTGCCTTTAAAAAAAATTTCTTCAAGAATGATTAGTTTTCCAGCAAATTATTGCATGAGAGGAAAATGCACAGTACATAAAAAAAAAGTACTTCAGAAGTTGAATATGTATTTTATTTCCTTACCGGTGTTTTAAATCATTTGGAGGCTTTTTCTGCAAACACTGCGAGAATGCTCATTGCAGAATGACCATGCTTGGAAAAGCTAGACTGATGCCTGGTTAAACCAGATCTTTATGGCAGTGTGTTACAGCACATTAATGAATTGAAGCCATTTACTTTAAAAAAAGGAGAGAATTTGTACACTTTTAACTCAAACCCTATGCTGAAATAACATGATTGTAATTCTTTAGTGTTTGGTGGCGCCATTTGCCGAATGTACCGCTTCCCAACCACTGATGGAAACCACTTGAGAATCTTGGAGCAGATGGCTGAGAGTGTCCTGTCGCTGCACATCCCTAGGCAATTCGTAAAGCTTCTATTGGAAGAAGATGCAGCAAGGTGAGTTTGGACTGGTTTGCATGTGCAGTTATTACAGCAGGGATATGGCTGTTATTGAGTTACCAAGGAATATGTCTGTGTTAATGCACAGAGGCACTGAAGAAAAAATAGCAAAAGCAGCAACTTGCTGACTGTACAGTTAGAGTGAATGAGATTTCATGTCAGAGTGTAGAGTTTGGGCTTGAGTGTATGGTAATGTGAACATACGGAGGTTAGGATGTAGAGAATTGTTGGCAGAGTGAACACAGGATCATACCGCACTTATCTGCACTTAGGGGTTATCTGTTCCTCTCACAAAGGTATCGATAAGGCCGCAGAATATATTATTCCATAGTCATGTGACTTTATGATGACCAGCATGTTAGAATACATACTCTTTTTATATATGTAATCACTTATATACTTCAATACACCTTGTTTTTAAATATAGTTTATTTTTAATATAAAGAGAAAAATGAATTTTAATTAAACATAAAACATATCTTAATGTTTCATGAGTGGGGGGAAGTCTGAATAAATGATACAGCATAAATGAAAGAGTAATAACTCCGGCTACTGAGAATTTTGAGAAAGGAGCAGAGACTACACAGAAACCAGCTGAGGAGGAATGGATAATTAGGGTAGCAGACAGAGAAGAAAAATCAGAATCACTTTGAAGGTGAACTTTGAAAAAGTCAGTTGACTTCTGTGCTATGAAAGCAAAGCAAAGATAGACGACAGAAGTACTGACTCCTCTCAGTGAGTTAAGAGATGGCTTTGAGAGTCAGAAGAGTAGTTTTGAATGGAAAACAAACAAATTAAAAGTAATTAAAATGAGACCCTGTAGGACAGTAGTGACTTTTTCTCATTTTAGGAGGTGGGAGGGAGAAGGAAATCTGTTGAGCATTTTGTAGGTTTATTCTGTATTTACTTCTTTGTGAAGCAATTAAGTCTCTTCCAGGCAACATACCCATTTATGACTTTTACTTCCCTGCATTTGTAGGCTGTGGTTTGCAAACATAATGTTTGTGTATTTTTTATAAAAGCCAAGGTTGGGATGGTAAAAGAATTTTAGCTGTATTTCTGAGTATTGGGGTTTTATTTTGGCTGTGTTTGAATCCATTCCTAGAGGCCTAATTGAGTCTAAAACTAAAACTATCTAGTGCTCTCCATATCCTATATTAATACATGTCAATTCTTTTGGGATATTGTGAAACAAAATCATGTGTTAATCCATATAAGCAGGCAGAATTAGTCTATGGTGTTTTCAAGATTTTCATGTTTTGCAAAAATTATAAATTCTCACAAGAAGGCAGGAGCGAATTTTTATAATGTATGGAAAAACTAATGCGTGACATGACTGTTTGAGTTTCCAAAGTTCACATTGATTTTTTTTTTCTGCTGTTGACTTTTGGGTTTTAGTGACGTGCACTTAGTAAGAGTAGTCAGATTGTAGATTCTAGAGAATGAATGCTGTATCTTGCATAGTTGTCCTGCTACAACCTTGTTGGAGGAGGCTGGGGATATGCCATTACACATTTAGACATGGGTTATTCATAGTTTGTTTTATATCCTTGCTTTTCTACAGCTTTCCTCACAGTACGTTTAAAAGCACCTATTCATTATGAGGTACAGCCATAATATTGTAAAGAGTTGGCGGGCTTACCCATGAGGTGCCACCTGTGATGGATGTAGTTTAAGGACTTGATGATAGTAAGAGGAGAATTTAGGGTGAATGGGGAAAAAAGATGTGGCTTCCTGTAAGACCGTGGGCAGTGAAGTTTCTTAAGGCGTTAGCCATGAAATGTGACTGCTCAAAGGCTCTTGCTAAAATCATATAGAGATTGATGGATGCATATTGTACACAGTTGTGGGTTAATAACAGCCTAGGTGATTGCTAATACAACTTTGTATGCTCTGAATTGCATGACTCAAAGGTTAATAATGACTTTTGTGTAATTAGCAAGAAAGACTCCCTTCTCTCTGTTCAGTTGAGGTGACCCTCAATGCAGAATTCTTTTCTGTCAGTGCTTTTATATTTCTAATGAATTAATATTTTTTTAAGGTGGGTTACTGTCATGTTCATTTTGAATTAGTGCCCTATTTTGTTACAGTGTGGGAAATAGCACAATCACACTTTGTATTCATAGGATCTCTCAGATGTGGCCAAGCTCCTTTTTTCCACTCTCTGTGCTGCAGCCCAGAGGAATGCCAGACAGCTACACAAGCACAGCTGCTTCTGTCTTAACGTCCTGGTGACTTTTAAAATGTCCTTGGATTATCACAACTGCTGTCTCTCACATAAAGCCCCTCTGGGCCAGAGCATTTTGAAAGGAAACATCTAACCGGGGGGATATTTTGACTACCTAATTATTTATGGCATGCACATCCCCTGCTGCCTTAGCCCTATGGGACAAACAGGTAAACTTGAAGTGTTAAGCTGTGAATTTACTTCAGGAAGACCTGGGCTCAAATGCATGGCTTGTTTTGAGCAGGGAGCTTAACAAGGTGGCCATAATAGCATCTTATCCAGAAGCAGTTTACAAGATGAAACTGAAGTGTCTTTTTCCAAGTCACTGATAAATATAGCTTACGCTGTTGCCTATTGGCAAATCAGTATGGTGTTTTTCTTGGAAATTTGCTTCCTTTTGATAAGATCCTAAATACTGTGGAGTGGAAATTGTTTTGTGAAATGCTCTCTTAATTTATATGCAAAAAATTGATTAAAACTATGGTTAGGGATATTGAGAGAACTGCAAAAAGAACAACTGGATCCTTTTGACAGATGATTGTTCTACCTTTTCTGGGGTAATGTGCTGTTGAATTGTGTCTGGTGTTGACTTGTTTACTTTTTCCCTTCTTCCTTTATTCTAAATAATATCTTAATCCAAAAAGACAGTAATACAAGCATGACATGAAATACATGGAATATTTTCTGAGCAACACTGCTAGGGAACAGTATGTAACACAAGATTGCCATGTGGGACCGAAAACCTAGCAGTCAGGGTGCAGTAGGAAAGCCAGGGCTTTTCCTGTTCATATCTAGGGGTACCCAGTGGTACTTTATTCCACCTACAGTGAAACTCGAGTGCCTAAAATCCAGAATCTCGGATGAAGGTTTTGTTGGCTCATTTTTTCTCTCTCCAAACCCTTATCAATGCTTATGCTTCTTAGACCCTTCCTGCCTGGCCTTGAAAAGTGTTGCGTAGATACCTGGCCAATGCAGACACTCGTGGTACCTAGTGTCAGATAGGTGATAATCTCTCACCTAAGTTCTGTCACAGTTTTTTAATTTGACCGTCACAGTGATTTAATTTGAGAGCCACCAAAGTTCAGCAGAGTAGCCTAAAAAGGTCCTCATTATCCCAAGTCACCTGACATGATGACAGTGCCTGTCATTTTCAAATCATCATATAGTTTGGGAGCTTCTACAGAAAGGTGGGAAGCTTTGGTTTTGACCAACACCTGAGGCTCCTGGGGGGAACACAGTGTATTCTGCCTGTGAGGAAGCTGTGTACCTTGGGGTAGAGCTCAACAGCTGTGCTTTGGAGCGTGTGTTTGGAAGCATTCCCAGTCCGGTGTCTAGGTTAGACCCCAGTGAATTGAGAATGTGTGAGCCGAAGATGGTGCTACATTGATACAAAGGAAAACTCATTCTTCAAGTGGACAATGGAGCTAAACACCTCTCTTTTTTCCTTTTTTTTTTTTTTTTTTTTTTTTCTTTTTCCCTAGGGTTTGTGAACTAGAAGAATTGGGAGAACTGTCTCCTTGTTGGGAAAGCCTTCGTCGACAAATAGTTACTCAGTACCAAACAATTATTTTAACTTATCAGGAAAATCTGACTGACCTGCACCAATATAAAGGTGATTTCTTTTTCATAATAATGTGATACTTTTCAGCCGTGATTGTTAGTGCTTCTCTGAAATTGGGAACCCAGAATGTTTTAGTTTGATGAGTAAAAAGTACTATTTTTGGATTTCTTTTCTTTATTAACATTTATTATCAGTTTGCCAATGATTTGGGAATATTTGTCTGCTTTATTCATTTTCTTATTTTACCCTGAAAGTAGAGAACAATAACAAACAGTAACAGAAAGATATATCTTTTTTTTTTCTCTGCTTTACTTTCAGCATGTAGCAAATGATGAATGAAACTCCTTGAATATTTTAGCATAAGCATAAGCAGAGGGGTTTTATGCTTATTTTTCTCCTGTATTTCTCAGGTCCTTCATTTAAAGCCAGTAGCTTGAAAGCTGATAAAAAATTAGAGTTTGTTCCTACGAATTTACATATACAGAGAATGAGAGTCCAGGATGATGGAGGATCAGGTATTTGTTTCTTTCTCTCTTTCTTCACCTTATTCTGTTACTTTTTTCCCCATTTTTTGATTTCCATCCTCAACCATATAGCCAAGTTTCTACAAACTACTGCTCTGCAGTACTAGTGCTACTTGCCATTTGTGTAGCACCTTCTGCCCTTGGATTCCAAATCTCTCTGCAAAAGAAGAGGTGTAAATAGAATTATCACTGTTCTACAGGTGGCAAAACTAAGTTCTGGAGTTAATTGTACCCTAGGTGACACAAGTCAGTCTTTGTACTAGGGAATATGTTGGACTGAGCTGCTGTGTCCCTTCCAGTCATTTTGGATTGTAGCAGAATAGCAAAGGTTCTGTCTGTTGTTTGTTTTTAAGCTTGTGTGCTTTTTCTCTGGAACCATCATGTACAGTTAAGCAAAATCACACCAGTTTGTTCACGTCGAGCTTGTTTCTTCATAAATAACCTAGGTTTTCCCTTCCTTTAACAGTAATTCCCACTAACCATGGACACACACTTGTCCCATGTATCCATGTGAGGGATTCCGGTAATGGCAGGTTTTGTGTAAAGACCAGTGTTCAAGGCTTCTTTTTCACTGTCAGTCTTCTAGATTAAGAAACAGAGGACCTGCATTCAAGTGTGGTTCTTTCACCTTAAAAGTGCTTGACAGATTTCCAGGGCCTCTAAAACAACTGAGTTTTCCATCTCCTTCAAAACATTGGCACAAAGTTTTACAAAAATTACTTTCAGAGTAGCTTTTGAATTTCCACAGTTGTTTGTCCACAGTACAGATGACAGGCTTTCATTTGTAAGTCCTTTTTGTCCATCACAGATCAGAACTACGACATAGTCACTATAGGAGCACCAGCAGCTCATTGTCAAGGCTTTAAATCAGGTGGCTTGCGGAAAAAGCTGCATAAATTTGAAGAGGCAAAGAAACAGTAAGTAGAAATGTTGTTGTCAGCTGTTATTGTGCCTTTTCCTCCTGGTCCATGCCCAGTGATCTGGAAAATCATTCCATTCTCTGTTTTTGTTGCACTTCATTCAATAGTTCTACTATACAATGTGAAGATTATTCCATGGGTTTTTTTTTTCCCAAAGGTGGGGAAAAACAGTTTCCCCTTTTATTACCATATTGGTTTGTTTACTGATGGGCCCTTTCTAATAGTCTCTTTAGTGAAAACTTTAATTTTCCTGAATATTGTTGGTTCATTTAGTTGAGCTATTTTAGGTGTTTGGTTTAGGTTCTGCCTAATTGTGGATTAGAAAATTTGTCTGTAGAACCTCCTCAGCTGCACTACATCATGCTTTCAACCCATTATTTTCAGGAGACTTTCACCCCTTTCAAAGCTTCAAGGTCTTGTTGCTGAACTCTCTTCAGTACAGAACAGCTGTGACTGATAGGCAAATTCTTTGTTGACAACTTGGGTTTAGATCTGGGACTATTGCTGGAGGCTTTTCTGTATTGCCTCAAGGTTTATGCGCAGATTAGGCTTCTGCATCTGGCCTCGCTCTCCTCTACAAGCAGGATACTTGACCTCCACAGTCCTGTCTTCAGGGACTGTCTAGTGACCTCTCTGGAAGTGCAACCATATATACCAGAGGAAGGGGCAGAAATTGGGAAGATCACATATGCTAAAGGAAGAGACCTGCACGGCACCCACTCCAGCTCCCAAGGAAGAGATAATGCTGTCTGGGTCTGCATTACTTCTGCTGCATTGTGGAGAGTTTAAGGAACAATGAGAGCAGCAGGACAAGGAGTCATTGCAGCCAGGGAAAAGGAGACCTTGATAATGCCCTTCCAAAGAAAGGATTTGTAGGATTTGGAGCTGATGGGAGGAGAGAGTGACGTGGGAACCAGGCTCTGCCAACTGCAGAATTAGTTTTGGCAGTGGAGAAGTGAATAGCAGCATCCTGTGAACATCAGTCAGATATGTACTGATAAAAAGATTGGTGCAAAAATATGGCCAGTGTAATTATTTCTGACTTACGGAGTGCACTAGGATGGGACTAGAGGAAACTGTAAACCTGCAAACACTGGCATGCTAGGCTAACCCTTCCTGTTCTTTTGATACCACTATTGCTTTCTGAAATAACCTCCTCCTGTCAGCTTAGCTACTGAAGTGGGCCTCACTCCTGCAGTATCTAAGTTCCCGTGTCCTTCAGTTTTGGTTTGGGTCCCCCCCCCCAATAATTAAGCTGATCAGAGAGCTTAATTTCTATTCAGTACTTTTCCTCTAAGCTTTACAGAGCTGTTATTTCTGGGTCCCTGAAAATGACACGTTCAATGTTTGAAGAATAACTTGCCTTTCAAGTACTTCTATATTATCATAAAAGCCAGTATAGTAGAACTGAGATCCATCCCCTCAGTTTCACTGTTACACAGATATTGTTCAGTTCTTTCTCCTTTCATTGGCAAAACTGTGCTTGGTGCATCCACAACGTTTCCCCAGAACAACACATGGGCATCTGGCAATCTGTGTTTTTTTGCTTACAAGTTTAATCGTTATGTAGCCGCCGTGTGGAAAAGATGACTAAGATAAGTTATTTCCCCAAACATCCTTTGTTTTGTTTTCTGCTTTTGGTATTTGCTAACAATCTGCTAATTTTATTTTGGTTTTTTGTTTTTTTTAGCAGTTATGAGGAGTGTTGGTGAGTTTTCTGTTTCTGAGAGTTTTGTAGAGAGGGTTTCTGTTCTTTGGGTTGTTTTATTTTTCTTTTCTTTCTTTTCTTTGGCAAAGATCTGGTGTGTTTTAAAGTGTGCAGGGCTTTTTAATGTCATGCATCATGGCATCCCTAATTGTGCTGTAAGTAATTGTAGCTGCTTTGTAGAACATGATGTGTGAATGAATTTCATTTCATCTGCAATGTTTGTTTGTAATGAACAGCTAGCTTCCTGGCTCTCTCTGATCATAAGAGGTTAGAAAACTGAAGATCAGAACACAAGAATTTTATATCTTTTCCTGTTATTTCCAGTGAAAACTGCCTGGAGAGAGATGTGTTCTGCCAGAGGTGGAAGATAATTAAGATAACTCCACGTATTTTTAAATATTTATGGTGATTGGGCATGGTTTATATTTTTGTTTATTTTTCTTCATGTTGTGGTGCTCAGTGCTAGGAAAGGAAACATTACTTGATGGTTCAACAGCGCAGAAGTTCTGCTCTAAATTACTTATATTAAAGGTTGAACCCCTAATTCACTGAGAGTTTAAAGCCGTGTTACAGTTTGCTGATATAGTACAAGGAGAGCTGTTCATTTGAAAAAAACAATTGCAGGTTGGAAAGTAAATATATGTGAACTTTACATCATAAATTTTCCCCACGATCATCCCAGCAAATGTTTGTGATTAAAAATGTAATAATTCTAAATCAGATCTCAATATGCTGCATGGCCTTTCCTGCCAAATACGTCTTTATGCATGTTAACCACACTGTCGTGGAAAGAAATTGCTCAGAGGAATTGTCACTAAGATCACCGGTCAACAGAGAGCACAAACCATGTACAGGGAAAGTCCTAAAAGCTGAGATTAATTTGCTTATGGCGTAGCAGTACTGGGGAGTGGTTGTTCTCTGCTCCACTCAGGTGGGTGACCAGAGGGACACAAATAAGGAAACTCTTTCAAGAATCACTTCTGCGTTATATCCTTTGAAAACAAATCCCCCATCTTTTCTTGTAATGGAGCTCAGACAGATACTGGGATTAAGCTCCCCCCTTGCCTTAATATCAGTTAAGGGACAAGAACTGGTATTTGTGGCAAAGATTTTAAAGCATGCGCCATGCAACCCTCCTGTCTTACCTCACAGACACGCTGCAGAAATTAACAGCATTGCCCTAGAGGTAGCAGAGGAATTCACACTCCTCAGAGTGTGCCTGGAAAAGAAAATCCTCCCTGTGTAGTCTCTCAGCAGAGCTGTGTCCATCGAACAGTGCTGAGATTGGCGCAAACAGTAGGTTCTTCTATGCTGTTACTATGCTGAAACCATTCATGACTGGAAAAAATTAATAAAATTAAATACTATACTATTGGTGTCACATCATGAATGGGCATCACACTCGTCACAGCTGGAGCTGATGTAAAGACCTGCTGTTTGTATAGATTTCCTACTAGGATGAAGAAAACAGCATATTGCCTGGCAAAGGGAGTAGTGATGGGTTGGTTCCAAATAGTTAACTAAGAGCACAACTTCAGCTTAAAGTAATTTTCTAAGCTAACAGGCAGCTTTTTTGAATGGCTCTTCTTAGGTAGGATTAAATCACCCTTTAGAAGTACTGTTCTCTCCCCAGTGGTTACAGAGGGAGTCGAAACATCTGTCTTGGACTAGATAAGCAACTACTGTAGACATCTAAACTTAGAGGACATAAACTGTTCTCCTCCATTGCCAAGTAAGCAGTCTTAGTGGAGCTGCAGCATCCCAATATAAAGATATGTTTTATTGGTATAGTTTATTTCCCTTACTGTTTGGAAAAGGCCAAATTTGGTATTGCTTTATATTGTTACAGCTGAGTTTATAATATGGAGAGTTGTATCACATCCCTAGTTTAGTAAGTCCTTGGATTAGTCTGGAGATATACTTTGTTTTTATATATCATAAGATTGCTTTTGCTGGTGTAACTTGAATGAGGCCTGCAATAGAGGAAAGGATATATAAGCAGAAGGATTTTTTGTTAATACCGCAGTGTTTGCATTATGGATCTGGGTGGCATTCCTGTGTTAGAAGGAGTGCAGATTTTCTCTTCACGGTGCTAGTAGCTGTTTGATAAAACAGGTTTGTAAATCAGGCCTCAGTGAAGTGTCTGTGTCGTAAAAGAGGGAGAGTGGGGCAAGCTGTCTCTGCAAACAGTGGTTCTGTATCTGATGGCAAAATCTATCACCCACATTCTCTTCAGCAAAACTGTCCCTCTGGTATACAAGCTCTGCCCACAGCCCCTTGGCATAAGGGATTAGTAAATCTGCATCTGAATGCTTTTAGTAAAGGCAGAGAAGGCTCTAGGATCACGTTCCTGCTGTGCAATTGCCCACTGGCCTTTCACTGTTGATTGCTAGCTTAGGTAAATTTTTGTTGTCTGCCATTAATTCCCCAGCATGCCACCGTAATGTGTGTTCCTCTAGACCAATTTTCCCCCTAAAATCAGTCTTTCTTTTTCAGCACTTCAACAAGTTCCCAGTCTATAATATACATCCCACAGGACATTGTTAGAGCAAAGGAAATTATTGCACAAATCAACACCCTGAAAACGCAAGTCAGTTACTATGCAGAAAGGCTCTCAAGAGCTGCCAAGGATAGATCAGCTAATGGCCTTGAAAGAACACTTGCCATCCTAGCAGACAAGGTAGGAGAATAATACATTTCCACACTGAAGCACAGTGTATTTTTTTTCTCTGTCTCTGTCTTTAGTAGGTTTTCTTGAAACATCTGTTTTACCTTGTTCAGTAGTGTATTGTAACGTGTACAGTCCTAAAGAAAAAGCAAAATCCAACTAGCCTTTAAAATTTGCTGCTTTTTATTTAGGTTGTCTCCTACTTATCACACTCTTGCCTTCCCCTCCTCTTGAGAGTGCAGTGGAGAGCCATGTCCTCTGATACCCTCTATTCGTTCATCATATTCCAGAAATCTGCATTCTTCACTTTCTTTTATACCCTTTTCTCCATATCCACCTGCTTTTTTTAATGTTCCTCTGAGTCATCTGCCAAGCAGCAGCAACTGGGCAAAACTTAAGTAAATGAAACAATTCTGTATTTTTCCACTGATGAAATAAGGAATGATGGTGATACAGCCTTTGCTTGAATTATAGTGATGTGAATCGGTTATTTCTTGATGGGCGCTAACAGAAACTGGACTGGACCCATAGCTGAACACAATCTTATTTACAGGGGCAAAAAAAAACAAATACAGTTTTACTGACCTCTTCTGTCCCTGAAGCAGATCTGAAGGTTGTAAATGGCAGTAGTGGCCAATCAGCTTGCCCTAAATTGTCCCAGTGGAGGGGATATGCATACGACTTTGTAGAGTGCAAAAAATAATGTGACCCCATGTAAATGCATTATTTATTAAAATATTCACTCTAAATGAGTACAGTGTGTATAACTGATCTGTGGGATTTTCCACAGCTGGACAACATGTATATATAACGTAGTAAGGACTTATTTGTTGTTTTCTTTTTTTAATAGACACACAGGCCAGACACTTTTCATATTCACATAACTTTTGAAATCCTTTAATACAGCACCACTAAATAAGACAGGGAACAAGTTGCATTGGTCATTGGGTTATATCTTCAGCCCTCCTCTTAAGTCTTGTTATGATTTCAGACAGAATGGTGGAGATTAAGCGTGATCTCTCTGGTGTGGCAACTATTGGGCAGGGTATAAAAATGTCTGCACATTGTTCTAAGCTTTCGTCAAATGGAAAGTGAAGTGCAGATAAAAGTGAATTGAACATTTCTTAGTGAAATTTTCAACAATCACAAGACTAATGTAGTAGTACAGACTTCGGAAATGTACCATTTGTGTTTTGGTATCCTATATTGCTTTCTAAGGCCATTCTGTAAAACAATTTTAAAAGCACCTTAGAGACTCCTAAACAATGGTTAGCTTCTTTTACAGAATCATAGTTCTTCTTTCTCCTTTCTGTGAAAGAATATAGCATAAATTGTGTATGGAGTAATGAAAAGTTCTTAAAATGTGGGGGGTTTATTGATTTTTAGACCCGGCAACTTGTCACGGTCTGTGACTGCAAGCTGTTGGCAAATTCAATACATGGACTGAATGCTGCAAGGCCAGACTACATAGCTTCAAAAGCATCTCCAACCTCTGGAGAAGGGGAGCAAGTGATGCTGAGGAACGATCAAGATACACTTGTGGCCAGATGGACAGGAAGAAATAGCCGATCTTCTCTGCAGGTGGATTGGCATGAAGAGGAGTGGGTACGTTTGCTTAGTGGAGTGATGAATATTTTCTTCTTTTTAGTTTTTGTTTGTTGTGTTCTTTTGTTTGTAAGCTCTGTAACTGCTCACCAGATATGCATAGGATGAGTATTTCAGAGGTATTGGTCAACTAGCAAAGACATTGCCTCTGTCCTATGCTCAGTTACTCCTTGGCATGGGGATACAAGCAGGCCTTCGTAAAATTTTCTGGATCTCCTAAATAGCGGAAATTGTTACAGTAGGTGCTTGGCTTTTCTGAATTCATACTTTGCATGTATTAGCTATACAATTCAGCCTTCCTGTTTTTTATTCTCATCTAAATATTCAGAACTTGTAGCCTATCTCTGTTTTGATTACGAACAGCATTTTAAAACTGTTTGCACGAAGTATGTAAATGGTCTCCCTTACCACATTGCCAATTGAAATGAGAACTGGGCTGTGTAAATTCTGTCATTGTGTAATATAAACAGAAGTTAATTAAATCTCAAAAATAGTCGAGATTAATTATAACAATTATTAATATTGTGAAATACCAATTTCAAAACGAGATCCAATTCATTTTGGAAATGGATCCTTGCTAGTTTTATTTGTTTTGTTATACTTCGACGTATAATCAAACTCACAGTAATGACATACAAATAAAGTCAATTCAGTTATTCAGATAGTAATACAATACAGTAATTTTTTCTGTTATTCACTGAGTTATATAGGAAAAAAGATGTGTGATTATATACAATTATTATGTTAAACATGAGTTTCAAGAATAAGCAATAGTTCTAACTGGAAATTGGAATAATAGTGCAGGAAGTGCACTTAAAATTGTTCAGCAAATTTACTTAGAAAATAGCTTTGCAATTTACCACACAAGTCATGTTGCTACATAGTGTTGACATGCTGGTATACATTATTTATATATCGAGAATTTGTGTGTGCACAAATGTAAACACAGTAGCCCAGAGGAAACTTTGCATGGGAATAGTGACTGGAATCACAGGAGGAAATATATTGCCAAGGGATTTGTTACCCAACGTCTCTTTTCTTTTTAAACTGAGAAAGAAATATTTTCTTTTAAGGAGAAAGTTTGGTTGAATGTTGACAAAAGTCTGGAGTGCATTATACAGAGAGTGGACAAACTTCTCCAGAAGGAGCGCTTGCAAAGTGACAGCTGTGAAGATGTTTTCCAGTGTGACATCAGCTGTACTAGCAAGAAAGGTAATCGGGACACTCGTGCCTACTGGATAAATCCAGAAGATTTAAATGAGACCTCATCATCCTCACCACCTTCATCATCCTCACCACCACCTTCATCCACACCATCTTGTGCATGCCATTCTCTCAGAAAGACAAGTGCGTATGCCAGACACTGCTTGTCACTGCTGCTCTCTTCCTGTGCGCTGGCATCATTCCTAAGCCTCCGTTACATCCTTCCATGTGTTTTTGGTTCAGCGGCAGTGTTAAGCACTGATGTCAGGCAGAAAGGGCTGGTGGTGTACTGGGAGCTGCTAAGCCCATTACTTATTTTGAAATCCTGATCCCATGGAAATCATTGCCAAATCCATTGATGACAGTGGCATTTGGTTTTCACGCTGGGTGTTTTAACCTGGTAAAACAGGTGTTTGGGTTAGCATATGTCAGACATCACCTCTGGTAGCTTTCCTGTTGGCTTTAGCTTCTTTGCAGCAACCAAAGCTTATTACAGTGAACCTCTATTAAAGATAAATAACACATGAGAGCAGTGCAGGCACCACTGCAATGCTAATGGTCCCAACTGGGCTGCCAAAGGCATAGGAGGGGAGCCAAGCCGTCCCATTAGACTGAGCTGAAATTGGATGAACCTACTGGAGTTAAAAGCAAATTTCAACCCAAGTTGTCAAAAGCTGTGGTGCTGAGGCACTCAATTAGTTGGAATTCTTGTAGCTGGAAGGTAGGAATTGGCAGTGCTAGCTCTCAGTGGAATAATCCTATCAAAATTTGAGGTAAAGTGGGTGCTGGATTGAATCCAGCATAATGCCATGAGCATGTGAATGAAAGATATCCTTATCAGTTTAGGTTGACAGTTTTGCAGCCGTGCATTAAATTTCAGAATTATTTCATTTACATATGTACTTATTTGACTTGGTCTTACGTTCTTTACATGTGGTCACTATGATTTGGCCACTTAATAGAGCAGGTGTGCCAAGTTAAGCTCTAGAAAGATTGATTTGTGTTTTCATTTCCTTTTTCCTGTTCTGTCTTATCGTCTGATGGCCCTTTGTCCCTTATGTGTGTCTGTGACTTCATGTCCATCCCATTGTTGATGTTGCAGTGGAAGGCAGTACCTTAAAAAAAAGAAAGCAAGAAGGAAGTTAAAATAAATGTTAATATATTTTTGTGTAGCTTTGTACATGTTACATTTGATTTGCTTAGTATCTTAAATGACCATGTTTTTCTAGATTAGACTGACATTTTTGTGTATTATAAAGGAATAGGGGAGTTGGCTCTTGTTTCAGAATGTGTTCTCTATTAATAATCTTTGACTAAATTTCTTCTACCAGTTTGATATCTTTAAATGTTTTTATTTGCTAGGTAGTTTACATGAAGTTTTTTGTGTATTTACATGAAAGTTTTATCAGTAAACTTCAGTGCACCTTCATATAAATGATTAAAAGTTGTGGATTTTTAATATTAAAAAGAATAGGAAAAATCTGTGGTGGGTGATATCAGAAGCTTTTCCCAAGACAATTGGATGCTGGAAGCATCTTAGATCAATCATTTTCTTTCATTTTCAGTCGATCTTTTCAATGTATTCTAGATCTTGACACTTATGCCATATAAAAGTGGAATTAACTGCACTTACCTATCAAAGAGTTTGTTTGTGGCAAGAGTTTCTGTAACCTTTCTCTGCTGTTCCTCCAAAATAGGAAAAATAATCTTTCCATTTGATCCACAAAACCTAGGACAGAAACATTAAATCAAGAAGTGTCACAACCTTTAAAGCTAAGGGGCTTGCTGCCATTGCCCAGTACTATCTAAGTGTAAGGACTAGATCTGAAGTCTGACTCTCAACCAATGTTGGGTGAATTTAACTTAAAAAATCCTGGACAGGGAATCCTGTTTCTTAGGTATCTGGTGCAAACATTGCTCATAGGTCCTAATGAGCAATTTGAATTGCACTTGGGAAGTTTATTGTAAGCCAGGGCAAGCCAAGTACTTGATCCCATTCTCATTGGCCATAGTTCCTAATTAATGGTCAGTATTTCTGACAGAAAAACAGGTTCAATACTACAAAAAAAAACTGGTCGTGCTGAAATCAGTGGGAATTTTTCCACTGAGTTACTTTCGTTGACTCCACACCAAACCTGCTCTGTTAATTCCCTTTCACTGTCACTTTCCACAGCTGATCATGGGAATAATTGAGGGACGAAGAAGATCCTGTCTCTAAGTTCAGAATCACAACATATTAAAGTTTTTCCTTGTCATGTATTGAAAGAACTAACACTTTTTCTGTTAGTAATTCTGAGTTTTGAATAAGTGACACTGAGCAGAGAGCGATCAGAAATTTTTTTGAAAGCAACACAAAAACCAGCAAACCAAGATAGTTCCAGAATTGGTAAGAGAGAGACAGTAGAATGTTACCGAAGGACTTCAGAGGATCTCTGTAGAAATTATGTTTGTGAAAGAAAATACTGCCTGAAATAGTAGAAGGGGGAGACTTAAGAAATTATTTTAAAATTTATTTTTGTTACAGGCTTAGGTATTCATTACTAAAATTGCATGGGGACATATAGCTTCTTTAATGATCATGATGAGTTTTAATTTACTGAGAGGTTTTTATGTTGGATTGTCTAGCTCAGCTGATTGTCCTAATGCATACAATTGAATTTGATATTTTCTGTTGTTATTTTCAAATTCATAATTCATGGACTAGTGAATCTAGATATAAACAACAGAAGTTTAAATCCTGTTAGCTTAATAAACAACCTTTCATAAATGCAAGACTTGCTATAACAGGGTGTATATTATCTTTTTACTGTTTGCATTTTACTGCAGTGTATTTCCATCTGACAGCTTGTTCCTCCCACTGAAGTGAGTGTTCCACACTCACAGGCTTCACTGGTGGTTTCAGCCCTTAATATACAATCTAATGCTTGTGTTAACTGTCTCAGAAATTGTATAACAGAGATTTGTCTAAGATAGCAAAGTAGTGTTTCTTTATTACTCCTGCGTTGTGGGTGCCTTAATGTGATTTTAGGTTAAGTGCATTGAATTTACTGCTAGTCTTTTGCTCTTCTGTTTAGCAGCCTTTTTTGCCAGCTTGTTGTATAATTGCACTAAACCAGTGGTTCTCAAATTGTGCCCTGTGGATCGCTGGGGATTGACAGTGCACCTGCTGGTAATCCACAGAAAGCCCCTGAGCTAGCGGGTACTGGCTTTCCTCCAAGTCCCCATCCAGGTGTTCCTCTGATCAGAAACAGTGGAGTTGCGGAGACAGCCCATGCCCTTGGTGCCCGCAGGCAAAGGAGTATCTCTGCTGAGCTCCTCTTCCCTCGGTGAAAGTGTTTGAGAACCCTGGCGTTGAGCATTTGAGTTGCTTATGTTTAGACTGTGTTGCTGCTCCTTAATCATGCATGTTGCCCCTCCATTTCTGTGCAGATTGCAGCCCCGCTCCGGAAGAATCTGGCCCAGGTATGTGCATTCATGGCTTCTGCTTCTTCTGAAAATTGCAGCGTTCAGTTCACAATTAACAACTGAACAAGTGCCTTGCTGTTAAGGTTGACCATTTTCAAATGGTAATGCTCTGCAATATCATGTGACTTACCTAAGCATATTGAGAAGTTATTATTTTCATAAATAATGTGCAGGGGGGTATCCGGTAACTTCTCATGTCCAGATATGGGAGAGCACTTGTTCGTGGTCTCTTTGGTTTTGCCAGTTGATGTGTTTTAGCAAACTGTTGTGGGTAAGAATGATTTGAGGCCTGTTCCAAGTTCCATTGAAGCGTGTGGGAGTCTGACATTTCAGACATTTCAGGCATGCCCTTTCATACGTGCTGTTGAGCTGGCCTTTCTGAATGAGAGCTTGAGCAGAACACGGAGCAGTCAACAAGGCTGATGGAGAATCTCTGTGTTGTGGGTGCGCACCAAGCAGCGTTGGGCGCTGCAGGTCAAATGATTCAGAATAAAGAATTTAGGAGACTTTGATCCCACTGTTTGCCTTCTTTCCTTTCTCCTTGTACTTCCGCACACTGGTGTTGCATTTACAAGGTCTGAATAATATGCCTCTGTAATACCACTCTCTCCCAGCTAGATGGCTGTAACTTCCCCCATTTGAGAGTAGTTTAATCTGAGTTCAGTGAAAGTTCAGTCTTTGAACTGTTACACATGGGCTTTTGCGTTTAGTGAAACCAATGGGAAATAAAGCCCCAGTGCAGGTGTGATTTTCATCTTCACAAAGTACATTAATGTTCTTCTCAGCTGTCCACTCTGTTTCCTTTTATCACTAAGAAAGTGTTTTTAATCAATAAAAGACGCCACAAGTTTTTGGTTCTTGGAACATCCCTTTACTCTTTGCAAAATATGAATGTGGTGCATAAATGAATGCTATTTATTTATTTTTAAGATGGGAATAATTAAAAGCAGTCAGGTTACCCCAACTGGGTACCCAGATACACCCAAAACTGCATCTTAAACTTAAGTGGTTGAAGATCCAGTGTAGTGAAGCACTTAATGCTTGATTCCCTCTGAAGCCAAATGTGATGTGACTGTGTGCTTAAGTGGGTTGCCGATTATACTTTACTGGGTCAGGGCTAAGCAATTGCCCCTTATTTAATAATTCTCTTTTTTAGAGATCATGAGCCCTTGCAACCCTGACCTAAACCAAGGGCAACTGCGAGTGCCCAGTACTTTGATTTAGGGGTGCTAGGGGTTTTTTTAATACAAAAAGACTAAAAATATCTTTTCAAGGCTCTGGAGGAGAGTTATTTTAATAATATTTTTATTCCTCTGGAGAAGAGAGACTCTTAGGGGGAAAAAAGCAAAAACTTTTCCCACCTGTCATTACATCCTTGATTTATATAGGCTTTATATATTGGGTTCTCTTAACGACACTTTTTTTTTTAGAAAATAGTAGAGTATGGTGAGAGAAGGTCCACTATGTGAACTCATAAGCCTCCCCAGTATCTCTCTCCCCCTCCCTCCCTCCCTCTCTCTCCCCCCCCCCCCCCCCCTTCCCCAAAATGCATACATTTCAAAATGTGCATTAAAGTATGACTTTGGTCAGCAGCCCTCATAAAAAAAATTGGAAAGACTTACGGGGCCAAGTCTGGCCCTTATGTACCAGCCGGAATTCAGTTGTAGCTGTCTAAGTGGAAACTGCAGGATTTGTCTCTTGCTGTACAATATAAAGTGCCTAAAGCAAATGACAGGCATTCTGCTGCTTTGTACAATGCCAGTTTTTAGACGGAATAACTTTTAACATGAACTAGAAACCTCTGATTTAAAAAGCAGGATTTGTGTCCCAGACATACCAGCAGCTAGCTTAGACTAGGTCTCTGGCTGTTGTAAATCTGTAACAACTTGTTGGATCTCCACTGTTTCAGGCCCTATGCCAAATCATCCTGTCTATGAATCTGCCCAGTGGAGCCTATAATAGTTGTAAAAAGTTCTGATCATCTCATAGAACATAAGAGCAGAGCTCATAGTAGATTTCACATTAGAATTCGTGCCTCATGATGTTTGACGGTGCCATTGATTGGTTTGGTAGACAATATCAGTAATGAAGTTCTGTTAGGAAAATTAACAAGGGGAAGACAGGAAGGATCCAGGCAAAAGTTGAACACTTAGAGTCCTTTCACATTTATTTAAACGCTGCCAGTGAAATGTTCCAACCTGATTTGAGCCTGGGAGTGCAATTCCTTTTATTCCTGTTTACTGTTAACAGGACTAAAAAATTAAAAGAACACAGGTGACACCTCTGTGAAGTAGGTAGCAAAAAGCATTTAGAATTTTGCAGACTGACAAAGGTTTGTTTTTTCACGGCCAAAATTCTAAACCAAGAGAATACATAGCACAGAGGATTTTTGCTCTTGGATGAGCCACTGCATTGCATGTGAGTGTTGAGAGAAAAAAAAAGGTCTAACAATTGCTTTATCTTCAGGCAGGCTGGTATGCCACCAGCGTACTTTGGGATTACCACAGATAAGCATATCTTTCAAATGAAGTGCTGCCAGACACGCTACAATTTTAAATCTCCACTGAGTTAATAACTATATACATGTATGTATATCCAGGCAATGAGATGATGATGATGATGATGTGCTGGAAGATCTTTTCAGTTCTTTTTATCATTCTCATTTGTTTGTAGAAAAGCTCTTAAATGCAGTAAGAGAAACACTGTTAGTATCATCAGTGTTTTGCTTTTTAAGTGTTCAAGGAGCCATGTTATGGCATCTGATTTATTTTGAGAGAAAACGCTTAATAGAATATAAAAGACAAGCTGTCATTCCTTGCCTGTTCTTTTGATGTTTCCTGCTTTTTTTTGTGGCAATGGAACAGAGCCAAACAACTTTCCCTTTGTGTAGTTTATTAGGTTATGTATCTACCGCATAGAACAAAAGCAAAAAGGATAGTTCTGTTAATCTTGTCAATTATGTTTCTGTTAGCAGACTTCCAGAGTTCCCCTCTGGCTGATTATCAAAGAAATACTTATTATTACTAGCTCTTAGTCCTGCCTTTGAGTCAAAATCCCAAACAACTTCATTTCAGGGGCTTCAAGTGCCCCATTCATGCAGGTTCTGATCTGTACGTTGCCTCGTTCCTACAGCCAACTGGGCTGGGGGTTGTGTGTGTTCTGTTTGTGAGCTCTGGTGCTTTTTAAAAATAAAACACATTGTCCTTTCCTTTAAAAAGAGAAGTGTTCTGTTTCAACCTTACATTAAGGAGGGCAAAACCAAAACACTGTTCTATTTTCCTTTTATATTGCAGAGAGAGTGGATTTTGGTATTGCATCTGAATAATTTTTTGTACAGTCATGGAAATGGGTTTTTAAAATTGGTGGTTGATTAAGATGAAAGATGAAAGAAGGAAAGAAAAGAAACTGAGCTTTTGGGGCATTTTAAGGCAGAGCAGTCTCAGGGAGAGGGAAGGCACAATGTTTTGGGGTACTAAAATAGGACTTTGGCAACCCAGTTTCATTTCTGTGTTTCCTGTCTAGGACCTTGAACAGAGTCCCTCTGGGACATATCTCATGTATTTCAGTGGAAGTCAAGCTCTGAACTATTTCCAAGGATCTGGCTAACTCCCATCTAAATCACGATACTTAGTGTTTCTTGCTAGCTAGCTCTAAGCCTTCAAAGCCACTCAGCAGACAGAGGACACTTGAAAGAGTACCCACATGAATTTTTCACCTCTCTGCCTTATTATTCTTATGCTGCAAATGGGAGATAAGCATTGTCTTACTTCACTGAGGTGCAACAAGGATCAATAAGATGGTGAGGCAGTTTAATGATACACCTGTGAGTCCACAAAAGATTCAAAGGCAAGATAGTTGGGAGAAATCTCATTGACAGAAATGGCTAAGCAGATGTTCACTGTTTCTGTTATACGATGGACTCCGTACTGTCTGTCCATGTATGCACTGTGAAAGGGTATGCTTGAACATGCACATGAAGTGATACACACTTGTGTATATAGATACTCATCTTTCTGTTATACTTTCCAAATCAGTGTATTCTGTGGGCACAAATCTGGGAGCTATTACATGGTCGGGAAAGTCATAACAGCCTTACAGAGTAAAATTCTCCATATTTTCCTCATGCGATAACCACTCTGTAAGATTACTTAATTAATAACAAGCACAGAGTAACCAGCCAGCCAAAACAAAACAAGCCCTAAATGTGAATTGTCAACAACTTTGACTTGCAACAGGAAGTTTCTTCTTAATGCATGTTTGTTTCAAATAAAGTACGTACAGTGCTGCTAATTTTTTTCTTTTAACCAGGCGAATGGAGCGAAGCTCTTTATCCCTTGCTGACAACACTCACAGACTGCGTAGCCATGATGAGTGACAAGGCAAAAAAAGCCATGGTCTTTTTATTAATGCAGGACAGTGCCCCGACAATAGGGCTCTGCCTGAGCCTTCAGTATCGCAGGGATGTTGTCTTCTGCCAAACTGTAAGCAAGCAAATACGGATTATTTGATTGCACTTTGACATGTGGTGGGGTTTATATGAAATGTGAAAGATGACTGTTTTCAGAATTTTTCAAATCTATTCTATCCTCGGGTTTAACACTGTGATCTCCTCTCACAGGCTGTGCTATCCTGTCCTTACTGCTCACTTACATTCATTTGACAATATAGAACTTCAGTGTCCCCTTGGATATACATTCACTATTTAAAAAAAAAAAAAAAAAAATCCAGAACTAGTGAAAATATACTGCTGTCTACAGAAACAACCTTTGCCTTCCAATGCCACCAAACTAAAACCAGAAGTAAGATGTGAAAGAGGAGGGAAAAAAAGGCCCATGAGCATAAAGTATACTCCCTTGGTTACCTTTTGTTGTTTTCTACATCAAGAAAACCAACAGGACCTGCGGTACCCAAAGAGTCCAGCTACAGGGAGAGAAATGTGTGCTGGGTTTTGGTTTTTTTTTTTCCTGGAAGTTCTGGGTCAGAGCCTGCTGGGGTCTCTTGTGTCAGCCATGGACTAGCAGGTGTCTGCACTAAAAAACTCCCTGCATTTCTTCTGCCCACTACACTTCTGTACTGTGTCTACTTCCCCATGAAATCAGTATCTCATTCATTTATTTCAAACAGCTTATCTTTTGGGCATTGTTTGGTAGGGCTGTTGTCCCAAAATGTGTTATCTCATAGAGATAAATTAAGGGAATTTTTCTATACAAAACCCAACTCATTGCAGATAATTTTTAAACTCAGTGCTTTGAATACGTTTACCCATCATAAACAGAACTTTATTCCCTTTTGTTTAATTCTGTAACAAAGTCATACACCTCTGTACTTAGCATATGGCAGTCACCTGGGAATTTCCTTTGTTGCAAGACTCAATTAAGACTAATCCTAATCTTAGATCTGAGTACTGATCTTAGTACTAGGTCTTCAGGACCTTGTCCTGAATAGCTCGTAACACTAGAGTTTGAATCTTTGCATAATGCAAACAGATATTGCATTTTTAAGCTTTCTAAAAATGTCATTTAAAAAAAAAAACATTTATTCATACTATCAAAATTCATGGCCTGGAACTAGCTGTGTTGCTTTTCCATCTGTAACTAAAACAATTCTCCGATGAAGCTTTGGTAATCTGTAAGTTGTAGACCCTAATACAAGTGATTGTGTCCAGAAAATAGATGCGAGATCAACAGCAGTCCCATTCTGGGAGAGCTTGCGAGACGAAGGCGGTGGGCCCTATATCTGATTTTATGAGTGTTTTGGGGTTTTGTGGATAGGTTGTCTTCCTCAGCTGCAAGGAAAAGAAGAGTGACATTTAAGGGAAAAGAACATCAGTCTGACAGATTTTATGGCACCTCTTATATGTGATATTGTTTCCGTTTGGGGCTGAAGAGCCTTTTTTGTCTTGAGTCATTTCACTCTTGTCTGTTTTCTCTCCCACAGCTGACAGCTCTCATTTGTGGTTTCATTATCAAGCTGAGGAACTGCCTGCATGATGATGGATTTCTAAGACAACTCTACACCATTGGCTTGCTGGCACAGTTTGAGAGCCTGCTGAGCACTTATGGTAAAGGCAGAGGACAAGTGGGTGGTATTAGCTGTTGAGTCAGCAAATTCTGCTTTAAATTGGCTGCAGCAGAACATGAGTGTTTGGGACAATCTGCAGCTCAGCTACAAAATGATTTTGAAAACTGAAATGCAAAACCAGATTATATCTGGAGTACTTGATTAGCTAAGAACTCCGAATTCATTCACATTTAATTGAATTACTTTTGAAAGATAACGTGTACTTGCCTTATAATATAATGTCAAAGGCGTCATGGTTTAACCCCAGTCAGCAACTAAGCACCACCCAGCCGCTCACTCACTCTCCCCTGGTGGGATGGGGGAGAGAATCGGAAGTGTAAAAGTGAAAAAACTCATTGGTTGAGATAAAGACAGCTTAATAGGTAAAGCAAAATCCACGCATGCAAGCAAAGCAAAACAAGGAATTCACTCACTGCTTCCTATCAGCAGGCAGGTGTTCAGCCATCTCCAGGAAAGCAGGGCTCCATCACGCGTAATGGTTACTTGGGAAGACAAATGCCTTAACTCCAAACCTCCCCCTCCTTCCTTCTTCTTCCCCCAGCTTTATATACTGAGCATGACACCATATGGTATGGAATATCCCTTTGGTCAGTTGGGGTCAGCTGTCCCGGCTGCGTCCCCTCCCGGCTTCCTGTGCACCCGGCAGAGCATGGGAAGCCGAAAAAGTCCTTGGCTAGTGTAAGCACTACTTAGCAACAACTAAAACATTAGTGTGTTATCAACACTGTTTTCAGCACAAACCCAAAACATTGCCCCATACTAGCTACTGTGAAGAATATTAACTCTATCCCAGCTAAAACCAGGACAAAAGGCTTAAAAAAATATGTAATATATTGATCATTTTTTCAGAAAGAAATGGATTAGAAGTCTGCTAAGCTGGGAGAAACTGCACGTAAAATATGCATTTTTAATTTTCTTGACCTCCTGTAATCCTACAGTATAAAGTGAGCAAATCTGGAATACATTGTAACTTTTCCTACACAAAGGATATCATGGCTGTGACAATGCTGAGAAGTACTTACTAGCATCATCTAAATTGGAAAATCAGCATATAATCTACTTGAGGAACAGTAGTCTGGACTGTGATAGATAATTGGTGTTTTCTAAACTTGCTGAACTCATAAAGTCAGTCATGCCATTGTCTGCAGTCTGTAGGTCAAGGAGAAGGCCTGGGCTCCAGACCCTCTTTGTCCATAGAACTTCTTTTTGAGAGCGATGACCTACAGTCATTATCAAATTGATCAAGGGAAGTTGTACATAACAAGTAATAATTATGAATCACTTTTTCTTCCTTGATTTAGGCGAGGAGCTGGCAATGCTGGAGGACATGAGTTTGGGAATCATGGACTTGAGGAATGTAACCTTTAAAGTAACTCAGGCTACATCAAATACATCTACTGACATGCTGCCAGTCATCACTGGAAATCGGTAAAAAAAAACGGGGGGGAGCAGGAAGTGGGGTGGGACTACAGAGGGGAGAAGCAGTGATACTGCACTTGAAATTAATTATGTACCTTTGTACTGTGCTATTTTTCTCCTCAGAACTTCAAAGCAATGTTTTGAAGTGGATTTACTCATTTTTACCGATGTCTCATTTTGCAGGGAGCTAAGCTGAAAAGGGATATATGGCAAGGCTCAAACCATGGCAGTATTGTTTTATGAATAAATATCATCTCGACCTAGCCTTCCACAGTCATAAGACAGAAGTATTCAATCTTTTCTTAAGCACCTGTGCTGTTTTTAAATTTCAGACTGACTTTTGAGGCTGATCTCATTGTCTGAAATTCACTGCTGTTGATCGGTTGGTCAGTGCATTACTGTATGCCACTGAGTAATGGGCCGCCGTTAGCACAACGGACACAGAACGTGTATCAGGCAGTTGATGGGCTGCTGCTGAGGTGAGGCCTATTTAGGATCAATTTCCAAACTATCAGGGCCAAGCTGGCTTTAACTTATGGATGCTTGTGAAACACCAGACTGCTGCTTATTTTGGCCACTAGTCTGAAAAGAGGTATTTTCAAGTTTGAGCTTAAAAGCAATTTTCGTTTTAGAAGTCTGAAGTAACAAACATTCACATCCTCTCGTAAAGTGGAGTGGGAGTGATCTGTTACAGCTTTATTATGATAGGAGGCATTTACAACAAAGAGAGTCACACTTCAATTTGAATGCCTCAGCCTGCTTATCAGCTGGCCTTGCACTGGTTTCTGACATGCGGCTGATGGACCCCTGCAATAGAGTTCTTGCCCAGAGGGAGCCAATTCACAGGTGGGGATGAAACTGTGGAAGGACAGAGGCCTCACAAAAGTCAATGTTTTGATGTTTCTGAATTTCAGAGTCTTTAGAATCTTTTAGTTTCGAATCTGATTTCTGGAGGAAATAAGGCTTATTTGATTACAGTGTGCTGTACCAAGCTCCACTGAAGCTTTGCCCAGCTTCATCCACATCTGGAAAAGAGCTAGAATTCTCAAAGATAAAAACATTTAGAGGGACTTTATTAAGGTTCACATGCAATGAAATGTGTCCTAGCTGAAGGAGGTCTGCAGTACAATCATGTATGTTACTGAAGTTGCCAAGACCTGTGGAAATGGCTGACAGCTGACAGAAAATTCCTTTCAAAGAAAATCTTCAGTTGAAACTTGCCATCAGCTGTAGGACACTAATCAGCAGGAAACCAGTCTTCATTAGTTTCAGGTCTGATAGTGTTGCTTATTATTTTGTTGTCTAGATTTTACTCAAGAAAGAGAAGAAAAAAATCATGTGTATTTATTTTTGTGCAAATTATTGAAAGCTTTATATTTAGAGGTGAAAATAGGTTTTTTTGCTTTCAGACATAGCATAGGATCTGTGTGTCCATCCAATGTAAATGTGGGACAGACCAATTTCGATTACCTTATTATATACTTCTCAGAGCTCTTGCTATACTTGAGAGTACATGCTGTACTTGAGAGTTCTGCACTGTGAAGACCTGAATGTAACACCAAGGTGTTTCTGCTGATAGGTTAACACACAGCACACAACCACGGTAACCTGTGGCTTGGCAGTTCCAACACAGGGTAATATGGCATACCTTAGTCTGCACTGATGTTGTGGGATAAGTTGCATTATCTCACATTTGCCATGAGATAAAGCATGCACAGTGCTCTTTGCTGTAGCTCAGCTGACCCAAGGTAACCTGGCTGTGCTGCAGGAACAGTTTGTAGGTCTGAGTCGTAAGTTCTGTATCAGTGCTTTTGTTAGCTCCCCCTTCAATTTGTGCTTGGGTCGCTACTGTCATTGCCTCTATCATTCTGCTCAGAAATGTCACTACTACTTACTGTATCCAAAAATGTATCCTTTAATGCATATGCATCATTGCTGGCCTTTATCACTTTAAAATCAAATATACTTTACTCTTGATAAGATGAGGACATGCCAAAACTTGGCTTTTTCTACCCAAGTTATACAAAAGCTGCAGTATTAATGAGCAGAGCAAAATCAGCTTTTGTCAGGAAATTGGCAGATCTGATTGAAATGTCCATGAGGATGTAAAATCAACATTACAGGTTGCTGCAGGTTTGTTTTTGAACTAGAATAGTTTTTCTGATTAGGAGGAGGCTGTGGCAGTTCCTTAAGTCCTCAGTTTTGACTGATACTTAATAGTTGTATTATGTTCTAGATGTTATCCCTCTTTACATAAATAACACATTCTCAGAATGTAGCTTTCTGATCTTTATGTCTAATAGCTGTTTATTTATTTTCAGTGATGGATTTAATGTGAGGATCCCTTTGCCAAGCGCCTTGTTTGATTTGTTGCCGCGAGAGATTCAAAGTGGCATGTTACTGAGGGTTCAGCCTGTTCTTTTCAATGTGGGAATCAATGAGCAGCAAACCCTAGCAGAGAAGTATGTATTCAGTCATGCAAGCTCAACCTTAATGGCAGTTCAGCAATCTCCTGTTTTGATGGAAGTATGTCTCTGTGGAGTTGCACTGTTGCATTACTAACAGTGATTCAGTTTCTCCAATACATGAACAAGGGAATACTGAATGAAGCTGTCAAATGCAAAACGAACAAAAGGATTTCTTTTTTCATATGGCTGTAGGGCTCCTTACCTCATGGCTTTGAGGCTAGTGGAGGTTTATGTGGTTCAGAAGTGAATTTACAGAAGAGGAAATCTATCACATGCTATTTAACACAGAGGTGCTGCTTGCAGTTTGAGACCTCTGTGAGTGTCAGATCACTAGAGTCTGAGAGGCCATTCTGAGTATCGCTGTGTATTTGCCCTCTTGGTTTTGCACTCTCCCCTAGACTCCCTCTTCTGGCCACTGTCAAAAACCAGGATAATGGGCTAGATGAACCTTTATTTTAACATACTGTTGCAGTACTTGTGTAATGCAACACTGCTCTTGTAAAGCTGAAAAATATAATTATGTAATTATATTTGCTAGGGAAACTACTCAGTTTTGGAAGAGCCACCAGAGCTTCCCTCTGTTATGGCCGTACCCTATACAGAACACACTGACAGAGCACTGCTCTAATGGAGAACTCCAGTGAAGTCAGGCACGTGCATGTTGTGACAGCAGCCTTGGTACCTGGCTGGAGCGTGCAGTATGGTGGTGGACAACTAGAAAAAGTCTAACAAAGACATTCCAGCAGTTACTGTGGTCCTCTGTTGCCTATAAAGGGAGCCCAAGGTGACTAGCATAGTTACAGATGTCAACACTGGGTGTGCATATATAGGCATGTAGATATAGTTAGATGAGGTGAATCATGCCTTTGTTGACAATATTTATTACATTCATGGTTTATTACTCCTAGATACATATTTCTCATTTACTAATCTGAAGTCAAAGTTCTCCATCCAATCTACTGATGTTATCATTATTATTAGCTTATGAACTAAGATAGTAAATCCATTATTAAAAGTTTGAATTTTGGCAAAATGATTTACCAGTTGGTTATTTAATATTGAAAGAGAGACACAAAAGCCAAAGAATTTTATGTACTGTCTTCTACAAGATTTTTCTTTCACCTTCCTTCCCACTGTTCCCCTCACACTCATATATTTTCTTTTTCTGTAGTGAATCACTACAACGCTTCTCTTGTCACACTTTACTCTGCATTTGAATGGTTAAGAATATCATGGGATGAATCTTTAAACTACTTCCTGGTAGTCATATTGCCAAGTGCAGTTGTTTTGAAGAAGAGGAGAAACCTTTTACCTGAACTTAACTGTTCCTTTCTTTACCTTTTAAAGGTTTGGGGACACCTCACTGCAAGAAGTAATTAACATGGAAAGCTTAGTGCGGTTGAATTCGTATTTTGAGCAGTTCAAGGAAGTTTTGCCTGATGATTGTAAGTATTTGGTATTAATGGCAAATTTGGTTGAACGGCACAATTGAGGCTGATTTTTTAATTTGTTTGCTTTGTGTTAGTTGTTTAAATGTTGATGGTACACCAGCATTACTAACCTCCAAGAAATGATGCAGCTCTATTTTAATGCGTTAGTACTAAGCAGAGCAGATTCCAGAGTTTTAAAGGTCAGTCTGATTAACTTTCCTTTTTTAATTTAGTTTGCCATTCTTTCTAAGTGGCATTATGTACTGTATAAGGATGCAGCTAGGCAGTTACATTGCCGTGAAGGGAAAGCATAAAAGTGACAGGTCATAGCAGCAGCACTTTTATGTGCAGTTTTTGGTCACGTTCTCTGTACTTACGATAACATGCACAGAGAGCAACTGCCAGTTTTTAGGAACTTAATCACTTCCCCTCTGCTTATCCTTTGGCACTTTCATAAAATTGTTGCATCTGCAGCCAGCAACAGAGAAGTCTAGCACCTGGAAGAGAGGCAATAGCTACAAGCTTGAATTTTACTGGTTATATAGGAAAAATTTCTTGCTTGTTACTGTTTTTTTGGGAGGCAGTGGCATAAATGTTATTTACATGTGATGACAAAAATGGTGAAAACTCATTGATTTGTTATTATTAGTGTCAAACCTCTTGTAAGCTAATTTCATGGGTCCCACAATTGCAGTTTTATTGCGGAAACACAAATGCAGCAACATGCAACAGGATAGTAAGAATTCTGTCTGTTATACGTTATTGTACTTTCAGTTACCCTGGATTCTTTTTGATGCAGCTGAGAGCAGAAGCTGTTTCCCTCCTTCCAGGCATTCATAATCCTCCATAATTAATCCTCTGAAATTCTAGCTGGAAAAATTTATTTCTTTAATTATATAGTAGTCTAGCATCAGACTTCTGTGTAAGTTCATAAGTTAATAAATTTAAAGTGAATTTTGTTCTGCTTTTCTCCCCGTTCCTTCATGTCTCTGTCCATAGTCTTCCATAATAATAGTTCCCATTCAGCTCCTTCCTCTCCTCTTAGATTTTGCTGACTTTTTTTTTTAATTCAGTCTCTTCCCTCGTCCCCAAACTTCTTATGTTGATCCAATCATCTTTTAGCTTTTGCCTTTTTTCCTGAAACTTTTTTTTATCCTGCAGTTGTTTTCTGTACTGCCATTTGTTCCTCCTCTTTTCATGTTTTTTGAACTCTGTTTTAACTTTATACTTATTCTCCTCTATTTTTAAAGAGCACTGGTGCCACAAGCTTGCGTTTCTCATTTACCAGTAACACTTAATCCTTATACCAGAGGTTTTTCTTCAGGTAACTTGGAAGTTTTGAATAAGGTTGGCATGCAGTGTTGGACAGGTGGCATTAACCTGCACCTTAACAATGAAAGAAAGTAAAACAGTCTTGTGTCCACCTGCCTTTTCTCCCTTACTCTGGTTACTTGTCATTACATGGATCCCTGCCACATGACATGAATGCCACAAAGGGGGAAAATCTGCCCTCTGCCGAAACTTTCTTCTGCTTCACTGTCCTGAGTAAATGCAGATGTATTGTAACTGGCTTTGCAATGCAGCTTGGACAAATGGTTTGTGGTACTAAACATTAAGCAAAAGTTTTGATTAGAAGTGTGAAAAAATATTGTGGGTGTCCCAGCAGATGTGTTAGAGATGCTCTATGAAAAGCTGAGACTATATGGACAAACCTGGGACTGTGCTTGTCATAAGAAAGGTCTGAGGGTGTGTTTTGTACCTCCTTTGTGGTGATATTTAGGATGTACAAAGTGAAACATACTTTTCCACAAACCCTTGTCAAGAGAGAATAACATTTTACATTTAACTGTAAAACAGGTGGTTATTATGACCAGCCAGTGGTGTTGTCTGTGGTAAGTACCGGCAAAAGGAAAACGAACAGGTCATTCTAGGGGACAAGAGGCCCAGTGAAGTATCTGCTGTCAGCTCATAGGAGATGTTCCCTTCAAGAGCAATACACAAGGGAAGTCGATTCCTGATCCACTGTCCTTGTCCCTGTGCTCTTAATTGTAAGCACTGCAGTATTTCTAAGAGATTAATTACTGTCTTAGCTTCATTAGCTCCTTGTCCTTGTTCCATTAGCTCTCCTTGTCTTTAGAAATACCTGAGGAGATGGTCTGTGCCCTCTTTGTTTACGGGTATTATTTACTTTCTAGGTGTAGAGTTCAAGCAGAGCACACCAGGATAGACACATACTATTTGCTCTGAGAAGAGATGTGGTCCAAAAATAAAACCTCATATATCACCCATGCGGGGTTCTTTTTGTCACATAGTCATTTTTTAACAGTGCATGCTGCCTTATTTATCTGGCCGCAGCCTTAGTTGGTGTCTTCTGTAGTTACCCCTAAAAAAAAAAAAAAGATTACCTATTTAATATTTGTTGTTGATTGTGTATCTTGCTACATGTGTAAGAGATGATGTGTAACACTTTGAACCTGTAAGATGACTATTGAAAGCACTCTGAAATACTGAAAAATTTCAACCAATTTATTTCCAGTTAGTAAAATATTAATAAGCCGATCGTGGGAGCGTGATGTCCTATCAGAGTGTTTCTTGTAAGTGAAAACTGGCCAGCTTGCAAGTTTAAAATTGAAAATGTGAGCAGAATATAAAATTATATCTTCAGGGTGTCTGTGGAGACATGCATGGTATCCTGTCACCTCTGAGGGGTGATAATAGAGGCAGTTACATTTATATACAGTTATGAACAGTGTGTTAAAGCAAGTATGGCTGTGACACACAAACCGAGACACTATACCAATCTTGCTCCCTTTGTTCACTATCAGATTCTGATATTGCTATCAGATTCTGAGCCCCTAAAGTGTTAAGTAACCTGAATATATACTTCCAGTTGAATTTAATTAAACTTGAATTTGTTTCGTTGGTGGTACTAAGTAATTAAGAATTGGATTAATTGTTGTAAGCTTTGATAGTTTCAAGAAAAAATGATTGTGTTTGCAACAGGCATACAGGAACACTTTCCATCTAACTTATCTTTGTATAAGTGTTGAATACAGATAAATAAGTGGAGTTGGTTTTGTTTATTTTATAGGTCTACCTCGATCTCGTAGTCAGACGTGCCTGCCTGAACTGTTAAGATTTCTGGGACAAAATGTACATGCAAGGAAAAATAAGAATGTTGATATCCTTTGGCAAGCTGCTGAGGTATTTATTAATCTAAGCATCCCTGCATAGTTCAGTTGATTTTCTGTATGCATATGTTTTTTCCCCTTTTTTATTACTGCTATGTTCAAATTTCTTCATTTGCTTGCATGTAGCTTGGAAATGCTGCCGGGTTAAATCTCCTCTAGAATGAGACATGGGGAGATAAAATGTATTTTCCACATCAGTATTTTTCCCTACAACTCATGTAACAAAGTTTTGCTCTCTCAACGATGACAACTTCTGACATCAAAGTCCTACAGAACATTTGTGTCTCTCTAAGGAGAAGTAGTACAGGTGTGTTCTCTGACAGAAGGTTATGCATGAAGAAGGAATGATGAATTGTATATCCCATTTCTAGATATGCCGCAGGCTAAATGGTGTTCGATTTACAAGCTGTAAAAGCGCCAAGGATAGGACTGCCATGTCGGTCACCCTAGAGCAGTGTTTGATCCTACAGCATGAACATGGAATGGCTCCACAGGTCTTCACCCAGGCTCTGGAGTGTATGAGGAGGTAAGAGTTTGACTGCATCACTTATTCCCAAATGAGGAGCCATGCAAACTGCAGAGGAGGAGTGGTCTCTGTTTCTATCAAAAGGAAAAATAGTAAAATAAAGCCAGAAAACTGCAAAACTGGCTGCTAGAATTCATCCCTCCCTTGCCTGTATTAGTGAGTTGGATATGCTAAAGCTGGTTGTTACCAGATTTGGATCAGATGGGCCTTAATTTTCAGTAGTGAATCGGGAGTTTTCAGAGGAGTATGTAAAAACATGTTTTCAATTAACGCTGAGCTTACAGAACAGGAAACTGGTGCTTCTTTGAAAGTTGTTTAATGATGAGGTTACCTTAATTGTCATAGCACTGGGTTTCTTAGTTCTAGATCAGGCAGATTTCTCAGGGATGACCTCTCTTTTTGAAACATAGACACTTGCAGTTTGCACTGGTTTGCCACATGTATTCTTTAGCAGTGAAACACTGCTCACTGGGCGAAATGTCAGTATGAGTGTTTCACAATACAGCAACCAAATTTCATCACAACATGTCAGTGTGCTGTTGTCGTATCAATATAATGATGTTCTGTATTCTGAAGCAGCAGAGATGTTTGCAGAATTAAATACGGTACTAAAAAAAAAAAAAAGAAAATCTGTTTACTGTTGTTCAATGCCTTGTTTCAAGCACTGCTGGAAAACTCCGTAACTCACATACCAAAAGAAAGGATAAGAAATCTAGCTTTAGTCTTTATCGATGTAGTTCAACAATGCTGTTCAGTCCTGTTTTTCAACATTCACTCTTACTGAATGTACTGTACTGTGTGTCTTCTCACCAAATTCTCTAGAGTGTTCAATTCTCTTATCCTTTCTGTATGTTTTTGCTGTTTGACCCTTTCTTACTCTTCAGTTACCTAGAAGGAAAATGTCTCATATAATAACACTTGCAACCTCTTACATTAATAATTTGTCTTTTATATCTACATCTAATTGGATGTCACTGGACTTTTTTATTTTCACTGTTTTGCTGCACTTTTTGCTGCATTGTTACAGAGTTAGTACAGTACAGGAAAACTGCATTCAGAGAGTAGTTAAACCTTGTTATTAGAAACAAAGCTTGGAACAGCTTTTTGAGGGAGAAGTTATTAACTTAAAATGAAGCTAAGTGGCTCTCAAATATCTCTATTTAAATTATGCAACTTTAAATTATTGTCAACTTAGACATCTGAAAGAAAAAAAAGCTTTGTTGCACAGTTGTGTATTTAGTAAGAATAAAAACTGAATGAGTATAATACTAGGAATCTTATTATTTCTTTAAATCAGTTACTGAGTTAATACGGGGTTTTTTAATGCAGTCATGGGCATAGTAGAGAGGTTAATAATAACATTCTTTTGGACCTTCAGACTATCAATTTAATATAACACAGGATCAGATAAAATATTGACACAAGAAACGCATTGCTTTATGTTGACCTACACAGAGATATTGAAAGAGGGCCAATTTAATCAAAACCTTTGGCTAGTGTGTTCTAGCAGCATCAGGGACTTGCTCTAACAGGTGAAAGATGTGACTTGCTCTTCTGCTAAGTCTTCGACTAAGAGAGATTGTGCAGAACAAATAACTGACTAGTCCTGAAGGAATACTGAGATAAGACCATGTTCAAGCCCATCACTCTTTCTTCCTCACATGTCATTGGTCTTTAGGGTAGGTTGTTGTGTTTTTAAAATTATTTGCCAATTCTGCTTGGGAACAATGGCACAGAATTAATAGAGCTTAACAAGAGAGATAGGATTCCAGAACAAGTACATAAGATTGCAACTCCACCCAAACCCATTTCGGCCTGGACAGGATGACCTGACCTAGAGGGCAGGCATAGGTGAGAGAGTTGCAAATTACTTCCAGGGCATTCAGAAAACTTGCTTTTTCTTTTAACTTGGATCTTTTATTTGTGTAATTGTACTAGAAGAGGAAGGCTTGGTTCAGTCCTGAAGACTTCTGAAGTTTCTGGGGCAGTTGGAAGGGCAGGGAAGAAGCACTATTAAGTTGTGGGAGTCAAAGAAAGTATTTCATCTCTTCTCTACTGGTAACTTCCCAGAGAGGAAAAGCATCCTTGCTTACACTGTTCTTGAAAAATCAAGAAAGCACCCTCTTCTTCCATATGATGTTGGACTTCAGAGGTGTTAGTTCCCACTTACTTGTCCTCAGGGGCTTCTTTTCCTTCCTAGTCTTCTGATAATTATGCATCTGTGATAATTATGTTCAGTGAACATGGACACCAGGGAACATCAAGTGCTCCTTGTAGATTCTTGTAGAAATTCACAGATACAAGTTTGTGACTTTTGCCTTAGAAACAAATATCTTATTAGCATAAACTCACTTTTCTGTAAATAAGTCGCAGCTTTTCCCATCCCAAATCAAATACATGGTAACTTGCAACCTACAAATAGTAAAATCATGATGATAAGTCTGGAAGTCCAAGCTACAGAGGAAGTGACTACCTGGCCAGTAAAGGCAGCTCAAGAGTTGAAGTCCAACTGGATCACATAGTCTATTTCATCTGCAGCGGTGCCAACACTCCCCACTAGGCCTGTGTCTCCCTGCCCTCCCTCCTCCTACCAGATTACTGTCCTGTCAGATACACCAGTGGAGCTGTTTGTGTGAATATAGTCTAATCCAGTTTCAGTCAAAGTCAGCCTGGGTAGCAAAATCCTTTACAAGTTTAAGGTAGCCCAGATCATTTTCATTAAACAAATTAGGAAGTTGTGACACAAACAGTTCAGCCAAGAGAGAAGAGCTGTCTCTGATAGGGGCTCTTGAAAAGCAGCTGTAAATGGGGTGAGGCAAAAAAAATCTCTTCTAGCTGCTGTGGTGCTGACTAAAAAGACTACATAACAAAGCCCTGATGGTCATGTTTGGATATGACCACTCACTGCAATAAAACAGCCGTAAAAAGTTTGGTTGGATTTCTTCACTGATTGATCTGCTTTAAGAATAAAATTGTGGTGGGTTGACCTTGGCCACCTGCCAGACACCCACCCAGCCGCTCTTTCACTCCCCTTCCTCAACAGGACATGGGGGAGAAACAACAATGAAAAAATACTGTGGGTTGAGATAAAGACAGGAAGATCACTTGCCAGTTAGTTACAGGCAAAGCAGACTCGACTTAAAGAAAATTAATTTATTGCCAATGGATTTGGATGGTAAGAAACAAAGACAAAAATTAAAAACCTTCTCTCCACAACCTCTTTTGTCCCAGGCCCAAGTACCTCACTCCTTCGTTCCCAACTCCTCTACCTCATCCCCACACTGAGCAGTGCACAGGGGATGGGGAATGGGGGTTTGCGGTCAGTCCGTAACAACTCCTCTCTGCTGCTCCTTCTTCCTTGCGCTTTTCCCCCACTCCAGTGTGGGTCCTTCACACAGGCTGCACTCCTTCAGGATAAACCTGCTCCTGCTTCCCTCTCCACGGGCTCCCGTTTCCTTCAGGAAGTACTCACCTGCTCCACCATGGGGTCCTCCACGGGCTGCAGTGTGTTTATCTGTTCCGCCGTGGTCTTCTCCACAGCTCCAGGGGAATCCCTGCTCCACCACCTGGGGCACCTCCTCCCCTCATTCTCTGACTTTGGTGCTCGCAGAGCTGTTTCTCACATCTTTTCCCGTCACTCCTCACTGCCATGCAGTGTTTTGTCTTTTCTTACAGACACTTTCCCCAAGGTACCACCATCGTGGCTGCGGGGCTCAGCCATGCCCTGCAGCGGGTCCACTGGAGCCACGGGGACCGCTGTGTCCGGCATGGGGCAGCCCCGGCCTCTCCTCACAAAGAGGATTCCCATATGCAAGCTGGATTAGCAGGGAATTTGCTTTGTCTCTTTACTCTGGTCCTCTCCTAGAGGTAGTCTGCCAATAGATGTTTTGATGTGAGACAGTGTGTACAATTTGGTATATGTGGTATTTCCAAAAGGTGACTTTTCACCCCCTTGGGTGGAAGCATCTACCTGGGCCAACAGTGATGGGGAAAGCGCTTTCCAGCTCTCGCCTGCATTCCCGCTGTATGTGCCTGTGTATGTCTTTGTGTAAAATTGAGTGAGTGCACTTCTTCTAACAGGAGTAGGCTCACAGGTTGCATTTAGTTGTTACTTCGTAAACTAAAAATAGAGTTGGACTGCACAGGGTATAAGAGCGATCCAAAATGAAACACCACACTACAAAGCCTCAGGTTACTTGAAGAGGTGTTCTCCACTATAGGTCTTCTGTGCTCAAAGCAACGCAGGAAGCAGGGGCATAATGAGAAGGGCTGTGCAGCATGTCTTACCTTCACATGCATATACTGAGGCACTTCAGACACATGCATTTTGGAACGCATATTGGTACACACTTGAATTCATGTTGAAGCAGAAAAATAAATGGGTGGTTTGGGGCTTTTGTTTACATATTGAGCAGGTAGTTAAGAGGTTAAATTATTTCACTGCAGCCTACATGGAAAGATGTTTGAAAGGGTCAAATACTACAATGGTTATTCATGTTCAGCTTGCTTTTCAGAGCTCCACTTCTTTGCAGCATGCGGAAGCATGGCAGAGCAGCATGGGATATTATTGCTTGGTAATCTGAAAGAATGAACATGGAAAACCATTTATGTTCAACCTACATGTGTTTATTTTCAGTAGACTACAGTACTTCTTTCTTATTTTTCTCTTTTATTCTCTTTCCCTCTCCTTATTTCTGTAATTGTGCTGATACATATTTTTGAGATGTTTTTCCACTCTTTCTTTACTTCATCTTCTGGATCTGTTGTGCTTTCTCCCATGTTTTTTCATTTTCTTGACCACCTTGTGTTGCCATCTCTTTTTATACATTCATTTGCATGTCTGTCTTCCTTTCTGTTTTATTTTCCCTCCTCCCAACCTTCTTCCTTTTCACAGCATTGGAACACGGGAGGTAGTCACCCAGAAGAACTTGAGTGGCTTGGTGCCCATCCGAGATTTCAGACTAGATCCCAGCCTCCTCTACTCTATTCCTTTACTAGCTCTCAGCCCCAATTTACTGATTGTGTGGCTGTTTCTGAGCATAGCATACCTGGTGGCCAGATTACGTTGCAAGTGAAGATAAGGTTAAAAAAAAACAAAAACAAAAAAGTGCTTGAATGTGTATTGCCACTTGGTACCTGCTGGACAAAGGAATGTGTCATAGCATTGTCTGCCAAGAATTATTATTATGCCTTACAATTTTACGTTTCTATTGTACTAAACTGTAAATATACATCAAATTATTTTATCAAAAAGAGTTGTATGGAAACTTTAAATTATTGTTCTGCTTTCAGTGCTTGTAACATAGTCTGACATTGGCCTGTTACCTCGTTACTTTAGCCGGCCTGAAGATCTCTTACCAAATATAGTTTTGTGTTATTTGTTTCATGTATTCCAGAGAAAGGAACTCTGTCTAAAAGAATTTGTATCTTTTTGTATATTTAAGGTGTATGCTAATCTTGCCTTTCATTTTTACGAAGTATGAAGAGAAAAATAAAAACACGGGTGGGGTTTATAAGAAATTTATTTAAAGAAATAAACAAATTTCTACCTTCATTTCAAAGCATAATATCCAAATTACATTACTGAACAATTTGTAGAACCTTAGTCTTGTTCCTTTCTCATGGTTAAGTATGTTCCAATAGACTAGTGTGCCAACTCAAAAAACAACTTGCGGTGCGCTGCATGCAGAATTATTTAATTCTATTTGTAGATCTGCATTTTGTTATGTATTAAAGTCGTAAAGAGAATTACTTGTGGTTAGGAAGAGGATGTAACTGGCATTAGCCTGCTAATGATCCATTATCTGTTTCAGGTGCTCTGTTATAGAACTTATTCTGAAACAGGGTCATTATCATCCTAGAAGCTAAAGACGTTGGTCTTTAATCTTTCAGGCAAGAAGAGGGGGGTATCAGTTAGCTCCTTTAGTAGATGGGTTTGAGGTTTTCCGTTGGGCTTTGTTTTAATTACACTAGACTAAATATTACTGTTATTTTCATTTTTAAGTGTTGGACAGCGTTAATAAATTATGATGCTGATAGTGACTTAGAGATAAACGAATGATGGTAGGTTAACGTTTATTTAAGTGGTGAGACTAAAGCGGCTTACCTAGTTTAATCACGCAGCATAATTGCAGATGAAATTTGGTCATCATTTGTATATAGCACCAAACTGGGAGAGGCCTGTTTAAACTGAAAGATTTTGTCGATGCAGTGGTCTGGCAGAGCTTGTCAATAGCAATAGATGATCAAAAAACAAAAAAACCTAACCTCATTTAATGTAGTTTGCTGAATTCATAAAGGGATTTACTTCGCTTGGTGCCTGAGATGACAGAAAATTGGGCTTCTGAGGAGAGCTCTTCTAGTACTGTGATTTCTATTTTCTACTACTATTAACTCGCTCAAAAAAACGTAGTTAGCTATAGCTTTTATTATCAGCTTTAATGGAATTTGAAAGCCTCTGAGAGAAAGCTTAAAAAAAAGAAAAAAAGCACAGTTAGAATAAAAATGAGAATAAAAACTTAAATTTGGTGAATATTCTAACTAAAAAAAAAAGTATGTGGTTATATTTGTGTCTTTATGAAATCAAACTGTACAGTACACTATCTCCTGGTATTATTTCTCACTATTCTTCCCATTTTGTTCTTAAAAGAAAAAAAGCCCAGAAAAACAGACATACACACACACATATATGTGCATGTATCCTATTTATTTTTAGTTGCAATGAATTTAGGTAAAGCCTTCCTGCTGATCATGGTGTGATGGTATAGACGTATCCACTTCCTGTGCTGATATCTAGTACCACTGTGTCTCCATACAAATCATCTTCCTGATTAACACTGGTTCATTTGCTACGGGTTCCAAAACCTACCTTTTTACAAAGTGAAGGAATGTCAGGTTGGACTGTCGCCTTGTTTTTGCAATGTGATGAGTGTCCTGGGTTCGGTCTGACAAGATGTGAAAGTAACTTTAGTAGGAGTATCTCCACTGAACTCCCTGAGATTATTAATCTGTTTAAATAAAGTATGAAGGCTTTGCTCATGACTATCATTAGGCCTGCAGTAAGACTGCCCTTAAATTCACCTAGAATGAAAGCCTAGGCTTTTTGAAAGCAATGTTGGTTTTTTCTTTTTTTCTTAAACTTTGGTGGGGACAAGTTTTCATTTTTTTTTCTTTTTTAGCTTGGTCTGTGCTTTCGTTCAGGCATTCAGATTTAAAATGCTGTAGTGCGTACTGCTTATGTGCCTCCAGCAGAAGAAACATGGCACGTGACATGGTGTGTGAAATACATCTTTGTCACCGTCTCTCTGGCCCACCTGTGCCGTAGAGGGACATGTGCAATAACCAGATGCAGTGGAATGAATTATGACCAGAATGATTCACTTTGGAGTGAAAATGCTTAGCTGGCATCCCATATATGCTATTTAAGCTTATTGCTTTTGTTAATACTCTGAACTAGATTTGTACAAATTTTTGATGAATCTATTTGACTGCAACAGCCTTTGGGGGAGGGTTCTGTAAAACGCAAAAGAATGCCATAAAAATAGCGTCATCACGTATGATCCATTCTATAAAAGGCAGTCACAGAATGTGCTCCGGAGGCAAATTTCAAACTTACTTAAACTGTTTCTTGGAGCAAAAAGTTAAAATGTTTTATGAAGTTAAACTAGGGGGTACATAGAGAACACAGTTCCAGTCAGTTTAATTAACCAAAATTAGAAGAACGGTGAGGTCAGTAAGAGCAGAGAGCTTTCAAACTGAACCAGAATCCAAAACCCTCCTTTTGAATCAGCTGACCAGAGTTTACCTGATAGATGCTGCAGCCATCTCCAAGACAGGAATATTGTGACATTTCCACCATAAGATGGTGTACTGTACACTTTGCCATGAAGTTCTGGTATTAAATCATTGTTTCGGTTTCAGTTCTCTATCAGGGAAAGACATTCTTCTGCAAGCCTAAATTGATTTATTTTATATATATATATATATATAAATATTTAGAAGATAGTGCTTCCTCTTTGTACCTCTGTTTTTGGATATAATCAAAGGAACTCTGAAGTAGATTTACAAGCATAAAGAAGCCTTAAAACTGGAGTAGTTTTTTATTGTAGCACAGAACCTCTTTGTAATGTGGGACAGTTGCACCAAAACATTGGGTAAAAATTAAATTCTGCACAGCTTTGTTTCATTGGGGTGATGACTGTCAATGCAGCCAATCTTTTTTGCACCCAGAGAAAGCTGCTATTTCATGATTAAGATTTTTTTTTTTAGACTATGTTGGTTTTCAAGTCAATTTATGCATGCAGAGATAACTGGAAAGTCATTTTTTTTGTATCAGCTCTAATCTTTAAGTAAGTACTGATAATACTGACATACAGGGAACAATAAAATTACTTTAAAGCTCTTAGTGAGAGAACAGCAGTTTTTCTTTTTCAGCTTAATATACTAATAAATTAGCAGAACTGCTTGTAAGCAATCTCATGGGATCCCTTGTGCAATGAAGCGGCATGTGAACTCCACAACAGTGTACCCTGAAATACATGAAACCGTCGTGAAAGAACTTTTTCAGTAGATGCACTGCTGCTTTTTAGAAATGCAAAACTAGCAATCAGACATAGCATGTATCCATTCTGTGTGCTTCTTACTAGCATTGTATGATGAGCCATCATTTTTAATATTTGCAGTGGCAAATTAATTAAACGCTCATTAAATATAACCAACTTTTTGTTAATGCTGTAAAATAACCAGTTCATTTCATCTTAGTTTAAGTCTTTTTTTTTTTTCCTTTTTACTGCTGTCATTTTTTGTGCTTGTTTTTTTTCCCCAGTGAGGGTTGTCGGCGAGAAAATACAATGAAGAATGTTGGATGTCGCAAGTATGCATTTAATTCCCTGCAACTGAAGGCTTTCCCAAAGTATTACAGGCCTCCAGAAGGAACTTATGGAAAAGTTGAAACATAAGCATACCATGTCCTTTAATTGCTGTTCCATTAAAACATGTGGATACACTCTAGATTAATACATGATTTTGTCATCCAGAAGAGATAAATAACCTTTTTGTACGTTCCGCTAGGTTATACAGAGCATGTTACTTACAGAATTGGAACCTATAGTAACAATTATTCTGACACCTTAGCTTGAGAATAGTGTGATGACTCTCTGCCCGTTTAAATAGCCTTCAGTGTGTGTAAGATGAACAGATATTGTGCTATTTAATAATTACCTATATGCAAATAGCTAGGTACCTCCTGGATGGGCAAGGACTCTAGGAACGGCATTTAGGCAGCTGTTTCACATAACATGTTTTTATACTGAGTTGACTTGAGATTGAGCTTTTCATAAACTTTTTAAAACTGAGAGTAAAACTCAGAAAGTTGTAAATAAAAAGGGATTGGATCCTAGACAGTCTAATAACTGTAGAATGCATTGTTACAATCAAGAAACAGAAGCTTAACTTTAAAAAAAAAAATCAGCACAATAAAAGCCAGGAGTATAAATTGTTTTACTGTATATAGGATGCCATCTTCATATATGAAATTAACAACACATAAAAGGCTAGGCACATGAGGTCTAGTTTCTACTTCTGTCCAAATAAAACAAATTCCTGTCATCTTCGGCAGATAAGGACTTGGGCACACATCTTAACTGATTTTAAAAAATGTTTCAAAAATGTAATGATGCTTAACCATTAATGCCAGCAACAGTTCCCCCTGCCCCTTCAAACTGTAAGGCAAGTGCAACAAGCAAGTTGCTAATGTTGCACGTGACATGTTCAGTATGTTCCATGGTATTGTATATCAATTAAACACATTTTTACCCAATAGCTTTTTATATCACTTCTGGATTGTAAGCATTAGTATCTCGGGGGGTTACGTTTTTTTGATTAGTGTTTGATTTTTTTCCCCATATCAATTTTGTATGTCAATACAAAAATGCTCAAAGTGCCCAATGCATCCCCGTCACTCCGTAACCAAAACTGGTTTGTGTTCGCCTTTGCATTTTACCTGGGCAGATGTTCAGAATCCTGGGGGGGAAGTATGACTGTTTTCAGGGTATTTCTGAGGGAGGTAGCGATGCCCCGTGTTGACAGAAAGGAACTGCTCACGTGCTACTGCTAATGCATGAGAACCTCAGACATGTTCTAGCTTATGACTAAGGTGATCAGTTTGATAGCATTTGATAAAAAATGTTCAACAGATCTCCTTGGAAATAATCTCCCAAAGAATGACTTTGAAGCTAAAATACCTTTTTAAAAAGCAGCTAAACATTAATTTCCAAATTTTAGCAGGATTAAGTTATCTCTAGCTAGCTTCGTTCAGGACACCGTGCCCTTTCCTTCTTGGTTTCTAAGCATATAAGCTTTAGAATAGAAAAATCAGCTCATTTATTCTTGTGAGAGTAGCAACAGCCAGGTAAGTATATGGCTGTTTTCTGATTTCTTTCTCCCTCTCACTGATGTTTGTCTGTGCTGTCACTGCTCTATCAATCAGTCATGTTCATTCTGCTCCCATGTAGGTTTGGGGGTTCCAGGTCTAGCAGTTTTTGCATTTTGCTTTTTGCAGTTCAACACTGAGCAGCATGTCACAAAGCCAGGTCAGAGAGTTCTGCTGAACTAGGTTGATACCGTTATTTCAGTCTCTCTGGGATAACGAAACGCTGAGTTCTGTGCAAAGCCCATGTATTGTAGCACCTACCCCAGGTCTGAACAAACTACCTACAGTAGAACAGTCTCTCGGAAATTTTACAAGCCCTGTTTGCCAGTTAATAAGTAAGTGTTGATTTGGTTTTATTTTATTGCTAATGTGTAAACAATGTATGGTGAAAAACTTTTCAATGGGATCTCTCTAGACACATTACTCCATTAGTTCTGCTCAACCTTCAGTCCCCGGCCCATTATTAAATGCTACATTTATTTTTGTATAAACTATACTCTTTATATCCCTTAGTTTTTATGAGTTGATAATTTTATTTTGTATATTTCAAACATAGTTAATTATATTTTAAGTCCTGTATTGTTACACTAAAAATCTTCCGATGTTCAGCTTCAGAAGAAAATAGCAAGAGGTCTGTTGTAACAATTAGCAGAGCCACTCTCTTAGACTGTGGCCAACAATCATTAGACCGACTCTCGAGCTTAGCGATCCTTTATTTATTTTGTATACCGATGTAATCAGAAAAAGTTGCTGAATTTTGTATGTGCACGGTTTTTGCTCACCTTTTTAAAGTGGTGGAATACCAGTCTCAAGTACTGCATTATTTTGTTTAAAATATTCCAATTTCAGTATGCTTACGTGTAAAACATCGTTGTCCAGCTAACATTTTATATATATGACATTGTCAGTACATGCACATCGATGGGCTTGTTTAAAGGGCGTAAGGAACAGTGAGAGATCTCGAGCAGTTCATCGAAAAAGAAAAACTGTGAAACTTGAAATCCACATAGGACACTTCACAAGGGTGAAGTAAGCTTTTCTGTTGCACAGGAGAGGCGAATTTAAGGATTACTGTAAAATGAAGTTCTGTCTAATGTTCTTTTTTGAGTACATTTTTTAAATTATAAAACATACAAAGGTAAAAAAAGAAAACTGTTGCCAAGTATGTTCTGTGTATGTTCTGTGAAAGTACCTACAGCACAGTTGCCTTTTGTTTCATTTATATATGTAAAATTATTGTATAATACAACACTGTTTTGTCCCAACACAACTGTATTTGCCAAGCTTTGTGCATTGAAATATTTTTATTTATTTGGTTTTGGGCAGTATTAATATATCATAAACATATGGCTACTGTTTTATATATTCTAGTTCATCCAATCCATGTACACTGTAAATGTGCTAGTCTTTAGGATGAAAACCAATAAAGAACTGACAAGAACAACAAATGGTCGCTTACTTTTCCTGCATTTGTGGTAAATTAAAATAAACACATTCAGGTTCCTTGGCTTGATATGCTTTATGTATTGGAGAATATATTAAGCTAAGTTGTGTATGGAGATACTTTACACAGATAGGCAAGTCAGGAGGAGTTACTCCTAAACCCTGCCGAAGTACAGCTGCTGTCCATTGCCTGTAGTTAAGTCAAGCACCAGTTTGTCCCACGTGTTATACATTCAGCAGCAACAGTTAAACAAAGAAGTGGTGTGAGGTGGTTGGTTTTTTTTTAAATTTAATTTTATTTTATTTTATTTTATTTTATTTTATTTTATTTTATTTTATTTTATTATCTTATATCCTTTCTCCATGAAGCTTCTACAAGACCTTCCTGAGCTTCGTTCTGTGTTTTTTTACTCTTCTTTCCATTAATAGAATTCCTTCTCTGCTGCCACTTCCCCTTCAGCCAACTCATCCCTCCAGCGTCCTCAGTAGTTATGCTGCTTTTCAGCAGGGATAGGTTGTCATTGTTGATTGTCATTTTGATTTCAGATTAAATAAATTTTATATAATAGTGTAGCAGACAATAATCCAGAGCATTCTGGTTTCTATAAAGTATGAAGAGTAGAAGATAAAGATGTAATGATACTGTCACTGGTTGTTTGAGAACTGCCAAATACAATTTTATTTGCATGAAAGAAGACCGAGGACCACAGGTGGGGCTCAACAAATTAGTTTTTCTAGTTACACAGAAAGAAAAGCAGTACCAGAAAAAAACCCACGCTGCTTTCATTCAAAATGCAGAAAGAGAAGATGCTTGACAGGTGGGAATTCCCAAATTGCAACTGCAAGATACATACACGCACGTGTGCGTATATATACGTATCTGTATTTCAAAATTTTTAAATTGGTGTCAAAAAAGTATCTACCAGTGTTCTTTTTAATTTAAAAAGGCAAGGTCCTGAAAAGATGGTTGAAAGCGTAACAACTTTAAAAGGCATTATGAGCTATTAGAGAAATTGTCGCTTGTTTGAAGCTGACGTACGTGTCTCCGTAAAGATTGCTCCATTCAAAACCCAAGGCGACCGTGAACCTGGGTTGCCTGTGGAACTGTGGCATATGTGTGTCCACAAGTTGTAAATGATGCTATGGGGAGCTGCTGGGAGCAGCAGTGCCTGCGTGCTCTGCTGTGGAACCACAACTCGTTCCATCTCTTTGCCATGACTTTTGCCGGACGACAGCCTTCAGGCAGGACGTGAAGCTCCGGTACAGCGTTCCGTGGTCAGGCACTAGCGGCACTTCAGAAAGGCTTACCTGATGTCGCAGATGTAACCTCTTAAAGTTTGAAACATGTACTCTGACAAAAGAGAGGAAATTTTAATAGGTGCAACAGAAAAAAATTGCATGAGATAATAGAAAACCAAGAAGAATACAACAAAAAATAGCAAAACACTTGTTGAAACCAGAAAAAGACTCCTCATCAGAAGAAATTGTAGGTAATTTTGGTGACCAAGAGTAAGCCTTTTTAGTGTTTTTCAGTCTGTGAATTCCTAAGCATTTCTGAGACCCACCTCAGAAATTTTATACGTATATATTGTTGCCAACTGCATATGGGTCTAAAATAGCTCTCCCTAATGAATGACAAGATTTTCAGGCTATGAATGGGAAAGCTTAACTAACAGCAACCTCTTTTTCTCACGTTATTTTAAAAGTCAGGCAAACTTTCTGCTCCCGATTAATGAAATGTTTTGCCCATTGCAGCTGACTCCCTTTGGCAGCGTAATGGTGACATGTGGAGCTGTGTCCTGCTTTACTCAGTAGCGTCCACCGTGATCAGTTGATGGCATGAAAACACACTTTATAAGAGCCTGGTATCTCTGCCAAGCATCCCATTTTTTTCCTAAGTCATGCCAATATTAAGTTGTATGTTATTTGCCAGTCTGGTCCTATAATTTCTGATGTCTTCTGTAACCCGCATAGACTTCAGCATCAATAAGTTCTTATTTTTTGTGATGGCTATTGTATTTGTGCATATACCCTAAGTATTCTGACTGTAAATTCTGCAAATATGTTTTTTACAGATTTTACAGCGTAAGGAACAACCCATACATCCCCTAATCTAATTCATTGTAAAGTTTTGGTCCTTGCAGTCAAAATACTTGAGATAATGTGCTGTTTATTACTATAGGTGTATTGTTTTGTACCTAAGCCCAAACAACTAGGCTTGTTGACTGTTCCTGATGGAGCAGAGTAGAGAAGTTACTGCTGTCTCCAGCAGTAGTGACCCCGACTAGGTGACTCGGCCCAGAGTCTGTCACTGCCCATCAGGCTCACTGAACGTTCAGTTATTCCCAAAGCTGACAAAGTTGAAAGATGAGAGCTTAGAATGGCCAGTGGCGTCATCTGGAATATGAGCGAATTACACTGTGGCTGAAACTGGTGATCTGGGATGGGAATGGTTTTGTTTGCTACTTCACACAAGCTCTCACGTAAAAGTTTTTCAATACGCACATCGAAGCATCAATAAAAACCTTACCGCTGCCTAGGCCATGCGCAACTTGTGCTTACGGACCAGTATGGCACAGAGAAAAACTACTCAACTCATACCATTTAAATCAAGGCTGGATGGATGCAGTTTATCTGTTTATTCATGATGTAGTTAGCCAGCGAGGATGCAGTTTATCCGTTTATTCATGATGTAGTTAGCCAGCGATCGGTGCCTAACAAGAGTAATTAACAAAATGAATAACCAGGAGCAAAGACCTTTGGTGGTTTCTGCAGCCGTGAGGTCTGGCAGGTATTTTATACCTCCCCAGAGCCAGGAACGACCATAATGCTGTTAGCCACAGAAAACTCCCATGGACCCACGTGCGAGCAGGCACACGCGGGAGGTTTGAGAGCGTGCTGGCGCTCCACGCCTGAGGTGGAAAGAGCCGTCACCCCACACTGCCCCGCTCTGCCCGTTCCCACCTACATCAACCCCCGCCAGGCTCCGCCGGCCCTCGCGGAGCCCTTCCCGCCCCACCGCCACCCTCCAGGCCAGCCGAAGGGGCTGAGCTGAGCGGGAGTGATAAATGGCTTGGCTGCGGTGATGGTTGTTGGAGCCAGTGAAGGGACCCGTGGCGGTGGCTGCCGTCGTCCTCTCGGGGAGGATGGCAGTGAGGGAGGCCGCTGTGCGGCCTGGCTGATCCCTTCGGCCAGGTGCTGTAGGGTCCCCCCCATCACGTAGGTGTTACTCCAAGCTGTGGTTCCTCAGAAGCACGGAGCACTCATCAGTGTGGACTATCCCCTCTCCCCAGTCCATCACATCTCTTTTGGAAATGCTAGTGATGTAATATCCTTTAATCCAACAGAAGTGAGAATCCTCTTGTAGTGTTTGACAGATCCTGTGCTTAAATGAAACTTCCTAAAAATCGTAGTTAGGTAACTAATGATCTTAGATATCTGTTGACTTGGCATTTTGGTGACTCTTGCATTTTCCATTTTGAAATGGAGGCAAGTTGATCTTTAGAGTTCATAAAGTACTGTAGCAATAAAACATGTTTATATAAAGGAAAGATAACTATTTGCTTTTAATAATTGACTACAAATTGCTTGAACTGTAACCATGCCTTGAAATACTGCTGTTCGCAAATAGTGCAGATTTGAGAAGACCTGAAAAGCAAGATGGAAATAATTTACTCTTTTTTTAGGTATTTCAAGATGTTTATTAAAATGCCACTGATTGATGTTGGTATTGGGCAGATGATGGCTCTGGCATCTGATTCAACATGAGATTGAATCCTGACGATTACCTGCTGTTATAGAAATGCTCTGTTTGAAAATGTCTGTAAAAACACCCTTCATGTCACAGGTTTGTAACAAACATGAGGTGATCTGGCATAGATGTGTGAGAGATATCTATCAGGTCTTGAATAGCATTTGTTAGCAATAATAGGGTACAGTCATTCTGATGTTTTTTTCTATAAATTCTGACCTCACAACTTTCTGATTCAGCGTTATTCTTGCCCTGTTTTGTTCCTCTAACCGTGAGATTTTATTGTATGCTCTTCACATTGTGTTTTGACCAAACTTCCCATATGCTTGACAGGGCTTTCAGTCACAGCACATAAAGTTACAGTTTTCAATCAACTTTAGTTTAAGTTGTGTGAGAGAGTGGGTATTCCTCGAAATGCTGTGGCCGTATCCACAACTTCATGGTCTGTAGGTAAACGGATGAAGAAGAGTATCTTTGACTTTTCCCAGTTCCTTGTCAGATTTAGAATATTTTCATGAAGCTTCTACATCTTCCAAAAAAGTGAACTTTCTATATGAAAAAATAAGGCTTTACAATACTTATGTGGAAGTAGTCTCTGGAAATAGATAACTCTGCAACACCACTGTGAGACATGGCTCATGGCAGGAGCTAGAATAAAGCTTATTGAGAAATATCAGCCAGTAGAAGTGCTTCATTATTGAATTGAAATATGGCAGTGCTACTAACATTTAATCTGGCTTGCTTTCCTCAGTCCCAGCCCCTTTCCTCTAAGAAGGTTCGTCAGCTCAGCAGTAACTCAGAAAATGCAGGCGTACTCCCTCATCTGTCGGGGTGCAGTGTGCACTGCAGCGCTTGTGGGAGGTCAGCGTGCGGGAGCAGCCTGTGGTGTGGTGCAAAGCAGCACGGTGCAGCTGACCAGCAGCCACTTCTCGAGGCACTGGTTGAATTTCCCAAGTCACCATGAAATCCATAATGCATCCGCTTAGTAGTCTTTTTTTCGTAGCAGCAGTGTCAGGGGCTGTCCGCAGCACTGATTGCTACTTTCGCCCTCAGGAGCTGATGCAAAAAGAAGGCGTGGGATTTGTTTTCCCCCTGTGTCAGGCTAATGTGACTCAGCTCCAGGTGTTTGTGCCTCTGCACTTGAGAACACTTGTCTTAAGATGCTCTGCAAAGCACAGGGAAATGAGAACTGTCAGGTGTTATGAAGGGGAAGAGGAAGACATATCAAAGGAGGATGTAAAATTTGCTCGGCCTGCCTTCTTCCCTCATGAGCAAAAAAGGAAAAAAATGGCCAATGTTAGTTTTTACTATGTGTATCTAAATTGGTTCTGTACTATAATGTGGGCTGGCTCACAACACAAAAATCATGTTTTATCCTCAGCTGTGTGTGCTGGTTCTGCGGTGAGTTACACATTACGGATTCTGGCTCTGCTGCTGCCATCAGCAAAGCTTTGCAAGAGCCGCTTCGACTAAATCTACAGAGGACACTTGCCACCCCTAGCTTGCCTAACTTGTAGGTATCTTAGTTGCCTGATGTGGTGTTGAGCTTCCTGAGGCTTTCTATATTGGGAATTGCTAATGAGGAAGAGTTTATCATTGAGATTCGCCTCGGCCTGGGCTTCGTTTTCCCACCCCAGTGCTGCGAGAAGAGACAGGGCTTTGTACCTCTAGCCTCGCAGGCACAGCCACAGCCGTACCCCAGCTGCATTTGGCACACCCAGTCAAGTGACACAGCTTGTGGACAAGGACCTCGTTTGCTGCCTGCACCCGCTGCTCCCCATTGCTTTGCAGCCCTGAAGAACCCAGTCACCAGCATGCGCCACTCTTCCCCTCTGGATCCTTCTTGCAGCGCCACTGCACCAGCTGGTTGCATGGGATACTGGAAGCTGAGCTCTTTTTCTCCTCTGTCTCTCTCTCTCTTCCTTTCCCCCAGTCATCCTCAGAAGACAACTCCAAAAGCACCAGATGGCTTTTTCAGTGCATGAGTTGTTATCAGTGTGGCCCTTTCCAGTAAGGTGGTGACGTGCTGCTGGTTTAGCTTGTAGGAACTCAGTGGGGATTTTACTGAGTGGAGAGAAGGGAAAGTGATTTCTTATCTCACCGGGAGGGATTGTCACTAAGGCAGGCAGGCTGAGCGCCATGTGGCATTTCCAGCTGCAAACTGTTTCCTGGAGTGAACCTAACCTAGGTTAGCTACCTGTTTTTTACAGTTTGGGGTGAATGCAAGAAGCAGCCTCTTGTTTGTAATTCCACAGCCCAAATGTTCCCTGGCTACAGGGTTCTCACAGTTAGGCTTACATTTCATGAGCAATGCCATCCTGCTGGGGTTTTGCCTGCTCTGGGAACACACATACGGGTGGGGCTCCCCAGGGGCCACAGAAACACTCATTTTCTGGGTCCTGCTTGAGCTTGTGCAGGTACAGAAGGAGTTCTAGGTGTCTTGAGGCTTGCCTGTCTTAAACAGGCAGTTAATAGGTAAGACTGGGCAGCCAGCTAGATTCAAGGCTTACCAACTTTAAATTAGGAACCCCAAAACATCTGTACTTGGTCACAGGAAAAACCAGCGCAGCCTCGTGTCCTGTCTTTGACAGTGGCTTCTACCTTATGACTGTGAAAGGACAGAATAAATATAGCGTGACATTTCCAAGTGTATTTGTACAATTTTTTTACGACTTGTGTTTTCTGAAGTGTCTGTGTCAGAAGTGTTAGCTCTGACTCAATTTATATAGTGCCATTATGGTGCTTTCCATTGTGTCATCTCATGTCTACTTCCCCTTCTCCGGGTATTCATTTCTTTATTTCTTTTTGGGCTCTCATCATTTGAGCCCGCAGAAAATGAGGATTATGGGATTTATGCAGGTTTGTGCATGGAGTACCTAAATTAACCTATAATATGAGTTTGTCTTTATGGTGGAGGTAGTTAACTAGAAAGTTGATGGCTTGTCAATAAACCGTAGCTTTTTTTTTTTTTGCATTTTACTGATACATTCCTGTCTACTGTCAGACTGTGGATCTAGCTAGACAGTAATCTGATCATTATTCTTGTAAAGCAAGAGTGATTGATAGTTATTTAAAGAACACAGAGCTGCTGAATGGTGTCACTAGAAAAGTGGGCAGCTTTTCCAAGGAAGGAAAACTTCTGACCTCGTGGTAGTTTCAAAAGACTCAGCAAAGAGGAGTCAACTGCTGCTCTGGTCCCACCACTTACTTTACCAACCTGCTGAAGCCCAAAGTCTGTACTTGCCGAGATTGAGAACAACTGTGTGAGGGCATGCAGGGGCTGTTCAGGGTCATCCACAGCATCAGTACTGGAGTGCCAAGTCAGTGTCTCGCAGGGGCAGGGCACAGTGTCAATGCTTTCGGTTGCTTGTTGAAGAGCTAAGCCAGGAGTTGGGGCTAAAGCTGAGTAGAAAAGTGATACTTAGAAGGGCAGAAGCTTTGAAGGCACTTAGACTAAGGGTGTTTTTTTTGCTTTTGGATCTCAGAAAGACAGGCACGACAGCAAATAGTGTAATAACATTGCCATTTTAATGAGAGAGAATAAAAACAGGAATATACATAGCAAGTAAATCTGGGAACCCTGCTTTCGTGCAGCATCGGCTGGAACCCAGATGGATTCCCACGGCAAGCTGTGCACATCCCGTCCCTGGGGAGGTTCGGTCTCTTCCCACACTGTGGTGCCTTTTGTCTTGTGTAAGGAACAAACCCATCTATCTCCTCCCGACAGGTAGGAATGTCCTGCCCTCTCTTTCATGATATTCACCAGAGCGCAGCACGAGCGGGCACAGGACATTCCAGCATGTCTCATTATAGCACCATGTATGTGAGGTTATACAGTGGTTACTCATACTAACCTATGGGCTTCTTAAGCCTCAAGTAGGAGGCCCAGCAGGGCAGGCACGGCTTGTCCAAGTTCACTAACTCCCCGAATATGACATCTTCTGCAAGGTTCCAAATACAACCTGGAAGAGAGCAGGGCTGCGGCAGGGCTTTGGTACTGAAACTAGTTAGTAGGAGAGAATGAACACAAAAACCGAAATACTCAGTTCTTACCCTCAGACTCAAACTTACCCTCAGTAAGTTTGCAGATGACAACAAGCTGGGTGGGACTGTCCATCTGCTTAAGGGCAGGAAGGCTTTACAGAGGGATGCGGGACCTGAAAGGAGGTTGTAGTGAGGTGGGTGTTGACCTCTTCTCCCAAGTTACTAGTGATAGGGCATGAGGAAATCGCCTCAAGCTGTGCCAAGGGAGGTTTAGATTGGATATTAGGAAAAATTTCTTTACTGACAGAGTGGTCAGGCACTGGAACAGACTGCCCAGAGAGGTGGTGGAGTCACCATCCCTGGAGAAGTTAAAAAAATGTGTAGACGTGGCACTTCGGGACATGGTTTAGGGGACATGCTGGTGTTGGACTTGATGATCCTAGAGGTCTTTTCCAACCTTAATGATTCTATGATGCTACTCAGAGGGGAGAGAACGCGGAGCCCTGGAAAAAAACTCAGCAAAGCTCTTTCACAAGGATGAATTGGACTGAAAGGCTGGGGATGAGGGCAGAAACCAATGTGTCAGGGATTTGAACAAAAGTACAAAATAACTGCATAAAATTCCTCAGGTAGGGAGTGTAGAAAGGAGTTGTAAAAAAAATTCTGTGTGAATTGGAAGAGCCGAGTTTCTTAAACATGTACAGAACGTCAGAGGTTAAAAGGATTCAATATTGGGGAAATAATTTTGTTAGGTGAGCAGATATGGAAGAAAAGATACTGAAAGCATGTAGAAGGGGAAAGAAAGAAAAGTTGTTCATTTGTAGGTAGTTTGATAAAAGAAATATTAAAATAAACATAGGAAATAAATAGTTTGGTTGCATTAAGCTTGTCTGGCATGTTGTGAATCTATGCTTGAAGAGACATAAAAGCCTGTTACAACTAATGGGGTGCCCCAATTTGTGGACTTTCATCATTGAACTGCAAGAACTTTCCATTTCCTCTTGGATAAGGATTTTTTGGCACGTTGCTGTTGAGGAATGCGGGCTATATGGACTGGTGGTGGGGAAAGCAGTGTTAATTTTCCCACTCTACCTATTTCCCACTCTACTTTTCCTACTCTACTCATTAAAGAAAAATGCTACTACTATAGCTGAAATTTTTTTTCAAGTTTTCGGGAAAAAAAATCATAGAGGAAATTATAAGGCCAGTTTACGCTGCTGTGATTGCTGAATGCTGTTTGTAACCACAGAGGGGAGCTGTTCAGCTAAATAGTAAGACTTACTCCACGGTGCAGAGAGAGGAAATTGCATTACTCAAATTTATTGAGTTAGGAGAAGTGTTTTCCAGTTTGCTGATTTAATCAGAATTCCTGAAAGCCTACCAGGATTTTTTTTTTTCCCCATGGGTTATTATTGCTGTGTAGGCCAAATCAGTGACTTTTCACACGGAGGCTCTATTTGAAAACAAAGCCAGCACCTACCGCCCATTTCTGAAGCTCTCTGGTGCTGAACCTGCTGACTTCAGCAATATTCAGTTTCTATTGTTCTAATAACTGCAGCATATGGATTTTTGCATGCAGTTGATCGATGCGAGGGCACTAAGTCAGCGCACAATGTGCCTCATTTTCATTCCATGTACCTGGAACCATGGGTTCAACTCAGGGCCAGTGCCCAGGTCCCACATCTGCACATCTCAGATGAAGCTCTGCATATAATGATTCTATGATTCTGTGATAACAGTGAGACATTCTGTGTGCAACGTTGTAGCATGGACGTTTGCTTTCTGTTTGAGCTGTGATGAGTTACCCTTTTGGAGCATTTCTTTAGACTGTTGAGTTCAGCTGCTTCAAAGAAAGGAACCCTCTTTTATCCCTCCCTTTCCTCCTTCCCTTTCTCACACGTACATGAAATCTGAATTTGTCACTAACTTTCTAAACGTAGCTAAACTGTTTTATTCCTTGTGTTTTTCTCCCCCCTGACACCCCCCCGCCCTTCGGTATTTCAAAGTATTAAGTATTCTGCCATGGCCTTTGCTTAGTTTAACGGAAGCATTACTGACATTTTCTTAAGCTCTGTTGGTTTTTACATCCCACCCCTCCCTTGATTTGGAGGCTGAGTCTTCAGCCACAGAATCGAATTGGACACGCAGGCAAATATGAGCAAGGTTTGGCAGTTAGACCTGCATAAGAAGCTCATGGGAAGAAACTTCTTTGTTGCTGGTTTGGAACGAGACTTAAGTGAATATTCCTTGAAATTACTGTTGTCTGAAAAGATTCCTAGTTTATACAGCACAACAGGAATTTCCCTGCAAGCCATAAACTGAGTCATACCTGTTTAATGTAGGCTGTTGCGTAGTTTTTAGGGACTTTCTTCATTCTTTGTTGGCAAACTCTTCAATGTTGGCAGAATTTTGCTGGTAACTAACTTGACTGCTAAGGGCAGGCTATACCAGGAGGATGGGCGATGTAAAGCTGAAGGGACTAAAAGTCCTTTCCCCTTCCAGAAAGCCAACAACAGCCAGTGAAGGAGCATACCAAGGAGCATTTTAGTCTCTCATCCGATTCCAGCTTCTATCTCCCTCTTGAGACACAGTGAGCCATCCTCCCTAGCTTCTGTTGTCTTCCACGTCGCCATAAGACGGGCTAACATCCTGTCTCCAGTGAGTATTGTCTTCCCTGAAAATAACTCCAGAATGGGCCAGTGAGTGATACTGGGCGAGGCAGAAGCTGCTCCAGGTGCTCGCTTTCCCAGTACACTTGCTTCCCAGCAAGTTCCTTGTAACTAAGCCAAAACACCACAAGTGACTTCATCATGCCATGGAGCCATACCAAAAAACACCCAGGCAACTTTCCAGAAGAGCTTTTTTTTTTTTTTTCCCCTTGGGAATATTTTTTTAGCCCCAGAATTTTGAAATGGAGAGCCTATACCTCCTTCCCAGAGGCATCTCTTCCCCCCCTCCCTGCTCTCCCCAGCCAATACCTCTTGTCTCTTGTAGGATGCCAGACCCCAGATCCCCTCTCTTGTTTAGGGCAACTGAACTGCAATTTTTCACAGCTTGCAGGAGAGTCCCGCTCAGACTCCAGGGCAGTCTGTTTGCTTCACCTTCTGTCATGCCACTCTCTGGCATGTATCCCATGTGAATCCTGTTATCGCAGTGCTAGACTGCCCCGCTCGCTCCCTGCTGCCACTCACGGACTACTTGAGCGCTGCCTTGTAAAACTTCAGGAGAGGCTGAGTGTGCACCCCTGGAGATCCCATACTATCCAGCGTTAATGACACTCTGACTCAAATGTTTGCGGCACAGAGAGGCAGATAGTGAAGTCAGGTCTCTGGGTGCTTCCTGAAGGACCGCTATTTGGTGAGCCTAGCTTGAAAAAACCCACCTCAAGGGGGTTTCCTTAGGAAGTGGCCATAATATCTTTCTTGGCACCTCCCTCCACTTTGTGCATCTCTCTTGGTGCAATGGGATCTGCTGCTTAAGGCAAACTGATCCTACTGCGGTTTTTGGATCTGAGCAGCTACCTTTACACAGTTCTGCGGGGAAAAAAAAACAACCCAGTTTTGTTCAGGACAGTCCCCATATCCCAGCAAATATCATGATATTAGGGTTTTCATTGCCTCTTATTATAAAAATTAACAATTTTTATTAGTTACCCAGAGTTTAGGCTAGCACTTCATTGTATTTTCTCTGGCTCCTACAGATGCTTGTGGCTTTGCTTTCTGGTTGTTTGCTTTCTTCTTTGCTATATATTAAACAAAAAAAGTTATGCTCCACTCGCTGCTGGATCGCACAGTATCTAAGTAGCAAACTAGTAGTAACAGGTATGGCTAGTAGTTGCATTCAGGGGGCTGCAGAAGAGCATGCTGATCCTGTCATCCTGAAGACTGCTTTAGTATTGAGGTGAATATAGCACTAGTTGCCCATAAAGTCCATCCTTGACCGGCATTTGATGGAAACAGGCACTGGGCAAAAGACTCAGTTTTGAAGCAGAACCTGTTTAAAATGAGGTGACTGAACGCTCTTCCAGTAGTAAGCTGGGTTAATTCCAATCCCAGCGTGTGGAAGAGCCACTTCTAACAAACTGACTCATCGTGAGCTGGAGTTGTCATTGTTTCATGAGGCCGAAACGCTGAAGCTCAGAAAACTTGCTCATAATTACAGGTTGGGAAAACAGCCAAAGCCAAGTCAAAGCTATATTTAGTGTAAAACATCACTCCGGGTGAAACCGTTTCAGTGAAAGGCAGCTTCTTATCCCATGAATGTAAACACTTGCACGTGCTTAATCCTACCTCTGATGGGGTCGGGCAGAGAATTCACGGTCAGCTGGGGCCTGGTGGACAACTTCAGCACGATCCGACTGTGACGCTCCGGTGTTGAGAATCTGCTGTCACTCACAGTCTGCATCCTACATCAGCCCAGTTTCCCCCGTTCGGTACTTGCCGCGCAGGGCAGTGGCCACGCTACGGTACGTACCGCTGCCGAGAGAGTTGCGGCTGGGGCTGGGCCCGGACCTGTTCGTCGGTACGTTGGTCCATTCCAAGCATTTGTATCTGTGAAATAAACACTAACTGCCCTTTGACTGGAATTTTATATCCTGTTCTGATAGGGCCTTATACCTCGCCAAAATCTCTAATGCCTCTCAAGAGCTTTTTGAAATAGAGCTCGTGCTAATTAAACTGATTTCACATGTTAAGAGCCATACTTACTTCAGGCTTTCTGATTTTAAAAACAGGCCAAAAACTTTTCAGCCTTTTAAAGTCTATTTGTTAGACTTGGCAGAATACACCTGCCCTTTTGGAGCACCAAAATAATTACCAAAATTAACACTAATTACTTCTCTTCCTTGCTGGGAACTTTGCATTCCCAGTAGCTTCCAGACCTGGAAGAGAAGAGCTGACTCACAGTAGTTTGGCCCTGACACTACTCTGAAGAAATGTTTTAAGTTATCGAAAGGGCTGTGAGCTCCCCCATTTCCAGGGCAGCCTGTCTTCCCAGCGCTTTAAGCTGTTTTTTCCTCCGGTCTTCTTACTCGAGATGGAACTTCCCTCACGCTCCGAGCTTCAGTCTTGCTCATTCTGCTTTTGAAAACACAGCCCACCCTCGCTTCCCAGCTTTTGCCCTTACTTCTCCCATGTTCTTTTATCTTAAGCTGTCCTTCCAGCAGACTGCAACATTTTCAATCCCCAACTAGATTTTTATGTAAGACTTTACACGTGCTTTGCCAAACCCTCGTGTTCTTTTATTTTTACCTCATTATAAAAGGTCTGTCCTCTCTATTATTCTGTGATGTCTGTGGATGCTTCTGGCTCCTCACACACCACCCCCACCACCCCCCAGTTTTCAGCAATTTAAAAAATGTTTTCAATGCATGTAAAGAGCGGTGACACCATAAAAGCCAAGAAGGGGACGCCTCAGGGAGAAGGCAGCAAAACCCATGCTGCACATGTACTTACCATAGGCAGAGGTTTCTTTAGCGATACCTAACTCATGTCCAGATTTTATTTCACCTAAATTCTGTAAATTACGGTTAGGACTTCTTTTTAAGGCAGCTCTTTCGCTTTCTTTAAACAGAGCAGAACAGAGTGAAGGTGCTCTCCAAAATAACCTTTGAGTGGAGGGAAGGAAGGTAGGACACTCAGAAGTAGGAAGTCTTTATGCCTAGGTCATTTTCCTTATAAATCTGGGGAAGAGAACATGCTTTTTCCTCTCTTAGGAAACTGAAAACCGTGCTTCAAAGATCTTGATCATTCAGGTTGTTTCACCCCTGGAACTTCATTAATATTTAATTGGTGCTTAAGAGGAAACTCTTCGCAAGCAGGAAGTGAGAATATTCTAAAGGCGGCAGAGGTTATCTGCATAACACAAGGGAATGGCTCACATTTTTGGGGAAAAAAGTCTAAATTACTTGTGTGTTGCCTTGTCTTGTTCAAAGGAAAATGTTTTTAAAGCAGAATTTCTTTCCTGTCCTCACAACTGCTGAAACCACTGAGGACTATTAGTACTTCTGAATTCATTTCTGCTTCTCTCCTCCATGGAATCAATTCAAACAAAAACACCTGCTGGGAAAGAGAGGTGGTGCCTTAACTTGAGCAGCTTCTTCCACCTTGAAGTTACTGCTAGTTATCTTCCCAAGTTCCACGTATGGAGCAGCAGGCCCCGGCATGTCAGTAGCTTAACTAGTTATTCTTTATTTTGCATGCAGTAAAGAGACTTGTTTGCCCAGTTACTCAGAAGAAAATTGCATACAAATCCACACCGAACATTTCGTGACCTTGCATGGTTCTAGAAATACCCAAATTTTAAGAACAAAGGAGTTCCAGCGAGTTCCCATTTCCCTTCTGTATCTTCAAGCTCCTGCTGGTGGCAGCAAGAAAACAGCAATCTGACAGTTGCAGAGATTTTGTTTACATTATGCAAGCTGGAAAAGCGGTCAGTCTCATTTATTTAACCCTCATATTTTGTTGCACACAATATTCCTCGCAGCATAAAGGTTTTAACTAAAATATAGAGTTCTTACTCTTTTGAAGGATGGATTCTGATAAAAAACTGCTGCTGTAAACTTTAAGCAGTGCCACTGAGTCATGAGCAAATTTATGTTGCTGGTGTCTGTTAATGCTTTCTGCTAATGGAAGGGTTCATTTCCACCTGGCTGTAGCTCAGATGTATTTATGCAGCCACTGGGGCTTGCCTTACTGTTAATGAAGGGAAACAGGCACCTTAAAGGGACAGATAAATCATAACTAAAAATAGTAAAGCTCTTGTTCAGACCTATACAAGAACAGCGTTACAAAGGTATGGGCGTAGCATAAACAGCAGCAGCAGCTACTATGCCTGATACTTGGCAACTTAAACAGTGTAGACATTTTTCCAGCGTTTTGCTATGCAGCAAATTTTCGAGTGGGTGGCACTGTGTAACCCTGAAAACAATTTCTAATTCTCCACTGCTATACAAGCCCACGCTGTTGAGAAGCCAGGTTTCATCTGCAGTCAAGTCTCTGTTAACATAGGCCCTACGCACAGCAGATTTTGGCCCGAAGGCTGCCAGCGCCAAGGGGATTCGTGCATGCACAAGTTTCAAAAATACCAGAAGAACAGAGCTAGAGCAGACAGATCTTGAAAAAAGCAGTATTTATTTTAAAGTACAACCCAAAGTTGTATCCGTAAGAAACGCACAAGGTATCTTGTTTCTTCCACAAGTCTTGGCTGTGTGCATTTCAGTTCAACTTAAAAATGCATTCAGGTTTACAAATGTACAAACAGCACAGAAAGTGTATTACAGTCTCAACAGAATGCTCTTACATTCAGCCATTTTGCTCTTAAGGTTTACGTGTTGGTTTTGTTGGTTTATTTGTTGTTTTGTTTGGTTTGGTTTTTTTTTTATTTAACATTCTTAGAACCTGTGTTAACAAAGACAGCCTTATTTTAAAAAAATACTCTGCATTTTAGCACAAAGTGCCTTTTGATTTTAAATTAGAACTTGGAGGATAATACTGGAAAAAATTTAAAAACCCAAACCGGTATTTTTCATAAAAGTATTGCATGCCAGGACCATTTTATAGTTCAAATTGCTTCCTAAATAAAGATGGCAGATGGTAAAATATGAAACCAGTGAAATCGGTCAGATTTACAGGCTTCAGCTGTAGTTGGGATTTGCGATCACACCCGGACTTCCTCAAGCTTATCTGCAATCTCACACTACCATATTGCAGGACAGACTTTAAAAAGGAGCAAGTGATGAAAGCAGGACTGGCGGGGGCGGAGGAGGGGGAGCAATGACCAGCAACAGCCTGAAAATGATGTTTCAAAAATTTGCATTCAGAATTGCATTATGACCTGGATAAGAGTTCTCTCCTTTTGCTTCACTTCAGTTTTCATGAGGGTAGTGTGAATTAGACCAAGGATCTGAACTTCTTCTTCCAATTGTTGGGCTCCAAATTCTCCAAGGATTGTAGGTCTGTCCCATGTCTTCAGCAGGATTGGCAACGGTGGCAGCAGCGGGCGGAGGAGGAGCAGCGGAGGAGTTTTCATTACCCATGAGATCAATGCCTGGCAACGTGTTTGCTGGAGTGGTGAAGGGAAGGCCGCTGTTGAGGTTACTTGACCAAATGGAACTGCTGAACGGAGTGGTGGACCACAGGCCACTGGGGTTGCCAAGGATCGACTGCAGTAAAGACAGAGCCGGGTAAGTAGCGGGTTCGGTAACCTCGACTTTCACCTTGTTTACAGCCCCCCTGAAAGAAAAGTAGCTAAGAAGCAGCAAGCCTGCCGTGGAACCCCTTCCGTCTTCGCTGCAACATGGAGTTTTGAACTCCCTTCACTAGAGCTGGCCCAGAGGAACCACACTACTAACGGCTACCGAATGTGTCTGGTAACTGAATGGGCTGCAGAGCGCAATTACACTACAGGCTTTTAAGCTGTTTTCATTTGAGCCTACACATCCTGATATCATTACTAACCGAAGCACTACTAGTATGCAAGCTTTAACACACAAGGGTCAAAGCTCAAGCTCAATTAAACTAGCTAGGATCAGGTGAATAAACATGGTTTGAATCTCGAAAAAACAACAAAATTCAAGTTGTAATGGAAGGTAGCGGCAAAGTCTATTCCTTGATCCTTTTTTGGCCATTTGCAAACTTATCTCCTTGTATTCAGTCATATCTGTTACAAATTTTACATTTTGGATGAACCTACCTGTGTTCAGCCCCACTGTACCTCCCCATATTCCCAGTATATACTTTTTCCCCCATCCCAAATCTCTCCAGATGAAGGGGGAGGGGACTGGAGAACTGGCCATTAGTCATGGAGTTCCAGTGTGTCCTGGCTCAAGACATCTGGAAGTCTCTGACAAATGGTCATGGTGCAGATGCAGGTGTGCTGCAACACGTGTCATGAATGCATCTGGGATGCATAGGACAGGTACAGCAAGGCTAGAGAACACATGCAGAAATGAACAAGGCCCAGGTTTTGTTTTATTAAAGCCCAAACAGTAGGAAGCAACAAGCAGAGGAATCTAACCCTTGGTGTGGTGGAAAGTGATACCTGGAAGCGGCCAAAGATGGAGATGAGAGAGGTTAGCATAACTTTCATGCTAATATTAGCACGGAACCTGTTACGTGTAGGCTTAACACACTACATACCTCAGCACCAACAAATTTAATGTACATACGCTGTAAATTCAATTTGCAAATATACAGTTAACTTGATACATCCTAAAGGCAGTGGACTTGTTCAATATGTGCTGTAAGGTACAAACACCCTTATGTTTGGATTTACTGGGTGGAGAAAGGGCACCCCTCCCCAAGATCTCAGCCCTCAGATAATGCACACTAAAGGTTAACCAGTATCAGTGTGCTCTGCATCTGAAGACTAAAGTAAAAATCCCTTTAGAAAAGTAAACAAGGTAAACCTTGAAAATGTCTTCAAGTCAGGTTTTTATTTTCTCCCCTGGAATGAAGATACGCTCAGTCTAATCATATCTGAAACTGGTTGGACACTAATGCATTACCAAAGGGTCCTCAATTTGTACTGATGGACCATTTTTTTTGTGGTCTTTAAAAAGCAGGTCTCCTCTAAAAAAATTAATTTAGATTATGAAATCTAAATTCCACCAAGAATTTGATACCGAGGGTTGGACAGGAGTTTTGAGCGGTCTCGGGGGTTAACTGGGCCAGTGTCATTAGGACTCTCCAATGTTGCCCAGAAGTTGAGCCAAACTAGGGTCACAGTTTATTACTGTTATATAACTGAATGGTTATATTTAAGCTATAGAAGCATTAGACAACTAAGCTTACAGCAGGAAACGCTCATTCTGCTGCTTAGACACCAACCCTAACGCACTAAAAGTCCACACTATTTCCTCCTGTGGGCAAGAGCCAGGAACTATTGCTATGTGTCCCAAAAGTGTTTGGGAGAACCTGATAGAAAGGCAACTGCTGATAAAATAGAAGCAACCAGGAAAGGAACGCCAGAGAAGAGTACCTCAGATTAGACTGCTACTCCCTTTCAAGGCTGGTGGACGGAGGAACCAAGTGGCTGTCAGACAGAACTACATGCAGGGAAATGGAGGAAAGAGGAGCAAGGGACTGTGGCTAGAAAGAAACTTGGGAAAAAGTACCAGCAATGCAGCAAGGCCTGAGGGGAGACAGTACCTAGAAGTCAAATGCTGTTCAGTACAGAAGCAGAGAGTTATGCATAAAACAGAAAAGCAAGAGGAATAAGGAAGGAGAATGATCAATATCAACTCCCCAGAAACGTTCCGAGAACAGAGGGTAACGCAGAAGCCACTATGTAAGTGCTGTTTGCAAGAATGGCTTTGGCTCTTGTGCCAGAAAGGAAAAAAGGATGGGGCCTGGCCTGGCACCTGCTCTCTTATCTAGCACTTAGAGCAAGGAGGTTTAGTGGCAGGAATAGCCAAACTTTCCTGTTCCAGCTCACCATAAGCACTTGAACAAAATCACTGTCATTAAAAAGGCTTTGACCATTTCAGTTCTGTTTGCTGCTTCTTGTTTATTAAGTGATATTCTCCTTGAATAAGCTCCTAAAATGCTTCCCCCTTTCTCCCCCCAAAATCTAAGTATTTACAGGGAGAGACTGACAATTCTTCTATACCACTTGTCCGGCTTCCATCTCAATGCTTCCTGAAGCACGCTTACAGGTATTTTTCAGAAGCGGCCAGGAAATAGGTTGGGAGCTAGAGAGATTGTTCTGGTTGCCCTCAATCCCTCCTTCTATCGAACGCTGAGAAATCTGCCTTCCATGTGACCAAAAAAGCAAAAATCTCTCCGTACGTAGCTTTAATGAGGTTACAGCTACAGTTGTAACCACATGACAAGGGCAGGACCGGTGAGTGTGTGTCTATAAGAAGCTGTGTGACCTTCTTCAGCTTCCCCTACCCCCCACCTTCCCCCACTCCATCTGAACCGCTACCAGGTGAAGTAAACAATGCTCCTTACTCACTACAAAAACATTTTCAGAAGACAAGATGAAGAACGATTTCAGCTGGCACTGAAGTCAGCTGTTGTGGTGTAAGTTTTATTCTGACAGATAGAGAGGCACAAGGATGAGAAAGCAGTGCTACAATCTGTGTAAAAGTTGTTTTTTTCTTTTTTGGCTATACTCAAGATTAAAATGATCATTTGATTTTTGATCTTAAGATCAAAATTAGTAGTCCGTTTAAAGGCTTCACCTTATCCTCAGTCCTTTAGTGTTTTCTAAGCTGAAAAGAATACATTTGAGGTCTTTCAGATAAGTTTGTTTTTGACCTTTTGTTTAATTTACAAGTAGGTGCAACACTGGATTTAGGAAGCAGAATCTAAGTCTGAAAGTTACCATACTGGCTACTTTGCAACTGTCCATCCAGTTGGAAGTGACAGAGGCAGCGACCAGCCATGGCACAAGAGCAGAACAGCTCTTTCCACAATCCTGAAGCATGGGAACACGCTTTTATAAGTGCTGCAAGATGCTCTCGGGAGAAATATTTTTATGTGAAGCAATTTACATGGATTCCTCATCCGCAAGGGAGCGGACCAATCACTCTTTGTCCAACAGCCATGTCAACTTAACTACACAGAATGATGAATACATATAGTTTCCTTTATTCTTCAGTTGATTTTTTTAATCCAAATTTAGAAATCCTCTAAATGAAATTAGATGGCAGATACAGAAAAGGCTGGTAACAGTACTAAAATGCTGTATTTGGACTGAATACTTACTGCAGTTGTATGAGTCGGGGAACTTGAGCTTGTTGGCCAGGAGGGTACGGAATCTGTAGCTGAAGGATCCCAGATGGATGATGGAACGTTACTGAATTCACTCCAGTTTCTTTGAACATCCTGCCCATAAGCAGACCGAGCTAAACCAAGTTTGCTAAAAACCTCTAAAAATGAAATGAAATAAAACCAAGTAAATTTCTCTTCCTCTTTTTCCAAGAACCACAGCAGACTAATACTCTTCACAGTTATTTCCCACATTTTTCTAGAAGGTCCTGCTGCCGTGCAAGAACTGACATTAGAAAAGGTCACACAGTAATACAGATCTCCTCTCAGTGCCCTACAGCAGACAGCAGCTACAAAGTTAGAATCATGGTTATAGTGGGGAAGAGTTATGTGCTTACTGTATATAATTCAGTATGAGCCTATGGAATTTGTTTGGTCCCTGGTATTATTTACCCAAAAGCAAACAGTCAGGGGACCGGGCAGAAGGACAGCACTACTGAGAGTCCTGGCAGTTCCTCATAACAAGTTAGTTGCAGGTGGAGTAAGCGACCGGGCTGGAGGAGCCTCTCCTAATCGCAGCACTCATCTGCCTTGCAGCACTCCCCTCCCAGGTAACTCCTGGTAGGGGCGGTGGTGCTGGCTGTGCCCCAGCCCAGGCCCCGTCTCTGCTACGAGAAGGAGAGGGCAGCACCAGTGCTCGTGGTTCGCCTGGTACCCGCACACAGGTCTCAGGCATCTTACTGCAGTCCCTCAGAGTCTGGCGCCAAGTGTTGCCAATGAAGATGAAAGAACCCCACAGAAGCAGCTGCTATCGATTGCAGAGCCCCAGCATTTTTCAGTAGACAGCATTTTTTCAGTACACATACAATCCATTTTGCAAATGCCACATACAAAGTTTGCTCTGCTTGTCTTTTGCAGACACGGTATACAAGTCTACAGTAAGCATGCCCTAAGGGCATCCATGCCCTAAGATATAGCCCGCCTGCATGGAGGCCCATCTCAATATTTAGGTAAACTTTCCGGAAGTGACTATTTAAATACAGGAATTAATGGCTGGTTTTAGTATGCATCAGTTCATCATGCAGCTATAGAAACGCTAGAGGAGCACACAAGAGGAAAGCAACACGAGGGATGGGCCATTGCTTCATTTATAGAGCAATGGTTTTATGCAGGTGTGAAGTGTTCAGGAAACCACAGGCCCAGCGGCACACTTTTGAGACCTACAGTAAAGCTTCAGGGGGAGGGAGGGAGGGGAGGAAGACTAAGGAAAAAACAAATATCAAGAAATTTTACTGAAACCAAGAAACTTCAAAAACAAGTATTTCCAGCCCAACAAACACTCTAAGAGTTTCCACTAACTCTGTCTGGGTTGAAACACAGAATACACCACCAAATTTTTAAAACGCTTTCCAACGTAGTCATCTTTCTGGGGGGCAGAGGTTGGAACAGTGCCTGAACTTAGACCAGTGGAACGGAGACACACCATTTATTTACCAGTATCTCAACATGGAAAATATTTGAAAACAAAAACTCACCTCCAGTTAAGTTAAAAGAATGTCCAAAGGCAGAGAATGAATTGAGAGGCGTGAAGTCGGGACTGCTGGGATTGCTGATAGGACTCCACAAACCCGAACTGAATGTTATGGAGTAATGGGGAAGCAATACACAACTCATTACCACAGTACTACCAACAATACTGACTTACTAATCTATATACAAATATATACCTACATTTGTAGGTATGTGTATGTGTACATATAGACATATGTATATAGGATAATATATCTATTTAATGATGATCAAGAGTTAGGAAATTAGCTTATTTTTGGTGTAACAAAGATTTCAATGAAATACCATTCTCCCTGTGTATACATCTACTTTGGAGCGACACACTGCTAGATATAATGCTCTTTAATCTGTAGGCTGAGCCCCAACACAGACCTGAGGAGCAATTTTGCTCAGTTTTTCAGAACATGTGTGTAGGGTCCAAGCCATAACACAGTTTTTTTGACAAGCAGATAAAATTTAGAACCACTCGGAAGGGATACAAATGCTCACACTCTAGCTTGCGGGCAAACTTCTTGAAAATACAGATGAGTTAACTGGAACCAGTGATAAACATTTACAAAAACAAACCAAAACCCCACCCACAAACTTTGCTCAGAAAAGCAATTCCTTTGCGTATTGAAACTTGAATTGAAGTCTCTTTCCTATTCCAGAAAGGTTGCCAGACGCTCACTGCTTTTTGCAACTGAGACAGACATGCACTGCCAAAACATGTCAGAAAAGACAGCGTGCCTTGGGGAACATGACTGAGCGCAGCTGTATTCTACTCCTCCTCATAACACAAAGCCCAGCGATAGTTCTGGTCTCAGCGTTAAAGCTGGGAGTGAAAGATACTGCTGTACAGCAAGATATCCTGCCTGTAAACTATTTCAAGTGACCTTGGTTCACACTCCTCAATACTGAAAGAGCCAAGCTGATTTCTCATTGTTTGGAACACAAGATTGTTGAGTTTCTGAGAATGAGGAGGAGAAAGTCACCATCACATCCAGAACATCCTTTTCTCTGCTTTTGAGTCACTCGTAAGTTCTAAATTTTTTTGCAAGGTAAGAGATGCTGTGCCCAGACTTTTAAAAAGTTTTAAAAAAAGAAGAAAAAAAAAGGAACCAGAATGAATTCTGTCACTGCCTTCAAAATGCCATTAACAGCTTACAATCTTTTCTAGGGGCCTAGGTATTTGCCTAGAGAATGTAAAAATCACCTGTCAGAGCCATCACTGTCAACAACTGTGTGGGAGATGCTGATATTGCTGGAAACATCCGTCTTGCTTGGAGAAACCTTTGGTAAACCACTGCCACCTGCAAGAATATATATATATATAAAAATGAGTTAAATAAAAAAAAATCCAAACTAACAGAATATTTGGGATATATTCAGAAATATTTAGAACTCCAAACTGGTTCTAGTACCTGGGCTCTTGTCATAACCTGCAGCTACAGCAGCAAAAGTGGGGTTACCATTCCTGCCTGGAAGAGAAGCTGCCTTTGCCAGCTTATGTTTGGTACCGTTGGGCTGCTTGCTTTTCGGTTCACTTAAAGGAGCGGGGTTGGGGGAAAGAGAGGAGAGAAAAAAAAAAACAAAAAAACACACAAACCAGTAAGGTTTTGGACTTCAGCAGTTTGGTAAAAAAAGCAGCAATTTAAGCTAGCATTCATGAATACATTAACAATGGCTCAAAAGTTCATGTAATTGCACATTCTTCCAATCTACCGAGTCGTAAGAAACCCCAGAAGAATATAAATAACATGGTAAAGTATGCACAGTAATATCTGCAAAAAAGCAGTTTCCATGAGAAGAGGAAATGGGTCTGAGAAAAGGGAGATGCACCGTACAAAGCACATGGGTTCCATGAGAGTTCTGCGCTTGGGCAATCAGTAGGAGGTGCAGATTTGGACTCACTTGCTGCAGCTGCTGTTCACGATGCTGCTGTAAGTGCCTCCTCGTGGCCCAAAAGCTAAAGATGCAGGAGGAGGAGGAGGAGATGGAGAGGCGGGTGTCGGTGAGGGTTGTCGCTGTTTCAGGAAAGCATCTGCGTTCAGGGTTTGTAGAGAGAGTTTATAAAGGTTGTCCATAGCTATAAAGAGAAACACAAAACACTTTCTGTAGTATTTACTTTAAAACAAAGGCTTCTCAAACTTCTGCTATCTTTTCTGTGCAAACTGAGGGACTGTGAGAAAGGCTGTTCCCACTCACCAAGGAAGCAGCTCCTTCTCTATATTCACCTATAATTATTCAGGTTTACTACCTATTTTCAAGAGACTGTGCTGCAATAAAAGCACCAAGATAAACTGATTTGTACAGAAGAACGAACCTTTCTCAGTGAGCGCTGTGGAGAGGGATGACTATGTCTGCACACAACCAAGAAGGTGGTTCCCACACAAGGGACTTAACAACGCAACCAAAAAGCTTATAACAGCGCCCCACGCTAACCAATGCATTAAGGCGTTTTCGGTGTTTCCTCCCAAGGACAAATCATGTAATTAGTTTCAACTTTGGCTGCAGCAGCTTGACCAAACAAAACCCCATCTGCTGTAGAAAATACACTTTGTTTCCAAGTGGTAATTCTCATTTCCTCAGTTTCCCCAGCAGCTTCTAAATCCTGTTCGTTGCTGAAGAACTGCGGAATGGCGCACGTTCTGTCCATGCGCTTTTCAAACCTCCCAAATTGCACCAGATGCTATCAATATGAGGCCTACGGCAGAAAACCAGAGCACAACTATGCAGTGAAAAAAAATATAGGAAGATCTATAAACAGACCAAGCCTACCTACAGATATTCATTGCAGAAGACTAGTTATGTCATCCTCTAGTGATTACTTACAGCTGCCAGCTTTGTGAAGAGGCACAGAGTCCCACTCTGGTGGCGGAGAATCCTTTTCCCCTTCTGAGCTGCTGGTGTTCCCTAGCTCCTGTCCAGAACCACTGGGGAGAAATTTTGCTAGTACTGATGGCCTGCTTTCCATTAACTTACTGTTTGGACCTATTAAAACAAAAGAAGAAAAGCAAGTCTGTGGATAGTAAACTGAACAGCTTTCTTCTCACACCAGACTTAAGAATTAAGCACGCAAGAGGGGTTACAAGCAACCAAATAAAACTCCCGAGGTATTTATAAAAAATAGCCTCACACTACCTCTCATTTTGGGGAGGTTTCTTGATTTAGACCCATTCGTCAAAAGGTGCTGTGTAGGTATCTTGGATGGAAAGGTTTTGCGCTGCTTGTTTTCCAGCGGGGGAGTATAAGACAATTCCAAGGAACTAAATGAAAACAGAGATCCATTTATTCTTAAGCTCTCTGAAGTGCTGAAGAGGAGATTTTATGTATATATGTAAATAAATAAATAAATAAGCAAGCACCATATGGTCTTACAAAAGACTGGTCTCCTGCGGCTTTCTTATGTCAAACTTGTGCTCATCTTCAAAGCTATTCATAAGCCGAGTTTTGTATTTCTCCTATATGCAACTCCACCCTTCCTAGCCCTCGCTCATTTTCTACCCACAGTGCTCCACACATTTATTAGGGCTCACTCACCTTCCAGGAGAAGCTCTCATCCTGGAGCTCCAGGATTACAAAACCTGCTTGACTGTACAGAGGCAGCAAGAGATGGCAAATGCTGTTTTGGTACTCTGCCCCCACACACTCTTGTTAGATCACATGCTCCTGATATGCTATTGCCCTGAATGTACAGCATCATCTTTTAGTCGATGACATAAAACTATTCAAATGCACCACCAAATTCATTTGACTATGTATTGTTCTTTTTCTTCAGCTATTTGATTATGTCTCTCAAACTTTCTAGGGAGTAACTATTTTATACTCATTTCTTGCAGAGGAATTCCCAACCAGCTCTCGCTGTGGCCTTTGAATACTGTCACATGTAATGAACTTGTGATTTATATGAGAAAGGAAAGTAGATAATGGTAAGAATAAATAAGATAAAGAGGAGACTTTGTGAGGCAATGTTTTCAGAAATATTTTGAAGAAAATTAATTTAGACTAACTACTAGTCCCAGTAGTTTTCCCAACAGGGAAAACAAGCCAATATACCATGCTTCAGTTTGGTAAAGTTTACTTCTGTGGCACCTGGATACCGATCCGATTTCAGAATTTCAGAATACTACTTCAGAATGAACTAGATACGGTAAGACTAAGGTTCTTCATTTTTTCCCTTTCTATGATCTGCAATCAACCACCTGCCAGCAAGGGAAAGGGACTGGTGGCAGCAGCAGCCTCCTTTAACAACATATCCAAGAGTCTGATCTTACTCTACGATACAAAAAAGGAAACTGCGTGGCTGCAATTTCACCAAGGGCAACTAAAGGCACTCACGTTAGTGCTGGCTTATTGCGCTGCCACGAGATGCTCTGGTAGAAACATTAACCTTTGAGTATGTGATACCTGTTACAAAAAGCTTAACATTGCTTAACCTGATTTTCTTCTCATTTATGCACTGTATTCCCATTACATAATTTACTATTTACAAGCTTCAGATATTCCTTGATATCAGGAACGAAAAGGAAGCTGCTTAAAGGTACCTGCTGTTGGCATTAGCCAGACTGGCAGCCACAAGTTGAATACACAGATTTTTATCAATCCATCTTCCCTTCACGGGAAGAGAATAATAGAGAAGCATGATGCCTTCTCCATTAAAAAGCTTTTGTTATGCTCACCTGGCTTTCACATCTACAGGGATTTCTTTCTTGATACTTGTTAGCAGTTTTTTAGTTTTCTGTTTTACTTGGACTATTTCATTTTCAGGTTTTTCTGGTGTAACTTTTCCCTTTTGTTTTTCAGGTTCCTGTAAAAGCCATTATAACAACATGTTAATATTCATGAAAAGCAAAGTCCCTCTTGCATCACAACATACATAGTATAAATAGGGCTGAGGAAAGAATGCCATTTGAAATCATGAGCATTTTTGCAGCACAGAAGGTATCTTTTCACTACTTGGTGAGTATACCTATAAAACATGGTATCCCTTTTTTGTATTTGGAGAAGAACAAATCAAAATATCTAGCAAATTAATGTGCTTCAAGCAGATACAATGTTCGCAAATACACAGCTCCTCAGGCCACGGCCTCTACTTAAAAAGGTGCTAGCTCTGTACTGAGACCTATACAGCATCTGTTGTATGCAGTCCAGGCTGTCTAAAACAGACTCTTCAACAAAGCAAAGAATATGAGAAACTTCACCATTCAATCTGTTATTTTTTTTTTAACCACACTTCTAAGACTTTCTGAACATAAGTATACTGTCAAATAGCCATTCTGAAAAATCAAAGGTGGTTTTCAAGTGAAAACTTTCTAAACCGTAACTTTTAAAATATATGACATGGATTTCTTTTATTTTTTCCCCCCAGCTAGAATCCCTGTCTCTTCCAAAGTTCAAATTTAAGACATGTCAAAACTTAGGCTTGGTTTTCTTCTTTGTGCAGTTACCTTTGCTGTGTTTGGTTCCCTAGCACATACTTTAGGACAAAATATTTAAGACAACCTGACCACTACACAAACTGTTAGAGCTTTAGTTTATTACCTAGAAGCATACAAGCCGAATGAGTAAAATAAAGGTAGGGGTATTGTCAAAGGTAATTAACTACCTGCTGACAAGTTACCACCAGTGAACTGACCCTTTGTAACTGATGAAATGCATGGTTTTAGCATGCACCTTTATTATCAAGTAAAATTAGTGTCCATACTTTGGTGTTTCATTATGCAAACAGAACAGGCTAGGAGTGTGCAGGGAGATAATTACCACAGCGCTGCTGACAACTGGTGGCTTATTCAAGCCACAGTCACTCAGGCACTGTTAGTCCTGAGACTACATGATTCCAGCATGTTCATACTCACAAAGGAGCAAATTTTATAGTGAAGAAGTGAAGGCAAGGGTTGGGAAAGATATTTTTTAATTAACATTCTTCCTTTGTTAGGTATTATAGTATATGAAAGCTGGGGGTGAGGTAGGGGGAAGAGACTGCGTTCCTGCTCTAACCGGTGACCCACCAGCTACATGAGAGCCTCCTTTCTGGAGCAGTGCTTTACCTCTTTGAGAAGTGGTTCTGTATCTGGGTTGGAGGTTTCGGTTGTGGTTGAAGAACTGTCATCATCTGCCAAGGAATCCTTCAGTTCATCCTCTTGTTGCTTTCCTTTCCCTCTTCTATCCTTTTCTTCCCGCTTCTTCTGTGGCTTAGCCTTGCGTTGAAGTGTTTTCCCTTTCCCTAGGGAGATAAGGATGCTTCAGATTCTCAGCAGCAGTAGTCCCAAGATGGGCTAGTTCACTTCATTTTAGAAGCTAACCTACATGATTAGGCCTCTGAAATTTGTCGTCTCTTATGATACACCAACCATTTACAGCCACTTCATGCCAAACATGAGCAATAGCATCAAACCTGAAGAACCCTGATCTCCACCGTCGCGTTTATGCTCCTGAGCCCTACCTCCATTGCCTCTCTGTAGACGGTGGGCACCTGGCTACCTCTAATTCTTCTCTGCTCTGTTCCTGGCATTCCTTTTAAACACTTTAGAATCCAATTTGACAGTTTCACCACGTAAGACTAGATTTAAACATGAACTTCAGAAGTTGGTACAAGCTTTATCATCTGAACAAATGAAGAACAGAAATGATTAGCATGCTTGTCAGTTAAAAACCACAGCAACTTGCAGTAAGACGAGGGTGGATGAGAAAAATCGCTAATAGTATTTGTCTAGCAAAGATGTAAAAAAACCAAACCCCCAAAACCTGAAGTCTCACACCCAAGTATACTTTCTCCTCTTGACACATTTTATTCCTTCAGAGTGTGCTATTCCAAGAGGTATGACTAAGCTGAATGTAAAATAGTTTGGTTTGACACATGAAAGTGTTACTGCATCTCAAAGCAGGGAAAACAATGCGTTAAACACTCCAGGGGATGTTTAATCAATTTTCTTGAAGCAATCCACATATAAATAAATAGTGCTACTTGAACAACTGATTATGTTTTCCCTGCAATTTCTATGGGCTAACTGAATGGTAGCATAGTACAGGTTCAAAACGTAGAGGTTTAAGGACCTTCAAAATCAAGCCAGAGGTCCTGGCTTGCAAAATAGGCAGGATTAGGCTCCTGGGGAGTAAAAAAGTTATCAAAAAAGCATTAATACAGAGAAACCGCATGTGCTTGTGTGGAGTCATCATCTTACCATCACCTCTTGTTATTCTCTTACAGAATGAAAGCATTCACAATATTCTTACATCTTTCATTAGGTGTAATGTACGCCTTTACCAGTAAGATCTTTCTTAGATGCTGCCCTTCAGACTAAGCATTCTCATTGATTAGCTGCACAGTGCTTGCATACAGCTTCCATTTCTAGCTCACTCAAGTAAAGACACAATTAACCTGTGCTGAATAAGTGGATTCAGCCCCTACTGGGGTTTGTACCAGCTCAAGTCAGAATTGAGTCTTGAAGTGCAATGATAGCTGTCATATTTCATTTCGCAAAATTTGTACCAAAACAAAAATTTGCCTTCAGTATTTTGGCAAATACCAGGCACATATCAAAGGGCAGTGCCTTCAAATTGGCTTTTTCAGACTTAATGTTTTCAGTATCAAGAACAACAAAAATATTGGATATAAAATATTATTTTTAGCATGAATGCAAACAAAAGTGTAACTACAAGTAGAACTTTGTATGGAAATTTTCTAAAGGTTGGCTTCCAGCTTATTGGGGGTATTCTGGTTTTCCTTCAGAGGGCCTTGTTCTAAGATTTGCTTCAAATTTAGTCTACATTCAAAGACTGCTAAACAGTTTAATATTCAAAATTAGAAAATCTATGTAAAATGTTACCATGATGTAAAAATACAACGTAAAGCAGCTGCTTAACAAAAATCTAACGTAGGCTCCACAGCAGTCTGCTAGGACCCAAAGATTAGGGATCTGAAACAGAAGACTATAAAGACGGGAGTCCTGCACAGGATATTGTGCCAGCCAGTTTTAGTCCAGAAGCTGCTGCTTCTGCAAATGCTGGTGACTAGCTCTAGCTATTTATTTAAAGACAAATATCAGTGTGTGTATGTAGATCCAGAGACATAACAAACTTCCCCTATGGTTTTACATTTTTAAAGAGGGCAAATGGAAATGGGCAAGTTTTATTTGATGTGCTGAGCTTTTGCAAGTCAAGTTACAGTTTACAGATAACACTGGGGGTTTTTTATAAAGCTTGTCCAAAAAGAAGTCTACATGCATGAATCTGATTTACTGATCTAAGATGATGAAGGGGTCAAGAAAACTATCTGGACTGCAAAATATTAACATTCATAATATATTTTGCAATACAGAATATGTTTAAATATTCCATATACCACCATGTCAAAGCACAAATTATGCAAAGCCTCTGTAACAGGAGGAGAAATGTGAATTTATCTGAATGAATTCGTAATCAAGAGAAAGTGACAAAATGGGAAAATAATGGCAAAAAATGGAACCCATGTAAGTGATTAAGAACCAAGTATTTTATCATCGTTTAAACAGCTGTTGAAATTGATAGACAAATCAATAGCAGCACCCATCTCAAGCAAGTGCATTTAAATATAGTTGAAAAAATGTAATCAAAGGTCTGTCAACACTTAGAAGCAACTATTTGCCAAGACACGCTCCCAATACATAGGCTGCTAGAACTTGCTACAGGTACAGTAATGTTAACACAGGTACCCCCACATCATGTGGATCAGGAATATGCTTGCGAAACCAAACTCAACAGTCCCCACGTACTGTGTAGCAGCTGCATCGTGCAGTGGTAGTCAAGTGCAAGAACTGGTTTCTTTCTAGGTTGAACTACAAATGGAAGATGCGCTCCAGAAGCGCTCCCAGCCCCTTCAGGCATTCAGTACATGGACTGGATCAGTCCACCGTAAAGCCACTCAGACTTGCCCCATGAGGGCGTTGCATCCTCACTACCAGCCATTTTGCTTTCCAGAGCTCCAACACCGCGCTATTTGCTAACACAGATGCTACCTATGAAGTCTACCTACAGTCATGTCTTTTGCTGGAGTACCACTTAGCCTTTATACAATGACTACCTAACAAACTAGCCATAACTCTCTTAAGATTAATTCCCCCAGCCACATCCCCTTGTCCAAACTAAAAAACAAACCAGCCCAGAAATAAAGTAGCGGATTTCAGCAGGATCCCCAAACCTCTCGTCACTTCAGAGTCCCCACTTTGAAAGTCCAGGTGCATCATCACATCCACTCTGAACTAATTAAGAACTTTCTGCTCATTACTACTTAACAGAGTGAAGCTTTCCTCTTTGGTGGTGTGTGATCACACAGATGCTTCAGGGTTTATACACGTTTCCACCATTCATTTTCTTAACTTTATCTCTAATAAGCAACATGGTATCAGTACCACTTCTGTACAACAGTGTTAGAAAAAAAGTGAAAAATCATTTAAAAATAAATACATTAAGGTTAAATTTAATAACCACATAACTCTGGGACACAACTGAAATGGCTAATACAAAAAGCATGATTAGAAATTCTACTCTAACGAAGTGTTTATAAGAAGGAAAATAACTGACATAATTTTAAAAGTCTGAATGTATCTAATGTATGAAATTCAATATATTATTTTAAGCATTAGACAACTGAAAAGACACAAACAATTCAAACTCAACTCTAACCTCATGCAAAGAAGAATGCAACTTACAAACACAGGTGCCATATATTAATTTGCTGACCACCTGACGTCAAGGATTTTCTACAACTGCAAGTCTGGGCACGAAGAATTCCATTCCCAAACACCACCCCCAGGGTTGACCCTTCTCTCTCTCTTCCCCTCCTCCCCTTCTCCCCATCTCAGTTCTCCTAATACACTAGGACAACTTTCTTTTCCTTTCCTCAACACCCAGCCCCAAGTACAAGTGATGGAGGTGGGAGGGATGGATGCTAGCCCAAAGGCAAAGGAGTAGAAACCAAAAGCGTCCTCCTTCTTCAGAGGATCAGATGTCTAAATATTCACACTTGCTTTCATCAAAATGTACCAAAAATTTTGCAGTGAGAATCACCATCTAGCATTGTGTGGAGAACTTCACTGCTGTAAAATGAATAAAGGAAGTGTTCAAGACACAGGCACATACAGCAGGGTAGGGAACAGCTGAGAAGCTATCGCTTTCCACGCTATGAAAACATGACCTTTATAGTTGATTAAATCTTGTTCTGTGGCTTACATAATGAATCATCCTGTTAAAAAAAGCAGAATTGTATTACCTTTGTTTTTTGCTAGCGGAGATGGGGGCTGCTCTGTAAACACATCTGGGGAAGGGGATTCTGGGTGGTCAAAGTCTTTTTCCATAGTTTCTATGAGCCCAGTGAGATCTGAATCCTCCGAGCTGTGTCTTCTGCTGCTGGCACATTCGCCATGAGGCAGGCTGAGAAGCGGTAGCTGTGGCAAAGCACTTTCAGTCTGTTGCTCTTGCTGCTGGGGCCCAGATGCTGGGGGTTGCTGGAGGGGCTGCTCTGTCGAAGCTGGTGCCTGCTGCTGCGTCGGCTGCTGGTTCTGCCTCGTCCCCTTGGCTCTTTTGCCTGCAGCATGAGTCTGAGCTGCTGTGGCACCTGAATCCAAGGCAAAGGGGCCCGCTCTGTTCACTGACTGCATGGAAGCTGCTTGTGCTGAAGTCCTATTAGGTATGCTTGAACTGGTTTTGGATTTGATGTTTTCAACATCAGGTGCATTTCTATTGCTGTGAAGGTGTGCTGTTGCGTTGCATTGTTTATGGTTCCCTGCACTGGATCGTGAAGATGAACTGCCTGTTCCATAGATCCCTCTGGATGAACTATGATTAGAATCTGATCCAAGCGCATTCAAGCTGAAAGAAAAAGTGTTTAAATATACTCTATAATGTTTCCATTCTTCCATATAAAATAAACTCACTATGTCCAAAAGAAACCTTGAATGACATGATTCTTGGCATATAACAAACAAATGCCTAAAACTTGTCTGACAAGTCAGTGGCCTTTGCCATGCTCACTTGCTTGCTGTACATGTCAACAAAAACACAGTAAAATGACAGTCAATATATATCTTGGAGGGAACACTGGAAGGAGAAGATCTTTTTTTAACTTAGGACACCAAAGGTAGGAACTTCAGGCCTGCCATTTTTCTGCAGTCTGTATCTTTCATTTTCAATAACATTAACAGGAAACTTGACAGGCTTTGGTTTTGGTGTGGTTTTTTGTGTTTTGTTGTGTGTGTCCCCGTCCCCCCCCTTTTTTTATTCATCCTTTCTTTTTTCCCTTAGAAAATCCTTAGAATCACAAAATCCATTTTTTTATCCAAGCCAACTTTTTATAACTAACCAAGAGGATCTTTATTCATTCACCTGTTCTAAAAAAGCAGCATTACTGTCTTACTGGCCTCAGGACTAAATAAAAAAGAAAAAAAAGACGGGGGGGGGGAAATACCCCACAAAAACCCCCAACATATACTTACTTTCCGTCAGATGAAATTCCAACTATTCTCCTGAGATCAAGTGGCCTTCCCATATCAAAGGGAGGGTTTGAGGCCTCAAAGGACAAGCGTCTCCTAAATGGCTCCCATATTCCTTGAGCTTCCAGATAGGCTGTTCCAATTACCAAGAGAAAGAGTACACTGCAGAGAAGAGAGGCAGTAATCTAAGTGTTAGTTTTGAGCATTTTAAGGTTAATGAATCTAATCACAAAAGACAAAAAGTTTGTATCTTGTACTGAAAAGCTGAAAACTGCATCCAAACCACAACTTTGTCTGACAGTAACACAAAATACACAAGTCTAGCATGATCTATTCTCAATATTAGTGATGTATATAAGTTAGATGCAAGCCTGACATGTGGTTGCAAAGAATATTAATCCAAAGCAAAAAAGAGATATAATTAAAATATTAAAATGGCTTCCAAGTAGTCAGCAGCTCTCTCAGCTCGTTCGTGCAATTCCATTTTAAAAGCAGAGACCCTCTGCAGAGAATTGTACTGCTGCTCAGATATGTTAATTTTAAGAGCGTTATTTCAAGGAGTTTTGCAACTAACTGCATCTGCTGCAATACCGTGTTTAGGAGTTCTCCACTTACATAATGCACTGCAGTGAACTATATTTTTGAATGAAGCACTAAAACCACTGCAGAGACCTCCACTGCACTGCTATCGATCTCATCTTCTAGCAGGTGGGAGTTTTGGGGGGAAGAGACACAATGATGATGACTAAAGCTTGCCTTGCCTATTACCCTAGAAAGTTTATGAGAAAAGAACTTTACATTAGCAACTTCCACTTCTGTTCTCCACCCTCTTCTGACTGCCAGTTTTTCTAAGCCAAGTGTATGAAAACCAGCATCAATTCATACAAAAGGATGAGAAACCTCTTGCTTAATTTTCGCTAAAAGAATCTGGTCTAGATATCATCAAGTTTTACCTATCACCAAAAATACAAGCAACTCTGGAGGCCAACTCAGCTGTTGATAGCTGGTTATCGGTGCTTTTTTTCCCTGCCCCAGGGATTAAAAAGGATTCTAGATGCATAACCAGATGGCAGAAGGTAGGAAAGCTAATTTTCATCCAAGATGTTAACAAGCAACAGAAAAGTTAAAGAAACGGGAATTTTTCGGACAAGCTTACACAAACTGTTACTCAGAAGAGTAACGTTTGCCTTGTATGCAATGCCATCAAAAAATGGAATTACCTTTGTGATGTAAGGAATAAGGTCTAATCTCTTTCATGTGTTAATTGTAATCCATGATGCTATTTGAAAGTTTTGCAAAACTGCTACTAACAAGAGCATCTCTCCTCTACCACCACGGTGCTACACAAACTTGGATGGAGTGCACAGGGTTTTGGTGGGCTGGGCAGGCACTCTTCCCCCTCAACCCCACAGCACTCCCCTCATGGTATCAATGCGGGGCTCTGCAGAGGTTGTACATGGGAGGCTGCAGCCAAAGGGCACCTTGAGGGCTTCCCCTCTGCCACTCTCTGGGTAAGGACTCTACTCTCTCTATGTAAGCCAGCTTTGGTGTTTTGATAAATGACTACCAGCTTTGAAATGAAAATCAGAAAAAAATCTTGTTTTGTGATCTTTTTAACTGCACTTTCTGGTTTTGGTGTGGTGGTAGCAGTGGTAGTTTGGGTTTTTTGCTTTCTTAAAAAATTATAATTTAAAAGAAAAAAAAGAAGAAAAATATAACTAGCCTGAAGAGTTAATGTCATTTAAATTACAAAACAAATTAGTGTGAGGAACACCACACAGTGGGGAGTAACATGGTCTAGACACCCAAGAATGATCTTGGTACACCCCTTTCTGCCCTCATGGTTTTATCCTGGAGCACACATATGCTTAGTTGCTAAGTTCATCACAAAAAGGACCGGCTCCTTTGTCGTGTTTGTACATATGCTATCAAGTTGGACTTCAAAACTTGGAGCCACAAGTATGGTAACAATCCAAACCAATAGTGATTTAGGGAAGGCAACAATAATCACCACCTTATCAAATTAAAAACATGGACTAGACAAACTCCTAGAGTTGTTCATTCCTAGAAATTAAGGATAGCTTTGCCACAATATGGAAATACTGTTTTAGTGGCAACTAGCAAACCCCTAGGTGATGGCATCTTAAAAGTTAGAGGCTGCCTGTACACAGGACCCTTGGAATATTATGAAATGGTTACATTAGGACTCTTCTCTAGTTTGATGCTAAGGAGGATGTATTGTACTTGTAGGAAAAAGACATAGTGAGGGACAGTATTCTGTATTCTTTTGTAAAGTCTAATTAACAAATACAGTACATACAAAATTATCCATGCAAACTACACTTATGAGAAGCATTATTCACTCTGTCAAACTGAAGAGAAACTAAACTTGTAAATTTCTAGCAAATATACAGAAGAAAACCACTTAAGTACTTACTCAGCACTGTCCTAAGGAAAGCAGCGTTAGTTAGGAAACAAAATTTCCTAAGTGACAGCAATTTTCCTGTTACTTAGGAAAATGCAGTTTCCCAAGTTAACACTGCATTACTCAGGAAAGTGCTGAAGAGTCAGAAAAGAAAATGAAGCAGGCTGTAACTTTATCTTCTCCATTTCTTTTATCAATCCCTAGGAGGAAAGACAGCCTAACCGAACATTTATGTAATACAGTACAGCAAAAGGGAAGAGCCACTCTCTTAATACGAAAAAAATGCAGGAATATTACATATCTGTGATAATGCTTTGGGTTTGCAGCACACGGAAAGACCACTTCTTCGTCACAGGCATCTACAGCAGCAATCCATCTCACACTAAGATACAAGCTTAACACTAATGAAAAAGGAAAACAGCATTTGTTGTTACTGATAAGTAACAACTTATACTGGTAAGTTTCTATGCTAGGTTTTCTCTGGATAAAGGCAGTGGGGGAGTGTGTCTCACATCCAAGACGTGAGCAGGGACACATTGGTTATAACCTCAGATTTCAAATAAATAAAGATAGGTAGAGTTTAAACTAGGAAAACACAGTGGAATTTTCAACTCATATTTCAACCAGCCATAGCTAACATACTTTTGTTTGCTGAGGAAAAAAAAAGTGCATTAATATGCTACTATGTAACCTCTGAGCGTGCAGTGTTGCAAACAATGCCCTTCAGGTTCTCAGAAATCCCATTATTAGTATCACCAGTTGTCTGTCACATACAAGTGACAGCAAAGTTAAATTCATCCAAGTCATCTGCTAAGCTCATTACAGTCACTGCCTCATATCTCTCTAAAACACAATACTCCAGAAGGATGCTTAAATTTCTATGGAATTCACAGTTAGCGCTTTAATACCTAATTTGGTACAAGTTTGGCTTAATTATTTATCAGAAAACTACACATTACCAGGGTTAACAGGAGTATGTATCTCACTAAAGGAAATAGGCCCCCAAGCAAGAAGCGTATTATTTTGTCCTTAGTTTGAGCAGAAAGTCAGTACTCCTCAGCCTTAAACTGTTCACACTCGATCCATAGGAGCATTTATTATTTATTTGTTCTTCTTTTTCACCTTCCCCTATTTTATTTTACACCAAATATAGTAATGTACTGAATACATATATTCTTCTCTGTAACCTGTATTCCAGCAGTGCTAGTTCATGCACATTATTACCAATAAGGACAAACCTATACACACTACCTCATTATTCCTGAGATGATTATGTACAGTGCCAGTTCCCAGTTGGGCCTGGGTAGCGCTTCTGCACACGTTGCTAACATGTGATATGGAAGGGATGCATTCAAGATAAACATGAATTCAGAGCCTCCCGCAGTGATGAATTTTAATTCACGTATGACTCTGGAAGCAGTGAAATCAGGTGTAAACCTGAAAACAAAGTAAAACATATCAGAACTTCTCATACGAACAGCATGAAAGTTTGAGGTAATTTATATTATTAATAAATAATAATTTAAAAAACCCCACAGCCACAAGCTCCACCAATTACTGCCATGACTGGCATCCCAATCAAACATTTGTAACAAATAGCCCCAGTAGTATGACTAATAAACATCCATGCAATTAGCCTAAAAATACTTAGGAGTATCTTTCAAATACCTCAAAATGTGTTTGACTAAGTTCATAAACACCTATGGCTTAATACACCTGATCTACCATGTGAAGATACATTATAATAACTGAAATTAAGTTTTGACCAGATCCGTTAAAAGCAAGCTATGAATGCAGTAAAAGATTAACAGCAGCTGTAAGCAAGCAATGGAACAGACCATTATGGGAGCTATACAATTTTTTAACATTTCACCTTTAAGTCACAACTGCATGCCTTTTCAAAAACACCATCACTATGTTCCCATCTCATCACAAACTAAGATTGTTGCAGAAATACTAGTGAAGTTTCACTGCCTGCAATATCTCATACATTCTCTTGCAGAACAGAAGCATCTTCTGAACTTTTTAGATACCATATTCTGAATAATTAAATTTAAATCCAAGCAGCGTTATAAAGATCAGGTTTTGGTGCACGTATCTTTTACAATAAAAACTGACAGAATTAGAAAATCATTATCATTAAGGCAACAGACAAAATATTCAAGACTAAAATGTTGTGCATTATGATAATAATCCTTAGACTAAAGGCTCTTTTCTACATACCATGCAATGCACCAAAACCATATGTAAATCCAGATCTCACGTGCATTCACAACCCAAATGAAGGAAATTTATAAAAAACCATACAGTAACACTATTCCAACTCAGTAAGTTATACTTACTGGATAGTAATAAAAGTAATACTATAGTCAGTCATGAAAACTTGAAGTTATTTAAAAATCAAATACTGTTTGCAGGAAGAGAGAAAAATTTCATGTTTTATGTTCTATAAAAAAAAAACAAAACCCCAAATACTCAAAGCTTAAGTAAAAAAAACCCTCAGAATTTAACCAATAGAGTTTTCCTCCAAAACAGAATTAGATATGCAGAATTCCTAATGTAAGACTCCATTTAGATGTAGGAAAACACACTTACAATATGACAATGTCTTTAGAGGCATTGGCACTTAGTGCAAACTCATGACAGTTAACTATTTTAAATCCATATCCTTCACATGTATAGCCACTGATTTCCATAGTTTTCACATTGATCTGCAGCTGCCCTGTATTTTCCACTTTAAATGTTCTTCTCAGTGTGAAATTCGGTTCTTTGTATTTCATTTCTAAAAACAAACAGCAAAAAGTGTCATGCTAAACAGATATTCTTCACTACATTTATATTCTACAGCAGAATAGAGTTCTGTCAGTATTATAGCAGGAAAGGGGCCTAGTGAGGCCCATGGAAATCTTTAGGTATCCTGCAGAAATGGATCCCTGAAGCCAGATTCTCACCACTGTCAAGGTAGGACACTTGTACAATTCCAGAGCACTCTAACTCATCAGGGAAAAACCACAACCCCCCAAACCTCTGACAGCACTGCTGCCTCACAAAAAACAAAACAAAACAAACCCCAAAAACAAACAAAACAAAACAAAAAACAAACAAAAACAAACAAACAAACAAACAAACAAAAAACCCCTAAGCTGTAAAGTTCTTTGATGTACTGCTTAGTGTTGTGGTGCTCTGTGAAAAGTCCCAGCATGAGGAGAATTAAAGCCTTTTTTTTGTGTGTCTTAAAAATAAAATCCGTGGCTGAGCTACACATATCTTATTAGCAAAAACATCCCTAAACCACAACACGTAAGAGGTAGTGACTAAACTTTACTTCAGGTTTTCTTACTCATCCCTCAAAAAAAGCAGAATAATCTTAGCTAATAATTAACATGGCACCTTACAAACATGTCTGGAAATCTGTGAAGTAACAAAGCAGATTTTAATAACAGATACAACTAAACCTTTTTTACCAGTTCCTTTGGTAATACAGGTACTCTTAGCTCTCCTCTCAGAAGCAAGCCTAGGGCCACAGAGCAGAAAACCTCTGACCCCAGAGTAGAATCTGGCTGGGATTTAGTTTTCATCAAGGAACATACCCTACCTTTTTCTCTGTTGGCTATGTGCATACAGATTCCGAAGATGTGAAGAAAACAAAAAAACAAAACCAAAGAACAAACCAGAAGGTTGCATCTGTGATCGAATTTGACTTAAATTTAGCAATTAGAGATTATCCTAGTAAATGTACTAGGATCTTCACCTCCTCTATCTTGAAGTTTAGCAGACGAAGGGCTTTTGTTTCATCTTTCCTGATTTTCACATTAAAATGAAAAAGGTAAAATATTTCATTTTCTGTCTAAATGAAGAAGCAATTTTAATGTATTTAAAGGAATTAGATTTCTGGGGCACTAGAACAGGGGAAAAAATATTTCCACGCATTTCAAGTTGTACATGTAAAATGTTGTTTCTTTTCTGTTCAGCATGGTAGCTCAAGAAGTACTCACTTTCTGAACAATCTTTTAATAATGCTTCTGTGATTTTAAAGCGCAAAGAGCTTCCTGCACCAGGCGGTTTGCCTGCAACCTTCAAGCTCTCAGTCGTTCCTTGTCCTTGTACCATTATGGCATCTATTACAGTCAAATTATTTCTGTGTACAAAGAAAAAGCGGAAATATTCATAAAAGGATTAGGCAGTCTATTGCTCCTGCAAGCTTCTCTACAGACTATGAAGTTATATCCCAAATCTAGAGGACAGAAATAAAAGCAGTTCCACAGATAATTCCCCACAATATAGAAGTAAACAGCGGGCGTCTCAAACATAGTGTTTGCAAGACAAAAACCTAAGAAATCACAACATTACGTACAAATAAAAACCCCAATGAAGTACTAGTTAAAGTTTTTATTTCATCATAATGTTAATGTATCACACCTGATACAAAAGTGAAATAGTTATTCAAACAGAGCCCTACTAGAAGGACTGAACTTGCATTGCAGCTTAATCTTGCAAATGGCAGCTATAACTAGAGTCCCTACTTTCAAGATCGTGTAGCAGTATTTACCAATTCAAGTCTCCAAGTACTGGTGGATGAAAAGCTGGACATAAGCCGGCAATGTGCGCTCACAGCCCAGAAAGCCAACCGTATCCAGGGCTGCATCAAAAGCAGCGTGGCCAGCAGGTCGAGGGAGGTGATTCTGCCCCTCTGCTCTGCTCTGGTGAGACCCCACCTGGAGTGCTGCGTCCAGCTCTGGAGCCCCCAACACAGGAAAGACATGGACCTGTTGGATTGGGTCCAGAGGAGGGCCACAAAAATGATCTGAGGGCTGGAGCACCTCTCCTACAAGGACAGGCTGAGAGAGTTGGGGTTGTTCAGCCTGGAGAAGAGAAGGCTCCGGGGAGACCTTACTGCAGGCTTTCAATGCTTACAGGAGGCTTATAGGAAAAATGGGGACAAACTTTTTAGCAGTGCCTGTTGCAATAGCGCAAGGGGTAATGGCTTTAAACTAAGGGAGTGTAGATTTAGACTAGATATAAGGAACAAATTTTTTACAGTGAGGGTGGTGAAACACTGGCACAGGTTGCCCAGAGAGGTGGCAGATGCCCCATCCCTGGAAACATCCAAGGTCAGGCTGGATGGGGCCCTGAGCAACCTGGTCGAGTTGAAGATGTCCCTGCTCATTGCAGGGTGGTTGGACTCAATGAACCTTTAAAGGTTCCTTCCAACCCAAACTATTCTATGATTCTATGATAAGTATAACAGTATATTTATAATAGAAAGTATGTACTGAATACAGTTTAACTACTGTAAAACATATCACAACTACATTTAAATTAAATCTGTCTCCAGACACATATGATTCTACAATTGTTCTTGTAAAAGCGATAGTTTCTTACTGACAGCTGATCACAAGTATGATCTTTTATATAAATATAAAACATCAGAAAAAACTCACACTTGTTTCGGAAATATCTATCATACCTGATAATAATTAATGATGCAACAGTTTTATTAAGAACTGGAGTGAACTTTACTTTGACAGACTTTCTCTCACCAGGTTTTAATATTAGGCTTAAAACTGAATGACGAGCCACGCCCTTTGTAAGTCCTACAGTGCTCTGTAGTGGCTGGACCTTAAGAGAGTGGGGAAAACAAAGTAACACTTTTAAAAATAGGAAATTTTTACATATATTTGATAGAAATAATATTATTTTTGCTAGAAAATTGGTCTTGTCATAAAGAAGAGTACTACCCAATGACATATACTGTTTTTTTAACCAGAAAGTCTGATACCACAAGAATTTCCCTACTTAGTAAACCATCTCTGTTTATTAAGAAGCAGAACAACACAGCAAGACAGAACTGAGCTAAACTACACCCACGTGGATTCATAAAGCTCCAGTACAAGACAGAGTTCAGAAGTTCTCAAATGTGTATTTTAAACCCTAAATTAGCATTAAGTCTTTATGTAACATTTTCTATCCTCAAACTTTTCCATTGTTAAAACAGTTTTAGAATATAGAAAGGCGAGAAAAAGCACGCTTAAAATAGAACTATTGAAAAAAGTGTATTTTGCTAAGTTTGCCTTTAGATACTATGCAAGCATCAAATTGCTAATCTAAAACAAACTGCAAATGGAGGGGGAAAAGTGTATATATTGGATGAGACAAGAAAGTGTTCAGGATGTGGCATGCTCTGTATGAAAAAGCACACACTTAAAGTTGTCCACAAAACTCAAATCATTTAAAATAAAGAACAAAACAATGGAAAACTCAATACTTCGCTAATTTTATAACTAGCAACCACTACACTGAAGAAAATAATCCAGTATCAGTAAGAGAATGAATAAATGCAGTTTTCCTGTAACTTCCACAATCCTATTGTAACATAAAATGTCACTTTTTCTGTATGCTTAACTGTTACATTTGAAGAAATTCTACTTTTCCCAGTTCCTTGAAAATATCCAACAGAAGCATCACATTTTCCACACATACTAATACCTAAACTTGAAGACATGTATGACTGAACTCATTACAACATTAAAATATCTAAATTTAAAAATGTAAACAATATATTGAAATACTTACGCAATTTCTGAAGACCTGGAACTCTGGAGTCTTCAGATTGAAATTAGTTGGCTTACTCAAATTAAACCTGAAACAGACGTGCAATTTTTTTTCTCCCCCAGGTCAGGGAAGATAACGACATACTTTCTTTTATGGATTTCAGCACAAATCAAGAACTTATGATAGGACGCAAACAATATGCAGCTGAAAGGATCATCTGATTTTCTTATACCCCGCCCCCCAATATGAAGTTAAGGAGGAAATGTAAATATCATTTTAGCTTAGCAAAAAATACAGATGTGCATTCAATGGCAATCAGCCTAGATTCAGTTCTCAACTGGCCCGATGATTCCAATTCTAGAAGTGGCCAACACTAACTACCAACACAGCTGCCAAATACTGCATGCATTTTTTGTAAAATGCGTTTTGCTGTAGAGTGAGAATGCCCCAAGTACTCTAAAACAATACTTACCGTTCTAACATTCTATCAACAAAGGTGGATGGGTTAGAATACAGAGCTACAGGAAGAAACTGAATATACACAGGAACATCAGCTGGATTTTCTATAACAATTTCTTCTTCCTATTCAGAAATACATTTTTTTTTTTAAAGTTTACATTAGAATGAATGTAATTAGACATACCTATTAAAAAGCAGTCCCTACAAAATGATACTATCAACAAAATAACTTACTGATGAACTGTTTGTATTGGTAAGAGGGAAGCTTAGGTGGCGCGGTGAACTAAGTACAGAAGGCCAGGCCATTTCTGCTGTAATTTCCAACTGGACATCCTTCTGAAGATCTGTGTCTACTTCAAAAACAGCATTCAGTCTGGAGAAACAGTTATAAAACTTACTTTACAGGAGTAAAATAGGAAAAGCCTGGAAAAAGCAGAGGGCTTTAAAAGCACCCTGAAAACAACATTAGTTTGAGAAATAGCACAGTACATTATATTTATATACAATTAAAAAAGCCCATTGAGCTCTGCCCATATGTACTGCTATTAGAAAGCACAACAGAAACCACCAAAACATGCTATAGGAGACCAACCCAAAGATTCTAAAGATGTTCTCTATTAGGTATTGTTGTCAACATCCATCCATTCCAAGTTCTGTTATGGCCTATTTGTGGGTAAAGGTGGGTAGGACTTATGCACTGCATCACAAATCTTTTGGTATTCGTATTTCTCTTAAACCACTGCTCTCTGGACAGTGACACACAAATTCTGTCTTTCATTAGGAAGTGCCTAGCTCTTACTATTGCAGAAACAAATTTTGAGAATATAACTGAGATTCAGATCAGTAAGAAAAGTAACCCCAAATATATTTGATGATTTGCAAAGGTATAAACAGTAGAAAGGAAAAATATCAGTCTTGCTACAGTCTGTTTCCAATACAATATCCAGACATCCACTACCCAGAAAATATACTGTGCCTGCACATGTGCTATGCACAGTAAATCTGTATGTGTACTCTAGCTGCAATGGATACACGGAGTATGTGCTTATACTCCTGTCTTAACAAATCTAAAGCAAATCTGAACTAGTCACACTTGATGCCAGCTACTATTTCCACCAGTGAATAAAGTTCTTTGCTGTTAACCAACCTCCACGACAGATTTGATTCCTGTTCTCCTACAAGCTCTCCACCATGAGCTGAAACAAGACTAACAGTATTGAGTTCTCCAGTCAGCAAAACAGATGAAACGCTAGACTTCAAACCTAGAGAAGTACTTTGGAGAGACTCCAAATGCCCAAGTCAGAACCCCTCTGTATTCAGAAGGCGCGGTTTCTCCTTTGCTGAATGCTACCTTGGATAGCTGGTTAATTTTAACTCTCTTTAAAAGTATTACATATTCTAGCTAGAACTGCTACTTATTCAGAAGTAGTTTTTAATAGAATTTTACTGTCCTCTTACTGTAGGTGATAGGACATTTTTGAAAGTACCGGTGTGGCTAAACACAAGAATCTGTTTAGATGAAAATTGTTCAGGAGTTATTAATGTATCAGCATTATAATGAAAAAGTGACAAAGGAGATATGCTTTTGTTACTCTACTTAGTTACATACAGTCATTTTGTTTCTTCACAAATATGCACACTCTTTTTGAAATGGTAGTCTGGATGCTATCATCACAAAAGACACATGCACTTGCTGTTAATGTTAACTTATGTCTCTTGGAGATTAAATGAGAAGGCAGATATTTAAAAGGTATATAGCAGCCTACAGAGTGACTTTTTCTAAATATTAAATAGCAATCATTAATCACCTTATTTAGAAAATCTCAAGGAAAAATACCAGACGATTTGATAATTCACTGAAATGCAATAATCTCAGAAGAGTAGCAATAGAAAACCTTATGATATCCTAGAGTGATATTGAGGTTACTACTTTAAAATGGATTAAGCAGGGATACTGCACAAACAGTATAATCTGTTTTCAGAAATTTTCGCAGAGACTGCCTTGTTGTTGCCATCATTTCAAGAACTGCAGCATACTCCAGTGAATAGTAGCTTTCAGCGTCGTGTTTGACTTGAGGAAATTATTAGTTTTTTAACTTCTCAAAATGTTCTTTTTAAAGGTTTTGCAGAGAAGACCAAGTAACTCCTTCTTGGCCCCCTCTCAAAGAGCACTGCAGTATTAAGAAACGTTGTATTTTATAAGATCACACATAACACAGAATTATCTAGTCATTTAAGGCCTAAGAAAGTAACAGGGATAAAATACTTACCTATGGCTTGAGTTCTCTCTTATTTCTGTCCATTCTTTGAATAAGTTCTCATGCAAATCCCAGTCAGAATCCCATGCATCTTCTTGCATTGCTAAGCTGTGCTGAACTTTAGATTCCGCTTTAAGAAATAAGATGTTTTTTAAACTCTTCATGTAAAATCATTACTTAAGGAGAAATTTTTTTTTAAAGATTTTTGTTATAAAGTTGAACATTACTTACATTTAGATAGAAAAGGCAATCCTACATAACAATGATCTCCACATTGTAAACCAGGATCAAAATAAATATTTGCAATCTGCAAAACAGATAAGAGCAGATCAATTAAGAAACAGCATGGTAAATCTAATGGACAAAGAAAAAAAAGAAAGAAGATTTTTGATGACCACAGAAACTCAACATATGTTATATATAAGAGAGAACTTGTAAACATGTAGAAATAAGGCATAAACAAACCTTTGATTTTTTTCCTGGCTCTAAATCTTCTTTATTACTTCTTAGTCTCTTGTAATAAAACCTTATATCTTCTGACAGGGAGCGTATATGTTGTATTTTCACTTTCTGAGAAAAGGAGTTCATAATGTTCAGGCTCTGGTGAACTATTTTCCCCTAAAGAAAACAAAGGATGAAAAAAGTCTGCAGGATATGCATTTTTCACTAGCATATGTATTTATGCAGGCTGGCAAAGACCACAGCAGAGCTGAAATGTTAAACTGAGATTTTTAACTCTGCCATCTTAAAAAAATGTCACTTGTAACACTTCAAGGTAAGTTTCTTTGAAGTTGTATTCTTTTCTCCATCTGCTTCCAAACACAGTTCATTCTTCTTTCAAAATTAAGTACACCTTAAGTGTCTTGAAGTGCTAGGACAACAGTTCTGCTTAATCAAATCATGTTAAAAAAGTACCAGAGAGGGAAAGGCAAGAGAAAACTTCAGTTCTGAGCCTCCTGTTACAAAAGGGAAATAAGCTTCTTGTAAGCGATCTAGTGCATAGTTGCTAGTAATTAGAAATAACCTGAAAAGAACAGTAGAGTGAAGTTGCAGATTAGAAACACTACAGGTGACAGAGGGCATTTAAAAACATAGGCACAACCCTCCTTCCCACTCCCAATGAAATTAAGACACCAGGCACTAAGACAACAACATTTAAAAAGAAAACAGTGCAAGTTCTTCCCCCACATCTTTACACCCTGTCTCCTCTTCTGAGCCAAACATTATTTTACCTTTTAAGCGTAGGACATGTAGTTTGTTGCAATCAGAATCATTACAACGCTCAAACTCTCCCACTGCCCCTACTTGTAAATCAATGGATTCTGTGGCCATGTTTTTCACCTTATCTCAAAACCCAGTCCTGACAAGTATAGAGTAAATGATAAATAAAAACCAAAACACAAAAAAGCGCAACTCAGGACCAGTGACAAGATTTCAGATTTATATAAAATAAATGAATACAAGCAAACTTAAATACCCAAGACTATCTTCTACATGTTCCCCTAAATCAATAATTTCAGCTTTTTAAAAATTTCTCTAAGGTAAGGACTGAAGTGGAGAGATGGGAGAGATGCACTTTTGTAGGCTCAAAATTTGACTGTGGCCTCAGGAAATAGTAACATACTATAACAGTCTCAATAATAGCAACTGCAGAAGGAAAGAAACTACAAGAATAAATCTCTAAACAGTATAGTCCTGTTAAACTGAACATGAGGTATGTCTGATCTTCATCTGTGGAATCCTGTGAGTAACAAATGCTATCACTTGGGCAAGATAAAGGTTTGTTAAACTCTGTAGAACAAGTGAACAGTATTTTACTAAAGCCCTTAAGCAGCATTTAGACATGAAGCAACAGATAAGGGAAGAAGACTTTAGCCATCACTAGTAAGAAAAACAGAACAATGCTATTTAGCATACAGCTCCTCAAAGATGAGCTGTGATCAGGGAAGAGTTGAGAGGCGGCACGGTGAGGTAAAAATGCCATCATGGAGCAGAAGTCAAAACAGCTAAGATCTGTTTAAATCAAGACACTGATCTTTACAAGGCCTGTATACACTGTTAGTGTATTGCTGACAAAATTCGACAAAATACCAGAAAGCACACTTAAGTGCAAATACACTAAAATTATAGAGAGGCAGACAGCACTGGGAACCAGGCAGCTGCAGGAGAATTATACCCTAGGTATGAACTGAAAAGCAAGGGTTACTAAAATTGTAGCACCTCGTTACTCCCAGATGTTATAGCTGTCAAATTTCTCTACCAAACACTGAAACAAGAAGAACTGATGCTATTTTAGGCTTATTTTCATAAGTAATGGAGGCATTACAGAACAAATAGATGCAAGAGTACCATGAATTCAGTGATCACAGGTTTAGTTTGAAATGAATCCAAGAAAAAGGAAAAGTAAGTCTGCTGTCAGTGTTGGCCAAGAAGGCCAACAGCATCCTGGCTTGTGTCAGGAAATAGTGTGGCCAGCAGGAGTAGGGCAGTGATCGTCCCCCTGTACTCGGCACTGGTGAGGCTGCACCTTGAATACTGTGTTCAGTTTTGGGCCCCTCACTACAAGGACACTGAGGTGCTGGAGCGTGTCCAGAGAAGGGCAACGAAGATGGTGAAGGGTCTGGAGAGCAGGTCTTGTGAGGAGAGGTTGAGGGAATTGGGGTTGTTTAGCCTGGAGAAAAGGAGGCTGAGGGGAGACCTTATTGGTCTCTACAACTACCTGAAAGGAGGTTGTAGTGAGGTGGGTGTTGACCTCTTCTCCCAAGTTACTAGTGATAGGGCATGAGGAAATCGCCTCAAGCTGTGCCAAGGGAGGTTTAGATTGGATTTTAGGAAAAATTTCTTCACTGAAAGAGTGGTCAGGCACTGGAACAGACTGCCCAGAGAGGTGGTGGAGTCACCATCCCTGGAGGAGTTCAAAAAACACGTAGACATGGCACTTTCAGGGCATGGTTTAGGGGATATGGTAGTGTTGGGTTGATGGTTGGACTTGATGATCCTAGAGGTCTTTTCCAACCTTAATGATTCTATGAATATATGATTCTATGGTTCTCAAATATCAAAAGAGCTAAGTGATCAACTGTCATGGTCTAACCCCACCTGGTGACTGAGCACCACCCAGCCGCTTGCTCACTCACCCCCTGGTGAGATGGGGGAGAGAATCAGAAGAATAGAAGTGAGAAAACCTGTGGGTTGAGATAAGAACAGTTTAATAATTGAAAAAAAACCCTAATAATAATAGTAATAATAATAGAATATACAAAGCAAGTGATGCACAATGCAATTGCTCACCACCTGTCGACCAATGCCCAGACAATTCCCAAGCAGCAGACCCCTGGCCAGCTTTCCCCTTGTTTATCTACTGAGCATGACATCATATGGTATGGAATATCTCTTTGGTCAGTTGGGGTCAGCTGTCCTGGCTGTGCCCCTGTCCCAGCTTCTTGTGCACCTCCAGCCTTCTCAGTCAGTAGAGCATGAGAAGCTGAAAAGTCCTTGATTTAGTGTGAGCACTACTTAGCTACAACTAAAACATCAGTGTGTTATCAATGTTATTCTCATCCTAAATCCAAAACACAGCACTATACCAGCTACTACGAAGAAAATTAACACTATCCCAGCCGAAACCAGGACACCAACTAACAGAAGTAGTAAATGAAGCTGACTACTCTGAAAAGCTTGGGGATTGAACACAGAAAACAGTCTAGAATCTTGTCAAGGGTGATAATTATATCTGAATCTATACTACCAAACAAAATGCAGGAGCCCAAAGGTCCCCTGAATGAGTAAGTATGCAAAAACATTACTAGAAAAAGAGCATGAAGCCAATAAAAATCACAGCAGTCTGGGAATGAGAAAGAATGACAACAGCAAGGAAGCTATGCCTCAGAGGCTGAGAAACAGGTGCTACAAGAAGTAGTACCTGCCAAAACAAAACAAAAGCAAAACAAAAAAAAAAAAATAATCAGGCTGACCAAGACCTTGGGCACATACTAAGATACATCGAGAAGCTCTTTAGCCATATCAGTTAGAACAAAATAAAGAGAGATTAAAAGAAAATTACTTCTTTATGGCCCCAAATGTAACAAAATATTTTAATGTGTCATTCAAGAGGGACAATGATCTTGCCAGGAATTAGGATGTTTAAATTAGGATACAGAATATAGAAATTGCTTTAACTTTGGTGAGAGAAAGGGAAACAGACCTTTAAGTTACTTCAGTTTATCAAAGGCTTATGGAGCAGTTGACAGATGAGGTTACAAATAAGGTAGTCAGTGTAATTAAATATAGACATAATGGTGAGGCCATATAGTCAAATCAGAAACATAGATCATAAAGATAAAAAATAACAAGTGATCTTTGCAACTGTAGGCATGACTGTCTGATCTCAAAAGTAGCAAAAGACTTCAGAACAATTTATGAAGTAGGAGATCAGAGGGGAGATGGAATGGATAACGGGGCAAATGTATCAATGATTTACTGAAGTCCTGCTGACTGACCTATCTTCCTCCGGTGAGGCCTGTTGCATTACCTTTTCAAAAAATTGTCATTTATCTACTGGACATGAGGTAAAGCATTTGATAAAGTGCCAGTGAAAAATTACTATTTAAGAGTGCACAAATTGTAAGGTAAGCAGGAGTAGTACCTTCTAGTGGACTATCCTACTGGTCTAGGAGCTATTGGAAGAGGAGATGGGAACAGGTGGTGCTCTATGACAGATTGAGACTACGCAGGTCAGACAAGGAAACAAAAACCCTTTCCACAAACAAGCATGGAGTCTTATCCTTTCAGAAAATTGCCATCTCTATCTCCTTTTCCTCCCCCCCCCCCCAGTTTTCAATCTCTCCCGCTATGATATTCCATCATATTACATTCCCCACTCATCAGAAAGCAACATAAAGTTCAGATTTCAATAAAATACTAACTGCAAAGTCAATATGCCTTGACTGCCCACGTGTCTAAGGTTATGCTGAATACCAAGTGAGAAGAAAGTACTATTTCATTAATAGCTTGCAGCTTGAGTTTATAGCCCTGAGAAAAGAAGCTGCTTTCAGCACTCACTGAATAAACACTACTGCAGGAGCAGGGATGAAACAGCCATTGCATACTTTTGCAGAGAGCTGTAGACCCACACAGCTTTTTTGCTTTCCTGTTCATGTACTCCACCGTGTACCCTTGAGAGGATCTACTTTCAGTGTGGAAACAATACAATAACGCTTCCACAGAGATCAAGGACTTCTTACACTAAACTGTCAGTTTATTAGCTGATTTTGTTGTCTTTGGTATTACACTTCAGGAATTTGAAAAATGCATTTGTGCAATTTCACCTCTCTCTTACTCTTGGTGCTAACGCACATGAATTGGTAATAAACAAGTGACCACAGCTACGTTAGAATGAAACTGCAAAGAATCAGGTTTGGAATCATATCAGTATTTCAAGATCCCATTCAAGTGGACAGTAGAAGAGATGTAGGGATAACTCATGCTTGGGACATGTTGGGGGGAAAAAAAAAATAGCAACAAACTGAATCATAACAGTTTGGTAGGACAATCTCTCCAACAATTTGACATGCAACAGTCCAAGACAATGGTTTCTCTTGAAACGGACAGAGAAAAAAAAACACAGCAAGGAAACATTTAATGCTGTGACCCAACTGTCTTACCGGAAAAGAAGGTGGAAGAAAAACATGTTTAGGGGAGCAGGTCAGGGAGCCTACAGCAATCACTGCCTTCACCGGTATAGTTAAAATCTGGAAAAAAAAGAACAAGAAAAGTTTAGAAAAGACGACTTAAATTGCAGCCCTTAAATGTCTCTTCCACTCTTAAAACGCATAAAATAACAAGCCCCTGAAATTCTACAATTAATGTAGTCTAGGTTTATATACACATTTAAAACATGGAGACAGGAATTAAGATTTCAACACATCATCATATTCAGAACAGTCACTCCATACTGTCAGGAAGCACACTTTTGCTCAGTCATACTTAGCACCATTCTACATGGAACACAAAGGCACACTTAAAATATAAGCTCTCCAATGGGGCATTATATAGGTCCCACTTGAATGGGGCTTACTTTGTTGGAAAACAGGAGGATAACATCTTTAAAGTAAATGAGTATAGGGAAGAGGATATACCAAGCTTCTCAAAAACATTAGAAGTAGTCATGGTAAGACCTCAAGATAGAGGTAGACTTAGAAAAAGGAGTATGGAAGAGATGGCAATGAGATCCTTTCTGTGTATTATTAAAGTTACCAACACAAGTAGAATAACTTGTAAGAACAAGCAAGAAAATAAAATGCTTCAGATTCTATAACTGAAAGGTCAAATACATGTATGGACATATTTAAAAAAGCTTAAAATCTCAGATAACTGGCAGAAATTAGGATTTTCCCTTTTTCCGTAGCTTCATCAGACCCATACAATAAGCTATATAATCTCCTGACTTCATAAGCACAGTGTCACTTTTTTTTTCCTACATGTATCACCCAAAGATATTAAATACAGATTCCATTATGTATTAGAATACCTCTCTTCTGCAAAATAATTTATTAACAGGAAAGGCAAATGAAGCTGAGAATTAACTGGTGGTTGTTCTCTCCTTTACTCATCTTAGTATAAGAACTCCGTTTCATCAACTGTCAGCAAACTGCAATTTCTCCAAAACAACCTTCACATTGGGTTTTGACAAAAAACCTCTGAAACTATAGCTCAGTTTCAGTAATTGATAATATACCAAAGCACACACTGTCAGCATGTATTATGCCAAAAGATCCATGCACTGATGCTCTGAGGATGTGTCAAGTCATTGAAGAACCCATACCTCAAAGCATTGGGTCAGATTTAAATGGCTATTTCTGAAAGCCAAATGAAAATCATAATGAAAGCTGTTCTTCATTCCTTCAGAGAAGACACAGCATAAGTAGCATTACTGTCATTTGATGCAGGGTTAACTTGCAGAGATAACTTGACCTCCAGAGGTCCCTTCCAACCTCATCTTCTCCCTGATATTGCAATCTGTCCACTAATACAACTCTTAAAACTTCACGCTTGAAAATTGAACATATCATTTGGGGAACACCAATGAATATACAATAAATATACCTCATAATCTGTTGTGATTTGTACAGCTCCATCATGAATTCCTTCAAGTTCTTTCGCTATTAGTTTTACTCTAAACACAGCATAATAACCTGATGCTAGTATCACCTGTAAATGGGAGAGAGTCATCCATTAAATAGAAAGAAATTTCACTGAAATCCACACCCAACATCCTCTTATATTTCTTTAAACTGAATCAAAATCCATTTGAAAAAACTGCCAGTGGTAAAACGAAAAAGTCAAACACATAGCTTACTAACACAAAAATTATCCCTTGCTTGAGGTGATAAATTCCACTCTTCCCAGATAAATGATGAGCATCATCTGAGGGCATGGAGGTTACTGTTTCTGAAATTTCCCCTTTCAAAATCTAATCAATCTGAACATAATACTTCTTAAAATAAATTTTAAAAATTCTACATGCTTTATCACACTCAAGTTCGGACAAAAATTAAGAACTCTTATCTTCCCTCCCCCCTGCTAAAATGAAACTCACGAAGTTGCACAGATTTGTCTCTTTTCCCCCCCTCCTAAACCTAGCTTTAAGCAACGGATTCAAAGGATTACTTACTGAAGACTGATCAGATGCACTAGCATTTTGTAGTTCATGGTGGTTTGCAATTATCGTTGTCCTATTTCCCTTTTCGGTTGTTAGAAGTTCTATGGCCAAACCATCCCCTATAATATGCCAACTTTTTATAGCCAGCTTAAAAAGAACAAAAGGTACAGTTTTCAGTAACAACACTGACGTAAGTTTTTTAAAAAGCAGACTAAATAAATCCATCCTTACCTCTATTGGATTGCTGTTGATGACTGCAAATAAAATGCTGGTAGCTTCTGTTGCACTCAATATGCCAAAATCTATAAATCGTTCCTCAGTTTTTGGAGGCAGTACAAAGTACTAGAAAGATTGACAGAAGTATTTTAGCGTAAGTTAAATGTAAAATCTGCTCAAACTCTAAGCTTGTTAATGAATGCATTAATAAGTCTAATACAGCCGTACCATGACAATCTCAAAATTCTATACTTTTTCTATATAAAACTAAAGGGAACAAAAAAAGAATTTTTCAGCAGTAACTGAAGCTGTTTAAGGAAAGAACTGGTAAAGTTATTTTGAATTTTAAGAAGCCATCCTCCCATAGAAGTAGAATGAAGAATTAAGAACAATCCTATAAAGTCTGCCTCTAATTAGACTAAAGTAGCTAAAAAAAGGAAAATACTTACATCTAAAAATCCTGTGTATGCTCGGACAGGTAGGTGAAATTTAGAAGCATTGGTGATAAGTAAAATATTATTATCTACATGAACAGATGATGTGGAAGGCATAAAATGAAGTGTAAAAATATATCTGGATTCATTAGGCGGAATTAAGACTGGTTTACTGAAGTTCTGGACCTAGATCAGTGAACAATGAAGATCAATGTTACAATTTAAAAAAGTGCAGCACATTTAAGTATTTACCATTAGGTAAAAACGTTCACTGAAATGGGGCTTACTTTAAACATTGGTTTTGCTTCTTCTGGTAACACAACATCATGTATTAGGACTGCAAAACTGAATGTGTTTGTTAGATAGATCAGTCTTTCCACAGAATCAGCAGCACTGTCACGGATGTGAAAGAGTGTGGCAGCATGATCAAATCCTAAATATCTATTAAAAGAAAACAGTATGAGAAAAATAAAGACTTTCCTCAAACATAAAGTATTTTCTTACATGAAAGACTAGAATTCATTCAATCCAACAGCAAAAAAGGTACATACCCCACTACATGCTGAAACTATATTACAGGACTACAGGGACATTGATAATTAAGTCATTCAAACGAGATAAGAAAATATGTGAATATTAGGAGGACTAAAAGGAAGTGTTGAAGTATTAAGATAGTTTGCAAATCATGTATATCCCTTATTAACCAAATCAGGTGTCTGCAGCACAAAAGTTCTAATAGGTAAGGTTTAGTTTGTTTGCCTTTAAAATTCTGTCAGTTCTGTTGATAAAGTAGCACCTCATATTTCAACAATAATTTTGAAGTCAACTTAGCCATGCTTTGTAAATAAATAACAAAAAATAAGGAAGCACTGACAATTCTTCCAAAATTTTCCTTAAAACAAAAAATATTTCCTCTACCCTTACTTCTTATAGTAATAGAACACCAAATGCAAAACCAGAAAATTTTCCAATACTGCATTTTGAAAATGACTCATCTGCAGCCTTCAACTGCTCTGAAAAACAACTCACTAAGGTCACTTTGAATCCAAGCCTTGAAACCAGCTTATGCATTACTAAGACTACCTCATCTACTTGTGTAAAAGCAGAAAAATTCAAACATGTAACTGTAGTTCTAAATGAGCTCCAGATTCAGAAAACTTGGGTATCATCTCTTTATATCCCCTCTCCCCCTAAAAAGGCAAAAGTTCTTGCTACATCAGCTAATTTACAGCATTTCGTTTTTGACCTAGGTTTAATTACTGGAAGCTTACCCATCCAACACTTCTGCTTGATATGGTATTTCAAGTTTGGAGTAGCTCTTCTCTTTTGCTTTAACAGTTATTTTCCCAGAAGACTGTGATGCTTTTTTTGCTTTTGATGCTGTACACACAAGAATATAAGAAGTTTATTAAAGTAGACAAAAAAAAAGATCCATTAGTTTAGACTAGCATGAGTGGAAGGGTAAAAGCATCAGTTAGGTGACCTGCCTGAGTTAATAAGCTTACCTACAACAGGGAAGCCTGGTTGTTCCTGTCAAATAAATAACTTGGGACACGTCCAGATGATAATTCACAGCCCAGGTGAGCTGAATTCCCCACTTACAGAGTATGGAATACACCTATCCCTCCACTAACAGAACAGAAACTTGAAATGGCTGGGCTCCTCACTTAAAACTATCAGTCGAGCAGGACTTCAGGCCAGGAACGCAGCAACATTTTAATCATGAAGAAGTCAAAGCCACGCTAAACTTTATGGAAATAGAATCCATGTAAGAACCCAAACTACACAAGCCCCAAAACGAAGCTCACGAGACTACTCCAAGATCACAGAACAAGCAATGTTATCCTGCCAGAAAAGTCAAGGGATTCAAATACTAGTTAGGAGAAACCACCAGCCTCTAAAGCCCCTGCATGTATTAGGACAGCTGAAATAGCAAATATTTAGGGCTGGCTGCTTCACTGAAAAGAATTCATCAAGTCAATCCCTTAAACACATTAAGCAGCTTGACTGGGTATCTTTCCCCAAATACCATTCCTTCCAAGACCTACCATATGTTAGCCAGTAGGTCCTCATATAACAATTCCCTCCAGCTTCAAAATCTGAACATATTACCACCTCAGGCTGGCAGAGTTCAGCTACTTCCGATTTTATTTATAGGGCTAAAACATACTTCACTCATCTTACAAACTGTAATCTATTAAAAATCTGAAGTGCTAATTAATAAATAACAATAAAAATAAAAAACCAATCCTCTCCTCTCTACCCATAGAACTTCTAAAATTATGCTACCTGAAATGAAAAACATTGCATCTATAAACTTCTACTTCTAAGCAATCCCAGCACAGAGACCTACAGCATCAACTGGTATCTTAAAGCACTAACATCTGAGTAGGTCAACAGCATTCTGACAGTTGATTAAAATATAAAAATGGAGGTGCCTTTCTACAAAATGTCCACATAATATTTACAGTCACACGATGTAGGAGGGAAATGACCCAGCACTTCTTTCATAAAGATATACATGAAAGTCAGTATCAGCATACATAACATATCTTTGTAGGAAAGGTACCTGTAAAAGGTTTTTCCACCTTCACCTCCCCTTTTTCTTTAATATGAATTCAAGATAGCAAAATAAAATAAGCCAACTTTCACAGTAAGGTTCTCAAGAGCATGACAGAGCCCTGTTTCCATAGGCGTTCTAACATTTTTTTTTTTTTTTTCTTAGAAATAAGATTTTGGATTCCTTTTTAAACTTTGGAAGGATCGAAGGGCAATCCAAGGGATATACTCTCCTCTAATACGTATTACTGTGAGGAACACAGCCTAGTTTGTTCGGATTGCTCAAAAACAAATGCCTAATTAGACTAAAAATACATTTTAAATAATGTGTCTTAACGTAAGAATCCTGCTTGCCTTTAATAGAAATCTGATGTTCAATTTTTATATACACACATAGAAGATTGCTTAAGAATACCTTCTCTTCTCACCAGTATTTACCAAAGTTACTTGCTGATTATGATCAGAGATGATTCCTTCAGAAATTACTTAAGGTAGAAGAACTGTAAGCCTTTTCAGGTAGGAAAATTCCATTTCCTTCTCAAAATTACAAATAACATTTTGTTAAGAGAGTGAAAAATAATTCATGAAGTTTCAGCAAGTTTTAAGAAGCACTTGACAAGTTCTAAGAAGAGAGGAGCAGTACTTACCATCAAAGCTAATACTTGCAACTTTGGTATATTTACTTTCAGAGGCTTTTAACGTAACTGGCTTGAAATGTACTGTTATAGCTTCGTTCTGTGGTGTAGGTCTAACACTCTGCAAACAATCAAAATATGAAGCACCTGTAAATTTATCATTGTTAACACACTATGCAGCCTTCACGTATCCTTCAAAGTGATCCAACAGCAACTCAGTTCTGGCTGAGTTCTTACAGGTCTGTCTTTCCTATAACAAAGCAGCATTAGGAGAGGCTTTAGAATCTTTTTCAGGTCCTGCAAATTACTGAGTCAGTATACAGGAGAGTAAGCAATAGAGAGTTCTCCTTGGGAATGTTCGATGAAGTGACAGTGTGGACAGAAACGTGTTAATAAAACAGAAAACAAGCTTTATTTAAATAAAGATTTATTTTTTATTCTTAATGCTGCAGGGTTACAATAGCTAGACTATTTGTTTCTGGTGCACTCATTAACAAAGCTGTTAACTGACTTGTGTAATTAGTGGTAATCATACAGACATCTACCTTGTCTCTGATCCCATGCTAACTCTGCAGAGTTGCCACAGGGTGGGGTGGGGTGTGTGTGTGTGGGAAGATGAACTGTATAGAGAATGGTTTTGTAAATCTGACATGACCCTCATTCTAGACCAACATTTTACAAGATCACCTTTTGTATCTGAGGATTACTGTTTTAAACTAAATGGAAAAGGTGAATTGGGCATTACTGGAATAGCAATTGTGTCAGTTATTAGCCACAGCTGATTTGCACAGATACTCATTGCTATGCAGCAGGATTATGGATTCCATGTCAACATCTGAAGACTCTATAAAGATTGCTAGCAAACTCTTTATCTAGATTTCATGGAAAGAAACTGGGCATGGAGCATTTAAATGCTCTTACTCTTGTTTCGCTTAAAATTAGGATGGCTGCCACGATTCCTCTTTCCCAGCTGTCTTGTCCTGCTGTAAGAACAGCTCAGCTGCTCGTGTAGCAGCTGTTAAGCTACTGCAAATTACAAGGTGCTGCATTAAGAAAACTGAAATGAGTGCTGGTTTACCTTACGCTGGGCTGCAGAGGTTTAACACCTGCTTCATAAGCAGCTGAGCCTCTCTTGGGTCAGAGAGGAACAAGGCAGACAAGCTAGTGGTACAAACCAATTACAGTTCTTCCCAGCTAAGCTGTCCTTGATAGTAAATTAAAGCCATAAAATCATGCATGCATAACTAAGTTCTGCAGGCCATGTGATCCTTAGAGAGGAAACAAGCAGCACTGCTCCTGCAGCTAATGAATAATCTCTGTTAACTATAAATTTTGTATTTTGGATTTACAGTACTGACCTTTGTCAACCATTTGCATACACGTGGTGCAGATATTTGCTCTTTCTCTTCACGAGAGAAATTATCACAATTTTCTTCTAATGAAATCCATACTACAAAACTGAGATCTTGAGGTGTCTTTAAAAAAAATCTCTTAAAGCAGACAAAACCAAAGCTGTAATCGAGTTCAGAGCTTTTGCGTGGCAGAAGGGATAACCATTTCTAGTAGCTCTTTTCATGCAAAAGGCTGGTTTTTTAATTATTGAAGTTTGAAATTATGCTGATTTCATTTAGTAAATCAAATTGGAAATATTCAAAAGGACAGCCTGTTGCCAGAAAAATGGCAGCTTTCAGAGGTGCATCTCTTAAACCACAAGTGTGACAAACCTAGATGTACTTACTCAAAATGTCTACAGCTAATTAATTTAGTTAAGGAAGGAATTTAGCACTGTTTTGTTGAAAATTTCTTAACTACATCATGCACATTTCTCATTTGTTGCTTGATTACATGCTATAAAAGGAAACACAGAATATTAAGACAACTAAAGGAAAAACAAACATCCTTAAGAATCCTTTCAACTTCACTTCTCTCAAATTTTAACCTCCTTCCAATAAAGCCCAAGCAGAACTTGTCCTGAGATGTGCCTTAAGAATCATCACATATGGACAGGTCATGAGAAAACATGCAAAACAAGTTCCAGCAAGACTCTAATACCACCAGTTCTCAGAAAATGTCCTGACGGCAACTTCTGTGGGGAAGAATTTAAAGTAGACATACTTCGTTAACACATGGCTCTCCCATGGAGTGCACCAGTCAAGATTTGTGACCGTGCTGTATGAAGATACATTCAATATTCAGCATAAGAGCAGAAGCATAAAAGCATAAAATGAGGACGTTAAATGTTCTAGAGAACACAGAGGGGGAAGAAAGCTTTGTGCTACTGCAGCAGTTATTGAGAAAGACTTCAAAGGTTTAAGGACTTTCAGGCTATACCTATTCTAATAAAATAAAGAGGAGAATAGTATGGGTTGAAACACTGGCACATATTCATCCACATTGTATACCTATCAGCAAACTCCCAAGCATATTGTCTTGTCCACCCAGCATATCAGTCTAAAGACTGAGCAGGCTGTAGACTTTTGTTTACAGATAGTAAAGACACCGCTACCCTGCTGCAAGAGGAAAAAGCCCTGTGGCTACAGGCAGCAGACTAAGGCGGGTTCTGTTAGTGTCAGAACCACCTTTGCACTGTTCTATTCGCTTTTTACAGACACGATTATTTTGTCAGTAATAACTTGGCCTTCAGTTTAAACAGGGACACAACTAACTGAAGTTCACTTTTACCATAAAGCACCACCCAGAACAGCCACGGAAAAAACTACTACTAGATTTTAATCCTTTAAGGTAACTCTCCCTTGATAATTTTGAGATGCGTGCACTCAAACGTGCAGACTGAAAACGTAACGCAGAAGTAAACTACTTCTCACAGATTGATAAAAAATATCTGAAGTATTCAATTTGTGACAGAAGTAAGTAAATACTTTCTCATACAAACACTTATTTTCAAACTGATATAACTCAGCTTCAATATACGGCTATCCTGAAGTTCCTGGTTCTTTATGCATCAAACATGACCAGGAGCTCGAATTTTAAAGTGTGCCTTTGCTTTTAGCAATCAAATGGGCTTAAACTGCCTTAAGGATACACAAAATGTTCATTCTAGACAAGGGATGAAAAAGAAAGCTTTCGACAATCTTCATTTACTAGATTTTTGACAGCATGGTTTAATTGTTGCAGCATAACAACAGTTCATCCAGTCATGAAATAAACACGATTCTCCCTAATAATAGAGAAAACCCTACAAAATGTAATTAAGGAAGTTTTTATGAAGAGTTTTAGAACTCAAAAAAGAAAGCTAAGTGACTTGCTCTTATTTTCATCAACCAATTTGTTGGACCACAGCATGACTAAGTACTTAAAGGCAGAACAACTACAACTCTGGCAACAGTATTAGCGGTCTCTCATACACAGATGACCTGAAGATATTTAGTTCCTCCAGCACCAGCTTAAATATATGCTAAATATAGCCTTGGCCTTTTCTTCTGACATTAAGATTAAATTTGTCACAGAGCTCTGTCTCACTGCTTTTAAATCCTAGCTCTAAGGGGTCAGAAATCTGTTTCTCAAGCTTTCCTAGAAGTAAGCCATCCACCAAGAACCATTCAGGTTCCTTCCAAAAATTCCTTACTCTTGCTTACTGCTTTGAAATTCCTTGATTCGCACAGCAGCAGAAATTCACATGGTGCTTCAAGTGCTAGAAAGGTTACAAACTTCACAAAAAAGCTGTGCCTTAATGAGAACAATTGACTTGATGTGCCATATATGACACACTGAAAAATACGTATCTGGACCTACGTGGTAACTTTATCTTTGTAAAAGTGAGTCCTAAGAGCTTTAAGAACACCAAATTTACTGCTTTGATACACTGTAAAAGAATAATTCATCTCAAAAAGTTCTGTCATGACATGTATAATGGTTATTAAATGATAGCCTTCCATTAGACCGCAGTCTATGGTCTATAGTCTACGGCCCAAAGACCGTAGCTTAAAAAAAAAATGGGTATTTTTTTTTTTTTAAATGGAGGAGTATGAATTAGGTACTACGTTATCAGATATTAGAAGTGATACCAATGGTTTGAATATATGGTTATTTGCATTATACCTAGAAAGTATATTACACACTTAAAAAAAAACCCAAACTAAAACACAACCCAACAAAAAAAAAAAAGAAAACCCACAAAAAACTGTCCCTATGCCAAAAACCTGGCATATCTAAGAAGATGGACATGATATAAGACAGTAGACATAGCTGGAAAAATAATTTACTAAATCTACCAACCCTCTGATTGTAAAAATCATATACAGGTCTTTTTTTAAATAAAAACCCTCCATGGAAGCTGGTTTGTAGCTTACAAGGCCATGAGAGACCTTACAGGATCATCGACCTTCTTAGTGCAATAAGCATTAAATTCTGTTTGCAGTATACTGCAACTTTCTCTTGACTTGAAAATTATTAGTGAACAACAACCTAGCAAGCATTGCAAGGGACTATTATCACAGTGGAAAGTTATCCTTGTACTAAAAATGCGTCCTGTTTCTAGTTTAAGTTAATATAGCCTCAGTTTCCAATATCTTATTTTAAGTTTTGTTAGACCTCTACTATTAAAATAGTATTCCCTACAGTTACAGCTATAAGCTTTGAAAACACAGAAATATTCTCCAAGAGCTCAGTAAGAAACCTCTGCCAATCCTTCAGTCATTCTTCTGGCTCCTCTGGTTTCTTTTCAACACTTGAACACTTTTTGAAGTGCACTGGGACAAGGTATAGCTAGCTATACAACTAAATCTGGAAAACAAGGAAGAAGTGAGAAAAATAGTGGGCAATGAGAAAAATTACACAGGAAAAAGGTATGAATGAACAAAGGCAGACTACCAGACTTGAGCCAAAATTCTGTAATAAAAATAGAAGTAGAAAATCCAAAACCTAGAATTCTGAAGCTGGCTGCACTTTACATGCAGCTGCAGTGATCTCACTGGAAAGGGCTCTAAAGTGTTTGAAGACTTTTTTCTTATTTCAGGCTACAAAGCAGATAACCTCAAGAAAACAAGGGTCATTTTACAGTCTGCTTGACAGCTACTCTTTGCTCATCTTAAAAGATTATGTTGGGCAACCACTTTATACACTCTCATGGAGTGTGTGATGAGGACAAAGAATCCCAGACTCTGCATTAATCTCCCGTTCACTGAACAGGAGTTACTGTTCAAGTATAAAAGCTTCCAGAGGCTTGGATATTGCAGGCACAGCCCATAAATGCTGAAACAGCCGTTCAAGGAAGGCTATGAAGCAAATGAATTTTACCATGCATATAGATTATTTGTCTTACTATTAAGTTATGTTTTCAGTCACACATCACCTAGCTTCTAATTCTAAACACTACATGGTGAACCTGTGAATGATCAATTTGTATTAGAGAAAGTAAATCCAAGTAGAAAGTTTCAAATTGAAAGGAAATAAAACTTACTGTAATTGGCACATCTTTTGTTCCTGAATTTAATAAATGCAGATTTAAAATTTTTGGCAGATCTGTTAAAGAACAAAAAACACACCTGGCTATTAGGCTATTTTAACATAAGAACCTTATACAAAGTCATCTGCACTAGCTGGTTTCTAACACTGAACAACAGTGGATTTGTATGAAAAAGTTAATGACAGTACAGCCAGTCAAAATAGCTAGTCCCAAGAAACTGACACACTTAAAAACTGCATTTTTGTGTATTAGTAGGTATTGCATGCTTCAGCTAACCAGTTGTATTTCTAACACATTAAGAAATGAACAAGGTAAAAATACTACAATGAATGATTTTTCCAGATGCACCAGTATTCAGCAGAAGCTAGTCTTATTTAAAAATCTTTGCATGTTAAGTAAGTTGCACGGAAAAGTACTTCAGAAGCTACCTTTTTTTAGTTGAAGTAAGATATATACCGCTTTTCTTCAGTAATGAGGCCCTTTTACAGTTTCAAAAGATACCTTCAGTTTTACTACTTTATGCCTTTTTTTTATTTCACTATACAATACTAATTTAAAATGTAAAATATTAGGCACAAATGTGTAAGTGGCACTTAAAAAAAGATATTAACGTAAGTAACAAATCTGATTAAGTTTGCACACTTTTACTATTCCCTGTGTCTGAAAATTATTAAAACTTATAAAGATGTAAAGCAATCTTTCAAAACAAGTTCACAAATTAAGTAAACTGACAATGGTTTTCAGACTAAGCCATGCGCAACTGTGTAAGACTAATGTTATTACTAGACTTACAACTGGATGTGCAAACTAGTGTTTGCTTGTACACATCTCACATATACTTGCAGGTGAATATATTTGTGTACTGTTGTAACACATTGTTATCCTGCTTCTGAAGCTCTGGCTTTTAAAAAGCATCATTCCACAAGCAACCCCGGATAGTACAAAGATAACTGGGCTTTCCACTCCTCACCCTACTCCTTATAAATACTTTGAGACCTGGAGTATAGTTTACCTTGTGTTCGTAGTGTACCAAAATCTAGCATTTCTGTTGATGAATAGATTCCTGGCGCTTTAAGAAAAAAAAAGAAAAGTTACCATTTTCTTATTATACTAAAAGTTAATTAAGCTGAATAACTTAAACAAAACCAAAGAGAAACAACAAAACCGAAAACCAACAAAAAACCAACCATTTTTCTACGAACCTGTTGTAACTTCTACTTCAACAGGGAGAATGATAAATTCTGTGCTGTCTGAGGCATTTGTTTTTATTCTAATGAAGGCTGTATGATTATCTGCTTCTCTTGAAGAAAAGCTGGCTCTCATCACTCCTTTTGTTTCATAGGGAGGTATTTCCTGATAAATAATCAAAGCACATCTATGACAGTACAGTAATTACAAAAAAAGCTGCCACACCAAAAAAATTACAATAGAAGCATTGAGTATAATTGTTTTAAGAGAAAAAGCTGCAACAGCAGTAAGAGATAGGCTGCATGTTATTAAAATTACCATTAAATTTAGTAAGGATAGTTGTGATCACCTAATATGACCATGATTAAAAATAGGTATATGCAAGAGGACTTTCACATCCCATTTGATTAAGTTTTATGTATTAAAATTCTGGTAAAAAGACAGTAGACCTAATTGACAGAATCTACCAATAAACAAAATCTATTCATAAAAATGTTACTGAGTGTAGTAATACCAAATATTGTTTTTGCATATTCTAATTGTTTTTTTCTCCAAAGCAGACACAAGGCATACAGTCTCAGTGCTAAACACAAATTGAAATAGTGCAGAACTGCAAGTAGCCAGAAGCTTGTGGAGCTAGTTTTTGTTTCTTCGGTTGTGGGTGGTTTTTTTGTTTGTTGTGTTTTGGTTTTTTTTTAATAGAAGATGAAAACCTCGATTTGAAATTTGGAGCTTCTTCCACTTTAAATACAAATAGATATGGCAGAAATTAGGAAATTTTGATGAGTAGCCCGTGCATTGATTGATGTTTCAGTTCTTTCTTTTGTGTTTTTGATGAAGGCAACTGGACAGGACATAATCCATAGTGGTGCTGATTGTCTTATACATCCCTTCTGTGCTTTCTGTAGTACAAACTCATACCTATGCATTCTGGAGGCCAAGCCGTATTTTCCATGGCACAATGACTGTATATTTATTTATTCTTCAAAAACTCTTGAATATCAAAGTAACTAGTTTCAACTGCTACTATTTGGTGAGTCCCTAAACTAAAAAGCCTTCAAGTTCTGTTTTTGCACTTATTTACAGACCTAACATAATGCAGCCGTTCATTAATGTTTCAAGGGATGTGATTTGACTCTTCCATATGTGTAACCAGGGAGATCCAAGGTTTGTCAGATCCTGGAAGTAACTTTGAACAGTGATTACAAAAATACTCCAGCATATGCAGACTGCTTCATCCAATCATCCAAACGTTTGGCATCAAAACAATTTTAGACAGTATGTCAAAGTATCATCACCATATTTCGAATAATTTCTTCTACTTTGCAGCTTTTCCTAACTGCAGTGCAGCTCTTGACATAGCCAATACAATGATATAGCTGGGGTGTTTCCTCCTACTGGTTTAATTTCTTCTAGTTGCCTTATTGTTTTGAAATACCAATGGTTGATATGAAAACCAAGAGGATTAGTGCTGACTAGTATTAACCTAACTGCCTTTCCATGCAATAGACCGGAAGCTTTCACATGCATGTCATCACTCCTTTAACTGGCAACCTGGCCTAGGGAAGCTGAAAAGCTACATGCTCAAGAAACAGAACTAGAAAAAAAGCAGACATTTAAAAATCTTCTATTCTTTTGTTTGTGGCTCTAACATGTTTGTTACATACCTACTAATGGCTACAGAATTCAACATTCCCCTTGAGTTCTTTTGACAACAAGGAAGGGGCTATCTTTAGAAGCAATGCCATTTGAATAAAATGGTGCCAAAACATTAGGACCTTCATTTTTTAAAATCCTTAATGTTTACAGCTCACCCTCAGCATCTGTTTACTCTTTCTACTGTATTTGTTTAAAATGCTTGTGATCTGTATTCATTCTCGCTTGTTTGCAGCTTGTATGTCTAAAACTAAGATACTGCCATTTCCATGGACCTTCTCCAGAAAAGCCAGGAATCAAGTTTTGTCATCGTCCTTCTTAGCTCACTTGGAAATATCCTGGCTTTACTCATTACAACAGATGTAACTGTCAGTGACTGTAATGATACACTTGAGCAAGAGACAAGTTTTGGAGCCCAATGACTTTAAAGTCTCTCCCAGAGAAAAAACAGTCATCAAAAAAAATGAATAATTCTAATTAAAGAGGAAAATAGGTTTTGTATCTAGCTGGACATTACAAACAGTGTGATATACAGCATGGAGCCAATACTTTACCTTCAGGATGCTTCTGAAAATTTATGTCACTTAAAGGTATCAGTATGTGTCACTTCAAAACTACATTAAGTGAAGAACACGATATAACAGATTTAATGGGCCAGACCGTGAGTCCATCCAACCCACTACCCCTTCTCCAGCAGCAGAGATAAAGAGTAAAGAGTAGCTGTAGGGCACACATAGAGGAATATTTTCCAGAACAGTTTCCAGCCACTTTTGACTCATGATGTAGGGATTTACTGCAGCTAGACACACTGCTGTTTTATTTAGTAGTCCTTAATAAATTCTTCTTCCCCAAGTTCATTCAGCTGCTTTCTCAACGCATGTATGCATTCATAGTGATTTGCAGGAAGGACTTTCTCAGTTTAATCAAAAATTTCCATTTATTTTTCCTGTGTGTTAGATCCAGCTCACAGGCCATCAGAAGGACTACATTGTCCTGAATGCTTAGGTAGGTGGAATTCATTCTACTGGGGATTGCCTCATTCCTCTCATTTCAAAAAAGCATACCTCAATACAGATGGCTTCTTTTAATTAAACCTTTCCTTCAATTCCTATTACCATACAATTAACAGACCCTGTCATCATTTCAACTTCTATGGGGTACTTTTAATGATTTCATGAAAAGAAATACAGTTGGTAAAAAAACCCCAAAACCTAAAATCATATCAAAATAAAACCTCCCCAAACAAGTACAATGAATGCTGCAAGACTTGACTACTCACCCATAGCTTCCTTGTACCTCCTTGCTGACCTGTTGGAAGCTCTAAATGGAGATCACCTCCACTGGAATACATTTCTACCACCTGAGGGTGGATAACAGGAAAATGTTAGCACTCAACTTTAAAGGGATCCTGTTTTAGTTATCAGGTATTATAGTGTGCAATGGCATGGGTTAGCAACTATTTGACCATTGGAGTATCTTATAAATTCACTTTTAATGATGACACAGCCATTTGCTAGTGCTACACTTTATGTGCTTTTTGTAGCATTTCAGTTTGCGGATCAATTACTTAACAGAATCAGATCATGTTTATCAGTGGACTATTCATTTACTTGTTCAGTTAGGTACAGACATCAATTCTGCCTTAACACAAGAACGCTTGCCAATGTTACATACTAGGGTACAGTGTAAAGACACCTTATGCTGTGCAAAACAAGCAGAAGGAAGCTAAGAGGCATGCCTGGATTAAAAGCACAAGATCTATTTTACTTTGTTTGCTTCATTGTTTTTCTTAATTACCAGTGAAATTTAATTTTTTGTTTTGCAGTAATTATGACTATTTTAAAAATGGAAATTTCACAGTAAAACCTCAATTTGGCAAATTAAGAGATCTGTGAGCATAATCTACAATTTCTAGAACAACTGATTTGCATTTGAACAGAAAAACATTTATATAATATAAAAGACTTGGCCTCAAATAGCTTTAAAGTACAAACAGAATTTTAAGTACCACCAAAATAAAATTTCAGTTTAATATCATAAACATAAATGAGCTTTAATAGTTTTCTCTTAGGCTCACCTGCAAAGGTTCACTGTGAGGGTTATGTATATTTATTATAGGAGAAAAACTGCTATTTACAGGAACTCGTGCCCCAATAAAGGGGCGCAATCGATAGGGGTTCGGTACTCCAATGCCAAACACCTGGTTCAGAAAAACAAAAACAAGCTTAAGTAGCTGTATGTAATTGTTGCAGAGCCTAACATATGTGCACCAGTTTTAGTAATCTACCAAGTACTCTTTTCCGTTTTATAGTATCCTTCTAACTGAACATTTAAAACAATCATCATGTTAAAGCGCTAAAATAAAGTAACTAGTTTAGTTTGCAGCTACAGGGTGCTTCTCATAGCTACTACTACTTACACTGACATATTTAGAAGACAGGAAGTCAAAATACCATCTTTTTTCTGATGCTCTGAAACACTAGATAGCAACTAAAGGTTAAAAAAAAAAGTTAAATATCCTTTAATCATACCATTATGGAACAGACAATCCGTATGGGAAGCATTTTCGCTGTTGTTTTCAGAACACCGCCATGGTAAGAGTCATATTCTTTCAACAAGAGTATTCCTCTCACTTTTCAGACTTTTCAGACTGTCTCATCTGTCTGGTTTATCTTTCTGAATCTCAAGTGAGTAATTTTTTGCCAGCTTAATGAATAACATTGTCTTGTCACTGGATCAGATGAGTACAGAGCTAAAGAATGAGCTGGAATGCAATGCGCACTGCAATGAGCCACTAAAATAACACACACAAAGTTGCTGGGAGGATTTTAAACCCTACATAATTTCATCGATCTGGTTTACAGTACTGCCCTACAGATATTTACAGTGGTATACCTCTGTGTTACAACAAGCAGTAGGGATGGAAACTTCTTCAACTGGGCTGATAAAAAAAAAACACTATTGTGCACATATCCTTGGTTGATTAAGCACGCCATAATAGATACTGCTCTGGTTGATTCACACTTCACAACTTTTTCTGAAAGAGTGTAATTCTCTTACCTGATAAGTAAATACCCCATGATTAGAAGTGTTAATAAATAAAGTGTTCTCTACATTTCCCACTACTCTTGCGAGGAAAACTACATCAAAGGACGTGTTCCCTCCTGGAAGAATTTTCTGGAAAAAATAAAAGCAAGCAAGCAGAGGAATAAGCAGAACTGTTTATTGAAGACATTCCATCTTGCAGATGAACAGTAGTTTTTGTGTTACAGAAGATCTCTGTGTGTTCTTTATGGAAAACTGCAGTTAGAAAGCCTACTGCAGATGTGGAAAAAAAAGAGTAGAAGTTTTAGACAAATAAAAACATGTAACAAAAATAAAAATACCAGTATTTTGTAACTATTATCTGGGACAGGATCATATTTAATTGAATTTTTATGTTGCATTCTGAACTTAGAGTTCAGCTTACCAGAAATATTTTGAACTGACAGTTTACAGAACATTGGAGAAAGGCAATTACTACAAGACGTCCGTGAGAAAGGTTGCTTATAGACAGGTTTTCTGAAGTTTTAAGTGTTTACATGGCCCCTGCTAAGCCACAGGCCCTGCAGACAAAACTGAAACTAGAGGACTATATCTGGTTAATGTGGTTAAGAGTTAACCCTGCTGACACCACGCTTTTTAACTTGCAAGTTCCTGTAACATGATTGCAGTAGTTATAAGTGCATTGGAGTGATGGCTTCATACTAACGCCACTTCACTGGACTTAAAATTTTCAGAAAAATTATAAGAACAGCCTGTTCCTGTATGTGCTCTAAGGCAATGTACACTTGGTCACCTCAGCAACAAAGGAGATGTGCTGTTAAACCATCAGGTACAGTCACACTTCCAGTGTAGTCAGAACTCCTATGCACTATTTCATTCCTTCTCTTCTAGCAGGGTTTGTGTGTGTTCCCATGCTCAGTTCAAATTTGCTTGGTAACTAATAGGAGATCAAGAACTGCAGTATCTTAGTACTTCTATGTATGTAATCATTGCAGTAAGTAGCTCATTTAAAGAAGGGAGGGAAATCAAGTTCCCATTAGGGGTGGGGAGGGGGGAAGGAAACGCTCATTTTGAGAAAGCAGAATGACTTACCCTATTTTGAAAAAACGATGCATGAAAATGTGATGTTGTAGCAGATATTGATACTAATGTAATTGTTTCTTCTGAGCTAGGATTATGTAGGTAAACTTTTTCCATTTTTGGCATTCCAACTGGCCTGTTGAAACAGAGAACGAATATTTTAAAGTGTTAGAATTCTAGAAAACAGATCATCAGGCTTTGGCCCATTAAACCAGATAGGAACTTAACAGTGAAGACGACTGGCAATAGACCTTGGCATTAAATGCTTTTTCAAGTAACATATGTAAATTCTACCTTCAAGACTTCTCTAACTTAACTAGTACTGAAGATGACAATTTCTCTCCTCACCTTTTAAAACCTGTACAAAACCTAACATCTAGGTTAAGCCATAACATAAAAGTATTCGTATCTGTTGCCAGTATACATGGCGATATTAGAAAGGGAAATGGTTTATCAGCTGTGATGTTTTGCATTAACTGCTGTAACTGCTACATTGTTGATCAATGGAATCAAACAGTAAACCTACACACCTGTTCTCCATTTGCTAGGGAAAAGCTTATCAGACCAGGGGAATGCAAATGAGAGCCAGCCCTCCAGAGTTCCCCATCTGTAGCCCACCCCCAGCAAAAACAGAAACAAAAGAGAGTCCAACTCCTCCAACATTGAAGAAAGCTCTTTCAGTCCCTCCTGAGGATCAGCTGTCTGTTCCCTAGTTCTCACTGTAATCTCTCAATCTGCTCAGTGGAAGATATGCTCCCAGCACCCTGCTGCAACTCTTTTGCTTGCCACAGTGCAGTTTCTGGATAATTCTCTTCCCCAGAGCATGTTCAGTAGCTCCCCAAGAAGTGGAACCATCCTCCTCCTCTATTACAATGCACTCCAACCAGCCTTCATAAGAGGAGCTTAAGAGCCAAAAACAAGAATCAAGCAGAACAGTTCCCACCAACCACAACAGCAGGAAGTGAGAGAACATGAGGTAGATGTTAAGCACTGTTTTACATGTGAGCAAATGACATGACTAGCATATCACCTGTGCTCTCTACAGAGAGCCAGCTGTGTACTGAAAACCTAAGATCAGAGTTGACTTAAGTGACACTTTTTATGATGCCTAATGTGTGAAACACCACAAAGCCAAGAAAACTATGTTGAATGAACCAGTAATACTGAAGTGCCAGCCTGGTCCTGTCAGAAAGGTAGTTTAGAAGTAAAACTCATCATCCCAGGAAATGTTTCAAATATTAACAATCTTTTAAGGCCTTCATGCTTTTCTAGTTCTGAAAAGAGGGGAACATAACACAGTGTACTTGAGAGGCTAAAGCCTATAAAAACCAACTAGTAGGGGAGCAGCCACAACAGACATCACAGTTCACTAACTTCAGATTCCAGACTAAACCACCACAGTATAATTATAGGTGATAAAGGCAGAAGTCACTAAAAAGGAATTCTGTTGCTAGGGCTATGTTTTATTTTACTATTTTGTTGACCATTCTGATTTTGAAACAATGAGTCCAGTGTTACGTTTTGCTCCGATACAGCTTTCCTCATATTCTTTAAGCTTGATGTTAGCCAAATCTACAGAAATAGGACAAGCCTCACTTGTTTTTTCTGCTATCAGACATGGTGAAATCCAAGTAAAGCAGTGTGCACCAGACACCTTTAATGAACCTACATCCCAAGCAACAATCACGTCAGGGTTGCTCTCCAGGCTGTGGATTATCAAGCCACAATGATCTGCACAAGTATACTGTTACCTGGTGCCAAATTTTACAGCAGAATTTCCTGGAGCAGTCACAGCTAGCACTTTTCATTGCAAGCTGGTACAGACACACACACCTTCAGGCAAACGTGAACTGTCAAAGCATGTAAGATTTTGCTCCTGATCTTTTGTCCCTGCATAACACTAGGTCCACCTACACTGATAAAAAGCAGATACCACAACCTAAATGAGAAGATGGTAATTAACAAGGGCGAGGTGCCTGTTCAAATGGGTAAGAAGCCTGCATTCATGTTCTTTACTGCTGCAACTCAACTCTTTCCAAAGCCTGAGTTAGCATCTGCAGTGTATTGTAAGCATGTCCTTGTAATGGAATTAATCGCTGCTCCAGGGATCAAGAGGTAGATTCTTTAACACAGGAAACCAGTTCCTGCAAAAAGTTGGGGAGATGAGTCCTTGAGTTATTGGCTCAAACCTAGTTTACAAAAATATCTAGCTACTCACCGTGGAGCAAATATGGATTGAGAAAATGCCCTTTTAAAGGAGTAATTACATTTTTTCTTACTGCATATAGCTTAGACACGTCTGTAAAATGCTCGCTTGATTTGTGAAAACCTGATACAAATCTATTACTGAAAAGCAAAGGATATAAATTCAGCAGACACATTCCTCTTCTTCCATCTCCTATTCTTTCTAATGAGACTGGAGAGAGAACTGAGGTCAACCAAAAGCTTCCTACTTAGATTTTGGAAAGCTGGGAATATAGACAAATACACTCAAGATTCAATTCAGGTAAATTCCTCATGAATTTCAGAGTTTAAAAAATAGGTTTTCCCCTAAGTATTTTTTTCTTTTAGCATCTTTGGCAACTGCTGAAACAATTGTAAGACCACCCGTTGCACAGCATATCAAAAGTTTCAAGTGGGCTAAATCAGTATCTTGTGTCAGACAGAAGTGAACAGCAGATGCCTAGAAGGCAAAAGTGTAATAATGTGGAAAGCATAGAGAGTCAGGTGCCCAGAAAACTCTCCTAACCTCTAAATATATGCAGCTTGGGAACTTCCTGAACCAATGCAGATGATTCTCCAGTTAGACGATATGGGGGGGGGGGGGGGGGGGGGGGGGGGGGGAGAGCGCTCCGACAAAAAGAACTTGTATCCAGCTACTTTTAATTAAATGAAATGAAATGAGCTGGTCTTACAAGGCTACCTCTAGAGACTGAAAGGGAATACCTTTTGTACCCCATTCTGAAGAAAATGCTAGTTCCTTACTAGCCTGTGAAGAAGTCTGCATGATGTACAAGACTAGAGAATTAGTGACTACAGCGTTCTTCCTGTTTCACATGAAACTGTATGCATCACTGGTTCAGTGACACAGGCAAGTTGCTTCTTTAGCTGCAGTTACTCTAACTGAAGCACAGAAGTTTGACAATGCAACCGCGTCTCTAACTCAGAAAAGCAAAAGAAAACAGAAGGGGTTTGGTTTTGTATATGCACTAGCCTATAGACCAATTGTTTCTCAGGTTCCAGATTTCACTAGCTTTTAACAAATCAAGAAAGTTCTTTTATACTACACTTGACAAGAAGTTAGTGTCTATGTAAGATACTAAATGGAGCAAATGCCCCATTTTATGTTAGGAAGCTAACTTAGATCCCATACAACAAATCATACCTTTTCCAAACAGTTAGCAAAACCCTGTATACAAAACACCGGTAGTAGAGTCTTATTCAATCATGTCACCAACTGTGATTTGAATGAATCTTAGAATGTAATAAACTATTATTTGCTTTGGCAACATTTTGCAGTCTAGCATGATACGTTAACAAAAACAGAGGTAGATCTGGACTAAATCTCAATTTACTGCCAACAGTGTCTTACATTTAACAAACTCCAAGGAAAATGAACATTTTATTTTGCAACATTTTAAAAAAATTCCAGCAATCTCAGATTCTCACACATCAGAAGCGTATCAAAATGTACTGTGTAAACATTTGGCTGCACATTATAGGTACCTTACAGGTCCTTTCACCATTTGTAAATATACTTGTTTAAAATGTAAGAAAACTAGCGATTTGGATAAACTCTCTAGTTGCTAAAATTCTCCATTATTACTGTTAAGAGATTAGAGTTGTTGAAGCAAGTAGACCAATTTGCCAAACTTCCCACCCTCTTGTGTTACTTCAAGTAACATAAGGTCTCAAGACTTGCAAGAAGGTCTTAAATATTTGAACATTACCAAGCAATTGTTTTCAAGGCCAGCTCAAGCTTTCATAGAATATCCTGCCAAATACTAGAGCTCACAAACAAGAAACATGAAAACATTGCAAAAATCCCCTAAGGAAAACACTTCAAAGGAAATGCAAAGCAAGATTGTTTTATCAACAGAAAACTGAAAAACAGATTTTCAGAATACTGGCCTACCAATGAGAAAACTTTGTCTAGAGAAAGGGACCTTGCTCAAATTGAGTGAAGCAAGAACCTCCACTCACCATAAAAGCGTATGTTGATCAAAATATTACTTTTGCTAAAAGTATCATTTCGTAAATTACCAATCATTTCTATGAAGCAGGGGCAAGATGTCAACTTCATCTTTAAAATGATTTCACGTTTTAAAATTTTGATGGTAAGCAGTTCTAGCTTATATTGTGTTAGTATCCTAAAATACTCAATACCCAAGTGGTCCATTACCAAAAGTTACTTCTACCAAAAATTTAATTGTGAAGAACTTACAAACTTTACTTTTGATGTAGTCAGAGTTGAATTAACATGGATGAAAGCAATGCATCAAGATCAATGAAGACTCAAGTTCTCCCACGAAGTGGGTACAAGAACTGAATATGAACTGCCCTGCAACAGTATTCTTCACTCGTCACCCAGATGGGCCACCTGCAAGAGCTCTAATATGAAGACTCATCTCAAACACAGAAAGCCATATAGGTAATGACTGTTCTGCCAAAATAGCCTCTGAGCAACCAGCTCCCAAAGCTATGGAAGACGACTGTAATGGTTACTGTTTGTACGTTGGAACACCTCAATTATTCCATTCCCATTTAACAACCAGGGAGATTAACAGATTAAAAGAGAGATTACAAGGAACAGAACACAGCTAAGAATAAAGGCAGCTAGTTGTGGAGTTGGTTTTGGGTGGAGGGTTCTTTGCTTGTTTTCTTTAAAGCCCTGGATCTCTGATATCTAACACATTGCAGAACTTCTTCCAGAGGAAGACTGGTGTTGCTTCAGAAATGCAAGCAGGAGGCTTTCACATTAAATGAGCATTCCACTTAGTCCAACCAGTCCCCTGGAGCAGTGATATGGGAGAACCTGCCTCAGTTCCACCCCATTCCCAGAGGCTTAATGTATACAGAGAACATTTGGGATCTCTTCAAGTGAGCTAAAGATTTGCATATCCTACCATACAGCATACATTTCTTTGATAAATATGAGATTACCTGGACTGCCTTCAAAGTGGTAGAATATGGTAGTGTTTATTTTATATTAAAACAGCATTAAAAAAAACCCATCTGTTATAAAACAGAATTACAAGGCCATTGTAATCTCATCTCCAGATGGAACACAGGAAGTGTGTCTACTGCACCTGTTTATCAACTTAATACTGATTTTGATTTTCTGAGATCCCTAGATAAAATAACCTTTAATAAATATTATTCCTGCTCAAGTTGGCATGTTTTTGAAACATCTGATTAAACCCACACACTCTCAGCAGACCAAAAGTGTCACAGGAAGAATGGGTTAGCTTACAACTGAAATTAAATATTTTAACTTGATTTCATCTAGGAATGATACATATTGATAGCTCAGCATAAACATGAACTTTGAACAAGCTTACTCTACTAAATGCTACATACTACCTATTAACAAAACACTGTTTATGTACAATACTTATTCAGAAACTAAATTTGCCTTTCCTAAAATCCATTATTAACAAAGAAAGAAAAGCCAGCATTTGAATGTGAAAACCCTGTCTACTTTAAAAGGCAAAAAAGCCAAAAGCTTAAATCTGCATTATTTGACTTCCAAGGCGCTTGGCACCTGCAGTTTGTTCCCACCACAAGGTTGAGTTACTCAGCACTTCTCAGAGTTGATTCACTTTTATTTACGTGCCTAAGTACAGATTTTAAACTGAACTTTGGGGCTCCACATCAAACCTATTCTAAAGCTGTTTTTGACATCTTACTGAAATTCTAATAAAACAGAAGATGATTTCTGCCTGAGATTATGACCTAAACTACAACAGATAATTAATTTATCATATACTGTTAAAAAAAATAAACAGAAGACATAATGAACAAGATCTAACACACAGGTTCCCTATTTTAACTGCCTCAGTCTAACTGTCAGACCAGTTATCCTCAGGGTAATCAGCCCCCTGAGCTGGAAGGCAAGGACAGGGAGTGGAACAAACCCCCCATAGTCCAGGAGGAAGCAGTTTATGACCTGCTGAGCCACCTGGACGCTCACAAGTCTATGGGGCCAGATGGGATCCACCCGAGGGTACTGAGGGAGCTGGTGGAGGAGGTTGTCAAGCCACTCTCCATCATTTATCAGCAATCCTGGTTAACAGAGGAGGTCCCAGATGACCGGAGGCTTGCCAATGTGACGCCCATCTACAAAAAGGGCCAGAAGGAGGATCCAGGGAACTACAGGTCTGACAGCCTAACCTCAGTACCAGGGAAGATTATGGAGCGATACATCTTGAGTGAGCTCACTGGGCAAGTGCAGGACAACCACGGGGATCAGGCCCAGCCAGCATGGCTTCGACCCACCTGATCTCCTTCTATGACCAGGTGACCTGCCTGGTGGATGAGGGAAAGGCTGTGGATGTTGTCTACCTGGACTTTAGCAAAGCCTTTGGCAGTCTCCCACAGCATCCTCCTAGAGAAGCTGGTGGCTCCTGGCTTAGACAGGTGTACTCTTCGCTGGGTAAAAAACTGTCTGGATGGCCGGGCCCAGAGGGTTGTGGTTAATGGAGCTAAATCCAGTTGGCTGCCAGTCAGGAGCAGTGTTCCCCAGGGCTCAGTGTTGGGGCCAGTCTTGTTTAATATCTTTATCAATGATCTGGATGAGGGGATTGAGTGTGCCCTCAGTAAGTTTGCAGATGACACCAAATTGGGTGGGAGTGTTGATCTATTCAAGGGCAGGAAGGCTCTACAGAGGGATCTGGACAGGCTGGATTGATGGGCCGAGGTCAATTGTATAAGGTTTAACAAGGCCAAGTGCCAGGTCTTGCACTTGGGTCACAACAACCCCATGCAACGCTACAGGCTTGGGGAAGAGTGGCTGGAGAGCTGCCTGGTGGAGAAGGACCTGGGTGTCTTGGTGGACAGCTGGCTGAACATGGGCCAGCAGTGTGCCCAGGTGGCCAAGAAGGCCAACGGCATCCTGGCTTGTGTCAGGAAATAGTGTGGCCAGCAGGAGTAGGGCAGTGATCGTCCCCCTGTACTCGGCACTGGTGAGGCTGCACCTTGAATACTGTGTTCAGTTTTGGGCCCCTCACTACAAGGACACTGAGGTGCTGGAGCGTGTCCAGAGAAGGGCAACGAAGATGGTGAAGGGTCTGGAGAGCAGGTCTTGTGAGGAGAGGTTGAGGGAATTGGGGTTGTTTAGCCTGGAGAAAAGGAGGCTGAGGGGAGACCTTATTGGTCTCTACACCTACCTGAAAGGAGGTTGTAGTGAGGTGGGTGTTGACCTCTTCTCCCAAGTTACTAGTGATAGGGCATGAGGAAATCGCCTCAAGCTGTGCCAAGGGAGGTTTAGATTGGATTTTAGGAAAAATTTCTTCACTGAAAGAGTGGTCAGGCACTGGAACAGACTGCCCAGAGAGGTGGTGGAGTCACCATCCCTGGAGGAGTTCAAAAAACACGTAGACATGGCACTTTCAGGGCATGGTTTAGGGGATATGGTAGTGTTGGGTTGATGGTTGGACTTGATGATCCTAGAGGTCTTTTCCAACCTTAATGATTCATAGAATTAATCTATAGATTAATTATAGAATCATTAATCTATGATCCCCCAGTGCAGTTCTGCATTTCTTATATAGAGCCCTTCCTAAGTAAGATACATGCTCTACTTCAACAGTGTACTAGATCTACACTATTTCTTCAATGCTTTCGGCTCTGACAAGAACAGCTTACATAAAAAGCCAAAATATAATGAAGAACAGCCTAAAGTATTTATGATACTGTCTGGTATCTATTTTTAGCAAGGGAAAAAAAAATCTTTGGAAATCCATAAAGCAAAGCAGTACATGTAGCTTTCTTCAGATAAGCATGCAAACTACCGATGACCTTTAAAAGCAAGATATTTCAGAGCACATCAACAAAACACATTTTCATATCAGAAAAAATAGTATAAAATACATTTCAAATGTCAAATTCTGTAATTACTATGAACTGAAAACTTTTATAATTTTAAGAGAAAAATCACTTAAAACCAAATCAATAGGTAAGTTTACAATAATTCTAACAAAGAGCAAACTGCTGTACAAGTTTGAGTTTGTACTGCACTCAGTGTCATTTCTTAACTACAATCTAATTTGCTTATAGCAGAGATGCAGTAGAGCAGGGCTTACCACTAGGCATTTTACTATTCAATTTAGAAGCTAAATATCCTCTTACCTAGGACCAGTTACTGACATTACAAAAAACAAAAACAACAAAAACACACAACATTAATAGCTAGAGATTCTGAAATTTTGAAGGAATAAGGAAAAGGGGGCAGAGTGATTTATTATGTCTTTACTCAGAAGTAAAAGTTACAATTCTTGTTACACTGAGAAATTCTGTAAAATGAGGCATTTTCATATAGCTTTGCTATTTAGTGGCATTACGTTTCTATTTTTTGTATAAAGGTTATTTCTGGAAAACTACTCTGTGCAAACAATATACAGTTACAGCCTCTCTTCTTTCAGAAACAGAAACATACACCATGTCAATACACAGGAGCTTCCTTGCATATCTCTGTAGTCACCACAGTGTACAATGGTCTTTCCTACAGACAAGGGGTACTATATTTTTAATAATAATCTGTGGCTTATCTGTAAATAAAGCAGCCTTTCATCCAGTAGGAGTGCTGGCTAAGGACGGGGGAAGCAATACTGCGCTAAGGCAGACCCAGGGCTGTTTTCCTTCTTCCAGGTTGAGCTGTTAATGAAACATTTTAAATGTCCTCACTGCGGACATTATGTCAAAGTATCAATCATGCACAGAGGCCGCATCCCTGTACACCAACTCCAGAACTGATTTTGACCCTTAAAAAGAAGAATTATTGTAGCTACCTATACACAGTAACCAGTTACTGGTAAGAAAAGTTAACACTGAAGTAGTTCTCAGAGGAACCGATTACAAACAGGTATATTGTTGAAATTGTTAAACTTCCTCCTCCTTTTCTTTTATCTTTTAGAGAAGTCACAGATGAGTTTGCTGTAAACCATTACATTCAGCCACTGAGAATCAAAACAGCAACCAGCTGCAAGGTGGAGCATGGAGCTAAGTTCCTGGAGGCTGTTTATTCTCCTTGAGGCTGTATTTTCACAACTCTACATTACTGTTCCAGTAACTGCAGATCCACTGACAAAGTTTTTTCGCCACCAAAGCAATAGTAAAATGGACATGCTGGAGTAGATGTTTTCTCATGCGGGTTATGTATAAGCAGAAAGTTAGTCTCACCTCAGTACGTTAAGTTCTCAACTTAAAACTGTTTCCACTCTGCAGAGCAGCTGTACGAATACCCAAAAAGCAAGTACAAGCACCGATACTACCAAAAGCGTGGCCGTTGATCTCTACATGATGCTTAAGACCAAGTACACCAGCTCTCCGGAACAAGTAGGTCAACTACACTTATGGACAATCTGTCAATGCAATTTATGTATACAGACTTCTCCCATCAGTTCTAAATGGTCTTGAGATGTTTTATTTTATTTGTCTAACTAAGCAGATCAAGATACTTTCCAACTTACTGTTCATGGAAATCCAACATTGGTGGCTCAAACCGGAGAGGTCGGCAATTTCCCCGATACAGGGATACGCTGCAAAAAAAATTAAAATGCTGTTAAAGATACTGTTAAATGATACATTTCTGCTCCCTTCCCACCTCAAATTGCCCTTTCTTAGCAAAACATTCATTAATACTAATAACAGAGCAACTAATTCAAAAGAATAAACAGCCTGACAAACTTGTCCAGTCAGAATATCATAATTTTACCAGCCATTTACATGACTATGTGGTGTCTCCAGGAAAGATTATCAAGATTACTTATCTTGGAAATGGCCACAACTGAAGTGTTAGTTTTCTTCTATATAGTGATGGCTAAGTGAAACAGTAAGCTTAAATAGGTTTATATCATCTTCCATAGCAATATCCAAACACCTTCCTCAATGTATAACGGTAACTTACATACACATCATGAGTTTCTCTAGCTACATCTGTACTAGTCCATAAAGAATCTTGGACCCATTTGATGGTACTGAGGCTACATGGGAGAAAACAGCCTGAGTCTATACATGTCTAAAAACTCACAATCTCCAGAAAACAGACGCTCTACTCTAGAAACATTCCTTAGCTTTGCCTATACTAATGTCCCACTGGGAACTCTTTAGGAGAATGCTAGTAGATGAAGATTAAAACTTAAATACCACTCAAACAATCCAGCAGTGAAAACAACAAAGTATCTCGATACATTCTCTACTACTCCTTATTTTACCAGTACAATTATACAGAGCACAATCAATAACCCACAACATAAGTTACAAGAAAAAATACAGAACAGTATCATTGACTGAAACATTTTCTTATTCAGAATGATGTGATTGTGATTACACTTAAGTATCTCTGTAGTTCAGTAACTTTATTTTGGGCTAAGTACAAATATGATTTTTACAACATAAAACAGGGAGACAATAACGTAAAAGAAATAAACAGGAAATGCTAAAGGATTGCTCAAGACCAATGGCTTTCCTTTTTCTTTAAATGCTTTTGTTACTGATATTAAAATAGCACTCATTTTAGATCCTTGTTTTCTGACTTTGTATCAGTCCTAGATGCCCAAACACACATGTCCTGGGTAAGCAAAGCTGCTCCACAAACCCAGCCAGGGCAGCAGAACCACCCAGTTCTGTCTCAACAGAGGGAGAACCCAGGAGATGGAAGATGCCCTCAGACAGGCACTGTGGCTCGCCTTATGAAAGCTGAGGCCTTGAACTCAATCAGTCTAATTCCGTCCAGCATACTTCCAGAAAACTAATTATTGATCAAATTCAGATGTCTTTCCATACTCCAGAACCACTTCAGCAAGGAAGCTATTTACAGGAGTAAAAATTTAAGAATAGGATATGAAACTTTAACTGTATTCTCTAATGGCACAGATCTGGGCAACAAATATAACAAATAAGTATTACAAAACAACAACTTTTTTTATAAAAATACAATGTCTTAATGACTCATTCTAGTAGTCCACAACCAAATCTTCACACTTCAAGTATAACACATGTGTAATAGAAAGATCTATTTATGCTGATCGATTTACAGCTGTCTAAGTTTGGATGTCGAAGCACCTTCAATACTACTTAAAGCTTAGTCAATAAGAATAGCTTTATCCACATAACAAAACACTACTGGGGTAACAGTAGGCATAGTACAGTCAGCTTTAGTGTATACTTACATACGCGTGTGTGTGTGTGTGCACGCACATGCATGTGTATACATTTGTGTATATATAGATCACAAAACGATAGAAGTGAAGGTGGAAGACATACTAATAGGAAGAACTGTATTCAGATCTACAGAAAATTACAATTCTTGCTACCATTAAGTGCTTCTGTGACTCATTACAGTTGTTCTGTCAATTTCTTCCAATTTCAAAACTCTGAACATTCAGCCAGCACCTCTTTTTTTATTGGTCATTATTGGTAAAAGGACATACCAATTCCTTTTATGGAAAAGTTATCAGAAACATTTACAGTATTTACAAAAGCAATAACACAGGTCTTTATTGCAAATGCATTGAAAGTACAGTCAAGAGTAACTTGACCTAACTGGAACAATCAGGACATACACAATTCTCCACATACATGAAGAGTTTAAGCAACGTTTTCTCAGACTTGCATAGCTATATTATCGTGGATAGCCATTTACACAACACAGAATTTATAAATGGCTAAAGTCTGGTAAAGGCAGCCACATCATAACGAATGCCAACTATTATAATAAAAGCAACAACTGTAATAAGATTCAAATGGGAACAAGCAATATTGGAATTCCCAAACTTTGCCTACTGAAAGGCCCAACATGAGTCAACTTGCAGCAGACTTACAAAATTATGATAATGTCTGCTCTGCTGGGCACTTGCTCACTAAAGGCTGAATACACCCATGGGTAGGGCAACTTTACAGCATAATGACATTTAAGTTAATTACTACTGTATGCATGTAGACCTACAGCTCCCAGTCTTATACCGGAATTTAAACACTTTTCTTTCCCTAACCCTCCAAGTTTTCTAACTTTCAAAGTCAGGAAGAAGAACATGAAAAGGAAAAGATGCATCTGAATGAGGGAGGGCTACTGACATCTGCCAACAAGCACCAGCAGACCAAGAACTGGCCTGGAGTCATCTGAACCTATAAAGTTTCAGGAACGACTAGAGTTCCTGGCAATGATTTAAGATGGTCTCAACACTTTTTCCCTTCTGCAAGAATTTTGGTTTTAAAAATGAGACTTTAAAAATGTGACTTGAGAGTGAACTACACACAGTCCCTGACACGATCATTACCCTCGCTGTACCATCCACTCTGTCATCCAGGTGAGAGGGCATTTACCTCAAGTATTAACTACTGTACTGCTACCACCCAGAAGCAGCCTACTACCAGATGCCATTCACTGAAGTGCAACTTCATGTCTCAATAAGGTTAGTCACAGATGCAGTTATAAAGATGGTCAAAATATCAATGCCTGGTAAGACTGTAGGTGATATGGACGTCCATCTGTGCTGAGAAACAATTTTCTTCTAAGGACATTCTGCAGCACTTCTTTAATGTTTTGCTGTTTATCACAAAGTATTAGGCACTCAATTTTAAATAATCCATGCACATCTCTGCATTTGGAGATGAAGAGGATGCTTGCCAAATACAGTATTTAAAGATTTCTGCAAAGTTGGGCAGTAACTGTTTCTCTGTGTCCTCACTTTACCTTTCTAGCTGTTTTGGGATTTCTGGAGGAGGTCTGTGCTCTATGGAATCTTATCTGTATCATCTTTAATTGCTTCTGTGGAAAATTCAAATCTAAGCATTACTCTACATGTATTTTTCCCACATTACTTTACCAGTTGTTTAAAGGGTTTTATTTCCTCTCCTGTGCCATAAATCATCAAGAAATAAAGACAACGGCAATAAACTGTCAAATAGCAAGAGATCTCATTATTTTATTTAGCAACACAAACTCTTAGGAAGACACTACTTTGTTATTTCTACTACCACAAAATAGAATAAAAGTGTGTCCAAAAATAACCATGTGAATTTTTAAAATGACAAATAGGCAGATACCTCACAGTGGGTACTTTTTGTGCCAGAACGTCCTTGAAAGAGCCACCTCAAAGACTTAACATTTTTGGCTAAAAAAGTAAGCAACCAATCACATTTCCCTGACTGCATCCACAACTTGTTAATATTTCAAAATAAGACTGAGCTGCATATATCAGAAAACGTATTTAATTTTTTATAGTTAATATTATTTTAGAAATATGGGTATTAAACACAGTCTCAGTGAGAAAGCGAACTCCCACAAAACATTTGACCACTTCAGTATCTGGCAGTAGCCACTGCTATAATGATGAATAAAAAGACTAGCAACAAAATTTTTTCATAAACCACACCCAGCTAGCGTTGGCTCAGTTATGCCAACATTAACCCTGTATCAGGAAAATATACTCATTATATCAGACGTTAAACTTCAAAGCTAATGCTTCCTGAGGGGGTTGTCTGGGGAAAGGGTGGGGAGAGAACAGGGAGAAGCTTCAATAGATGCACTGTAACCTGACCACAGGCAAGAACAAAACAAATTAAATGGCTAGTTCACTTCCCTCCTTCCAATTAGTGTTATAAAGCAGATCAAAGAACTGAATAAAATAGGGAAGAAATATCTGCAAGCTATACCACGAAGAAGATATTATAATCTCTAATAAGGACAATGAAAGACAAGTCATCTAGAGAAGTTAAGCATGTGGACCAGAATCCCAGAGTTTTTAGCAATGCCATTGAAAAAAAATCACCTAGAAAAATACTTGAAAGAAGGATCCAGGTAAAACCAATAATGACAGAGAGAGAGAAACAGACAGACAGCAAATTTGGTATTTACTTTGTAATATGGCATCAAAGAGTTTGCGATGCAGATCTTTATCACATTGTGATTGAACCCCAAATAGGCCAGTGCTCTGAAGTGGAATGGACTGTTTCTCCTGGCAAACCTGGAGATTTTTCAAATCTGTAAACAGGTGTTTTATTAGAACACACTCTAGAACACTAAAACGTCAAAAGACAGAAAGCAATCTTCTTAGGTAAGAAATTAAAATAAAAAAAATCCTGGAAGTATATCTAATCCATGTCCTCAGTCTCATTCTCAAGGACCAAATTCAATTGTTTCCTGGGTGACAAAAAAATTGCACATAATCCCTAGGTCCCAATAAAGGCACCTTCTTTCTGCCATTGAGACTCAATGATTTAAACAAGATACTATTCCATTTAAACTGTCTCCATAAAGTCTGACTCTACCCAAGACATAAAATGCACTAATCATGGATCTCAGAAGTTCAAATATCATTCCTAAATTCACGTTTTCATAGTTGCAATCTGACCGACATACTGCAGAGCATAGCAACAGCTGTTTAAGTTCCTGTCCACAGCTGTGTCCCCTACCATTTTGCGATCCCCTAACAGCCCAGGGAAGAATGCAACAAACACCCACAGCAGCACAGTTCCAGTTCACAATCCATGTAACAAACCCATCATTGCTGGCAGGATAAAATAAATCACTAGACCACGAACTGCAGCAGCTGGGCCACAGGCACACATATTCCCTTCCTTTGTCACAGCAGAGAGAATCCTTGGCAGGAAGGACAGGTAAAAAACAACTCGGGTACCAGCATCTTAAACCACTCATGTTGTTTGTGAGTTATGAACGACCAGAAGTCCAGCTGATTTAATATTACAAACCACGACGGGGAAGCTACTTGGCTCATGGAAATGGAAGTTTTGGAAGTCAATATTAGTTATACTGCTCTGTAACCTATTTGCTTTGATTGTGTTGTTCCGGAAGCATTAAGGATCGTCTTATTTATCTTTCAACATACAAGAAAAGTTCAATAATGAAATTTAAGAGATTGTTTTACTGCTGTGCAAAGTCTGAGTCCACTACAGGGGAATGAGCGCAGGGCTTCACACAAGCAGTTTAAGATAGCAAAATGAGGAAACCCCCTGGTAAACAAATTATTTAAGGTGCATCATTGTAATTTGATCTTTAAAAAACTATTTTTATTTTATCTTGACCAAAATGTTATGAATTTTAAGATTACAGCAACCAGGAAAATTAAATTCAAGTAACTCTAAATGCATGGGAACTTTACATGTGGTAATTCATTCTCCTATCACAGTACAGTTACACACACGGAGGTGTATCTATAGTATGTGTAGGTAGTTAACAGAAAAAACAGTACTGAATACACCTTTGCAAGTGATTATTTATGGGAGCAGTTTAGTGAAATGCATATTCTGCTTGCTTAATCCAATGTTAACAGGCAAGTAGAAAACAAATAGTTTAGTAAAAGCACAGGGTGGGAAGTTTAATTTAAGGGACTTCATAGATGAGAAATAAATGAGCAGAAGTCCTGAAGGGCAGAGAGGAGCCTCCATTGCTGGGGAAGGGGAAAGAAAACAGATTCAGGGAAGGTACAGCACCACAAAGTTTCAAGTTTTATGCAGAATGACTAGGCTAAACTTTTTAAATTAAAAAGTAAATGAGATGTTCATATAATACAAGTTTGACAAAATTCACATTACCATAGTACACAAATTGCCTCAAGCTTCAGATCAAAATATGAAGTAACTACCTTATTTCAATACATAATATTAACTCTTCTCTTTTACATTATCATGATAAAGATAACGTGAATTTATGTTTTAATTTCACCTGGAGTGAAAGACCTGCCACATCCACAGAAGATTCTTCTGCACCTACATGTTCAGTCTTTCCCCTTGAAACCCTGAATTCAAAGTATACTCAGAAACCTAGTACTAGGTAAGACAAAGTCTACAGTATTTTCTTAGAATTCAGGAGATTTACATTGCAAGAATTAAGTCCATATCTAATCACAAGACAGCAGAGACTGGTGGCAAATGAACAAATAGGATCAAGGCTTTTAAGTGTAAAATGAAAAACGTTGTTTTTTTCAGAGATTTTTAAGAACTTCTTGCAAAGAGAATGCTCTTAAGCCCATGTTTAAGTGACTATATACATAGTAAAATAAGAACCTTTCATAAATCTATCTGAAATGCAAAAAGAATAGTCCTTTTACTAGATTTCCTGGGAGGGAAATGGAAACAGCCCGTGGAAAAAAAAAATCTAGCTGTATTTACTGAAAATAAGCTATGCTTTACATGACAGTTTATTGAATGCTATTGTATAAGAAACAAGCTTCATTATTACTGTTCAATGTACTCATTAAATACACAGCAGTATTTGAGGAGTCTCCAGAGAAAAATTAGGGACCAGAGAAAAAAAGGCCACTTCTTTTCCTTCTCAGATGCTATACATGCAAAGTTTTTCGATAACAGATTACGTCTTTGGAGGGGGGGGATGGGATGATGGGACAGATGGATGGGGAGGTGGGGAAGAATCTATCGAAAGTAACACCATAAAGTTTTTCTTCAAAAGGACACAAGCAGGTAAACAAACCCACTCCTTTCTCAAGAAAGCTTCAGTAAAATGACAAAATTACATAATTTGTATTTGATCTTGTTTACAATAAAACTTTATTATTCCTATGAAAAATATCACAAATCTCACAATAGGATGGCTCTATTAGACTTCTAGAAAATCATGCTTACCTTTTCTGTTGATATGAACTGAGGCCTATAGTTGTCTCAGTCTGCAAAAGAAAAAAAATAATTTTAAATTTAAGACACTGACAGCATTATACTTCCCGTGGAAAAAAAAACCCAGCGACTTTAAGAAGTTAGTAGATCTGATCTTGAAAGACAAAAGGAGAAGTTCTGATCTGGAGCAGAAAATGCAAATTGGCTTCTTCCAATTAATCACTTAAAGAAATTAAGTCTCTACTGAAAGACTGTTTGGCCCTAGACAAGAACTGCAGTCAGTTCCAGTGGTAGGAATTCCTACAAAGTGTAAGACAAGCAGCAACTTAACTTAAAAATTGAGAGGAGGAAAAAAGTCCAGGAAATAACAACATTGTAGGGAGCAAAATAAAAACCTAGCATAGATGTAAGAAACAAAGGAAAGCATATAGAACAAGTAACAGTCAAGCAATTATCTCACTGGTGTAATTTAACGAACTAGAAAATTAAGAAAGCTATAATCTCCATTTGATTAGGAAACTGTATCTCCTTCCCCGCTAATGATCTTCTAGCCTCTACTATTCATACCTTTACTACCACTTTGCTGGACATTACAGTTAATTACCTGAAAACAAGGAGGTTAGGTTGCCTAGGAAATTCCAACTAGTTTACCCTTGTCTAAGAAATCCCAGCTGGTTTAGCAGGCTGGGTACGAAATGCCCTCCTGATACAGCTAACATTAAAACATACCTGACTTTGAAAACTTCTGTCTTCCCACAGGATTTGGGGATCAAATTGAGGATTTCAGTCCTTCAAAGGCATTTTATGGCCAAGACGAATATTTATCTTCCGGGAGCAGGAAGAAAGCTTACAGGTCTGATAAAGTCTATGATGCACCTTGGCTCATCTGACACAGTTCACCTCTAGTGTAAGTTCTAGTATAGTTTGTTTGTTTGCAAGGGGAATGCAAATTTTTCATATCCTATTCCAGAACTAAAATCAAGTCCTTTGGCTGGGCACTTCACTGACTTCAACTAAAAATTACACTTTCTTTCCCTGTTTTTCCTAAGATAAGAGTATTTTTTCTTAAAATATTTTTTTTTAAATTATGTTTACTTAAAAATTCCTCTAATAAAAGATTCTATTTAATTTTGTTTTTTGGAGACACTTCTTTGAAATTTTATAGTTACTACTATGAAATCACTTAGTCCACAAACATTAATGTTTGATTCATGTCAAGGATCAATTCTGGACTGGAAATCTAAGTAGTGTTTCAGATTTAAAATGAAATTATTTGGTTTATTGACCCCCCAATTTGTATCAAACTAAAGAAAGTTGGAAGTGTATTATTTACCATTGTAAAACAAAGCTAATCCATTTGTAACTTGAGGATTTATTTGCAATTTTAAATGTCTAGGCAGAGCATCAATTAGCTTTTTTGTTTTAAAACCTTTGAAATAGCCGGGCAGACTGACTTGCTAAAGGAACATTGCAGGACGAAGGGGTTCACATGAAATTATGCTCTGCAGTACAGGACGATTAGTGCAGTTTTTCCTCGCTGAACAGAATGCTAAGAGACACAGTAAGTTGTTTTATATTGCCAATTTTATTATAATTTAAAAATCAGCAAGTTTCTTTTAAACTCAGCCAGCTTTCATAAAACTTGTGTATTACATTTGTACCGTAATTAGGAAAACAGGGCATTTCTTATTTTTCATTAAAATACACTGGCTTGCAAATGTTTCCATTAAGTTTTCCTAGCTAAGGTGTACTACTCACATACTGATAAGCTTTTAGTTCAGCTTCATAATTTCTGATGTCACCCCCCATTTTCTATTTCCAGTAAGATATAAGTAAATACGTACAACCTGTAGTGAATTGTTTCAGAATAGTACGAGAAATTCAATTAAAATGATGAAAGAAGAAATTTTAAATCAGTTTTAGTCAACTGATGAAGGCTTAAGGTGCAAAATGTTTTGTATCTAAAAATTTCTAGGAAGTACTGCCTAACAAGTCAATTGATTAACTCTGAAGTCTAAAGAATTTAATCAGAAAAAAACAGATCTCTGCCTTCCATACCTTATTTTTTTCCTCAGACTGGAAAGATGAGAGCAAACCTTCCAGTTTTAAACCGCTACCCATTAATTTCTCAACTTAAAAAACAGATAGGAGACGGAATCAAAGTGAATCCGCTGAAAATATTTTCTCTCCATCCAAAAAGGACTTGTGCTGTCAAAAGCTGGTTTAACACTTCATACAAGCACTTGTTCAAAACATTACGCCAGTGTGCTTTCCTCTAGTTCACAACAGCATGATTTTATAAGCTCTGCAAAAAATACGTATTGCTTGAGTATTTTTAAAATGGTTTTAATAAGCTTTGAACAGCTACTTAGAATTATATATGCTTAGTCTTATTATCTACTTTTCTATCATAAAGCTGACAACCATGAATCACTGTCTACCTTTCCAATTTTATTTTTCTTTTTTTATTTTTTTTTATTATAAACTATGTAACTATTGCCTACAGCTAGCAGATGTACCCATTCTCTCTAAAAGCACATCAGACTACACCTGGCTCTGAGGGCTCTGCAAGAGGTGCTGCACAGCCTGCTCAGTAGATACAGACTAGCGCTTGCTTATAAGGACTGAACTGCCAGAGTTATTTGACTACAACTGAGAGGCACACTGATCTTCACCACAGCCAGCTACCACTGATCTAGGCTAACAGACAAACTGCTCAGTAAGTCTCAGCATTTATGAGTTTTCTGCACATCTCTGAAGCATGTAGCAAGTGGTACACTCCAAGTGTTGACGATAAGGAAGTTTTGGATCTGAAGATCTATGCAATACCATCAGTAATGCAGATGTACCCAAAAATGACCCAAATCCATTTTAAGTGTTTTCTCTAGTAACTGAAATCATCTGCTGTTCCTCCGTATCGAACAACTGCATATATTCCTCTCTTTTTTACTACAGCACAGTCATTTAAAGCCATTCTTCTGATTTCACCAGTTCCATTCTTCCATGCTGTGCATTCACACCACTGACTTTCCTGCCTACTGGAGGGAGACAACCAAAAATTGCTGAGACAGTGTTCCTGTGTCATTACCAACACTGTCCCATCCTTGACAATTATCTTTGTCTCCTGAATAATTTAAAACATAATAGAACATGCTGTCTTGTTAGAGCCAAAGTTGTTTGTTATCTACACTCTTAAGCATTGCAACTGGCAGTCAATACCCCTAATGTTAGTCTCAGTCTAAGACCCCCACTCAGGCCAACTTTTAGACAGAGGGCAGTGGAGATCAAATTCGACTCCTGAAAAATACAGAAACAAATGAAAATACACATCATTGACAACAGCTGAACTACTACATAGCCATGGCTGTAGTTAACTGTTGGGAGTTAAGTTCTCTGGCCGAGCATACACTCAAGTTTTCCCTCCTATGTTCTGCAATTACAGATTTGCTGAATCTGAATTTGCTGAATATGAAAATATTAGTCTAATATCTGTACATAAAGTTTAAAATCACAAACTACTTTGATAGGATATAATACATCTGAAACATATTTAAGAGCAAAACTCCATCAAAGATTCACACTCCTAAGGAAAAGCCTGGCCTTTGCTTTCAGATGTCTGTTAAATACAGGCAAAATGACAAATTCATTTCAACGACACTTTTTGTGTTTTGAGCAGGGGGTTGTTTGCTTTTTGGTTTGTTTGGGGGCTTTTGTGGGTTTTGGTTTAGGTTTTTTAGAGGTTTTTTTTTGTTTGTTTGTTTTTAAATCAGGGTCAATCAAGAGCAAAGAAATAGCATACCAACTTCAGCACCTCATCAACCATAGCATCATGGAACTAAACCAAAAATAAATCTCATGTGGCAGTTTCTATAATTACCACTCATTTTTATTACATGTCAATCTTTAGAGTCGTGCAGTAAACAAAAACATACAAATGTGTTCAGTTACATGTTCTAAATACTTTTTTTAAATTTGATCTTCAAGCAAAATTGTGGACCTACTGTGCTGCAGTCTGGCATGCTATTTTTCCTGAGTGACTGCACAAAACTGTCAAACACAAATGCTGAGAACTAAAACCATGTACCAGATCAATCCACTATTTAAAGTGTAAGTTTTGTTGAATACTGCTGGTTTATCAGGTAAAGAGAAATAAAATTATGCTCTTTAATAAATAGTTTATTCTTTTCTTTTGTAAAGTATACATCTGTAATAGAGCAGCATTAGCAAAATATGAATATTTATAGGGATATTTATAGGAAAATTTTATTAAATCTTATCTGTATGGGAGAAGTATTACAAATAACAAAATACTACCTTGCAATGTACAGATCAGGAAGAAGGCTGCACTATTAATATTTCAAGAGACATAATAAGCTAAGTTACAAGGAAAAAAATTCAATTGGATTATTTTCCTGATCCAACTGACTGCCTAACAACACAAACTAAGGTCAGCACAAAAGAAACAGTAGAAATATACAACTGAGTGGAAAAAAGAAGCAGGAGAGGGAAAAATCACCCCTTTTACCAGTACTGGGGTTTTGTAATCCTTCCACCCAAAAGGCTGCGTTCAAGTCTTAGAGATAGATAATTTTTTTTTTTTTTAATTTAAAGATAGCATATGCATTTAGGCTGTTGCTACTAACAGTTACATGCCTTAATTTACCTCTTATATAACCCTAGAAGGATTAAACTACAAACCAAAGGGATTTCAGAATAAAGACCTTGAGACAACTTGCACACAGTGAGTTAGAAAATTTGAAGGCAACCAGCCAGCACCGGTTTCAAGACTTCAACAATCTCTCTTCAAAGGCTTATACCCTCAAGAAGGATTTCACAGAGAATCTGTACTTGAAGCACACCTTACAGGCTCAATACAGTTGTGGAACAACACCAGATGCCAATCTGGTGCACATGGAGAATCAAAAAACAGACCTTTCAGTCTGAAGGCTGTCTCTAAACACATACCCATGGTTGTTAACTTTAGCTGGGGGGGGGGGGGGGGGGGGAATGGGGGGACGGGGACACCAAAACCCTAAACAAAAAAAAATCCCAACAACCGAAAAAAAAAAAGTTAATTTTAATGTCTCACCAGTTTGTTATAATAGCTATTCTTCACTTCTTGGTAAGAGGTCATATTACCTAGCACTACATTCAGTCTAAACATAGGCATCTGCTGCCACTTGACATTAATGTCCTGGGGCAACCTGCCTGCTCTCAGACTGACATCCAGAAGGGCACATCATTTCTCCTATGCCCTGTGCCATATCTGCCGGGTCCATGTAGATGTCCGGGACAGCCCAGGGCGTCTCAAATAGCACTGGCTACATATGTTTAAGCAACTGAATTAAAGCCCTAAAGTCTTAAACAAGGATGGTGGTAGGGGTGAGCAGGGAGGCCTTCTTAATCAAGACCTGAGGTTTCTGGACACCAAATACATTTCTTTAATGTTACCAAAATTCTCAACAACCAAAGCTTTCTGTGTTCCTATACAGGAGTATCCCCACTAATTTAAAAGACTCTTTCAGTTCTAATTTTGTATGAACATTTTACATATTTTATAGTAAGGCTGGTTGCTTCTTGTAGAAAAGCTACGTGCTGATTGCAACTAAATGTTGTGAGACAGCTACAAAACCGATACGTAGATGGCAGCCTAAATCTTCATTGCTGCATACATGAGCTCTATGCTAATAAGTAGGATAATTAAAAGAAACATAATTAATGATGAATATCTTGCTTAAGGTAATGAAAAAAATGAATGCCGTAATCTGGAAGGTAGCTGAAAGTGGACTGAACGGAGTCATTCTTGCCATGCTCTTTCATGACCCTAACTCACATAAGGAAACAAAAACATCAGTTGACTTTAGCTGATGCAACATGTGCTATTGACATTGGGTTTGCAAGTCACTTACTCCTGGGCATCAACTAATTATTTTTAAACTAAAGCCTGCGGATGGCAATTCTTCCTTCACAAGAAGTAGAAGCTGCAATTATTTTCTGAGCAGCAGGAGGACTTCAATGGCAATGGCAATGAACTGAGATGGCTTTTATTCATTTATAAAATCATACACATTGGAAGGAAGCTCCAGCAGCCATCTAGTCAGCCCTTGCTCAGGGGAGGTCTAGTTAGCACAGGTTGCTCACAGCTTTGGGCCATTGAGTTCTGAGTATCTCCAAAGACAGAAATTCTACAACTTCTGTGAGTAACCTGGTCCAGTGTTTGATCACCCTCAAGTTTAGAAGCTTTTCTTACATGTGTTTGGAATGGCCCATGCTGAAATTTGTGTCCAATGCCTCTTGTCCTTCCACTATGCACAATGAAAAATTTGGCTGTTTTCAACTCTACACTGCCCACAGCAATTAGTTTTTCCTTTGTTCTTCTCTTCTGAAGGCTGAAGAAACACAACCTAACGCAAGAAGCATTCCAGCACCCTGACCATCCTAGTGTCCCTCTGCTGTGCTTCCTCAAGTATGTCAGTGCCTTTCTTGTACTAGGTAGTCCAGACTGGACACAGTACTCAGCTGCAGCTCCACAAGTGCTTAAGGGGCGGGGGGGGGCGTATATCACACCACTTATCTTCTGGCTCTGCACCAGTTCATACAGTTCAGTAGGCTGGCGGCCTTCTTTGCTACAAGGGCACACGGCTAACTTATGTTCAACTTGCAGTCTACCAGGACTCGACTCCTCAGGTCTTTTCTACAGTGCTGCAGTCTAGCCAGTCACTGTCTAGCCTGGCCTGTTGCACAGGTTTATTCTCTCCCAGGTGCAGGACTTGCATTTGCCTTAGCTAAATGTCATGAGGTTCCTGTCAGCCTGCCAAAGTCCCTCTGAATAGCAGTCTTGCCTTCCAGTGTATCAGCTACTTTGCCCAATTTGGCAGCATTTGCAAACTTACTGAGAGAACTCTCTATACCATCATACAGGCTGCTGACGAAGACACTAAGCAGTAATGTCCTCAGTATCAAGCTCCATCATGGGTAACTGACTGCCAGCTGAACCTTGTACTGTAGAGTACACCTATCGAGGTCAATGGTCCAGCCACTTTATTGCCCACTTACACAGTCTGCATCTTAGCAGTTTGGCTATATGGATATTTACAGAGATCCCATCAAAACCCTTTTAAAAGTCAACATACAATATGAAAATTTGAGGTAATAAAAAACACATTTAAACTTTACATCCTGAAAACAATATTGCTGATACACCAGAACCGAACAGTTGCCGCTTCTATTAAGATACTTCTTTACCGTCCCATACGGAATGAATTACAGATCATGCAGAAAATACTAAAACTCCTCCTCTCTTCCTAAGAGATCAGCATTGGTGATTCCCACACATGTAACCCAGTCCCATAGCTTCCTTGTTGCAAAGCTACCACAAGTCATGTTAAGGTTCTGTCCATTTAACATTTAGGACCATTGTAATTCTCATTACCAGCTTTTGTGACTAGCAATTTATGACCAAAGACAGCAAATATGTATTAAGTATATATAACCACACAGGTTTTCTTTTTCCCCTATTCTAGCTATTTTGCAAACCGGTAAGTACCAGTAAAATAATTTCTAGGAGTTCACGTGTAAAAAAGCATCTTATACACTTCAGATTATTGCAGCAAGGGTAAGCGTAGTGATTCATGTTAAGAGAATTTGACTGAAGTTTCTTACCATTTTCCTTTTTCATTGTAGGAATACGATACTTTAAAAATACTACTGTGTAAGCAGAAGTACTTTCCAAACACTTAGTCTGACTAGAAGATCACTCAGTCTGGATAACAGTGGCCCAAACTACATTGTGCAAGAAAACATTAGATACCCAAGACAAGAGCTCTCACAATAAATAGAACGACCTGGGAAACAGTCCTTTATGGACTAAAAGCGAATGAAAATTTGATCTGAAAAATAAATTTTACTTTATTGTTCCCTTTTCAAAATAAAGTCCTCAAAAAGTGACCCAGTATGTTGGCTTAACATGAAAGGATAATTTATTAAAAGGAACAGTTGTAGTTTATTTCAGCACTCCTAATATTTGCAGATGACATCATTGTCAGGGACTTGAAGCATCTGTCAGGTCTGGACAAGGGTTCAAATAATCAGGACACACGGAGGAGATTGCCTGACACTGACAAGGCAAAGTTTAGCTGAAGGAAAGCTCAAATCCAAAACTGGGAATAACTGATTAAGCAGTAGTACACTAAAGAAAAGAATGTGTCTGGAGAGCATAGTGAAATACAAACTGTATGAGCAAACAAAATGCTGTCAAAAATTTACAGCTCATTTTTACTAAAACAAGTGTTATTACACAGGGAAGCAACTACTCGGTCCTTTCTCAAAGCCTCAGAGAAAATGTCCTAATTAAATGCTACACTTTAAGTAGTGTGTGGACAAATAAAAATCCAGCAAAGAAAGTTACAGGGTGTTTTAAAAAGTTTGCATGAAGGAACTATAGGCGTCTTTTAGTACAAAATTATTATGAAGAGGGCAAAAAACCAAACTGAATATATATTGGAGATAAAAGAAGCAGCAAAACCAGCTTAGGCATGAAACAAATATGTACTTAAGGAAACTTGTGAAAGTTACTTCTCTAGAGGTTTTAAGAACAGAAGAGTCAAGCATCTGCCAAGGGTAGTCTACCTACACACAACACTGCCTGAAGAAAGTACTAGGTGATCTCTTGAGGTCCATTCCAACCAAACAAATCTATGACTCTGAAGTGCCAACCAATTATATATACATCTGCAAATTGCCTGCTATTGAAGAAAAAACCCAAACCTTAGATTCCATTGAGCAACAGACAATTTATATCAACAAAATTCTTACCCTAGGTTCAGGATCTAAATTATTTGAAGAGTTCAAAAAGTTGTTGAGTCTTAAGAGGACTGATTCATGTGAGGAATAGACAGTATTAGGAAATTCTCTCATTATTTCAATTTAATCCATGGGCAGAAGTAGCATAAATTTATTCAAATATAAACCTTTAATCTAAACGTATGCTAAAGAATAAAATTCTCACTTTTCCTCTGTTAAGACAGAGGGCAAAGCTACATGATGTAGTCCTTTCTAATCCACATATTGGAAGTCCATACCCAAAAAGTATGGTCTCTGCTTCGCTACCATTATCCACTAGCATGAACTAGTGGAATTTCCATTGCCATTTTATTTTTACTAAATGCAAGGGGTTTTTACTTAAATATTTAAAGATTTCTGCTCTTTCAATAAATAACTGTTTTAAGTCAGTCTGGTCAAACCCAATTTTCCAACAGATTAATTTACTTTTTTACAACAAAAGTCCTAAAATGGGATTGTGTGCAGTGGCTTCATAAGACATAAGGAGTGTTTCACCAATAGTACGTCGTCCAAAAAAGTACAAAAAACAGCATCAAGAAAATACACTCTAACTGGAGGAAGGTGACAGGAATTCCTAATTATTAAATTATGCAAGACTCATCATTTCATTTGCCTTACTTGGAAAGCAACTCCTTCAAAGAAAAGGGCTTGCTTCCACTGTGAAGGTGTCAAGTTCTTTGGGGGTGGGGGAAAATAAACCAAGACTGGAGATGGCTTAGACACTTCAATGATTATTAACCACTTTATGCACTGAACTGGCTATTTTTTATATTTAAAAAAAAAATCACCTGAAGGTGACATAACATTAGACAATACGGGGTTACTACTACATCGCTGTATTTGTTCTGTAACAATGGATGGCCTACAAATCAACAAGTATTTGTGAAAACTTACAGAAAGTCTGAAAGAGAAACATTCAATGACATTACAGTAGGTTTAAAACTTTAGTAACTGCAGTTCACGAGATTTAAATCTGTTTTTACAACAATGTATTTGCTTTGGTTTTATTTTTTAATTGCAGTAAGTAGTCACAAGAGGTCCCCATATTAAAATCTACAGGAAAAAACAAATAAGTTGTAAGCTAGAGAAAACATGCTGTATCATTCTGATTAAAAAGAACTGGTTTCACTTACGTAGGTATTTTTGGCTTAAGAGCCACAACCATAATATAAAATATATTAACCATTTATTAGAAATTTTGTCTCTCTTGCTTTGTTTTACATCAAATATTCAGCAGCGTATTAGGATAAGTGGCAGCCAAATGCAATCCAAAGCACTGCAAAGTTTACAGTGCAACATCCAGAACTGACTGACTTTCTCCCACCATAATATATAAACTAATTTTCCTGCCTCTGTCGCATCTCGCAATAAAGTTGGAATGATTAACAATATTTTTACTTTTCCATCTTTACATGAATTATTGAGGTGGTTCACAGCAGCATCATTACTTTCTAGTCCTGAGAACTATAGTGATTAAATGACATGCTAAAATTAATAAATAAAATTAATCTTACAAATCTGAAATTAATTAGTTAAAAAAAAAAACCTGGGGGGGGAAAACACACCTAAAATGTAGATAACTGCATTTGACTACATCATTTTTACCTCAAAAATTGGGCCAACAACTGTCTGTCATTTTTATTAAACCACTCTTGTAGAACAAGATATATTCTAACAGAGTATGTAAAAGGAAAGAAACTAAGCCTAGTGATTTTTTTCTCTTATATTTATACTGATATGTGGTATCTCCATACACATTAAAGAAACAGTCTGAGTCAAAACTGCAATAATTAAGCCTGTAACCACTATATGGAAAACTTCCACCATTCTACTCCATATGTCCAAAAATAAGCCTACATAGATATCTATTACGAGAATGTGTTCAGCACATGACATCTAAACAACTGTTTAATGAGGAACCTGAGGTTTGTTTGTTGATGTTTTTGGTGGTGGGTTGTTGGATTTGTTTGTTTTTAACTGCAATCTTCTCTGTCACCAGTTTAGATTATTTTGAAGGATCTTATCCTTGTACATTATAATCTTAAAATCTGTAGTAAGTTATTTTTGATTTACACTAAGGCTGAAGCAGTGGAAGATGGAAGAAAACCCTAAACAAGTTAAATGGGGGGTGGGGGGGAAACACCTTCATAAATCTGAAACGAGTAACATTATCACAAGCCCAGAACTATACAGCTTTTATGTTTGTTGACTCTTCTAGACTAGACAGGAGGTAGGAATTGTAAATCAAGCTGCACTGGTAACTAATGAAGTTAAACACGGTCACATGCCATGTGTGCTAATAATTTCAATAATTAATTGCTTTCTTCTTTCTCCTCTCCTCCCTCTCAACTGGCAGGGCTAGCATCATCAAGGAATTTTAACAAAAGATATTGTCAACATAAATACAATCCACAAAATGCATGCATATGATATTCTAGTCAACAGAACTTCAGAACTACATGGCTCTAAAGTATCAAGTCATGGCGCTATGACTTTCATCCCAACTACTACCACTGTCACAAAATATCAGTATTCTTTAAAGTTAACTTTTCACCTGCTTTGACTCACGCCAAAAGAAAGCGGACAAGAATGGCAACATTATACCTGAAAAATCCGTATTTGCAACAGCAATTACCTCACTGCAGTAATTTGAACTTTCTTTAAACCCAGTGGCGATTTGGTCTCAAGGGCCACCTTTACATTTGGGAATCTTGCAACACTTCACAGTTCCTCTAGTTGTGCCATCCAATTGCATCCCAACTCTGTATCAAGATAAGTGTTAAACACAAAGCATCTCCCAGTTTTTCTGAGGGGAAAAAAAAACTCGACAAACAGGCCAGACAGTACCTGTGATAAACTCCACCAATATCCCAACACAAAAGATCCAGAATCTCAGGACACAAAGCATACTGTTGCAAATGAAGGTCCAAAAGTTTTTTGGACTTAAGCCTGATGCTTGCTTATTTTCAAAAATCTACTCACCCATGAGTTTCAAAAAGCAGCTATCAAAAAGAAGATGAAACATTGCTAGTTCAGATGATTTACTCTGACTACATACCTGCAATAGGTCTCCTTCATCAAAACGTAGCATTTCTATTATGCCATCCGACTGGATGAAAGCTGTAAAGAAAAACAAAAAAGTTACTCAACAGGAAAACATTGTTATTAAATTAACAAAAGCAACTTAAACATCCATACAACTTACCAAGCAGAAACCTGTGATACTAATTTTCCTCTGAGAACTCCAATTCCAAGATGTTCGTATTAATAATGTACCATACTTCACAAATGAGTCTTTTGGCATAAAAACGTTTAACTCCTAAGTGAACAACTTCTTCTGGGTCCCCTAAAAAGACTGGCTGTACCAAGCTAACTCAGTACTTCAACCAGTATGATCGACTGGGTACCTAAACAACTGAGTTTAACGCATCTAAGCCTACAAAGAATTCCAACACTTATAAATGGAATTTCAGTTTCATTTATACATCTAAAATCTTAACTGTACATCTGGAAAGCCTTGTTCATTGTTCACACTGTTCCCTAATCCTCAATGTGGCAACAACTCTCTCCATCTTGACATTACCATAACAAAATTTGAAACAGTTTAGAAGTGTTCACACCGTATGACTAAACTCGATGAAAAGTTCATGCCTCAGCCACATATAGAATCCGTAAATTAAGCATTCCTCCTCCACTCATTTCCTTTAAATGTTTGGTCAGGCAATTGTTCTTCAATTCCTCTCAAAATGTAGGGAATGCTACTTTATTTTAAAGACAAAGAAACAAGGACATTGCCCTTCCTGTAAAATATAATAATCTGTGCAAGAATGAACATGAGTTAAAGAGGGAAGAAAAGTTCAAACAGGTCTAAATTTTACTCCCCAAAAGACTTCACACACACAAAAAGAGCATGTCTTTAGGATAAAATACAGTAACAACCTCAAAGTAGAAAACTGTATTTAAAAAAAACCCCTATAAATAACTCCTCCCCTACCCTACGACCTTTTTCCATGACTGCCTTTACCATTCAGCTAGATGAAGTTGAGAGAGTGAGAACACATCCCTCTTTCTGCAAAGAGGAACAACTTCAACAGGAAAAAGTTAAGATTTCCCAGCACACAGAAGTTTTGTGTGTGCATCTGGAAGACGGAATTTGAATCCCAGTCTGAAAAAGGAGATTTAAACCTTCATTTCCCACTTGGATAGTCAGTGTTCTAACAAGAACAATTATTTTAGGTCACCAACATTGCCACTTGTCTCTATGATGTTTTAAAAGAAAAACTGACATTAGTTTCAGAAAGCAAAAATAAGAAAAAAGCACTCTTGGCAGACAGGAGTAAGGGCACCTATCACACAGAGAAACACTATTTGTGAGACATATTTGCACCAAGCATTTCCTCACTGGCTGCTTTAGTGACACTTCACTCAGCACCCAAAGTTCAATCTGCTGCTTAAACATATCACTGTTTGCACATCCCATTCTGCATCCCTGACTCCCCCTGTATCTTGATACCCTCTCCTAAGAGGTACAAACTCCACAACCTTGCTTTCATATGACTAAAAGTAAATGTTAACATAAAACAAAGATTGCTGCTGTCATCTCCAAAAGTCTCCTGTGGCATGCAAAAAACCCCAACCAACCAACCAAAAACCCAAACCAACAAAATTCTATACAATTACTTTCCAAGCTACCATACCTCAGAATTCTAACGTTTAGTGACACAGGCTGAGAATTCAGCCCATCTCATGTGGAAGCGTGAAAATCGCCACAGAGGGGAAGGAGAGGCTCAGATTATAAACAACATGCATGTCCTGCAATATTAACAGTGGCAAAAGTGGTACTAATCAGCCATGTCAACAATATCTTCGAAATTTTTTGTATGTATTTATTGTTATTACCTTAATGATTTTCAAAACAAACAAGTCATCCTTAATCCAAGAATTGGGAGGTTTGGTCAATTATTTATATTGAAGAACTACAGAGAACATAGGACAGGAGATTAAAAAAAAAACAACACAAAAACAAAACAGCATTTAAACAGCTGTTACGAGATCAAGTCCTAGAGCTTATGAAGATTTGGGCTTTTAAAACTTAAATTACTGGAGTAGGTCTATCAATTCAAAGTTTAATCCTAGAAACAAAGAACAATTGAATTCTCGTAAATTTATCTGGCAATACATATGTAAGACATTGTCTTTAAAACCACTCAAAAAAAATCTGTAAGTGAATTGCAGCGCAAGAAGTAAGAAAACGAAACTTTGACATGTTAGGTTAAAAAGCAAAGCATGACAGTTAATCACAACTTCATAGAAATGTCATGCCTATCCTCTGTGCAAAAAAAAAAAAAAACCACAACAAATTACAGATCAGCTGATACAGAGAGAAAATTCTCAGTTTTTAACTTGGGGACAAATCCAGAATGAAATTGTTTTCTCATGTATTTGAATTATTGCAACTTTAAGAAACACAATTTAATAAAAGAACCTATCAATAAAAGCACACCTTCCTAATATTCACAAGGAATTGTGCCTCTGAGGTTGGGCTTTTTGGCATTCTTTCATTTTCTAGCTTTTTGCTCTGGAAACATAGAATACACAGGACTTGATTGTGACATCAGGCACAAACAAAAATTCATTAGAAAACAGCTTTTTAAATTCATAATCTATCATCAACCAGTAAAACATGAAAGGTTATTTCTTCAAACGTATGTTTTTACATAAAATTACAAATTCTTAATATTTTTGAGGCTTTTCCCCCCTATTTTAAATATGATACACTCTAGGTACAAAGAGCAGAAAGCAGCAACAATTCTTCCATAAGGATAACACACACAGAAGCCCAGAGAAACAAGCCAAAGCCTTCTACCCAAGCAGCTTGAACACAGGCAGCCCTTCTGTAAACCCCAAATGCTTTCTCAGCCACTCTGCAGTTATTTCATCTTTGTAGCACCTTATGAACAAAGCAACAGATGTTACAGAACATTTTAAGCGGATGACACTGTTAAATAGAAGTGCCATTCATCATTATATCATTTAAGAAATGTTTTCAGAGAGCAGATGACAGTTAGTGCCAGGTGAAGTCTGATGCACTGCAAAGCTTGGCTGCTGGCCATTTCGCAGCAGTCGCATCTCAGCTCAGACAGTGATGAAGTTTCTGTGGTTATACCTTTTACTTTGTTTTAGACTAAATTTCAAGCCTTTGTTTCTACGTTATCGGTTATTTCATCAAAGCAAGGAAATGACAAGTAAATACCTATACCTTCATGGGATGAAAGCTTGTTTTTGCAACTGACTTCTCAGACTCTTGATTCAGGATGAAGCAACGAGTCACCTCATTCAAATGAGGCAAAGCCAATTACATTTTAAAAAAGCTCTACTGACAAGTCATAAACAATCACCCAAACCCCTGTAAAAGCAGCGCTCAGACTGTCCAATATGGACCACAGAGAGGACAAAGGCTTCTTCAAAGTGAAATGCAGATGGTACCCAAAGAGCAGAATGCTGCCTTCTGAGTACTTGTCCATTCCAGAATTAAAAGCAGTTGCTCACCATTTGCACTTGTACTACCTGAGCTAAGTAAGTTCACAAACTTGGTGCAGTGCAAGTCCAGAAATAGTCTTTTCTGTCCTTTTACACAAAATAATCTATGTCACCAATAGAGAATAGGTTATTACCAATGCCAAAAGACTCTGCAAGCAATTAAGTATGAGATCACTTGGGCATGCTTTATTAGGTGAACCATTCCCCATGCTACAGAGGAAGATGACTGTTTCTGCAAAGTCCCCAACAATTTCTCCTGGAAAAACTTCTTCCCAAAGTCAGGCTGATACCATCACGCTCCATCATCAGTCTAATACTGTAGCCAATACTTTAATGCTCTGGAATAGTAAACTGCAGCAAATTAAGAACTGCTGACTGTGCCATTTCGATCACCCCTGCCACATGACTGGCAACTGCTACGAGAGGGGCACAATGTTAACATTTGGGGTAGGAAGCATTTCAGCTGTCACAGCGTGATCTGCCTCTGCACAAATCAGCAGCCAAGAAGCCAAATTACACATTAGGAAAATAATTTCTTCCTGACCCTATAGGCAACTGAAGCCCTAAAGGCTGATTATAGTAGTTATTAGTCAAACTTTAAATGTTATTAGCATGTTCGTGGCCCAAAGAAGGAAAAGAATGAAGATTCATATCCAGATTTCAAGGCCAGAAGAATCACAGTCTCCTTTCCTCCTCACACCTATGCTGAACAGAATATTTTATTCTAAGAGACACTCACAGATCCCTCTCAGCAGAAAACCTTTATCCTTTCAAAAGCACATGGCAAGAAGCAAATTTATCAGATTCATGAGAATCTGTGACAATTTCAGTCACTCTCACTACTAGGACATTAAGTGATTTCAGGGTCAAATTTTTCCAGCTCCTAGTTTGCGTATCCTGGTTTCCTCTTTTCAGACAGTAGGTTACTAACAACAGAAGTGATATAAGCAAACACTAAAAATACTGCAAGTTTCATTTTCTGTTTGTTTTCAATTTTCAGCCTTTAAAATGCAACTTCTGTGAAAAGCCCATAAAAGATATCAGAAAAAGTCTATGAATGTAGATCTTTCCACTTGCTCCAAAACACCTTTTTCTGCAGAGAGCATTTTCTAAGCGTCTGTTTAAAAACTGGCAAAACAAAAACCACCACCACAGCCACAACCCCTGCCCCCCAATCCACCGCTTTCTGGAACAGTAAAAACACTATCTAGTCATTCTTACCAGTAGATTTCTAAATGCTTTCCCCTGCCCTTTCCAACAACATCACAGTGCTTGGTGGTAAACACCTAAAGCAACAAAAATGGAAAGAGTGGCCTAAAGAGATACCAAATTCACTTAAATTCCTCAAAGCTTAAGCAGCATCTTCTCACAAGTTTATATAGCTAGCAGTGAAATTTTACTCAAACACATTCCTATTCTAATTGTCTTTGGTCCAAGCCTTTTATATTTTAGCTTAAAATAAGAAAACTACAGACCTATAAAGCATCAAGTAACAAGAAGAAAATTTTAAAATCCTACACTTCTTCAAAGTAAACCAGAACTTAATATCAAAATCACTTTAGCCAACACCACTCTCTAGATGTGCCTGAATTACACATAACAGAATAAATTTGCATGTAATGCAAGACCACTGAATATGCCAAGACTCTTGGTGTGCAACGATAAAAAAAATTCTCCATGGTTCACAGGTTATGAGGCCTACTCTGACTGAGGTCTGATTTTTAAGGTGGCTTTGCAAATTTTTCTTTCATTTAGCCACTGTCAATTTCTTCATTTCAATAGGAATGTATATTCTGGCATATATGCTCATAAAAACACTATTCTGAAATATTACTTAGTTCTGGAATAGCCACTCTGTAACACAGTGCTTTCATTTATTTTTGTTAGTCATCATTATATATCCTCTTACATGCTTTAAGAACTGTTTTCTCCCTTAACTCTCGTGTAAACCAATTTTCAAATTTTCTTATAAGCTGTATTTATACAACCCAGCATCATCTAGTCTATGAATTTTCTCCAAATTCTGTCAACAGTGTCCCAACTTACTAAAATAGGGCCAGATCGATTATTTAAATCTCTCCTAATTTACACTAAGTTTTTAAAAATTCAGTTTCTAACCCTTTGTCCTAATGACTAAGCTTACTTCAAGGTAACTATAAATACATGAGCCAATTACAATGTGCTAAATGTCATTCACTTCTGTATATGTAATTGTAATTACAACATTTGTATCACTACTGGTTAAACAGCACGACTAAAACTGGATGAGTTGGTTTTAAAGCTTTGACTATGAACTAACTGCTTATGCGCAATCACACCATTTCAATCATCCTGAATGGCGGAAAGCTGAGCAGCACGTGAAATACAGACAGGTGGATATAGAATGATAAAATAACATTATTATGAAAGGAAAATTATATTGTAAAAAACCAAATAGCACACAGATAAAGAAAAACAGTATTATGCTGTAACGCAAGCAACCATTTTTATCGGCTTCAAGAATACAAAAGCCTGGTGAGCCTCAAGAAACACGTCCCAGTTCAGTGTTCAGTGTTCAACACAATAAAAGCTGTTTAAAGAAAGGCCTATTCTCCAAGACGGGAGAGTCGGTGTAGCTATCAGCCTGAATTTCTGCCTATGTCCCAACAGGTGACTGTTCACTGGAAATGTAAAGTATCATTCTTTTACGGGCCAGCAAATCTCAGGCAAGGGGCTCCGAGAAAGAATCACCAGCCAGCAGGCTTCTCTTCCAGCTAAATCCTCTTGCACTTACATAGCCAATTCCCTTGTTTCTTTTCCAGTAGTCCATAACAAAGGGAAATTAATAATTTTTCCAACAGACCTCAGGAAGAGCCATCACAGCCAAGACAGTAAATACACACAAAGTAGTAAAGATCACATGCAAAAATAACTCACTTTGAAGTCTTTTTACATAGAAACACAGTCATTCTTTTTTCTTTATTAAAACCCCTAATTACCATCCTTCAAAAAGCCAGCTTGCCAAATTTTTGTTTTCTGTTTACCTGTTAGAGAGCTGCTGAAGTAGGAACATTCCTAGATAATGCACTTTAATCATCATGTGAAATGAAAACCAAATTTATTAAGGTAAATAACAAAAAGGTAGAATTTTCATTAAAAACCTCATTTTGTACTACTGATTATAAAAAATTATTTTGATGACTTTACACAACACATACTCAAGTAAGTTTATATGCACCAACCTATGCCCAAGTTAATACAAGCTAAACAGAGTAGATCACTTGTGCTGCAATACCTGAGCGCAGAACTCACTATTCCACAGCGAGGGGAAAAAAGGTCAAATAGTTTGTATTTCACTTCACACAACAGCACAAATTTGAGTGTATACACTGTTACCCAACTAAGTCTGCATATAATCTTCCGCTAACTTACTCGTGTCATTTCTGACTTCAGACGCAAGACAAGCTTCTTCACACAGCAGGGCCCTTTCCTAGTAAGGAGAACTGCCACTCTGCATTCATCCACTCATCTCTCTTCCCTTGAGTTAAGGCTGATGCAGATTTTTAGGAATTCAGTGACCAATTCAGTTTTTAAAGCCAGCCACAAAACAGAAAGTGACAGTACAATTCTGATTCAGAACACAGGCCTCAGACAGACAATGAAGCTACCACTTAGTCTGAGAAAAGAAGAAAGCAGGTCTCCGTCCCGAAGACACAGTTCATACATCTGGCTCACGACATTTGTTTTGCACTTTAAAAGATGGTGCACTGCTTGAAAGTTTCTTTTACGGAGTTTGCACTGATTGGATGCGTTGTGTAATAGATATACCCTTGCAATAAAACCATAGAAACAAAAAGAGCTCACTGAAAGTAACGTGTACTACACCTAGGAGTCTGCTTTTATTTGTTTTCTAAGAAAATTACTTCAGATGATTTTAGGTAGACAGAAAAAAGAATCACACATTATTTAAATACCTTTATTCTCAGATGCTTATTCTGTACTCGGACTGTATTTCCACCTTACAGAAATCTGCATTTTCATCCACTTCAGCTAGAGCAATTTTTATTTTAAACTAACTTTTTTGTAATAAGAGTTCAAAAAGTTATCTGCCATTGACCAAAATGGTTTATTTCAAATGGTAGCAATAAATACCATAAAACTTCACTTAAAAAAAATCAAATACTGCTTTAAAAGTTGCTAGATGCTTTAAAAAACCTATTAAAAACATTTGCTTTAAGTTGCTGCTTTACTTTTAAACATTTCAGTAATTTCATTTGTTCCTTCAAAGACATTTAATTGCTGGCTCCAAAATGCTTCTCAGGAAATAATATCCAATTCTGTTTTTTGATGAAGATTTCATAGGGAGGTATGAATACACTCATTTTTAAATAAAAAATAAAAAAAAGGAAGAATAATTCTCTCATCTGGGGAAAGACTTTAGCACACATTATTTTTAAGCCAAAGAGAACAATACTTCTGACACTCATGGAAACTTCTCATAAATCATTTAAAGAGAGGGAAAATTTTAAAAGGAAGTTAAAGAGAAACCCAACATCTGCAAATAGCATCCTTTTTTCTGGCTTTGGGCCATACAAATTATGGCTTTTTATTCTTTCTAATGATGGTGATTTTAAATATTTTAACTTTTCAATATGCTAAATTAGGTTATACCTCTGTAAATTTGTCATTATTGAGCTTGTACAGATATAAGATTCATTGGAATAGCCTCAAAAACAATATAACCTGTCCTGCAATGAGAGGGGGGGAAAGCAGCAGCCCCTCCAAACTATTCTCAAATCTTCATCACACTTCAGTTCTCAAATTTTAGGTCAGAAATTTCTAGTTCTGGCAATAAGGTTTACTACTCATGTAGCACTGTAAATTGATGTGTGCACAGATAACACGGATTCATTGGAATTCTAACCTTTTCAGCATACAGAAACATTTAATACGTAGTTTACAAGAAATGACAGTCAGTTCATATATTCTGCAGCCTCAGGAGAACAATGCATTAACTGACAATAATTGTAACTATTACCATTAGTGTCAGCCTTCCAAACTTGCACTGTTATGAAATTAGCCACTGAACAGACCCATGAAACCCACTTACTCAAAAAAATGGATTGTGCCAACTCAGTGCAAAGACCTACTTAAAATGTACATCCAAGCTGATTAATGGCCTCAATAAACCTACAGAGAGAGAGCAAGAACTGTTCTCTATGCTGTAGGAAAGAGGAAGGAGGATGGGATTTTCAGATTTTCCAAAAAACCCCACAGAACAGGAAGATGACAGCGCCAGACAGATACCTCCCAACATCTAAATGTCTTGCTGGCAACGTGAATGCAATCAGATAAGAGCTACAGATTATGCTCTGCAGACGCTGCTCAGTTTTCAACCCTTACTCCTACCTTGCTACCTGCTACAGAGGATGCTTTGTATCACTTATCTTAACCAATGTTATGACACAGAAACAGTGGCCTAATGAGCGAGAGTTCTGCTCTCCTCCCCACCCTGATTTCCCCACCCCCCACTTTTTTTAGTCACTTATCAGGGTGGAACTGCATGAATTTGTGGAACAAGGGAACTTGGACAACACATTAATTTAGATTTTGCCGCATAACATTTGCGACTTGGTTAAGAGTAAATTACAACGCAGAGAAGACTCACTGGGAGGGAGGAGCACAGCATCTCCACCCTCTCCATGCTCACGTGGCAACTGTTACTCAAGTGCCCACTGGAAACAGCTATTAAGCCTGGAGGACAAGTAAAAGAGAAGGAATATAATGCTTAATCAACTACCATATTAAGTCTATAAATACAACAATCGAAGGCTTTTCCTACCTTTTCTTGACCTAATGTTAAAGCCCTAGTGTTAATGATGTGGCAGTAACGCTACTTATTGTTTAGCAAAGCAGCCTGTTGACTTGCCATGTGGGAACACAGACCAGCAGGAAAAAGCTGGCCGCAATGTCTGATAAAGCCAGAAAAGAAATGGGTGGAGAAGAGCAGCTGCAGCATGTTTTGAGAGAAGATAAAATATAGGGCAAGAAGAATGAAACAAAATGGGGAAATTCCAGTTTTGGAGAAAAAATGCGAAAATACAAGTAAGAAATTGAAGATGCAAGCAGGCATATGGAAATGAAACGTTGGAGTATGTTTAACTGCAGAAATTCAATTCAGCTACCCAAAACACCTCGGAAGCAGCTACCCCCTCAGAAGTAAACAATCAATCTCTTCTAGTCAGACTCTTTCAGAAACTGCTGTGATGACCTAGGTTGCCACCCTGCGCAACACAGATCACAATTTCACCCAATAATTCCAAACTCTTAGGCTTAGTTAAAGAATATGTTTTGGAGAGACATCTAATTCCACTTTAAAGATTGCAACAACCCCACACCACTAAGCTGCCCCTTAACTAAGATAACAGTAAATTATCTTCACTCAAAAATACCTCTCCTTTCTACTTTGACATGCCTAGGGACAAGTCTCAACCTAAATACACACACCTTTGCTAGATTAAATGGCCCTTCGGCATTAGATTCCTCAACCACCCCCCCCCCCCCCCCCAATACAGGTACTTTCAAAGCACAATTAAGTAATGCTAAATAAATATTTTTTTAATTTAATTTCTGAGTTCCTTAGTCTGATGTCTTTTTCCCTAGAGAAATTCAGTTTAATCAAAGGAAGAATTCATAGCACTCATCAAGTACTGGAACTCTGACCAAATTTTCCCTGATGAACTGGAAGTTTGTTTCAGTCTTTTCTCCATCAGATAACAATATTCAGTAGTACTAATTGGCAAAGTAACTTCACCTGTGAAGATTCAGTTTCTGGCAATGAAAACGACCTCTCCTTTAGCATCAGATATAATCAGATTTCCCCAAAAACAAGGAATTTATTAATCTTTTCATTATTTTGGAAGATACAGTTTAGCCCAAGCTATTTGGGCAGACAGTGACCTAATTAAGCTACATGAAAGGCAACTGACAAGGCCCATGATAACGTAAAAGCAGCCATATAAAAGTTCCCCCCCACATGCACCTTCCTTATCTTCTTATATTTAGGAGCAACAACTTAGAGAGCAAGAGTAGTCCCAGTGCGTTCTGCCACTGAACTAAGTAGCAGGCTGGCTTGGGGCAAGGGTCTCGCTAGGTAACGGTCATTTCTGGTACCTCCAGACTGCCCTTTGCTGGCTCCGCAGACTGAAGTTACACACAGGTCCAGAACACCAAAGCAAACATACAAGGAGGAAATGGTTTCCAGAAAGGACCAAGTACTCCACGTCCCCTGCTGCAAGAAAGGAACAGCCAAACTTGGCAACATTGAGTAACTAGATCTCTCAGTATTTCCTCAGATATCAGAGTTGTGCAGATTGTTAAGTATTACTTTAATACATCTCGTATATTAACATGTCAACCACAATCCAATTTATTGTCACATTACCAGCAGCTAGTAAGGATGGAAACTAATGGCTATATTATCCTTCGCATGAAAGATGCGATACAAATATTCCTGGTGAAACAAATTTTTCAAGAGAAAGAATGAAAACTAGCGGACAAAGAAAGCCTATGTGATACATGACTACAGAAACAAGGGTATTTTTTTTATTCTATGATCACATTTCTTTAGTGATGCAGCAACACATGATCCTGGATCCATTACAACTCTGCTTCTATCTAAATTGTAACTAAATTACTACTACCACAACACTGATTTCACCATGGAGTTACATGGAAACCCAGACTTTTCCTGTCTTACGGGTATTTCCATCAGTTGTGACAAAGTTATCGCAACTTCCAACCAAGTTTTTAGATCACGAGGGAGATCCAAAATGCAGAGACAGAGCAATTCAGGGTGGAATGGACCTGAAGATGTCATCTAGCTCAACCTTCTGCTGAAGCACAGTGAATGCTGAATTTGGATGATGTTACTTAGGCTTTTGTTTAGCTGGGCCTTGAAAACCTCCCAAGGTCAGAGATTCTACAACCTCCCTGGGAATCTGTTTCAATGCCTGACTGTCCTCATGGTGAAATATGGTCTCATTACATCAAGCCAGAACACTGTAGCAATCCTGACCGGAAGATCATAATACATCGAGGAGCCAGCGATGCACGCAAGAGCTATCCCGAATAGGCCCTTGCCTGTGCTGTGCTGCGTGTACGGGCTGGCTCTCGGGCCCGTGCTGTGCTGCACACACCCGCTGGCTGCAGGATGAGCTCAGCCAGCTCACTGTAACAGAGGAGCCTGCAGGCAGCTCCCACTTGGTACCGGCAATTATGCCACCTGGGTGGCCTTGCCTTTATCTAGAAGTGCAGCTAGAATTCTCATGTGAGCATCCTCTCTGCTTGACAGTAGAAATTATGAGTAGAGTTGTTTTCTTGTAAGGAAATCCAACAATAACTCTAAAGACCAACATGGGAAAACCCTTTCTATGGACGGGGTCTGCACAGTATGTTGCACGTGGACTGGAGGCCTGTTTGATGCTGCACAACTCGGGGTTCCCAGCATCAAAACAAATGTAAGATTATCTACGCTATTCTCTTTATAGTCTTAGCTCTCATAAATAGCATTTTCAATGATATTTTGCAGTGTTTGAGTGCCTTTCTTACTCGCACCGTCACAGGCCAGCGCCTCCTGGTACAAAACAAACTCCCTGTTTCACTTTATGACCATTGTCCCTCAGGTTCCTGCCATGCATCTCTGTGAGGAGTCTGGCTTGATTTTCCTCATAACCTCTACTTTGATAGCAGCGGGCTGCCGCGAGGTGCCTCCAAAGCCTCATCTCCATGCAGCTTTGGGTCCCTCAGCATCTCTTCATAGGTCATGTGCCCACCAACCATCTTTGCAGCCTTCCAGTGGGATGGTAGAGAGCAAAACTGGATGCAGTGGTTTAGGTGTGGTCTATTAAATGCTGAGTAAACAGGAATAATCACTTTGTTCAGTCTAGTGGCTACACTCCTGTACGCTGCCAGAGTACATTGCTGACTCATACACAGCATTTCCAGCTTGTATCCCCTGCAAGTGGTTATTCTGTCCCACATGAAGGACTCTGCATTTGTCCTTTTTGAACGTCACAAAGGTCCTGTCAGTTCACTGCTCTGTCCTGTTTAGATCTCTCTGAAATGCAGCCCTGCCCTTGAGCATACTGACTGCTCCCCAGATTTGGTACACTCCAACTCCAGGTCAGTGACAAAGATATTAAGCAGGACAGGTCCCAGAATAGAGCCAGGAGGAACTCCTTGTAACCAGCCTCCAAGGTAGAGCACAAACCACTGCTGGGAATAAACCAAAACCAAACACCCTGCAGTTTATCTGTTTGCCTGGATAGTTTTTATCATCATCTACAAATTCCACCTGCAAATATTTGTACAGTATTTTGGTGTAAATCACTGATTCATTAAACTTTTTCTGCATTCCTAGATGATTTCATATTTATTTACAAGCTTCATGATAACCAGCTTTTAAATTCACTTAATGCACTCTATCAACACCTCAAATGGGGGACCCAAAAATCCCCTAGTGGAAGCAGATATCATGAAAAATAGCTGATTTCTTTACTCTATCTCAGTATCTTCTATCGTCTTCAATCTGAGCCAGACATTTTCAGTCTGCAGCTTATCTATTACAAAAATAAAGAAATTTCATAAGCCAGTCACATCAAACTATGCTGAAGCCATCCAATTTCACACCGAGGAAACTACCTTGAGGTGTTTCCAACAGAGTATGCCCATAAGGAAATGAGAAAGCTTTCCGTTTTCAAAAGCTAAAAGTCTCTCTTTAAAAACCTCCTCTTTGAGAACTTTGCTCAGCCATTTTTTTCTTCACTACCACCCTCCTCTACAAGGACCCCATTCTACTTCAGATCTATGGATCTAAAAAGTCAAGTTGATGAACAATGGGTATATAAGAGGTTTAGTGGAAACAAGCATTTCAAATTGTTTAAATCAGTACCATGCTTGTCTACAACTTTGTCTCCTGTTCTACCATCACTCTATCAAATGGTGAATTAATCCGTTTCACACCACTATCAGCTGTACTTCCTGACCTAAATAACTTTAAAAAAACCCTATAACCAAGGGTTGTTTGGTATTTTTTTTAAGTTTAAGTAACTTTTAAAAAAGTCTGTGCACATTCTATTACACCAAATCTGTAGAGTCCAACATAGATCTATATGTTCAATTGAAAAAACCTCTCAGATAAGCCTTAAGGCACCACTGTTAAGACAGACTGCTTTATGAAGAATAGTTAATTGATACATTGGACAAATAACTTCAAAAACCTAAGCATGCTGTATTACAGTCAGGTAAACAGGTCTATTAAATAACGTTTTGTAACTTCATTCAGTACGGAGACAGAAGGAGCTGTCAGGTACATAGTTTCATTTGCTCTTTGCTATTTCCCCATCACATCCAAGGTTGTTTTTAAAAAGAGAGAGTGCGCGCGAGCACACACTCCTGGGTTTAGTCCCTTGTCCCTTTAATATTCCAGGGCACAAGTTATCCAAGCCTGCTTATCAGAAAATGTTAAATACAGATTTTAAAAATGGTTAAATGCAGATGCAGCATCGCATCCTTGCTACAGTCAATAAATCACTAATTATTCCATGTAGACATTTCAGAACACAGAGGCATCCTGCATTCCTGCATCACATGTTAAAATTTTACCAGCTGCCTCTAACAAACCCATATCTGATGCAGGATTATTTTTTGCCTGTATTTATGTCTAGAAAGATAAATACCTCCCCTTTCATTCTCATGATCATTGGTTCCTTTGGTTTCCTAAATCAGGCATCTACATTTTCAGTTTACAAGCTTTACAAAATGGAAAAAGGGAAGTCTGCGGCAAGAATTACTGCCTCCACATCTGGACTGTTTAGTAACAATTCCTCCGTATAAGAAAGATGGGTGACAGTGAGCAAACTAAGTTGAACTATGTTCCAATTTCCAACTAATGAGTTAGATCCCTAATGCCAAACAAGTCAATCACAAATTAAAGGCCATTTCAGCAATGCATCGATATACTTCCTATGCAAGAAGAAATTCTGCATCCTCTATCTTGGTATTAATAATTAAGAACACTGAAATACTAGCAAAATTTTTTAGAAAAAACAGAAAGGATTTTTAAGATAACTGTAGTTTAAACTCAAATTTGGCAACTACCACAAGCGAATTGATTGAATCAGTGGCTTCCGTAACAAGCACCCAGCGCACCCACCTTTTGGAACCACAGAATAACGCAGGCTGGAAGTGACCCCAGAGGCCACCAGCCCAGCGCCTGGTCAGAGCGGGTCCAGTTAGAACACACTGCTCAAGGTATTACCCAGTCTAGTTTTGAGTACCTCCACTTATTACCATGAAGAGTACAGATTTACTTCAAATGCTGTCTTTTAGAGAAAAAAGACACCTTCTCACAGCTCCTCTTACACCCAGGTAAGTCCATGCTGTAGACGGACAAAGTCAGAGACACCACACTGGACAGCAGTCACTAGCAAGAGAAAGAAAACGGATCTTTACTGACTTTTATTCTTGCTGAACCCACAAACACAAGAACAAACCAAACTGGTTCTAGCCCGCGCTTCAGTCACACAACTTTTACTGGTTATGCATGAACCACAACATCCACCATTCACTGTCAAACTCCCAGGTCATTTATCAAGTTTATAGTTTGAAAGATTCTTTATACTTGTAAACTTGGTAAATCACACCACGGAATCATAGCACGTATGGCTTTAAGCAGAGCAAAATACGGTAGGTTTTGAAATAAAGTGACACACAGCAAACATCCAAGCTTTACTGTAAACAGCAGATATTTTAACATGCACAAATGTATCCAAATGACTCAAAGTAACCCATACTGCAATACTGGCTGGCAATCAATCACAAAAATCACAACTGAAAGCTTTAAATAAAGTAATATCTGTAGACTTCTGCAAACTTTGGAGGGGCTTCATCACGTTAGGCACTATACAAATACACAGCAAGTTCCTTCAAGATTTTACGATCCGAGGCCCTGAACTGCAGCACACTATCCTTCAATCGATCTCTACAGGTGAGGGTATCTCAGTCTGCCTCACATGTGCAATATGACTGGACACTGGTGAGGGAGAAAGAGATGCAGAGGAGGGAACAGCCACTTTTCAAGATGACACAGAAGGTCATAGAGAACATGGGGTCTCAACTTCCCGTCCATTGCATTACAATTTTTTCTTATATTTAATTTAGCCCAAAGACTCTGCAGACAAGTATGAGACCCTTCAATCCAAGCATGTGGTTAATATTCATCATTCACGAGAGCAAAGACACAGTGCAAACCTTATCAGCTCGCCCATACTTAGGTTTCAAAACTACAGTGAGACAGCATGGTGAACTTTTATTCACCGTGTTTTTCTCACACTGTTCATGATTTTGATGTGCTACTTCAGCTGCTAGAGTCTTCTCAGTCTGACTGAGGTCATTCTTTCTGGATCACATTTTGATCGAAGTCAAGGTTAAAATATCAGCATTAAAATAAATGATAGCATGCTTTATATTAGTTCTGACTGCAGGATTTCACAAATACTGCTTGTTTGTCATGAGGTTTTTATAATGTTATTTTAAACATACAAACTTCCTCCCACATCACTGTCCACCATTAGTCTACTTTTGATACTCATATGAAGTACCCTGGATTGCCATTTTAGATGTAGGTAAAAAGCAAAAAGGAAAAGCTACTTGCCTGACATTAGACAGAATGACAAACACAGAATCAGAACTCCAGCATCCCAGTGCACCGTTCTAATGACAACACCTCACTTCAACTCTTCCATCATTATTTTAGGAATCATTTACACTCAGTAACTATCTTATTCTCTACTAACATGAAACTTTGCCAACTTTAGAAAAAAAGAACATTCCACATTTTCACTGACCTATCTGGTATCAGATCTTATATGTTTAAATAGAAATTTTTCCCAGATCCAGAGCTAAGTCGTAACTTCAAAAGTTACAGTTAGGGATCGAACCTAGCCTAAATATCAACCTTGCTCTAAGTGCACCAGTCTTGTGAGTAGGTGGGTAGGTAAGAGAACTATCAAAATAGTCTCAATAGGCTTCCAGCCAGCTGTCCAAATAAAAAGCAATTAAAAAAAAATTGCTGTTGTATAAAATTAAGATTTTTTTTCAAATATAAATAAACATAAATGAATATAAATAAAGGAACAAACACAAAACAGTTCTCAGGTAAAAAAGCATGCTGTTAGACATTTGTCTTCAAAACATAATACTGACCATAAGGCTTATGGTATTGCTATGGCTTCCTTCAACCTGAAACCCAGAAGGCTGTTGTCGTTTCCCCCTCCAAAACCAACTGAAAAATAAAAACAAACCCCAAAACAAACAAACAGAAAAACCCAAAGCAAAAACTTTACACACACTTAAATATAAACTGAAAGTTGTCCTCAATCCATGTGGCAATACAGAACGTGACAATTATACTAGGAAAGCGTGAGTCTACAAAAAGCCTGAAAATCGTCTGTATTTGCAAAATAAACTCTTAAGTTATTTTTGCCCCTCCTAAATGGCGGGAGGCTCTTTAAGACTGAATGCAGAATTTTTTCCTGCCATGTCATTCTTTTGCTATGGGTTCACAGATTTCCTAAGTGAGAAAAAACAAACAAAAAATTTTACAACCTTCTCAGTCTTACTCATTCCTCAGCAATACATGGGCACTGAGGACCCAGCTAGACGAAAAAAAAAAAAATCACACATCAGTGTTCAGTCTGAAATTGATGTTTTAAGTTTTTTTGGCTGGTCCACATGCAGCTTTCTCTGCTCTTGTATTTGTTCAGATACCAAATACTTTCCACGAGTTCTATTTCTCTAGCACAGAGAGAGTGTACAGCAATATCATTGTTCCCCATGAGTTTGATTTACAGCTTGTACACACAAAGAATTTCAGTTTTGCTTTTTGCTGTTAGACAAATAGCAAAGATGTTTATGTTACGTTTTTACCCTTAAACTCTTTAACTAAGACTGGGGACCAGAAGCAGTCATGTCAATCTGGAACACTCCAGCATCAATCTTCCTACTCATGACAGCTCCATAAAGAACTGCTTGCTGCTCTGACTCCACACAAGCTTGAAGCCAGCATTACTCTTCTGTGCATCAGCTCCATCTTTCCCCCAGTTTCTCCTCATGTACATGCAAGTTAAGAGGAAAACAGTGTCCTCCACCTTCATTTTTCAGTGTATTTTGTGATATTCTGATCTATTCGTCTCTCACTCCTATCCAAGTACCTGCTTCTATCCATTTTTTTCTCTGGCAGCTTCTCTGGAGTATAGACTGCACTGCGTCTTACTACAGCCACCTTCAACTCAGCAGAGTAGAAATAGTACAGGAGCCAGAATGCACAACTTCAGTTCTAATCCCTTTCCACAGCTTCCTTCCTGCAGCCGTAGTGAAACATGAATGTCCACATGTGGGAGATGGAAAGGATATTCCTAGCTATTTCACTTCCAGATTATTTTTTTTTTTTAAACTGTGACTTACTATGTTTAACTTGAGACAACCTGGTAGAAGCTAAGGCGCTGAAGGACAGCGCCTGAAACACCCTTCCCTCCTTTCTTCTGAACTCCTGTTTCATTTTGAGCTTCTACCTTGGTCTAAAGGCCCACTGTCCAAGGTGGTCCTTCCTCTCCTATGCTCAGTTACTGCCCCTTGCAGACTGGCACTTGGACTGTAGTTTAGGATCAGTGGGACTGGATCTCACAAGTCACTTTCAACTTTGCCTTGCCTTAAAACTCCAGTGTTCTTTTATCCAGGGTATAAACAGGCATTGCACTCAGCAAAAGGAAGACTCCAAGACAACAGTTTTCAACGTGTGATCCACAAATGCAGATCGTCAAAGAATTCTTCTAAGTCCATAAAAGATGAATTTAAAAAAAAAAAAAACCAACCACAACAAAAACCCCAAACAGCAAACCAAGACTTCTAGTGAGCTTAAACATAGCACTCAGAGTACGCTCAAGCAGCAGAAAACTTGGGAAGAAAAATGAGTGTCAGAAATCAGAAAAGACTGAAGAAGAAAAAAAAATTTCATGTTCTGTGCGAGAATCAAATTCACTTTTTGAAAACAACAGAAGTGTTGCTAGGATAAGTTTTAAGTAATAAACTGTATCAATAGAAAGAAATTGTATCAGTACAAACTATTCCATTTTCTTGTTCCGTTCGAACTCTGTGAATCTAAACCTCCCTTTGTTTATCTAGGAATGCTAAGGAAGTCCATAGAGAAAAAACAGTATCTCCGCCACAAATGTACAAAGCCAGACCATGGCTGTCACAGCTGTCACAACTTTTAGGGCATGAATCAATTCCATCATACTGGTATATGACATCACTGATAAGGCTTATGAACTCATATAAGCTATTAGCTGTACAGGAATGCAACCAAAATCAGAGTTAAAAATAGGTATTTCTGAAGCATTTGAACTTTTCTAGTACCTCAAGACACTACAGTCTGAACTGACAGACTGACAAATTCTCATCACTCTGAAGATACTGTATCTTCTTCTCACTGTTTTCTAAACATTAAATTTTCTGAAGACAAAATCAAGTGAACAAGAGTGGCAGTGACTCAAAACTGACTGTTTTTTTTAATCACCCTAATATCAACATCATCATATTTGTAAAAACAAGTTAGTAGGAAGTTACTCAAATTGAGCCCTTCATTCAAAAATGAAGGGCATAGCTACATTTATTCTGATACATGCATTATTAGGATGCATTTTTCCCCTCATGTCTGGTCCAGAGACATGAATGACTACAGACTCCTCGCTAAACTCCTGTTCCTTAGGAATCTCATTCTTTTTTATTCTTATTCTGTTTCATCCTCTCGGACCTCATCTGTCCCAAAACATTTAAATCTCCTTCCAATATACCCTCCCGCAGTGCAGCAACTTGCTTGAAAAGTAAATTCTCGCGTCAGCTGAAGTAAATGTGTTTCACCTACTCCTGTAACGCATCACATTTATCTGCTGCTTGTTAACGCTGCCACACAGCCACACTTTTAAGTAGACCATGAGTCTGCACCTTGGAAATGCTTGAAAGCCGTTCTCAGCAATGCTACAGAATATGCTTAGGTGTTTCGCTCGGGGCTTTTTTTCCTTGCTCAACCACAATGAAAAGACAATGTGCCAAAATCAAAGGCACTCGAACTTAAGAAGTCCCCCGTCCGACTTTTCACTGAAGTTTGGAGAGAAGGCCACCGACCCCGCGGAGGCGTCAGAGACCTGTCAGAAGCCCGGGGGGGTGACGGGGGTCTCGCCGTCACCCCCGAGCGGGCATTTTGGCCCTTCCTCTGGCAGGTTTGCCCGCCTGTTTGGCTTGGCTCGCCCTCCCGCTGGAAGCCTGCCGCAGGGAAACCAGCTCCACGCGAGAAAGCCTGGGGTTCCCCCCCACACACTCTCCTTTTTAAAGGGCAGCTCCAGCTCCATCCTCGCCGCTCTCGGGGGGGGGGGGGGGGGGGACACAAACGCCACCGAGTCCGCCCCGATGCCAGCGGCGCCCCGCCACCACACACACCCCCCACCCGCCGGCGCACCCCGGCAGCCGCGGGGCGGGGGGGGGGGGGGGGAGGGGAAGGGACAGACGGACGGACGGACAGACAGCGGCAGCGACTCCCCGCACGGCGGGCAGCGGGACCCGGCGGCCCCGCCGAGGGGGAAGGGGCGGCGAGGCCGGGAGCCTCACGAGCCGCCGCCGCCCTCCTCACCGCCGCCGGGGACCGCCAACGGCCCCGCAACCGCCGCTGGAGGAAGAGGAGAGCGCGGGGAAGGACAAGAAAGGAAGGGGAATCTGGGTCTTACCTTCCTTCTCGGCCCGGGCCGTGTGGAGGAGCACGGCCAGGGCGAAGCGCAGCGCCGCGCCCCGCCAGCCGGCCGCCCAGCCGCCGCGAGGGAAGCGGGAGCCGGGGCAGCAGCAACCGGCGGCGGCGGCCGCCGCCGCCGCCTCCCGCCGCGCCGTCATCGCGCTGCCGCAGCCGCCGGTGCGGGTCCGCCGTCTCTCCGGCCGGGCCGCGGCGCGCGCGCGCGGAGGAGCTCGGGGCGGGGGCGGGGGCGGGGCGGGGCGGGGCGGGGCGGGCGCCCCGCGGCGCGCTGCGTCTCCTGACGCCTGTGTCACGGGCGGGCGGGGGAGGAGGGGGGGGGGGAGGGGGACGATCGGTCAGCGCCACGCGCGCGCCCGCCCGCGGGGACGCAGAGAGAGGCGCATACCTGCTGCCGCCCCGCCCCCTGCTCCAGGGGGGCGGGGTTACCGGGCGAGGGCGGAAGCAGGCGCCATTTTAAGTGCGGGCAGGCCCCCCCCCTCCCCCCCCGGGATAGAGAGCTTGGGAAGTGGGTTGGTTTGGTTTGGTTTGGTTTTTTAAATGTGACTTCATGTCTCCTGCAGGTGCTCGCTCTTCCTGGTGGGGTCATACTGCCTCCTTAGTACTCCCTTCTCCCCGGCTCTGGAAGGGTTGGGGTGGCGCCCTCATTGTTTCCCTTACGGAGGGCATCGGGGCTTCTCCTGCCCGCATTCAAGATGGCGTCGAGCGGGCAGGTCGCGCTCCGCCGGTGCGCGCGGGGCGTTTCAGCGCGCGGCGGCGCGCGGCCCCGCGGGCGGGTTCGTTTCTCTCCGGTGTCTGTGACCTTTTCCCCGTGCCTTAGCTTCCCGCCACGCGCCCCCGCTGCTGGAGGGGCGGGAGGTCGCGGGTCAGGGATGTCGGCAGCCTTTCCCCGTGAGGGAATGCGCCGCGCCGCAGCCGGGCCGGGCGAAGCGTGAGGCCCTGTGCTAGAGCAAGGGCGTGATGCCGCCCGCCTGCCGCCGCGGAGGGAAGGCGTACACCTGTCACCGTCGGTTTCAGCGGCACGGGTGGCCATAGGGCCTTCGTGAAATGCATGAAGCCAGTTTGCAGTGGGGGAGAAGGCGTGTTGTTACAAGTACGAGGTTGCGTATCTGTCGAGTTGCGCTGGCAAATGGGTGCGTTTCACCGATGCTGAAAGGAGCCGCGACACCAGGCGTGTGGTGTGGCGAGGCTGCCGGTACGAGGCGTGAACGGCGGCCGTGGCTTGCTCTGGGTATGGGCTGTCCACGACCAGGACTGATGCTGCCAAAGTGATCCTGGATAACACGGCAGAGGGAAGAGTCTGTAGTACAAATAGCCTCTATTCAGTGGTGAACCGTCGTAGCTTTTTAGAGTAAAACATTGCACGCGCCCATGCTCTGTTCTTAATCATTCACGTCCTTACATGATCAACATGTTCCACTGGGTCTGAAGTGCTTGAACACGTGGTTGAACTTCAGCTGTCACAACAGCATAGTAGATTCAGATAGCATAATATACCCAGGCTCTCTAAGGAACTGACTTAACACACACAACCTAACTAAAAATAGTAACGTTTATTATGGCTCTTCCACAATCATAACATACACCGTTCTTTATTGTCAGAATACCCCAAAGCTATCTTGAAATTCTGGATGCTGTTGTTTTGTTGAACTATGGCCACAGCATCAACTAGGTTTATTTTCAAGGGAGAAATGGAGAGTTAGTAACGTTCGGTTGAATGTTTCCATTCCACAGCAACAGTGATCATTTCCAGTACATGTGTGAGGAATCAAGTTAAAGGCTTCTGTATAATTACTAATCTTTCAAACTTGCATAATCTTTTGACCACTGCATTGAAAAAGGGCATCCATGAATCAGTGACTTAGGAGCATGAGTCTCTGTTCGCAGTTCTCAGAGCCACCCAAACCACAGTAAACATAAAGCCCGATCACTGCCGTGGGCAGAAGCCCACATGTTGACTTCTGTGGGGGATAGGTATGTACATCAAAGAGCGCAATCAAATCTAAGTAAAGAACTCAGAAAGGCAAACAGCAGTTAGTGCTGCTTCTTTATTACAGTGGACCCTGTATGATCTTGATTTTACCTTCTTAACTAGGCTTCTGCTATACACGCATTACTTTTCTGGCAAAAGAGGTCAGCTATTTTCTATTTCTCGTTTTTCAAATCCAGTGTTGCACAACTGAGCAGCCAGACTTTCTCGCTCTAATTCATGCTGTAGAGCATCCTACCCACTAAAATGAATGGGAACTCTAATGAAACTAAGATGTAAGGATGGCAAAATCTGCCTTACAGTAAAAATGGAACTGCCAACTGTGTTATTAAAAAAACAAAAAGCCATGATATAAATGAGAGAACAACTGAAAGTCCTATCATTGTGGTATGTATGAATCTTAAACCTTACAGCATTAAAATATGGGCAGTTTTTAATTGTTCTATATACAGAATGTCTTTCTCAAAAGATGTTATTAGATGTGTGGAAAACAAATAGCTCGTAGTACATATTTTCCCTTTCATCTTTGTCCAGAACTCCCACTGTTTTCTGTGCAGGAAAAAACAATACAATATGGTTCAATGTCTGTAAATGATAAAGCAAAAAGCATTCTGTTAATTTATTTCTGAATTAATCTGGGTTATATTATTTCATACATGTTTGAGGCTCTTCAGCTTGCTTGGTTTATGCATGCAGTGTATTAACATTTGGGTGTTGCGGTATTGCTTGAGCCTATTGGAACAGTTTTTTAAAAAACAATCCCTATACTAAAAAAAAAAACTTCTTATAATAAACTATGCTGAGACATAGAATATAGTTCTTATGGAAATGTACTTGTGTTGATAAACAGAAATTGCATGAATACTTAGACACTAAAATTCAACAGCTGACTCGTCAGACCAAGAAATGCCCTGTTCTGCTGGAGAACACCTCAGTAAGACTTTGAAATGGGGAGCCGTACTCTGAATTCTGCAGCTATTGCCAGCTTTACTGTCAGAGTAAATTTAATGCCAGAAGCGGTATGGTCAGTCTACCTTCTGTCTTGCCTACCTCCAGTGGAAAGGTGTGTACTTAAGGACTGCAACATTTACTGACCTATGGTAGTTCCAGGTATTGCTCCTATGCACACCTAAGTGTCAGCTTCCAACTGTCAGAGAAGTTACCTTCTTTGGTAGTTTACACCCTTTTTCTGGGCAAGGAACCAGAACTGCTAAAATACATACGTGTGGTTTCTGTCCTGCCACCTTTGCTATGGAGGCAGAAATTTCTGGGAGAGTGGCAGAGCGGTTAGTTAGAAGCTGTAACCTCTTCAACTGCTGGTATTCATTAGATACTATCTGTCAGACTCCAAAAGCCATAATCAAATGTTTGAACCACTTTGTCTCTCCTGCAGGAGGTTTCCTTTTCTGTGGGACACGGATCAAATCCAGGTGGTGTTGCACTTTAATAAATGAGAAATGTCTGTGGGGTCCCTTTCTCAGGTTCTGCTGGGAGGACAGGAACTCACAGTGGGAAATACAGTCTCTTAAAATGGCGCTGAGATTTCTATTGTGAATGTGCCCCACGTTGTCTTCCCTTTGCTTTTACCAAATGTTGTACAAGGTCAATTGGTTGAAAATAAACGAAGCAAAGAAAGAAATGGGGCTGTTGGATCATCCAGTCAACTTTCCTGCTAGTACAGGCTTACTCCTGGTAGCTTGTTTATTAGTATTTTTCAAATTCTTTTTTAAACAACTTAACTAAAAGAATTCCAACCACTTGCTCTGAAAAATTTGCACAAGCTCTGCTCTTTACTGCCAAGATTTTCTGATATTCCGTCTTTCCCCACTCTCTTTTCATTTACTCCTACTTGTTCCCATATGTATAAGCCCAAGTATTTCCTCGCCATCCTTAAGGTTTGCATTACTTAAGCACTTGCTGGCTGGGGACACGCCTCCATCTACCTCTGCTTTAACAAAACTAGATATATTAAGCTCTTTTAACCTTTCTCTATAAAACCGCTCTTCCAGATAATTCTTGCTGCTGTTCCTTAAATTGCCTCATTTGCCCCGACGTTATGATGGATTGCACAGAAACAATGCACATCCCAGCACTGAGTCTGCTCGGGAAAAGTTGTCCTTTCAGAAATGTTTCAATAAGCTTGAGCTGCCAAAATGAGTTTGCATCACTTCAGTGCTTTACATCACTTGGCTACGTTTTTGAGCACCCTAAAACTGGGTTTACCACCCTGTGGATCTGTGGTGTGTCTTTTACTTGCTGACACTGTGCAGCTCTGGTACTCAGCTGGACCTGCAGCCTGAAGGCAACCCTGCAACAAGGACAAGTGGCTCAGAGCTCCCCTCTCTGCTTCATTGTCCATGCCAGCTTCAAGTCATTGGAGGGCTTTGTTTCCAGCATTTTATTTACAGCATTGCGAAACTTGTGCATGAAGAAATCAGAGTAGATATGATATACTGGGGTTTTAACATTCAAGATTGTCTACAAGATTTATTTCCGGTGAACCCTTGTTACTTTTTACTTAATGACTTTATTTTCTAGATAAACAGTGGTAAATTTGCTTTTTTATTATTTGTTTTACTTCTGCTTTCTGTTCACTTAATCACTCATATGATCATACACCTAAATTAAAACCCAAGATATGTCATATAATTTTTGTTAACCCATTGAGAGAAAATACCCTTCATTTCTTTAAGAATTTTACATTTTATGAACTAAATGTAATGATCCAGAAGTTACTTTCTCAGAGAAAGGGATGATCGCATTCTGATGGGGCTCGTCATTTATGATACACACTTGCCCAATGAGAGGCTGTTTTCAGCTTTGCCATGATAAAAACCGTGACACTCTGTGTGATTTTGGTTTACCGGTTTCCTCTAATAAAAGAAATGATGCAGTATTTTGCTGGCAATAGTGCTAGCTGTTGTATCACTATTGTGAAATACGATGTGAACTGTTGCTGGGGGTACATACCTGGAAAGTCGCATGCAATGAGCATTAGCCTCATTCATTTGACCACCACTTCACGTTTCCCTACTGCTACATCAGTGCCATGCAGTTGCCATATCGCAGCCCCTCTCTTCTACTGTGATCCTGGCACCAGAAAGAGTGGGCTGGTCTGATCTGGGATGACCTAATTAGTTGTGTCTGGTGTATAGGTTTGATATGTAAAAGGTGAAGACACCCAGAGGAAGCTGGCTAGAAACGGGTGTTTTGCAGCTGTAGTATAGTGACATGAGCTCTCCGTGCTCAGTGACAGACCGCTGTTTCTTGACCTAGTGCATTATCAGTGTCCTCATGCCCTGTCCCATGCGGTGCTGTGCACGGGGACATAGCCAACTTGGGAGATACAACACAAAGGGCTCACTCCCGCCACCAAGTCCAACAGAGCAGAAGACACAAACGCCAGGTTAGCTCTGCGCATTAGACTACTGTCAGTGAAGGGAACTGTTCCCATTTGACTGTGTGTTTGTTAGATGCCTTGCTAGTATGCTCCAGACCTTCCAGATTCATCCCCCAAGGGCGCAGCAATACAGCCCCCTTTTGCTGCCAGCACAGTAGTATTGCCGCCTCAATGTTTGGCAACCTGGCAAAATTTCTGGTGTAGCTGATAGGTATTTTGGTGTGACAGCAAGGTGTGTGATATTTGTTCCCCTTGTACTCCACACTGATCCAGCAATGCTGGAACTTTGTAACACAGGACTCCTTTCAATGATAGTCAGGTAGAAAACCAAGACTGCTGACATGGTACCATAGTGTGGTACCCACAGAATCATGCTAGATAGCTGCTAATTGCATTGTAAATCCTGTACGATGATTTTTCTTCTGGGAGAGGAGGCATCTAGTGCAAAACCACCCTTGACTGCAGAAGCAATCCACTGATGCATTAGAAAGACAGAGAAAAAAGGAAGAAATAGAAAACGAATGGGCCTGAACAGAGTGCTGACCTACCAAATACCCTGTTCAGTCCAAAGATACACAGACTACATTCTTAAGTTCCTAAAGCTTTTCTGAGTGTTCAAACTTCATTGTAAACCTGTTCTTTCAGTTAAATGGGATTCTACCAAAATGGTGATATACTCAGCTATGTGTCTCTTTTCTGATGAGCACATCCAACAACATTGCAATGATGTGTCAGTGCCAAAGGGTATCTGTGCCTGGGTGAAAAGATGTTAGTTAATACTCAGACTGGTGAAGGGCAAGTGATTTTCATAGCAATTTGAAAATGATCAGCACACTTGATCATTTATCCAGTTGTCTCCATGCAGATTCAGAAGCCCAGCCACAGACACCTCCATCTGAAATTCTTGGCCAGAGTTTATTCAGTCTGAGATTACCTGCCAATGCACATGGAACTCAGATATCCCTATGGCACAGGAGGGCATCTTTGTGAGGTGCTGTTGATTTCGATTCACGAGCTGAACAGAGCAATAGGTGAAGCATGCAAAGAGGGCGCACATCAGGCGCCGTGGTTTCCGGTTGCTGCCTGAGCCCCGATCCTCAAAGAAGGAGGCCGAAGTCAGAGACATCTGCACATGGAGATCAACTTGTGAGATGAGGCAGGATGAAATTCTGATGGTAGAATTTGATTAAATGACTTAAAATTTGAAAGCAGCTCCATCTGTTTCTTCCTGCTTTATGTGCTTGTGGTGTGTCGTCTTCTCCAACTTTTTAAAATCTCTCTTCTGGAGGAGCTTGAATAGTTTGATGATTAGCTGCTTCTCTTTGCCCTTCAGACAGCTCTAGATATTTTCTCCATCTTAACTGAGTCATATGCTACATGATATGAAGACTGAGTAGGTGGATGTCTGGATTTTCCTGTCCTTTCAGGTAGCCTATGTTATCATTAGTACTGGCATTCTGGGTACAGGCTCTTGGGTGTGCACTTCTTTTTTGGTCTTCTGCTGTCTCTTTCATTTCTGTTTCTGGGTTGGATTGTATAAATGATGGCTTTTCACTGTTGTCTGACTTCCCCTTTGCTGCTATGGGTAAGCACCTCTTTCAGTTCTGCATGTTAAAATAGAAAAAAAAAAAAAAAGATGAGACCAAAAGCTAGGGTAGACTCTCATGGTGCAGCTTTGTAGCTTTGGAAAGACCTTCCCTGGTATTTTATTGCTGTGGACTGATTGACATCAGTTTAACATGTGTCCAAGTGGGAGACATAACATCTCTCACACTGGGAAATAAAGGCTCCCAAGAAGCAATACAGAGATATTTATGGGTGAGGTTAGCCCCAAGGTCTACAGACTGTACTAGTATGATCGTTCAAGGCTCTATTCCCTCAGCTTCCATGTGTATTTGTGACCTCCCCACCACCTTTTAAAATGTGCTGTGCTGTCCTTTTTGTGTTGTAGACTCTGGGGGAAAGACTGGGGTCTGCAGAGCTGAGGTACAGAGCTCATGAGTGTTGTCTCCTCCCTTTCACCCTTCAGGGGAGATACCAGATCAGTCAGGGCAGAAAAAAAGAGAAGTGGCACCAGCTGGGTGGGACAGGAGTAGCAGCTCCTGCAAGAGGCTTCAGTAACAACATGGGGCTGAGCAGACCTGCAAATGGGATATAGCTAGTGCTTCAGGAATTGGCTGCAGTTCCCAATGCTGGCTCATCCTAACTGGGCTAGCATGTCTTACTGTCCTGCAAAATTTTATCTAGTGTCTATCAAATCCCAGTCTGCATAAGCTGAGATATGGCTGAGTGTGAGACACCCCAGTATTTTGTTATACATCAGAATACAAAAAGGTTCAAAAGATGAAGCGCTGCCTTGGATGAGGAGCTATGGTAGGTTGGAGGCCCAAGGAAGCCTGAGCTGAGGCTCCTGAATGAGTAGTCGATTTTCTTGAAGAAGTTTGGTTTTTATAAGAATCAGCTGCTCTTCTTTCAGGTGCTGCTTTCCCATCAGCAATGCAAGAGCTGTCAGCCTTGCCTGTCCGAACTGTGGTATAGATGTCTGGGCATGCATCAGGACGGAGGTGGAATTTCATCTAACAGAAAGAACAGGGCAGAGAACTGAGAACCCAAAGAAGACAGAGCATTTGGGAACTGATGCCCTCTCTGGAATATTAAAAGACCTTATACATACCTCAGGGGTTATGTCTACATGGATGGGTGTGGAGAGTTGCTTGCCTAGTCTAACACTTTGAGCTACCAGGATGCAGGCCAGCTCTGATACGAAAACTGAAACTGCAATGGTGTGTCACTGTGCTCGCATTTACCATAACCGCTTTCTCTGCAGGACTTACCAACACAGCTCTGAGCTTTTGGTTAACGCAGGTACCTGATATCCAGACCAGTCTGGCTTACATCCACCTAGCTCAGACCACAAGCAACTGCATGCACACTCTGCACAGACATTTGGTTAGTTGCAGTAGTCAGCTCTCACAATGGCTTCTTGCAGCAGTTGTACACGGATACAGAGTGAATTGGCAGTGATTGCACAGTGGAAGCAAATTCTTCTTGTGACAACGCTCCTAGTATATAATTTCATATTTCATAGTATATAATCCCTTTGGATTGTTCAAGTAAAATGTAAAAATGACAATATATTGAAACCAACAGAAAAAAAAAAAACCAAAACCAGGGCAGCTCTAAACTGACATATTTAAAATTACTTTGAAATGAAATTATGCTTTTCAAAGATGAATGGGTTTCTTGTGGCTCCAAAACAAAGAGTAAGCAACAAAATCCAGACTTGTGCAGAAATGATTTAGGTTGCGAATGGGGAGGAGATGGTCATAGAGGGCTGAGCTGAATGAAGTACATTTGCAAGTTCTTGAAAAACCCACGTAGGAGGGAGTCCCACAGAAAATCTGTAAACCAACTATGACTCAACTTGATCCGCATAAGGTTTTCATAGGGGTATAAAAGACAAAACCTCTGATCTTGGTTGCTATGATAGAGAATTGAGTAATAAACAATGGTTCTGTTAATGTCTTAATCATAGCTTATACAGAATTTTCTCTTGCCAACATTCCTCTGCTTCTTCTTGCACTTTGACAGAGCGTGATTGCGTGAGTGTCTCAAGTGAACTTAATAGTTCTTCCAGGAGGAGGCATGACTCCTTGTAGGCCACCAAAGCTGGATGGTCAGAAGAAAGGGACTAGATGAAAGGCAGCCAAGGGGACTTCCTGGCTGGGGATTGTGCAGCCAGCCATCAGCCTGCTTTCATGGAAACACTAGTAACAGAAACATCCCCAGAGAACCATTTGGGCAAACAACGACAACAGATGGACCTGAGGAGCCCAGCTTCTCCCTTAAGCAACATCTGCTGGTGTTGGAAGTATCCAGAAAGCCACACCACACTTAAAAATGAAACAAACAAATAAATCTGCAAGAAGAAGAGTAAACCAAGATGAATTAGCTGCCAAAGTACATACTTGCCACGATAACCTGCATTTTAACAATAAAGCTGCATGAAAATGTTGCATAGCAGTAGTCATGCCAGATAGAAAGCAAAGATCATTCAGTATCATAATCAAGAGTCTGAGTCCAGTGAGGGCAGGTCATGTCCAGAACTTGCAGGCATTAAACTCTCAATCCTGCTCAAAACATGGTTATTTACTATCCCTTCCGGTTTACCTGCAAATCCCTTCTAAAATATGGGGAAGACAAAACACTTAAAAATATTGGTAAGTGAAACTTTCTTAGATTCTTGTGTGGTTTTTAAGTCTTGTGATCGGTTTAAAGTCAGAAAACTGAGGTACAAAATGGGTACACTGGCTGAAAGGCAGGAAGAGGGAACACCAAGGGTTTGAATAGAAAACCTATAAATTTATAAGAAAAGAGATGAGAAAGCATATTTTTGAAACTGCTGTCCTTAATAAAAAACCCCTAAACCTAAGTGCTACCGTGACATTCTGTGAAATTCTCAAACTTATTACTACATTTGGTCATTGATAAATAAGTTGGTACCCTAGCTGGTACCTATACAGAAAGCCGTGCAAGTTTCTGGAGCACAAGTGAAAACTGAGTTATTTATAGTTTTACATTTCATTTCTTTTCATGCTTCATATCATTGAAACCAGTGTCATTTTTAGTTCTTCAAAATACAGGGGCACCAGTTTCATCTTTGCAAACCTACGTATTTAAAGGAGGGTGTTTAAACAGTGTTGGCAACTTTGCATTTCTAAATGTTAGTGTTCTGGTTTTCATCTAAATAAAGAAAGCAGGATTTGCAGTTGAAAATTAAGTTTGTAAGCTCAAAAAACAGGGATAGAAAAAATATGTGGAAAAACAAAAATGCCAATTAAAAATATCTGCGTTAAAATTGGACTGTAACGCCTGCTGCAACGTTACAGTTACCAATGCAGTTGCTGTAGAAAGCAGAGTACTGGGACCAAGAACAGAAGCGCAGGAATTAACTTCTAGCTGCTCCAGCAGGGCAGAGCCCTGTGAATCACACTAGGAAGCACAGATCAAATCCTCTTATGTAAACATCATACAGGGCTGGCACCAATCCTCCATGCACCCTAGGAGGACTGCTGATGTGGCATTCCCCAAATGCGCATTTGCTTTGTGTAATTGTGGGCAGTTGTTCTCAGGCGAAGGAGGCCTAAGTGTAAGCCTTCACATCGTCTGCTCAGGGTGAGCAAAAATAGATGGGGAAAAGCAAACTCTGAATGTGGCCATGGGCTCCCAGGGCCACCTCATACACCTCTTGTGGTCACTGCCCTCCCCAGAGATAGGACATCCTCCTCCCAGCACACCAGTGTCCCATGGCTGGGTCCAAGCCCATGGAGACTGGGTGGCCCGTCCCGGTCCCAGGTCCTGCTGGATCTCCAAAGCCATGTTGCTGGTGTCCCCTTGGGTTTCCCAGCAGTTTTCTGCTTCAGTGCAGAGTGCTGAGGACCCATCTGCTGTTTCACACCAGTGTTTAACTTGCTGAATCAGGACTCCATGAACTGATTCAGACCCGGTTTCTGGTGACTAATGCCAGGCACTCCCTTCCTCCTAGGCAGCAGTAGCTCCTCAGTGCTCCCAAGCCCTGTTCAGCCAGGCAGCTACAGGACTGGAGACCAGATGTGCTGCTTTCCCCTACTGAACAAGTGGTGACACATAAGGCCTTGTTCCAGGTGGGGTTTTTTATTTATAAAACAGTGACAATTTGTAGTCTAAAGTTGGGGTTTGTTTTTTTTTTATCTGTGTAGTTATATGATCATAAAGTATAACGCCTGCACACATGGATCCAAAGGTTTACAGGACTGATCTTCTAGAAGAGGGTATGGGTGAGGTACTGTGAAACTCCTGTTGTTGCTTTTCTAGGTCAGCTGGGATCAGATGTGGAATAAAGCAAATATCTTAGGAATACTTTTAGCATTGAAGACTTTATGATAGTTTTATCTATGTAAAGCTGTCTTCTACCAGGTTGTTTTATCATTCACACGTAGAAGTCTAAGACTTAGAGGAGCACTCTGAGTAAAAGCTCTGGCCCAACTTCCACTTGCCCCTCCTTACCCATCGAATACAAAAAGTGTAATACAATAAAAACACAGCAATTTCCCACTAAGTCAACAATACAGCATCACTGCCAGGCACTCTCTGCAACTTTTCCCTATTTTGTTGAGCAGGAATTTGAAAGCATTAGGAGTTTGATCACTGCTGTGATCTCCATGGTTGCAGCAAGCCCACCAGTCTTCACAGGCTCCAGCGTGAGACTGCCTGCTCGAGTCTTGGGGATACCCCGCATTCTTCATTCTAGATTATGGGTGAGACAGAAATGTTTGTTCTGTTGACCAGGCCTATCCATTGTGTGCAATTTGTCTCTTGAAGGCTTCAGCGTAGAAGCCAATTATATCCCCAGCGAGTTAAACCATCTTAACTGATGTTCTAAAAAAGCTTCAGAGATCTTTTGGCCTGGGCCAGATCTTCCTCCTGTGGGTTTTCTTGGGTGTCTTCGGTTTTCATATCTTGAATTAGATAATTTCTCATCCTCTGAAATATGTCTGGTGTATGCATAAATATGAAACGTACTCTGCAGAACTTGCAGTGGTTTTTTGCTCTGTCTTAATTTGTCAGTGTCAATGTAATTGGATGACCCAGACTCCCAGTCAAAACCAATAGGACATTCTGCTCTTGGCTGCAGGAAAGTGTGCCACTATTTTGAATTGCATTACAAAGCTTTGACTCAGTTGTTGGGGAAGTCACTGAGGTTTTTTTTTCTTCAATAGTTGCAGTATGGAAAGCTCAAGATGGTGTAGATGTGGTCAGGCCATTTTCCACCACTCAACGTAATCCCTCACAGTTATCCACTGTGACAAGAAAAAAAAAAGATGCAAGGGAACATTGTGGTATGTCACCTGATACTACACCCAGCTGCATTGCTCAAATCCTCGCAATTTTAAGGAAAATTGGTTGTATTAGAGCATTAGCTTTTATTCTTTGACTTCTGTGAATGTTTCCCTAATTTCTAAACAAAGTGGGATGTTTCACACTTCTTTGCCATGACATGCTGTGAAACATTTGGCTATTGTCCGTAGGGTCTGGTAAGGTCAATCACATTTTTTGTTCTTACTTAGAGCTCAACTTTTGATGCCATGTGCGGCAGCATCCTGACAAGGAGAAAACCTGATGGCACAGCTGTAGTTTCAAATACTCCAGCAGGTTCACTTAGGCATACTATTGCACAGTGATCTAGTTTAGAGCTATCACAGGGAGCAATTAATCTTTGTCACTCCAGACGCATTCTAGAAGCACCTGAAACCCGGAGAACTCCCTGGAGCCATGTTTGTTCCTGCCAGCTTTCTGTGGTGGTGTTCAGTTCTGCTTCAGAGCACATTTACTCACTTCAGTAGCCCAGAACCCCTCCAGGGTCCCTAGATGAAGGCAACTCTCAGTACAATAGGAAGAGAAATACTGATCACACAACATAATCCACTGAGTTTTCACACACACCAAATTTGATGGGAGATGAATTTCTGTTGGTGTCTGCATCAGCCGGTCATTAGTAGCTCCCAGTGTTATTCTGGCAGTACATTTTCTTCCCCTTCAGCTCCTAAGTATTTTTCGTGGATCATATTTTCACCAAATCACAACCCTTTTCAGCTGTTGATTTCTGCAGAGAGCAGCAGGTGCCTAGACAGCTCTTCACATGTGTTGCTCCGGTCGTTGTGTGCCAGCATCTCTGCAGCTCCTGCTTTCCTGGATGAGGCTTCCCTCCGTTTGGGCAACTCCACCTACTTTGGCCTTTGTCTCTACATCATCTGCAAATACCATCTGGCCTGGGGCCCCGTTAAGAAACAGCTTCTTTCATCTGACCCATGGGATGCCTATGAATGCATTGCACTTGGGCCTTCTCCAACTCTTTAGTCACTTCACTAGGAATGATTCCTTGAAATGCTGCATCTGGTCTAGATGACTCACCCTGAGGCTGGGAATTCACAGCTGATACCTTTAAAAAAACACCCTAAATTTCTGTCTCAGTGCTTATAGCTTGGTCAGTAGCCTGTCCATGGCATTCTTAGTGATGTTATCTTCCTCAGCAAACAAACTATAAGTTGCCTTTGTGCAAATTTTTCAAAGTAGATGTTAATACAAGAGTTTCTGATGGCCTCCCCCCGGCATGCAGTCTCCCTGTATTACTCATTCTGAATTCAATACATGAAGTTCTGCCTCACCTAAACCATCTTCTGACCAGAAGTAGAGGGAAACCCCCAGGAAAGGCTTCCTCAATGCAAATAACCGCCTCCGTAGAGGTTGCCCTATTGCTGCTTTTTGGTTTGCTGTTTATTTGGTATTTCCAAGGAGCCATGTTTCTGCTTTTTTTCTTCCTGCACTTCAATAAAAGTTTCACAAGACTCTGCTTTGCAAGATGCAAAGCCTACATATTAAAAATTGTGGCAAAAGGCTTTGACCTTGCCATCCAGAAGCACTGTCAAGATTCTGTCCTGCTTTCCCTTTACCCTCAGAGAGTATTAGCTCAGTGACTGGAAAGCCCTCCTACTCAAGGCCAACCAATTTCATCTTAGAAGACACGCTTTTTCTCATTTGAGCCACTGCCACAGGTGCAAAGTACACAGAGGCTACCAGGGAAAGGCAGTAACATGCCCAGCACGGAGAGCAGCGTTGCCTTCCTTTACTGCCACTGGCTCAGAGGCAGCAATTACAGCATAAAGCTGCATAGTATGTTATTAATAAAATACAGCATCCTCTTTTGGAGGAGGTGCCATCTGGCCTAATTCTTTTAAACTACTTATTCCCTCTCTTATCTAGGAGAGAGCAGGGACTGGGGGCTGCAACCTAGAGGCAACTGAGCTGCCAGAAAGGTAATGGTTGAGTTAAAGCCACGCACAGTTTTTGTCCAGAGGAAAGCTTAAGTCAAGTCAAGGCAATGATGAGAGACTCACAAGACTCTTCTGAGCCTGAATCTGGCCCCTGAACTGGGACCTAGACCTGCAGAGTCCTGCTTTCAGGTGACCAGGCTTGCTGCTAAGATACTTTTCTTGGTAAACAAACAGCAACTGAGGCAGTTTGCCAAACTGACTTTTCATCGTCGTCAGAGTGAAAGAATATTGACTCATACCTCTGCCAATTTGGTTTACAGTTGCTGTGTGGTCAAAGATTAGTAGGGTAATCTAAGGCACTGATCCAGGTGGGTTACCAATACCTTTGCAATAAAACATTTGTTTAAGACTTTGTCTCAAGTAAAATAGATGTTCTTATGAAGATTAATATTAGAATTGTATGTAATTTTTTTTGTTCTCTTTTTTTCACAGAAAAGAAAGGCCTAGAAAATTTTCTTATTGTGGCAGTACAATCTCATTTAACGTTATAACCTCTGTAATGTAGAATGACTTTCATATAGCACAACAGCTGATGTGTAAAGATAAACAGCATTATATTGTTATTTCTGTGACTCACTTGACATCAGTCCACATTTATTCGTGCTTTGAGGAGCATATTGTTGGGTAGGGAAATTTGTTCTAGTTACCAAGCAAATGAATATTTTAGTTCATTTTATTTACGGTGTATATCTACCACTGTAATAAAATGCAGACATTTAGGGCAAAAATCTTTTCTGAGGCCCATGGCTTGTGATCTCAGATTTGTAGGCAGCAGACATTTATGTCAGCATTCGTTTATGTCTGTGGGGGAAACTAGCGTTAGTAATGCTGGTAAAATAACAACTGCTGAATGTTATTTCCATACAACCTAGCAATTATAGCACGTGCCATCACCTGATAACTTCATTGTTCTCTTGTACAGTCCTCACTCTGATGGTTTCAGATTTTTGAATTCTTTCTCCTTCTCCCAGGGTATCAGATGGCTCTAAATAGTGAGTGTGGTCTAATAGGCTCTGTGCAGAAGGCTCTGCCTTTTTTCTTTCCCTGAAGGGGAAATTTCTTAGTAAACAGGGCCTTCTGGGCTCATGAACAGAAATACTGGATGCGTGGCTGAGACCCCTCTATCTGTGCCTGTCTCTTTCTTGCTGAAGGAAGGCCAGTTTTCTTATTTGTTTTCCATCATTCTGAGCATGAGAGTTATTGATTCCCCGTAGCCAAAGATATCTGAGATCTGCCCAGCCATCTGCCGTTACGCTGGGACTGCGATGTTGCACCTCACGTCCCTGCTGCGTGACTCCAGTGCTTTCCTTTTGCAGAGGGAGATGGTCCTTTAGCAGCCTTCAGCCCTGATCCCATCATACCTGGTAATCTGAGTGCCTTCCGCTTACCTAGTGTACTGTTAACTTTTTCTTATCAGTAAAAGTCTCTGGCAAAAGAGGAACTCAGGATGTTATATGAGAAAAAAAAAGACCCAACTACAAAAGCACTTATTTTCTAAGGTGATCAAAAGATCAGTCATGGACTGTCACTCTTACTCATTCTTCAGCTACTAGACGCTTCTGCAAAGAGTACTATATAAAACCAATAAGCAGTTAAATGCTTCATGTTGCTGAAGAATTGATATATGCCCATTTTCGTTCTTCAATCTGTTCCATTCCTATAAAGCCAGGAATGAAGAACAAAACCACCTATATTTTAAAAATGCTAAAAGTAATCACTTAGATGCAGCTATTTGAAGTGGAGGAAAGGATACCAGCTACAACAGGGAGATCAACATTTTCTGGCTGTTCTACTGAGCAATCTCTGGTAATACCTGGGTCGATGAGCATTTCTGAGATACATCACCAACCACAGCATCAGATTTTTCCTAGGTATAAACTGGAAAACAAAGTTGTGCTTTCTGCTCGTCTTCCTCTGATGATTTTCCATATCTCCATTGTGCCACCACTTTTTGTGCTTGACTGCTGAAGAGCTTTTGGTCACAAGCTTCTTTTGACTAAGCAGATAAAGCTGAAGTTTTCATGCTGCCTGGATTCTTTAATTGGAAAAGACTCAAGACAAATATGAGAGGCCACCAGATCCCTTCCTGTCATCTGTAAATAATTTTCAAAGACTACAGAGAATGTTATAGACATGTCAAGTTTTTCAGTAATCTCAGAAGGAAGAAGGGAAGATCCTAATGTAAATACCAAGTAGTATGTGTTATCTGTCCTGGGAGGCCATCATGCTGATCAAACTGAAAAAATGCTCTTCAGTAGAAAACTGCCTGCAGTTTTAATTAGCTGATTTTTTTGCAGACAGAGTACCATATTTACCAAAGTGTAGGGCAACCTTGAATGTAAGGTGACCTCTCACTGTCTGTTTTAGCAGGAAAAAAAAATAGAATATCATTGTGTGCTGAAAATTCCCTGAATTATCATTGCAACCCAGAATGATCCTGCCTCTGACAAGCCATCTCTAATGCCTGATGGAGATGAGAGAATGAATGTGGAGCAGGAAGTATGCTGGTTATAAGGGCTGGCCTTTGCTCTTAGATGAGGCAGTCCATGCTGGTTCCATGTGAAATCAAGAAAAAGCCAGCAAATAGAAGTTGTACCTCTTTAAATCTTGAAGGGTATTTCCAGGAAAATTTCTGTAGAGAAGTGTACAGAAACGACAGTAAAGACTTCTTCAGTAAAGAGCATGTGGTTTTGTGCCTATGATACATCGATAATGACACGAATGCTACCTGTAGGCAATTATGTAGTTTATGGGATTCCACAACATAACCCATACATTGGTGGAAATAATGGTATCAGTAATTAAAGGTATACCTTACGCCTAGATCCTAGGATCAACAACTGTGGGAAACCACAGCAGGTTCAGTATTGGGTTTGATAACCAGACTGTAAAAGAAGGAGCCATGAGCAACAGATATTCCTTGCTAGCAGCAGTGCCTTCAGCTGGCATTTCAGGATGCTATTATAAGCAGTACTACCCTAAGAGATCCTTTTGAAACATTTGATAAAGTCGCAAAAGTAATTACATTTTTGTCCAACTTTATCCAGGAAATAAGGCATCTGGAAACAATCATGTCTTTCTTTTATGCAGCCAGCCAGATCCCATGCAGAAGAGCTGCCTTTTGTTTCTGAGTGCTGCTTTGCTCTCTGTGCAACTTGTGATTGCAATGGTGAGATTGAATGTGTGGCATAACAGCTCGAATGGAAAAAGTGCACATTAATTCCAAAGGTTGGCTAAGAGTCCTAAACATGGTACATCCATCCCAAACTCTAAACAGACTGAACATTTCAGCACCAGAATATCTTATGAAAATTACTTCATTTACCTTAGCTGATATATAATTTAGGCTACAATTTCTTTGGGTATCAGATGAATCCTGGTAAAAGTCTAAATGCCTAAGTTTCCAAGGAGAAGTCCTCTCTCTCCCTCCTTCCCCTGCTCCTGGTTCCAAAATCTGGAAGAAAAGCCCCCAAATCATTATAGGTTTATAGATTTATTTAGCTAGAAGCAATTTAACTGGATGTAATAACAGGTTGGAACAGAAAGAATACACAGTTTTTTAAAATTTTGTAATTCCTGTGACAGATCCAAACTTCCTGGAAACTGCTGAAGACATCCTTCAGATGTATGGTCCTGATTATGCTCATAATCATGTGATTGCCCAGATTTAGCTGGAGCATTTGGACTTCCAGCTTACAAAAAATTTGTTGGGGGTGATTCCCAAACATTTCTGTTCACTCAGCCAAGCAGGGCACAAGCTACCCCCTAAAAACAGGGAAGCCAATATAAAATTATTTTATTTGGACCTGTATCCCAACGTTGCACATAGTTGAAGTGCTCAGAGCCATGTGAAAACATGGCTTTGAACCACAGGAGAAAAGTCATGGCTCAAGGATGTATTACACATACGTGAGGACTACACGGATGACTTGACAGCTTACAGATGCTGGGGAGGAATACATTTCGGGAAGGCCAGGGCTGTAGATCATTGCCTGACATCTCTTCATCTCTGTAAGCTGTTCTCTCTGGGATCAGGTTTCAGAAAGGAATGCCGTCACGGGAGATTTTACACCATGACTAAAACTGCTGACTTTCCAGCAGGATGATTAACCTCCCATTCCAGGCTCAGTGATTGCTTTATTTACTAATGCAACCCCTAGTTGTTACGTGGTGGAAAAGCAGGGGTAAACACTCTGCCTTGGGAGCGTATGTGTGAGTGGAGAAAGTACCACTCATCTCCCCAGCATTGTAGTCTCTCCTCCAAAACAGTAGGACGAGCCCGCAGCTGCAGTCAGGGAGCTATTACAAGGAAGGAGCACAAAACAGAATTGGAGTTAGCTGTCAGCTTTGATCCCAGCAGAAAAATTGTCTATAGAATAGAGCATCCCAGGCTGCAATATATCTTCTGTTGCATTCTCTGTGCTGGGAAGGAGGGTCTGGACAGTGTCCACTGCAAAGGCAGCAGCCACAGGGAGGTTTTATGGCTACTAGAGACATGGCTTTCTGTTGTCAGGAGATTGACTTGGGACAACTCCTACAAAACATACCTTTTGCTGTATGGCAACAAACCACCAGCCAGGGGTCAAACCTTCACCTGCAATTGCACCAAAATATTATTTTCAGTGAAATAGCTGGTAGTCAACTATTACTCTGAAAGATCAATAATACTTAAATGATGACAGTTTCTTAATGTCGCAGAAATACCAAGTTTCTTATTAGCTGCTCTTTTGTAGTAGCAAAAATGTACCTTAAAATACAATAGTTCAAAATGGGAAACTTGTGCTCTGGGCTTGGTTCAGTCGCTGCCAATGTTCACAGGTTCTTTGTGACTGACAAGGTTTTATCTTGAATCCCAGCTTCCTGAGCCATGGGATTTTATGAGATTCCTCCCTTTTGTACCTCCCCTCCTGTCAAAGGACAATGTTGGCAGCCATCATGGAAGTATTTGTAACTGCAGGCTTCCTGAAGCCTGAAAAAAGAGAAAGCAAACAAACCCGCCTTTAATGTGTATATACATAGACATGCATATACCTATACTCCCATAGGTATATGTACATATGGTATGGATGGGTGAATCCATGTGTATCTGTCTATCAGTATGTAAGGTGGGAGGCAGGGAGAGAGAGACATAAACATCTTATGATCTTTGTGAAGGCAAGGATTTCAGTTTTTGGAAGGCAGTCACTGGCAATGCCAGCCCTCTAAAAAAATAACCTTAGTGAAAGTTTGGAGGTACATAGCCAGTTTGCAGAAGACTCGGCACGCTGCCAGACTAGGTCCTTTAGGAGACAGCACACTTATGGCTGGGTCTTGCAAGCACTTGATCCACTTGAGCAGCTTTTCACATGGATGGAGGTGGTAGTCAGCAGGGAGCATGAGCTACCCGTGAAGGAGCACAAGAGCTCCGTCTCTTCCAGCAAGAGATTCCAGCACCCTGATACTGCACTTAGTTTTCTCACTTGTGGTAGTAAAGTTTGCATCATACTTTGTGAGGTCAGAAGCTAAGGATCCAAAAATTGCATTCTTCCTCATGAGTAAGCTTTAGCATGATCTGGAATGACTCATCAGGTTAAAGGGTTGTAAGGCCAAGCCGTTTATGAAAACATGCTTTTAAATATTGGCTGAGTTTTCTGAGAAGGAAATTTTGTATAAAAAGCATGAAGAATTACATCCAGTAGGCATGAAATAATTAAATCCATTTTTTGTCAAGATTTGTAATTTCATATGCTGTAGATTTTTGTATTTGTCTTTATTTGTTTTCCATATGCCAAAATAAACTTTAAAGCAAAAAAAAATACAGAAATGCTGGAAAATATTCTTACCATCCAGTATATTCAGACTTATTTAATTAACTTGTCAGGCTTGGTTTTTACCAAGCTCTTTCTGTGGCTATGACAAATTATATCTTCCAGATATGATTATTCATTAAATGTCTACTGTGAATTTCAGGCTCCCTCATGCTTAAAATACAGTACATGTTTAATGGGATTAAGAATTAAAATATGTTTCTTAATTTTATTTAATATATGACTTAAAATTACAGAATTTAAATTCTAAGGACGCTACATCAATTAAATGTACTGAGCTAATTAACTTTTATAATAATTTTTTTGACTGCAGCACATACATTTTCAGACCTGAAAGAAATGACTGGACTGTTTATTAATGAGCTTAGCTTAAAAGCTTTGTTTTGATTTCAGTGGTAGGCACATTTCAATCCACTTTTGGAGTAAATAATGAATGACTGAATCCTCATTGCATTTATCAGAAAGACTCAATGATGAAATTAAACATTATTTTTAGAGTATTGTTTCCCACTGTTTCTTGAGTGGCATAATAAGGTCTAGGGAAGCTTGTTGCAGGACTTTGAAGAAGTGAACATCTCACTGCTGCGGTATAGTAAACTACAGAGATTTTGCTCTCCTGCGGTAGGGGAGCAGGATTGGAGTTGAGGTTCTCAGTAGCTGCTGATCAGAAACCCCCGAGCCTGGCCCAGTGCACACCGATGGCTACAGGGCAGCTCCCACAGATTCCTATATATTCTGGATTGGACAGATTAGAGCTGTGTTGCGGAAATTGCAGTTGGTACATTATTTTCATATGCCTGTTTCTCTGTTATTTCAAGTTATTTTATCCTTCTTGTCATGAAGATGACATATCACTCTTTTTTTTTTTTTTTAATGAACTATTGTCCCTGTATGGATGACTTTATTTTCTCCATTCAAGGCTGTAAGAGAACCTTAAGCACAACCTCGGGTAAAATTTGCATGAGGAATTATTTGTAGCATGCAGCCAACCACCACTTCATTATACTTACAGGAAACCCCCTCCCCTCTCAACAAAGCGAAAATTTAAAAATAGGACTCTGTATGCAGAGCCTGATATTATCACTGCTGTCTTCAGCTGCAGTCCTGTCATTTACGACAGTTACATAGTTCACACAGCACAGGACCTTACAGGCTGAGAGTACGCAGAGAAAAATGCAATATTTATGAAAATGCCATTAAAGTAATAAGCAACAAGGAGGACACAGTGTGAAAAACAAGTTTAAAGGACAACAAGCTTCCCAGAGTCATCCCAACAGATCTTTTAAACTGTCTTAACTGGGAAGGAAAATAACCCCGGGACAATTTGCCAAAGATTGCTTCTCCTTCACAAGTAACTTCAAAACCCAAATGAAAGACTTTTCCAAGAGATATTTTCTGCTTCAGTTACAGCTACTGGGCTGGGGAATGCATTAATTCAAGCAGGTCCTACAGCTTGTGTTAAGAAGACCTCAACAACTCTAAACTGAACTGAAAATCAACAAATCTTCGTGTCTTACTAGGCAAACACCTGTCAGGAAGATTAAAATTTAATGTCAAGAGGTTACATTTCTTGCAGCCCTTTTATCTGTGATATCTGTAATGATACCTTATTCTCTCCTCTCCCTCCATAACGCGTTCCCCCGTGGCATCCTCTTCTGCATGGAAGAAGCCCCCCAGAAGATGAGGTCACCTCATCTTCCTGTAATGTGTTTTCAAGTCCCTCTTCTGCTGTGGTGCCTGTAAGAAAACAGCTGCTGTTTAACAACTTCAGGAGGCACTTGTAAAACAGGAGCTACATTAAAAGCGTAAGAAACTGTGATACAGGTTTTTTATGTTTGACACTCTGCCTGACTCCAAAACGGGTTCGGGGCTTGTTCTCTTCGAGTGTTATCTATGAAGGGCAACTCAAGTGCAATGTGGAGCATTAAGAACCTGTGGGAGGTTCTTAAAAACATTAATTAAATGTTTAAAAATAATAATATGTACACCCAGCCCCAGTTAACTGAGGCTGGTTACATAAGCAGCCATTTTGCTGCTGGTGGACTGTCTTCGCTGCTTGGCAAAAATAGCTGGAAAATAGATTTTTCTGATAGCTTTGTAAATAGGTTTGTAAAACTAGCTTGTGCTACTGCCAGTGTTGGATAGTGACATGAATCCAGTTTTACAATCTGAGATGGAAAGCCTGGTTGAAGCCATGGTAGGCAACAAGCCCTGACTGGCAATAAAATGTCCTTAAATGCTAGGTATTCCTCAGTGTTTGATTGAAGGGGCTGTATTTAAGACACTGTGTGGCATTTACAGCGTTCAGGGCGAATTTTGCCATTCAGTTTTTGAGGAAAGAAATGAGTTGGGGACCGTTTCAATAAAGAGCAATTAGGATAAGGCAAAAAATCAGCTATTCCTGTATTCTCTCTCTGGCCCTGGCCTGGTGACTCCATGTGTGGCTACACCAGTCATTTGACTTTGGGCAGAAGGAGATAACACCTACCTCCCCATGCTGCCGTGAGATAAGCTTCATGTTTGTAAAGCACTTTGGCAAGATTAGGAGCTAAGTGTTATTTAGGACTCCTACACTTCTGCCTTTGACACCGCCCTGACACCCAGGGCTTTGGCAGGCGGCGGAGGCACCGAGTGCAATCCAGTGGCAGAGGGATGCGAGCAGCTGCCGCCATAGCCACTTTCCCGCCCATATTAATGTACGAAGCCACCTTTGTGAGGCTATGCTGTGCTTTAATTGCGGCTTAGTTTGCTCTGCCTGTCATTTTGAATATGCAGCTGTATGTATTTTGTTGTCTTCAACTGGTTCTGTGGTTATACCTATATTGAGTGGGATTAGCTTTTGAGCAGCAGCGCAGATCAGTGGGAATAAGAAAACATGTTAAAAGTAGAAGAGCAGGATTGTTTTACGCTTAGTGTCATTTCTCAGATACTTTACTTGCCTGCCTCTGCTTCTTTGGGAAATGGGAGGCATCCTTTCTCTCTTTTTCTAAGCATCTGTGCATTTTCCTGTGCTTGTGGGAAAGGCAAGTGGGCAATGACCTAATTCGATGCAAATGAAAGGGATTTCCTAGCAAAGGATGGTAATTTGCGCAGCGCTGCAGGTATGTGAAAGCGCTGAATAGTAACCTGGGAGTACTGAGAGGGGAAGACCTCTGCCATAACAGAGCTATAATCACCTCGCACTTTCACTAATTGCCAAGAGCCGGAGCTCTTAAGTGCCATGTTATTTTTTACATGAAATCTGTTAAATTGCTACATCTTGGCCATTTTCTCCAGCCATTTCTATCAGCCCTCATTACCGCCTGCCCTCAGTAGTGAGTCTCAGAAATGAATGCAGTCCCTACAGCCCTCCATTCGTGAAACTGATGGTGGTAGAGGACAAACTCTCTGTAAAGAATAAAGAGGGGTGAACTGCTCATAACAACATAATGAAACGGACTGTGGACCCAGCTTCCCCTCTCAAAATTAAACCAGGAATCATCTTCCAAACAGAGTGCCTTACCTGAGAGCAGACTCTTACATATCTTATAGCTGTTATTCCATGTCAGGGGGATGCTGGCGGTCACTCCCATTTACATTTTCACATGTTTTTCAGCAGACTGATCAGCTAGGCAGGTTTTCAGGAATAGATAATATGCGTCGTGTGTTTGTAATAGGTTCTTCATTCTCAGAAGTTAACGTCTTCTAAAGCTTTCTTTTGTCACTTCTATAGGTCTGATAGACTGAGCATGCATCACTAAAAAAAAATCAAAAGGGACAGCAGCAAAGAGGAAACAAGTGAATTTTAGCTAGCTTACAAATGTAATAACATCTTAATAATAATATCTGCGAAGTTCCTCAGGTATTTGCTAAATGAACATATTACTGCACTCCTTAAAGTTTTGTCTGAGAAGAGTTTTTATGGAAGATTAGTTATCAGTACTAATTCCCAGAGCTCTGCATTTTTATGTTAGTTTTACTGAGTATATGGAGATGAGAGAGAGCAATAGCGTAAGAAAACCATTAACACCAATGAAAATAATTGTAAAGTAAAAAATAAGACTTTTCACATTTCTACAAAAAAATAACAAAAGAGAACACACAGGTCTATACCACTGTAATTAATAACAATTTACTTATAAATGCATAATTTGATGAATAGTTTTCAAAAAGGCTGCCACAGATGTGGCAATGAATAAATAAGAATATTCTACAGTTCCCTAGTCTAACATATTTCATTTTACTGTGTTTTGCAAATATAAACTGGGGAGTAAATCTGACATCAGCCTGAGATGAATGTAAGTGTGTTTCATTCTGTGATATGAGAGGGACTGAGACACAGAAGGCTGTCCTCTGTGAGAGGGACTGAGAAACACAGACGCATGTCCTCATGCTCTTTCTTTTCCTTCCTATGTGGTGTCAACAACAAGCTGAAAAACAGCATCTGAATTGCACCTGCATGTACATCACGTGTTTCTCTGTGCACTGTTTTTTTCTGAATGTTAGCACCAGCCAAGCTATACACCAGGCCATGCATATAATGTTATTTTTATATATGCAGAAGTATGAAGTAATAGTCTGCTTTTCTATTTTAAACTACAGCGTGTTTATGTATTTACCAAACATGTCTGTGAGAAAGGAAAACCTGCAATGAAAAAGATAACAATTACTCCAATTTTTATTTGAGTAATCCAATCCGATCAAAATTAAAATCAAAATTAAATCAAATCAAAATTATTTAAATGCTATAGATATATGGCTGTCACAACAAAGAATACTTTCTTCTTACAGAGCAAAATAATCTTTAGCTTCAGGAAAAGTAAAGCAGGTGTTCATATAGAAGAATAGCTGCTGAGCCTTATTTTGCATGTTTTCAAAAATCTGAAAGCTATTTCTCTCAGGGAAGAAAGACCTTATGACTGAGTTAATCTTCAACCAGAAAAAATAACACACTCTTTCTCAGTAAAGTTTGGATCCTTTTTTTGCATACCTAGAACGAATGCTTGCACTTAGCAGTTGACCCCCAAAAAGGTAAATAACAAAAAGCGAAAGGCTCAACTTTAATCTTTTATTACCAACTAAATTACAAAGTTGACTGTTTATTACTACTATATATTGATAAGTTAAACATTTACACCATTGTATTGTAGACAAGACACCAGGATTTGACTCTAAAAGGAACAGAGTGTGAAAAATACAGTGGAGAAAGTCTGAGTTCCTTTCGGAGACAGGGAAATCCTTATCGTCACTCCAGGTTGTTTTTTCAGACTAACTAAATTTCATATACGGAATTACAGTGACTTTTCCTCTCACAGACCTGGTTAAGAAAAGTCCATCTCTGGAAAGTTTTTACATATGTGCTGAAGGGATTAATGTATATACTTAGTGAAGCATATGCTGAGGACCTTTTTTGTTATTACAAGAATATTTTACTGAATAATACGCAATAACAGGGAGGAAGAAATGAAGGGTGCCCTTTCCTGAATCAGAATAGTGAAGTACCTGAAGATGCTAACAAACTGTGCTGACTTCTGCATTTTTCTGTCTGTCAAAAACATTAGCCCTCCTCTGCCAGCTGCCTGACTCTCTTCCTTTCCCAGAAAATTCTGTTGATATAGTTCTGTATTCCAAGTATTAATTTCTTCAGGGTGATGGAAATCACAGGACAAGGTAAAACAAAGCAAATGTAGTATCAAAACAACTGAAGGACAAGACTGTGTTGGAGCAGTGCAAAATAATCCTTTTTTACTTGCTACATGTGCAGATCCATCCAAGTATGTGGGCTGCAGAGCGGGTGAAACATGCTTCTATCTTGCTCTGGGGTCATGGGCTGTTCTTATTTAGCCCATCAGCTGTGATCCCTCAGTTCAACATGTTTAACCAAGGCTAAAGACTGGATCATCCTGGTTTCTGGTTTCTAGGATGCTGATAATATTTTTCCAAACCAGATACTTTTTGGCAAGATTCTGGTGCTGCATGTTTATACCTTGTGACCAAAAGTGGAACAGGGGCTGTTACAGCAGTGAGGTTTGTTCTGTTTCTTCGAGTCTGCACTGGGAAGACCTGAAAGGATAAAGCTGGTGGAGTCTCTGGGAGGACTCTTCACCAAGAAGTCGAAAGAGGGAGAGCAGGGCTTTCTGTAGCACCTTACTCAAAGAGATCCTTGTTTGCCGTTGGAGGCAACAGCATTTTCTATGTTTACCATTATCATATGATGACAATATCAGATACACACAGGTACTCAAAAGTTTTTGTGTACCTGTCACCACGTGCTTGTTTAAGTACTTGTAAATGATTTAGCAAAAAGAATATGAACTGTAAGTCCCAACAGCCTTTTGCTAGTTGGCTACATCTTAAACTGCTTTTTGTGCTTGCTTTTATGGCTAAACCCCAAACTCAAAACCTTCTTTGGTGTTGAGACCCTTTATTTTGCTGGCACAGACCACAAACTGTGTCGAATCACAGCTTTATATAAATATTCATTGCAAGACCACTGCAAGACAGACAGAATTTAAGTGCATCTGAAGCCAATGTAGGTAGCTGCAGGAAATGGAGTCTGATGTGATTATTGCTTGCAAAAGTCCTGGGCACGTCAGGGACAACTTGATGGCACAGGTTTTCTTGTTGAAGTGGATCTTTAGTACAGGGTTCACAGCTTTTAGAGACAAAATGGTGGAAAGGCTTGTTACGGTATTTCCTTAAGTAAAATAGAATAAAATACAAAACATACTAGCTCTCTGTAGAAAAATAAACATTCTGGGCTTCAGCATAGTCTTTCAGACAGACCCTCTCCTCATTTCTCTCCTGTATGGTGCTTTGAATAGTATTTGAGGAAGGATGAGGCAGGGTAATGATAAATGGATGATAAACTTCTATGAATTAAGAAACAGGACATAGAGTTATTAATTTTATAGATGAGTAACAGCTAAATCACCACTGAGACTTTAATTGGCAGACTCTTCAACTCTCTATTCCAAGTGCAATTCCAAAATAAAAAGTCATTCCAAAACAAAAAAATAAACTTTGAGATTTCCCATGGAGGGAAATTTTTGGATTTTTTTCCAGGACAGCATTCCGAATGACGTATTTGTTTGTCCTTTACAAATTCTTCCTCAAGGTCTTTGAACAGTCAATGGTTCTGGCTCTTGACCGTGCTGTGACGTGGGAAACTCAAGAGCGAGAAAACCAAAAAAGCCTAATTTCCTCAGATTTTTTGACTGCTGAGAAGCCCAGCTCTTGGAAGTCCTGGAAGAACCTTCACGTGAGCATCTGTTTTGGAACCTGGAGCTGGGTTATTGTGGGATAATTCATACGACGACATAGACTAATCACGAGGGCCCTGTCATTTAAATGCTGCAATTACTTTTTTTTCTGCAATAGCTTCTGCTCTTCTCCACATCCCACAATGCATTCCAGGGCTACTATGTTAATTGGAAGTATATTCCTTTGCGTGAAGTGGACTTTAATTAGTACCTCAGGGGCACATTCTGGTGTCCTGACTCATGTGGCACGGAGGCGTACCTCAGAGTCGCTTCATGGCAATCTGTGGGACTGCTCATGAAGAAAGGTGCTTCCTGGCCCGGACAAAGGCTGGCTGGGAAGCTCCAAGCCGCCCAGGTGGGACAAGAGGCTTCACTGACTCTCCAGCATGCAATGCCATGGCCTGGGGCCCTGAAAACAATAGTTACACTAACTCTTCCAATTATTTTGCTTGACAGTGAGTAATATGAGTGGCTCCAGATTTTAAGTCTGTGAGCAATGGAGGAACACTGTAAAAATCGGGATCGCAGGCAGTCTTGCAATAAATTAATAACTTTGACTATTACGTGAGTCATCTGTAAAATGGGCCCTGAGTTATGAAGACACACACCAACTGTGGGGGGTATTATGGAAAACTAAAATTAACGTGACATAATACTACTTCAATTACAATAAAAGTACTGCAGCTGGAAGAGATGGGAAAAGTGGGAGGGGCATAACTCTACTGATTAGCATAATTACATCCATGCATCTGGTTTCCAAAAGCAGGGTGCAAATTGGTTTCAGCTTGGTATCAGCACCTCCTGCCAGCCGTCCAGCGAGACAGCCATGAGCAGACATCCCAACTCCTGCTCCACGCAATGAGCTGGCAGCCAGAGTGGAAGGAAACAAAAGGCACTGATTAAAACAAAAAGCCTAGTCAGCAGGTTCCGAAATCAGTACATAATAGTCACTTTTTTTGCCTTAATGCTATTAATCGCCTTTCAAAGCCCTTACAAAATGCACTTCCCTGATGCTATAAAACATGCCCCCCAGCATCAGTTCTCTGGCTCTTTCTTTGTTCTAAATCCACCTGCACTCCAAATCCTCACCTGAAGGACTGTGGATGCAGATGTCACTAAATACAACTTCTTTTGTGATTACTACAGAATGACATGTGTCACTGTCCTTTTCACAGGCATCATATGACAATCCCAGCAGGAGGAACCAGGGCCAAGTTATAAATCACCTGGGCAGCGTCCCAGATGCGCTATCTCTTAGAGGCGTGTCCTGCCCATAGTGACAACTTGGATTAAAATGTCAGCAAGTACTTAATGAAAGTTGTTATCTCTGAATTATTGCATAACTCCATACAGTATTTATGAAAATATGCTGTAAAGAATTATTCAGACTTGAGAATTATTATCTTAATTGTGCTTGGACTGGAAAAATAATTACAACGTACTGAGGTTACTGATCTCTTCTGAATGAGCTCAGTAGTAGTAAAATATTTTAAAATGCTTTAAAGTGAGGAGAGAGCTGAAGTTATTTAAACACTAAGTCCTGCCTAAAAATATTCTAAGCAACATGTCCATCACAAATATAATGTGGAAATATATGAAAACTAAAAGGTGAAAAACATGTCTTAATTGCTTGACACATTTCTTTTCCTGTGTTATCAAAATGTTGTCCAGGATTTTATCAACACCAAATATATTTTATGTTGTTAAAAGACAATAAAACGCTTTAAAATATAGCATTAATAGGTTTAATGTCTCCTATAGAACCTGATGTAACTCACATAATATGAAAAGACTGCGTATCTGCCGATGAAGAGAAAGCCAATCCTTAAATATTCTTCTACATTTTGCAAATTATACACTTGATATTTTTCTGTATGAAGTAACTGTCCAGTGTACATCCTGCTGGGTGAAGAATTGTCATCTATTTCTTTTGGCCAAATAACCCTTAGCATGAATGAATGTAGAGTAATTCATTTAGTGTTCAAAACACAGGTCGCGGTATAAACTCAGAGACTGGGTATAAATGTTGCTTTCAGGATCAACATTTATCATCTCTCAGTGATTGTTGCTGGACAGATGCTGCATTTACAAATGGAAACAAGTCTTTTTTCCCCCTCTTAACTGCCAGCCTTGCAATCTCAGCTTAGGATTTAGGAGTCAGCTTTGAGACCCTTCCTTTCGGCACATAACCCCCAGCAGCTCGGGTTCGGCAGAGCTGCAAGGCCCTCACCCACACTGTGAGTCCCGTCTCCCCTGCTGCCTTACGCAGGGTTGATGCAGACATGAACGGTGTGAGTGCGGCAAATGGCGAGCTCTCTGCTGCTGGAGCGCAGACCACTGCATCTGAAAGCAGGCTCCTCTCTCACAGAGACACACGAAGGTGCGTCTGTCTTGGCCACTCACACAAGTCTGAGCCTGCTGGTGGGACCACACCTGCCCATCATTCACATCATTTCTAAAGTTGGAGACACCACGAATGTTTCCTACTCGGCAGACGTGCAAGCTGGCACGCTCAGCCTGGGCAGCCAGAGCATGCGAGGGTATGGGGAGATGGCTACTCATCTCTCTCCACTGGCTCATCAAGGATGGATTGATTCATCACCCATTTCATAGATGACTGAAGTCATGTGAGGCAAATCCCTTTCTGTGGGCCTAAGTGACCAGCAGCATGCCACCTGAAATTCTCATCTCCAGTTATCCCTTTTGATAACAGCACAAATCTATATTCTACATGAAAGAAAGTAATACTGTTTAGCTTAAATAATTTTTCAAGCTGATGCACTGCCCTTTGCTGTATGTTTGCTGGTTGAGGAGCAGATGAGTCCAGAGCAGCTTTACCTAAAATGGAAAAAGCTGCTTTCACAGTTGTCCACAGTCAAATACCCAACCTGCTCTATACCCGAGGAGCTTATTGATGTAGGCTTTTCATTTGTACATTAAAGCGTTGAATTTACTGCTGCATACTACTACATATCTTGCAGAACGATAGCAGGATATTTTGGGGCAGCTCCCATTCTTCTGCATTCCCCTCCTGTGTCTCCTGCTGTGCTTGCTTTCACCTGTAGCTGCCTCCTGCTCAATTTCACGCCACCTTCACCTGCAGCAGCCATCGCTTCGGGGACTTGGACTTATTTTCCTCAGTTGGTGCCTCTCTTACCCCACTTCGCAATAGTTATGGCAGTAATACAATAATATTACAATATCTCTTGTCTAGGCTTGATTAGAAATCTTAACATACCCACTTTCATTTGCTGTTGCAGTGAAGTTCCTGTTATCTGCTATACAAGATGGGCAACTCAAAAAAATACTTGTTTTTAACAACTAGTGGTCTTTTTTTCTGGCATTCCCAACATTCCCTGGTCTTACAGGCTTAGTCACTGTAACAAGGACTTCTAGTGAATGCATATTTCTCTGTAGAAGGCAGACAACATGACAGAAATATATGTGACACCCTGGCAAGCACTTAAGGAAACAAAAGGCAACAACAGAATTCCTTGTGCACGCATTGATGGCTGGATTTGAGTATGAATGGCAGGGTCACGGCACAGCTAGATTGCTATGGATGCAGTGTGGCTCTAGGTATTTATAAATAAAACAACCTGACTTTCATAAAGGCTGTTTTCATTATAAATGAATGTCCTTTGAGTTAGATTCAGCCTCTAGATATTATCAAAAAATTGCCTGCAACCTGGCTGGAATCCCAGGGACTCTGATGTGTCTTGATGACTTTGTCATACATGGCCTCTCTCTGCCCTTTCACACCAGGTCATGTCAGATAGATTTTGGTGTTTTTGATGACGCTCACTTCATTTGCACAATTTTGTTTATTAGTGCCCAACACTGAATCTGTTGGTTTCCATAAACCACTGCATGACTATCACTGTTGCTCCCCACTGCTTATGATAAGCCAAACCTTCCCTTACTGGAGGAAACTGTTCATTCTCCATCTTGCCTTGGAAGAATGAACTTTTTAGCTTTGGCTTATCCTAGTGTATTCAACTTGCTAAGTTATTTACTAGCTTTTAAATATTTCTGCAGAATGTTTGTTAGGTTTTTGAACTCTTCTGGCACCCAAAAAATGCAAGCATCTTCAGTATAAACTCCTGTCAGTATGTGTATACAAGCTGTGCCCCAAATGTCTCCCCGCAGTGTTTTTATTATGGTGTGAAATGAGTGTTTGAACCCAAAGCAAATTTTAATAAATGTTTTACTTGATCTTATTTCAAATACTCCATTGAAAATTTCCCTTCCAATGCAAATTAATCTACTCATTCATTCCTTCTCTTACTCCTCCTCTCTCTCCATTTACTCCTGTCTATCCTCTTTTATTTTATATCTTGCATTTAGCATTTTTGCATTGCTGCTCCTAAGAACAGGTGAATGGGCAGAACCTTCTTGGTCACTTTGGTCCCTTGTATATCAGCCTCTATCTTACAAGTGGTTTGTGTCCCATCAATACTCCTTATTGACTTGTCTGTTCCAAATCCTCACTGTTCTCACATTTAAGAACTTTGTTGTGTTTTCTAAAGTAGAGTTATTAATGGCTAGCTTAGACTCCTTCATTTGCTTGTTGTACCAGCATTGGACAAAAAACCCTCTTACTTTCTCGCTTTTGCTCTATATGCTTCCCAGCCTCTTCACCTGTTCCGGCTTTCCTCATTTCTCACTAAACTATTTCTAGACTACCAGTGTCTATGATGCTCAAAGCACTTTCCAGATCTTCCAGTGGTTACGCCCTGTCCTGGGGGTTCACAGCCCAAAGGATATTAGCAGGCAGATGTTAGTGGAAGCAGACAGGGACTTTCTACTCATGTTAACTACAGTCATCCTGTGGTGGAAAGACAAAGATGGGAAGGCGATAGAGAGAGACACCATGGCAAATGCAATGATTCCTCGCTGGAATAAGAAACCAGTTCCCTTCTTTCCACTCCCCTTAAAAAGAACCCCTTGGTTTGAGGACAAGGTGCAAACAATAATGTCTTCAGAGAGGGGAAGAAGCACATCACTGATGATGGACCTGGGGGAAAACAAGAACTGTGAGAGCCTCTCCTGTATTTGCTGCAGAGGACAGGAAGCGCTTCCTTGCAGCTTATGCCTCATACTCCTCCTTTCAGTATAGTCTCTCCAGTATGGGCACAGTGCCTGCTAGCATGCTTTTGTGCTTGTGCAAGCACGCTACCCAGAAAGAAATTCATATGATACAGGTAAGGCATTATCACCCCATGGCAGTGAGGAATCAGCAGTGGTTTTATCTTTCATCCTCTGTTCCAGAAGACACAAACACTGTGTGGGTACCAGGGAGCGGCAAACCTCGATGTGCAGTGCCTGTCTTAAACACAAAGCTCATGGAGCACTGCTATCCTTTTTATTGTTTTATTTTATTTATTTATTATTTTAAATTCTGATCAATCTGTTAGGCACTAACCCAAGTAGCATTGCTTCTTCAGTGACAAGCTCAGCTCCATTAGCACCTGGTCATGCTACATGTGGTAACTGGAAGACAGAAATTTGCAGGGACGTAGAAGTTTCTGTTCACTCCTGTCTGTTTAGAAACACTTCTAGTTAAGTGTAGATCTAAAGAAAAGTAAAAGAGAAAGAAATAAAAGCCATGGAATGGTATGTGCAACTTCAGCAACCAACCTTCTTGCAAGACTGCAGCTGGCAGATTTGGGAAGAAGCAGAGGATGACTATGTAGAGAAGACATGCACAACTCAAAAAGTTGTGGACAGGGTGGGTTGTTGAAGACAACCAGTTGCTGGCCTCTGTTGGAAACATGACTCTCTTTCCTTAAGGCCTGAAACTAGATTTTTAAACATGGGCACTAGATATTCTCAGGAGATGCCCAGCTTTTTATTATTATTCTATGGCTAACAGGTTAGTCCTACAGCCATTATAGTTTGGTTAGACCTATGTGCAGTGACATTAGCCTCCTACTCCCTCGCCTTCCTTCTCCAGTACAGCGCTCCTACAGCATGGGACTCACAGTTTATCCAGCACATCCAATTTATTATGCAGATTGTGGGGCAAGGGGTAAAAAGCCCCTATACACATCACTTCCACAATGCCAGTCTGACCCTTCCCTATTTTCAAATTATATGTATCCATGTCTTTAATGCGGATCCCACTTCTACAGCTGGAATTCTTGCTTCTCCCTGCCAATGCACATCAGTCACATATGCCTTAGCTACCCCCCTGTCTCTAGCTTTTCCCCCTAAAGTTTTAGTTTATCCCCATTTGCCCTTTCCCATGCCTTCCTTCATCCTCCACTCTCCCACTACACAGTGCCTATTTCTTCATTTTGTGCCACCTCCCTACAATGTCCTCACCCAAAGGTGTGATTACTTCTTTCTAAGTTCACATTAAGACAGACTATGGTGCCCATGGGCTATAAGTCAGTCACAGGTTGTAGGCTGCATAGTTCTGACATGCAGAACTTAAGGAATATCTTAAAAAACTGAAGGAACAATTTAAGGAGTGTCTAGAAACTTAAAATACTTCTTGTTGGGTAAATGTACAAAGTACAGTGCAATGCCATACAGATGCGATTGAGCCTGCTCTAAATCTAGCTCTTCTTCCCAATGCTCTGCCCTGCCTCTTTTGCCTGCCTTCCAGGCAGGAACAGGCAAAATCCCACACTCATGTCACTATACCACTGCTGACACCAGGGTCAGCCCTTCTACGGCTAGCTCATTTACCTCTGACTTTCACAGACATACTGTGAAAAAAATTTTTTTAGGAGGCTCTTGAAGGGTCAGAACAACATGCAAGTGAAAGGAGTATTTAAAATATTTCACTTCTTTGACTTTCTTTTTATGCTTTTTATATTCTGCCTGTGCTGATAAACTGTTTTTTTTTAGGCGCATGCATTTTTTGTTGTAGACAATCACTGTAAACGATGTGTCTAGTAAGGACAGCATTAACTCAGCTTCAGTCTAGCTTGCTTGTGTTTTTTTCCTTACCCCTTGCAACCTATTCCTGTCTCTCCTTGAGAGGGAGTCAACAGGAAGCATGACACCGCAGGGCAGGATGTGTGACAGTGTTAAACTTCCTGGAGAAGGTGCACTCTTTGTATTATAATAGCCATAAGCATCAGTGCCGTACTGATCCTAGGCATCACTGTAAGAGACTGTCAATACAATAGCAGTTAGATTAGCTGCACCATGTACAATGCTTTGCATGGATAAAGAACTTCTGCAAATTTATGTTAAATGTGTTTTTAATTATCTAAAAAAAGAAGGGAAAATGCTAAAGCAGTTTTTTTAAAAACAAATGGAAGACAGAAAAAGAGTGGATTATCTTTTGATTTTGGTTGAAAAAGAATCGTCACAAAACCCAAGCCAACAGTTCCATGTCGTAAGCACTAACATAGCGGAAATGCTGACAATGCTGATTTTTAGCCATAAGAAAAAGCAATCAAATATATTTATTGGTAGGTGAAATATTCTGGAGTCACAACATAGTCATGCTTGCTAATGCAATCTCAGGCCCACATTACAATACATTTTCTGATGAATGACATAATAACATGCTTTCCACCCATCAATATGACTTCATCATTCAGCCTAAAGGTCAGATGACAGAATGGCTCAAGATTTATTTTTATCATCGTTGTACAAGGAGTGAATTTCCACTTCCCAGTTACCTTGGATCTCCGCCTCCTTTATTATTCAGCTTTGCCTCACTTAGCAGGCAGCATCTGGAGAGTTGCAGGGCCAGCAGTGGCCAAGGCAGGGCTTCTACGTGAACCAGAACAATGTTTATTTGATGCGCAGACAGCATCTTATTTTCCTAAGAACTGTAACTAAGACAGCCAGCCAGTTGATCAGCAAGCCTGTGGGAGCTAGAATTAGATTTGCATTTGCCAGCCTTTGCCCCTGGGCTTGTCAGGCAGTTGTACAAGCTGCAATTCAAAGCACTGTAAGGAATGTTTTCTTGCAACACTTTTGGTTTAGTGTAGCCAAGCCTAGAGTGAAGTTTTCTGGAAGACTCTTTGCATAGAATGTTACCGCACATACAATCTTTTTTCTTTTTAGACTTGTAATTACTACATTTACGGACATTTAGGCATGAGGATAGATGGGCTTGTTCTGTATAGTGCAGAAAAAGCTACCCGAGTGAGGCATTTTAGGTGTTTGATAAAAAACTTCCGTTGCTGGAAGCAGCAAAACAAATGAGGAGATTGACTAGATTGATTTTGGGGCATCTACTTCTAAATTCATTGCACTTGCACTTTCAAGAGGAATTTTAAAAGCCTCCTCCCTCCCCCCCCAAATATGGGTCCCTAAAGAAGCTCATGCTGTGGCAGATGTGGTGTCTGAAAGGATCCAGAGAACATTCAGTACCTACTATTTTTAATGATATAATGGGAAATTGTTTCATGCCTGCGAAATAAATGCCTTTTCCATACCTCAGGGGAACAGTTGTGCAATCCTGAATGACTTGCCATGCCTAGGCTAGTCCTTAAACCCTTGGTTCCAACTGTACCAGAAGCTGGAGCTCCAGAAAGCCGCATTCCCATCCCAACCGCACGCCTTATAAGGAACTTTTCTTCCCTATCGCTGTTTACCAAGCCATCTCGGGGAGCTGAAGCCAATGCTCCGGCGAGCCGCAGGACGGCCCAGTCCATGCTTGTGGGTGTGTATTTCCATCTGGACATCAATATGTAGATAAGACTGATCAGTTGATCCTATAAAGCGCCCGATCTTTTATTTGTGATTGCATAGTATACCAAAGCGAAACAGAGAAAGTGCAGAGCTCAGCACTATCCGTTTCTTAGCTGGAAACTGTGCTCACAAACATTTACAGCCCAAATACCGCATATACAGACTTGGGTTTCTGGCTATCCAACATCAGCGGGAGCTTTTTACTATCGAGCTCAGGTTTACGACACACATTTTTTTGTGTATTTTAACACACTAGAGTAAGTTTTAGTTAGGCTTCTCCAGAAGCATCCCCCAGCAGCGCGTATCGTGGCTCTGATTTAAACAAAGGACATGCGGCTGCTCTTAGTGTAAATGTTGTCAGCGGCTTAGTCTAAATTAAGGATTAAGGGGACCAGAAGGCCCGGACCCACTATATATAGATTTCTGTGACTCTCCAGGCTGGCTGGTGTATTTCTGGCTCCCGAAGCCCTGAGCGCACGCCGTTGTCGTGCCGCCTGCGGAGAACGCGTTTGCCCGGCGCTCCCGCCCCGCCGCCTCCCGCCGCTCCGCCGCCGCCCGCGGCCCGCGCGGCCCTCCCGCTTCTCCTCCTCCCCCGCGTCCGGGTTGCGCCGTGCCGTAGCAACCGGGCGGTCTCCCCGGCCGACAGCGGGGCGGCGGCGGCCGCCGGAGGCAGGTGAGGGCGGGGGCCGGGCTCCCGTGATCGTGAGCGCCCCGGGTCGGTGCCGGCGCCGGGTGGCAGCGGCGGCCCCGCCGCAGGGCAGAGGGCTGCCCAGCCCCGGCGCCGGTGGGCAGGCTCGGAGGCGTGGCGCCGGCCCGCGGTCCGTCACCTCAGGGATCGCCGCTGATCCCTTCCCCGCCCGTTTCCGTGGAGCGTGCCTGGGGACACGGCCGTTACCTCAGGCGGCGGCTGTGAGGGTGGCTGCGAGGGTGCAGCGGGGCTACCGCTTGCCGACGCCGGCGACCCCTCCGGCGTCGGCAACAACCGGCACCGTACGAGCCCCTTCCTCAGGCCCCGCGGCTGTGGTTTTGCAATGACACCCCCCGCCCCGTTCCCACCGAGGGCCGCTGCGCGCCTCGGCCCTCCGCGCCCCTTCCGCCCGGGGTTCGGCGCTGCGGCGGGCGTGGGGCGGCTGCTCGGGCTGTAACGCGCCCGGGCCCCGCCGAGGCCTCCCTGCGCCTTGGGGCGGGCTGGTTGTACGGCCCTGGCAAGCGCCGCCGCGTCTGTTAAAATCTCGAAGCGCGTGAAGGTTTTAGCAGATTGATTGCGCTGGCCAGAGTGGAAGGCTAGAGGTGCCCAGATGAACCCGCGTTCACCTTTTGAAAACAACCTGGTTTGATCCAGACTTTGGGCTGAAGGTTCTCCCGGTTCTCATCGGTTTTGAACTCCGAGACTTGCGGTAAACTTGATGTTTCCATTGGGAGCCGCTTCGTTTCCTTTCAAATGCCCCTTCTCATACGGCGCCAGCATTTCACCTCCCGGTGCTGTTCAAGCTCCTGGGGGTGGTACTGGAGGCTGACATAAGGGAGAACCTCTCGCCACACCCCTGGGCATGTGGAATGTGAGATGGCACCTGGGGTTTGTTCTTCGATGCAGGCTGCTGCTTGAAATGTGTCTCGGTTATTACCATGAGAGCTTTGCGGCACTGTTTCTGCAGCCTGAGAGAGAAATGGCACAAGTCGGGCGGCTTGCTATGGGCATTGCCCACTGTGGCTCCTCTGTGGCAAGGGCTCCTTCTTACTGCGCTGGCACCAAGTCCCTGCTAGTCAGGGGTTGTGCTGCTGAAGGGCATCTTCTCTGCAATGCCTGGGGTGTTAGGGTACAGAATGAACTCCTGTTTTTTTAACGTCCTCCCTGCCTTTCACACTGTTCGAGTCTTTCTGCATGAGCAGGATAGAGACTGGAATGGTTTATATATTTCTGTGTGGGTATTTAAACCCCTATGAGCAGAATAAATAGCATGTTCAGTTCTGTAACAAAGGAAGAGGGAGGAGGCTAAGTCTTTGGGTTATTGTTTTATCCCATTTTTGCTTTTCCCATAGGAAAAGCTGCTTAATGACAATAGCTAGCATCTGGCCTGTTAGTGATTCATGAGTATCCCTCATTCATTCATCTTATTTATTAAAAGAAGAACCAAGTAAATGGCAAAACACTGTGTCTCAAAGTGATACAGTCAGCCCATATATGTTACCTTGCTTCATCTGGCATTTTGTTTTCTATTCATATGTTGTGTCTTATTCACAGCAGGGCTTTGTACCACATGTATGTACATGTATACACGTGTATTCTTTTTCTTTGTGAATCATCTCGTAGTCTTATAGGCGAAGTTATGAATCTCTTCACAAAATTGCGTCTCAGATACTCCCAGGTTTAGTCATAAATTGGATTATAGCAAAGGTAAAGTATAATGCAAAGCAATAATAGAACATAATAGAACTGGCTGACAGCAGGCCAAACACCACACTCATTTTTCTAGCATACCTGTGTGGAAACTTCCCCATTGGCTCTTTTTTATGATAATTTAGAGGGAAGGAAGGGAAACCATATTACCAATTTCCCACTTTCCCATTTCTGAGTGTAGGGCTCCCTGTCAAATCTGATTTCAGCCTTTCTTGACATGGGGAGTAGCTATCCTTTTTCATTTATAGTATTATTTTCTTGGAGGAAAATCTTGATCTCAGCCTTCTGCAGTTTATTATTGCCTGGGCTTATGGAGCTGGTCTCCAGTTCATATTGACCTGTGCATGGTGATATTTTAATTTTTTTAAAACATAATAATTCCTCAGATTTTTAAGAATAAATCAAAGAGGAGCTGCTAATCAAGAGATCTGTCATGACTGGCAATCCATGTCAGAGACTTGCCTGGAGTGACCGTGAGTATTTCAGGACTATTTTTGCATAGATTCCATGTTTTCCTGGATAACTTCCAGTTTCATTTGCAGCATTGCGGTGTGCATGCTGCTAGCTGTGCACAAGCCATTCTGAAGCTGTGCCAGTCTCACCTGTGCTGTATATGGGGTGCTGTGCTGGCCTTTCTGCGCTTATGGAGGAGGAAACTGGAAATGACTCTTGAAGTGGCTATAAACAGTGCCTGACCATATACAAATCTCAAACAGCTGCAAACCTTCACCTGTCTCTCTCTAGAGTTAACATCTGTCACTGCCGCTTCTGTATTGGGTACAGGAGGAAGGCTGGTAAAATGTCAACCTCTACAGGCGTGCCAGCCCAGCGCCCTGCTTGTAGGACTGATGACTGTGAAGGAGCTGGTGCCAGTCTGCACCATATAGGAGGCTACTGTCACTGAGAGATGATTTCTAAAGATACAGTCTCATTTCCTTTTTGTATTATCAACTGAGGAACAGTCTTATCTAATGAACCTTTGTAACCGTTTGATATTAGCAGAGAGTTCTGATCATACTCCGTACTAGACTGAAGGTTATTTTTAGTCATTAAAGATAGAAGTACCTTGTATTTTGGACCAGTTTGATCCATGTGGTGCATTTACAGCCAGCTTGCAGTATATGGGCAATGGGGGACTGGGATACTCCAGATAATGTTGATGCTGGGAAAAAATGGACAGAAATATCAAAAGTCCACAGAAAATAAGCTTAGATACAGCAAGGGTATTTAATCAACTAGAACCAGCTTAGCTCATGCAGAGTATTTTGGGAATGAACAGGAAATACCAAAGTCCTCCTAGAACCTCTGTGCTGAGGAACAGAGGCATTACTGTTGCCATCGCTTCCATTTCTGCCTCAACAACTCTAGGCCCTGGGCTGTCTCTGCTCCCAGTTTCAAGCGGAGCTAGCCCAGCCAACTATACATCGGTGCTGAGGTACGTTCGTTGTTCTGTAGAACTTAAAATGAAACTGGACCTTCACATCCATGATCTCTTGTGCATGCACATGATCCATCACAGGCTGGAGCAGATACTGCCAGAGCCATCATTTACACTTGAGGTAAATGATGCGAGGAGAGGGAGTTTCACCAGCCTTGCAGTAAAGTCAGGATCTGCTGCTGGCGCTGCTATTGCTTATGGTAGGAGGTCAACATGTAATTGTTAAGAATTCCTTGTTTATTGCATAAGGCTTCTAATGCATATGTAGTGATGGTCTGACAATCTTTGAATGCCTATTATGAGTTCTGATTCCCAAGATTTAGGAGAGATGTCTTAGGAGCTGGAAGAATTACCATTTGGCAAACTGGACTTAGCTTTCAGGGCTTGGATTTCAGCATACAGGAGTCATTTTCTTTAATAAATTGAAGGTAAATGTATACGGATGAATAAAAAGACATAACAGCAAGTAGATGTGTAGGACTGAGAGCAGCTTTCCAGATTCAGAACATTGTTCAGTGTAACAAAAGAAAACAAGAGGCAAGCTATATGTCTACAGAGTATGATGGAATACAGGTAAAGAAAGGACACAATTCAAGTGAATCATTTGGTTAAAAGTATAAATGTTGTGTTTCCCTCATTTCTCTTTACAACAGATACCTTTGATTCAAAGCACAGACAAGATCCCGAAGATTCCCACGAGACCCACAAGAAGAAATCAAAAGAGGAGGAAAGGAGACTGGCAGTCAGTCAGTGGGACATGGATGTACAACCCCTCATTTCATCTTCTAAATGGCTTCAAATTCATGGGCTCAAAAGAAACAAATTGTCCCTATCCCAGATTTTGTCACAGATTGGATTCCAGCACAGGAAAGGTACACAACAAATCTATAAAAAATAATTTAAAAAACCCCCAACTTTGCATAGTGTATAGGGTCACCCTCATTTTGCACCCCTCTGTACACAGAGGAGATTTTCACATTGTCTCTTATCTTATGAGAATGGCAGAAAGGGAAGCTGTATGCACAGCTGCTGGCATTGCCAGTTCAGAGAACTGAGGAATTCCATCTCCTTTTGATCTGAGAAGGGCTTAGGGTCTGAGAAGGGCTTTCCTTACTCAACAGTACTGTTCCTTTACCCTAGGCCCTTAGTTCAAACCCTCTCCAATTTAGCTATAGATATCACACCGTAAGATCTCTGTCCCTTTTTAGATGGCAAATATAATGTATGCCATGCCATAATCTGTGATCTACTAGTTGATCATCACAGCTAGCCAACCTGCTTGGGAATAGTATATTATTTCCAGGGATCCAGCTTTAAGGAAGCAATTAAATTTGATTAGAATTCAGGCTGCTTTTCGTGCAAAGTCAGGCTATAGAAAAATGTTCCTTTGCAGTTGTCTGACAGCTGGAGGGGAAAAGTTTGCTAATGATTATTAATCACTGTCATAATAGTGCTTTGCAGAGCATGGTAAGATATTCTTTTCTTTGAAGAGCTTGCCACCGGAGAAGTGGGAATTGTAATGTATTGCAATTGTTCCAGGTTGCGTAATTTAAGATTTTGGCTGGCTTGTGTCCATGGGGCATTCAAAGATCAGCAGTGCAGATCCTGAAATCCTGTGTGCTGCAGATGAAGAAGAAGCTGTTAAGCAGGGTTAATGTTGTTACAGTGTAATTTTAGGAGCAGAATGTACTAGTTTAGGAGGGCAGCATGCTGTACAGAGTAGCTGCTTTGTGATGTTAAATATTCCCACCCCTAATGTTTTCCTCTCAGTGGAGATCCTGTAGAAGATTTCTAGCTACTGGAAGAGCAGAGTGCAACCTTTTCCTTATTTGCACCCACTTCTGCACCCATTTGGTTGTGTAAGAGAACAGCATTATCTGTACCAGATGTTGTATTTTGTTTGATGGACAAATATTTGCAAGTTCTGTTGTGAGGTAAATGGATAATACAGAAGGTGAATTGCCTAAACCTTTCATTTATTAAAGTCCCATGTAGCTTCCTGGCCTATAAATAATTACATGTGGGGGTTTTCCCCACTTCTGACTAAACTGGCAGGGAGCAGCAAGAGCAAGGCTGCTCCATTGGGGGGGAAAATGAGCCAGGAGCCAAAGGGGACGGCAGCCCAGGCAGTGCCCTCACTGACCAGGGTGCAGTCCTGCAGCATCTAAGCACCGCAGGCAGAGCAGTGTGCTGCTAACAGTGTCCACAGACAGTCCCAGGCAGGGTGAGGTGATGAACTATGCCAAGGGGCACAGCCAGGAGCAGAAGGAGATGGAGCCAGAAACAAGACTGGAGACAAGGCCACAGCGTAGGTCTAAGAGCCATGTCTAGAAGACGGAATTGGAGACAAGGCTATAATATAGGGCTGAGAAGTCTGTCCAGGAGAGAGGTCTCCTAGCAGAACTTGAGACAGGTACACCTACCACACAGCTAAAGCAAAGACTGGCTGCCCAGGCCCGAGTGCCCTGTGAGTGGAAGCCCCAGGTGAGGCTGATCAGGGCAATCAAGGCCTGTTGGTGCCCTCAGGGCCCCAACATAGACATAGCCAGAAAAATTTGTAAAACAAAGCCATAATTAGAATTTCTCTCAAGTTTCTTGATGTCAGGAGTTCAGTCCAGATGCATGTGGCTGACACATGGATGGTATGCACATCAACCTGAAAAATATCTGTTTGAAGTAATCTGTATGATTAGCAACTTGATCTTTTGTAACCTTTACTGTAGATTATGTGACCACCTTGGGGAAACTTGTGGCTTCTCGGTATGCAGATGGTCTGTTTCCTCAATACAAGAGAGCGCAGGATGGCAGCGTGTATAATGTAAGTGTGACTGACTTGTGGTAACGTCCCTCTGCACTTGGAAGTTATTATCACTGTAGCAGAACGATGTGACAAAAATGTCTCCTTATGGCATGAAATACTTATATTCTTCGGGAGAACTTTATTTTTTGACCACTTTTTTTCCTGTTTTGTCAAACTGTTAGTGATAACAATCAGTGGTAGAGAAGCCAGATATCTTTTTTCTTTTTTCCCTTGCAAATGTTACACTCTTGCCTTGGTGCAGCGTTGCAGTAAATCTTTCCAGAAAAGACTGCAGTTTCTAAGCAACATTTACCCTGTCTTGAAAGAGTGAACACTTAAAAAGAAGATGCTCAGCTGAGTTAAAAAAAATAAAATCGTAGTCAATAAAACAAATGGGGATGCTGAAATAAGAAGACATAATGTGCTGTCGTTGCCAATGCAAAGTGCTGCTTTGCCTAGTGCCAGCGGGTCACAAAAGGCTCAGCCTACTCTATAGAGACAGCTAGCTGGATCTCTGCCCAGGCTCATGTTCTAAGGAATGTCTTAGCAACAGCTGCTGGCGGCCCCATTGTTAAGAGGATGGATTCTGATTGAAGAGATACGCATGTGAGCGAAGAGAGGAGGGAGTTAATTCATAAAGGATTTTACAGAAGCAAATGGCTTGTCATTTTTCCTGATAACTAGAGTCACTTCTGAGGCACAAGGCTTAGATATGGGAAAAGAACCATTTCAGGGAGCCTTTCCCCCTCCTTTTCTTCCCATTAATTCCACATGAAATATCTACATAATGTCTTTTAATCTTAGGACATGTTGGGAGCAGTAGGAAAGACATATCTAGTAGCATTAACGTAGCAATGCCACTATACAAGATCTGGTGAGACTTCATTTAGGATATTGTGTACAATACTGTGTACAGTTACCACAGGTTGAGAAGAAGCCATTCAAACCAGATCAGGTACTGGGAAGAGCTAGTAGGATGAACTGCGATGGAGTGCTGATCTTGTAAGAGGGCTTGGTTGATGTTGACGTGCGTAAGTAAGACTGAAGAAGTCTGACAAAGGGTAGCATTATTGCCCTTGAATGCCTACAGAAAGGCAAATTACAGGGATAGGGAAAAGCTATAGTTTTCTATGCTAAAAGGCATGCTAGTCCAAGAATAAATGGGTATGAACTGCCATGAATAAATTTAGGCTGGACAGTCAGAAGTTTTCCAGCCCTCAGAGAAATGGGAATCTGGACTGTCCAACTACAAGTGAAGAGGTGGTGCAAGGAAACTGCTGTATTTTAAGATGGAGTTTGATCGGTGTAGTGCAATAAGCTTCTTTGTATGAGCCTGGCTGTCAGAGGAGGAAACTGAATTTTCGAAGTGCTCCTTCCTGGGCCTACATTCCTTTGGCAGACAGCCTGAGACTCCATATCTGGGAAGCGCATTACAGGGCCCTAGCTGACATTAAAGAACAGAGAAAAATACCAATGAGAGGAAGAAGTATTGACACAAAAAATATCTTCTCCCTGAGGAATGTTCTTGTTTAAAAACATTTGTATCTCCAAGGTGTTGTACTTGGTCCCGGAAAAGTAGTTGGAGGTGGAAGGTAGCTGGTAAATTAGCTTATGTGGGTCAGAGATATTGGGGAGATGTCTTTACTGGAACCTGAGGTGAATTTTTAAACCCACAAATCATTTTGCATGGTGAACACACATGTATACATATATTCATAGGCAGGATCTGCTGTTTTTCATTTCATGAATCTAGGTTTTTCTTATTTTACTGATACGGTATGGGAAGTTTTAGTTGTTGATTGCAGTTGTCTGAACTAAATTTGCCTACGCACCTACCCACAAAGAATTAAGCTGTAATGCTGGGCATTGTTAGTTGAATAATAGTAGAAACAGGAAGCATTTTACATTTTCCTTTCAAATGCTAAAGACAAGGTGGAGATTGAAGTGCCCCAGAACCAAACCATAGGCTTCCTTGTATTGCTGTACAAAATTTTAAGAGCCAGTCAAAATTCTAGGCTAAGAAGGTACAAAGTTTCTGCGTCCTTGTTTATTCACCCATCTGTTCTGCAGCCCTTTCTACAACCTAGCCTGTGTTCAGCTCATTCTAATTGCTCCAGTCTTGAGACAGACAAGTCAGACAACCCACTGGCACTGTCCCATGCTCGTATAAAAAGATTATGAAAAGCAATTAGGACAGAATGCAGTGCCTTTTCTATTATAGCTTAGATGCATTTGTCAAGTATTTGCTCTTGAAATAGTGGAAGAAAAATGGGTTGTTTTCACTGCTACCTTGGCTGGCATATCTGGCACTTGCAAACCAGCTATTGCAGCTGTGCTAAGCTTGGGGCTGCATTTGTATTATTTGTTTTGATGTTAAATTTCTTTCTCTCCCTTATTTAAATGAAGCTGACAGCCAGAAAAGAACTGATTCTTCATTTTGTGGATTGTCTAATGGGAGCTATTGAGCTATATAAGCAGCGAATGGAATGGTTAACAAGTGAGAGCCGGCAGATATTTGGAGTGATTCAAGAACAGTGCATTGTCATTGTTTTGGATTTTGGCACTGCGGCTGCAACTGAATTTGATCTATGTCGGGATGCACTTTCTATGGTACTTGTGGAACAGGTGACCCAAATTGCCAAATTCAACCTCATTCGGTAAGCAGAATCATAGAATGGTTTGGGTTGGAAGGGACATTTAAAGGTCATCCAGTCCAACCCCCCTGCAACGAGCAGGGACATCTTCAACTAGGTCAGGTTGCTCAGAGCCCCATCCAGCCTGACCTTGAATGTTTCCAGGGATGGGGCATCTACCACCTCTCTGGGCAACCTGTGCCAGTGTTTCACCACCCTCATTGTAAAAAATTTCTTCCTTATATCTAGTCTAAATCTACGCTCCTTTAGTTTAAAGCCATTACCCCTTGTCCTATTGCAGTAGGTCCTACTAAAAAGTTTGTCCCCATCTTTCTTATAAGCCCCCTTTAAGTATTGAAAGGCTGCAATAAGGTCTCCCTGGAGCCTTCTCTTCTCCAGGCCAAACAAAGAAGTCCATGTCTGCCCATTGCTGGGGAATAAAAAGGAGTCTCATATCATACAGACATGTGTTTGGATAATATGCTTTCTGTAGTGGAAATTGTCCTGATTCATGTCATGGTAATATCTGTAGATTTTCCAGCAAGTTTCACCCACATGCTGAGCTTTTTACTTCCATTTAACAGAAGACCATTGTTACCCTGATGAACAGATAAAGAACAGATAAAGACTAACAGGACCCAAGTACTGATACACGTCTTCTAGAAATGTAGTGCAGAAAACCAGAAAGATACGGAGGACTTTACAATAGCGTATGTGCTCTTCAGGCATCTAAGTATTACGGAGTGAAACAGTGAGGTCCCATCTGACTGCCTAGGCATTCTTGTGTCTTTAAGAATTACAGGTTTCTGCTTCACAGCTGAATGTACACTCCCCCAAGTGCCATAGGCACAGGCATAGTCATTTGTATTTCTATAGATTTCCATGGTCACAGAAATCAGTAGCAGAACTAGGAAACAATACTAGATTTCCATAACAAAAGACAAGTGCTTGTTCCCTAACATGAGTAAATGAATTTGGGTTTAGTTACAAATGGAAGAATAGAAGCAGCTATTCAGATTTATGTATCTCTGCACAAATTCTCATATATGCATAAAGGCTTGAATGGGTAAGCTTGGGTTTGGATAGATGAGTGGAATTTTGTGTCTATGAAAAAAACGATGCACAAATTAGGTCATATTATTTTAAAATTGGTTCCACAGTGATAACTTGCAACTACACTGTGATTTTTAAAGTTGTTTTACCCAAGCTTTGTCCTACAGATTTGATTCTGGTGCCCTATCTTAATTCTCTAGCTTGTAATACAACTGAGATTTGAAAAGTAGAAGATAACTTCCATAGCTTTTGAGAAGCACATAAAACATTTTCTTTAAAAATGATCTGCAAAGCCAAGTCAAAATTGAGGCACAATAATTGTGTTCCTCGATTTGTTTGTTTGCACAGAGGGACACAAAGGACAATATATCATAAAAATTATTACTTTAAAAGAATCTTGGAAAACATACTTGTCTTTTAGATTTGCAGGAAACTCTTCAAAATAGTGCTTGATGAAATGTCACAGATACTGGAACTGGTTGGTCTTTTATTTGCTGTCTGCCTTTTTATGTACAAACGCACAGGCATACATGCTCATATGTTTTGTACTTCTGTACTGCCATTAAGACTAAGACCTTGGATCAATTAAAATATAAAAAAGCTTAGCATCACAAGTTTTATTTTGATGGGCAGGTAAAGATCAGTCAGTTAAAATGATCTGACACAAGTCATGCAGCAAGTTGTGGAAAGAGAGAGACCTGTGGAAGCCAGATTTCTTTTTTTTTTCCACACACGTGTTTTAAAAACCTGATTGTGTTTTTATGTTAAGGGGACATATGAATTAGGAACTGTTTTTAAAGTACTTTAGCTCTCTTGACCTTCCTTTGGAAACAGTTGTCTTAAAAAAAGTTCTTAGAAAAATTACAGTATTTTTCTAAGGGTTTTATTTTTCCTCTGCTTCTTTTATTGCAAGTCTAGATTTAGTATCTCTGGTTTATTGCAATTATTACTTAAGAATATAAAAGAATAGTAAGAATAGCAGAGCTCCACTCTTTTGCTCTGCCAGCATTATTCTCACTATTTGTGATTTATAGTTAATGTCATTTTCAGGGCTGCTCAGGATCTTATGAAGTGGCAACAGAAATCTACTCCCGTGTCTGAGCATACTGTAAAGTCTGCTGTTACGTGGCTCTGGAAGCTGGACCATATGACAGCTGCCAGCCATACCAACTCTGCTGAAGCCCTGCTGGAAGCCATGAGTGATGAGGCGGTAAGCTCATACATCTTTTCAGAAGCCTCAAGTAAATCCAAGAATATTCAGTGCCAGACTGGCTACTATGATTTGCCCTGATGAATATTGCAAAGATAAATATTAATGACAGCATTTGGAAAGTTTTTTCCCCCCAAGTGTACCTGCATACTATGTTTACTGATGGCCTGTTTATGTAAATGTACTGTATTCTGAATGCAGAAACTTGTTTATTTTCTTTTCTAGAGTACACTGAATAAATAACATATTCAGTCATTAAGGGAAAGAGAAAACATCTTCCACTTTCTCTGCCATATCTGTTTTTCAGGGCTTCAAGTTTATGAGATATTTGCTAGTATCAACATTATTGAAGACAGGGAAAACATTTTTATTTTGTTATGTATCCAACATGCTCCTGAAAAATTAATTTTAAAATCCAACGTATTAAGTACAGAGATTTATTTAAGCATTAACTCATGGTAGGGGTGTGCAAATCCTTTTCCATCAGTCCGGTTATAGCTAGAGTTTCTTCCAGGACAAAAAGACAGAGCACGCACAGGTATTGCTGCAATTAAATTCTGTCTGTTTCTAAAAGTACCATATTACTTTATTCATTACAGCAGAGTCACAAGACATAAAACACATATGCCATCATTTGAGCTAGTCACTTAAAACTTGAGTTGTTAAAGAGATATTTTATGAAATTTGCTTACAATGTACATTGTTTCAGTTCCCTAGCACCCGAATTCAATGGAAAATTGGGCCTACTGTGTGTGGACTAGAATCATGGGTTTTCACTGCCATTTAAGATCCATCGCTGTGCACAGATCCAATCCTAACTCCTTTGTAAATCTCATTCGGAGACATTGTTCGAATGAGAAGGTAAATTTGGCTTGAGTTTCCTTCTGGTTCCATGTGCTGGCGGATTCTCATCCAGATGCACCTTGATGTTTGGAAACTAATATTAAAAAGGAACTGGGTGAGGAACAAATTGTGTAACAGTGAGATTTTTTTATGACTGCTTTTTTAAATGCTTCCTTCATAAATTTTATTAACATTTTCAATTTGCAGTAGATTACTGATTTCCTGGTGGGAAACGAAAGAGATTGTGTTTAGATTTCAGTATTGTCTGGATGAAAAAAAGCCTTGTTGGACCTGGTGGGTCTGCATATGAATAAACAGAAATGAAAATCGATCCAACAGTGAGACATTTATTTTTTTCTGGACATTGGTGGGCTCATGGATAATCTGGGGGAGTCAGTTGTGGCAGGTGCTCAACAGAAAACAAACTTCAATTACTCCTAAATACAGTCATTATCATTCATAACTGACAGTTCACTTGAGTGCAAGCTTCACTGTACTGCAGGCTGGGGGAGGCCCCATTCAATCCAAGGCAAAAGCTGCATACTCACTGAACAGTCATAAATGACTCACTCCTCAGAACTGGCTTCATAAACAGAAGTTGTTCCAAAACAATAGCTCTTTTTTCCCTAAACTTGGCTCTTCCTGTCATTCCTTTAGCTGAGCTTTTCTTCCCATTTGTGGTGACTCCCTAGATTTCCTTTCCTCATGACCTGTCAGTCCCAAGCTCAAGATGACTCTGCTGTTGCAATCCTTTGAGCTCTACCTGCCACAGATGCATCTGCAATGTTTAACTTGCGGTTCTGTACAGGTGCCAGTCTGCAAAGCGTGGGTCACCCATCCAAAACATGTCTCCCCACCATGGTAAAGACTGTGAGGAACTGTTCATGGTGTTCTCCCTCATGTTCTTGTATGAAGTTTGTTTGCTTGTTTAGATGGCTGCATAAATAATAATTTTCAAAATAGGAAGGACTAAATGGAAAGGTTTTAACCTTTCCCCACTAATCTTTAAGGAACATTTCCTTTGCAGTATGGTATTGCTGGGTTTGTAGTTAAGTAGAGTGAATTGTCTGTGGTTAGCAATTTTGTTTATTTCCTTGTGAGGAGTTGGTTCTGCATCAGCTATGGCCAAGAAATGTCAGCATTTTAAAAGCTGCAGAGGCAAGCAGTAAATCCTTCGGAGGAAGTGTGAAAATTGATATCCTGACTGAATATCAAGTTTATTAATTATTGACAGTCTTAGGAGGGAGAGGGAGAAGATGTGAATCTGAAGGAACACAGGGAAAAGTGGTTGTGCAGTATGCATGCATTCCCCCAGGTCAGGAGCCTCTTCAGCAAAAGGAATAGGAACAAGATGTTGTCCAAGGACTGGGTCTCAGCTGGGAGAGCTGTGTGCATGCTCAGATAGCTTTTTAGCTGGATGAAACAGAGAGGAAACCTTGTAAAACTGAACTAAAGCACAGATAGGCGCACGAGTTCTTTCATTTTGTTTCTGTGTCCCTTTTTCTAAAGCTAATAAATATTTTGTTAATCTTGCACTTTAAAGAAACACATTCATTCTTCTCTTTAGCTTTAGTATTTGTCTAGCATTAACAGTGATGCCAGGACACCTGGCTGACCACAGGCCTGCTTGCTCCCAAGCAAATGTGGTCTGTAACTATGGGCCCTGCCACCCAAATGGAGTGTCTCATTACCTCTACAAGATCCAAGGGAAGCCTGAGGTGGCAAGGTGCTGCTTTGTTAATTTGCCTGGTCTAGCCTGAGACTGGGTTGCTGCTTGGGAGAGATGTCTTCCAGGGCTGAGGATTAGCCCAAGTGTTTGTGGTAAAAGGTAGAGGAGGGAGAGAGCTTGAAATCTAGAAGTCCGTGTCGGTTTGTATCAACATGCTTATGATGTGGGACAGTACAAGGATCCTACAGCCTGGAAGCTTGGAGTACAAACTGGACAAAAGGTGTTCATGTGCCAGTCTGTTGGCTCAGGGAGCTGAAATATAAGTCAGTATCAAAGGCAGTAGTGGAAATGCATGAACACACTTACAGGTGATACTGAGTTTGCTTTACTACTGCATGAAATTATGTGGATGCAGAAACATTTCCTCAGTGCCACCCCAGACTCAAATAGTTGTCTTTTTTTGTGGTGCATATCCCAGGACTCCTCGTCATATTCAAGTGTATTTTTTCAGTTAAACAACTATTTATCAGATATTTATCAGTTGGTATGTACCATGCCATAGGACTGATATGCTATGCTTCTTGTCTTGAACATCACTGTGGGATAGCTGTTGTTACATTTGTTTTTAATGATGGTGAAAATTCAAGAAGCGTACTTACCATGAGGATTGTTAGCATGGATAAGCGCAGGTAACATCAAATCCCTCATAATGTAATGCTCAAATAATAACTAAAGCACGTTTCTTGAGCTTCTCTCTCTTCTTGCAATAACATTTTCAGAATATAAGTTTGTGTGTGGTCATAATAAACCTGCCAAGCTCCCTCTGCCTTGGGAAGTATAAAAAACATGAATTATCTGTAAATAGCAGCAGTAGCATTCAAAGAATGATGCATCTTTCCTACCCTCAAAATACATGCTGCCAGTAAAAGCATGTCTGGTATAAAAGTTCCCACTGATTTTCAGCCCTGGCAAGGCACCAACATAGCATCTCTCTGCATAAAAGTGGAAGGTGGCACAGAACCTTGTCCTGACTAATAATACAGTTGTCGTTCCTTACACCTCTCTTTGGTTTTAGTTAACTTCTGTGGAAAGGGTCTTGCATTGGGCAGAATCAGACCCAGGGGCTGTGGGCCAGGTTCTCTTCTCACTTCAGGAAATTTTGTGTGGACTTCATTTGAATTACTAGTGTAAATGAGAGGGAGAACCAAAGATCTGAAAATTTTATAGCCCAAGTAATGCATTTATTCTACCAAATTTTCCTACCAGTACTCAGAACAGGACAGTGCTTGAATAAGTACCAGGCATCTATGTAAAACAATGTCTTCCAATTTCCAATTTTTTTTTCTGTTTAATGACAGGTTGAAGCCATTTATTACTTTGCTGTGGGTGATGTTCCAGCGGATGCAAAGCAGCTACTCCTTGAGAAGGTTTCTGATGGCCCCTGCCCAGTCAACACTGTATCTTTCAATGCTAGGGAGGATGAAACTATTATTTTTCTGAAAGAGTTGAGCCGCTTGGCCTCTGGCAGGTATGACAAAGAAGAAGCACAGTAATGATTTTAGTACTTGTAAAGTGCTTTGCTGCTAGGAATGATATCAAAAGATATCTGAATACAATCCCTGTTTTACTCATGAGGAAAATGAGACAAAACAGTTCAGTAAGCAATCTGGGGAAACTGGGGAAATAGTCTAAGAGATATGACTAAAATGCACAACCTACTCGAACAGACCAGCTTCTCTCCAAATGTGTGCTCACTGGCTTGCAGAAAGGCCATTCCTTTTTTAAATCCTAAATTGTCTGTCATCTGCTCCTCTTCTGAAGTCTGAAAAATTGTTCAGGGGAAAGGGTCACAACATAAACTGAAACAAGTTTTTATTGTATTGCTTTGTACTCTGGTAATATCCACAAGCACCGGCAAAGGATCTAGAGTTTTGTTGGATCAAGTACCATACAGACATGTACTGAAAAGGTAATGCCTGTCCTAAATGGGCAGTTCCTGGAACAACAGAAAATTGATGTGGTGTTATCCATCAGGCCTGGTTGTGTGGAAATGCAGTTCTGTACCATGTTCTCTAGCATCTATTTGTTGTGATTGGTGGAAACTGATATATTCCACATGGCTTGTTGGCTACCTTATCCTGGGAATCAGCCGTGTGGTGAGAATGAGCCTTCAGTAGAAAGGGATAATAAAACTTTAATCTTGATTCTGATATCAAAATAAGGAAAACAAATGAACAAACACAAAACCCCACAATACCAAACTCACGCTGAACAGCAGGAGGGCAGTAGGAGTCAGTAGGTGTTCATCTGCTTAACAGAAGTCACAGAGCTGTGAAATGGCTGCTAGCTCCTTCTGTTTCACTGTTGTTTGTGCAAGAGTGGGAAGACCTCCAACAGTAGAAATCTCCCAAATGACAGCAGAGCAATTGGTAAGATGGCAGCTGCTTCGCTCTTTTCTAGCCATCTGTGTTTAGAAGCAGCTTTTAAGAGATGGAGTGGCTGCCAAAAACCAAGACTGTGGGAAAGTGTTATGCTTGCTCTGGTCTGATGTGTGTCTAAAATGACTGTGGTCATTTAGAACTGTGGTACCTCCATGATACCAGGTACATTGCCAGTCACCATCTTTCATTTCCTTTTGGCAGTGTTCTTGCCTCCTTTATAAAAGGAAGGTGAATGTTTCTTGTGTGGTAGAGAAAGAGGCAAGAAGGATTGTGGCAGGGAGCTGAGAGGAATCATTTTGTTTGATATGATTCCCACTAACTTCTTTTTACATGAGTCTGGCTTTGGTGCAGAGACTCACTGGGACAAGTAATATCTTGCTGGTGGGTACTTGCCCAATAACCATCTATAAGTTTAAGTCAGTTTTCCCACAGGAATGGCCAAGTTTATGGTCTTTCCATGGCTTGAGCCTGTTTCTAGTGTAGTTCCATTTTAGAAACACATCTTTTTCCTGCACTGAGAGCTTTTCTGTTTTGACAATGAAGGTAAATGAAGTCTGCTTGACTTCCTGATTTGTATGTCAATAATGAAGTAAATGTTCCTGTTGGGGTTTCAATGGGGAGGATAATCTGATAAAAAGGTGTTAGTGCCATCTCAGTCACCTCAAATGACATGCTTGCTCAGCATGTTAAAAGCATTAATTAAAAATAGATTTCCAGGAGATTGAAAAGGACGGTGCCTTGGAGTAAATGATACCAAAATGAAAGGATGTTCTTCATGAGAAGACTTCAGAATGTACATATATGTATATAAAAGGTTTGACAATATTCATAGTGTTGTTGTAGTTGAAGATTTAGATACCTTGAATAGATAAGCAAATAATTCCAAAGTTGTACACCACTATGATCTTGTGTGTGTGACATCTTGTTAAAATTAGGAAAGTATTTATGTAGTTTACGTACTGGTGAAAACTCATTTTGTATTGCAGATTCCATGCTTTTGCTGAGAAGAATGACTATAGAGATGCTACTGGACCTGCACTAGAATGTGAAGAGGATGGAAACGGTCTAATTGCCCTGAATTCCAGAAAAGTGAAAGGGCAAATGCCACTAGGTAGACAATATAAAAACCAAGATGATACCGATATTCTCAGTGAGGTTTCAGAATAGAAATGTAATATAGGAAATTGCTAAGCATAAAATCAAAAGAAGCCTTCTGTAGGCATGGGTGGGGTGAGGACAGGACTGGTTAAATGGAAAGTCTGTGGGTGGGAAGGAGAAAGAAAGGAAAAGAGAGATGTGAAGAGAGTAGAGGATGTGCATGTGAGAATGAAAGAGAAGTGAAAAAAGGGAGAAGAAGAACATTTATTAGGCAGATGAAGAACAGTACTGGTGTGCTTATGCCCGTGACCTTGTGGAAATGTATAGAGAAATGGCAGAAAGGAAGAGGAATAGTGTGGAAGATCATCTGATACAACAGCCACATCAATACAGGCCAAGTTCATACCTAATATAAGGGATTAAATCCACGAGGTTGACTTACTTCTCTCAAGATCTGAATTTGTCATAAAGACAGACAACAAGCACAGTAAAATAATCATAGAGAAGAAGGTGCAAAGAGTGGAGGGTGGAAATCAATTTAAAAAAACCCAGGAGGAAACAAATAACGGAAAGAAACAGTTTACTGGGGGTTGGAGCTGGGCAGAAAGCTCTCTCTGTTTTTTATTAGTCACAGTGCTACTTCCTCTGGGTAAGTCAGCCTTACTGTTCAGTGGGACTGGACTGGGGTTTCAGCCAGGTTGGGAGGAGACCACTTTGTGGTGTGAAGTGAGGCTTTGTATGTCAAGTCTGATATCTTTATCAGCAGGACATTAAGCTAAAAAATGATTTATTTTAAATATCAGGAGGTATAAGACTTCTTTATTCTAATGGCTCGCATCCCCATTATGCTGGGGGGCATTAGTGTTGCCCCAAATGTAGAACGATGTTCTCTTCTTACTGCTAGGGAATGTATGGCATAAGGTGGATTTAGTGACTCACCTAAGGTTGTTTGTCAGTCTTGGACTAACTGGCCCGTATTTCCTGGGCTGTAGTCTAGTTCCTTGTGTACTAACCTATCCTTCACTAGGACCATGATTATAACAGTACAAGAGAACCATAGTGGGGTCCAGAAATAAGAGAGTGAGGTGTCACCTGTTTTTTTGCTTCGTGAAGGGACACTCAAGCCTCATGCATGCAGGATTTAGAAACCAACAGCAGAGTACGCTTCAGAACCCTAACTCTTGTTTTGTACTGATTCAGAGCAATATAATGATCGCCTTCAGTCTGCTACGAGTGCTTCCTTGCTGGACCCCATTTGGGGGTGTATGTGGGGGGGAGCTGGCTTCCTTTTCCCCCGGGCAGTCAGCCTGTTTCAATAGATGGGCCTCGAGCTCCTGTATGACTGAAATTACTTCCTCACCACTGTTCCTAAGCTGAAAGCTGAATAGCTTTAATCGCTCAAAAGGGCAGTAATCCCCTTGAAGTGCATTGTCTGTTGTGTCTTATTGCTATTATGGAGTAGAATTTACACATTAAAAAGGAACACAATTAGCTTTCTGCATTTACTGGGTATTATAAGCACAGTCGTGACATCACTGGCAGCCAATCGGAGCGTTTCAGTCGTATGCAGAATCTAAAGTCCTTTCAGAAAAGAAAATACATTGAAGACATTATTCTGGTCTGTGTCTGATGCCTCTTGTTTCAGAGACTCCTTCAAGGGTGTAGAAGGCAATAATAATAAAATGTCAATTACTCACTAATGGGCTCTGAAACCGGTTCTTGGATGTGTGGCATAAACTATACAAGGAAATAAATAGAGAATGAACCAGAGATTTAATCTTCCAAATGTGGTGTTTCTTGAAAATAAGGGGAGGCACAGGAATATTTTGATTATGTTTCTTTTTTGCACCACAAACGTAACGGCTGGGAACTGAAACTCATCATTATGCTTTATGGACTGGAAAAGCTGTTTTAAGGACATCTGATAGTTTTCTGGGTATCCACTGAATAACAGCATTTTGCAAATACAGGATAACTTCATGCTCACTCTTTTTCATCTGCTTAACCAAAACAAGTCGGAAGTGAACTATTTAAAACTTTAGATAAGAGCTCCATTCTCCCCTGTTTTGCATCTTGAGCAGTCATTTAGAAAGCAAGCGTGAGAAACTGCCAAATTTGAATTTTTTTACACTCATCTTGAGTGGGTGCTTGAGATCAAAACAGGTGTAAGCCAGAGAAGAATTAAGGTCCTTCTGTTGGCAGACTCAGATTTACTTAAGGCAGAGAAATGCTTTTACATAAAGCCTAATTTCACCAATGTGGCGATATTTCCTCATCCAGCACTGATTTTCCTGTTATCGCTTCTGCCTATGTTCTTTGTGTAGCTTCTTCATCTGCAAAAAGCTGTAGAATTAAGTAATCCTGTTATGTAGTTAAAATTGTAAGTGGAAGGGAGGTGAAATTTAAGTTGAAACTTGAAGACACAGAGGGCAAGAGATGGTGGAGGCTGTGGAGAAGAAGGATCTTGCTGAAAAGGGGCACAGTTATGTCATCTGCTTGGAGTGACAGGGAGATAAGTGCTAAACAGGGCTTGAAAAGCAGTGGCATTTTGAACTAGATCCGGAAATGAAGAGTGGGTCCTTGTTGGCTGAAATAGAAACAACAGTAAATCTCTGCACAGTGTTTTTCTGTGTAGTAAAATAGATGAGCCAGTATGTGTAAAGAAAATGCAAATAGACTGAAATCAGGATTTGACTGACGTGACAAATACAAAGATCTGTCTGACCTCCTTGTGAACAATGTAAGGCTTGTATTCTTAGGTGTGCTTGATTTTCCACATTTACCTGCTGGTCACAGGGAAAATTTCAGGTTGCTGTGTGTAAAACCAGAACCATAAGAGCGCCAGCCTCCTGTATGACATTGAAGTCAATGAACTCTGCACTGTTTATGTACACAGACATGGGAGAGACCGAACCCTCCCTTTGGAGAGCCAGGATAATGACTTGGGAGTAGCTACTTTGCCTACAAGCTGTAGCAAAGATCATTGCCTTTGCTTTTTTCTTGCATGTTCTTTGTCTAGTCTTAGCAACCTAACCTTGGCCTGGCAAATCTCTTTGCTAATGTGTAGAGAGTGATGCAGATAGCTGCTCTTTGATATCACATGGGATACAAAGTTCATTTGCTTTGTCCATTTGCCCAGTGTGAAAGGGGCAGGATCGGGCTGCGGTGAGTTTCAGTGCTGCTTGACCTGGCAGGTACGCAGGTAAAACTGTGTAGTCCCCTCCTGTGCTCCTTTGTACCTCCATTCATCCCCCTCTAAGTAGGGATTTAAAAAATCAACGCTTGAGGGAATATTGCTATGTTCTGCTGCCACGTAGAGGCTGAAGAAGGGACCAGCAGTGAAAAATAATATTGCCCATCTTGCCTTGCAGGCAAATGAAGTTAAAAATAGATCTTATTCTATTATATTTGGATTTGCTTGCTTCCATGGTCTAAGTCAGATAATCAGAGAAGTAAGAAATGCTTCTGTTTTCCATGAGTTGCCTTCGTATTGGTACTTGCTTGATGTCTCAAAGATATTGTAGATTTGGCAGGCTTTTTTTTTTTTTTTTTTTTTTTTTGTATGGGCCTTTTTTCTCAGCAGGTTTTGTATCATGAGTGTGAAATCAAATGGGTTGCAGTGACTTGTTAAACTGGATAAGTTTGTCTGCTGGGAGGTAGGTGTGGAAAAGCTACTTCTTTTAAGAATGCCTGACAGTGTTAAATAACTGGAAAATAGAAATGAGGGCGGTTATGAGTTTCCGTGTAGATGTGCAAGTGTGTTTGTGTTTTCACTTAGACCTACCATCTTGCTTCTCAATTCGCTGGTGTCAGCAAAATGCCTCTGCCCCTTGCCACAGGGTCTCCCCGCACCCTTCCCCATCCTCTCCCTCTTTTTCAGGGCCTCCCTCCTCCAGAGCAGAAATGCCATTTAACCGAGGCCAGGGCGCGTCTGAAACATTATGCAGCGTGAGGTGCTCAGCAGGGACGTGATGCCTCTGGCGCGAGCTGAAACCAACCGGCTGTGCTTGGCACAAGCAGGGGAGAGGCAGTAGGGCATTAAGGCTGGTTCCCTCGTGCGTGTCTGGCGGCCGCCCTCTTGACGCTGCTCTGTGGCGGTTTTTGAATCGGAACCAGGGGGTCCCCAGGGGTCTGGCCGTTAAACTGCCAACCAGGGCGGCTGCAGGGGGTGGGGTGGGGCGCTTCATGGCGGGAGGGATGGGGAAGGCCCTTTCCCTCTGGGGATAAAGCAATCTTTTTAAGACAAGGTCTTTCCTGGGATGTGGGCGCCTGAAGGCGTGCAAGAGCCGGTGGGCCTGGAGCGGCTGGGGACTGCACCCACGAGGGGGGTGACTTTCAGCTGCTTTTTGTTTGGTGGCCCCCAAAAATGGCACAGCTGAAGTGCGAGAGCAGGGAATTTAAACTGAGGAGAGGTTTGTGCTTTCTTGGTCATTTTTCACTGATGTGCTTTGAGGGACGGGCCAGAGGTTGAGAACCACACCTGGAAGATGCTATGTGTTGAATGTGTATGTATATTTTGAGTTTGGGGGCTCAGTTTTGAAAGGCATAGCTTTTCCTTCCCACTCGTCCTTAGCTGGAGAGGAAAAGAGGCTGAGGTGTACAGTGGAGTACATAAAGATGGAGCACATAAAGTGCTTCTTTTTAATGAAAGAAATTCGAGATGTACAGTCAGGCTCAAGTTGTGCTGTTCACAAGCATGGGGGAAGAAACAGACATGAGTTCAAAACAGTCAGGAAGGGAAGGGTTTAACCGAGGTGGAGCTTGAGGTGAGCCTCCAGTGCAGAGAAAGTTGCTTCGGTTGTCACTGCTTGCAACCTGCTCTCCCAGTTGAATCCAGGAAAAACTGTTGCCAGATAAAAGGTTTTCTAAGCAACTTGACCTTTGCAAAGTGCAGTTGTTGTTGCCTGCATTTGTCCTGTGTAATAAGTGCCATCAAACATACTTGCTTTGAAAGTGCATGCAGTTTTACTTTGCTCTGCTGCAGCGTAAATAAGGAAAAAATGCCTTCTTGCGTAATACCAATTCAATACACATATCTTACTGGGGACAGTAATAATAATCCCGTAAATTTGATGAGTCCATAGCGTCAATTTAAGGGGAAATGAAGCAACGCAATGATATCATCAGTGTTATTTTAAAGGTAGTTGAAATGTACATACTTCTTTCAATATTTTCAAACATAAAGTTAAAAACATTCATAAAATTAAATCTGGATCCCAGTATTTGATAGCTTATGGAGGATATCCAGATTTAGTTGGAGGCAGCTCCACTGGAATTGCATTCTCAACAGGCTGAAACTTACAAATATGTGCATTTGTGGTATGAATACATGTGTTTTGTGGTTTTAACTGTGACAATGTGTGTGTGTGTATATATATTCAATGGCTGACTACTCATCAGAAAATCTCTAGTGCCCTGCTTGCTGGAATGTTGCCAGTGCTCAGATTTTGTATGTTTTGCATTTCTGGGGAGGGATTGTTTATAAAAGAAAAGTTGACTTCTTTCTGAAGTATTTGAACAGAATACTTTTCTTAAACTTAAAAGCTAATGCTAACAGACGGAGGTTTTTTTCTCCCTTTTGTGTTTTATGTTGTGGAATGATCTGCTTTACTAAATCTTTTTGTGATTTAGGAAATGTTGATCTTTGTCCTAATGGCTGAAACAGATGCTTTTGAAATGCAGGAAGGTCCCAGGAGGTGGCAGTGTACAATAACACATTTCAAAATATTTCTTGGAAACGAAAAGCATTTCACAATTAAAATTGAGTTGTTATTTTGTAAAATGTTTGTATTATTATTTCAGGGAAGTTTATCAAAGAACAAAATGATCAGGTTTGTTTACTGACAGCCTACTTTAGTAGACAAGTTTGCATCTCTTATCTTTTATACAGTGAACCACCACTGTATATTAACTGAACCACTAGATGCTAAGATGTAGTTTGCCTTGTTCAGCATCTTTATGTGCAATTCAGTAATAGATTGTAATCTGCAATAGGTTGTAGTCTGCATTTGTGGTTAGGATATCTCATGATTCAGTTTCTTTTATATTTTTACTGTAACACTACACTCAGTTTTTCTGTATTGTCCTATATTGCAATTTAAACTCTGAGACTAATCCAATTTAACAGATTTTTCAGTAGTGTTCATACTGCTTAGGAATATATGGTGCCTTGATTTTAATAATTGTCCTCTACTAAATAAATACATATTTTAATTTTTTTAATCAAGACAAGCATATCTATTGAGATTAAGAACACCTTGTATCAACTCCAGCCTTGGATTTTTCCAATTTTTTGAGAAGATAGCCTGATATTAAAACATTTTATTCTTTCTAACACTTATTTTTGACTGTTGAGAATTGTTAGGATGAAAATAAACTTATCTTAGCAAAATTTCATCACATACTCTTCAGGAGTAGAAGATTTCATTTTAAATAAAGGTATTTATGTACTTGAAGGGAATTGAAAGAGTTGAAAATATCTTCTCTTTAAAGTTTCAAAGTTGGGTCTAATATTTGGAGCCAGGTTTTGCAATGAAGTCCAACACGTGGATTTCTTCATGTGGAGTTTCCTTATTATTAATCGAGAGTGTTGAAAAGGATTTGCTTCCGTTGTGGGAACAATCTGTGGCCAACTGTGGAGGTTACTTCTACCAGGCTAAGCACCTCTCATGTCCTGGTGCCAGCTCTGAGCTCTTTTTTGAAGTCTATGAAAGAACAGCTCTCGTGACTGCAATGGGACCTCAAGAAAACAAGGTTATGTAGCAACATCTGGATGAACCCAATGACTGTGTGGTAATTGAGGAGTTATAAAAAGCAGAAATTGTCTCAAAATGTCAAATTCTTTTTATGATTTCTTTTGCAGTAGCTGGTGTCCGTGAAGATGTCTTTTTGATCTGGAAGGAGTTGGAGGAAGCCAGGAGTACAGTGAGACAAGTTCAGAAAATTTTATCAGAATCTGACCAGCCTACTTCTCGAGATGGTATTGTTTATGTTTCTTTGAAGACAGTTGCTATTATATTCATGATCAATATTTTATTTGTGAACAGTTTTGATTACATGTCAATTTGGGGATTATTTTCTTGGAAATGTCTATATACAGGTAGCACCTATACTTGGCATCTAAATTTCGGGTTGCTTAAAACTTTCCATTACAAATCTCTGTTTACTACTGCTTAAACTTGCTGAACTTTGACAGCTCAGGCTGAAACACACCATTTTCAGTTCACCAGTGACTAGGTTTGGAGATTGCCTAGATTTCAAGATGTTGAAATTAACTTTTTGTGGTGTCTCCCTCTCTGGCTGGGCCAGTTAATCTTTAACTTTATTCTACGCAGTGCTGGGGAAGTACCTCATCTCTCTTCTGTCAATGGTCTTCTCGGGATAGCCTCCAACCTGGTAGCTAGTTCATTCCCCTAAAAGGGAAGAAGTGTGGTTTGAATTCTCTTAGTAAAAGGTAGGGTACTGAAACAGATTCTGGATGAGTGCTCTGACAGCTCTTGTGTTAAAAGCACGGAAGAATGCCTACATTTGTTCATTAAACTAATGAACCCATTATGTTCCCACCATTATCTTTGGCCTAGAACATGATCTGTTTGTTGTTCTGTGCATATTGATTGGTTTGACTCTACTGCAACAGAAGCATAGCTGGTTTCTGAATCTCTGGAAGGCTTAAACAGGTGATGGTGAGAAACTACTCAGTCCTGCTAAGATGGAGGTGCTCTGGGCATGCTCTGGAGCAGAATGATCACACTGGCAAGACTTAAATCCTGCAAACTTAAGAATCTGTAGAGTCTAGGCAGCTCCAGTGTTGGACTACAGCCGAGGGGGTGGATTTTCAGGATCATGGCTGTGATCAGCAGTGCCTATATTCTGCACTAGTCCCTGGTTTTAAAATACTTACATGATGTCTGGTGATATTTTTTGCATAAGTTGATATAAGATTCAGGTTGAGTTAGCACAAGTCATCAGTGAATTTGCGTAGCTCCAGTACTGGTGTTGCAGTGCAATTGCTTTTGCTTTGGCTAGATGGAGGCTGGGGCCAGATGCCCTTTTCTAGATCACCTGCTGAGGAACACTTTGTACGGTCAGTTAGTCAGTCACCTGAAGTCTCAGTGGGGTGTTGTCAGGTGGTGGTGGTGAAGATTTGAAGCTGGGAACTTTCTTTGCCTGCATCAGGTTTGAACATCTGTCAATAACATAACTCTGCAGGACTTACGGTTGGGTTTATTCTTCTATAAAGGTGTAATACAGTTTTTTATACTGATAATAGCATCTTCTGAATTAGCAGGACTTCCCATATGAAGTTAAACAGCTATACCATAATGCATATGAACAAAAAGACCACAATAAAGCTGCAAGGGCAGCCCTAATCTCAGCATTTATCTATGTGCTCCTGACTATGCAGCTTTAATGTTCTTTTAGTGTTTGTCTTCATAGATAATCACTTCATAAATAAATTAAAAGAAATGAAATTACAGTGTGATTTGTTTTGTCATTTCTTCAGCATTGTTTGACTGTTGCTCATTGATCCAGATAACTACAGTCTTTTTGTTTGCCTGCATTTCTTCCTGGTTTTGCCCTCCTGATGTCTTTAAAATGCTCTGCTGCAAAATGTAGTTTATTCTGAAGATTGCAATGGTCTTCAGCAGAATAAACAGAGAAAAAGAGACATATTTTCTGCTGACTCTCCAGATAATGCACTAGTTACCTGAACTGAGGCATGACTTTTTATATAAAGCATGTGGAAGAAAGAAAATGATAGTTTTCTTTTTAAAATTACGTGAGTGCATTTGTGACACTTGCCACACTGGCTGTTCTAAGGACCACAAACAATCAGAAAGCAAATGTTTCCACATGAACAGGCTCCAACCCTGCACCTGCCCTAATGCTGTGTGTGTTAAGGCAGTAGATGTCTCTATAGGATTGTTTACAGGCTCAGGATCTCAATACTCTTGTCACTGTAGCTGTGTCTAAGCAGAGTAGACATTTACACCACCTCGGTCCACCGAAATTGAAGTGTGACAAAATAAATTCACCCTGCTATGAGACCTACTGCTGGATCTTTTGGTTTAGGTGTGGTTTATTGAGCTAGTGATGAGTGAGTATAGAACCCTGTATCCTATTACCAGTATCCAGAGATGTGCAGTGCCCAATCTTAAAATGGTCCTTAGAAAATTTCTAAGACTATATAACTTAAAAGGGTAAACATAAGAACAGTCATACCAGATCAGCAAAAAATACCCTGTTTCTTTCGGTATCAATTAAATATGCTAAATGGAGGTTGTAGAACTAGAGAAAATAGCAAGATGATACACAAGTGATTTGTGAGTTGGGATACATGGTGCAATATTCAGCCTATAAAAAGGCAATATTGCAGAGAAACACAGTAAAATCTCTTCCAAAGACATTGTAGTTTGCCTTTTACTTCAAATGGCCTTCTCTGAAAAAGACCAACGGCAATGTTAGTTGATGTTCTCAACTGCATTTTCAGTTATATCTTCTGTTGTTTCATATTCTCAAATGATTCTCCTTGAAGTTAGACATCTTATACAGGAATCTTTTCTGGCATTTTTTAATTCAACCAGTATGAAGGTTAAGTCAACCTTCATACTACTAAGAATATTCCCTTTATATGTTGATCCTGTAGCTATTTATCTTCTTTGCTGTCTTCTGATGCGTTTGTTCCATTTACAAAGGAATTTATTGCAAAGAAATGCCTGATGAGAAAAAAAAAAAAAACCACAAGCAAAGTAGAAAATATTAAAAATCAGTCAGAAATATCCTCTTGCTCCAAAGCTGTCAGTGAAGCAGAACACGTTTGAAAATTTTGACCGCAGCATCATTGCCTGTTTTTGAAAATACCTTATCCAAAATGAACCATGTTATACAGGAGGTTTTGTTTGTTTTATTTTCTTTATTAGCAACCAAAGGTAATCCTCCATTACAAAAGCATACATCTGACAAATATTTGTCTTCTGAGAAGTGGTTGCAGAAATATGGCTTGAAAGCTCAGAAGCTCACACTATACGATGCACTTGCTGATTGTACTTTTCGGCATGCAGATGGGATTGTTGACATAAAAACTAAACCAGAGGATGAATCTTCACAAACTGATGCCGTGAGTATTGTAAATTTTCCTTCATGTCCTGTGAGTTGATTGATTTTTCTTTTAAAACTTGAAAACTTGACTGATAGCTGAATTCATGATAAAGTGTATGGTCTGTTGTTATCTAATTTTTGTTAAAACCAGCTTATTAGTGGAATGAAAGACAGTCATAAATAAAATTGTTTCAAAGGGCTATTTGAAAATGACCATTTCAGAGACTCCTTCCTGGTGCACATATAGTCTGCAAGGAAGAATCAGGGCTGGCTTAAGCAATGCCTTGTTTTTCTATGTATTTATGTGGGATAGGGCAAAGATTACTTGTCATCTCTATTTCTCCTTAGAAGAAGTGTTGGTCTCAGCTGCTTCAGTGTTTGCAGGTCCTTAAACAAGTTTGGATTCATTTGTCATCTCTTTGTTTTTCTCAAGGTCTACCATTACACTGTTTGATAAGCTTCTGTTCTTGCTAGCTACAAGAATAAAAAGTTTCTGTTGACTTTTGCTAGGAGCAAATTCTGCAACCACCCTATCCCATGTCTATTTCTGCACCTGTTCATGTGCAATCAGCATGTACCTTTGAAATTTGTTCACCAAATATTAAAGACACTGCAACATAATGTGTTTTGGAACATGAAATGTGTTTTTTCTTGGCTGTAGGAGACAAAGAGGAAGGTAATTAATGCAAAATACTGTGACAAGTTTGTACATACCTTCTGGAAAGATGGATCTGTAGTTCATGTGTATGTTAGTACAGAAAAGTATAAGCAGTATGAAGAGAAAATGAGGACAGCTCTCAGACAAGTGGAAGGAAGGTTAGTGTTCTGTCACGTAAAATCAGTTTGTATTATTTTACATTGGTGTTGAAACATTTGACATTTACTGTCATAATAAGCTGAAGTGGTTGGTAAACTGCCAGTAGTAGTACTAAGCCAGAAATCAATTTTAGATCAGAATCTTGTGTGTAGGATTTCTTAGTAGCCATATAAGAAAACCGATGAACAGTTTTATCTTTTGTTCTCCTGGAACACAAATGTGACAGTCAGTCTGCACATTATTGAAATACTGCTGAAAGTGCCAAAAAGCACTGGGACGTAAGGTGGCAGAGAACTTCTAGAATCATCAGTAAAACTTGTAAACATTCATGCTGTTTACCTAGGATCTCTTGTGATACCTCTGATCCCAAGTAGCACGGCTTGGCTTCTGCCCATACTGATAATGGTTATCTGCCCTTTTTGCAATCTTGTGTTGAAGACAAGTTTGAAGAGTCTAGATCAGAGTCAGGGCATCAGCTATTAAGTAATGCATATGATCAGAAGTTCAGTGCTCAAGCGAGCTCCCTGGCTTACTTTTCTGCAGCCATATAGATACACTCTTAGATTTTGTAAGACTTCTACAAAAAAACAGGCAATCTGAGGGTCTGATTCATCTGTCCTAAAGACACCCTAAAGTAAATTGGCCTTTATACCTACATTAGGAGAAGAAGGAGACTTTCAAAATGGATATTGTAGAGCTGAGGGAAAGAATAAATGTTGCTCTCTCTTTTGTATATTAGGACAATGAGATGTCTCACTGAAAAAAGCAGGATGTGAACTTTCATTTTATTGCTGTTTCTCTTCCAAAAGTATAACAGCCTGATTACATTTAGCAAGGTCAAACAGAGTTTTGTTATTCCTTTTAGTTCATCTTGCTGTATTTAGAATAACATTAACATACCATGAAAGGAAAATTTGAGGTAAAGGGTTTTGGTGAGTATGTATTTTTGAAATCCAAGGCAATATTATGGGATTGCTGTTTTGCATGGTTCATCTTGTTGTTAAAAAGTTTTGGTAGACCTCATCAAACATTTTGGGGGAAATAGCTAATGACAAAATAGCTATCAGTAGCAAATGTAATAGGATCCTTTAAGTTTCCATGTCATTTTTTTAAACCTCTGTGGAGATGAGTAATATTTTTCCCAGGGCCATTATATTCTGTCTGTTAAATGTCTCTGTTTCAGAGTAGACAAGTAGTTTATGACTCTCAAGGGAAATCAGATTTGGACCTGCTGCAGCCATTACTGAGGAAATGTTCTCGTACACAGCAGTATGTGTGCACGTATTTAACTGGCAGGCATGCTTAAATTCTGTTTAAAATGTAAAACTAAGTCTGTATTTAAGGCTCAAGGTCAGCAAAGCATTGAAGCATCTGTGTTATATTAAGACTCTTCAAAGTGCTCAAGTTCCTTGCAGAATAGGTTCTCAAGTGGTTCACTGAAAAGGGAAGCATATCAGCATATGCTTAAATGATTTCCTGAGTTCAGGCTGGAGAACAGTTACAGGGGCAATAGTTATAGTTACTTCCACATGGGATTTCCCAGCAAAAACTACCTGATAATTGACTTTATAAAGGTGCTGTATTGCTTTGTCTGTTTTGTCTGTGTCATACTGAAATCAGGACATAAAAATGCCTTGTGTTGTTCTGTAGTGACAGAGGATTGGTTCATCGAGGCCAATATACCGCTTCTGACAGTGACTAGTTACAGGTGCTTAGGGAAAGAGAATAAGTAGTACAGCAGTGATAAAAAGATCTTTCCTGTTAGATTCTGATGCACAAAGCTCCAAAGATCTTACAGACCAGGTTTTGATTTTTTTTTTCTTCCCCCAGGATTAAGTGGCTTCAACAAGGAAGCAGAGGGCTCTTTGGGAATGTGTTTGAAGATAATGTCTATATTCTTATTGATACATCCCAGTCTATGAAGGACAAGCTGCCACTGGTGAAGGAGAAAATATTTCAGCTCATACAGGTATGATAAAGTGATGATTCTGAAGACTGAGGAGCATTTTAGAGTAGGCTGATCTTGTGTGGATGGTTGTTACTCTAATTTTTCTTTTTTAATGTCATCTAATTCCACTGGCATGTTGTGATTTGTAATGTGTGTTCTAGATTCACTTTCATACTTTTACAATAGAGGGTATAGAATGTTTTGAACTTGCTTGCACCTTACAGTGACTCAGAACTTTGCAAAGGGACTTGCAAAGTGCAGCAGCACCTCAAAAGCAGTGAGTACTGGGAGACACACCTAAGACAGGATTTGTTTCACCTAGTTTTAGAAATCTACAATGATGTCACCTAAGCTTATATTGATACTTGAGAGAAACAGGCACTGTTAAAACATGATTCGTCTTAACTTTTTTAGACCTGAGAGGAGTAACTGACAAATAAAAATTCCATCAGTCTGGCATTGATAGCAGTGATTAGTAGGGCTAGAAAATTTAAAACTACAACAGAGAGGTTTTTGAGCTAAGTGCATAAGTGATAGGACATAGTACGATGTGGTCCTCTAGACATATCAGCACTAGAAAATGATTAGATACTGTGCCAGAAGGTTTCACAGGCAGCTGCACAGAAATGGTTAGGAAAGGGAGGCAAAGATTCCAGGCTCTGCAAGTTTGTACTAGCCTGCACAAATCTTTCACTCCGTATAAATTCTGTCCAAAAACAACATCAGCAAATTCTTAACTTAATTCTCTCTTGCTGTCCTAGTTCCCCTTGCCAGTGGTCTACATTTGATTCTTATTCTCCTCCTCTAAATTATGTCTTACTTTGATTCTGATTTCAGTTTCCTTTGGTAACCGGTCATAATCTCTTCCTTATACCGCTGTTCACACCCAGTTTCATCTCTCTCTTTCTTGCCCTCCTAGACATTTGCTGTTCAAGTAGTTTGAGAAATATGAGTAAATGGACACTTACATTGGGAAGTTCAAGTAATCTTAATAATTGCAGGCAATAATTTTCTCTGTCTCTATATATCTCTCTGTATACCATAACTGAATATTATCATAATTTATTGTAACCATATAATCAACTATACATTAATTAAAACAATTCCTATTAGTCAATATTTCAGGATACAAGTATTCTTTCTTTTAACACTGAGTAAAATTCAGATGCTGTCTCTTGCAGGAACAATTGAGACACAAAAAGAGATTTAACTTCGTGAAATTTAGTGCTCAAGCAGTGGCATGGCAAGAGAAGCTTGCTGAAGTTAATGAGGAGAATTTGCAAGATGCTTGGCTTTGGATAAAAGGGCTTGAGGTAACATGGGAACTAACTATCACAAAGCGTGTTTTTGTACAAAGTTGTATTTGTGTCTTCTCTTTCTGTATGGCTGGGGTATTTTTGGATTGACTAAGTATTTGACCTGAGTAAGCTGAAAATATAGATGATGTATAGACTTTAGTAGATCTGAGTACAATGTATTATCTGTGTCTGATATAATAATCTTTTAACAGTAGACCTGTTTATAAGACCATATTAATTCAACTCGCAGACTGTTATGTTTAGTAGCCACAATGCAAACATTGGCCAATTTGATTTCTGTAGGAACCATGACAGTGCTCAGATCCTGTGTCTAAATTTGTCACTCTTGCTGAAGGGATGCTGCATGGATGAGGGCTGTCGCTGGCAGACTTACAGCTCAGAGGTGATTCAGGAAACTGGTGCCAGCGAGCTGGAGGAGCATTTCTAGTCCCTTTTGGTGCACAGATAGACAGCTGACTTTAGCCTTCATAGGAACATGAGAGCAAACTCAGACCAAACATCTGTCTACCTGTCCAATATTCTTTCTCTGACAGCGGCCAAAATCTGAGGATTTTTCCCGGAAACAGAGTAGAAATGCTTGTAGTCAGCCACAGCCAGCCACCAGAATGTAACTGTCAGCAGCTTTAGGACCAGTTAATATGTCAAATGTGGACAGCGGAGTTATGAGCACAGGACTGAAACTCAACCATACAATAATACATATATATCCCATGTTGTGTTTTCTAACACAAAACCCATGATTATATAATAAAACTCCTCAGCATTATGACAGCTCTTCCTCAGACTTAATCACGAAATTCCTGGGGATGAGGGAATTGGGGAAGCTGCATAATACCCCTGAGACTACAAAACAAGATTAATAACTTGATATTCTCAGGAAATACTAACAGACAAACACATGGAGAAAAGAAAGTATTAGTGCGGCTTCACTGAGTAGTTGGTGAATACTTAAAACTGAGGTTAGTAAACTTTTACTGCCTTCCTTGAGACTTGAAAAGTTGGCTCTGTTTAAGCCATAGACGTAGTATAAAATCATGCAAATTTGATAATACTTTGAACTCCTATAATTTGATACCATCTTATATATGCATTTAGGAATGGCCTTTTTCATCATTATTCATGAAGTTGTGAATTGTTGATTATAAATTTCCTTCTAAGTTCAGATCTAGATATCTGAAATGGTACAGGGAATGGTACAAGAACAGTCTGCTTCTTTTTCAGGGATGACATCTGCTGCTGACCTTTTAGTCTGTTTAAAGCAGTGCAGGCATAAGTTTGAGATCAGAAAGCTGGCTTTATAGTGAAGCTGAAATGAACAGAAGATTGCTTGCTCTGGAATATTAATCAGAATAGATCCTTTGATCTCATTTTATACAGTTTGGTCCCAGGATGTTGAACAAGGAAGCTGAGCTATAAACAGGAACTAACTGTTCCTTATGAATCCTTTAGAGATGATAGGATTTAAAATTTTGGGGGTGATTATGCCACGTAGTTGAAGTATGTCAACTTTGTTTAAACACTGATAAAAACAGTGTTCATTTGTAACAGTAGCAACTGAGAAATCTAAAATTAACAGCTTTTACCATAAGGTACATAGTTATTTCCCTCACATCATCAGCATCCACAGTGTTTTCCCATGATATAGTAGAAGAAGTTGTTTTGTTTCAAATCAGATCAAAACTGGGTACCATTATTGAAAAGAGCCAGGATGGCCAATTTACACACAATAATGAGTGATGTGTGCTTAAAACTTTATAATGCTTACTAAAACATTAGGAATATTAGATACATTTAACACAAAAAAAATGGCTTAGGCTAGTTATTTCTTATGAGTGGGTACTGGCAAGGATTGTTCGTGAATTAGAAGATAGGATTATAAAGTATCATCTGAACTATCTTGTTGCCTGGCCCATATATTCTCACGCAGCCATGCAGAGTCACCTCAGAGTGTACCTCCTATTCCATTTCACCTGATTTACTTACTTTGCCCTTTCTAATAGAACTGTTTGCTGGAGGAATGGACTGGAAGAAGTTTTAACACAATTAATAGGACTGAAGAAATAATGCTATCTCTTAATATATTTTTGCATGTATGGGTCAATGTTAGTGATTTATATTTATCTTCTGTAATGCATTATATATGTGGATTCTGAGTCTCTTCTCACACCACTACAATGCTCACTGCCTTCCAGAGCGGTACTCAGGTGATATGCTGACATAAAATAGACTCATATCTTTTCAGGGATTTTGCTTTGCCCCCATTAAAAAAGGCTAAGACCTGATGAAACACTTTTCCATTGTGATAAAACCTTACTTTTCCCTTAAATTTGAAAGTTTTGTACACTGAATGTTTCAAAGGTGGAAATCTGAAGACATAAGCTGTAGTTTTTAGGTTCCTGTAAGCCATGAAATGCATTTTGGTAAGTTTAGAGTCGCATTTAGTCTAAAAAGAAAAAATGCAGATCATGATCACTAAGTATGTGGATGACACAGGAAAAGTGCTAGTATTACTCAAATATGAATTTTTAGAAGGCACAGTATTGCTTTACTGTGTATTTTTTGTTGTTATAGCTAACTTTTGTGCTAAAAAATAAATGATGTTTACACTGATGTGCTGAGGGGGTAGATGAGAGATACTCTGGAAAAAAAATTGTTCAGAAACCCAGGAAGTTCTTTACCTATTTTTGAGAAATAAATTTGTGCAACTCTTTTGTGGACTTTTTGAATTATTTGATTAAGTAAAATATGTATTTCAAGGGAGTGTGATGGGTTGGTAATCAGGAGCAGCAGCAGGAAGACATAACAGAATGTATCTTTTATATTACATCTGTTTATAGTCTTATAGTGATTGCTTTTGCTTCTACAGCTCATATTTCTTTGCCAGCATTTTGCTTATGTGTGTTTGCATAAGCACTGAATACCAATTTGGTACCAATTTATGCTACTTTGACACTTGCTTTGGTTTTTCCAGCTATTTGACATAAATATTTTCACCATTTTATTACTTATTTCAGTGCTGTAATATCCCTTGAATTAGTACACTGTCATTATTTATTTAAGAACAGAGGCAAAGAACTGTTGGTATTTATAGCTGTTTCTTTGTCTTTTTCTTTTTGATTTCTTAGGTTGAAAGTTCCACAAATACACTCAAAGCTCTCCAGATTGCTCTTGCCGATACTGACACTCAGGCTATTTACCTCTTGACTGATGGGAGACCTGACCAGGTATTTCTGAAATGGTAAAATAGAAAATGCAGTAGTGTGGTGTCAGAAGGCTGAAGCAAATGTACGAGATGAATATCATACCTGCAGAGCTGAGTCTCTTGGATGTTGTCATAATATTGAAAAACTGTATCTGAGAAATGTGCTGTTTGTTAAGGGGTTTTGATTAGAACTCTTCACCCACAGTCCAGTCTTTTGTGCATGATAATTAATGACATTTTGCATGAGTTGTTTTAAGGCTCTGGTAATGGATTAAACAGTAAAGCTTTATGTAATATCAAGGTTAGGATTTGTGTTAAATAAAATGTCTCCCTAACTTAGTACAATTATCTAATGAATTAAAAATAAAAAAATAATGATGGTCCCATGATATGGTTGGATTTAAATATTAAAACTCGGCAATATTGTGTGATGGCTTGAAAATATAAAAGAAAATGATTGATAGCAAAATAAAAAATCCTGTTTGTGTTCAACATTTTTCCCCAAAGAACACATCAAATATATAAGTAGGTACCTCCTTACATTCTGTTGCAGAACTTACACAAAGGCTATGTTAGGGACTAATTATTAATTCACATTATTTTCATACAAAGACCTTACCATTAATATTGTTCCATCAGGTCCCGTATGATTCCATTTTTATCCTACTGAGTCAAAATTGATCTCACATAGGTGCAGTTCTGGAGCAGCAGCAGTGTGGCGTTGCTTTAAGTCTAGGTTTAATTGGATAACAAAATCAAAACTATGCTTTTATTTTTGAAAGTGTTGTTACCGTGACTTCAAATGATGCTATTTCTTGTTATATCGCATTATATAACACCAGCTAAAAACTGGAAAAAAACCACTTGTTGATCTGCTACAGTGATGCAAATTAGGTAGAACTGAGCTTTGAAGCTGTAATGCATGGTGAAAACTAGCTGGTATGCTGAGAATGGCATTTTGCAAATACTTTATTTGCCCTTCAAAATTTAGCTTGGTTGTAATGGCAGATATGCAGCAAAACTCTGACTTAGGTAAATAGCTGGGCTGAAGTAAATTTAATTTAAATTTCAAGTAAAAAAAGGAAAATTCAAGTAAAAAAGTAAATTTCAGCTGGCTGAAATAAAATTAATTACTGAAGCATATGCAATAAATCTAGGATTCCGAAAGCATCATAAACTTGCAGAAATAATTTCTTTATACCTTGATAAGGAAGAAAAATGCTAAAGGCTCACTTTTTTTTTTTTGTTCTGTTTTTCTTGATAAAAGGAAAGTGGCCCATGAGTAAGGGTGGATTTATATGCTTCAAAATCATTTGAATATCAAAATGTAAACCTGATTTAAGTTAGCAGATGAGAAACTTTGATTTACATCTTCTGATGTTGTTTTTAATTTTACTTTTAATCTTTGATATTTTCTAAAGACAAGTTGATTGTTGTTGGCTGTCGCTCATTAAAACACAATTTACAACTGATCAAAATCTTTGCATTGTTTCACACTTACTTTTGCTAGCTGGGAGCATATATTCATATTTTATTGAAGAATAATTTGTCTTAACGTACACTTATTCAGATTCTTCATCTTAATATTTTTATGAAGTTAGAAATTAATGAACACTTCATTTCTTTTTACCTAGTTAATAATGGCTTTTATGATTTATGTTATACCTTTTGGATGAAAAAGAGGAAATGACCAAGATTGCTTTTAACTATTGAAGTGCCACAAACAAATATATTGCAAATATCAGGAGAAAGCTAAATTTGTCAAGACGTGTGACAGTACTCTGAACAACTGAAGTGTTATCAGAAGTTAGAGAAATGAGTCAATAATTTCTTTCTGTCAGATCCTTCAACATTTTTAGACATGGTAGATCTTTTACTTTCTCACCTAATTTTTATTTCTTTATTGGAGGAGGAACACTAGGTTTCCTATCTTCTCAGCCTGTATTTTGTTTCCTGGTGTTGAATCAACTTGTCATTGAACTAATTTAGCTTAATAAAAATATCAAGTTATATTCATCCAAAAATATTCAGTTATATACATCCAGTGATACTAAACACCAACGTAGTAGTTTAATTTCCTATACTTCAGTAATTCCCTTTAAGACTTCAGAAGCAAAGTGTACTGGTTATATTTTAATTTACATTTTCTTTTGTTAGAATGTCCTGTGCCTTAATGCATTATCGGTGTTTCAAATTCAGTTTTAAATTAGATCATTTTACATCATTATGAAAGAGCAATCCATATACAATGCATGCTTTTAACTGATCTATATCTGTCTCTAAGCAACAGTATGACTGATTAAATTCTTACAAATTCTCCATATTTTGATAAATACACTTCCAGATGCCACATGTTTAATATACATTTTTTGATTTTCAGCCCCCCCAGATAATTTTGGCTGAAGTCCAGCTTCATTGTAAAATTCCCATCCATACTGTATCCTTCAACTGTGATGATATAGAAGCTAATAAATTTTTGTATGAACTATCTACTGAAACAGAGGGGCGGTTTCATTATTACAACATTTATTTGACTGATCCCGATGCTGCGGAGTTTATTGTTGTGAGTATCTGAAAATAAGTATGTTCCTTTCTTTGTGCTATTGAAGGAACCACAGGACTCGCGTTATTGTGATTTCATATTACAATAGATTATTAAAGAAAGAGGGTTAATCTTAGTCAGACTTGAAGTGATGTGGAAGCAGTGAGTGTGATATCTTTTGCTTATGAAATTTTTATTAGACCACAACAAGAAAGCCCAAATATCATGCAAGGTAGTGAAACATGTAGTGCTACTGTTGCAAAAAAAAAAAAAAAAAAACCAAACAAACAAAACAAAAAAACCCAAAAAAAACCCCAAACAAATCAAAAACCAAAACCAAACCCAAAACCGAAACCAAAAACCATATAAACCAAATTCAGCTCTGGAAGAAACACACGCGATCTCTGCTGTCTCGGATATAAGTTACTTTTTAAAATGAAACTATGGTTTGTATCCTGTTAATAAACGAGAGATTGCCGAGCTGAATTTGAATCATGATGAATGAATGATTCTATTAATTTTGCTAAAAGTTTGCTCTACAATAGCCACTGAGGAGAGCTCTGTAATGAGTAAAATGAGTAGAACAGCAGTGACCTATCAAGTATGACTAAGCAGCTCAACCTAACAATGCCCAATAGGAAATTTCTGAATAGACTAACAGAAACACCCATTTAAAGCATATTCTTGTTTTTAATTAAAATTAATGCTCAGTTAATTAGTTCCACAAATTTTAGGAATGGTAGTAGTGGAACCATAAGAACAGTCAGGAACAAGAGAGTAGCAGGAAATTTAGAACTTTGCAGACACCAATGAGAAGGAAGGTGTGAAAATACTCCAGCTCTTGAAAGATATCAGAGAGTGTACTGGGCAATTTTGGTGATTCTGCTGATGTGGACTCTGTGACACTGGACATGTGGGAAAGATGAGGACCAGAGTCGGTGTTGTGCAGCTCCAAGCTTCTGGCCCTGTGGGACTTGTAAAGGGATCATTCTTGGAATTTCCTTTCTGTTTCCTCCTGTAGTCCAAATGATTCCCAGTCAGTTCCAATGTTTTCTTGAAGAGTATGGGTTTTACTTCCCATTTTTCAGGGACAGTATGTGATACAGCTGTGATCTGTAGAGTGACAGGACAACAGTTGTACATATCTTGTATTTTGTTTTATTTATTTATCTACTTATTTGCTTGCTTGCTTGCTTGGAATGAGAAGAACTACTGACCGCATTACATTATTCAGAAATATGGCTGTTCATATCTCAAGGGGTAACCGGCTTGTCAGGGAATGCTTGTCCTTTTCCTAAAAATGAAGAGTAATTTGAAAGGCTGTATTGCTAAGCACATTTTAATCTTGTTTTCTATGAGCTTTCTCATACATACAGAAAGTGAACAAAACAAACTTTGATTTAGAAAACAGAGAGACTACCTGGAAAAGCATACAAAATTATGCAGCTGTCCTAACTGAGTCATTATTCAAAATTACTATCAGAGCTCGCATAGTTTCAGTTCAGAAATGAAACATGTTTGGGAGCAATTGTAATAAAATGTTTTATTTTCTTTTTGTTAGAGTGAAGACATACATCTTTTGAAAAGAGAGATTGAACAAGGAGAGAGAGACCTAGAGAAAGTGAAGACTTTTCGTGCCAAATGTCTGATGATGGATTGTTATAATGGAGAAAATGATCCAGAGAATAAGTATGTCCTCATACTGTTAATAAGAGATAGGAGCTATCTGACGTTCTCCTCTTTTAAAAAGAAAGGTTGTTTTTTGTTGGTTTGTTTGTTTTTTTTTTTTTAAACAGTTACAGTAATGGAAAAGAAAAATCTGGAAAAATGCACTAATACTGTGATTCCTGAAACAAAATAATCTCAAATATCTCAATAGTCTCAAATTATTAGGAATAATTAAAGCAAAGAGGTGAAAATATTCTTCTGTCTCCAGCACATGATAAAGTTGCTCCCTCTGACCTAGAGAATTCATGAAAAATTATTGTCCTATTGGTAGAGCTGGCTTGGTACTTCATGACTAAATTGCTACTCACTGGGATATGCTGATTGAAACAGAAGTTACATACAAATGTATTTGTTTAAAAAATGGCAAACACCATGAATGAAATTCAGCTTACTTCTTTTCACTTGTTTGATTTTACAATGTGTATCTGTATGTTCATGCCATATTTATCCTTGTTTTTTATCAAAAGATCAGTAATCTCATCATTAAAAATAGTTTCATGTTCAGCATCAGTTGAAAAACATGTTGAAAATCTCACGGTGCCAAGAATGACCATTCAAAAAGAGATCCTTCCACAGCATACTGAAGGCAGACTCCTGAGCAACTGTGCAAAAGTTTTCTGCATGTCTGATTATACTGAGTTTCTGTGTTGGGGAACTAACACAGACCTAGCTTCAAACATGAAGTTACTTGTAAACCCTACAGGAGCACAGCCTTAATAAAAAATAGCTTGCCCAGTGCCTTATTTTTCTGTGCAGTAATAGTACAAAAGCAAAAAATTACAGTTAAAAAAACCCCAGATTTTAAAGACAGAAATCTATTAAGACCAGTAAGTTAAAATAAAGGTATTAAAAGTAAAGAAAAATAAATTAAGTGGAGAGTCCTGTGGAACGATTTCACATATGTAGAAAGGCAGGTAGGATGTCCAGTATAAAAATGTAAATAAGTGTTTATTTCAGAATTAGCACATTTTACTTTTTATTAATGCTGGGATGTAGGTATTTACATATATATATGTATATGTACATATATGTGTGTGTGTCAGTTATTTGCATTGCTGATGGTAGGTTTACTCTTTTCCCCAGGATTCAAAGTGGCTATTACAGAACATTCTGACCTTATTAAAATTATACAAGGGTGTTGCCTTAAAAGTAATGAACATCTTTTAAATAGATGAAGAAATGACTTCTAAATACTTTAAAAAATGAAGAATATTTTAACTTCCTTTGAACTCCCCTTTGAAATGCAGACAAGAATAGTAAAGAAAATATTTTGCACTGTTGGAAGCATTTGAAATGAATATTTAAATTACCAAAAGACTTCAGCTTAGCGTTTTTTAAAACAGTGATATATGTTTTAAGTAATTTCTTGCTTGTTTCTTCTTTTTGTCACTTACAAGCAGTAATCGTAAGCAGACACATACTGTGTCTTCTGTAATTGAACACGTTGAAGAGCTGAGTACTACTCTTAACAGTAGGCCATGCTGTGCTTCAGAAGAGCCAGCACTGACACCACATCAGCAAACCTGGCAAACCACTGCTGACAGTCCAGCCCGAAGGAAGAAAGCATTATATGCAGGTAAGACTAAAATGAACTGTAGTTGTTAGCAGAATTTATTCACTAACTTGAAAAGATCTGTTGAAAATAGCAAAAAGCATCCCTTGTTGTAGGAACAAATGAAGCCTTTGATGATTTAAATAACCATCTTACTGAAATTCTAACTAACTTTTCTTCATTTTTACTTTTGGCCATCTTACTCATTTGACCCAAACAGACAGACAAATGTCTGCTCATTTACGTTTCATCACGTGCCCTGTGATGAAAGATTAACCATTTTGACAGAATGTTTTAAAAGCTCTGCAAGCAGTTTTTTAGTAGTAGATGTTAAAACCTTATTTCTTTTTATTCTAAATAAATACATCACTGGCAAGAATGAAAAGCTGATCTATGTTTCACTAGTTACAGCATTACTTACACTAATATTTCTCCTTACTACATTTCTCTTTGAAGTATCCTATGTATGTAGTCTGAAACTAAGTTTACCTGGCTGATATGAAAGACGTCTTCATCCTTGGGAAAGTACAAAGTACAAATTAGTGCTGAAGTAATTTTGTGTTTGCGGTCATGTGTAGGCAGTCCCTTAAAAATTGGGACTGAATACCAAAGAGGAATTCAAAAATCCCAGGCATGTATTTGAGCAGTAAGTTATCTCTTCCTTTCTTTCCCTTTCAACACCTACAGAGCAAACAAAGACAAGTCTGCTGCGAATCCTGAGCCATAGTGTGAAATCTAGGGAAGAAAGCCCAGAGGAAGGAATATCTCCTGAAAGAAAGAGTTTTTCTGTTAAAAAGAGCATGAAATGTACAACCATTTTCAAAGGCAAGTTGACAGAACAGGAAGCTCTGGGTGGGGCAGGCAATAACATTTCTCCTGCTGCGTTTGTAACTAATAGCACCTCATTTGAGGAAAAAACTGTGCAGACCTGCAATACAAAGGACCAGAACACAGCAAAGATGCAGAGAGCTGGACACGCAGGAGGGTATTGTAACAAGGTCTTTACAGCTGTGGCCAGGCTCCTGCCAGTGCCCAAACTAAGTAGTTTACAACAGCTTAGTTATGTCCACAGTATGCGGCAACTGTGATGCAGCTATGCTTTAGACTGCTGAAAGGAGATCACAGTTGCTTCTTATCAACAGAATAAATAGATCTTGAGAATCTTGTTATGATACAATAAGAGATTGTTGTTGTGATACAGTAATTTGTAGTTATCTTCAGTGTTGAGGTTAAAGCTGACAGTGGTGGTTCTAATTCTGTGGTACCAATGTAAAAGGAGGTTGTACTTTATTAATATGCTTAGACTTGCAAAAAACATGCTCTCTGGGACAGACGTGTGTGTAGAGACAAAAGTATTTCCAATGGGGCTTGGATATACCTCCAGGTAGTTTTCATTTCTCTCAGTAATTCATGCAACTCTGAACTTTATGATAGGTCCTTCAAGTTGTTCTAAAACCTCACCTATGATACTTAAAGTTGTTTGACTTTTTTACATTTCAGTGTCTTATTTTTAGTTCTTTATATACCTTTTATACAGATGTTCATAGTGGTATACCTTGAAGTAGCCACTCTTGGCCATCTCATTAGTGATAGTACTTGGTATCATATCTTGAATTGGGGAATAAACTGGTTAATCTTTCTTTTTGGGTTATAAGAAATAAATGCATACAAAGTTCAATTAAAAAAAAACACCCTCAATTATTCCCCATCTATTTTATAGATTTTCTTATTGATTAATTAGGGCTTGTGAGGCATATAGTAACACTGTTACTATTGACCAAGCACCAAGAAACACAGGGAAACGTAATTCTCAATGATTAATTTAGCAACTGAAATAGACATTATTTTGTAGTCTTTGTGACACTGCTAGTAGGCTGAAGTTAAAAAAATGATGCTATTATATGTCAGCTTGTTTATGCATACTTATGTGTGCACAAAACCTGTGAGATAATGAAATGCAAATGTTTTATCTTAGATCTGAAAATGGAGAAAGCTGTGAAAAGAATATCTAAAAGGTATGTGTGTGCATATATAGATACATCACAAAAATTATAGTTGATATTTTTCTTCAGTCATTTCAAACTTATCAAATGTATTTCTACCTTGTGCTATGTCTTACAGTCTCTTTTTTCTAGTTCTCTAGACATCTCTTCTGCTCTCTGGTTAAAGACTCATGGCTTGGTTGCTAGGCGACTCACCATTATGGATGCCTTAGCTCCTACAGCTGTCCCGCATGGTACCAAATACATCCCAGTTCTGGACAAGCATGTGCTCTCTAAAGTATTTGATGAGGTAAAACTCTTACGCTGTTGCAAAGCAAACATAAAACTTGGTACTGTTTTCAAAAGGACTTTTTAATTCATCTCTATAAATGTCATAATTGCATTCTCCAGTGTTCATTGCAGGTGGTTGATGCGCAGTAAATGTATAATGCATATCTGAATGTCCATTCATGCACCAGTACAAAGAAAAAACTGATAGATAATAGTATTTCTTGCAGAGTTTACTCTTAAGTTTTAGAGCTATGTATTTTTCTTTCACAGTTACCAGCTGATGGCAGTGTGCAGCCATCAGGTGTTCAGCAATTTCTTGAGCACCACAGCCTCTACTGATACATATTAATTCACTGGAGTATGTATTTTCAGTCCATAAAGTAATTTGGAAAACTGTGCATGTGCACAGTTTGTGGATTTGTGCATTCTCAAGGTTTATATGTGTCCACTAAGACCTTTTGAAAAGTATTGGAATTCAGTAATTAAAATTTTATTCTGAAAGGTGTAGGCCATTGTGAGATTGTGCAAAATTCGCGATGAATTGTGTATTATGAAGCTGTAATTGCCATTCCACTTAAAGGAAATCCATTTTGTGGCAAGCTGCTCTAATTCTTCTTGTGCGATGCACCCTATGAGAGTCCTGTGAATATGTTGCAGCTCATTTTAACTAATAAAAACTGTTTCTTTAAACAATACTCAAAGAAAAAGCTGAACAGCATCTGTTTAAATAATATGGGGTGAACAAGGGTTTTGGAATAGGATGTGATACAGAGCTAAATAAAATATTTATAACAAATGTGCACATTTTTACATTTTAAAGTATTCATGTTTAGTTTTAAATTTAGGAATGGGAATTTTTACTGTAGCATGTAGATTGTGGAAGCAAAACCAGATCCTCTGCTTTAGTAAAACCAAGTCAAAATCAAGATCTTCAAGGATTTTTCTGAAGTGTGAGGGTTTTTTTGTATGCAATAAAAAGGTGTCTTTTTGCATCAAAAGCATTAAAAATGTGCATTTTAGTATTTCAGATGTAAAATAGCCATTTTTCCAAAAAATGCAGATATTCAATGATTACTAAACTGTACAAAACAATCTACTGTAAGTGAAATGTCAAACAAAAGATGTTGTGACTTGCACATAACTCCTACGTCTGATATCTGAGCAGTCACTTCTTTTCCCATCTTCTTCTGAATGCACCTACTAAGTAGAGCTCTTTCTGCCATGTTTCTAAATGAAGACTCCTTCAAACCCTTTCCAGACAATCCTGAGCTGCATTTGAACTGCTATTTGCAAAAGCAGTAGTCTGTAAAACAATGGTCTTTGAAAATAGTCAAAGCTATAATTCAGCAAGTGCTATGTACAGGTAATTTTTAATAGCAGTTCATGGGAGCTTACGGCAGTGTAGCTCAGGGCTGAACTAAGCTCAGTGTTCTTAGAATGAACAGCTGCTGTACAGAATCTAAACAAAGATCCATGGGCTTTCTTTAGATTCAGGGATATAAACACAAAATAATATAACATTTTTACCACTTTTTTGTACCTGCTAATCCCCATTAGTTGTATAGAGACACTCAGTTTCTCAGGCACTGGAAAATTATTGTTCTATGTGTAGAGGCATGGATTTTTCTGGATCTGAAGCAGAGTATAGAAAGCAAAAACAAGGTTGGGGGTTGCACATGAGGTGGAACCAGTAGAATTTATGAGCTATAGAACCCACTCTTCCTCAAGCTTCATGCCAGCATATCAGGGAAAAGCAGAAAATAGGTTCTGAGACTAGACATAGAGCTTGAACAGGAGACATTAACAAATTGATTATGAATCTTGATTATTCCAGTACTTCAGAAGACTTCACTGAAGATAATAAAGTACAGACATTTTTGCATTCTTCCTTCTGAGACCTTCGTTTTCTCGGTGTGGAATGCAGACAACCTTGTTTGCTTTTCTGGGGATAGTATAATTTTTATTTTTGGCCTTTGCTAGCAGTGATGCTGGAGTAACTATGAACAGTTTTCTCACCTTGGAGATGCAGCAAGCAAAAGGTTTCCATGACAACTGTTCATTAACAAGAGGCTGACCTGTTGTTTTCAGTTCTGTGCAACCTGTCAGTTTCACCTGAGTTATTTCAAAGAGGTTAATTCACTAAACTACCCATCAGTTTCATATCCAGAAAAAAAAAGGCTTGGGGGCTTGTCTAAATTACACTCTGGTAGCTCTGGAGCAAACCTTTCCTGTAGAATCATGTGAGTATCTGTTGCAGATTGTGGCATCTTAAGTAGAGCTTTGCAAGTCATGGAGTTTTGACTCAATGCTTTGCTCAAAAGAATCAAGTACAGATTCAGCCAACAAAAGCATCTTTGTTTGGTCTAAAATAAGAAAGATTTTTCTAGGGTTATTGTGCTTTGGTTTTCTCTTTAAAAATTTGAAATTTTGGTTTTGAAATAAAAGCCATTTCGAAATAAAAGCCGTTTTGAAACAAGTGAATTCTTTTGATATGAAAGTTTAAGTATTTAATTTAGAAAATGACAAAACATTTAGGCACTGAAAAAGCTTCTCTGTGACTTCTTTCAGCTGAGTCTGTCAAATTTCACTTGTCTTTGTGAGCGGTTTTCATTGCTTTCAAAGTATGCATAATGTTTAAAGTTTACTATTTGCTAAGAACACATTCCATTCTGGTTTTATTCTTCAGTACTGTAATAACGTGTTTATGCTTGTCTGCCCCTCATATTCTATTCAAAGTGTTTTATAAACTGTATTAAATATTCATTTTGCAAATGATGCTGTTTGTACTTGGAGTTACTCTGGGAATTGGTAAGGGAATGTAGGAGAGGGCTTCTACATGGTGAGGCCCTGTTGAACTTTTATTAACTTGGTTTGAGTGACATAGCAGACAACAACCGTGGCAGTATGGAACTGGAAGAGGGATACTCTCAGTTCCTTGCCTTTCAGCTTTCAGACTCCACCTGGAAATGACAGGTAGTCAGATTTCATGGCTCACTGTTCTGGGCAGAGATTTCCCTCATCTGTCTCTGGCAAGATACTTCACTGACATGTTCCCATTAACTTTAGCTTCTAAGTGATCTTAAGATTAATTTAATATCAGGAGCTTTGATGTGGTCTGGCACCGATATGATACAGATTTATTAATCAGAGAGAAGACATCCTCAGAAAGAGAAGGAGATATAAAGTCACACCACTGCTCCTGAAAAAATGGTCATACAGCAGTAATTTGGAATCCAGCTAGACTGTAATGATTCAAACACAAATAAAACATCACTGAAAAATGTTCTCAGTTAAAGAAGTATTTATTGTTTTATTTTCTGATTGCTTGCTTTATTCCCCCAACAGGGGTTTTAGTTTTATTTAAATTGAACCTCATCCATCTTTTTGTCATCTATATCCTTCAGACAGACACTGGAGAAGTTCCCACTCAACCATATGTGTTGAAGGCAGTTTTAGGGAGAGTAACATTCTCCGTTGTCTTCACTTCTTTCTTGGATTTCTTCTGCTTATAATCATCATTAGAACATTGATATACAAAAAAGCTTTTCTTATACGAACTGCTGAGTAATTTAAGAGGCTGAAGGATGGTGGGACTTTGGGCTGAGAGGTCAGAAGGCATCTTTCCTCCTCTCTGTCATCCTTTTCTACCCTTTTCTCTGTCTTTTCAAGATCTACTTATAAGTGTGTGACTTTCTGTATTATAATGAAGTTGACTTATGTAGATGCTGTATTGTGAGATTTGAAAGATATTGAAATTCCTGATTCTGACCAGCCTGGTTAGGATCCTAAGCCTTATTGTGGTTAATTAAGACTAGTTTCAGTGAGCAATATCTACCTCATTCACTCTTTGGTGATGACTGTGATGGTGAAAAATTTCTCTCTCCATTTTTAGTACTCTAATTCCTTAGAAAATATAGTCCTCTGGAATAAGAGTATTAAATACACTTAAAGAAGTAACTATCACACCTGTATGCTAGAATTAGATGCTAGTAAGTATAAGAGTGTTGTTTTGAAGCAATACAGTCTGGAATATGGTCATGATCTAGACATGCTTGTCTCCCATCTGACCTACCCTTCCATTATTAAAGTGAGTTGTTTGACAGTACTGATTTAGTTAGAATTAACTAGTAGTTAGGAATCTTAATTTGCAACTTCTGCATAAAGGGATTGTATAATTTCAAAAGATTTAATTAACAGGCTAGAAACTATGTCTTAATTCTGACATTTCTTTGGGGTGCTCAGATCTTTCTGCAGCATTCCAGTGTTCTGATCCTCGGACATGGACTCATGGGCATTCAGTTCTTCTGGTGGAGGAAAAGTTGTATGATGAATGAAGTCTTTGTCTTTTATTGTATAATAGGTGTTGCCGTTGGCCCATGTTAGCAACGACAAGAAGCAGATCACACTAATTAATCCTCAGGCAGTGAATCTTGATGCCTATAAAGAGAAGCTGGAACAAGCAATTAAATCTTATGAAAGGCAAGTCTACTCATTAGAAATTTATCGTGTTTGCAGTCTAATTTCAGATTTTTCTTATGTAGTGGGTATTTGCTCACACATGTTTCATTCAATACTGGTAATTCTACACATTGACACACTTTAATCTATGATCAACCTGTAGGAGAAATGTTTATTTTCTTCAAAAAACATGCAGAATGAAAAAACAGATAATAGGCAAGGAGATAATATATAACATGTTGCTCATACTATGTTTGTTCAATGACAAAAAAAAGAATGCTTGTACTTGCTGGGAAGAAACCTGAAAGCAATCATCCCGGGGGAGGAATCTCCCCTAAACATACAGTGCTAGCCAGACTTTTAACTTACAGTTAAGTTCCTAAATGCATAGAGTGACATTTAAATTAGTGACCTGCTTTTTGCTGCCAGCTGCCTAGCACTTAACTATGGATGCAAGAGTGTAACTGAGGCACCTATAAGATACTGACAATTTTATGGTTTTTTTTGAGAGAGATGTGCTGTGCTTATTAATTAAATGTTGGTAAAAGCACATTGAAGTAAACAGGACAAGGACATTAGATCTCTAAGCTATTTCTTTCCTTCATCTAACTTTGTTCATTTTTTTGAAGTAATGCAATTATTTGACTACCAATGACTACCAATGTCATTCAGTAACCTTATGAGATCTTTGGCTAAAATTGTTTTAATAAATAAGATATATTTTTCAGGCTTTATTCTAATAACATTTGCAGATGTAATTATTTTATATAACCAGAAAAACCTTGATGGCAAGTGTTTAGTCTTTGTTTTTTGATAAATTCCACTGATGCCCTTTAATGTTTTTTTTTCCTCTGTAGCTCTATGATCATACCAGTTCTTTTTAAAGCATGTAATAGCTCTGTTTTTCATTCCCATTTCCTATTTCTAAACATATCCATCTTTTGTGGTAAAAATCAAGAATTATGATTTGCAAATGCTGCTTGCTATGTCTCATATTAATGGAATTCAGTGAATAAAAATCTATTGGTTTTGTGTGCTCTGTCACTGAGACAATACTGTTATTATCAGGCTGATGAAGAACCCGTAGAAATCTGGATTTGTCACTCATTTTGACAGAAGGTTCAAGTGATGTATTTTTGATGGTGACTTCCAAAAAAAAATCAAGTTTTTCATTGCTATGCCATACCATTGAATATTTTACATTTATTGACTTCAATTTTGAGGGAAACAAAAGTATTTTCTGGTTAAACTCTGATGATCTTCTACTGACAGCATTTTCACAGTCTCCCTAAAACTTTAGTGATTGGGAGTACTGTTTACTTATGTTTACCCATAAAGATCAATGAATCAGTGTATTTACAACAGTAGGATTGAGTTCTCTACTTCTGTGAAAAAGACGTATAGAAGAGAGATCTGCCTGAAGATCCCAATAATTGACAATGTAAAAAAGACTTCTCATTGCTTTTCCTCTACCCATGAAACAGCAACCCAGTCAAATTTATTTTGCTCTAAATGTCACAGTACTTTTCCAGTAATTGAATTTGCAAAGACTGCAGTTCAGCTTTGTGAATGGTGATTGGTCACAAATTTATTCTGACATCTATAGATGAGACAACACATCAGGGCATGGAGGTTTCAAGAACAGAAGCAAGCACGACAATATCTTCCCCATACGTAGATTGACCCTAGCATCAGATTTAGAGGGTGAAAAGTGGCAAGGGCAGAAATTTTGTGTCCTGACATAAAGAATATCCAGTATTGAAGGAGAAAAATGCTGGAAGCTTCAAAATGCGTATGATCTTGTATAGCCAGAAGCTTTTACAAATGAGTTAGTTATGAGTGTGCACATTTAGAAGCATGAAATAGGCAGTGGAGCATGCTGAGTCTGCAGATTGTGAATGAATTAAGTAATTTACATTCTAAAAATGCTGGGGTTTGGTTTCTAGAAGATAAAATGAATCATCAAGAAATTCATATTCAAAACCTGGTGTTAATGAAGTTTTTTGTACAAGCACCAGTAAATCTGGCAGGACTGTTAAAAGTCTAATGGTTGCAATCTGAATTTTTCCTAACAACGAATGTGTTCCTGTATTTCCAAAGGAAGTTTGGAAATATTTTCTAGAATTACAGCCATTAGGATCATCGGTAGAGGTTTATTTCTATAGTATGAAATGAAGTAATTGAGTCATGGCTTAATTGTTTGAGATGTTAATAGAGAAAACTGTAAGCTAGATGACCTAATGCGAGTTTATAATTTATGTCTACAAAACAAAAGCAGAAGGTTTAGTGGTGCTTTTAAAAGATCTCAGATCTGCATTGCTTTGGGATAGTCACTTCTATTCTCCTGTCAGTAGTTTTTCTTCATAGCCAGAGTTTAATGATGTAGAAACCTGAATGGCACAACTGAGGGGTTATCTTAGCAGCAAAAAAAATAAAAATTAACATTGCTCTTCATGTGTCTTCAGGCTACAGTTTTCTGAAACTGTTTAATTGGAGGAACTGTGCTTAGCTTACCTGGCATTTAATCAGTTTTGTTATTTGATTTAGCTTGCTGGTGCTGAAAAGAACCATCCATAAAAAATCCTGGCAGGAAGCAGCAGTGATTGCCATTAATCCTTCTGTGACCCTGAAATAGTCATGCTGCTACTTGATGGAAGATGCTGTTTTCCTGTCTTCTCTTGCAGTTGATAATTTCATAGCTGAATGATGAGGATACAATTTGATGATAGAGTGCTCTTGGAATACAAATCAGTGCAGATATCTTAAGAAACTGTTTATTTGCCAGTTTTGAGATGCTTAGATGCACAAGGAACTGCATTCCCTCAAAAACTGCTTTGCTTTCTTTGATAGGCGCCTAAACCTAGTTATTTGGAGAGCACTGTCTCAGGAGGAAAGAGACAAGTAAGCTATCACCTTTTGGTTTTCCAACTTACCTCTGAAAGGCTAGTCATAAATATTTGATATTTTCTTATCACTATTTCTGTAACCAACTGGTTTCATTTTCATATATTTCATAATTACACCTTACTTTGAAAAATGTGTATTCAATAAGGAGTAATATTAAATTCTGGACCTCCTTCTTGCAGTGCTGATTATTTTTATAGGAAAGGACTTGCATTCCATTTGAATGGTGCTGATCTATTCTTAACATGTCAAGTGGCAGGGCCTTGGGAGGGCAGCTTGTCATTGCCTTTGGCATCAAGGTAAATCTTCTCTCATCTGGTAAAGAGCACTTCAGTGGCTGGTTTGTAAAGGTATAATAAGCACCTTCACAGCATGTGCTGGAACTGCGTATCACACTGAAAGTTTGTGCTACTTTAACTAGCTTATTTCTGTATATTGATTTAGAAAACTGGTGACTGTATAAACAGGACTGACATCAGTGAAGTTAGCATCTGTTTACTTTAGAGAATAAAATGAAGATCAATTAATGAAAACTGAATGGGCATGAAATATTTCTAGGCAGAAAAATGGAGATGAAAACTAGAATGCTTTTAAGAAGACTTAAGCTAATGAGCAAAAAATACACAGTTCTATGATCAATAAGGAGAACTAAAACCCCATTCGGGTGCAGAGAGGAAGTGAAGGCTGTTAAACAAAAGATCAGCATATAATTAAAAAAGAGGAAATAGAAGTCTATTGATAGACAATGAGTTGTAGAGTATAGAAATTTGTCAGGGTGGTATCTGAAATATTTTATTGTTTGTAACATACGCCCAATTATATATAGAAGAAAAAAAAATGTCCTAGCAATTGCACAATCTGTTGCTAGAAGGGCATATTAAAATTGTTAATATTGGGGCATGCAAATTGAAGTATTTGATCTATTTCTCTTCTAAATTTACTATTTGAATGGTCACATTTATGTATTACAAAAGGATGACGACATACTTTCACAATTAGTAATCTGGAAAGAGAGAGTAACAAACAAAGTCTGCTAACTTGATCACAGGAGTCCTGAAATAATTGGTTGAGGAGCTTTCTGGTTTGCTACTGTGTCTTAAAATGTTATCTCAGGTGCTAGGGAAATTCAGATTTTCCAGAGAAGTGGTAATATTGTGCTTGTGTTCAAAATGGTTGAGAGATCCAACTCAGGAGATAAGTTAGCTTGTTATTGATTATAAATTAATAATGGATTCAGGTTATAGAGAATAAAATCTAGGTAAATAACTATACCAGTCGGGTTAATTTCCTAGCAGTTCCTAGAGGTCAGCAGTGACAAAGAGCAGGGCAATGTGGTAGACATCACCATGGTTGTATGTGTTGGTAAGACAGACACTTAAATACTCTACCCAGTTCTAGGTTTCATGTTCTTTTTTTTTAAATGTTGGCAAAGCTATAGGGAAGAGCCACAAAAGAGCTACTTTTTGAGTACTAAAAAGAAATATGTTACTTCCGATTGGAGTTGTAAAAATTCTACCTGTTCTGGATTTTGGAGGGTTCAGCTTGGATTTTTTTTATCAAGAAGATGACTGTATCTAACTCATCTTTTGGTTTATAAGTACCTTCAGTGTGTAGCTTAAACTGGCTTTTTAGTCTAGTGGACATGACATAATCTGAACAATGGATGGAAGCAAACTTCTGATCACTGAGTGAAGTTGAGCAGTGGAGGACTCACAGAGGAATAACCAGCAGGAGACTGTCTCTTTTTCATGTGACCAGTCAAGACTGATGTAGCAAATCAGGACTTGGTAGGTGTCTGGTGCCATTTTAGATTGTCTAGATGCTTGCCACTTCACCCTAGCTGCTGCTCCAGAAGGGCCAGGGATTTCCGTAATTTCTCAGTTGTATGTCCAAGTGCTTTACTGATGCCTCACATATTCAAGGACATCTAAAATGGCACCAGATATCTATGCTCAGCCACTTGAATTGCTCTGTAGATGTCTTTCTGTGAGATATGGCTAAACCAGATGTGCTTGTTTGACTAAACACCACCTTAGCTGGATGAAACACCAGAACTTGTGGCATACAGAAGATAGATAGGATGAATCTGATGTTCTATTCTGCCTTTGCACTTTGTGATTCTAATTGTAAAGTACTGCCAAAATTAAAATTTTTCCTACTTGTGATTACTGATTTTTTAATTTTATTTTTTTTTTGTTAAGATTTAAAGAGGATGGGCCAGTTCAATATATGCAGCATAAAGAAGCTTTGCTGGAGGCTTTAGAGAGTTTGGGATGGCCAATTTCCTATGAAGATGTAATATTGTTAGAAGACGAGATACTGGCAGCATTAGCATATATACAACAAGCCTCTGATCTTCAAGAAGCTGTCAAAAAGGAAGCTGAGAAAAGCTCAGAATCACACATAAGCAACAATAAAAAGGTAATAGATTGGAAGGGATTTTCCCCACCTCACCCCCAGATATTATTCTTCAGTGTGTGCTTCTGGAATAATTTTGTTGCATGGTTATAGCTGACAGAGTAGGCATTTAGCATGATGCTAGAAAAATGGACAGAGGAAAGAAGGTAGTTAAAAAGAAAGCAAGCTTTCAATGACTTTGAAAAAGTGCCAGGGAAGCAGAAGTTCTGAAGCTGAGAGTGCCACAGAAATCAAGCCTCTTAGAAACAAATCTGAGCAAAGTATCTTTATCTCCTCTGCAACGACAGCAGAGATATGTATGAAAGAAGAGATATATTAATTATGTTATAAGATTTGTGGTTGGGTTAATATCTGATAAACATGACTAAAAGATCTTATAATGTTGGAGTAATTCAGTGTAATCTTCCATGGTATCTTTCTTGTAAGAGAACAGATGGAGAAGAGGTGGGATTCAGGTTCATATTCAGACACTAAAATTTAGGCATACATCCATAAAATGTAGGCATACATGAACTGCTGGCTAATCTCACAGTGATGTGAATGGAGTCAGTGGCATTTGGAGCTCATCCTGAAGTGAACACCTACTTTTGGCCAGCCAGAGTGCTCTCTCCACTCCATCAATACATTAGCAGAAAGTAGTCTAGCTACTCTGAAACAGTGATTGAAGTTTGTGATTTTTGATTGAGATATATATATGTCCCCCAGATGAACCTCTGATTTTACTTAGAATGCTATTGAGCAATTTAATCAAATGCCTATGGAAATACATGAAGCAACAAGTATAAAAATAAGGCTAGTAAGTTATTTTAGGCTGTCCTATTGGAAGAGAGAATATACTTTTTCATTTTAGCTTTTTCTGTGGTGATATATATGGTCAGAAGACATATCTTAGGTTACAATGTTGTATTCTCCCATTTTCACTCTTTCAGAACATTCTTGAAAATGAATTGATTCTACCTTAATGGTTTTACCTTCAAGATATGTGTATGAATTCTCAAGGAAATGAAGAACAGACTTTTAAGTTTTTAAAAGTGATTTAATCTTCCCCAGTGGAAAGATTTCTGTATACACTATTGATGCTTTAAAATTCCAAGTACTTACCTCTGAAAAAACCAAACCATTTCTCTTACTCGGTTTCAAGTTTTTTCATCTAAAAGCTTCATCAAACAGTGCTTCACTGGGAGTGCTGCTGCCTCTGCAGAACTGCTGTCTAGGTAGAGTGGTACTACGACAATATTAAAATAAGCTCTCTAGGAAATTAATAAGAAAAAAATATTTTCTCAGACCCCTAAGTTCTAATAGAGGATAAGTAAAAAAAAATAGAGAATTAATCATGAATCTCATATATTAATATATTCCTTTCCTTTTTCATTGTTTTATACCATTGGGTGAGGGAAACTACTCTTTGACTGAACTTGAAGGTGTGGTTGGCCTAGTTGCAGTGAATGCTGAGGAAAGTCCTAAGCTTTGTATTATGTAGGAAGCATAATCAAATGATCGTAATAGTTCTTTTTTGCCCTGACATATGCATGTATACATATACAAATATGTGTGTGTATATACACACACACACACACACACACATCAGTTTGAAGAGGTAAGCTAAGTGAAACTCAAATGAGCGCACTATGAACCTATACTGTGAGTTCTCAGAGATGAATGGGAATGTACAGTTGGAATTTGCAACTGCAAACTATGACAAGTATCCATATTGTCTGCTTACCGAACTATACCAAGAATCTTTTGTTTTATTTGACATTCCTTGACTGAGAGATATCTCTCTTTTCATCAAGATCAACAATAGTTTTCACGATGAGCTGTGGCCTTTTGCATACTATGACATAATTTATAACAAAATATTTGTGTTAAATTGAATAGAATATATTATGATAGCACAGGCCATGCATGAAAATAAGTGATTATGGAAAGGATCACATTCAGTTTTTGAGAATTTTTTTCCATTAAGACTGTGAATTTGAAAACATTTTAATGTCTTCAAAAACCAGATGATCTTGATTCATTTTACATGAATCTGAAAATATTACATCACTAATACAGCTATTTTATTGATTTAACTCTGTCATATAATGTCCCAATACAAGAGCAGCAGAAACATGTTCATGTTTCATTTGTTGACTGTAATTTTACTGTTGCCTTGAAACGACCAATGTGTGCTCTCAGACATGATGTGATTAACATTGTGCAATCACTTATCCTGAGTCAACCTGCTTTAGGAACCTAATCAGAGCAGCATCTTCAGTAATTGCTAATCTGCAACTGAAAGGCTTTAAGAGTGAGAGGCAGAAACGCAGATGTAATTAGAGTACTGTTTATGTGGTGGAAAAAACAGTGAAAAAAAAAAAAACCCAGAAAAAAAACTGGGGAGCTTTTTAAAAATGCTGTCAGAGGTTTTTCCAACTGTGATGGCTGTCTACAAACTGGGTATAAAAAATAAACGGCCAGCTGAAATACATTGCAGCAAGGAAATAGCTGATATGCCACTGAATGAAAATTGTCATTGCAAAATGGTAGAAAAATCACAATTATCCTGGAGGCCTACTCAACAAAGCAGACTATTAAATTTCCTGCTAATTTTTTTCATTAAATTCAAAATAAAACCCCTTAGTTTTTAGCTTTTAAGGGTTCCTAATTACCTTTATGACTTCTTAAAAGAATTAGTAATCCTTTTTGGATGTCCTTGCTCCAAGGGCTTTCTGATTAAGCCTACAACTGAATTAATGGTCTGGTTATCCTCCCTCTGTGCTCTGACCTTCTCTGGGAGTTGTGTTCAGGCTGCTGTGTTTGCACATATCCATGAAAGGTAGGGTGTGCCAGTGCCTTATTGGAGGAGGATGAAGTAAACATCCATCTGCACAGGGCAGTGAGATGACTGAAGACCTCTAGTGATGCAAGAAGTAAATGCTTTGGGAAATGAGCAAACACATTTGGTTATGATCAGGCAAAATATAAAACACTGAATGTTGATGATTACCTAATTGGAGGGCTAATTGTAGACTGTATTTTACTCAGTTTACCTAGTTCCTTTTGCTGTACGAATTAAAGCATGGGTTGACAAAAATCTTCTTCTTTAGGCTGGCACTCAGCTTTCATCTGAAGATACTAAAAATGAGGAATATATAATTTACTTTTTTTTTTTCTAATAAGTAATTGCTTTGGCTTACAATATTTTATCTCTTTTCTATTTTGAACTTGTCAGGCATAACAGTTAGCCATCATTTCTTATTATGTCTTTTTCTCACTGAATTATAAAGCTGTTTACAACATGATGTCACCTAGTAAAAGGAATTGTTCAAGGTCCCCTACCCACTTCTCATTAGACAACCTCAGGTCTACTGGGGTCATGGCATTACTGTTCTCCAAGCATGATAGCTTCCTGGACAGTTTGGTGCGGTCCATTAATGGCCGTAACGTTTTCATGTCAAGTATTTCTTTCCCCAGTGTTATAATCTGGCCTTTGAGAGTGATGGAGAACATTTCCTCTCATACTAAATATTCCTGTTTCTGCATATGAATGGACTTCAGATTCTGCAGAGAAATAAAGCTACATTAATTGCTAAGGATTAACTCTCATTAAGAATATACTTTTTAAAGTACTGTGCTTCCCTTAGGATGAGCTTGAATGTGCAAGATTTATGCTTGTTTGTGACCCTGCTGAATGGTCACCATGTGATTAAAAATAACTTAAAATGGTTTATAAGCATAATGTGTTTTGTAAAGCATGTTTATTTGGGTGGAAAGGGACCTCTAGTGGCTCATTGAGTCTGTTCTTTCTGAAAAATGTATTTCATATACAACTGATTTAATTATTTCTAATGAAATATTTATAGCTGAGAGTTGATTCTTCACAAGAATGGAAATTCTGGATCTCCCTTGGCAGTTTCTTCTATTTCCTGGTGTTGTAATTCTTACACTCCTCATTTTTCATCACTGTTTAAAGATCACTAATCACTGTCTGTTGATACCTTTTTTACATTCATATGTTTCCTAAACAGCTTGGCAAAACCCTGCCTTTGTTCTTGTGTCTCTTTAGGGAGACAACAGAAAACAAGCATCCCAAAAAGCGCAACAGCAAAAAAGTTTTAACTACCTAGAAATGTTTGGTCAAATTTTCCATTGTCATCACTGAAGTAACCTGCTGGACAGACAGCATGTAGCTACAGAAAGTTAGGGTCTTTCAAAAAAATGGACCGTGGTCTACACAGAATGGGCTTGTTGCCACTGACAGCCTGGGAAAAGTAGTGGCTGCTTGGCTCTGGAGATGTCAGGATTGTGAAAAGCCGAAGTTAGAGCCAAGATACATGGAGACCTGTGGATAGTCTTTCAATCTGTTCTCACTTACAGTAGGAAAGTGCAAAAACTAATCTCTCTGAAAGGGAATTTTAAAATGCAGCAGGTATTGGCAGGGGTAAACATAGTCTCCTTCACCTCATGTGGTTTAATGCATTTCCCTCAACAGAAGCAGAGCTAAACAGGGCAAAAATCCCTGAGAATCAGACAGGGCTCTTTTGTAATAAAAATACTGGAGAATGATATCCCAGAAATGGGCACTCTGACAGTGCCTGGGTCAATCATGCCAAGCACCTAAAGGCTGTGTGAGAGGAAGGAGAGATGGATTTAAATTTAGATGGTATTTCTGAGCCACCTGAATTCTGCAGGACTCGGCATCCTCATTGAGGGTGCCCGCGCAGTCTTTAGTATTTGGAGTAATGCGGAGTGCTGGAAGTTGCCCAAATTATTAGTCAAGCATTACAAATTAGTTGATAATAAATATTCAGCAGCAGCTGTCCCTTTGGAACCTGAGGAATTAAGTAAATGGTTTACCCAAATGCCTCATTGTGTCTATGGAGCTGTAAGTCTTTGCACTCAGATCAGCCTTTGATAGGTTATACTTCAAGCAGTCAGTTAAGCGCTGTGAAGAGCCTCTGTTTCAACTGAGTCTGAAAAACAGAAGTGTTGATATAATTTATATTCTATAGGGGTAAAGAATAAGCTAGAAAAACCCCACATATCTCCCATTTTAAATATCTCTTTGCTTTTTTGTGTGTGTTTGTTGCTTATTTTTAGGACTTCTTTTTAGCGTTGTTTGTGATTTTTGAGTGGGAGATTGGAAAAAACAGCTTGGGATAGTTATAGTGAAACTGAGAACAAACAATTAAGTCAAAGTTATTCCATCTTTTCCATCATTATTGCCTGTTAGGGAAAACAGAGTATCAAAATCAAATATATTTTTTTTGGAAGAAAAATGTTGCCGGCAAGGAAGCAGTTCATACACATCCTAGCAAGGAGGGGTTTTTAGGAGTCTGTGAGTTATGGTTGTTTTTCAGAACAGGATGTGTGGAAAAGTTTGAGAGTTCAAGCTGTATGTTTTTGTGATTCAAAGGAACTGTATAAGAGATGGATGCTTGCAAATTGTTTACAAGGTAGGCTAATAAATATGTGTTTTAAAAATTAATGGGAAAACAATGATTTATTTAACTTTGCATGCTTATAATTTATATTTAGAAGCATTATTGTGAGCAGTATGGAGAAAATAATAGACTTTTTCAAGAATTAATTTGCTATTGTACTAAATATAAATTACATTGCTATTCTAGAGGATTATTGAAATGTACTTTTAAAAATACTGGGATTACAGACTTAATATTAAAAAGAAAATGTTTTTCTATTATCAGTTTTCTTAATTTTTTCAGAAGAGCAAAATATAAAGTGTTCTTTCACATTCTGACATATACGCTTACTACTCTGATCTTCGCAAAACTTCCTGTAAGAGAGATGCCCTGAATGGGAAGAAATTCTTTCTTCTAGAAAAAAAGGGATTCAAGAACATGATTTACTTTAAAGGCAAATAACACAGAGACTCCATAAAATGTTAATGTGAAATATAAAAGGCTTTAAGGTAAAAGAATGTGGTGACTGTAAAGTCAAGTATGCAGAAGCTCAGAAAGCCTGATAGAATACTTTTACATAGAGCCACTTGCGATTTGTGAGTCTTTGACTATTTTTCACATACTATGTTTCCCACAGCCCCCTGCCTCAGTTGCTGTGTAAGAACCATCGTGCTTTTTGCATTCTTCATTCATTTACTACTAATTGCAGTCACTGACTTCAGCTAGGAGTTGAGTCGGTCCACAGCCAGCCAGCCCCGTTGGTATTTCTATTCTCACCATCCCATGCATCGTCCCCCAAACTTACTGATGAGCAATGCAACAGTAAGCTCCAGTGTTCTTGTGGCTGTGGTACATCACAGGAGCTGTAGTCTGGGGAGTTGGACCCCAAAGAGGAGAAATAGTGTATGAAGAAACCAAACTTGCAGGGCAGAATGATGGACAGTGGCAGCTCTGGAAAATGTGGTTTAATATTTTACTAAGCTGGAATATTTAAAAAATGCTGAAAATTTTAATTTTGAATTTATAGTTTGTAAATAAACATTTTTTCCAGACACTTCAAGATTTAAAAAAAAAAATTGATTCTTCATTTGATTTTTTTAATCAGTCATTCCGTACAGTGAGGATTTAATGAAATCTTATTTAATGAAAATAAGATTATTGTGAAGACCCACCTATCTGAACAAAATGGATGGGTATAGAGTCTTCACTTATTCTGCAAAATCAGTTGGTTTTTCCTTACCTTATTCTTGAATATGAATTGTACAACTTTGTAAAATTTTTTCTAGGAAAATGGCAGCCAGAACCATAATTCATCAAGGTAAATTTCTGTCCGAACACTTGAAAATATAGGTATTATGACCATGTAAAACAGGATTTTATTGTGAAAATTTTTAGATGATCTTATCCATGAGTACTTCCTGTAACATAGCTTCCTCTGTTTATAACTATTCTGAATGTTTAAAATAATTCCAGTTTACTGTGAATTACCTGCAGAGGTCATGGCATTATGTTGCCTAAATTTGTAATTAATTCCAAAGGATAGATTGAGGCTGACTGACTTAGTTTTTGTGGAAAAAATAATTGTATCAAATTACAGAGACTTGAAGAAGAAACTGTGAAGTCAAAGTCTAAAAAAAGACAGAAAAGCCAACTATTTGTGACTCACAAAAGCCAAAAGGTGATTGCAAGATCAGATGTCACAGGATTTTATTATCCAGGTATATATTTTTGTCCACATTTTAAATATTTTTTTAGAGTTTATTAATACTGATAAAACATTAGTTTTGGTTGTAATTAGCTACTTCTGCCTTAATCAGATTTAATATTACATGTGCATATTCATGAAAAATGAATATATATCTTGTCTGTGCACATGTATACATTTATAAAAAGACATACATTTTGTAAGGTTAGAAAGCAATGCTGATGTGCTTCTGATACATTTATATGAGAAGTGTATGGAAGGAAATCCTTTCAAGTAACTGGGTATCTGAGAGTATCAACCTATACCTCTTTGGTGTCTCCCTTGAATGTTTCTGTTGAGTGTTTGGCAAAGGCCGAGCTTTTGCGTGTGTTCAAAGAATTCACTAAATGCTTCTGCCTTTTTGTTGAGTTTTGAGCCAGAATGATTAGCAGGTAAAATTGTGTTGTGTTGTTTCATAAAAAAAGTGTGTGTGTGTGTTTATTTTTGTTACCTTTACTTGTTTGGTTTTTTTACATTACATATTTTTAACTGTGGTAATAGTTTCATTATGTCAACAGTCATCCACCTGATCAACTTACAAATTTCAGACCTGGGCTTGAAAATTATTCTTTGTTTTATTTTATGGCTTTATTAAGAATGGTGACTAAGACTATATTTTTTTCAGGTACAAATTTCTCTGTTGCCCTAGCTCAGCTTACCCTAGCTCAGCTTACCCTAGCTAAATGAAGAATGTATAGTATAGATATGTTTGACCTCAGTGATGTGTGACAGCCTATGGGATTTCTAAAGAAAATTTCCATAAGGGGTAAAAGAAAATCATTTTACTATTTTATTATGTTGGTTTTTTTAGGAACTGTGATAAAGAATATCAGTTCTACCTGTGCACTTGTTGACTTCAACAACGGGGAGACCTGGGTTGTACCTGTGAAGTTCACTATACCTGTGGGAGGTGCTATGCCATGCCCATATCTGCAGGTGAAAAATCACATTTTTTTATGACAGCAAATATGCATTTTTAATTTTGTTCATTTGGTCACACATGGAATAAAGGATAGATGATTTTTTAATCTTTTAAATACATCCATTTATTTTAAAGAGTTTTTAGTGATATGTGATTTAGTGATCATGCTATTTTCAACATGCTATTTTTCATTTGTTTGGAGCTTCTTTTCATTGTAATCCTATTCCTTAGTTTATTAGAATTCTATATTATTATCTTTTTAAAACATGACTCTTTGGCCACCTATAGAAGAAAGGTGAGCGATTTACCAGCAGAATGATTGTTTCCTAGCACGTAGATTATGAAGCAAGGAGACCTTTTATACACAATGTGATGTACAGTGGGTTATAACCATTTGTTTTTCACAGCATATTTTAAATCCAGCAGATAACCTTATACTAAGGCAAATAACAGTAATAAAAAAAAATTCTTATTCCATTTCTGTTTTTATTTAAAATTTATCAGCTGACTGTCTGTAATCACAGTTGTTTTTTCAGGTGATTCTTATTTTACACGAGAGTGATGATGGATACAGAAAGGATAGAGAATCGATGCATCTCTTTTGAATACAAAAAGCGTTTTTATAACTGTTTTGTTACACTTAAAACTTGAGACACACCTTTCTTTCCCTTTGAAATGCAGGCAAATCCTGATCAGAATATCCTGGTATTCTCTAAGGGGACCACCCAATTCTGGAGAAGATCGGCAGAATTTGATAGAAAATTGTGTCTTCTGTGTTCATTTGTAAAATGATTTTGTATGAGTCAGTTACATATAGAATTCTCTAAAATTCCCAAGGTTGGTTTAAAAGCTTACTGAAAACATATGAATTTGTGCAAAGTTCAAGGGGCTGAAGAGTTGTAAGAGTTTCCTCATTCTGTTTGACTTGCTAGTTGAGCCCTGGTACATTTAGTAGGGCTCTGTCTTTATTTTTGCTTCATGTTCTTTCCCTGACTCAGTGGAAATTGTGAGTTATTGGTACATGCAAGGACCAAGTTCTTCTTTTCTTTTAAAGATCCATGTTAAAGCATGGGAACATGTTAGAATGATGATTCATGTAAAATTATCTTAATATTTACCTTATATGACTTGTAAAACTTAAAAGTTACACTATTCTTGCATACTGATGCTTTCCTGGTGTGCAGGTTGGAGACTATGTGTTTGCCAGAACTGGGACACAGACGGGAAATGAATATTATGCACCTGCCATTGTCATAGCAACATCAAAGAGGGTGGAAATGGGTGATAAACTCTACACAGTTCTGATATTCAACAACAGGAAAGTAAGTGAACCTAGAAGATGATAACCAATTTGGCAATGGTATTACCGTTGATCTGTTTCTGATGAGGCAGATATAATTTTCCAGGCTAATGAGCTCACTGTCCCAATCCCTGTCTCCAGCTAACCAAAGTAAATCAGATTTCAGGGCTCAACGAAGAGCTCATGTAATAGACATGAACCAAGAAGTTCTGTAGGATACTTTATTTTTAAATCATACTCTGTTCTTTCCTCTTTAATCCATTTGGTGGCTTTCACAAGCTCCGTGCTGCTAAAATGAGAAACACTGGGGAGTTTGTCACAGTCAGTGTAGTCTTCAGTTCATTTCATTATGTTTGTTTGTTTGTTTGTAAGCCATTATGATAATTTTACTGCATTTTTCATAGTGCATATTAAGGAAATGTTCTTCGTACTTGAAACTTTTATCTTCCTTATTTAGAGGCTGATTAGAGTTACATTAAAACAGTTGGCTTTTTACACATATGTATCTTCATTGTTTCTGAGATTTAGATTTAAATTAGATGAAAGTTGATTGTATTATTGCAGGAACACTGTGTAAGGAGCGGGCTTATTAAAATCAGCCAAATGAAGTACGCCTTTTCCTGTTGGTACATAAGAACGGTGCAGATGGTGGATTATAAGATGTGAGTATTGCTTGAACCTAAAAATATAAAAGTTATTTTACATGAATTCTAAATGTTGCACTTTGGGTTCAACTACGCTGTCAGGTTTCCATATGTAGTACTCTAACTACAGTTGTTGTGAACTGCCTGCTCTCCACATGCAAACAAGTGATTTGACCCACAGGTGTGTCAATCAGACTGCCTGTCCTACCATTTATTATCTGGCAATTTATTGCCCTATTTTCATTTCGGAAACATTGGTGGGATGTGATGGTTTGAAGCTTAGCCCCAGGAAGCTGTTAGAGGGTTGATGAAAGGTGAGATGGAGTTTCTATTTGTTGTAGACCTTATTTTTCTTTTAAGATACTTATTGTGATATAAAGCTATGCATTAAATCACAAGTTGTTTCTAAGATACTGAATCTTCTACTGGGCTTAAATCTGGGGAATGATGGGGAGAGAGCGTGTAGGATGAATATGAACCCCTAATTAAGTTCTGCAGAACTTATGTACAGCAGGGGTAACATTTTTCTCCTGTGAAGCATGTGCTGAACGTGCAGTGGTTCCAAGTGATTGTGGACTACTTTTTTATCTTGTATTAAGTTCTAGTTTACTCCATTTGAAATAGCATTGGATTGTGATAACCTTCAGAGCACCGACAATCTCTGGCAGCAAGCAACAACAGATCTGAGGAAGTAGAATAAGATCAGAACAATCATCTAGGGGTATTTCTCCAGAATACATCCCCAACCTCCAGCAATTTGTCATCTAAAGATTTTCTGAAGCAGAATTGGAGTCGCTGTATTAACAGCCTTGATGGATTTTTTTTCCACAAATTTTTGCAGTTACTTTTTTGAACCCATATAAGCCTTTATCATCCATAGCCTCTTTCCAGAAGGAGCTGTGGAGTTTCACATTTTGTGTGAGAAAACTTCTGTTTTGAATCTTCCCTCTGCCTTGAAATCCTATAGGGATTCTAGACTGAAGGGTTTCCTCTTCCGTGTATGTCAACATAGTACAGGCACAGCTGCCAAAGAATTATATAATCTCTGTCATGGGAGATTTATTCCCAAGAGGTTGTATGAACAGGACAAATCCCACCTTTAAAGGCAATTTTAGAAGTTCTTCATTTTTATTTAGATGTTCTAATATGATGATCAGTGTTAAATATTACGTCTAAAAATGATGGGTAAGGGTACCAGTCGTGGGCTGACCTATGGATGCCCTGAGAATGATGGAACAAAAAAGCAACATTGATTCAAGCCCTGATTCCCACACATTTTCTAGTAGTGATTCCAGCGCGGTTTGAAACTTGCTCTGCTGCCAACCTGCATCCACAGCACATAAACAAATGAATAGCCCCAACTTTACTGAGCAGAATTCTAAACCTGAAAATATATCAATGCCTTTTTCCAGGCCAGATCACCTACATGATGGTAGCCTCTTTTCAATGAAAAGTAAGCCTGAACCCCACAGTTTCCTGCTTAATGCATACAAACAGTTGAAAAGAGGCAGGTATATGACTGAGCTGAGTTCCAGACAAACCAGTGGAAGTCTTTCCCTTCCGCTGAGTTAGATTATATTCCAAATGAGGTACCTTATTAAGAAAAGATGTAACTAAATGCATAAGCAATAAGAGTGGCTCCCATTCTACATGCTTTGTTTCATGACTGAGTGCTTTAATATCAAATTTAATATTATTCCCTAGACTTTATTGGCAAGCTGACTTGCTATTGTTATGTACAAATGATGAGAAAATTGAGTTATTCACTGGCAAACAGAGGAATTCTTTGGAGAACAGACTGAAATGGATGCACTAAATTTTTGCAAACAACAAATAAATGTACTCATTAGATCTAAATTTTAGATGAAGTGATATCAAATCTGGCAGATCTCTGGGTAAAATAGTATGTGAAAGTGCATATTAAAGTCATATTAATCATGAATTTATATATAGTTTTTATATATATATATAATCAGCTAGTAAATGCTGATTTTGTTGTAAATGCACTGGCCAGTTTGTATAGCAGATGACTGAAACTAAATTAATGAAATCAAAATAAAATATTCCAAACAATATTGTTGCCACAGCACAAAATAACAGACTCTCAGTTAAGGCATTCATTTTATCCCCTTTAAACCAAACTAAAACAGTTTTTTGCATGGCCTGGAATAGAGCATAAATTTTGCAAGCATAATGATGGAGCACGGCAATGTCTTACAGTTGTTTTAAGGTCTGAAGTTTTTGCTATATCGTTTCTGGTTTTTTCGCAGCAATTGTAGATTTTAGAAACAAACCACTATATTTGAAATTACAATGTTTTTACTGCAAAATGTCTCTATTTTTGAGGATAGCACGATTCAGATTGTCCTCAAATTACCCACATTAAAGGGACATGAGAAGTGCCTCCAAACAATATAATTTCAAATGCTCTTCCTTACATCTGATTGCTAGTGTTTTAAAGACACCAAGGCCCAGATACATAAAGGGATGTTGTGGGATTCAGGGCAGAAACACTTGAGCATTTGGCAACTCTGAGAGTGGAATTTAGGTACTTTGGCTCCATGGATGTATATCGAATGTCGAGATTTATAGCGCAGAGTGCAGTGAAGTGTGTAAAGCAGCTAGTAAGAAATGACAAAGAGAGCTAAGCATCTAAAACTGAGACTCTCTGAACTTAGATACCCATTTACAGCCCTGAACTAGACATGTTTGAGCCTTTGGGATTTCCAGAGTCCTCTGTTGGCATTGGATAAACTACATAAATAGTAATTTTTAGCATATAGGCGACATAGACCAGGTACTCGGATGCAGTGCATTGGTGTGCCAATAAAAACCTCAGTGAACACTACTGATCCACAATATTCCACAATTTTCTGCCAGAATCACAGCACCTTCTTTTGCACATTCCCAACTTTATCATCTACTGCAATATATTTCTCTTCATCTTTTTCCACATTATGTATCATATCTGGTTCTGCTGCATTTTTAGTCTCTTTTCCAAGAATTAACACAGAAGCCTGGTACTATAGAGCTTTTATAGTTAAGAGTCTTTTAAGTTTCCTACTTCTTGGATCTGTAACTCTCTACAGAAAATTGCTTTGTAAGATTTGAGTAGACAGTCCCTGACAATGCATTTAATAATTCAGAATGTTCATGTTTTGCTTGTAACATTCTCAGATAGGTTTTGAGTTCTCTGTAAAGCCACATATTTGTAAAGTGAAATCTCATTCCTTTCTTGCTGCTTAACATGTCACTTTAGTATCATATAGACATACTTAATGTCTTCTTCTGGGCATTGACTCCATGACTCAGGAGCTGCATCATAAAAAGCTGGTACTGGCTGTGATTTTACTTTACATTTGTTTTTTCGTGTAACCACCATGCTGTTTGAATGTGTTTCATTAGTTACAATTAATCAGTTACTAATATTAGCAATGCTATGGCAGTGCTCCAGCCCAGATTGAGTTGGAGTTTCCATTAGAGCTCCTACCTTTTAGAGGGCATGGAAGTGTGCTTCCCACTGTAACTTATTATTTATTATATTCTAAAATAGATACCTACCTCCCCTGTCACACTTATCAGAGAGGAACAGCGCACAACATTGCTCCTGGGTGTGCATAGATCTAATGAGAACATGCTGACATTGTTGATAGAAACAAACAAAGTAGAAGCATAATTTAATCAGAAAGTAAACAAAAAGTTTGAATGCAATACGATATTAGAAGCTCAAAGAGAGACAATCTTTGTGTACTAAGTCCTGTAGAAGGGGAAAAAAGTAAAAGGGATAGCCCAGGATTCCCTGTTGGCAAGGAGTCCACAGTGCACATAGATGTGTTATGACAGCTTGGCTAACTCTTCAGCTCTGGGTTCTTTGGGTTTGTCTTTTGACGTTTATGTGGTGTGGACTAGGCATCATGCTTAATTCACTAATCTTTAGAGGTACTAATATAGCTCTCATCATTTTAATATCAAATGCTAGCCTCTGTTTGGGGTGTTTTCCTGCCATCACAGTGGAAATAAATAATTATGGCAGAACAAGCACTCTGCAAATGTAACTCACAAATTCTACATGCAAAGTAAAACACGATGTGCTCTGGGCCCACACCATAAAAGACAATTATTGCCGAAATCCTTTTTGGAGTCATAAGAAGTAGACAGAATTAGGGGCCAGAGCCCTGTTATAGGCTACTCTTTACTTATTTTATAAATAAAAGGGAAACTGAATTGTAAGACATTTATAGCCCTGTCAAATGGTCAAGAGTGAGATAAGTCCTTCTCTTGTCAGTACTGTGAGATGTGGGAAAAGGTGAAATCTATGTCATGTAAAAAAGGATTTAAAATAGTATATGATATGTGTGCTTTTAGCTTAGTGAATTTCCTTGTCTGATTTTCTAGCCTGGACAGAGAGACCACAAAGCCCTATCCTCACTCTTCTGTGGAAGATGAAGGAGGAGAAGAAGCAAAGAAAAGTATTGTGAAAGAAGATAGGGGAAAAAAGAAAAAGAAGAGGAGACCAGAAGACAAAAGACATCCCAGGGAGAAGATGTTGGACTCTGAAGTAAAACAGAGAGGAAGAAATTCACTGCCTAGCAATGAAATAGAATTCGAAGGTAAAGAAGTAGCTCTAGAAAATTATAGATACTAGGGATTAAACAGATCTGATGGGCCTTCAGTTAATCCCCACACAAGGAACCAGGTTTCTGCATTTCTGGGTGTTAGACCAGCCTGCTTTCTCGTGTCCTATGTGACAAGGTTCTTTCACCTCCTTCAGAAACCATTCTTCACACTGATCATTCTCAGCATGTGTTTCCCCAGCAAAAGGAAGAACTGAATAAAGCATGTTCCGGCGTATGCTACCTTAATTTTCCTAACACTTGTAGCAGTGAAGATGCAATAACGCCAACCTTAGTACTTGCTAGTAAGCAGAGTATATATTCCAGTTCCTCTACTGTTTGTTACTTGTTGGATAAAAGGTATGTCTATACTGCAGGCATTAAATTATTGCACATGGAGCTCAATGCTTTTAGTGCTGAGCTAGCTCAGTTAAAGCTGACATCAGTATCTGTACTCCGTGTAACTCTGCAATAGAGACCTGGGCTAGTGTAGATATGTCAGCTCTTCATTTTAAAGATCCTACTGTCAGTGAAAAGATAAGAGGATTTTTATCCATACCTGCTAGTTGTACCTCCTTGTACTATTTTAAACATCTTCTCAGCATCCTCATTAATTATTTACTTCCAGAAGTAGTGGATTATAGATTCACGCAATCATCATGTTGTCAATCAACTTGATTTGGCTCCTCTTGATTTCCTTCAATGTTCTCAGTCATCTTCTAAAGATTGTCTGCAAATTCCATTTACTTTGCTTATAATGGGTATTACGGTGCCACTGCATTTTAGGAGTGGTCTGGTCAGAGTTACGTGAGAGCAGAGGTGCTGGGCTTGTCCTGTAGCTGTGTGAGAGACCATGGCTTCCAGAGGTAGGGCTACTTTACTGGAAATGCTCAGTTATCCCAGACTCCTCCCTCTTGGATATCTTTAGATGCAAGATGCTGAGTAAGTGTGAAATAATGCGAATGTGATCAGCAAGTCCTGTTACTGATTCCATGCAGGTTGAAGGAAAGGTTAAATGAGAGCAGTGGCTATCTATGCACTTGAATCCTGCCTAGCCTTACCAAATAATCTCATAGTACTCTATCGAAACTCTGACAAAACTTCAAGGTGGTATGCAGGTCGAACGTGCTAAGGAGGGTACTCTGTCCTCTTCTTATGACACCATGGATGTTGGATATGGCTTTTTTTTTGCTGAAATCTATTTTCATTTGCATAGCCTTCTGTGTGTTATCAGAAAGGGGCAAGTCAGAGAGCTGAAACACTCTGTTTTCATCTTCAGACACCGATATGACCCTGAAATCTCGATTGTTGCCCTTCATACGATGGACACACAAATGTTCATTAGAGTGATCCCTTACCTGATTTTCCTAGTAGTTGTTTTCCATACTTCATTATTTCTTGATTGTTTATAACACAGGCAAATTTTTTTAAAAATAGAGTCAGCATCTCAGAGAAAGGTTTTGAATACCTGTAAATACCATTAATAGTTAAAGCTAATAACTTTGGTAGCTAAGTATCTTTTACAGTAACTAGGTTATACTTATTTTTTCAAGATATCTAAAAGCAGTCTGTTAAACTGGGAACTGGTTTATCTGAAAGATGCACGATCCCCCCACATATTCTTTTCCTTGTGATATCTAATACCTGAATAATTTGGATATCTTTTCACTTTCAAAAAAGCTCAATAGTCCTGATCTATTTGCCTGAAGTAAAGGCTTTTTCTTCGTATTTATACACAATGGTTTTCCATGAATGTTAGTATGTGTGTAATGTGGTAAAAGCATTTAATGCCATCAGCAATTCCTACATTTCCTTTCCAAAGATTTGTCTTGTCACTTCCTACGGTTCTGCTGACTTAATGTGTAGATTTCTCTGTTATATGAGGAACTAAGTTCTCCTAGACTTGAATGAGCATTGCGCCATACAGAGACGGATTTTTGTGCTCTCTAAGATAATGTGGATTCAGCTACATGGCTCTTGCATAGGTGGTTGATGAAGCCCTTGTATTTCCACAGAGCTGTGGGTCCTCTATGAATTAATGGAGTATTTTGGAACATTTGTGGTTTGGTTTGTGCTTAGCTAAAATATTCCTGATTGTTAGGAGGAATCAACAACCCATTCCTGTTATTCCCACTCAGGGAAACAACGTGAAGAGAAGTGAGTAAAGGTTAAGTAATTGTGTTAGTGATTTAGTATATATTAGCTTCATTATTGTGGTGATGTGTAATTTTGTCTTATTTATTCCAGAACTATTATATTTAACACATTACTATTTTAATGTGTATGCCTACTGCTCCTGTTGTGTTAGTTACTTCTGTATGTTTATGAGAGAGTGAATGAAGTCCTGTCAAATTCCCGCCGTTAGTGGGCCAATGATTCTTCATCTAGGTAACTCAAATAAAACTATTTGATTGAACAAGATCACAAATATTCAACTCACTCAATGGTTATTGCAGTCATTGTTTTTGTAGATACTTTAAAAAACATGTATTTGTTTCTATAGAAGAAGAATTCTCCCTATCTTTCTAGCCTTCTCTCTGTTCTGTAATGCCTAAAATCATGGTTCATTTCACATTATTTCCTTGTTGATTTTCCAAAATGGTGATCTAGTAAAAAACTATAACAGAAAACAATTCGGAGTGAAGTACAGGTATGATACATAGTAATAGACTGCATTGCCTGATGCATTAGCCAAATCCTAGCTAACAGAGCCCAAATCTCCTTTTTAATTTATAATGAGATGTGACTTGAAGCAATTACACTGATAATTACTGTAACTGCCAATATGGGGTAGGTGGGAGACCTTTGAAAATGATCATTTTCTATCCTTTTCTGTGGCAAATCTAGTTCCTCTGAATTGGGTTCAAGAGTGTAACAGCTGTGACACCTGGCAGTCTAGTGGATTGGCTGGGTTTCCCACAGTAGGACTGCACATTTTTAGCACCCACTTGTTTTCCAGTCTCATTTTCCAGATAGTTCATTCAGCGTTTGGACAAGGCTCTCATAATAAAGCAGTGTTCCCATCTGTTGGTCATGGCTTGTTTAATAAGCAGTTGATGTCAATTCAGCTATGCTTGCATCTGTACTTACTGCAGCTGTGTGTTGTTAAGGGCTCCCCAACAGCCTCCGGATTTAGCTTTTGTTTTTCTGTTGACAGCACGTTACAACTTGGCCAAAATGACTCTTCTGTCAGGGTTGTCCGCTCGTCGAAAGAGGAAAGTGTGTTAAACTTTTCACCTCTTTCCCCATAAAAAGTGGAACATGGAGATGTGCAAGGGAAGACAGTTCAGTTCCATTGGTGTAGGAGGCATGTGTTGTGGTGCATGGGGCGGGGAGAGGAAGGGTAATTCTGTCCAGATTCTGGGAGCAAGACCAGAATGGTTTCTTTCAACATCTTGGGAAGGTACATAGAGAGCACATGCATTGGGTAAAGAAAAGAAACAGTTTGTAAATTGTGTGTGATGGGGAACGCTCATTTAACAGTGCATCTTTCGTTCTATTCAAGGCAGCAGTATGGCTGAAATACCTTTCAGTATTTTAGTCCAGTGATGTTTTTATACTGCAGACATACCATCAGCTTAAGGATACAGTCAAGAAATTTCCTGAACCTCACACTGGTGAACTCCAGATTCCTGTCTCTTAGGTTGCCCAAGAAGAATCAGAATGCTCCTTTTGTGTATCTAAGTGCTGTTGTTTTGCATGCGTAAGACAATTTCCAAAGGCATGCTTTTGATTTTTAAACCCTGAGCTTCAAGGTTTTCAGTGGTAGCTATGGATGATCAGCATTCCTGAAACTAATCATATTCATGTCTCATACTCTCTACGTACTCAATCTGTGGTGTTGCTTCCCCACCCTGTGTATCATAACTTTATTCTTCATATGCCTCCCACAGTTTTGTTTTCTGCGACACGACTGTTTATTGCACGATCATTAAAAACCCCAAAATCCCCCCCAAAGAAGTATGTGAAGCAAAATAGAGCATGCAATTTTGTTCAGTTTGTTTCTTCCTATTTTATTCTCTTTCATTTTTCCTCCTGCTTCCAGTCTTTTGCCATTCATTCATTACAATTGTCATCATTTTGTGCCAGGAGGGTGCCTAGTAGTTGGTGGTCTCATTTGATATGATTGCAAAAAGTGACTTTTCAGTGATGCAGTATCGTTAATAGCAAACCAGAGAAGATAAGCAGGGCCATACTGGGTCAGACAAAGGTCCATGTAGCCTGGACTCTGTCCCCAGCAGCGGCTAGAAGATGATTCCTGAGGAAGAGTAAGAACAATGGTTGGTATGTGAATAACAACAGCTACAAGGTTAGAAAATGAGAATACTTAAAAAGCAGACTGGTTTGAACTTGTGAGGATGAAAGCAAAAAGGAAAGCAGTGAAAAGCCTCTTTACACAAGACTACCACTCTGTTACCATAGTCATGGAGTCATTTGTTCCATGATAAATTTCAGGATGGGGGGGTGGTGTTGAACTGTTATATCCAGGCTCACGGTGGGTCAATATTTTCTCTCACTGAAGAGTACCTGTTCTCTCCTAGCATCTTCATTCTCCATTTCATCATCTTGGCATTCATCAAGGCAAACTCTGCAGTCGCTGAGCGCTTCAACTCCCAGCTCACCAAAGCATCCCTGTTGCTTGCACAGTCCTGCTGTAGAAAAGTCTCCAGAACCTGGTAAAATCAACATCAGCAGAATTACTAGGGTCAACATGGAGCAGCAAGGATTGGCAAGACAGCCTCAGCACCACTTTGCGCAGAGCAAAGGAAGCCACGTTAAGGGTGCGTGGTGAAGGAGCTTGTGAGGAGTGGATGAGGCTGCAAATAGGAAAGATTTTTAGCACCTGTAACTGTGACATTTTATTCCTTGAATCAAAAATAAACTGACTAGTTAATGCTAAATTATTTATGACTTTGCAGACTTACTTTGGAGGTATGAAAGAGAAACAGTGTCAGAGGTTCAGCTGTGCTGCTGAAAATTATCAATATGAGAAGACAGAATGGAAAATTGTATTTGTCTGAGTATCCTTTGTTTGCACTAGACCTGTTTGATTTATTGACTGTGGCCTTTCTCATGAAATGCCTTTTCCCAAGACTCCTTTTTCACACACTCAGTCTGTAAGGCATCTGGGAAGACCTGCTGCAGGGAGCTTACCCAGTTTTCCACTGGTGCTGACTTTTACATGTATCTGTCCTAAAGCTTTTCCGCTGATGGGGACTGTCCCATGAGAACACAGATGAGGTGCTTTGCCCTCGAAGACTAACCTCTTGGTAACACAGACTTAGACCAAGGGCTGAATTCTTCTCTATGATGTTTGATATAATGCCAGTGCTCCTCTGAAGGCAGAGGAATTGTTTCAGTGCTAGGGCATTATAAATGAAAGCAGGAATTGTACCTAGACACATTTAGGAGCATCTCTACTCTTAGTTCCCAAATAATGGATAGGTGACTGAACCCAGCAAAAAAAAAAAAAAAAATCCAAATAAAGATTCATTTTCTCTATCTAACAAATGTAATGTGATATTCACTGTCTAAGACATGACATTTTAAATGGCACACAGTTGGGTGTATGTAGTGTGTTTAGCACTGAAGATCCTCACCTCAGCCAAAGTATGACTTGCGGATGTAGTCACACAATCCTGTGCTTGTCTTGGGCTTTCTGTTAAGAAGGTGAAGACTGATTCTTAATATTTTTGGCATATCAAGGTGAATGTACATTAAAAATTCTCACAAGTTTGACTTCAGATACCTATGCAATTTGCAGGCAGATGTACGTATTCGTCTTTACGTTTGAAGTAAAGTGGAGTTGAACAGATACACTTAACCAAATAGAAACAGAAGGTGGCCAATTAATGTATACACATGCATATATTGTAACGCAGTGGTACATTTATATCCGGTGAATTCCAGCTTTTATGGTAGCCAATTTAATCACAGACCTTTTTTGTGTTTCAGATAAATGGCACATTTATAAGTGGGTCTGACTGCTAGGATATTCTTCTGCTTTGATGTAACAGTAATATCTCAGGTCTTTTCCTTTATTACCTCCTCTACACTTCAATTCTTCTCTATTTAAATGTCTTTCTCAGATGAAGACTATTCTTAGATTAATATTGCATTATTATTACATTCCACATATCTTTCTGAATGAATTACCAAATATTAAAGATTGCTGCTGATTAAACAAAGAGTAATAGAGACAATTTCACCTTACAAGATGGTGTCTGGCCATCCTGGCTCTTCTGGATGCCTGGAATGTAACATCGTTACTGCAGATTTCAAATGGCAGTGCCGGGGTGCTGTGCTAGCCGTACCCAGGGACTCTCGGGCCCTGACAGAGCCAGTGATATCACGAGCCAAGGACATCTCTGCAGCTGAGCATGGATTTCTGCATGCTGTTAGGGAGGCTTTTGCATAGATATGTGGGGAAATAATGTCCATCAGTAGCAAAATGAGTGGGACAGAAATACAGAAGACATTTCCTCTGCTCAGGAAAGGTTATTCAAAGCTGGGGTTGGCTGGAGCCCAGGTGTTTTACCAAATGGCTTCTCTTATGGGCTTTCTGTGTGTTTGTGTCTGTTTAGAATAGTAGTGAGGAAGCGCCTTCTTTGCGTGAGGGATCTCTGTTTCATGCAGCACACTTCTTCCAAGCACTAAATTTTTCAATGAGCACAATGTAACCATGGTAGCATGGTGAGAACCTTGACTTTTTGGCCCTGACATCTAAAAGAAACAGAGCAATAAACAGAGGACGTCCCAAACACCACAAAATGCTCAGCTCTCACCAAAAGTCTTTCTGTGTTGCTAGTACCTTGCTCTTGTGAGGTAAATTCCCAGCACAATGGAGTGGGTGAAATATTCTGTTTTGATTTTACAGATGCAGGAGGGTCACATTTGGTTTATGGGAAAGCTGGTAGAGTCTCCCTTGAGGCCAGTGTGGAGACACCACCTGGAGCTGCTTGTGGTGCTTATTACCAAATCTCAAGGAGCCACTCAGAGGAGGAGAAGGTGCCACGTTATTTTCAGATGAATGGTTGTCCCCTGCTGTAGGAGAACTAAAAGTACCGTACTTAATACCCCACTTCTCTTGTGCTCAATCTACCAGCTGTGCTTCTATATACAAGCACACCAAAAATCTCAAGCCCCACTCTGTCTGTGCTTCACATTTTTAATGGCCATTAATATGACATGAGAATAGCCTGATGCCATCATTTAGGAGAGAGTATATAGAAAAAATATATTTCTATAGGCAATGGAGGCAAACAGAGTCTTTGAGGATATATTTTAGGCATCTCCCCTCAGGCACTTCCTTTAGGCATATTGCAGGTGCCTACTCTAGGCAGCCAGTTCAGGTGTACACTTGGCCAGGAAAATCCTACCCACTGGCTGTGTGGGTAAGTATTTCCCAGGAGAACACTGAGCTATCAGTTTTGGGAAAATTCTGAGGTTTTGATCCCTGCCTCTGTCTCAGTGTGGAGAAAAAAAAAAATAAAAAGCATACCGATGTTTTTCTTTAGTAAAGGGGAATTATGGAGTTTGTGTAGCCAGAATGACCTTGCAGCCAGGATACTTCAGTGGGATGTAAAAGAGCTTGTTGAAATTTCTGCCTAGTGTGATTCAGGGAAGACTCAAACCTGGAAAAAAACTAATTCTGAAACGGTCTGTCCTGGAAGTTGCAGTTTGGTTAGTTCATGCTACCTTCTGTTCTGCAGCTCAGGCTCCTTACTTTCTCCATGATGTCCTGGAGTTTTCTCTTGGAGAATACAGCTGGCACACACATGGAGTCCCTGGTTATAGGGAGTCACTGGGGATCTGTTCTACCCAGAGGAAAAATGGGAAGTGATATCATTATACTGCAGCATCCATGAAATGTTAAGCCAGGATAGCTGGGAAGAAAAGTTTCTACTGTGGACACGAACACTTTGGATTTCTGGAGGAAATGGCACTACCAATGAATGGAAAAGCCCTATAAATTTTAATAGAAAAGAGATCTCAATGAAGAGTTTGAACAGAAAATCTATTTTGCCCCCAAGAAGGGCTTTCAGTCACATGGACTTTGGAATCTACCAGCTCACATTTTTAGCAGAAGAAGATACGTCTCAATCAGACTAATTCACCATTGACATGACCATCTCACCTATGTCTCTTGTGATTACTGTGTATTTGGGGCTGAACACGTGCAATTGCAATGACATGAACAAAATGGAGTGTGGGCCAATTTTGCAAGTACGTATTGTTCAAGTATGTGCAGATGGATTGTATGCCACCCCACAGTGATGAAACCTGAGATCCTCTTGAAAAAATGGCTGAAGAAAACTTACCTTAGTATTCCACTGGGTTCGATACAGATTTGTGAGAAATACAAACAGGAAGGTTAACCAAGCGCAGGATCAAAACCGGCAGCACAGGTAGTCTGAATGGTGAATTCTTCCTCTGTGTAAAGGGTAATCATCAATCACTGTTGGTTCTTTAGACAAGCTATATTTAAAGACTGATTTATTATAGAAATACGGATGGTGATGGATGAGTTCCCTTTCACTTGTTATTAAGGATCCATTTCACTGTTCTTTTCTGGGTGTGCAGTCTGACCTCAAGAAGCACCTGTCATGGGATAACATTCATTAATTTTTCCCCACCGTGGCCCACAAGACTTTTTTCCTGCCTGAGATTGGTTAAATGTTTTGTTGCATTGCTTTGTGTTAAGCCTGGGAATTGTCAGGATGATTTATTCTTTTCATTTGAACATTCCTGTTGGTCCGTTTGCACAACGTGAGCTCTGTCCCGAGTTCCACACCGTGCTGCAGATGCACAGGAGGTTGTGTTTTCATATGCTTGCTTCTTTCCACTGATCTGTTTTAAAGAGGCAAGTAGTATTATGGTGGTCTGTCAACAAGATGAATTTTCCAATTAGATTTGCCAGATGGCTGAGCTTGTCCAGGATGCCCTAATTTCAGCTTCTGTCAATAGAGCGGAACAAAAATCCAGGTTGCTGGTTCCTTGCGCTGCCTCATACAAAGTTGGCAGTGGTGGGGTTTGGTTTGCCTGTCTGGCTTTGGGACTGGCCAAGGCTATGCTCAGAATTCTTGTTTGTGATTCTTTTCCAACTACTAAGATGGTACTTTTCCTATTCACTCCCCCTCCCCCCTGTCTTCTGTTTCTTTTTGATAAAGATAGTCTACAAAACAAAAAAACAAAAACAAACAAACAAACAAACAAAAAAACCAAAAAAAACCCCCAAAACCAAAAAAAAACCCAACAAACCAAAACCAAAAAAAAAACCAAAGCAAAAAAAAAAACCAAAGCAACAAAAAAAAAAAAAAAAAAAAAAAATCATATTCACCCCCAACCTGTATTTGTCACTCTGGATCAAACTCTGGACCCCAGGGGTTGGGACTTGGCCCCTGGCATTCAGCATTACCTGCATTCACTGGTGCTGCACAAGAAGGTAAAAAAGAAATACTTTATACTGGACTGCTTGGTTGAGCAAAAGAAAAGCTTAGGAAGAGAACACCTGCCAGTTAGCTGTCCTGTTGGTAATGTGACCATGGAAATCCCAGGTCCAAGGGAAGTAAGGATAAAGGGGGAAGTGAGAGTAAAGGCTTTTATGAGACCAGCTGGCAGAACTGGAGGAAGTAGAAAAGCTTTTGAGATTGATTTCCTTTAGAAAGTCATCAGTAACCTCCTACTCAGTTGTGAAACCATGAAATCAGATCAATGTCCTACCTTCCAAGGAAAAGGGCAGCTTCATGGAAGAAGTTTGTATAGCAGTCTTTGACTCAATTGCACAGGCATGCAAAGGACCTTTTCCTCCATGGCTATTTCCTTCCTTGCCTAGTGTGAACACTGCTAGCTGGACTGCTGCATAAATACCACTGAGCTCCAAAGGGCTCAGTCCTTTGATAACTAACACTGTGAGAGATCATACACCTGCTCTTAACCACACATCCACGCTGCTCGGAGTGGATCTGGGGCCACCTGTAACCACCTCCTGTTGATAAAATGAGGTGTTAGCATCAACCCTGAGGTCTTCCCCCAGCTGTGAGGTGCTTCTGCTGGGAGGAGGGGGTGCTTGGCAGAAAAACGTGCAGGCTTACGCTGAGTGCTCTTGAAAACCGAGCAGTTAGCAATGCCAGTCCTCCCCACACTGGCCCTGGAGCCAGGCCAACAGCACTAAGTAAGTGCTGCCCTAACCAAGTCACAAGATGAGGTCTGCTGATGAAGCCTTGCTGCTTCTGGAGAGACACCTCAAACCTCACACCTCAAACCAGCTCAGTAGTACCTGGGTTCCAAATTAATAGAGAACATGCTGAAGGGCAAAACTGTGTGAGGGTTGATTTCAGCACATCATAGACTCGGTCTTCTAATTACAGAGCTGTAAGAAAAGGTTAGAAGCAAACAAATACAAACACATCTGTAGCCTAAACTGAACACCAGCTCTTTCTGCCCAGTTTTTCCACTCCAACCAGTTCTTAGGGTTGGGGCCTCAGCATTGACAGTGTTACCCCTTCCTCCGAAAGTTGCCTCACATCTCAGTCCTTAGCAGGTTTAGAAGAGGTAATTGTCCGTCTGCAGTGGCATTCCCTGCTCCAGACAGTTTCCTCCACAGGTAACTCGGAGCTGAGCACTGCAGCATCTGTGCAGCTGACTCTGCCTCCCTGTTGTCCACACGATCTTTAGGTGCCTGAGGCTTTTGTGGATGGGATGTAGGGAAATTCAGGACACAGGCTGCGACAGGTAGTCACAGCTACCTAGATGCACTGGTCTTGAGTCCAGTTTTGTGATTGTAAGCTGACTTTTCTCTATATCAGACAGTGATGAGGAGACTGGAGATCCCTGTACACCTCATCTTTGTTTTATGGTGAGTGTCTCCAGCTGAGGGGAAAGTAGGTCAAAGAGGGATGGAGATTTAGGACAGGAGATGCCATAGTTTACAGGGAAGCCGATGAGACAGGGGTATTTTAGAACTTTTCCTCAGACTGCTCATGTCTTTTTCCTCTGGAAATAGCCTTTCATCTGGAGAGGAATGGTTATGGACTGGTATACGAGGTTTTCCGGGCAACCATTATATGGTTCATCATAAAAAGAAGTATGGTGATGTATTACAGGGCCTCATTTGCCAAGGCGGTCTTTTTTTTTTCTTCCTAGAGCTCGCCTTTGATCTCATTGATACATTTATTCCCCGGCATCTGAGTGGTTCTTCTGTGACATTGCATCGGGACTATTGTCCTCAGTTTCAGTGGTTTAAAAATATAATTACTGCCATTGAATTTCACAGGAGTGGTTAAGGCAGGATTAGATGGAAGGCTTTTGATTTTAGGGCTGTGGCTGATTCCAACACCTTCAGTCCCCCTGAGGTAAGCTGTGAGTTTCAGGATCAGCAGAGCTATAAAGCTCAAGACTAACATGAATGGTCTGGCAGGTATTCCCTGGTTTTGCTGTAAAGATACAGAACAGAACAGACTTATTCAAACCTGCACCAAACTTTGTTCCCAGGAGCTCACAAGCTCCAGCCAAGCTCTCCTGAATCCTGGAATGTATTTTGAGTTCACAGCATGGCACATCTGACTTCACACATAGGTTACAATTTTTTTGCCTCTCCTGCTTATCCTCTTTAACTTTTCCGGGCAGACTTCTGCAAACAGCTTTGCCAGCGCCCTAAGTCAACCAGAAGCCACATGAAGGTGGCTACTGCAGCACTGAGCCTGCATTGATCAGCCCTACCGATAAAGAGCCTGCATCAGTTTGGGATCCACCCTGCACTGCTAGAGCTACTAGTAGGCTCAGAGTTAAAGCAGAGCTTGGTTGCTTCTACTTGAAAACAAAATCTGGGTCAGCAGTAAGTAATAAATACTTGTGGATGCTGACTTTTCAAGCTCAGCGTTCTCCTCAGATTAAATCACTAACATTGTGTCCTCCTTGGGCTGTCTTGTTAGCATCTACTTGAAGCCACAGCTGGTGCAGAACATGGTGCAACAGTGCCACTACCCTGCCTGCGCTCCAGGTACTGTGCTGGCCGGAGCTATTGCAGGGTCTAGCTCTGCAGTATGGGGCCCTTCCATCTTTGGGACATTAGTCTCCCTGCTTGCTGAGATGAAGTGGGACTGTGTTTGCTAGGAACATGACGGGGGATTTCTGGGGGCAGATAGTCACCTTATATACCAGCAATCTGTAGAATTACTATCTCCCCATGCTCTTTCTGATACAACATACTGTGAATCTACTCACTTTTCTTGGCTAAAATGGAAAAGCAAACCTTTTGCCAAAAAATGAATAGAATAGAATAGAATAGAATAGAATAGAATAGAATAGAATAGAATGGAATAGAATAGAATAGAATAGAAAAGAATAGAACAGAACTGTTTCAGTTGGAAGGGACCTACAACGATCATCTAGTCCCAACTGCCTGACCGATTCAGGGCTGACCAAGTAAAAGCATGTTGTTAAGGGCATTGTCAAAATGACAAACTTGGGGCATCGACCACCTCTCGGCAAAGCCTGTTCCAGTGTTTGACCACCCTCTTGGTAAAGAAATGCCTCCTAACATCCAGTCTGAACCTCCCCTGATGCAGCTTTGAGCCACTCCCACGCATCCTGTCACTGGATCCCAGGGAGAAGAGCTCAGCACCTCCCTCTCCACGTCCCCTCCTCAGGAAGCTGGGGAGAGCAATGAGGTGTGTGGGGGAGTGAATTCAGGCAATGCGGTGAATACAGATGGGGAATATAGCTGAAAATGTTTTGTTTTCTTTCTACTATTCTTCATGTTTTTCATCTTCTCTGTCTGTCTGCAGAGCCTGGCTTTGTTCTGAACGTCTTTTCACACATACTGCATTCATTTACCACCCACAGATGCTGCCTGTTTATTCTTTCCTGTTGTTTTCATTGATCTAACATGAAAGTCACCTTGAACCAAAAGAGCTTTGCCCTTGCTAAGCATGCAAAGTATTAAAAAATATAAATATAAAAATAAGCATACAAAATACAGGGGCTAGGCAAGTTTTTGTAGGGATTGCTGTTGTAGGAGGTCATAGATACTGAATCTGAGTTGTCCATAAGAAGGCAAGATGCCATTGGATTGAATAGATAACTCATAGAATGGTGGCAGACTAGATACCAAGGCAGGGTGTTATACCTTTCAGTATTTATTCTGGTATCCATTTTTTCCTGAGCAGAAGCATATTTGGGTGCTTACTAGCCAGTTTTTTATTCTCATCAAGCCAGGTGACATGGGGTCAGTATATAATTTGCCTGTGGATATATTATAAGAGGTTTATCACTGGAGAAAAAAATGTTTTGCAAGAAAGTTCCTGTCAAGGTTTACCATCAATCCTTCTTTCATGCAGCTGCTTTACAGACGAAGGAAACTCAGACCCTTCCTTGCCAAACAAGAGGCAGCACTTCAACTTAACAGCTTGGTATTGAGTGCTTAAATATTTTTTGGCACATGAATTTAAAAATATGTTTTCAGACAATTACATTGTGAGTATGCCTGCAGTGCTGGCAGCTGACTGTTGGTCTGTTTGTTCTTTTAATTAAATATATGGCTAAATGCATTTAGCCATGTTAGCGTTGGCTGGGACAAGTGGCGCTGTTCTTGCTAGTCCCATGCAGCTCGGCCAGCCCTCGTGGTCGTGGAGCAGCTACACGCTGTCACTGTGTGCTTTCATCCCAAGCACAAAAGCTACACATAGACTTCTTTCATGTCTTCCTTGACAAAATTAATGTTCTTTGCCTCTTTTTTCTCCTTTTTGTACCATGGATCTTCTGCTTAATTCTGGCTGTAAGAGCAGCAGGAGATTGCGTATTTTACTGCCACTGAAAGATCAGTTACACTTAAGGGAAAAACTTAAGAGGATGTGCTTTTTAAATGGCACAAAGAGCAAAGCCCCATCATTTTCCATAGTTGGTGGGCATTTGGGGCGTCCTTTCTCCTGTAGTTGTGTGACACTTTGTACAGGGTGGAATCTGGTCCACTGAGAGGAAATTTCCCAGTAACAAGCTGACTAGTAGTAACTCTTGGCCCATTTTTCTCCCTTTTCCAAACCTACCCACCCTGTATTGCTTAAAAAGCCATTAATGGATTCAAATGACCAGTCTGACCAGTTTTAACCATAACCTGTACAATGTGACTGCAAAAGCCTTGAGGTTCACAGCATGCCAAAGCACTGAACACATTCCTCGCCTCCCACCATTGACTGTGTCTCCCGCTGAAACTTTTGTTCCTGTATGTATGTGAACTTGTGTGTATGTGGTTTGCGTGTGCTGTGGCAAGAGCTTTTTAACTTCAAAGAAGTCAGGTCCACTCCTTCACAGAAACTGGCAAAGACAGATGTGAGACATAGCTACGTGGCAGCTCAGGTGGAGTAGGAGATCAAAAAGAAATTCTTCTTTTATTATACATCGTATCTACATGCACATCTATTGCTGTTTTGCCTTTTTTTTCTTGAATTAGGTTATGAGCACTTCTACAAGGGCTTGGGGCTTCTTATAAGCTATATAATACTGAGCTCAACAGCACTGCAATTTTGATCTTCCCAGCAGCGGCCCCAAATAACTTTAAGGGGTTGCTGTTACAGGCGCTCTAGACACCAACGTACACGACTTCAGTTAATTCCCATAATATTCACCTGGTACTTATTACTATATAATACTTTAAAAATATGTCTCACTTTCACTTAAATGGGTTTTTATGAACTAAAATGTACAAAAGAAAGTTAGTCAAGTCAGTGGTAAGACCCATACTTGACAATTTTCATCTGAGAGTTGAAATCTAAATGCAAGCACTTGGTGAGGAGTACATGTGTGTCCAGGATCCCAATTTAGCATCTAACTGAGCTGAGCTAGAGGAAAATCCAGTGAGTCAGGATGTAGATGTGATGCTTATGACTACTGTAGCCACAAATATGCTTCCTGAGGAAGTCTAAATGAATTAAGGAACTTAAAAAAATCTCTATTTTTTTTCTCTTCAGACACACAGAATTGAAATGATTAGGATGAAATCCCGTTGCCTAGATCCATCTGTCCAGTGCTATTGGAGATACTTAAGGGTCTCCAAGACATCTGGTTCAGGCTGGCATATATGACATAAGACTTACAGAGGACTCGTTTGGTCTGGCTGCTAGATGCTGCGTGAGATAATCCACAGCACCTAAAATAGCGCTGAGTCCTGTCAGTGAAGTCGTTCCCTCTGGTGACTACTGCACGAGAAGCTTAGGTTTGTCTGTTTATATCCGTTACCATTTGTATCTGCTTGATTATGTGAAAAGTGGAAGAAATAATTTTGCCCTTAGAAAGCTTTAGAAAACAAAGGCACACCTATTGATACCAAGACATGCCACAAAAAATCTCACTAAAAAAATTTTCTGAGTTGCTGCCTGGAAAGTCATCAAAAGAACATTTATCCATTCTGCAAGGTACATTGAAAAATCATTCAAGTTTATAATATAGTCATGAATGACATAAAAACATCAACGTAACTACCATCCTGAAAACTTGCTGACAGCAAAGCCTGGTCTGTTAGCTGGACAACACAGAGAAAGGCTTCCTGGCTGAGGAAATAACACCTTTTTGAATCTGTTGCAACCTCCAGGTGCATTCAGCTGTGCATGGAGTTCCAGGCCCTGTCAGTGCCATTCTCCCTTGCTGCCCGCTTTTGTACTTGACACATTTGCTCTTTGTGTTTGTTCAAACAGTACTTCACCAGTGGAAGAAAGAAGCGCCCATGGCTCTTTTCTGCTACCGCATGGCAAAGCAAATGAGAAAGGGCGATCCTCTCTCTTACCTTAGAGCGCTGGGGCTGTTTGCTTGGCACTCAGCCCTGCCAGGGGCCAAACGCAGTGCAATTGCATGCCCTGGGGTGCATCGAGATGCCTAAAAGAGACAGGCACTTACAGACACATTAAAAAATATGCATTACTTGCTGATTTAAGTGGCCGATGCTCCTGAAAAGGCCATGAAATGTCTAAGTAACCCTAAAACTCTGTCCCAGGGCTCCTTCTGAGGGTAAGTGACTTGAGGGTGCTGGTGCTGTGTGCGCAGTGCCCAGCACCCGGCAGGATCCAGCCCTGAGCTCCAGTCAGGCCTCGCTGGGCAAAGCCCTTCTGGCAACGAGGCTGCAAGGACTGCACTGGCTGCCTGAGCCCAGGTGAAGCCTCAGCTTGCCCTGCTGAATCATTATGATGTGAGGGGACAAAAAACCCCAACAACCCCAGCTGGGCTCTCTTTGGACACAAAGAATTTGTGGAGGAAGATTTGAGGTGGGAAGAGGGGGTTGTTTGCAATTGTTTTATTTCTTTATTTTGGTCTTGAAGAAGAGGTGACAGACACGTTCCCCAGTGCCATTTACACTGAGCCACAACTTCCCAGCACCTGACTTTTTTGTTGCAAATTGTAGCAAACAGGACATATTCCATACAGTGCACTCAAGTTTTCCTTTAAGCTACCACCCTCTACTGTTCACTCCTGCATATTGTGCAAAAACAAAATGTAGCCACAGTTACGACTAGTGACTTCCGAGTGATACTGTGATTTCTTGAGTACTGTCCTGATTTTTTTTTTATTCTTTGAAACCAGTATAGCAGTGATTTAGTCACCTGACCCAGCTTGTATATCTTTCAGAAAAAAAATAACATGCAGCACTTTTCAATAGTTTTCATGTAGTATACAACTTTGGGATTTATTTTTAAAAATATGTGTGATTCCTGTAGTGCCAAGAATGGCCTGATCACACTTTGGTGCCGTTGAATGTTGGGGCCTTAGTCTAGCAATCAGAAGTTTGTGAAGTTGATTTTTCTTATTTTTTATGCTATATTTTTATTCGATGTAGTTGTGGAAGTTGAATGCAGTTCTGCTGTGAATGGTGATTGCTCACATTTCAGAAGTTTTGATTTTGGAGAAGACGCTCCTCTTCTTTTCTGTGTTTAAAGAATCCATGTGAATGTGTTATCAGACTCTGAATTACCATGTAAAACAGACATCTGGGCTTGCCTACCTCTGAATTACAGGCACATGCCATTTACCAGCTGTTTATGCAGTCGTGTAGTCAGGCTGATCAGCCCTTGCTTTAAGGATAAAGTTAAGGCAAATGAAATATCCCAAGAATAAAATATTATTTGTCACTGGAAGAAGGGTGCTCAAACCAAAAGGACTTATTTTGTCTCTTTGAAAGACAGCTACATGGCAGTGGAAGAGGCAGGAGAAACTGCTGCGCTCTCCTCCCCGGTCTCTCAGTAGCTCTCAGTAGCATGACACAAGTGTCTGGAGCTCAGTGGCAGTCTCCTTATTTCTGCATAAGAACACTTAGCACATCAGGCTTTCTAGCAATCCCCATCTCCCTTAGCAAGAAAAGGGTTTAAGGATAACCTAAATTTAGGAATACTATTTTCTAGGGGCATGAAACTTGTCCTTCAGTGCTATGTAAGGCAATAAATGGGGAGCTAACTTTTAGAAATATAATCTGCCAAAACATTCCTTTCCCTCTCACCATTACCAGCATCAAATCAGCCCGTATTTGCTGCTCTGTGCGCAGGCAGGTGCAAGCACGGTTAATTCTTATCAGCCACACTGGATTTGAGCAGGATTAATCTCATGAGTTCTTCTGTCTTACTCCAGCCTCTGAAGCTATTTCCCAAAACCCTCTGGGTCTGTGTCTAGCCCTCAGGTTTGCTGACCACCCAAAGTTTTCCCTGAGTTTCCTCTGTGATGAAAAAAGAGGCCCCATCCTGGGAAATCCCTTTTCCCAGTGGCAGCTGTGCTGCCATTTCTCATTTGACTTTCCAAGAGGCATCAGAAGATTAGTCGCAATCTCTTTGCAGGCTGCCAATCCAGAGCGCTGTATTATAGCGCCTTGCTGTCCCTTTGAATATGACATTAAGTAGACAATAAACAGAATGGCGTTTATAGGTGCTACAGTGATATTAGCAAAGATATGTTGCTACCCCTGCCTCGAGTACCACTGAAATAGCTGTATCACCCCCAAGGCAATTCCATAGACCTGCTCAGGCTGAGGCACAGGGTGATGCATAACCCTCCTCATTCCTTACACATGGGCAGCATCAACTTTCAAACTTACGTTTTGCTGATAGTTACTGCTATGGAGGGTCTTTGGCCATTGTATAGGATTTTTGAGTATGTTATTAGTTTGCTGAATTAAAACTCCTGTTGGTATGGAAGTAGGACAAGCTGGCCCCAAGCTAGGATGATTTCACTGTCTTGATGAATATATGCATCCTGATAAGCTATGATAGGCTATGCAAGTCCCCGATAAGTTGTCATGCCTTAACCGTGTGCGTGTGTGTGCGTGCGTGCGCGTGTGTGTAAGTTAAAAGGAGTTAGGGCATAGGTAGCCTCGCACTACAAAAGGACATATCTCCTCCAAAGAGAGTCAGAAGAGCCATCTAACAAGAACCTGTCTCTCCCTTCGAGAGTGCAGTGAGAGCCAGTAACTTGCTCAGTTCAGGTAAATAAGCGAGCGAGCACGTTAATCACTGCCCTGAGCTCTCAGACGGCTTGTTTGTTTATGCAAAGCTTGTGTACAGTATGTTGTCATCGGCAAAGATTTCTAGTGTCTTTGCCTTTGTTGTCTGTGGTCATCTTGATATCATAATACAACAATTCCCACCTGCCCCAACCAGTGATATTTACTCTTTAGAAGCATTTCTTACTTTCTTCAGGACTTCGGCTTTGCCTCGTCTAATTTGTGTGAGCTGGGGCTGGCCATATCTGCCAGTGATACCGTAGTCTGAGTACAGCAGGTCTGGCTGTGGGTTGTTAATATGGAACCATGTCGGACTGCTGCTGCCCTGCTTTACTCTGTGGTCCACAGAAAATCATATAAAGACATTTAACAGTGCCAGATAAATGGTCATCAGGACTCAGCACTCTGTGCTGAAATATTGAACCTTCTGTTGCATTTCCAAATGCTTGCTTGTTATGGCTATTATTAACAGCAGTATTAGCGAGGCATACTTTACACCTTGAGCCTTGTATACAGTAAATGGAAATAAATGATGTTGGCTAAAATAACTCCAAAGCAAAATAAAGACAATAGGATTTTTTCTTCTCCTCTTTGCTCAGTGGTTGAGGTAAATCACTGCTTTCTGATAGAAGGCATCAGACCATTCAAAGTGCTGTTGAAGTGGGGATCAGCACATGGACACTTGGAGCTGTTAGCCCCGGTAGCTTTCCCATACACTTTCTTTAGTTCTAAATTTACAGCTTGGCACAGCACTTACAGAAAGCAGTTAGAGACCTATCACTCATCATTTGTCTCATGTATCTCAGCGCATGGTCCATCTCGGAGTCTGGACAGACCGTTGTCAGATCCAAATAAAGATATTTATGAGTCCATGAAAGAGACGTCTTTAATCTGTGATTACCAATGTTTGGCTGCTGACTGTCAACCGAGTTTCCTCCAACTCATTAGTGAGCCCCAGCAATGACAGCAACTGCCTTCATAAAGCATGATGAGAAAAGCTTTTAAGCCCTGCTTTATATTTCACATAAGTGTCTCTCTTTCCTTGTGCTTGCTGCTAATGGACCACCATTATGTCAATGAAAATGCCAATCTATTCTGTTTGGAGGAGTTGGGCTGTATCCCTATCAGTGCCTCAGGCCTGACTAGCATTTTGCTGAAATTCCCCTAGAGAGAGCAGGATAGTTTTATTTTCACTAAGAGGTAGGATTGTCCTGAGAAGCGACATAAAAAATAAGTGTACTTCTGTACACTTGTTATCCCAAGCTAGTCACCTGGGAAACATTAGCAAGGCTGCACTTGCAATCATGTTTTTTTAAACAGAACAGCATGAAAATTTGCAGAAAAATCTCCACAGCCCCCTGAGCATCTGTAGTGCTTCTGCACGGCTCCCTGAGCCTGTATCTTCAGCCAGTTTGACGCACACAAGCTCGGAAATGAATTCACAGGTAGGCTTGCAGTCAGCAGGAATTTCCACACCTCTCTTAGGCCACGAGCTGTGACCCTGCTGATTGTGCCCATGTGCTCCCCATCCCTCAGGGCTCTCCTCCGGCAGGGAACCTGGCACGGGCAGGTACTTGCTTTTCTGTGAAACGGTCTGTAAACTGGCTGTGCTACAGCAATGATACAGCTGAGTGCTCGCTGGGGCAACAGGCAAGAAGGTTCCTTATTGATCTATGTATTGGCCTATTCTTATGCAAATGCCTGTATTTGCCGAACACCAAACAATATTCGAGGCTTACCATTCATTCTTTGGAAAGTTTAGCCTGTAAGAGCTTGTACTGTGATTTTGCTTGTACAAATGACCCGCTCTAGGTGGATGCTAAGGCTTTCATTCATATATCAAGGATCCAGTCCTGTCACACCCAAATGTGTGGGATGCTTTCCGTTGATTTCAGTGGGACATAAGGGCAACTGCTGTGTATTCGGCATTTGTTTTTATGCAAACCAAGGAAAAGCTCAGTCACTTTGGGTAAAAAAGAATTCACACAGTCCTATCCTTCCCCCTTACTGTACCTCTCCCCACCATGGTGCAGATTAAGGTAAAAATAAATGGAGTTTATTCACTTCTAATCAGGACAACGTGGAGATTACAGGGCAGAACACTGAACAGATATGTGCGCCGTTCGCTTTTATTTACCAGGACATCTCTCACTCTAGTGGGGCTAGTTTCTGTAAACAGCTTGGCCGTGTTCAGTTTTCTACAGCAGTCAGTTCCTCACAGGATTAGGCCGTTTCAGAACTGTGAAGATGCCTGTGATGTGGATTTCACATGCACCATTTGAACATTTCTATTCCTTGTTTCTGTTTTTTCTGTCTTTTGAATCTTTTTGTTTTGCATTTGTACACATGAACTGCACGGTTTTGTTCAGCTGAGCTCCCACTCTGTAGCTTGGCTCCAAATCATAAGTCAAGCTCTTTAAATGCAAGTGGCTTTTTAAGGCAGATCTAATCAGTGGTTCTCTCGGGAACAAAACCAAATGAGCTTTCCTCAGGTTTGCAATTCAGTCCAATTATTTCACAGATCTTTGTTCATTTAATTCCTCTGAAGTGGAACAATATTAAGAAATGGGTCAGAACTGCAGTGCAAACAGGAAATGATGACTTCTCAATTTGAAGAAAATGAGATTTTGAAATGTATTTATTTATTTAAAAAGCCTTATTCTTCTGTCATGCATCCTGACGGTGCTTTATTGCAGACCGTAACAGTCTTGAGAGAACTATTAGAATAATGTCAATGCCCCTTATGGCAGAACCACGTAGCCAAAGCCTCAGGTACTGTAAACAAGCTCAGCTCTGTTGATTGCCCTGGACCTACACCAGTTTAGAGCAGCTGAGAACTTGAAGTCCAGTGGAGTGAGCTACAAGGCTATCGTAAAAGGATGAGGCATCACTTCTTGGATAATATCATTACACATGATATCATTAGTCATCTAACAGATTCAGAAGGAGACTTCTAGCAGCGCTAATTGCCACTGAGCACTTACTCCTTTTTGACACCGAAGGAAGATTATGTAACAGAATTTGTACTTAGCCTATTGACCGTCTTCTCCATAGGGCCTGATTCTCTCCCCATTTTGGTTGCTCCTTACAACACATGGTCTGTGGGGTGTACTGTCTCAGCTGACTGAACAACTGGGGATTACGTTGAGATGACTAACGCCAGGAATTGGCCTCAAGATGTAGAAAGACAGCTCCGACGTAATGTTGGCTTCCAGCTCGAGGCCTGATTCAACTCAGTGAAACCAGCGAAAGTTCCTGGAGGAAATCCTGGTTTACAATATTGAGTTTAGCTGACGTAGGATTGAGGCTTGATAGTGGCAGACTTGAACCAGCAAATCACTTCTGATGTGAAGTTAACTTCTAATCTGAAGTTAAGGTTCCATTAGGATTTCATGGAGAGTGGAGCTTTGCGGAAAGTGTATCCGTTTTCCCCAAGAAGCAATGCACAAATGATTGACAGGTATGTATTAGGATGTATTAATATATTTACAGAAAAATAACAGTCATTTGACTAGGAATTATTGTCTTTTCAGCAAGTCATGTAAGTGTTTGCTTCTGTTTGTAAGGTGTTAGTTGTGGTCGCCTTAGATGAATTCACTCTGTCAAGTTGTTGCTACACTTGCAACTGTTTCTCCTTGAGTCAGGAGAATTTGAAGAAACATTATTTCAACTTCCTTTTTTATGCCAAGCACTGGAAGAGTTCAGTAATTACCTTTTATTGATAACATTTTATAGTGTATAAATGGAGTGATGTGATCTCAGTGCAGCCAGGTGATTAGTCCATATGAAACCACCTTCCACACGACCCAGAAAAGTAGTACTGTGTGTCAGCCTGCATCTGATATGCTTAGCAATTTTCTCTGTTCCTCTTTTAAAAAGGAAAGATCCTCCAATAATTATATACATACACAAAGCCGATTTTGTCCACATCTTACACGAAATTATACACACAGATATACAGAATCGTATAGGTTGGAAAAGAACTTTAAGATCATCGAGTCCATCTGTTAACCTAACACTGCCAGGCCACCACTAAACCATGTCCCTAAGTACCACATCTACATGTCTTTTAAATACCTACAGGCATGGTGACTCAACCACTTCCCTGGGCAGCCTGTTCCAATCCCTGACAACCCTTTCAGTGAAGTAATATTTCCTAATTCCCAATCTAAACCTCCCCTGGCGCAACTTGATGCCATTTCCTCTTGTCCTATCGCTTGTTACTTGGGAGAAGAGACCAACACCCACCTCACTACAACCTCCTTTCAGGTAGTTGTAGAGAGTGATAGGGTCTCCCCTCAGCCTCCTTTTCTCCAGACTAAACAACCCCAGTTCCCTCAGCCCCTCCTCATAAGACCTGCTCTCCAGACCCTTCACCAGCTTCATTGCCCTTCTCTGGATGTGCTCCAGCACCTCAATGTCCTTCTTGTAGTGAGGGGCCCAAAAATGAACACAATATTCAAGGTGTGGCCTCACCAGCATCGAGTACAGGGGCACCATCACTGCCCTGCTCCTGCTGGCCACACTATTCCTGATACAAGCCAGGATGCCGTTGGCCTTCTTGGCCACCTGGGCACACTGCTGGCTCATGTTCAGCCGGCTGTCTACTAGTACCCCCAGGTCCTTCTCTGCTGGGCAGCTCTCCAGCCACTCTTCCCCAAGCCCAAAGCATTGCATGGGGTTGTTGTGACCCAAGTGCAGGACCCAGCACTTGGCCTTGTTGAACCCCATACATTTGGCCTCAGCTCATTGCTCCAGCCTGTCCAGATCCCTCTGTAGAGACTTCCTTACACTGCATTATCTTTAGACAGAGTTAAAGATTTTGAAACTTCAGTGGACAGGGAACTGCAAAACACAAGCAAATCAGTACATAAAGGACTGTGATACAAACAGTTTTGGAAACTTAACTCTCACTAGCAGGTATTAGGCTATTGTAGTTTGTTATCATTTTTATGAAGTTACAATATTGCTTCCTGCCAGCAGGTCCCATATGGAACTGATGGAAATGTCTCCCTTTGAATAAGGATTACACGTGATAAGAAGTACAAGTGTGAACATCTCAAAATACTGATGCTAAAAGTCCAGAGATGTGGTTACTCCTTCCCATTACCCACCCCTGGAAAATGGCAGCATACATCTTTGAAATGCTCATCTAGGTAGTTTCTCAGTTTGAAGACTTTTTTTCCTTTTTTCCCCACAGAAATATAGATAAACGTGACTGCTAACTGAACAGATATCAGGAGATGTACACACTGCCAATTTCTTATGAGTACTCATGAATTCAAGCTCCTCTTGGCTTGCAGAGCAACGTGCATTTGGTGTGAACTTGTCCCAAGCTCTGGAAATCCCCAGAGGGAAACCGGTGGGCAGGCTGGTCACACCAGAGCGAACCCAAGCTCCTGTGTCTGCTCTCTAGGCAAAGAAGATGTGAGCAGGGCAGAGCACTGCTATCATCCAGCTGAACAAAGTCAAGCCTGAACTCTTCATCAATGCGCTGCACCCAGACTAGCAGAGAGCAGGGCAGATTTACAGAACTAAGGTCACAAGCGTCAGCTGCCTTGATCCTCTTCTCAGATCTACTTTTTGCCTCACAGATTAGACATTCCCCAAAATACTGTGCTGCTGCTGGATGCTGGAGGACACCGCAATGTACCTTCCAGCAAGTGATGAGTTTTGAAATCTTCCAGTCTATCTATCCTGGGCTCATGACTTCATGCTATGATGGACTAAGTCAAGGCTCTGAAAAACCCTGTTGCAATTAACTCCTATTTTTCTGCTGCATTTAGGAGAAGCTACTGCTGCATCACCTGTCTTTTTTTCTCTTTATTTCTCAGAGGATACTGATGATTAACCTGAAAACTCACAAGCCAGCTGGTCCTGGAGTGAAAGGGAGCTTCAACTTGACAGACTAACTCTGGAGAAATGGAAAATAGCTGGAGAAAGTCATCTGCGTGAAATTCTTTCTTTCTCAGAAGATTGTCAAAGTACATGTTATAAAGAAGTGCAATTTATGGACTCGATAGCTGTGAATTTTTTTCCCAGTTTTGTTTCTTTTTTTTTTTATTTTAAAGAAAATAGCTCAAGATTACGTATAATTTTTATGGTCATTTAGCCATTGTGTTATTGGCAGTATTCCTCTAACTCACAGGCATCTAATCAATATAATAAAATGGACCTATTTAAAGACCACAGCATGATATGAGAGGCAATTTCATTACATGCCAGTAAAGGCAAATAACAGGACAGGCAGTGTCACAAAACACAGAAAAAGGGGGAAGGCTGTTTCCCCATTTTCTCTTCCGAAAATAGTCTAAGCCACGCACCACAGCTAACTTACTGAAGACAAAGATTTCCTAAAATGTGTTGTTTGAAAAAAAGATTAATAAGAAATATTTTGAGACATATCACCTCAGCTCACCAGCCATTTTCTAGCAGCTATAGGATTTTTAAAGCAGAGATATTCACTCTGAATTGGCATTGGAGAGATTGTACTTTGTGTGTTACGCTTGGAAGTAAGAAAGGGATACTGCAAAGCTAGAATGGGAGAGCTCTAAGAAGCAAATCTTTTCAGGGGAAGCCAAAGGAATGTGCACCCATCATCACATCCCTTGGGTTGGTGCAGAATGTTCCTGCAGCGTCTGCTTTGCTGATTGGCAAGAGGATGAGAACATTTTGTCTTGGCAAGGTCTTTTGACCAGAGGTTGCTAGCGAGGAAAGGCCCTGTTTTCAGGACAGATGGACAGTTATTGTAGTTATTCGTAGAAATATATGTGCAGTCAGGGGAAAATTTTCTCAGTTCTCCAACTCAGCAGCCAACTGGTCTGAAAAGTGGATGGAATAAGAATGAATTAAAAAGTTATTGGACTGCACTGACACTCAAGGACACGAGATGCCTGCCACTCCACAGGGGGCCAGTGCTAGCCTCATGTTCCTCAGGTCTCTGCTGGATAAGACTGAGGAGTGCTTGTTTTTGAGGTGGGATGCTGAGAAACCCTGCACGCAACAGAAAACTCTTTGATGCCAGTCGGGTTTACCAGGGAGCAGGTGTCCGATACTATCTTCCTGGTGGCAGCTGGATGCCTGACCTTCTCAATCTACTATACCTGTGTTCAGTAATTTGTGGATCCTTGTGGAAGTTAGTCTTATTACTGGTGATATGCATGAATGCACATGAAGTAGTTTTCTTCATTTTACCTACCTGACCGTTTAACTCTGAGATATTTTCAGTTTTATTTTTCTCTTGCGCAGCAAGCTCATTGCTTCACCTGTTTTTTTAACAACAATCCAAGTGCTATAATTTTCCTGCCTCTTATCTCTTCTGCTACCAGATATGCTCCTATTTAACTGAACTTCTATACTTCAATTATAGGTGTGGAACAGAATTTCTTTTCCAACCTGTATAGTCACTACACTGGTGCAAGCTGGCAGAGTGATGCTTTACAACTTTGTGGCCTAGTCTGATTCCATTTTTTTTTTTTTTCTGCCCAGCTAAATTTATAAAGTTAATCTTATTGAAATTTAAGCCCTGCCTCAAATTGTCTGGAAGAGTACAAATTCCAAGTTAAAAAGTATCAAGGATTTTTTCTGCTGGTCCTGGGTGGTATGGGGAGGCGGAGGGCAGGCAGCGTATATGAGATTGCAGAAGAAGTGTGGCTGAAGGCAATAACTCTGAGTGGAGCAGAGAGACTTGAAATGTTAATGATGGGCCAAGGAAGGGAAGGGATGACTTAATGGAGTGGTAGAGAGGAGTTGCTTCTATGAAGGAACGCCCTTCTTAACTGATGTCTCCCATGGGTACTTGAGGGTTAGAGGGTTAGAGCTGCAGAGGTATTCGATTTCCACAGGAGGTCAATGCCTGCATATTTGATTGCGGAGACAGACCTGAGTGATTTGCCACAGGTCACAAGAATTTTCTCACAGAAGAAGAAACTAAAGCCATTTCTCTAGGGAGCAAAGTGTGCACCTAACCACCAGGCTATGTTGCTGCCTGTGTGCAGCAGCTGAAGTATACTTCCTAACAACTAGTAGGCATTACTAGAGCTATTCTCATACTATTTCTAAGGTGGCAAATGATTCTCACGTGAAAACCAGTAACTGAGGCACAGAAAGATTTGTGAAAAAGCAGAGAGCCAGAATTCACATCTTCTGAGGTCCAACTGGTGCCTTACTCAAAAGTCACTTCTTCCTCCAAGGTATCTAGGAAGCAAATCCTGAACGGCAGCAGGCATCAGCAGCAGAGGCCTAGTGTCTAATAAGACAAGTTTCTAGCTAGAAAGGCACTGATTAAGTATTACTTAAAAGTTAGTATTTTCCTGGACTTCAAAATTAACTAGGGAAGTCTTAAAGCAAATATTGGCAGCTATGTTCTAATTTTATTAAAGTGAAGGTAGAACCAAATATACAGTGAAGTCAGACTGGAAATCAGGAAAATAGAATTCTTGGCACAGTAACAAAACAAGAAAACATGAAAGAGGGAAGTAGACGGGCACAGCTGAACAGGGCCTTGAGGGTAAGTATGAGAAGTTCATGACGTGAAAGATGAAAGAAGACAAGAGGAAGAATTTGGAGAGTAGACTGACAGCTGAGGAGTTTCACTTGCAAGCTGTAAATAAGCCGGAAAAGAATAAAATGAGAAAGCAAGCTATGAGAGAGGACTGTGTTTAATAACCAAGTAGCTGAGGAGCAAGGTGTGAAAGACTGTAACATACAGGGTTGCTTTTTCTTTCCTTTTCTTTCCCTTCTCTTTTCTATTTTGAGGTGCTGGAACTCCAGATTTTCCCTTTCTTATTAATTTCCAGCTGCAAACTATCACTGATGCTTTGCTTAATTGCAGACAGAGTGGAACAAAATTGATATTTTATTTGCATATAAAACTACAAAATACTTTGTGGAAATTAGACATGGTAATTCATGGTTGCGTTTTCAAGAGGTGTCTGCCAGAGACCAATAATTTTAGGTCACTGAGTTAAATCATCAGTAGTGCCTTGCTGAACATAACTATTTGGATGGGTGATGTCTTGCAGCTGTCAGCATGTTGAACCTACTCGTTGATGGCTCTCAAGAGGACTGGTTTAATGATTGTACAAATGAAGCATGAGCTAAATTTGGAAAGAAAATGTCATGGAAATTAGGCAAATGTTGGAAAGTAGGAATACTTGTTCCCTGAATAAGCATGTTTTCACTTCTATCGAACAATTCAAAAAACAGAAGAGTGAAAAGGTATTTTTTCCTGCCGTCTTCAATACCTTGGCAACTGACCAAACTCTTGCCTCTGGTCGGCTGAAACCTGCTAGTAAGTAGGTTTGAATAAGAACATAATTAGCACATGGGAATTAATAGGAGAACTGGAAAATGTTGCCAAATTTAACTACAGCACTCAGGATGGTTTTCTGCCTCTCAGTGCCTACTGCTTTGACAATGACTGGTGACCGTAAACAGCAATTAAACATTTTTGTCCGTTTGCTATGCGTACTTCACACTATTAGCCAAGTATGTTTAGAGCATTAGTGGTTCTATACCAACACTTCTCTTCATTTTGTCTGTGTAGCTCTACATTTTAAATGTGTTTGATCAATCTCTTTTGGGGACTATTTAGCAGAATTAAATCTGTGAGCTTTGCAACTAGTTACATTTCGTTTTGGACATAATTTCAAATATAATTCCTAGCCACATCACTGAGGCTGCCTTTGAAGACGTATAGTCCCGATACCAATGTTTGGAACAGGCACCAATATTTAGAAAAGCGTTATATTTAGCAAACCAGATTTTCATTTGGGTAAACTTTTGCCAAGTAAAAGCCTGTTCCAGCATCTTTAGTGAATTAGCTGAACCTGGTGGTGCTTAGGAGTTGTGCAAAGCCCTCAGCAGCACCTGTGCCTTGGAAGCAAACGATGCAAGAGGATCAGAAGGAGGGGCAGTTGGTTCAGCAGCTCCCTACTGTGTGCTGATCACACCACGCCAGAGCACAGAGAGTCCCCTCTCACCTTGTGTATGTCCCCAGCACACACTTTGTATGTATGGTGGAAAGGGGCTCTTTTGGTTGACTTGACGTGTAATGGGCGCATGTACAATAAACCTTCCTAAAATTGCAGCAAGTTTAAACCTTCTGTTGACCTTTCTGGGGGTTTTTCAATGCCCGAATGATGCCTGAATCCTTTGTAACAGTGATTCTGTTTCTTGCCGTAAGGAGCTTTGCTACCACTTTGTCCTTTTCATAGCCTCCCAACTAATACCACTTCCCCTAATTTTCCTCCCCTACTCTTCCTTGCCATTCCTTATTCTCTCCAACAGCTTCGTCCCCCGCTTTGCTCCACGTTCACCTGTTATTGTCGTGCTGCTTTAGTGAGGCATGCCTTGCTATTTGGACACCAAATGGTTTTATGGCTTTTTTTTCTGGGAGGTGGTATGGAGCACCCCGTCCCAGCTATCCTGTGCTAGCAACAGCAACTGCTCTGAGCAGCTTCTCATCCCAAATTGTCCCTTCAGTTGCAGAGTAGTTGGACACTCTCAACCCTATTTAGTGCTCTGTGAAGATGTACCCTATTCCTCAGGGGAGCATTTAAATGCTCCCCAGTCATTCGGGTGCCTGTGGTAGCAGATGGTCACTGGCTGATAAAAAATCGGTGAGCTATTGAGAGCTTAACTGAGTCTCCCTCTTCTGTGATTACAATCAAGGAGTAGTTGACATGGAATCTGTGACTGGAGGACCTCCAGCTTTTTTTTGACAACAAGGAACACATAGCTGGAAGCAGGAGCTGGCCAAGCACAGTTACATGCTATGGGGGCTGGAACAAGGGGGCTGATGGGGAGCCAGTGGTTGTGATTTGGTACCAGTGACAGCTCTGTCCTTCCAGGTAGTGGCCTGTTTGAAGGGAGAAACACGCAGTGCCTCTCAGTGAATGCAACGTCCTGAAGAGGACAAAAGGGCTTTGCAGGAATTTGAAGAGTGGGTACTGTTTTCCCTGGTGCTACTACAAATTATATTTTTCCAGATTTTTTTTTTAATGTACTTGCTCTGCAAAAGCTTTTAGTGTGGGAAGGGCTATTTGTTCTAATGCAACAGGAAAGCTTAATATTGCTTATGTCTTCAGTATATATTTTAACAACCTACAGAAAATGAAGAATATTGGTGTTGGAATTTTAGGTTTTAATTAAGGCTTCTACCCCTCTACAGATCTGTAAGTGTAAAATTGGTATTTGTACAGAGAATGACGACTCCAGGAAGAACCCAGGAGAGAGAAAGGAAAACAACCAGTGCAGGCTATATATTTATATACTGAGAAATCAACTACCTATTCTAAAATTTAGGTAATTCAGCTTCACCTAAAAACTGAGAAATAATTCTGCATTTTTTAAAAAAGTTGTTACATTGACAATGCATTATTTTCTTGACTAGAAAATAGTTATTTTAAGCAAACATGCATGTTCTGATAAATGCTTAGATAAATTTGGTTAACTTTTTTTTCCTTTCTGACATATTTTTTTCTCTCAGAGATTTAATTCTATGACCTAAAAGATCTGAAGAGACTTAACTTTGATTAAGGTAGGTAAATTGAGGTATCGTGAAGATGTATTACAACTTTAACATAGTATTTTCTCTAAATTTTCTTACACCAATACCACTGAATACTATGACAGACTTTGGAAAGTGATGCATTCTAGGTGTGGACATTCATTTTTGTTGTTTCAACCTGATCTCTTCATTGTCCAGGTCCGGGACCTTTTGGAAATCTCCACAGCTTTTTCCTGGATTCCCTTCCCAGGCTTCCTTCACATAGCAACTAGAACACGGGGTCAAGGTGTACAACTAGACCTTGTCATAGCAGGAAGCCAGGACCTGCAAGGGGTGCGTACCTACCCGTAGCGCCTGGAAGGTGAAACCAGCGCTTGAGCCTTTTGAGGGACAATAAGCAACCTGGCACTTGGCACACACCTGGTCGGCTAGCTCCCCTCCCAGCACCTCCAGGACACTGCCCAGAGTTCTCCTGGGGGGAAAATCCTGCAGGAAAGGAAGAGAAAAAGCATGCTCTTCAAACACTTTCTGCCTTCCCAGGCTTTTCCGTTTTGATCCCCCCCCAAACTGTTACTCTGAAGGCTGATGTGATAGCTGCCCGAGAAAGAGACCTCGACTTTCTGACGGGGTTTTAAAGAGTTTTAGCCGTGGCCTTTTCCTCTGATTAGTGCTTCTTGTGTGATGTGGTTCATTTCTCCTATGTAAAATAATTCTTAGTGTGGGGAGAGCAGTGAGTACCTCTCTCTGCCTCTCCACAGGCCCCAAGCACTTGAATGCATTTCTAGTGTCACGTTGTGTCCGATCTATCCGAATTGACATTGTGCTGCAGCGAAGCGCAGCGGCTCCTCAGTTACGAATGATGTGGCTTCTGCTAGACCCTTTTTCCAGCTGAAGAATCATTTTCACGGAGGTTTCGTACACCGTCTTTGCGTTCGGCTGTTCTGGACCCTGCGGAAAGCGGAATCGGAATTGAACAGGTGAAGTTCGAAGGAGTGCGAAAAGGCCTTCGGGGAGCTTCAGCGGAAGAAGATGAGGGACGCAGGCTGCCTGCCGCAGGCTGGGGGCCAGCGCGAAGGGGAGCTCCCTCCACGAGGTCGGGGGGAGAGAGGGCCAGAGCATTGAAGACGACACCTATTCGGTGGTACACCGAGGAGAAACGCCTCCTCATCCAGGAGGCGGCCCCGGTCCCGGCAGCAGCGCCGCGACCCCCCGCGGGGCACCGTCGCCTCACGGCACCCCTGGGCGCGCTGTGGCGGGACGGCGGCGCAGAGACCAGCCCCCCTCCGGGGGGGTGGGGGGGGATCCGCTCCCTGACGGCTGCCGGGGGAGCGGGGCGGGGGGACGCGGGCAGCGGGGGGCGGCACAGGCTTCCAGCCGGCAGCGGCACGACCCCCACCCCGCCTCCCTGACGAGGCGCCGCTCCCCGCCCGACAACACCCGCCGCCGCCCGCAAGGGACCGCCCCGCCCGGGCAGCCCCCCCGGGCCCGGGCCCGGCCCCTCCGCCCGCTCTCTCCCCCGCAGCGCCGACGGCGGGGGCGGCCGAGAGGGACTGAGGGCGAGGCGGGCTCCGCGCCGGCTCCGACCCCGCCACCCCCTCCCCGCCACGCAGGAGGGGACGGGCTCCCGCCCGGGCGCGGCTCCGCCCCGCAGGCGCTGAGCTCGGCCCGGGGGGGCCGGCGCCTGGGTGGCTGCCGGGGAGCCCCGCGGGGCCGGGGGGAGCCGCCCCGCAGCCTCGCGTCGCTCGTCGTGCCGCCGCCCGGTGCTGCGGCGCCCGCGCCCTGCCCGCGGCGGGCTCCCCAACTTCCCTCGGCGTGGCGAGAAATGTGCCGGGGCGGCCGCCGAGCTGCTTTGACGTCTTGATCCTCTCGGAGAACTTAACAGGATCGCAAAGCCCTTGGAGCGGCTTTTCCCCGTGAGCCGGGCTTAGGCGTGCGGGTTTTGGCCGTAAATCCGCCCGCGCCGCCCTGTGTGAGGGGCGCCCGCCGGGCCGGGCCGGGCCGGGCCGGGGGCGGGGAGGGCCGGGGAGGGGAGGGGAGGGGAGGGGAGGGAAGGGAAGGGCCGCCGCTGCCGGTGTTTCCCGGAGCCGCGGGCCGGTAGCGGCGTCCGGACCGAAAGGGCGTCGGGGAAGGTCAGCGCTGGCTGTCGGTGGTGGTTGAGGATAACGGCCCCGAAGAGCCTGCAGTCGGACAGACGGACAGACTTCGGACACTGCGGAGGAAGGCGTGGAAAGGTGAGTCTGGGGGAGGAGGCAGTAAGCCTCCGCTTCTGTTGTCCCCGTGAGAGCGGGGTCTTGCCCTGCGTCTGGCTTCAGTGCTAAACCTTAACTTAAACGCTTCAAATGGAAATGTAACTTACAAGCTCTTCTTTTCTTTCTTTCTTTTTTTTTTTTTCCCCTTAAGAAAAGTGTTAATTTGATTAATTGACACAAAGATCCCTGCATCCACAATTAAATTGGATTCAGGACACAAATCTGTACAGAAGTGGGGCTGGGGGGAATCTCTGAGACTGAGGCTTCTCAATGATTGAGGATCGATGATGACCTGAGGTTAGTCACTCCTGTTGACTGAGGCTTGGCTTTACCAGTTTGATCCATGTGCCTCTAACTTCTCTGCTCTCCGATGCCTGTGGTACAAGCATGAGGTTGTCAGACCCTGTGTAAAAAAAATGCTAGCAAATACTACAAGTACAGTGAAAGGAAATCACTTTCCTGGGATTCCTGGTGCTCCCGCTAAATGAACCTTGTTTTTAGCAACATGACATCTTTTGCAAAACTTGTGTAACATAAACCCAGCCATAGTGTGCCTAAAAATGCACAAGATGCAATAATGGTGATAATTGGTGTCTTTCTCTGATGCATGGTCCACGCACCTGCTAAGAAGAAAAAGCCAAAAGAAGGCAAGGAAAAATGGCATGAATGTTACTTTAAATTTCTGAAGAGATGATGTTAAATGTAAATGTTGGGAGTGGTTAGTAGTGGACACATTTTACTCTAAATTGTTTTCCGGATTCAGAGGTGTTACATTCAAAGCAAGCACTAAGAGGTCTGTTGTATTTAAAATCTGTCATTTTCATTGTTGCTACTCAGTAAATTATAGTTTCAGATGTTACAGTTTTTGAAATAGCATAACTTTGCCTTCAGTCAGCACAGTTATTTTTCTCTGATGTTTTTTATGTTGTTTTCTTTGAGTATGCATGCTAAAACCATCCGATTAGAAAAATACACGGTGCAGATGATAATGGGACTGTCAGGATGTCTAATCAGCAAGGGTAATCATGGTAAACAAGCAGTGAATGACTTGAGGAAAGAGCACATCAGCTTTAAAAAATTATACACCAGCCTTCCCTGTCAGCGTCTCTCCACTTTGCCTTCTGTATACCTCTGCGAGTCCCAGCCTTTGTCATCCAATTTGCACCCAAGCTCTGTCATTTCGGTTCAGCACGTTATCCTGCAGCCTTCTCCAATGTTGCCATCTCTTTTCATTAGCATCTCTTAAATCCTCTTCTGTTGAATGCCTTGTTACTGCATGTGAAACGTGACACAAATTACCTCTCCAGTCTTCCTTCCCTAGCCGAATGGGATGGTGTGATAGGTTACACAAAGCGGGCAGGGAGTGAATTTGAATGGGTAACGTTTACGTGCATGCCATTGGACACATCTAAACATATATATATATATATATATTTTACAGATACTTGTTTGGAAATGTAAACCTGCTGTGTTTCACCTGTATTCATGCCCTTGTTATGTTCACTTTTAAGAGTTACCTTGGCAAATGAATGCACTGACAGTGATGTTGGCAGAACTGATAAATTTTAGACAGTGGTTACAGAAGCCGTGCACAGAGCTTATTTTCTGTATAGAAACATGGATGACTGTGTCATGTTAACCCACACTAGTGACAGAAACAACACGATGTGACTTGGTCGTCCAGTCAACCGTAATCTGTAATTTACCGTGGATTAATTTATGATGTTATGTTCAATATACACAGCTGGTTCTTCCTGAACAGTTTACAGTCTAAAAACTAATACGTTCATAGAAAGTGGTCTGCAGAAAGATTTAGTAAATCTTAGAAGATTGAAATGTGTTACTAATAATTCATAGATGTAGAAGAATTCATAGATATAAGAAGAAGAAGATTCCAAAGTAATTCCATTTAATTTAAAGATTATTTTGCTACTACAGGTAGCAGGGACTCAATCACCAAATGGACCAAGGATAATCGTATGCATTTCATTCTAAAACTATAAATTACACATATATGAATATGCAATGTTGTGTGTAGTAAGTGCACATCCTGGAGTACCTGTGAGAGGTAGTGTATTTGTTTGACAGATCTTTAGTACTGAGGTTACTAGGCTATGCATATAAATTACGTGCATTTTCAGGAGGTATCAGCGCCCACAGACTATGGAAAATGCAATATGATGTAGCAGAGAGTAATAAAATTCAAAAAGTGTACTTTTAAAGGTCATAGGATTTAAGAATTGTTGATTTAAACTGTTACGTATAATAATTCATGAGGTGGTGCAGCCTGCTTATTATTTTTTTCAATACCTTGGGCTTGATCCAGTAGCTTTTATACAAAGCTGATTTCCATGAGAGTGTGCCAGAGATAAATCTGCAGGTTAATTTACAAACCTCCAAATCATTGAAGAAAAAAGTTGTATTTTGTCTTCAAATCGCAGAGTTGCGTAAAGGTCCAGTGTCCAGGCTCTGAAGTCCACTTGTTGCCTGTAGTGGTTGATACATTGGAACTGCAGGCTGTCCCGCATGACATATACAACATACGTAACATACAGCTGAACTACCACTATTATGAAGTGATATAACAAGGATCATGTAGGTGGAGGTCAAATCCCAAAATAAATCCCAAGGATTTACCAGGGTTGAACCTGAGAGGCTGTATGAGGATTTGGAACATGTCTTAACTAAAATGATATAAGTGATCCTATGCAGCTTATCACTGTTTCCATAGTAATAAGTAAAAAGCTGTTGAAAGCCTCAAGAGCAACAGTATATTACCAAATAGACAAATATGTAAGATCCATTATAAAATCATATGTAAAGCCACCTTTTACTTTGTGACAGTGATACATATTTCACCTTGAAAAGCTCTTTTTTTAATTCTCCCATATTTTCTGTCTGTAGTCCTTTTATTCTAAATAAATAAGCTTTAAGAATATTAAGTGGTGGTATAAACAACTTGATCTGCTGTCATTACTTGATAAACAACTATGTTTGCTTCATAGCAGAAGTATTAATCTTTGTTTGGTTAACAATTTTGAATTAAGTTAGGGTGACTTATCGTATTCTGCCCAAAAGGGGAACTGCTAGAGTAGCCCAAATGTGAACTCTCAATACTCTAGAGAGGGAGACTATAGTAATTCAAACTTCTTTCATGGATGTTTAAACTAATGTGCATTATTGGATGATTTTGACAGGCTACACAGTTCATTTTGGTGGCTTAGCTGATAGCCAGCTGTTGGGCTTTTTTGCGACTGAGCGTGTGCAAAATTGTCTGAAACCCAGGCCACGAAGTTGCCCAGAGGCCTTGACTGTGTCAAGATTGCAGTGGGTGCTGAAAACAGGCATTCCTGCAGCTGCTCCAATTTGTGTTCTCAGAGCACTGCAAACCCATGAGAAAGTATGTGTGAGTGTATCCCATAATCTGTTGGTAGGAGGCTCCGGAGAAAGGGGGAAAGTGGTTTTGGCTTCCTTAATTTGAAGCAGACTTGGAAAGTTTCTCATTTTTGAGGTGCAGCTCCTAAGCACAGTGGAATTTGCTGCAAATGGGTGAATAGACTTGAGAAAGGGGAGAGTTATGGCTGCGAACTGGGTGCCACCTGCTTTTGTCCTGGAGTTAGATGCCCAGTTATTTTCAGTCTCCTGTTTTAGCTTCAGTCATTTTGTATTGGCTAGCATATGTAGCTTCCTTCTCAGCGTCTTATTCCTGGGTACCTGATTTTCTGCATGCCTTCTGTGGGAAATACACTGGATGGTAGAGCTCCTAAAATTTATGTACTGCAGCCTTCGTACCTCTGGTTCTAAGTCTTTCATGTTATATTTATACAGAGATAAATAGAACCTGATTTTCAAAATTAGGAAATGCTTATGCGAATCTGAAGTTTTCATATGTTATTTGAACTTGTATTTGTTGTCAAACAACTGTATGTCTTGATAAAACAGGTCTTTTATACCAGACAGTGCATATAAAATAATTTGACACAAAACATCAATTGCTATTGAATCCAAAAGGAAGAGGATAAAAGAATACATGAACTATTTGCATTGGGATTAGGGAGACCTATCACCAATGCATAATTTGTTATATTTTTAGTAGGATAATACATCTTTCTCATTTAGCTCTAGTTTCAGTCTCAATGATTTATGCACTGAAAAGCAATGTTCTTCAGCGTGGAATTATTATTCATTGCTTTTGGGTTAGTACAATTGGTAGCAAGGAAAGAAATACTAAGTGAGAAAGCATGTTAAAATTCTGCTTAAGTCCTTGGTAAAGATGTCAATCTTGCAAGAGCTACGATTGTTTCAGGTAAGTTTTATTTTGCTGTCTGACACTGGAAAATTCTTCAACCTGAGGCAGTTTTTGTTTTCCATAGTTTAACTTGGTGTGCTTCAAGGTAAGTCACTGAGTTCTGGAAAACTAAAGATTACAAGGATACTTTAAGCATCCAGTTCTCCGATTTGGTTGCCTAAAACTGGGTAACTAGATTCAGACTCAGAGGACTATCTATCTATCTATCTATCTGTCTGTCTCTTTCTCTCTCTTGTTAAATTGCTTGTGAGCTACATACCTGTTTTAAGTGCCTAACATGGATTTATCAGACTTGTCAGCCTTTAGGTAACCAAGTTTTGCCCTCAGTGTAATTATTATTCAGAGCAGAGAGTGTACTTCAAAGATAACAGAGATTTTATAAAAGGCAGATACCTACTTGCATTGGGTGCAGGTGCCCAGGGGCTGGCAGGGGGGGCTGTGGGGGCCTCTGTGAGGAGAGGCCGGGGCTGCCCCATGCCAGACACGGCCAATTCCAGCCGGCTCCAACGGCCCCACCACAGGGCACGGCTGAGCCCCGCAGCCATGATGGTCACACCTTGGGGAAAATGTGTTTAAGAGAGGGTAAAACACTACACAGGCACTGTGTGAGGAGGAAGGGACAAAAAGTGTGGGAAACAGCTCTGCAGTCAGAGAAGAGGCAGGGGAGGTGTTGTTCTAGGCACTGGAGCAGAGATTCCCCTGCAGCCCATGGAGAGGACCATGCTGGAGTAGATATCCACTGTGGAGGACTCCGCAGTGGAACAAGTAGATATTTCGTGAAGGAAACTGCAGCCAGTGGAGAGGAGCCCATGCAGGGACAGATTCTCGTGACAGGAACTGTGGCCCATGGAGGACCCACGCTGGAGCTATTTCATCCTGAAGGACGGCAGCCCATGGAGTGGATCCACACTGGAGCAGTTTGAGAAGGACTGCAGGCAGTAGGAAGGACGCACGCTGGAGCGGGGGAATGGTGTGAGGAGGAAGGAGTGGCAGAGAGGAACCATTATGGACTGACAGCAGCCCCATTCCCAACCCCCCGTGCTGCTGGGTGGGGTGGCGGAGGAGTTGGGAATGTAGGAGTGAAGTTGAATCTGGGGAAAAAAAGAGGGGGAGAGGTGTTTTTGTCTTTGCTTCTCACCATCCAACTCTATTTTAATTGGCAATAAATTAAATTAATTTTCCTCAATTCGAGTCTGTTTTGCCTGTGATGATAATTGGTAAGTGATCTTCCTGCCCTTATCTCGACCCATGAGCTTTCTCATCTTACTTTCTCCCCCTGGACTGCTGAGGAGGGGGAGTGAGAGAGCGGCTGGGTGGGTGTCTGGCAGCCAGCCAAGGCCAACCCACTACACTACTGTTAACAACTGTTTTTAAATACAAAGCTGAGCTCTACTCAGTTCTTAAAATTGTCTTGTAAGCACCAGCTTTTAGTGGCAGTTTTAGGACTGTAGATCCCAGCTAGCTGGAGCTCTCTGTGGCCCCACAAAAGGTGTTTGTGGAGTCTTATTGCCTCTGCAGTGTTTTCCTGCTGGATGACTCCTGATAGCTTCGTGCTTGTTTTAGGCTGCTCCCTAGTCAGTTGCTTGCCAGGTTTTGGATCTGGTTTTGAAATGCTGATCTCCTCCCTAGACTGTTGAACACATTTATCATTAGGAACCTTGGAGGCCTAGAAGGGGCAAATATTTCTCCCTTATCAGATAGCCAGTAATTTGTCAGAATTTTATGTGCTTCATGCACGGCCAAACCATGTTGCTTCAGGAGGTCTCACCACCTGTGCTGTACCCAAATTATTGCATTATTTATTTCTACCAATCCTGTGTTCTGTTGCTCTCTACCATAGCAGGGCATGCATGGCACAACTGAATAATGAACCTTCACCCAGTCTTCCTACCTCCTTCAAAACATATATTAATGTATTCTATTGCTTAATAGTATTTCTGTGAAATTTTTCCTTCCTCCTTTCCTCCAGTCTGCTGCAGAATAAGAGTTCAGACCACACTGTATATTGAATTTGGATTTTACAGCTGAAATCATTGTAAGGACTCTGGAATGAGTTCCAATTTTGCCCACATATTTTTATTTTATAGCTTCTAATTCTTTGCCTTTCTATGGTGAGCAAGCCCCGTTTTTCTTTCTCTCCCATTTCTATGTCCTTGATCATTCTTGCCATGCTTTTATTCTGCAGTACCTTTCTGTTTAAGAGGACCAGTAGTGTTCCAGATAAGTCCGCACTGTTGTTTCATGAAGCCGTATTAATGTTTTTTGTGTCATTGACACTTTCCATGTATACACCTCGTTAGCTATTGTGTTGGCAAGCCTGCCCTGCATTGAGCAGGGCATTTCACTGAGCTGTACATACACAGTGTTCAAGTTCCCTCTCTGAGAGCATACTGTTAATTTGGAAGCATATAAGGTGGTAGTTTACATACTTTTCAGCAGTATTCATTGATTGCCGTTTGCCTACATTGCACAACACTAGCCGTCAAATTGAGAAATTAATCTAGTTGATGGGGGTCACCCTGAAATTCCTTGCATTCCTCTTTTGTTTCTCCGGCTCATAATACTTTTTGCCATCCTGAGATTTTATTGTGTCACTGCTCCTTCTTTTCATCAGCATCATTAATGAGAGGTTTTTCTATGGAACCCTGAGGAATATTGTTTTTAAACTTCTTTAGTGGTGAAGGTGACCGTTTAATTCTGTTCTTGCTTTCTGTCTTCTAAGAAGTTAGTTTTTAATCCAAAATAGTGTTTGGTTTCATATCCTGTGACTTGCTTTGTTTCTTTAGTAGCATAGGTTTGGAAGTCTAAGTAAGGTATACAACAGTTTCCTGTATTCAGTGCTCCACTGGCGTACGCAAACCGTTCCAGGAGATTATGAATATCTAATTCCAGTATCTATTAGTAGTATCTAATTCCAGAGTAGTAATGTCTAATTTCAGGAGATCAGTGACATCGGGAGAAACCATTTCAGTTTGAAGTTTAAAGAAATACTGTACTTAATGGTTTTTCATCAAACTTTCAGGGAGTGATGCAGAAATGACAGGTCTGAAAATCCGCCTACAGTGTTTGAAATGTAGAAAGGTATTGTTCATTACTCTCCAGGTTCAAAAGCAATGTGTCTTTTCAGTGAGATACTACATGTTGTTGGTAGCATCATCCCTAGACTTCAGACGGTTTTTATTATCTCATACTTTTATTGTTTTAAAAAAAGTTATTTATTTTATTGAAGATTATAAACCAGATGACCCTTGTTTAAGAAGTGCTGTAAATAGACATCAGTCTGATTTTGAATGATGAGACCTAATGACAGGATTGTTGTTGTGTTAGGTGGCAGAACTAGTCAAGATCTTAACTCAGTACTAGCTTTGTGTTGGAAATACATCCTGAGAAAAAAAGTTAATGCTTTGTTACTTAACTTATGAATCGTTCCAGTTTTCCCACCATCAGGCTTTTAAAACCTTGAACTAGAATAAAGTGGAAGTTTAATGGGGGTACGTGGGGAATACATGATGCTGTTCAGTGGAAGAGTGACAATTTACCCCTCCCTTCCACAGTGTAATAGAGAGCTCTATTATGATTTGAAAAAAACCCAAATTATTTGGCTGAGCTTTAAAGGAGAGGAGGGACTATATGGAGCAGTAAAATCCAAGCAGCTCATTTAAAAGTTATCTTTCATGAGACTTAGTATAGCTCAAAGCAGTGGAAATGAAACAGGTAGTGAGAGCTACTATTAGTAGGAAGAAACAGTTTGCTACTGTGCCTTACTTTATGTACATGCATAACAATTTTTCAGCAGGATGCATGCTGCTCTGTTTTTAAATGAAGCGGCTGTGACACCCTGGCTACTGCCCTATAGCCTCCCACTGTAATTTCAAGTCTTGGAACCTGGGCAGTGAGGCAGAGTGTGAATTGTAGGCTACTTTTGCAGATTTTGGTAAGCTGAACTTTGAAGAAATTGGTAGTAACAGAAGGAAAACCATGTTTTCTTCTTACCTTGAATCATGTTCAAATTAATATGTGAGAAATGGGAGTTACCTTAATACTCACTGTTACGGCAAAGTAAATGTTCTAATCACCAAAGCACTATTGCATGTCGTCTATCTAATTCTGCGTAACAAAGAAGGTAATGGAAGCAGTAATTATAACTAAAAAATGATTTATGAAAAATTTTCCTGCAAATTAGATATTTTTGGCATCATACTTATTTTAAAACCCATTCATTTGGCTGGTTAATTTATTAAAAACAATGTTTGTGTCTGAAAGGTTGAATCATTCTAAAAGAAATAATATTCATTGATATTTGTAATGGATATACATTAACAGAAACATAGAAATAATTTGGCAGAGGTTTTCTGAACAGACAAAATCAATTCCTTTTGTGAGAATGTTCTGGTTAACATTTTTATATGTAGTCATGTTTTAGCATAAATTATCTGCACTTTAGGAATGAATTCTTCTGAGTGAACACTCAGATCTGAGAGCTGGTTGAAAGACCCTTTTTTTTTTTTTTATATCAATGTGACAGAAATGCCCATTTTTTTCCCCAATAAAGCTTAAGTTAAGCAGCACGTACAGGGCTCAGTTTAAGATGAGACATAGTTATACATCAATTGGATTGCACTGAGGGCTATTTGTAGACTAATTTCATTATTTCTGGATGCAAAAATTAATCTATTTTATATTTTGGAATATATTACATAATTTTGAAAGTTATATATGATTCCCTTTAGTTCTCTGGAGGGTAAATCAAGTATCTGGTTTTACAGAGACTGGATGCATAACATAGACCTAATCATGGATTGTGAGCTTTGCTTCAGGAATAATTCAGGGCAGAATGTTAGTTTCTGTAAGATCTCTATTTAATTTGCTGCTAAAACTGAATGTTGTATGGTCAGTGAGACAGAGGATTACAGGTGAAAAAGGGAGAGAAGATGGTCTGAGGTGGTTGAATGATCCCAGGAGAATTTCATTCTAGTCATATCTCAAACAAAAAGGGTTCCTGAATGGAGTTTCAAAACTTAAAACAATTCTTCAAAATTCAAAACTTTCAATGGCAGTCTTTCAGTCTCTCATTTGTAGAGACACTTGTCTTGAGTCTTAAAACCTGTTTAGCAGGGATAGATGTGATATGAATTTGACTTCCTAATGTTGCTAAGGCATTGAAGGCCAAATCTGGAAAGAAATTTAGGTGAATTTCCTACATCTTATCGGAGCTGGGCTGTTAAATATCTTAGCAGAGCTTGTCTTGAAGCATTGTAACAAAAATGACATCTGGAAATAAATGGGAAAAAACCTAGTATGTGTTTAGTGCAGAGTTGAGATAATACAGAATTAATGCATAGCATATATTAAGCTAAGGGATACATTTCATTAATTATCTGCTTGGTTAATATGCATTTTCAGAATAAACTACTACATTATAAAATTGATAAAATTGGCGCAAGGGGATCAACTTAAAGTGGAATGGGTTGTCCTAGCACATGTGTTACCTAGCTTTTTTTGGTTGGCTTTCTAACTGTAATCTTCTTTGAATGAGATTTTAAATGCAATTTCACTATGGATAATAGGTATGACAGCATAGGGATTCAGAAAGCCCAGAGACTAAAAAGAATCTAGCGTCATGTAACCCTTTTCTTTGGTCACAATGAATTTTCTTTCTTACACTTCTACTAGCACTTTTTTCTGTCTAGTGCAAATAAATCAAGAAACAGGTATCATATTGTGTGTGTAAATACCACTGGGTATTCTTTAAATGGTTGGATTTGCTTTTTGCTGTTCCATTGTTTTCATAAATCACTCTTTTTACGTACTGAGCACATTTCTTTTGCAGCCTTCACAAAATGGTTTTTTTCCCCCCTGTTTCAGCTGTCATTTAGATGTTGATATATAAAGCAAAATGGCAAAAATCAACACCCAGCACTCCTACCCTGGTATGCACAGACTGTCCGTCAGAACTACTGATGAAGATATTGAAAGGATTGAAAATGGCTGTATCAGGTAACATATTCCTTTCATCAGTCAAGAGAACAGATTGCTGCACAATTTGTGGCACTCCTCTAGCTCTGGGTTATGGGAGTGTTCTATCATGATATTGTTACCCAGTGCACTTAACTGACTTAACAATATGTATTCAAAAAACAGAAGAGGCAGCAACAGGAAAGTTTCACGGCTTGTGGTTTCGGAACCAGAATCTGTATTACCTCAGGAATAAATCCCATTTTCACATCAGTGGGAATTACACCAGCTCATTAAGGAGGAACCTCTTTTTCAGTTCACCATGCCGATAGCAGGGTCTGTGCTTCCCCCAGTCTGTGGGATTTGGAGAAAAAGGGATCCTCCCAGCACCATGCAGTGAAAAGCCTCAGGAAGTTTGTTTTGTTTTTTTTTTTTAAAAGCGGCCTCTGCAAATCACCTAGTTCCTGTAATAGGGAGCACTTGTAGCCTATAAAGAATATCAGCATTTTTGTACTGGCTTTTCAGAGCATCTCACTGTACAGTGGACCTGTAACTGTTTCCTTACATTCACCTTTCTCTGTTTTGATAGTTTTGAAGTGGCTGTTTAAAATGTACCAGTGAGCTTGCACTTACATTTTTCACAATACCAGTCATTTGTCTAGTCTAGGCAAACCCTGCTGGGCTTGCAGGAAAGTGTCTGATGATCCACAGCACCTGTACAGACTGGAAAAAGTGTTCTGCTTTTGGCTTGTTACCGTCAACCACCTCCGCTATGTGGACCTTGTCAGACTGTCTCTTGCTGTTCAAATGTGTACCCAGGCTAGAGCACTCAAAATCCTGCTGGGCCGATAGGACTGCCTGCATTATGATAATTTTGGATTGCCTGCCCCTAGCACCTAGTATGGCTGTGATCCCTGTCCCATTTGAATTGGTCCTTTTTTTCTTTCTGCTTTGCTTACATGATACTTTCCGTCGTGTAGGTGTACCTGTGCTAGTGGAAATGGAGCTGCTTTGATTCTGCACAGTATGGGTTGCTTGACTTAGTAATACTACCCTATGGTCTCCTTAGGGAGATTTGCAAGAGCTGTGTCCCTTTTTCTCCATTTACAGTGATATCTCAGAAACTGGGAAAACACAGATTGAAATGACGCTCTTCCATTCTTCTTTTTAGCATCCTTTTTGTAGAGGATATCAGTGATTGGCAGCTCAAAGAATGGAATTTGTGGCAGGGATGTGAAAGTGTGGTTGTAAAGGTTTAAATGTAGAATTAAATCACTGCAGTCATCTGCAGTTTCAGAGGCAATGACTTGCTTATGACAGATGGAGGGACTGAAATATGAATTACACTTTATCATGATGAAGGTGGTCTTGAAGAGCATTTATTTAAAAGGAAGTTTGCTGTTATCAGCATTAATTATAGGAGTTCATAGTGAGTAAAATGATCCAATCTCACTCTGTAAAAGAGATCTCAAATATGAGATTTTGGATTGCTGAAGTCATTTCTAGTAAGTATATACAATGCCTTTGTAATACCACTCAAAGAGTTCTGATATACATTTTTGTAATTCAGATTTGTTTTAGAATATGTCTGTACCACAAGATAGATCCCATCCAAAATTTTAGCCCTTCTTTGTCTTGTAGCAAAATATGCAACTATGGCCATTGGAAAAAAACCAGCTTTTCTAGAGCAGCAGCATTTCTCCTTTGCCTCTACCTTCCTCTTACTCCTGTTGGCTATAGTTCAACAGAATAATTAAGCACGTTACTTAGTTCTCATTAAAGTCAGTGGGTGTTAAATTTATACTTAATGCTAAGGATCTGCTTAAGTGCTTTTCTGCTGTGGAATGAGGTATTATCAAGGAAAAGCATTCACCGAAACAGTTAACAGAAAGCTGCTGGTGATCTTTAAACTGTCATCTTCAGTTATGCTGGAGTAGGTGATTCATGTGCCCATATTCTTACAGTGTAGTGTGCTATGAGCTCAGTCCATTTTCTTAAAACAACAATCAACAAAACAAAAAACAACGAATGAGTCTTCATTTTTAAAATCCAGCCTCCGTATAGAAACAGCTCAAATAGGACAGGCAGCACATTAGCTTATAGGCACAGGCTGGCTATCTAAAAGTTGGAAGTAGGAATCAGCTGTGCCTTCTAGACATCTGGATTTCTGTGTCTTCATGTGAGTAGGTGTCTAAGTTCCTGCTGTTGTCAGTGGAGATGTAGTCAGTACTAATCGTCAGTGGAGCCTGGGGAACTGTTGAGCTTACCCTGAATTTGAATAGCTCTTGAGGCTGGTTTGGCTGTGTTGATTATGAGAGGTATTTAGTTGCCTCAAATAGGCATCTAAAGCTATTTGAGATACCATAGAGTATCTGAAGCATTTAGCTGGGGCTAGTGCATATGAGGTGAGACCTGTGTGCCCTGGAGAGGTCAGATAAAGTATTTTGAGGTATTCCAAATGGTACTGGACTCCTATATTGAGGCAACTGAATCAAGCCCTAACATGGCAATTGACTATAATGGGAAATTAGATACCCAGCTTATATTAGAAAACCTAATTTAGGTCACTGCCATCTGGAGCCAAATTCCGCACTTCGAGTCTGGCTCATCGTCATTACTCAAAAGGGCTTCAGCAATTACTGTTTAACTGATCAGAACTTCAAAACAATTACTACTAAATGAAAATTCTGGATTATTTGCATGCATTTTAGGTGAAAATGGTCCTCTAGGGTTTGCTTGAGGATCTTTGAGCAAATTTAGAGCCAAATTATGTTAAGGCAAAGGACAGGTACAGAGCAGGTGCTGATGTAAATATCCTTCCCAGAGCTTACTCGGCTAGATACCTTGAAAGCATGGGAATAAATTGGCCTTTAGAGAACTGAAGAGGCATGGAGCAGAAACCTCAGTCTCAGTGAGTTTTCTCTAAGATACAGAGACAGTGCTACCACCACGGAAATAAAATATTTTTCAGCCTAAGCTGAAGAGGCTCAATAATCTGCTGATGTTTCTGCTTTGTAACCTGCTCTTCGTTTCTTGGCACATTGCATATGCTCTTCTCGTGTTGATTTCAGACCATGTGACACCCTTGGATAGTAATAGCAGTGGTTACTGTTTTGCTGCAGATACCAAACAAGCTTATGGAGTCCAAATGGGAGTGAGTCTGTCTTTGTAAAAATAAAGTAAAAACTATGCCACATGCATTGAAGATGTTACATCAAAAGCCCCATCTGTAACTGTCCCTCTGCATCAATATAAAGCCAGCTGACAAATAAGGCCTCCTGTATTATCTGAAAAAGATTGAGGAAAGTCAGGAATGAGTATATGAGTTTTATAATAGGGAGTTATAATAATGGAAGGAAGAGTTCATTTTAGATTTACTTTTTGATTTTGCATTTGTGTGAATTAAAGTGCATTATGTTTGTGATTGCTGTGTAATATTGGACAGGTACTTTCATAAGAGTTGCCTGGTGGAGTCCTTTGTGTATTGTTTTCTGATCCTGTTGCAGATATACATCAGCTGTATTTGTAAAAGTGAAATGCAAGCACTTGAGTACTCTTTTACAAAATTATTTTGGTTTTCCTGAGTTGTCTACACATGTTACATCCATAACTTTTTTGTAAGGTAAACCTGAATTGATTTGCAAATTGTTATATTTAGTTATAACATACACCCAGTTGTAGAATTTCTTGATGCACATATAGAGTAATCGGAAAATTGTTTTTTAAAAACAGTCAAGCAGCCAAAATAAAAATATAGACTTCAAAATTTCACTAGTTGAATCCATAATCCGCCCAATTTGATTCCAGCAGTTGAGTCTGAAAGTTTTGCCTTCTTTTCCCTACAGAATACAAATTTTTCAGTGAGTGTGTCTGACCAGAGAGTAATTTAAGTAATTTGAAAATTTTAATTTGTTTTATGGGACTCTGGATCAGATTGGAAGGTGTTCAGATCAGGTCACATCAAGCATGCCGTTTTCTTTCACCTGGATTAAAACATTTCTTCAACATACTTCTGGCTCCAGACACCAAAAGCCATACCCTGGATTGAAAACATTGGGTTTAAGAGGGTGCCATTAAGTGCTCTGTAGCTACTGCTAACAAGAGGACAGATGGTAAAACTCTCAATGTTACAGACGCACAAAATATGATGAGCCTGTGTAAGGACAGTGGAGCACAGCTTTCCACATTGCTGAGGAGTATGGAGGTGATGATTATGCACATGAAGCACTTAACAAATGATGTACTTAGCAAGTATGACTCTCTGCTGATTAAGTAGAGCTAGTAGGACGGTATTGCTTTTGGTACCTGATCTAGCTTGTTTAGAGCTCACTCAGCTATCTCCGCACTATTCTGCATTACCTTCCTAGGCATTGACTCAAAATGAAGCTGAACTCTTAATTCTTAGCCTTCTATTTATTGTCAGCAGATGCCCAAGCACAGCAATGTCAGTAATAAAAGAGACTGGGACTAAAACAAATTTACAAACCAGAAATGAGAAGGATAGTTAACAGTGCATTTTGGTTAGCAATTTTCGACTCCTGCTTGACTGTTGTTCTCACTGTTAAACCACCACAGTTATATCACAATAGAACATCATACAGTGTTCACTGTATTTCAGTATGCTTATAGAGACTAATAAAATTGAAACAGAACTCTCCCTGAGACTTCAGGAAAAGTCTGATTGGCCTGATTTCCTGGGCCTGACCTCGGTGTAGGGTTTTCTTAGACTGATAAAGAATGCGCTCTGACAATCTTTTTTTTTTTCTTTTTAAAATTGTGCTTGGAAAGATACCTAAAGTATTTTAATCCGTGTTTACTTTGTTTTCTGTATTCTGTCTTCACTACTTTATTTTGTGACCCTTATATTTAATTACCTATATTTAGAGCAAATATAACAACTTAATATATGGTCAGTAAAAGCAGTTGAGTTACTGCAACTTAGTGAGATATTCCTCATTATCTGAGTCACTGATTGAACACAAACTTCTAATCCATCCAAATGTGAAATAAAAGATACTGGCTTAATCTCCATGAAAGGCTATCTAGTTCTGCAAAATATATTTTTTTGACATCTGAATTGTGACACTTAAAATTATTTTCTAAGAACTTCCACTATCTTCTTTTAAAAATGTATTTTCAGGACTCAGAAATAGTAATAATCGGTAAGTAAGAACAGAAGTAGCAATATTAGAATTTATTGCTGTCTAAGATCACACAAAATGTCTATTTTTCTGTAAAAAGCAATAAAAGGACTTAAAACCAGCCATAGCAGTGCAGTGTAAAAGACCAACTAGTCCAGTATCCTTTCTCCAGCAGGTCTGTAGGCAGATGCTCCAGTCAAAAGGAAAAAAAGCAGGCAAACTACAAGTATCTGCAAGATACTTTCCTCTAATACTCTCCCAGCATCCAGCTCAGGAGGCTTCTTGAGCTGAATGCAGGCCCTGTGTATCTGGTAATCCGTGATGGATTTCTGTTCTATGAGTTTGTTCATTCTCCCCTAGAAACCATGTTAACTTTGGCATCCACCATATTCTCAGCACTCACAATATAAACTAGGTTACAAAAGTTTTTTAATACTAAGCAATGTCCATTGATGTCTTCTTATTAGAAGAGAAGAAGAAAACAATTAACAAGTTGAGAATTCTGGGAGTGGCAGGACCTATCTTTTTTTAGCATGGTTCTTTGTATACAAATAATAAAGTTTTAATTCTCTGTTTGTCAGTTTCTCAGCTGTGAGTACATGCAAAATTAAGTTGCTAATTATCATTTTGTGGGCATTCAAAATGCTGTTGCCAGTTCTTTTGAAAATACTGCATGTATTGTGCAAAAATACTGCAAGTCAGTGTTTTCCTGGCAATACAGATTAACAGACTCATGTGAGAGTTTTTGTTTGCATTACAAAGGGGGAAAAAAGCGATCCTTCATGGATGCGACAAAGTCTAATAAAAGTGAATGCTCAAGAATGAAGAACACAGAGAAAACCCTAGGAGTCTTATAAAAATATCCAGAGTGAGTCCTGGTAAAGCCCAGGTTCCAGTGAAGTCAATTTCAAAACTCCATTACTGAAAGATGAGGCTAAAATTTCATCTGTTTTTCTCAAATGCTAATTATTTCAGTGCTAATAAGTAGTCTTAAAACTATGGGAACTCACCGGAGTTGGCAGACACTGCATGTAGCTTAATGTTATAATCACTATCTGCACTTGCATGCAACTGGGCTGTTGTAGTGTTTTCCATGTGTGGCAATAGCCCAAGGTGCCTCATCTCATCGCAGCCAGAGCAGCCCTGAAGATCTGTAGCCTGTTTTGCTATGCAACAGGTGAAGTTTCAGTTACGAAGCGAGCAGCATTAGGCCTGCAGTTGTGCAGCTGGCGGCAGCCTGGGAAGAACAGCAGTGGTGCTGCTCAGGACTAACTACTATAAAATCACCATTTCCCTTTCAATCCAAGCAAGAGTGAAATCAAAAATAGATGCATATTTGCTTTTGAGTCATCAAAAGGAACCGCACTGGTAGAAATTCTACACTGTTAAACCCCAGCAATGTCTAGGAGAACAGCATTGAAAAAAGTAGTAGGCAGTCGCTTTGAAGCCCCCTGGGGATGAACTCTATGTTGAAGTAAAGCTGCCTTACAGGAGTTGTTAAGAGTAGAAAACATGGTTCCCATAATTGTGTATCTGCGCACCAGAGTAGTACTGACCAGTAAAGAATCAGCTTCTGAGCTTGCTGGAATGGATGGCAGAGCCTCCGCTGACTTAATTTCGTGTTGGTTGGCTCCAGAAAAGTAGAAATATAGGCTTAGCTCTATGTTTATCGAACGTATGCCGTATTACTAGGAAGAGGACAATTTGCTGCATTGTTTCCTGATGTTGTGGTGGAAAGAATCAGATGGGGGGGAAGTCTGCTGGAGGCTGTATGGAATCTTGAAAAAAAATTGCTTTTGCAGAACCCATTCACTGTGTGAGGATGCATCTTCGGAACTGCAGAGAGTCATTTCTGTGGAGGGAAGACGTCTATCTGAATCCCAGACGAGCTCATTTGCAGGCAGGGGAGCAATGGCAAGGTAACGTGCTAACTAATACCATTTCGAGTATTAAGTTTAAATTGTTGAAAGAGACTGATCACAATTTGGAGGCAAAGTAAGAAGAACCATCACTTTCCAAAGAAAACGGATGGAGTCCAGCTGAAGAAAGTCTATAAAAAGTAAGAGAAGCTGCTTTTGACCTTGATTCTGAACTCATTGCTTACTCATTGCTAATAAAAACTTAGAATCCTAGAGAGCTGAATGAGCTCACACAAATTAGTCTGAATAAAAAAAAGAAATAATTTTTACATCATCAGATCTGAAAATATATTGAACACTGGGGAAAGGCATGAAGTGAGGCCAGACTTTAAAGTAAATGGATAAGTGTTTGGTTCTGGCTGGTAGCTGATGCAATGTTTGTTTCCTATCAGATAAGACATAATGATTGTTCCCTTGTTGGTAGATGGCAAGGAAGGAGACATGGGCTCTTGTGTTGGGAGTGCAAGAGTTTCTCACAGTTTTTAGAATCCAGTTATGTTTATAACAGATTGGAAGCCTTAGTCAGCAAAATTCAAGTCAACCATTTGCTTAAGCCGTTTACTTTACTGGAACTTAAACATAAACCTGAAATGGAGCTTCAAAAACTTACTGTGTCTGCTTTAAGTATTTCCAGCTGAGACTATAGAGCTGATAGGAAATAATACCATATATTGTGTGGGTAATAAATATAATCACTTTTCTGTGATTTCACAGAAATTTCTGGAGATTTCAGTCTCCAGTATTTTCAATTTTTCAGAAACATGTTTCCTTTTGAACTTTGACAGAAAACGTTGTAAATATTAGGTAATGTGAATTAGTGGGCAGAGAAAAAGATACATAATGATACAGAGACAAATTGATTATGTTGTCATGATTTTTTGCTTATCTCAGTTCAGTGCTCTGCTAGAAATTTAGGAGGAGCAAATAGTGCTTCCTATGCAGTAGGCAGGTTTATATGTGATAGGCAATTAATATGTCTGCAGACAGACCCTTTAAAATCATGGGGAAAGTGGCTGAATTTTTATCATTCTTTATTTCAAAGTCCATATTCTCTCACCAAGTATTCAGCTTTTGTTTCCACTGTGTGTACCAGCCCTTGAGTATGTGATCCTGTGAGCATTTTGTATCTCCTAGTTCTGTCAGTCCGGGATCCCCCCATTATCATATAATGTCAGAAGTTTGTCAGAAATCAACTGCCCCACCCCAACCATTTGGTTTGCCCCCATTTGGCAAGAATATTCTTCTGTTGCTCCTGCGGTGCTGGTACAGTGAACTAGGAGCTGATGTGTGAGATACTTTCCTGATCCACTGCAAAAGGTGACGTATGAAATTGTGGGAAGTGACTGGCTTCACACAGTTAATCCATCAAGTTTCATTTCATGGCAGGTGGGGAAGTGGAGAAAAGTCCTCCTGGGCTACTCTTTGTGGGGATGATTTAAGCCATCTGATGTTCTTGTCTGGTTCAGCCAATGTTGTGTGTCTGTTCCATGCAGGCTATCACGATTTGTCATATCTGTGAGGTCATGGGCCACAAGACATTTGCACCATGAAGACCAAAGACCTGATTCTTTCCTAGAACGTATCCGAGGGCCAGAGCTCATAGAGGTGTCCAGTAGGCAAAGTAACATCCGCTCCTTTCTGGGTATCCGTGAGCGGCCTGGGGGAGTAAACAGGTAAGAAGATGTGTTTATACTTTAAAGGAAGATGACTGAGGTTATGGTATTATCTTGGTGATTAGGATGTAAGTTTTATTTTAAGAAGGTAAGGAGCTTAGCATGGGAGATGAATGGAGTAGCTAATGCTGCCCAGGAATCTTCACATAACTGAAGTATTAGAGCTTTCAGCAGACTTTCTCTTTCCCCCTCAAATGCACTGTAGCAAAGATCCTGAAGTAAAGGGTTTTGATCATGCTGCTTCAGGCAGAATGGTTTCTCAGAACTGGAATTCTATGCAACCCATGCAACCTGATGTTGCCAAACTCCTCTCTACTGAGGACGAATGCAGTTTCTATTTCAAGAATCTAGGATGTTGCTAGTTGTGGCTTTTTAGGACGTTAATGTTATGCACATTATCTGCGAGTGTTAGGAAACTCCAAACAAGCAGCTGTGCAAAATGTGTCATTGCTTTGTTACACCTACTCAGGAGTTCAGCTGCTAATGTTACAGAAGGCTTTTAATGCAGAAATGAGAAAATCTTTTGGCTGCTGACTTAACTTATTAACACATAGTCTTTGGTGTGGAAGGCAGGTTCAGTCTTATCTTAAAAGTTTTCCAGTAAAACAACAGAGGCTTGCAAGAGAAACCTTTATGTGTTTACAGTCTTTTAAGCTGATGAATTATTATTGCTTTATAAATATACTGTAGAGTGTTTTAAATTTAACTCCAGCTGAAAGAGGAAAATGAGGTCCGAAGACAAAAGTTGACTTTCTGTTTGGCATTATGCTTTGAAGCACAGACTCCCATATTTTTTTTGCATAGTTAAAGGTCGGTAGGTATGCAAGTAATGAGTTGATTTGTTTCAAAATCTCAGCTAGTAATTCAGATTAAAGCAAGAACCTTTGAAGGGCTGTGCATGATACAGGTTACCTTGATTTGTTGTGGTCCAACACAGCCTTATTATCTTCACTTGATCTACTCCTTAGAAATTCAGCTCAAAAGGACATTTTCTTGAATTAGCCAGGCTGTTGTCTGATTTTTCAGATGCCTGGATCAGTAGCAACTGCAGATTCAAAGGGATTAGAGAGGACAACATTGATCCTGGGCCAACAACCTCTATATAAGACTATCAGAAGAAGTGAATTTGGGAGTATCCATCCTTATCTTCTCAGTTTTACACTGTTGCCACGGACAGTAACTCCCAGTTGTTCTATCATGAAGGCTTAATTCTGCAGCAATGGTAGATGTGCTTGTTACTTATCCACAAGCCTTGGCACTGCATCTGTGAAGAAGACTTGAAAGGATTGAAGAAAGCTTAAAATAGTAGCCAAATGAGTACAGGGCTAAAAATAGTGAGATGCATGTTGCCATGCACTAATACGCCTGAGAACAAGCTTCAGACATCAGATGTGGTCACAAATGTGTACGCCAAGCACATGGTAAGAAGAAACTGGTGCCTTGAAATAGTGCAAAGGGGCTTATCACTGCAGTCAAAGTTGACCTTCCTAATCTTATCAGTGCATATGGGAGAACCTAGTAAGTCAGTCTGTCATGTCAGTAAACACGTGTATGAAATACCAACAGTCTTTACACTCTTTAATGTGTTTTATTTAACTTGCTGCAGTCACTGGCCCTTGGCCAGGTTTAATGTCAACTATAGCAACAACACCAATGAAGAGTAAGTACTGATAACTTCCAAACACCTTTCTACTACTAGTTCCTTCTCTTTTTCCCTTTCCGACCTAGTAACATTTGTAGTATAAACTCCTTATCTCTTCTTAGGCCTTTCCTAAGAATGTAGTTTAGTTTTAAAGAAAGATCTAGTTTTCATAGTATGAAAAGCGTCCTTCATGCTCCCCGTGAACTTATTTTTGTCTGAAGTTACCCTTACCTCTCAAGGAGTGAATTTGATTAAGCATTTAGCCCCTACCTCCTCTAGTTCAGCTGGCTGATTTTACTGCGTTGCCAATTGATTTATTAATTCTTCAGTTTTTAAATGAGATTCATGTATTAATTTTCTAACAGTAATTTTCCTCTTTTAACATACTAGTCACTTTTTGCAAATCAAGTGCCCCAAAAATTTCGGGTTGTCAGATGAGAAGTGGATACTAATCAGGGTACCAAGAAAACACTCGTGTGCAGTCTAAATGAAAACTAACCGTCTTTTTAAAATGTGTGTTTCAGTTCAGCAGATATTGTTGGTATAGATGTAGAGAGAGTGACAGGCAACATAATAAGGCTTGCATTGCAACAGAAGCTCTGACAGAAGCTGTCCTTTGGAGTCTATTTTATATATTTGACAAGATATTTCAGTGTTACACTAGAGAGAAATCTCTTCAGAAGGTGAAGAGCTCCTGTAATTTAAAATCACCCAACACCAATGTTTGTTGCATGTCTTAGACCACCGTTATCTGAGGACGTATCTGCTCTGTAGCATCCAGCAGCAGATCTGTTCTCATGCATGATGATAGTTAATTCTTTTCGTTACTTTCCAGATGAAAACAAAAATTAAAAATAGTCATGACAGTTTCTGATTACGTCAGAAATACTTTTTGGAAACTCTTGGGTTTTTTTCTCCAAATAGTTCCATCACGAGTGAGCTTAAACTGTACATTTTAAATTATGGTGCAAGACCTTTGTGCGCATACCTGAACAAGAGGTCTTCCTGGTCCTGAAGCAAGGAAGCTTGCTTTGGTTTGATTTGCATAACTTTTATTAAAAAGGAGAATCAGTGTGCAGTGAACAGTGACAGAATGTGCAGAATTTTATTTAGACTGGTATAAAGTCCTAAAAGCCTAGAGCCTAGCCTGCTAGTCAGGGCCCAAAGGACTGATTAGGAAGGAAATACTGCTTTTGTACTCTCTTTCTGACAATGACTCATGTACCTTGGGCAAAACTTTCATCCTTCCAATGTTTCATTATTTTTAAATGAAGACAACACCTGTCTGTCTACTTGCCTGACAGTCTGAAACATACTTTGCAAGTACTTGACAGATGAGAAATGCAAATATTTGACTCATTCAAAGACTATGGCAGTGTTTTTATAGAGGCTGGTAAAGACGTTTTCTACGTCTGAAGATGCATGCTCCTTTTAATGTACTGGAAACACAGAATGGATGCCACTGTATTGCCATGAAAGAGGACAGGCACAAACTGGATTCCAGTTTACTCAGTAGTGCTGATAAAGAAAAGAAGATTCAGGTCTTTTTGAAGCTTTGGGTTTTTCATTATGTTAAAGACTTAAGAGTGCCTGCCCTTGGGGAACTGTAGGTGATGCTTTCAAGGCTTTGATTATGGCTGACCTTTTCCTCTGAGTGACTTCCACCGCCAGACTACAAGTAGGTGGGAGTATGAGAAGTTGGGAGTTACCACCATAGAAAGATGAACAGAGGCCACAGAAATGGAAGAATCTCACTTATGAAAGATACCTGTAGTTGACAGATGAGTTTGTAGGAGAAAAAGAAGTATTGGCAGTAGATGCTGTGAGAAATAATGTTTTTTTCTCTTTTTTAAAACAAAACGTAGGAGGAAGTTGGAGTTGTCAAAATATTCCCTCCAAAGTTCACCACCACTGAGACTTTTTGACTGATTGTCTGTCTCATCCTACTTTTCCCTGCATAGCAACATCCACAAATGTACAGTGGCCCTACCCGTTGAAAATTGTGTTACTCGTAGTTCTCCCTTTCTGGTAAGAATGCCAGACATTTGAAGTATAGAGGAGCTATGTTAATGCTAACAACAGCAACTGTGAATTGGCCTTTAGATCAGGTGCCGTGCATAGTAATGTGCAGTGAAATCTTGACATGTTTTTTAAACAGGAAGGAGTTTTGGGGGCAGATTTGAAAGAGAAGCCATAAAAGTCCAGAGAGGGAGTCAGTGGCAGAGAAATAAGTGCTTGAGCGGCAATTCCCACTGCCATGTAGAAATCAGCCTTGGTAAATGAAAAACTGTTTCTTTGAGTTGAGATGCCTGTATAAATAGAAGATCAGTCAACCCAAATGTTCTTTTCTCCTCCAGTTAGGCTCCCTTGCAGTGTACAATTTTAATGGTTACAGTGGTGTTGGTTGGCTTGGTAGGTATTTCCCTGCACATGGAGGAGTGTAGCATCTCAGCATTTTTTAGCAAATGAGTCTGGGCTTTTCCGTATTGCACTGTGGTGCTGCATTGCTATGGAAATGTCTAAGGGTAAGAACTGGAACAGGTCCTCATTGCTGATAGGTGAAAGCTACTACTATGTTAAAATTGGTGACTGTTGTCTTTTCCCTTGGAGTGCTTCTTTCTTCCTGTAACAAGCACATTCATAGACAGGACTCCCATTCACAGCGTAGACTTTCTCTGATCTGAGTAATACAAGCAAGTATACATGAAAAGCACAAATGAGCTCACTAAACTTTCTACTTGTTGGTTCAAATCCTGTAAGCAGCACTTTTTCAACCGTTATTATGTATTCTGTCTTTGCTGTGGGATCTTGCTGTCATTGAACTAATTTGTCCTTTATTGACACCAGTGCAAGGGGAGAATCAGACCCAATCTTGGCAGTTCAGAGGAGAACACATAGCTTCCATGGCAGCAGGAGTCCATGGCTTTCATCCAGACCTTATATGTGGAGAATTGTGTTTATATATGCATTATCCACATACACTGTAGCATCAGGAATGTTTAGTCTTTTCTGTCTAACCAGTGGGGACACTTTCTGCTTCAAGGAATAAAGAAATTTCAAAGGCAAAACAGATCTCAGATGATGGATTTTCTGCTTGTGCAAATGAGTGCAGTTCTTCAGCTTACATGATTCTCGACCAATGCATTTAGCAAATTTAGCTTTAAGATTAAGTATTGACAGAATCTTAGGAAAGATGTTAACTTTCTGCAGTTTTGAAGAGGATGTGTGGGCCTATCTGCCTAAGTTAACATAGCTCAAGACTCAGACAAACCTGAGAGTGGGGCAAGTCAGATCCATCTTTACATCTGGCTTATCACATTCTAATGAGCTAAAGGCTGTACATACTTGAACAGTAAGAAAATCCATTATCTGGAATTAAATCTTGCAGCTTGGGTCTGTGCTTGATACCATGGAATGGTGGGATATAATTATGTTAAATGGTCCATATTTTACTTTTTTGCATGAAAAGCAATTAATTAACATGGGGACAATCAGGATTCCATTCCTAATTCTATGCAAAATTCCCATTGATTTTAGCAAGGATGGAACTTCATGCTTAATGCTCAGCCTTTGAATACAGGGACAATTGAATACAGGCAGAGCAACTTGAGCATGGCTCCTCTGATTACACATAGACAGCTGCTCCTGAACTATGCAATCCATTCCTCTTTTAGAGTTGATGGAAAGAAAAAAAAAGCCTTTGGGGCACAAGTCGTCTCATAGATGTGGACTATCTTGTAGATACAGTAGATACCTACTGTAGAGGTCTAAAATAGGTTGGCTTAATCATGTTGACTATAAAGCATTAATAAAGTGACTACTATGTAGTTAAATGAGACACACCTCTTTTCTCTACATTTGCTGCTTTTGTTCAAACATTGACTAGGATTCTTCTCCAAGGCAATTGTTGAAGCCAGAGGTAATTAATTAATTATAGCTATGTTGGTTTTAAAGAACTGTGAGGGGAAATTCAGCCTCATTTCATTTAATTACCATTAAAGCTCCAGACAGTCACTGCGAGGTTTTGGATATGCAAAGAATGTTGACAGTTTGTTAAGCCATTTCAAGTTCTATTATAATTCGATAGATTTCTTTGTAAATGCCTGAGTTCTAAAAATGAAACAAACTGGAAGCATTTGTTTAAAATCAGCCTGGTACACTGAAGTCTGAAAAGGTCAAGAAAGCGTGGGTGACTAACGCACAGAATCAGCCAGCTGGTTACCTGATGTGACAGTGTGGTGGTGTCAGTTCGAGAGGCCTCAGCCTGTAAACCATTTTTACCAGTTGGATCCCTGTCCTACTCTGTCCGAAGTCTAGTCTAGTTTCCTGTACCTCAACATCCACCCTCTCCCTTAACTGCTAAAATATCGGTAATATTGCTAAGCCTTACATTATGTTGTACAGCAAGAAGGAAGAAAAGAAAGAGGTTAAAGAGGAGAAAAAAGAGGAAAAGAAGGAGGAAAAGAAAGAGGAAAAGAAAGAGGAAAAGAAAGATGACAAAAAAGATGACAAAAAAGATGACAAAAAAAAAGAAGAGTAAGTATAAAGAATGAATGTGTAACACACCTCCTACACTACAAAGCACGGTATGGCATTTAATTGTAACGCTTCCACGACAGCTATTGTACTGTAGGCTGCAGAATGTTAACCTGTCAAATCTTTAACACATTTTCCCTTTTGGAAAGGTGCAACTGCTCAACAAACTTATTGCATCTTTAAGACCTGTATTTAGACCTGTCACTAACAGCTTCCTGGGTCAGTAAAAGGGAATTTGGCTACCTCTGGTCACTTTGATTTGGTGTTGAAGATCACTTTTTTACTATGAGGGCATTTTACAATAGTAGCCTGCTTTGCAGATCTGCACAAGCTTTTTATTGTTCCAGAATGTCCATAATGATTCAGAGCGGATGAAACAAAAGTCTGGTTTGGACAAAGAGCAAAAGGCTTACATGTAGAAAATTACAGATTTACTAATAAGTTTAGTTATTACACTGACTTGCATATTTAATTACTTAATGGGGTACAGTTCATTACTAGTGATCACTGAAGGTTGCTTCTGCTGATTAGGAGATGCTGTATTTCTGCAACAAAATGAGAACATTCGAATGCTTTTGACAGAAATGGATCCTGCTCTTGTTTTGTTCCCCCAAAGCTGACCCAAACATAGCACAATTTAGTATTATCAGTCATTAAAAATAACAATGATAGCAGATAAAAAGAGAATGTATTTGAGTGGACTTCACAGTTAAAGAGTAATATACTGCAAGTTTATATGTATGTATACGGTGGCATGTGCTATGTAGGCATGGGGACACCTAGTTAGGAATCGCTTCCAAATGGAATCTGCTTGATCTCAAGATCTTGACTTTATCAAAGCTTTGTTTGATTAGAAAGCCTTTGTTCTAAGGATTCTCTTTCAGTTTCAATTACTATGTAGTAAGAGCCTGAGCTTTGCAGAAGCCTAAAGCACTTTAAAACATTTCAGCAAAGACCGTATTTCAAGGTCACCAGTTTTGAGGTGGTGACCAGCTTTTTAGAAGAAATGGCTCAAAACCTGTGGTGAAGATGGCAAAGTAAATACTTTTTAGATTAGAACTGCTTTCTTTACTAACATTACTATGTGGACATTCAGTGGACAGCGGGGATAATGCCAGAAATACACACAAATATGAAATAAGTTATCACGACATTTTAATATATTTACATTCTTGGAGATTAGAAAAAAGTCACACAAATACATATCCAAGCATTGCCCGGTCACATATTCCCCACAATTATACAGTTCACAGATCACACTGTCACCTGTTACTGTTGGAGTAACTTCTGCAGCTGTGGGCCTCACAATCCACTAATACATATGTCCTCTGATTACATACAACATGCCTAACTGCTGTCTATTCCATATCAGCCTTTCTCATGCTGGGGAGGGGCACTTCTGAGCATACTCTACATGTACCATTAGCCATGCTGTCTTTTAAATCTTTAAATTCCAGGCCTGTACGCTTCATTTAGCATCTCATTGTTGTGAGGTCTAGGGAGCCAGGACTGTGAATGTGTGAAATATGGTTTTACATAATAATATGTGTTTTAGTTCTAGTCACACACTACATGTGTGTATGCATACACAGAGTCTAACTTGTGTAAACATGTATTTGAATACATATGTGTTTTACTTGTTTAAATGTGTGCTTATGCAGTCATTTCCATAACAGGATGCGCAAAAAATGTCAAAACTAATCTGCAAAGGAAGGCTCTTCTCTAGCAATGGACCATAGCCTTCTAGCTGGAATGAGAATAAGAAACATTTAACGCTTTACTTTTTTTCAGTGGGGGGTCATATGCAGAAAGGCTGTGGTTTTCAGCAACGTGAATGTGTTTTTCCTTCCACTCTTACTTTTTCCAAAGTTGGGTCAAGCAAATAAATAGAGCATGTCAGATGGGATGAAGCTAATATTTGGTATCTCATCTGGAGCTGCCTGCATGGGTACTTTCTCTTCTTAGGCAGCTGTGAGTTCATCAGGAGATGCGCAGCCTCCAGAAGAGGGAGATCCAGCAGGTCACTTCATTATATTTCCAGTGTAAATCTGCACATTTTGCTTTCCAGGAAGAAAAATGAGATCTTTGTGATAGATCCTTCAAGCAATATTTACTATCATTGGCTGACCATAATTGCAGCACCCGTGTTCTATAACTGGTGTATGCTAGTGTGCAGGTATGGATTTAAGTTAATAATAATTCTGGGTTTCAAATTTAGTGTCTCATTACGTTTCCTATGTAAATCATCCTCTTTTACCTCCCTGCAGTATTTTTTGGGTGGCTTACCTAGAAGACTTACAGTTCATATACCCTTAGGGATACACGATATACATGCCACTGGGAACAGACGGCCAATGTTTCTTTTTGTCTTTCTGTCTAAAAACAATTTGTTGTACCTTGCAATGAGCGTCCTCGTGAGTGCTGGCTGTGGCCTTTGTGTGCCACCTACTGGCTAGCTGCAGGGTTGTGCCTTGGCCACTGTCGGCTCAGTAACCGTTGGTAGAGATAGGTCTTCCAGTCCACCCAGCAAAGAACAGAAGGGAGGGGTGTGGGCAGTGTTGGGTCGTCTTAAATTAATATCATGCATCTACAGAGGCTTGATGGGCAGGAGGATTTTGCTCGAGTGTTTATTTTCCCTTGTAAAATGTGGAAGTCAGTTTGAGTCAAAGTAATGAATGGAGTGCTGTGGCAATGGTTCACTTAGGCTGTGTCAGATGGCAGGGAGAGATGAGAATAGCTTGCCACTCAGAAACAAATTTTTTATTTGGGAATTATCTTAATGGAGATGTGTGTCCCATGAAATCTGGTGCATGTTTAATTGTAGGGATATGTGTATTCCTCCATAAGTGCACTTGTGTGGCATATATGTGTTTGAGTTTTGCTCGTGGCCTAAACACCTGTGAATTCTGAAAGATCCTAGTGTCTGTTTAGACATAGCTCTAGTGTGCAGATATCTAGGCATGGAGGTATGCTGCCCTTAATTTTTCAGTGCCAGTAATGTGCACTAACATGCTGCTAGGACATACATTGCAAATACTCTGCTTACGCTCTTAGTCTAATATTTTTTTTTTTTAATGTATCTTTGTTTCTTTAGAGCCTGCTTTGATGAGCTACAATTTGACCATATTAAATTATGGCTGTTCTTGGATTATGGCTCTGATATCATCTATGTTCTTGACACGTTTGTCAGATTCAGGACAGGTGAGTCTTTCTGGGGTTTCAGATACAGCATGAATGTAAAAACTGGAAACAGAAGTTCCCCTCTGGGGTCTGACCACTGTAGCATCCTGTCTCCAGCAGAACCCAACAGCGGAGGCTTTGGGAAGATAAAGTGTCTGACCAGTTTGGATTGTTTAAAGGCTGGACGTCCCAACACCTGCACTTCACTTGTCTCTAAATTCAATTCTGTCTGTGTTTAAAAGGCATGCCACATGCTGACTGAATAGCCACCGTAACAGGCTGCGTGGGGAAGGGAAAATAAGGCACTTTGCGTGTCATGATCACTCTGTGCATGATATATTGCTTGTGCTCATTAGAGTGGGCAAGAAACCAGCTGCACCCCACAAGTGCTGCTTTCTTAGTGAAGTTGTGCAGCACCTTGCTCAGAAGTAATTATTGAGTGGGTCAAGTGCAAGACCTGGCACCCATCTCAGCCTCCAGTCTGCAGTCTTCTGCCTGGAACCAGCAGTGCTGCCCCTCTGCCAGCAGCTGTATTTCCTGCAGCCTTTGTAAGCGCCTGGCTGGGTCTCCCACTGTCTGGTGGTGGTACAGGGTTAGCCCAGGAGGGTGGTAGGATGGGATTAACCCAGGCCCCTCTGCTTAGGTCCTGCCCTTCTGAAGAAAGTGTCAATCTGAAGGATCTGTGAGGACCATGCCACGTCATGCATGAAGTGGTTCTCTTCAGCTTCCCATCCCTGTTTCTGTAGTCCAGATGGGCTGAGAAGATTTCATATTTGAGCATGCCCAGCTGATAGAGATTCTAGCCTTAAAGGGCTATCTGTTTTAAACTAAACAAGGTCATAACAGAGGGCTAAGCAATGACATACAGTGATCCGTATTATTAAATTGCTGGAATAGTCCTTGATGTACTTTGGTGTGTGCACTTTGGTCCATGCCAGCTAGCACTCTCTCAAGCAGTGTCTGGGCACAGCTGGGAGGACAGCAGAGGTTGAATGTTGTTCATGGTGTCATTTTTGGAGGGGGCTGGGAGAATTTACATGCGAGTAGAAGCTGTGATGACCTCTGGGCCAGAGAACGTTTCCTGGTTTGTTCTATCTACTGGTACGGATGCAGCCCCAAAATGTCCCTTGAAAGAGTCCAAACCTGCACTAATCATTATAAAAATGAGAGTTCTTTTAAATCTTTGATTTTTACATGTTGTTGTTTTTTTTTTTAAATCATACTGACAGCTTGACATTAATTATGGCTTGTGACAAGCTGTAAACATAATTACAAAACAGAGGCTAAAAATTCTGTCACTTTGGGAACACACAACTCATAGCAAGGCAAATTTTTAAACTTAGCAAGTACCGTGTTCAAAGGGAAAGTCTGTTTCAGATAGCAGCCTAAATCACAAGACTCCATTTTTTTTGGGGGGTGGGGGTGGTCCTTCTTCTTCTTTGTGTAGTTAAAAAGTCAACCATGCCCACTAAATTTCTCTTCTGCAGTTATATCTGTTATTGTAATGGGAAAGAACTGAGCAGAAATTGGGCACATATAGGCAATGCAAGTTATAAACTTTCCAGCGCTGTCCTGATAATGATTGTACAGCTGTTAAAGCATGGTTAGAAGGCTGGCTTTGCAGGCCTGTGTTGGAACTGCAGAATTGCCACAGAGATCTCCTGAACGCTTCAGTGCAGGTGTCTACTGCAGTTGCAGGTACTCAAATATGGGAGTCACATCTTTCAGGTGTTGAAATCTTTGTCAACTCACTTAACAACCCTTTCTGGCTCCGCTAGTGCCTGCTGCCTTCTGTAAGTCTGCAAGGTCCATCTGCTTTGGGGACAAAGGTCCTGGAAGCCTTTGGGAAAGTGTGTGACCCCTGGCTATCTAAGGGCAGGGACTGGCTTTGAAGTGGGTTCTAGGTAGCCCCACAACTACCATGATCCATAGCAACATCTCTGTGGCGCACTGCTGTTTAGCTGCAGGGCCTGTTTCACTGTATTTCACCAGTTTAGTGACTGTGTATTGTGAAGCAGAAAAGATTCAAGTCTCCCAGCACCTGGTCATGTTTAGCATATCCCGTGTTTTGATGCTTTCAAAAGGTTTTACTATAGGGCTCCAGTTCTGTGAGGGCACAAAAAAAAGCTGAGGGGCTTTTATCTCCCTCCAGGAGGAAGGTGCTTTCAGTTATTTTTAATAATTGTGAGTCAGAAATTCATCTGCTTGGCCAACTTTTCTGTTTAGTTGCATAACTCTGTTAATAAGGGCATATTTAAGCAGCTCTTCCAGCAGTTTTCTGGGTGTAACACATTCATGGCACAGGAACTACTGCCGCTTGTAGTTACCATCAGTTCGCAGAGACCCGAAGACAGATACACACATATACATGAGGCAGCTGTACAGATACGCGCACATTCCAGAAATACAGCCATACTGTGTGTAGGGCAGAAAGAAGTGCAGCTTGGTCTTCCTCAGCAGATGCTTCCCTGAGAAAGCTGCTGCTTGTAGATTGCTAAGGAATTAACAAAACATGATAATCCCTGATATACAGGGAACGTTTTGTTCTTATCTCAGTGGACTTTTCCTCCTGACTGGCCTAGCATGCAGACAGCTGGACATATCCACTTGCAATTGCAGCAAGTATTTTGCAGTGCATAGACTGTTCCTTCTGGAACATTTTCAATGCCTTGAGCTTTCAGAGGTACAAAACAGCACTGCAGCTGTACTGCTGAGGCAGCCTTTCTATGAGAACTCTTACACAGATGCAGTTTGTTTTGAGGTCTCTTACCACAATTCTAGTGTTTTAGTAATTCTTAAAATATAATACTTTTGAAAGTCTTTTGAATTAAGAGATACCAATGTACAAAATTCTGCTTAGTAGCTCTCTCACTAGAAACACAGAAAAAAGTGTAAACCGTTTTCCCCGAATGAAAAGGCAAATCCTGTCACTTTTAACATCTTTTTAACAAGAGAAAAAGCATGGCTTGGGGGAAAAAAATGGATTTCATTATCTCAAAGGTATCTATATTGTTCTGAGAAAAACCCCTATCCATTATACCTACTTATTCTTGGTATTTATTTAACCATATTCCACTCTGATTTTGTACACAATTGCTTAACACTTGCTAAACTTTAGTTGTGACTCATGCCAACAATTCATGTAAAATGAGACATTTGAGTCTCCCTTTTCTTTTTGCAAGGATACCTGAAAGACAAAGATACAGCTGTCCGAGAACAGAGTGGAAAACTGTGGGGAGCACTGTGCTAATAATAGAGTCATTGCTCTACATCGTTATATATCAGCTTTGAAAATTCATTGAAAGATTTGAATTTGCAACTAAATATTTTTCATTAAGTGAACTCATAGCATATCAATGTCTGTATGCATAAAAGTACAAGTTTTAATGTTCTCAGGTATCTGAAATGGAAGTCACTCAGTACTGTTGATGGTAACTGTGAACTGCGCCTTTATTCTAACAAGTAAAATTCTTATTTTATTCTTTGAAGGCTTCCTTGAACAAGGCTTGCTAGTTCAGGATGAAAAGAAATTACGGGACCATTATACCAAAACTATGCAGTTCAAACTGGATGTGCTGTCTCTTCTGCCAACAGACCTGGCATATTTGAAGCTTGGTTTGAACTACCCTGAACTGCGATTTAACCGCTTGCTGAAGATTTCTCGGCTTTTTGAGTTTTTTGACCGTACAGAAACCAGGACAAATTATCCAAACATGTTTCGTATTGGAAATCTTGTCTTATACATTCTTATCATCATCCACTGGAACGCATGTATATACTTTGCAATTTCGAAGCTCATTGGATTTGGAACCGACTCTTGGGTCTACCCCAACGTGTCTATTCCCGAGTACGGACGCCTGTCTAGAAAGTACATTTACAGTCTGTACTGGTCAACGCTCACGCTGACAACCATTGGAGAAACACCTCCCCCAGTGAAAGATGAAGAGTATCTCTTTGTGGTCATTGACTTCCTGGTGGGTGTGCTGATCTTCGCTACCATTGTTGGTAACGTGGGCTCCATGATTTCCAACATGAATGCCTCCAGGGCAGAGTTCCAGGCCAAGGTCGATTCCATTAAACAGTACATGCATTTCCGAAAAGTGACTAAGGATTTGGAAGCCAGGGTTATTAAGTGGTTTGATTACCTCTGGACCAACAAGAAAACAGTGGATGAAAAGGAAGTTCTCAAAAATCTGCCCGACAAGTTGAAGGCTGAAATTGCCATCAATGTCCATTTGGACACACTGAAGAAAGTGCGTATATTCCAGGATTGTGAAGCTGGACTTCTCATTGAGCTGGTGCTGAAACTGAAACCTACGGTCTTCAGTCCTGGGGACTACATTTGCAAAAAGGGAGATATTGGAAGAGAAATGTACATTATTAAAGAGGGAAAATTGGCTGTGGTGGCAGATGATGGCATAACCCAATTTGTAGTCCTAAGCGATGGCAGCTACTTTGGTGAAATCAGCATCCTAAACATCAAAGGTAGCAAATCTGGCAACAGGAGGACAGCCAACATAAGGAGTATTGGTTATTCTGATTTGTTCTGCTTGTCTAAAGATGATTTGATGGAAGCCCTCACAGAATATCCAGAAGCCAAAAAGGCTCTGGAAGAGAAAGGGCGACAAATTCTGATGAAAGACAATTTAATAGATGAGGAGGCAGCAAAAGCAGGAGCTGACCCAAAAGACTTGGAAGAAAAAGTAGAAAGACTTGAAACAGCCCTGGATACGCTGCAGACTAGGTTTGCCAGGCTCTTGGCAGAATACACATCATCTCAACAAAAGGTGAAGCAGAGACTTGCCAGAGTAGAAACCCGAGTGAAAAAGTATGGTAGTGGCACCTTATCAGTTGAAGAAGCAGAGGCTGAAAAACCTGAGGAGAAAAAGCAGTAATGGAGTATTTATATTTCTTCATTTATTGGAGAAGGTTGAGGCATGTGAAAGCCATAAATGTATGTAAATACATGTATGCATACATCGACATGATTATTTTTATATGAACTCAAGAGAATGGTTTTTAGCATTTTTAACTGAAGCAGTATTTTCTTGTAAATAGAACACTGTCACCCTCAGGGGGAGATTTTGGTCTGGCATTTGGGTACTTTTTTGTACTGGGAGTACGTTTCTTACAAGTCACGCTCAGAACGTCTATTATGTATGGTACGTATAGGTCTTGATACTTTGTCTTGTCCCACCCACGTTGTGTTAAGAAGATATTGTACTTAAAGTAGAAGAGATTGGGTTGTTTTTTTTTTTTGTTTGTTTGTTTGTTTGTTTTTTTAAGGGTTTAAAAAATATTTATAGAGTACATGCTCTACCTTGCTACCTTAGTAGCCGATTAAATGCATGGAAGCACATCCAGGCTTCTCAAAAATTTTCGTCCTTTCACAGTGAAGTGTCTGCGCAAACAGTTGGCCTACAGCTAAGCAGCAGCATGTGCCTAGCCAGTGCGGTGTAGCCCTGCATGTGTATGAAATAGCCGGGCATCCGGATGCTTTAGTTTGATTCTTTCTAGTGAGCTGGGCTCTGCACAAAGGACCATGCTGACAGGGTAGCAGTGCCCATTCACATCCTTTCTGGCAAGGTCTGCGACAGCCTTTGCTGCTCTGCAACTGCTTCGCTTGGAGAAAGAGTGGGAGATCCCCTTCCTCCCCCTTCCCCCCGGCCCCATCCACACTGGTGAAACCCTCACTTGGAAGGGAGTCCCCGAAAGCTCACTGGTGAAGGGCATCTGTGGCAATACGGCTTCACTAAACCTGGGAAGAGAAAAGAGGGCCCTGGTTCCTGCAGCTCCTATATGTAGGGTCTTGAGTAAATTCCCTCTCAGCCAGTGGGCAGTCCCAGAGGGAGACTGCTAAGACACTGCATGGGCTAGCAGGCAGGGCCAGCCTGTCCCCCCCCAGCAGGGTTTCTGCAACGCAGGGAGAACAAGCCCAGTGTTCCAAAGTCTTTCCTGCTACCAGGCCTAAGTTTTCTTCCTCTCTAGTTCATTTAAGGATGCCTACTGCACCTCCTTTTGCTATTTAGTGCCACCTTTTCTCTGAAGTAGTTGTTGCACTACCATGTTTCCATTAGTTCGAGTGAAGGCCACATTTGCTCAGGTCCTGCTGATAGGAGCCTAGTTGCGCTGGTTGCTTCTCTACTCGCTGCAGAGTAGTTGTCTCTGCTGACAGTCTGGCTCTGAGGTGAATGCACAGGTCCGGTCCACTCAGCCTGCCATGACATTCAGGGCAGAATGGTACTGAGAAGGTTTCTTGCTCTGTCATGCTGCAACCTCAGGATTTGCCTCTTGTGCACCCCTCAGCCTCCTCCACCCCGCTGCTTCCCATTTCTTTCCAGGCTTCTCTCCCTCCCACTGGGGATTTCTCAGTCTCCCACTAGAAAGATACCAGTTTCATTTTTTTCTGTACAGTATTTTTGTGTTGTGTAGCTTTCCCTGTGTTACTTTTAGCCTTGGGTACCTCACTGACTGAAGAAGAGTTTGGAGTGACAGAGGCTATCCAGCATCTGTGGTGTGGGGGTTGGATCCTCCAGCGGCATTAGGTATTACCATGGTCAGTGCTTTGCCTTTTAGTTGTCCTCAGCCCTGATTTATGAGCCCTAACAGCATGTGGAAATAGATGGCCTGTTGGAAAAGTGGTGAGAAACCCACTGAGGAGAGCGTGGTTTAAACAGATGGTAGTGAAATGAAAAGAGGTGGTTGCTTTGCTAAACTGAGTACAACAGCTCAGGGTGAGCACTCACCTCTGGGCAAGCAGCTGTCCCACCTGCTATTGACACTTTTGAGCCTGGTGAGAGAGGCAAATCTGCCAGTGACTAAGGAATGGGGCTTTGCCAGCAACACTGGCAAAGGCAGCACCAGGCGTTAGATGTCCACACATGGTCCGTGTCTAAACTCCTGTTATCATCAGGCTAGAAGCCAACTAGACATAGGTATCTACTGTGGGCTGGGCTTAACCTCTATTATCAAGATTTCCACTGACTATAGCGAGGGCTTTGGAAAGTAGCCGAGACCTATATGTGGCCAGCAGAGTTCAGGAATTTTGATCCTTCAGCTGAACCTTGTCACTCCAAGGGCTTGAGAAAAATGGGGGATTAAGAGAGGTAAGAGTCTAGTGCCCTCGCTCCCACACCGAGGAAGGCAGGGTTGAGGTGGGGCTGGGTGTTGGCTAGTTGCAGCGTACCCCCGTAAGCACAGACGGTGCGGTCACAGGCTGCTGAACTTGCAGCTCTCACCTTGTAACCGAGGCAGGTACCGCGCTCGGCTGTGGCTGGTGTTCACTGTTGCGGTATTCAAACACCGTATCTGGTAGGGGTTTCATACTTATCGTCATGTTCTACATCAGTCATCATTCTCTGTAAATATCTACCTATCTACCCAACAACGTACTACAGCTGTTCCAGCCTACTAGGTATATACAAATAGAACTGGTTAAAGCATGATTTATACCAAATTCATAACTGTTAAAAAAAAAAAAAAACCCGGAAACACAAGAATCCTTCTTTGCCTGATGGATCAGAACAGCTTAATCTATCAAACATGTTTGTTCTTCCCTTTTCCATGCTTCTTGGTTTGGTTTTCACAGGCCAGGAAGAAGAACTGTTTTGATGCTTTTGGCTTCAGGCACTTCAAAATATATAGCTTTTGGCATGATGAAATCACAGCCTTTGATGTCTCTCAGCTCTGTAAGATGTTCCCCACCCCCACCCTCCCGCCTTTAATGTGGCTACAGCATGTACATTAAAATATTTTGAGTAACGGTCAAGCAACTCTGTGTTTTCTCTTAGCCGTATCCCTGTGGATTTAGCATTTCATGCCAGACTTTGGTAATGCCAATATTACGTGGCCCAGAAAATCATTAGCTGGAACAGAGATCTGAAGTGACAGAAAATCCAGTGGGAGTGGTGGTGTTCTCCCCTCACCACGGGGCAGCTGGCATACGGCTTTAGTCCTGTGCCCAGTTTTGACACCGTCACCGTGTTTGCAGGTACTGCACAGGCACGAGTGCCCAAGCACCCACTTCCCTGGCGGTGCCAGGCTGTGTGGGGAGCAGAGCCTGCCGGGCTGCTCCTGCAGCTGGACTGGGTCCTTCAACCCCACCACAAGAGAAAGCAAGGAAGGGGACAGCTCTTACAGAGCACTTGAACATACACCCTGAATCTGCAAATGGGTTTAATGGCCACAGTGCTCGCCTCGCACAGGTACAGGAGCCAACCTGTGCCAAAGTGGGCAGCCATGGGGTGGTACTGTTGCTCCAAGCTGCCTGTGCTGAGCAAGACACCCAATGGACGAGGTCTGGGGTGCTTGAACATCTGCTGCAGGTGCAAAAGGAGGGTAAAGCTGATGGAGTGGCACTGCCACGCTCCAGGTACTGCTTGGAGTGAGCTTTTCCAGGGGAAGGGCCTCAAGTCATGGGCCCCGCTCTGTGACGGCAAACAATTCAAGTCTTGCTGCTCTCCAAAGTGCTCTCAGTAGCAGCACCCCATCCTTTTCCCCTTGCCCCCTACTATTATTTTACTTAAACAGTTTTTACAGTAGAAAGTTTTGCTCTGGAAAATTCAATAGACTGAATTTACAACAGAAATGGTGGTGACAGCAAAACAGCACGTGTATGTGTACAGACCCCCTCAAGCAGAGCCGAGGAAGGAACAACGCTGCATTTAATTCTTTTTTCTTAGGCATCTGCTTTACAGTTTTTTTCCTGCCAAATATTTATTAACCTACAAGCAGAGGAGGCTCTGCTTTACATAAAGAAACAAACTGTTCATTTTCCTTTCCCCCCCAAAAGCGTTAGTGCTTTCTCTGAGCTGGGCCATTAGTTGCTGATGTGGAAGACACCTTTGTTTCTGTATCGCTACTGGTGGTGAGGATGAGGGAGGATTTCACAGGCCAAACCTAGTCCAGGTTGTCCAATGAGATAATGCAGTCAGGCTGACTAAAGGAGAGCTGCTCTTCGTCCTGAAGATTTGTGAGATGACAGCATTTGTACTTGGCTTCAAAGTCCCCCAGCTCTTCTATTAATGTTTCCATCCTGGAACAGACAGAAAGAATCAAACCCTTGTTTACATAATTTAGCATTCATAAAAACCCTTTGTGTATCCCTGAGAGCAAAATGAATTATGCACTAAATGGATCTGGCAACTGTACAGGCAGCTAAAGCACAAGATTTCAGCTGTGGCAGCTTTCCTGAGGGAAGCCATCAAATGCGGGAATCCCCCTCTTCCCCCAGCCCCATCCGCAGTACAGAGCCCAAGGAGGATGCTGCCTGGGGAGTCCTTACAGAGGAGATGGGGAGGCCCCGCTCCCTGCCATTCTGCCTTGGGTGGAAGGGGAGGGAAACACATGCAAACCCTGGGTCTAAAAATGGTCGGGCCTTTTGTTTCTGAAACTCAGATTTTGCAACTATTTCCAGCTCACAAATCAAAGGCTGAGGCTTACTGTTGCCCACCGCTCTTGCAGCTTCACTGTGGAAAACAAAATTCTGACGTTCTGTGTTTGCAATCCTCCCTATTCCACAACCTAAGAGCAGAGTGAGGAGGGAAGGGAAGAGTCACATTATTTAAGCAAAATTGGTTTCTGCAACCTCAAAAGCAGGACCACAGGGTGTCCTCAGTTTCAAGAGCGAACACAAACATTAGCTTTGTTCCAGACGCAGCAGCAGCTCTCACAAAGCTATTTTCTTCACCAGCTCTACCACTTCTGCTCGACTTCTGCAGGGAGAGCGCAGGACGCAGTGCCCATGGCTGCAGCTCCCATGCCAAATGCTGTCCTCCCAGGAGGCCAAGGAGGACAGCATCCAGCTCTAACAGAGACCTGTCTTACTTGTATAGGTAAATTGGGGGTAGGTTACTAAACCCAGAAGTGCAGAAATGTGAAAGGAATTTACTAATGGTAGCTAGGCTATTTTTCTTTCCTTAATGTTCGTAGTGGCTGGTACAGCCTTTCTGTAAGAAGGTAACTGAAGAACAGTAACACGGAAAAGCAGGAAAGCACAACTGTATTCTGGACTGATGGGCAGCTTGATGAACAGTTATTAATTTCTCAGCTTTTTGTCTGTTTTGACATGTAATTTGTGACAGTTTTCTGTCAAATAATAAAACCCATTCTATTCTTATGTCAACAGTTATTTTCCTCTGTCCCCCTGGAAGGGGCGCCGGCCCACAGCAGGCACTACACCTGAGCAGCCCCTCCAGGTGGGTAGTACAGCAAGAAGCAGCAGGCACTACCTGCCTTTCCAGGGAAGGAGACAGAGAAGCACAAAAGGATTTTTTTTTTTTCTGGCACAGCTTGCCTCCAGGGCTGACGAATCAAACAGACCACGCTGCAAAGTTCTACTCTTTTTAGGAGAACCGCTTGCCAGTTTCCCACTGAAGTGCAAATATTTTACTTGCAGTACAGTGCAGATAATTCATCCAACAAGCTTCAGTGGGATTCCCTCTATTTTCAAATTATTTGCAGATTTAGGCCGTTTAAAGCAAGTCCTCTGGACTGCTTGTTCACAGGTACTCATCCAATGCTCAGCACAAGGAAGCCTCTCTTACAGCAGAGGCTTTGGGTGCTCCACAGTGAAGGAAATGATCCAGAGGTGGGTTTTTTAGTGGATCCTGACTACTGAAAGCCCAATGGCTCATCTTCTTGCAATAACACAGCTGCCTCTGACTACATTTAGATGAAGGTTAGAAAAAAGCTTATGTCTAGCAACAAATAGCTGCAGACCTTTTCTAGGAAAGCACCTCATGCCTTTCCAAACACATCAGTTGCCACCACAACCCGTTTAGCCCGTTAGCCATGGCCAGGCTTCTGCATGCATGGTTCAGACCAGAGCACTGACAGTACGGGTGAGGCTCCCAGCTAGCAGGTAGATTGACAAAGGAGCTGCCCCAAGCAAAACACTTTCAGTTCAGGGTTTCAAGGCTGACTGCTTTGAAAAGGTTTCACCTGCTGTTACCTAACTGCACCAGCCACAAGTGCTGGCAGCTGAAGGAGGATGAGTGCAAGGAGGAAGGAGACGGGTGAGGAAAGAGGCATATGTAGCACCTTGGGATAGGCAGTGGCAGTTCAAAACTGCAGCCAAGAGCACGGGCAACAGACCTGTCCTGGGCAAGGGAGAAGCACCAGGAGGCTCAGCTTGCCACCACCAGGGAAGAGAGGCTGCTACAGGAGAGACACAGCAACCTGGAGCCCCAGAGAAAGCAGATGGGGAAGCCATCTACAACTGATTTACACATAAATTTTGGTGACCAGAAGGGGCCCATGCCAGACCAATGGGCAACAGGGACGTCTCCTGCAGAGCATGATCTCCCTCCCCAGCCATCCCCGGTGCCAAGGGCAGGAGAAGCATTGTGCAGCAGAGCAGAGCTACCTACTCCATACAGGCTTCAGTCTTACAGGGCTTCACTCTCACCTGTATGTATGTGGAAGGGGAAATTGCAGAGGAAACTCAGAAGGTGACAAGACCAACTGATGCTGCCATCAGCCACCAGGAGATTTCAGAGGTTGCAGCCAGCCTTGGGATGGGAGATTCCCAGAGGAAAGGTGAAAAACTCCAGAATACAGCTGCTGGAGGCTCCCACCTTGCAGATGCTGGGAAGAACTCCCAAAACAGCCCATTTTAACCACCCACAGCCCTGCAGCAGCGAGGCTCAGAGGCAGCAGGCAGATCACTGTTGCTTCTGCACCTCCAGCTTCCCCCATTGCAACCTCATGCACCTGAGAGTGCTGGCTCCAGGCCACCCGCTGTCCCTTTGGGAGAAGCCAAGGGCACAAAAAAGAGAAAAGGAGATAAGAGAGTCCTCTGAAGGTGGCAACGGCAGCAGTAGGTGGTCCTAGAAACAGAGTCTCAGATCCAGTAAACCTTTCCTAGGGCTGAGACACTGTGAAAGCCTCTCTCCTCCAAAAGCAAAGCCAGCAAGGAAACCAGCTTGGATGATAAAGTCAAACTGCTTATCCAAAATGCTGCAGGTCTGGAGCAGGATTGCCTCTGAAAGGCCCGAGGACCGCCATCTGGAAGAACTCCTGACACAGGAGTGATGCTCTCACCTGGGCTGGCGGGTGTAAAGCTGGGGCAGAAAGCAGAGCCTGGCAAGGGCAGAGCCCAATGGCTGCAGCCCGACTCCAAAGCAGCTGCACAGGAATTTTGTTAAAAAGGATATCCACTTGGGTATTTTAGTTTGGGAATATGAAACCCTCCCCAGAGAGATTCAAGATGAAAAAAATCTGGCCCAAGAGCAACCCTAATCAGATGCTCATAAAGAAGTCTGTGCTGTGCTTTGACAAGGAAGTTTCAGTGTCACCTGCTTTATTTTAGGTGACTTGCTACAAAGTTCATAGGATTCTTCATGCGCAGATGACAACTAAAAAAATAAATTTAAGAAAATCAGTGTACATAGCACAAGGGGGATTATTCTTCTGAAAACACGCTTGCATCTAGGAAACATTCTAGTGCTGATTTTAATAAAAACCAAGAAAATCAATTAAATTAGGAAATAAAAACCCATTAACTATCATATTAGCTCACCTGATCTTTAACCCCTTGCTGCTCAAACACCGAGTGCTTGCAATGCAAAATAACTAAATCAAATGTAGCAGCACATAACATACAGCAGCTCAAAACTTAGAAATGTTAAACCCGTTGCCATTTAATAGACAGTTACTTGTGAGCATCATTGCTTGCACTGCTGTACCACACAGATCTGAAAGCCAAAGGATGTGGTGGAAAGATAGATTTAAGGGATTTTCTCCATGCGTGAACCCACTGGCACAGCAGGAACGTGCAGAGAGCTTTCGGTAACATTTTTAAGGAGAAAGGCTTCATGTCAGCTTTGCGCATGGCAACCGTTCAGTCACAAATCTTCAAGCTGCTGCAGTTTTTGTCTTCACTTGACATTGCTCAGTACTAGTTGTCAATGAGGCCAGTATGAGCAGCAGCATCCCTGCATGCGTAGCTGGGTATGGTTTAGCTGTGCTGTGTGTCCTTCCAAAGGCAGAGGTCCCATTCCAGCTATCACTGGCTGACTTTCAGTCAGCTCTGGTTTCATTTTCATCTCCAAACTATGCACAAACCTACCCAGGAAGATAATATAGCAGCTCCTAATGCCATTTTATTATCCTAAAATAGAATAACAATTCTTGCCCTCCAACTTGTATCTCTGATGCCCTCGTCTCTCAGAAATTTCCCCACACAGAAATCCTGAAGCAGGATCTATATTGAACAACAGATATCCATAAACACAAGCGTACTAGGTAGACTTCAATTATTTATCAGGACTGCTCTGTGGCTGTATCCTACAACTACTGCAGAACAGAACAAAACCACGCTTGCGTATCACAAAGCAGCACACATCTGCAATTAAAATCCACCTTGCCACCACCCCTTGTCTTCCCAAGATCCCTTACAACCCTACTTTGTTAAAAAAAATAAAACCAAAGCACACCTCCACTTCCTTCATCCTCCCTAGTCTCCTTCTCAATCGAGTTTTCCAACTGCTTCTCTTCCCTTCTCTTCCCCGCTGCTCCTCTCCCATCTCACCCTTTCACTTGTTCCCCCCACCAGCCCACACCAGCGACTTCTCCAGTCAAGCCCAGCTCCCGCTCAGGGCCCATCCCGTAAACCAGCCATTGCAAAAGAGGGACTGATGTTTCACCCAGTAGGTTTCAGAGAAATGGGAGTTTGCACCTCAGTGAAAGAAACACTATATTTTTTCTGAGGAAAAAAGAGAAAAAGGATTGGTCGTCGCTTTCAAAGATTACAAGCCCTTTCCTACTTGCAATCTTACGCCTGCAAAATTCCTTCTTTCTATTCAAGAACGTAGGATCCCAAACCGACACCTACTTTTCGCTCTTCAGAGGGCAAAGCTTGCAGGAGTTGCAATCCACGGACACATCAAGGAAAAAGTTGCCGTTTCTGCTCCCCCGTGGATTCTGTTGCAGCGGCTTTCAACGGGCTGGGTGGTCCCTGGTCCACCTGGTCTGCAGTCGCACCGAATGAGCTGCACCATTTCAGGCTTGGCCATGATGCCACTTACCAGAAACTCAACCAAAGGCACACTGGAAACTTCTGGGACAACAGGAGGAGGGAAGATTCCTGGGTTCAGTGACAAGGTGGCACATCAGGATGAAAAGTCAGTGGCAGGAAAGCCCTCCGACTGCAGGCCAGCCCCTCACGTGATGATTTCATGACAGCAAAGCTATGAAGACAGAAACCTTACAGCTGTGCAGCATACGGCCAAAGTCACCTAGCAAATAACTTTTAAAATTACCGCTTAGAGAAATCCAGTAGCCAGACACTCTTTTCAATTTTGTTAATGAAAAATAATAAAAATCAACACCTCAAAACATCTGTAGGTGGAGCACTGGAGACAAATACATACCATTATTTCACGGGTTTTCTAAAGGAACTAATCTGGATAAGAAGTGACCGGTCTAAGGGCAAATGCCAGCATCAGCTCTATTTCCAAAGCAGTGTCCCTTCTACGATACGGTACAAAATGGAATTTTTTAATAAAATTCGTTTCAGGTCTCTGATGGTCTTATGAATTTGGTGACAGCAACATCGATTGCCTCAGTAATTCTGAAAGTTTAGTTAAAGTTTTGCACAAGTACAAATGGGAACTGTAGGTAACTTACCACAAACCTTTGTGATTCTGAGACTAACCATAACAAACTAACTTCTTGTCAGGAAAGGCCTGATTTTGCATAGCTAAACTTGGAGTTCCTGCTCCATCTCGCATGCTGAAACACTGGAGTTTTTCTGCATAGTAAGTAAGGCACAGCTCCAACATTCAGCCCAACTGAAGTATCTTCATCCCGAAAATTCTTGAGACCAACAGGAAATTTTTAATCCCCTGGCGAGATCAAAAATTTACCTGGAGGTAGTGCTACACCAGTGCCAGGGAAGCATCTTCAAGCTGATGCTGTCCCACTCCCTGCTCCACAGCAGAAACCCAGGCAAGCACCCCGGGTAGCCCACACTACCAAGTCACAATGGGCCACCCAGAGGCTCAGCCCACCAGGTGCATCACACCTGCGTGGTACGGCACGTGGTATAAAGCTCCACTGCTGGGTGAGAGGCACGGATTGACTGATGTAACAGATCTGCTTGGAGCCCTGGGCTCATCACCAGCCCATTGCAGCATCAGCTTTCCTCCGGCACAGGGCCAGAGGGGGTCTCCTTGGCTGTCACAGTCCCGTCTCAGGCTGCTGCCTGCCGAACAGAAGATAAGCCCAGTCAGAAGTTCACAAAATGCTACTCCTTAGTTAACTGAACTGTGCTCACTCCTGATGGCTGTTCCTGAAATCCTTCCAGCAGCAAAGGCCTTCATCTTTTAAAAGGTGATGCTCCGTTCATGCAGTCACACGCTAACATACCTTTAGAGCTAAACTAAACTATTCCTTCACTCTTAATGGAGAGAAAGAAAAAAAAATCTATATTTGTTCGGTACTTAAGATTCTTTTCAACATATCTTGCATTACTATCATTTTTGAGGCATAAGATACTACAAAATCCAGACTAAAGCCTGATGTCCCCTTCGCACCAAGGCTGGAAGCATCTTGGCAGTCTCTGAGGGCGCAGAAGGAAATGCTCAAAGAGGCATTTGTCACTTGTCAAATGAGACGATGCTGAGATGCCCAAAATATTTTCTCATTAACGTATTAAGGACACCCTGAGGGGAGAGCACCAGCATCCTGGCATCAGAGCGCTACCTTGGAAAAGGAGTCTTCTGTCTCACTCGACAGAGGTATTCAAGTGACGCATAAGTACACCCAAGTTTCCGAGGTAAGTTTTGTAGACCTAAAGATCACTAAACGCTGCTGAAAGACTTAAGTGAGGGTGAAAGACATTCTGTGTGTGCCTGGAGCCCAGAAAAGAGAACTCAAATGGCATTTTCCCCACCTTAACAAACCTTTCAGGCAACAGAAGGCTGACTGGAACTTCTGTAGGGCAGGAGAGCAGCCTGCAGCTACAAGGCTTCAGGATTTATTTATTTTAAACCTTATCAACTGCTGCTGCTGGACAATTAGGACATTTATAACACCGCTAAGGAGATAAGGTTTCAATACAGTGGCATTTTGGGGGAGGCAGTATGTATTTAAATGGGAAATCTGCCAAATACAAAGTACTTATGTCTTACCTGAAACTGATTCTTTGAAAAACAACTTATGCTTTTAAAGGCCAATACAATTATGTACTATTTTAATCTTAATGCTAAAGGAAGACAGAAAAAGCATATTTACACAATGTCAACACTTCAGTGAGAGAACTTTGTATTGCTATCCAATTACGTGGTCTGCCCAGCTTTTGGACCTATATAAAAACTCCAACGTGACTCTTCTACACTTGTCAGCTGGGCATAACCACTGTCCATAGCTACACCAGAATAAACCCAGTTACACACATATAGCTAAACAGTATCAGGCTACTGCCATAGTACATACCACATAGCAGTATCATGATGCGGTTCATACTTGTAACAAAACACCTCAAGGCACTCGGCAAATCTTGTTCTCACCACCTACAGTAAAAGATGCCCCAAACCTGAAGGGAACAGCAAGCACTGTCATCTACCGCCCTACCAAGAGGTAGAGTATCTTGTCTTTTCCTCTTCAAGGACATGCAATGAGGCAAACATTCAAGCAGGCACGCCCCAAGTGCCACCTCGAGATCAAAGACCAGCAGACAGCCAGCACCTCTCACTCCCCAGCAAGTTTCAGTCCCCGCATCCAGGCCGTCTTGCATCGGCTTAGATTTGAGAGGGGAACATCACCACAGTTTGCTTCTAGAGAGTTTTACATACCTGTAACCCTCCAATTATGCTGTGCTACAACATCTGCTAATCAAATGATTTAATATCCAATTTATCAAAGTAAGGAAGTCACTTGCTTTCTTTTTCACTGAACCGTGGTGAAAAAAGGTCACTGTTTTATTCAGCATCATAGTTACATAACAGTTGTCTGTTTCTATTACTAGAAAGAATTTATTAAAATAGTCCTGAAAGCATCTTTTCTTTCTCCCATGATTTCAAAACTATGCCTTTTAATGCCAATTCCACACAGTCATGGATCTCATCGGTAGTAGTCAGTTATAGCAATTGTCAAGGCACAAGCTCAGCTCTGCACATCCGCTGCAGCTTGTATTATAAAAGAGATATGCCAGTTACATCCTCGCTTAAAAACGCATAATCCCTTTATCATATATTGCAACAGGAGAAATTAACATTAAACACAGACTACGAAAGGTAAAGGATTTATTTCTGATATGATCTGTAGAGTTAAATTAAAAACCTACTGAATACTTTATGTAGTAGATGAACATAACCTTAGTACTTACTAACAGTTTATTTAATGGTTGGAAGTGTACAACATGAAGTAGGCCTTACGTTTAATATTGTTCAATTTTGCTTATCGTTAGATGAGATTAAAATACAGCAGCCATCCCTTTAGATTATGTTGCAACACTGATCATGTGCCTTGATAAGTAGGAACAACGATTCATTAAATAAATGGTGATGACATAAAATGTAGGGAAGACTTTGGATTGTCTATTTAAAATGTCAACATAATAGGCAATTAAGAATAAAACTTCATTTTAAGTGCACTTCCACATGCTTTGTTTATAATATAGCAAAAACTTCCTATCTTTTTTCCAAACACTTCACTCCCTACTCTAAAGCTGTTCAGCTGAAAATGCACTTTCCCCAGTAAACTTCTTTTTTAAAAAATTAACTAAAATTTCTACCCTTTCATATGCTACGAAATGTTTCCTAATTAAAAACACAATTCATTACAAGACATGTGAAGACAACATACAGTGAAATGAATTTTAATTGTTGTGCTGTGACTAAAGTAAAGTTCTCAAGGCTGCAATTTAACATTCCGAGTTCTCCCTTCCATCTTTATTGATTCTTAAGATTTTGCACAGAAACTCTTTGGGGGCTAGAACAGCAGTAATTGCATCACACTGTTTTCCAAGACTTCAAGTTTCAAAAGCAAACTCTTCAAAAAGTACAGTTCTTGATTTGATTAGATACAGGGACAAAAATATAGCACATACTTGAAGGTTACATGGTCTACAAATGATGGCAATATTTTCCTTGGGAGAGTACAGTTTGTTTTCTTGTAAATACTCAAAAAGGCTCAACTTCAAGCAGTAATAAACACAAGCAAAAGTGATTTAACCCTTAAAATAAATATTCAGGAAAACCTCTCTGTACATACAAGTGAAAGAATATGTAACACTTTCACGCTAAAAGAAAAAAATAAAGATTTTGTTCATATAAGCAGCTGAAATCTGCTGTTCCAGCCCAATGTCCCCAGTAAAGAAGGGAGGCACAAACACAGGTGACTACTGTAGCTCACTATCTTATGGCCTTTTTGGACAGGGACATCATCACCATCATTTTTTTTAATCCCTTTTGTTATATTTATTACAGCATGCCAAATCCTTTGGCATATGTGATGGCCTTCAATAATCTTTCTTTAAGCTTTTCTTTGCTTGAGTACTCCGGAAGCAAAAGTACATTAAAGCATGTGTGAGATGTAGGTAACCTGTGGGGAAAACAAAAAAGAAGAATTCAGATCTGGGAACACGCAGCACACAGAAATACACCGCGATTTCACAAATCCAAAACAATGAATTTAAAAGAGAATCTACTTTGCCAAAAGATTAAACTTTCAGATTTAGCCAAGTTAGCAAATTAAAAGCACAGAACTTGCTTCCATTTAAAAACAAACAAGCAAAGTGTAGGTTGTGGGGTTTTCTTTGGTGTTTTTTTTTACCTCTCTGTATCTGGGCCATTTTTGGCTATGATCATCTTTAACTTTCCAAGTCCTCCCACAGGGGCTCTGTCTGTGCCTGTTGTAAACTGTAAGAATAGTCTTTTCTGTTCATCTGTAAATGAATGGACTATTTCCCAGAATTCCCTATCAAGGAAGAAATCGAAAAGTAAACTGAAAGCTTGCTTTGGTATAAAAGAGACATTCAAAGGTAACTGAACATCAAAGGTTTAGTAATTTAAATCAATCTTAACATTGGTTTACAAGTTGCATTCGTGAAACAAAACTAACGGTAATGTATTTACCAATCGCTGAGAATCAGAAGTAAAAATCAGAAATATTACCGAAACGCTGCAGTTTAACTGTTTTTAAATGTTAACTCGGCTGATAAGTGATCTGCAGATATTCTTCCTTTATTTTATTATTCCTATTTCCTATGGAATTATACTGGTTCCACTACACTATCCATTTCTACCACCTTCTTAAACACCACAGTAAACAAAAATGTGGCTGCCGTCAAAGGTTTTCTACCCTAGCAGGAACTAGTTAAATAGTTGGCAAAGTCTAGAGGACCGAAGATGCACACCTCTCTGACCCTTTGTCTTCAGAGTTCTCTAGTCAAAGGGGACAAGAAGGTAAAAACCGTAAAAACATTTTCCCTCTTAAAAACATTGAATTTGCTTGATTTCTAATTGGAGAAGAAAGTTAGAAAGTCCTACACATGCGACCTATTAAAAAAAAATTCTGTGGTTTTTTTTTTTTAAAAAAAACCAACAACAGAGCAGTGGTAATTTACTGAAACAGCCCTGTTTATACTGGGGATTATTTAACTATATGGTATAAGAGAGAGAAAAAAACCGGAGAAATTCTTTTTAAGCTTTACCAAAGTTCACTGGAAGCTAAAGATAATGCTGATACTATCAGCTCTTTTCTGTTAACAGTACCTGCGTAAAGGGAAATTATACATAGGACACTTGCATCTCCAGTACTATAAAAATACTAAATCTTACAATAATAAATTCATTACGAAGAAACAGGCATGTGAAATGCTTTTTACCTTTCAGAAATTAGAAAAAATTACCTAATAATAAGAGAGTCTCTCGTATAGCCACCATCATATTCTGTAGTTTCTTCTAGTGCTTGAAAATCTAAATTCTGTAAGAAGATAACATTTTTTAAAATGACTACTACTTACATACTTAGGATCAAAAAAGCTCTACTTTTTCTGGTGTAAATTCAGGATTCTTACCCTACTTCCACAAATAAGTAATTCAATTTCCTCTGGTCTAAATAAATATTTCAAAGGAGATTCATTGGTCACCATGTGGAATCCTCTCCGAAAGGCCTTGAACTGCTTTTCTACTGATTTATTGAGTATATAGTCAGCATACAGATTGACAAATTCCTGTAAGGAGACAATCCCCCAAAAAATCTTAGTGCTTTGACACATGCCACTAAGTATTTCCCAAAAATATAAGACCCCAAAATATATTGAATTCTATAATTCTATGTAGATTATCTGGGCTCAGTTTCTACTCAACAATAATAAAGAGCAAGTCTCAAATATTTCTGAAACAGGTCAGATACCACACCCAGAAGCTATGCATGCATGTATTAATGCTTTCTTTAAAAAGAAAAGCCTTTTCTGCTTACAACTACACTGTGCTGTGGCAATTTTAAAAGGCTTTTAAACATAAATTGTAAGTGAGACCAAACCTTTATAGAGTCCTACATAATTCTGCATAGAGTATCTAAAAATTACAGATTAATTCAAAAAAATTTTTAGTGTACCTTTCTATTTTCATTCGTAATAGGGATTTTATCACCGTTTTCCTTTAAATCATGCATCATTGGATTGCCAAAGAGATCCGTATGAGATATTTGAAACGTTATCATCATATCATCTTCCACACTTCCTTCATACTCTAGTAAGTCTCTCAAACTCTGGTAAAGAACCTAACAGAATAAGAAATACACATCTGTCATAAGTAAGTTTCAACAGATTTCACTGTGTAATACCAGAAGACATGAAATCATCTGCCTCAAAAGGGGCTGTTACATTCTATGACACAAGCCACCTAAGATCTCCCATAACAGTCCAAACAATGGTATATTAAGCTCAGTGTTTGTAAAAACAACCACTATCAGATATTAAGGAAAGATAAAAAAGGATCGTGGTGATGAGCAATAACTCCCTTAGAAGAGCCTACCAGTACCCAGGAATCTTCCCAAATGCAATGGTCAGACCTGTAGCTTGAGAGCCACTGATAACCTTTGCCTCTTTTTAACTCTTTTGAAAGTGAATTTACTTTTGGCATCCAGAACACGTTACACTAGTAAGCTGAACATATATGTGTTAAAAAAAAAATCACAGAAAATGCTGTATTTTATATCAGATAAAATTCGGGCAGCAGGCTTTTATTTCCTACATCTTGATTTAAAACCCAAACAAACTGGGAAGCAATCTTGAAGCAACACAGGTGGGGCAGTCATTAAAGTAAGAAAACATTTATGCACAAAAAAAAAAGAAAAAATTCACAAGTTAAGTCAGATTTTGCTCATCTGAAATCACCTGTAAGAATCTGCTCTATTCAAAGGAGCAACCAGCCTTCTTTCCTGCTATGTCTTAGGAAAAGGCCAAGACTCTCTTGGAAACCAAAGGCTATGCAGAAAAGGAACAATTCTTTGGCTGAGACAGAGGTGTAGGACTCAAGAGTGCGAAGTGAAGCTAAAAGCAACAACTGTGAGTGCAACTGTATTTTTCTAGAGAAGTAGAAGTAATAAATCTCCTCCCAGTGTTTTAATTATTTAACGTTTATATGTAAGTCTCATCCTCTCACTATCTGTCTCCTTTTGATTCTTCCACAGCACCTTTAAAAATATCTTGCATTGAAAATGACTGGACTTGGAACCATTGGTGGTGAGGGCTGGTGAACACCCTATCCTCCATGCTCTATAGCATCAGAAAACACTATACTGACTGACTACTCCAAATTTCATTTTTGGTTTGAGAAGCTCTGAAGTAAGTATTTAAGTCGAATTAGAATATAAAGAGTTTAAAAAGGATTATTTTAAAAGAAGTCAGTGTAGGTGTCAGAGGAGAAATGTAAGAGTAGGGGAGAAAAAATAAGAAATGCCCTGCCTTGTTCCACAGAAATAAACCCATTTTTTCTGTCAAAAAATTGTGACTATGTAATAAAAGTTACAGGAAACTGAGAGCACTGTGTATTTCTCAACATTATTTTACAGAGAAACTGGTCAAAGCTGGCATGCTGTTACACGTAGCCATCCAAAGCAGACTGGATAGCTTTTTTTTTTTATTATACACGCCTCATTTTCTGATTAAACAAAAATAAAAGGCAAGGTCTTTTTAAATAGTATCATTTTACTCATTTTTTGAATAGCTGAAGATTTTGCATAACTGCTTACTAAAAGGAAAACGTCCCACCACTAGAAATGAAATGAAGCATGCTAATAACTAATTGTAGCTAGCACGAGGGAAAACTACTGGTGATCTTTGATTGAAGATGGAGCACGGCCAAGACATCCTGCATACCTGCTTCTGTGCTTTACCTACTAAAGCGTGCGCACGGCTTAGTGTTTTTGTATAGCCACTGGCTGGGGAGGGGTGGGCGAAAATGGACACTGATCACTGCTCCCAAGCCGTAGGGATGTTCATGAACTGCCTCATCTGTCTTTTGCTTTAGACAGAAACCAATAGGAGCACCACACCTTTGCACGTCTGCTGTTACTTTCACATTTTTTGTAAAAATCTACTTCTACAAATAGATACAAACAGTCTAATTTGAAAAGTCTCTTTGGGAAGATACTATTAATAATAATTTACTCTTAGTAGTACTTAGTGATATTAAGCAATTTAGGCAGTCTGTAAAAAAAAACAGAACAAAGCTTCATTGATACCCAGCCCTATTTGGTGACTTGACAATTCTGCCTCCTCCAAACCAGATGTAGTAAGCGGTTTTATTGCTTATGAATTTATCTTAAATACAGACTCTTCACACAAGTCACTGGTTATTTCACTTCCACTTCCGACAGTGATCTTGTGTTTAATTTAAATCTAGATTAAGTTATTGCACAGAAAATGCATTAGTAAACTCAAAGAACATAATGAACTTACAGGATGAGAGTCTGCCAGATCACGGAAAGTTCCTTTTTTGCCCATTAGCTTCCTGTAGACAACCATGGGAAAATGTACATCCAGTATACAGTTATTGTAAATAGCCAGACCCAGTACTATGCCAATCAGTGTAAACTGACCCTCAGTTTCAAAAGAGGACGGATTAAACCAAAACAGTTTTGTAGATTCATCATATGTGAACATCCCTGAAAAAAAATGATGTTGAACAATTATGGTTACATTTCAATAAAAATGACAGGTAAAACATACCATTATAAACCCATTTGCATGAGAATGCCTCTAAAACATGTTTAACTTCACATTACACTTAATGGCAAAGAGAAGCTACTTACCCTTACGGTAACTGGACCTGCTCAAAATACTGTTACTCACATTATCACTAAAAGCATGCAGGAGACCTGCAATACAACATCGTGCAATGCCCACTGAAGCTGTACGTACACAACCTTTCATCCCCTTCCCTTACTGAGGAAGCAGCAGCACGTTTTCAACATAGACTGTAACTTTGATAAATACAACAGTGCAAGAAAAGAAACCAATCAAAAACCACATGGAAATAATCCTGAGGAACTCCAGTTACTATAAAGCAATAGCCTTTCCTCAAAGGCTTTTCCAGGCCAGTTCCAGCAAAGGAACAGGACTAGGTGCAGCCCTATTATTGAACTGGAAGCTATGGTGATGGAGCAGGGATTAATTAAAACATAGGAATTTAGAGTTAGATGCCTAAGAGATGGATCGTTTAAAGGTACTCAGTAAGGTCCACTGAGTTGCTGCAGCTATTACATACATCCTACTTTGAGGAGAAAATGTGACATGGGACTGTCGTTTCACAGGAGGGGTTGCAATTTTAACAGCTTGTAACTGTTGAAAGGGAGAGGTTTTGCTTTGTTCCCCTCTCACTTCATCTGATTCAGCTCACTATTTCAGGTGACCAATTTCCTGCCAAGTTCACAAGCTGACTACCTTCACAGAAGGCTTCAACAAACAGCTGAACTGGCACATGCCAGGAGCTGGAGGGAGCAGGTAGAACTGTACAGACTAGAGAAGGGCAAAGAGTTCCTTACCCTTTTGGCTGTAGCAAGCCACTAGGTTAGCTCTTGTTTATGAAACCAGAGTTTGTGTACAGGCTATAAACCATTTAAATGAGTCCCATAGTAAAATCCATCGCTTACCTGACTAGATACTGAAGCAAGATAAATGGAAAACCCATAGACTTAAGGGGATGGAGAGAGACCACCCTGTACAAATATACTCCCAGTGACCTGTTGCTTGTACAGCTAAGTCTCACGATTTCCAGGCAGAACCTAAGGAAAAACACCCAGGCTCTGTCCTCCACACACACCAGAAGTTAGATGCATGTGGTCAAGAACATGAACGACACTTGCCACAAGGATTTATCTTGTCAGCTCTTAAAAGATATGCTTGTTTACAACCTATGGAGATGTACAAATTGATTAGAAAGCCACAGGAACAGAGCCACAAAATGACTCTTAAGACTGAAAATAAGATGTCACCTTCAGTCAAGAGATAAAGCCTGAATTCTCATTCAATGCAAGGAAGTGAACTGCAAACTCATTCAGAGACTCTGGCTATTCCACAAAATTGAAGATTATTTATCTCAGTAAGGTACTAGGGTCAGCTATTAGGGGAGCACACAAATAACCGACTAACACATCAGGTAAGGCAACTGGAAATCAGAAATGGATGAGCACCACAAGCATATATAGGAGAAACATTAAATAGAAGCCTGCATTCCATTTTCTGAATTGACTGAAGTAACTTCTGGATTACTGGCACAATAAAAGCAATGACTTGTACTTTCTGGAAGATGATGTAAGAGTTAAACAGCCAAAAGAAACGACTCCAGCAGATGTCTAATAATGAAGGACTAACAGTTTACCAAGATCCACATTTGGAAACACTTATTTACAGTGCATTAAATTCATAATAAAACACCAGAAGAAATGGGAAGCTGCAATAAGGGGAAAACGATTGTATAGTCTTGCTAGGAATATTATATGAAGTTATTCCTTCTTCCCTTTTACCATGGTGATTGTTGGCCATAAATCTAACATTTTGTCTGAGTTATTGCCTCCTTTGAGTAAAACTTTAAGGTAGTTTAATAGGAAAACACTTGAAATGTAATGGCAAAGAAACTATTACAGCAATAAACATCACTCCACACATACCTATCAGAGGACAGACATTTAAAAATCCATTTAGAGCATTTCCTTAATTTTCTCTAGTAAATAAAGTATTTACAAATCAACGAAGGTCACACTTGGTATATATGGTATGTAAACTGTTGTACTGCAGTGCATATTAATAGGTGCAAAAGAAAAGACGACTCTGAAAGCAAGCTACATTTTCTGCTTTCACACATTTATGCCAAAAGCTAATAAATGCCTTTTTTCCCCAAAGTTGATATGAATACAAAAAGTGTACATATTTTTTTTGTTATTTTGAATACCGATGTAAAATTTAAAACATGCACGCACATCTAATCTATTACCCATCTTCACACACAGGGAGTGTATATACACTGGCTGGATCTTAGCTGAATCAGACTTCAATTACTAAATAGGAGTACTGCAATACAGGCACCCCACACAACTTCTGTTTAAACAAACTCAGGTCAAAACCATATTTGGCTTGGAAGTACAATTTCATCAGTCAAAGTACTATGACTTCCTCATTTTGCCATAGTCTAATTTATTCCAAGTAACCTTGCGAATTCAGATTCCAAATCTCTCCAAGTTAATAGCAGTTTTCAGAGTGAGTAAGAGTTGCCTGTGGATCCGTATCTGTTGTTAAAAGAACTGGCTTGTGTACAGTGAAGGGCAAGTGCTAAGGTTCAGATTCTGTTACCGATTCTGGGGACTTTGTCTTTAACCCAGTCAAAATGAATTTCTGTATTTCTTCATCAATTTTCTAAACTAAAAAACCAAGAACAGCAGCTTTCTTTTTAAAAAAGAGTTCAGTGAAGCCATATTAACTAATGGCCATAAGCTGTTGAGCTTCTTTAATGGAAGCCGTTACAGGAACTACAACGTAGCACTGTATTTCACATAAACTATGAAAGTAGTATAGGATCCTGGTAGGTCTCATTTCTATTCTAACACAAAGTATTCATAACATTTTTAAAACATTTTAATAATTTCAGAGCAGCAGAGAAGCTGCATATTAAAAGCAGCACACCCTTGCCTGTATAAAAACGGACGCATAGAAGACTGGTGCAGGGAGCGAGGGAACAAAACAGATGGAAACATGACTGTTAAAACACAAATATAAAACTTTGGCTGCAATATATCATATTACTCTTAGTTCTTAACTAACTCAATAAAATTTGACATTACTGTCACACTTTGGATCTGTACCCCTTTTAGATGAAATCATTAGAAGAACTGAGACTATCAGATTCTGTAAGCTGGAGGAAGGGGAGGAAATAACTCAAAAACTCACCATAGTCCTACTCTGGTTTTATTGCAGAAGCTCTTCCTCTTTGGTTTGATTACTAATTCTAGAAGCTAATCACAAAGCAAAGCGAGGAGAAAGGTGAGAGAACAAACAAAGGAACCCTGCAAAGAAACCCTATACTACTGATTTATATCTAAACAAGCAATGGTAGCTTTCACTAACTATGCACAGTTATTCCTTTCATCATTCCTCCTTAGGAGGATGACTGATGATGAAATACTGAGCCTCAATGGGTCAAGTACTCTCATGGTCACCAAGAAACCTGGAGAGCTTCAGAGAGAAGCAGCAGCAGATGTAGAAAGGCACTGCATAAACATAGAACAGCCCAGGTTGGAAGGGACCTTGAAAGATCATCTGGTCCAACCTTTCATGGGAAAAATCTGATAAATTAGTAACTTGTTAGAACACATACCAATATCTGGATTGAAGATTTCTTCCACAACCAGTTGAAAAAATTCTTTGGAAACACCTCCTTCATCTACCCCTTGCTCTCCTTCAAATTCAACGTACAATTGCTTCTTCAAGTCTGCAGGATTTTCCATGGCAATCATCTCTAGCTATTGAGTGAACAGATAGAAGTATTTCATTAGTATATGTGTTTACTAGAAGAGTCAACCGAGTATCAAATAATGAAATCAAAACTACACTCCAAACCTAAGAACAAAGCAAGTACAAATCAACAGTAAAATATCAGAAACCAATAGTAATGCTAAATCACTCTAAGTACATATTAGAATTTGGGGATTAACACAGCAAGAAACTTACCACAGATCTGATCTGTTAGCCAATTAAGTCTGTTAGTCTTCTCCATTTCTATTCTTCTAAGCACTTATTTTAAATAAGTTAGCATGGTGTTGCACAAAATTCACAGAAAACAGTATGAAAACAAGATGTATTACTGGGATAATTAAATTCATCTGACAATGAAGAGACTGCAATCTGATCTACATGTTTGACAATGAACAGTTTTGTGAAGGAATTACACAGATATGTTTTCAGAACCTTCATGTGATAATTTACAGTGGAGGACAGAATACAAGCCTTTGACTAGTAGTTGCATTTCACAAACAAATTGCTGGGGGAAAAAAAAAACCAAACCAGAAATAAAAATACACTAATGTTACAGTCAAGTTGATCCCCTTTCCTCTTGACCCTAATGAAGAAGTCTCAGAAATATCTTGCTCTTATTTCTTCAGGGCTTTTAAACAGATCTGCTGCATTGCTTCCACAAAAGTGAAAATTCAGGTACGGTCAAATAGAAGTTGTGACGTTTCATAGGAAAGGGTTTCATGTCTGTATAAAGGCCACTACAGGTCTTTCACTCTCTTCCAACAAAAATGTATCCTTTCAGTGAATCAAGTTATGCAAGAATATTTTGCAGCTGATAAGAAATATGCTGCTTAAAAGCACAAACATATTGGTTAAACCTGTGCAGCATGTTTACATTAAACATACCTACGTGGCAAGGAAAACTCAACAGCAGTAAAGGCACAGGCAGACCTGTACATTCCTCTGCCAAGACCATATTACTGACGAGATTTGCCTCTAATCCTGGCTAGCACAAACTGTATTTACCAGCAGGTGTCCTTAACATGCCGAACCATTTCTTTTTATTTCACTGCCCCACCTTATCCACACACACATGCCAACACATCGTTCATGTGCCAGAATTTTACTACAGAAGTGTAAAGGAAAACAGGAACAGAACAGAGAGGATAAAGGCAGTAATAATGACACCATCAACTCATAAAAGGACACCAATAAGACACATTTTCTCCCAGTAACCACCAGGTCAGCCAGCCATGTTGGAAGCAGCACAGCAGGGGCAGACAGGTGACAGGGTTAAGATGGTTAATGGATTTGAAGACTTTGAAGCTCCTCATGCAAAAGGAGCATTTGGGGAAAGAATTGCAGTAACTGGTATTGAAAACTAGCATCAGGAGGAAAAAAAGAGTCTAACTCCATAGCATACAAAGCTCAGTTAAAAAAATGGAGGTATGCCATGAAGACCCCAAGAATGAGAACAAGCGAATTCAGATTAGCAGATTATGTGGAAAACTTAGTTATATACTACCTGAAGCAGTCCGTCCATCTGGTATTCTACTGCATATAATTTGCAATGAACTATTTTTGTCCCTAAACAGACCAAGTAATATTTATTCTCTGAAATTCACTGTATTTTATCAACAATACTTCTGCAGCAAAAACATGTTGCAGTTCTGCCCCCACTGGTATTCTCATCACATGCTTCCCATAACAGTGTAGTTTTGCATCTTGCCTTTCATGTAAATCTTAAAAACATGCATCTTACAGATGTGTAAAAAAATTTGGTTCCTGAATAGGACAACAATGGAGCTTAAGCCATGTTCCAAATCAATTGAGACTTTTTAAAAACAGAGAAATACCATTTAAGACCGTAAGTACAGGTTATACATTCAAGCTGGACAGACAGGAGTTCCTCTATTTGAATCCCTTCCACTTACAACTGGCACTAATAATACTTTGGTTTTTCTCCCCAGTCATGCCTTTGTTGGCTCTGTAGCCTTTACCACCAGCAATTTATTATTTTGCTAGTTTTATGAGTTTTGATGAGTTCTGAGAAAGCAAGTATTGCCTCTGCATTTCTTTTGGGACAGCAACCCTTTGTCATAGTGTAAAGGCTCTCTTGTGTCATAGAAATACACCTATATTAAGGAGAGTGCTCATATTTATACATACAAAGCAATTTAAAAAACTATTTCAAAATGATTTTTTGGCTGAGAACTATGCTGCAATGTGATGTAAAAAAAAGCACTATTAAAAAAGGGGAAGGAAACACTCAGTTGAGCAATGCTGGCTGGGCAGATTGGAACACTGCGTTGCTGTCTGCAAGGGAGTCAGAGAAAAGATTACCAAAAAGCCAGTATTTTGAGTCAAAGCCTAACGTTCCTTGAAGTAGCTTCTATAACCAGGACAATGTTGTTAAGCTGCTCAACTGAAGGTTGTGAATTTACCTGCTCCTTTGAACATCCACGTGTCTCAACGCTGATGCTTCACAAGAAAGCAAAGTGGAAAACACAGCATTAGTCATGATAGTAGAGAGGCACTGAATTTTAGCAGAACTGCAGCAGTGTTTCTACAGCAAGGAAGTATGAACTTAAAACTGAAGTTGCTTGTTTTTTTTTTTTTGTTTGTTTTGTTTTTTTTTTTTTTTGTTTTGGTGTTTTGTTGTTTGTTTGGTTTTGTTTTTGTTTTTTTTTTTTAAATAATCAGACCTACCCCAATTGTGTCAACACAGATGCTGCTAGATAAACCCAATCTATGTGTGAGAATTTCCAAAGTTTTAGAAGCTAATATCTTTTCTGTCATGATGGTTTGACTGGCCAAGCAGATAAAGTTGTCATCCCATTTTCCAGGGACCTTCCAGAAAGCTGCGTGTAGCACATCTGAGGCAGCATCATCAAAAATCGAGCATCTGCGATTGAGAAGCTGAAAGCTGAGACATGACATTATAAAGAATATCTGTATTTTGTTGGCTGAGACATGATATTGTGCCACAGCATAAGAGACTATGATTTACTTTGCTTACAGAACACAGTGGTTTCCTGTGGAGGAATCCAAGGATTCCTCAGATCCCGAGGAATCTTTCAGTGGATTACAGAAATGTGAGAACATTTACAAGCTTAACATAACACTGGAGTTTAGTTACCTTCTTAAAATCTCTATTCAGTTAAAAATTATCAAAGAACCCTCAAGTTCTAGCAATGTAAAAAAGTTCTCTTTAAGGCAGTGGCAGGAATACTTCCCATGCTAGAAGGCAAAAATGACATAAACACAACTAATTTAAGTTTGAAAGCACCAGAGACACATCATGACATAAGTTGGTCACTACATTTTCTGCGAAACTGCATGTGAAGTAATACTTAAGTGACTAAGAAGCATCCTCTCAAGCTGTAGTTTATGGTTCACGCATACATCACCAGTCAGACATATTCTACACGCAACCAAGGCACACTCGAGCTGAGATTTTCAACTGAACACACATTAACATTGACTTAGTCTAAGAGAACCTCAAAGCTCCTGGAGTACTTTGTTGCTAATATACTATGAACAAATCTGCGTACTGGCTTCAGTTGTCACATGAGAGATTTTGCTCATCAATATATTTAGCAGAGTCATTTACAAGCAGGAGAGGCTTGCTGCCTGCCAGCCATCTACATTCAATGTGAAATTTGTCAAAGTTTCTAATCTGCAAGCAAGTACCAGCCAGCCTCTGCTGAAGGAATCCACCACATTTTCACTTGCAGAACCCATGTGTCTTAACTCACACCCTTTAAATTCCTGAGAATAAATCCACACACAATCTGTGCAAGAAACCCCAGTAAACTCAGAGGAGGGGGATGAAAGAAACTGCTGTTGGGGAATGAAAAGGCAGAAGAGGGGATTTAAGGATAAACTTCCTTTCACTGCTACCACATTCAGGTAACGTGACTTAGCAGGAGTACAGTTAATGTCTCAGAAGAAACCTGTTAGACAAAAAAGCATGTTAAGTGCTTTCAAAAACTGCAAACTCAGCTACCAACTCCCAAGTGTAAGGGTTCCTTAATAAAAGCGGGGACTAGCACTTGACTATTTGCAACCCCACTCTCCCAGTGCCTTTTCAGACTAACATACATACAAATAAGTATACAGTAAGTATTAATACAAAGAAAGCAAGTTTCATTAAGCCCACTTCAGTAAAAAACAAAAATAAATTTCTGATGCAAGTTTCATACATGCAAAGAAATTGAATAATGAATGTGTAAATAAAATTTTTGCTTAGATATATTTATTCCATGGTAAACTATGATTCTCTTGATAAGTAGCTTTAAACAAGTTATTGCTTCAAAGGTATTCAAAAGGTATTGCTTCAAATTCTTAGTAAAAGAAAAAATCCTAGAGTAATTAAAAAAAATCACTTACCAGTGCTCATATTGGTTTTAATGAAGTCCAAAAAGTGAGAAGATGTACATAATGAATTCTAAAAGTTTAAATATTAAATATTGATAAGAGAAAAACGGCTTGGTGATAACTTAATTAGCTCGACTAATCAGCAGAGAAACACCTGTACTTAATCCATTTTCAAAACAAAATTATGAAGACTGATCAATATATTTGCTTGAAAAATATCCAGCATAAGGAAAATATGAATAAGACCATCTCAACCTAATTAACCAATATTTCTGAAAATGTTTTTATCATGAAATCAGAGTTATTACATATACAGTCAAAAAGTCTGCGGTGCTTGTTCTATAAATACACAGGTCTAGTAACATGAGTATGTAATTACTTACAATTCGAACAAGTCTATAAGTATTCAGACCCCAGAAGTAAAAAGTGCAATGCAAGGGTAAAGATATTAGAAATCATAATTACTTACCTGTAATTTAAGCACGTTTGGGAACATTTTGTCACTGAACAGATCTAAGAATACACTTTTACTATTGAAGACTATAATCTTGGCAAGATCTTTCTGATAGTTTTCAGTGAGACCCTTCCAAAGTTCAATACTGCACCCAAAACTGCAACCATCACTGAAGCAAACTCATACAACGTAGCTTTCACTTAGGTTTGATGCTGTCACTGCTACTACAGAAGCACATGGTAACCATCTTTGACCTGCAGTTCCAGCTTCGACTACAATCAGAGATAGAGCAAGTCACTTTAAGGATCAAGACATAAGACTGAAGATCTTCATCCAGACCAACTACAGGCCAGTTAGGAAGTGGAAACAAATTATGAAATTTACTAAGGGCGGGGGGGGGGGGGGGGGAATCACTTCTCAACCTGTTACAGGAAGTACCTGTGTAACAAAAGCATGCAATTCTTTAACAGATCAGGCACCCACTGAAGGAAGTGCAGGATGACAGTCTGGAACACTGTTTTCCCTGCAATACTTTTCCAGCTACCAGCAGATTTGCAGCTTAGAGACCTCCTGAGGTTTGTGTGTGGGTCACATCAAAATGCCTGTAATGCCCATTAGCTTTTGATGGATCCTTCTTTCATGAAGAGCTACAAGTTCTGGGCAATTACATCCACAATTTTAAGGTACACTGTGTGGAAAAAATATATCCTTTTGCTTATGTTAAGCCTGCTTCCTGAGAATATGACTGGGTGCTACCAGTTGAGAAAACCAGTATTTCCCATTCAACTTCTCCATGCCATCTTTTATGTCCTCTCAGTCATCTTTTTTTAACCATTAAGAGGACTTTACAGTGTCGCTGAAGAGACCCTGAACTCTCCAAATGTATTCCTGCTGCATCCTTTTTGATATTAAAATAAGAAACAAATGAAAAAAGAGCATAGGCACACCACAGTAAATAGAGACATTATATTATTTCATTCGCTCTTTTCTTAAATTCTAACACTTCCTCAGGAATATTTAATCTCTTCCTTGAACACTGATATACTTCATACTATCAGTTAAAACATATCAATACTTAAAAGGTGTCTTCTGTACCCACTACATACATTTATCAACACCATTTTCTCCAAGTCCACATCATTTCACAACAGCTACTTTGTCGCACCTGTTTGAAATGGCACATACCACTCCCTTCCTCCAGCTAGGATGGTGAGTCTTCATTCATCTCTATTTTACTGAATATAATCTATTTTCCACTTTCGAGAAATGCCTGGGCTGCACTTGCTCTGGCTGACTAACACTACAGTTCAACTCTGACTGCTTGAATTTAGAAAAATTTTATCTTTCTCCTTTATTTTCTGTCCCAGAATGAACAGTTTAAAATTCTTACTCTCCTTGGTGCTTTGACAGAGTCAGATCACCATAATTTAGGATGTTCTGACAGCTTAAATTAACAGCCCTAAGAGGATCCATGGCAACTGCCCAGGCATGTACTCGTAGACTGCTAGGCTGTGCAAGGGCTGCTGCAAGCGCATCTCAATTTAAATTAGTATGTTGGAGCTTAATCTGATTTAAACCACCTAAATTTCCAACAGACCAAGAGCGTGCACAGCAACAACTGCTGCAGCCCCATTGTGATATAGTAGCTGCACCAACTTGATGTTGCCCATGAGCTTTCTAAGCAACACTAAACATTTTTTATCCTCAAAGATTTCGACTTCCTTCTACAACAAGCAACATGTGGAAGAATGCCTTTTCTTGTACTTAGAGATTTTCCTTCCCATCATCAGTATGAGGAGGAAGGTCTGCTTCCTCTCTGCTGGAACTGACATTATAATGAACATCTCCCTAAAACTAGCTCTTATCCTCTTTTAGCCCATCCTCTCCTAAAGAGATAGTACCATCCCTCTCTTTTTTCCAGCATTTACGTATCCCAAAGCTGAACAGAGCTTTGGAAATGGAAATAAAATTACAATAATGTGACAAAACATAACTGGATAGAACTGTAAGTCTAACAGGTAGTGAAATTACAAAGAGTGTTAAGTTAGAAAACTGGGACACAGTAGGGTTTAATCTTAGAACAGTATATTTCTCATTTGCCTAATTATAATAATTGGGTTTACAGACAAAATTGCAATGCAGAAATGGCTTCTATTTTTCCTATTGGTACTGGAGACAAAGGTTTTCCCTGATAAGTCATAATACCAGCAATTCTCATGAAGCAGCTAACCCATCTGGAAATCCAGAGGTACACAGAAAAATCAAGGTGGGAGCTCATTTAGGGCTCTCACAACTGACCTTCAGTAGCAGTTAAAGAAGTCAAATTTAACTAGAAGTAACAGCTGTTACTTGAGAGGCAAAAAGAGGTACTTCTCCCAGAACCTCTCCAAACACCTGTCTGGCTCTTCAGCAACAAGCTTTAAAGCCATGGTTAAATTTAAACTTTTGCAAACATTGTTGCGTTTTAGGAACAGAACACAGCAAAATGAGCTTCAGAAAAATAACAGCTTTAAGCACAAAATAAAGGGAGGAAGAGTCCTAAAATTAAAGGACATATTTATGAAAAAAGTTTACTGTGAAATATTCTTTATAGTTTGTATGCAGTATAATTCCCTTCTTCTAAAAATGTGTAAACAAATGGCTCTAAGTTTTACTTTAAGAAGCCAGCATGTTCAGAAACAGACTGCTATCAATTCTCAGGTACTAACAGGTCTTCTCCTTTCTCAGTCATATCAGTATTTGCACCAAATTGCAACAACACTTAGAGAAGGGAGAAATTCCACTTATCATGCAGTCGCTCCACACAAGTTTTATCTAGAAGTTCAGAAGTCCACGAAGAAGAGTACACAACTGAAAGGCTTTAATTCCAACTTCCATTTGAAAAACCCTACTATCAGAAGATGATCCAAGACAGTCCAGAGGACAAAGATGTACTGAAACAGAAGTCTGTCACTCTCACCATTAAGAGCTGTAACAGCATGGAATCTGTTAATAGGGAATAAGAACTCTTTGACACTTGAAAACATCTAAGTCTGCAACCACTCTGAGCAGAAGTGGTTCTGCTGAACATACAAATCTTCAGCAGCATGCTTATAATTCAAACTTAATATGGTAAAGGTATTTGAGTTTCTTCTGGAGGAAATCTAGTACATAAAACACTGCACTCATACGTCGTCTTTTTCAGTTAGTCAAAGGCCACATAGTTTGCACCAGTCAGAACCAACAAACCTAAGTTCCATGTTGCTACATGACTTACCCGGACGAGTGCATCATCTATGATGTGATCACGTCTCACTTTGAGTCGCAAATATGGGTTGAGCTGCTGTCCTTGAACTAAGCTGTAGAGCACAGTTATGCGTCTTTCACTGTACATCCGGATTCTATTGTCATAATACAAACCCAGGTTCTTGGTAACAGCATTCAATATGAAGGGACAGGTCATAAAAGAGAATTTATTTTCTGTTTCTACTTTGAAGAAAGTGTAGTCTTTGTCCATTTCTAGAACATCATTCAGTGGTTCATTAATAAATTCTTCAAAAGGGATAAGTGGTTTTCTGCAGTCTATAGTTTTAACACCAAGTTCAGTTTCCAGTGGGTCCACTCGAGGACCTTTTTTATTTCTTCTTTCCTCACCCAACAGCTCTTGAAGAGTTAGTTCACTTGATTCTGGGATGGGTTCTTCATCTTCCTCTTCGTTATGATCTGTATCCACATCCCCTCCCACTACATTTGCATAGTAAACCATTTTCAAGCACTTTGAAGCAGCAACAACAGCATCATCGTCATTCACTAGGTTACGACTATTGAACTCATTGCTTATGACTTTGTAAGTAATAAGCTGCTGAAATGTTTCCATCATTCTCCGGATTTGGTCTGCTCTGTACTTAGACCACAATCTGACCAGTTTTGCTTGAGCTGCAAGGGGTAGTTTGCTCATTGCTTTGCAAAACAATGGTAGAGCCATTTCCAGATATTCTGGGCTATGAAGATTGCCATTCTCCATAACGATAATAAACAAATTCAGATAGTTAGGATCCCGAGAGTACACATTATGGTAAGTCAAGTCACATTCCACATTAGGTGACAAGTACACAAGTGCATTTAAAAAGGCAGTTTCTATTTTTTCATTAGAAAGTAATCTGTCATAGACCCGTCTGACTGCTTCAATATCTACAGACACTTCATCCGGGCCTAGTTTTTGGAGGTTATTATCTCCCTGTGTGTTATCACCTATTCTTGACGATGAAGATGACGATGCGCCTGAATCTTCTTCCATAGCAGCAGCCGAACAGGCAGCTTTTTCCTTTTCATCTTCATCTTTGTCTTCATCCTTTCCTTGAAGAGACTTGAGCTCCTCCTTGGTGTGCTGCTTGGCTTTTCGGAAACTCTGTACCAATGCTTCAGCACTAGAAAACACTCTCCCAATCACCCGGATTAAAGGGGAATAATCCTCTTTCTCTCGACATAGTTCAAGGATTTCATATATCTTGTCTTCTGTTAGAAAAGTCACATCTATAAAAAGATAAAATATTAATTTTAAGATAAAAATTAAAGAGGTAAAATACTCACGATTTACTCCACTCAAGAAATCTCTGTATCGTATCATTAACACTGGAAAAAAAACACTGTCAGTGCTGGATAAATTCAAAACAGATACTTTATAATTTCATTAGCATGAAGAAACATGATTCAATATGATTTTGTAAAATATTTTTTCATGGATGTCGATCAGAGAACACGCTCAATGGTAAAACTGTTTTGCAGCCAACTAACTATATTTGGTAGTTAACAGTATTGTATCACCTAAACAAGAGCAACCAAATCAATCAGTAAGATGTTTAAACTTTAAAAGACTTAATGAATAAGACTGTGTGACATTACAGCCTTCTGGCAAATCTGCACAGTTAATGCAGAAGTGATTAAACTATCGACAAACTAAACTTTATCAACCTCTTTTTTTCAAACATAGCACATGCAAGTGGACTTCACACACTTTCTCCCTTAAAAACAGATCTTGAAGAAAAGATTCAATAATTTGTTTTGTTGTATATTCATGGGAAGATAAGATTTCTTACTTCTATTTTTAATGCTTTCTGCAACTGTTTTTATATTAAACTGATGCCTGAAAATCACCCCCAAACCCACAATACATGCTCAGAAATTTATACTGCCTTCTAAATGACACATGCAGTTGGGCACGTGGGTTATTCCTTTGTACATTAGGCCTCACTGAGACAAATGACTTGAGTATACTCATCAACATGCTATTCAGATGAACTAGCTGGTTTACACACATCATCTGCATGGGCTCCAAATACCTGCCTGTTCCCCCCCACCAAATCCCTGATATGAAATAAGTCATCTGGTGGTCCATTTGCTATTTGAAATATTCCTTTTTCTTTGGAAAAGAGAAAGAGAAAACATTATTTATAGCCTTCTGTGCTACTTCTCAAACAGAACCCACTAGTGCTTTCACATCAGGTGGTGATTTAGAGTAGGATTACCACATGATCAGACCCTGAAAAATATTCTAGTTTAAGCAGATTTTTCTAAACTGACACATAATTTAGAACTAAAACTGAACCTGTTTAACAGCATCTCTAGAGATCTAAAAAAACCACGCATCACAGCCTGTATTTACCAACCACGCCAGAACAACTACCTCTGCAGAAAGAAGAAAGCGTATCATTTTAATAAAGACAGTTATATGTTAAAGTGTTCTGAAATGTGATTGCTTACACTAACATTCATTCCAAGCAGCCATTAGATTAAAAATACAAACTAAATGATGCACAGACAGACAACCTATTGGTTTTCACAGAGCCCCAAGCCATTCTTAGAGTGCATACAACACAGGAAAGATTAAGCTTATGCCATGCTACTGAGGCTGACTTCCAACCAATCTGAAGACAGTGAAAAAGCTTCAAAACTAAGATGTCCTATTAAAAAAAGCCAGCTTTGAAAATATTATGAAAGGATTCAAGCTTAGTACAACATCTCCTATTTTTATCTGTTGCAGTGTATGCTCAAGAATCAAACTTGCCTAAAAGAAATTTAGCTGCTGATACAGATGCTGTTCCATGCCATAGCTCTGCAAAATGAGGACCATAGCCTCAAGTTCACTGACTCTGGATTGCAGAGGTTATTCATAGCATAAAAATCACCAGCAAAGTTGACAATTTAACAATAGAACACATTTCAGATTTCGACACTTTAAAACAGGAATTCCGCAGTCATTCTTTTACACGTTTTAGTATTTAAGGAACAAACCATGTGCTATTTCCAGTTAAAATATTTAGCATTACCATCAGCAGTTTCATAACAGTTTTAAGTCATATCCTGTGACCATCCTCTAACTGAGTTGCCATAAGGGTCTGCCCCATTTTTACTTTACAGCAGTGAGAACAGCTGGAGAAAAACAAACATAAGTGAAGCTTTCTTCTAACTCAAGTCAATTTTAGCTGACTTGTAAGTCTGAGTACATGAGCTTTTACATGCCCTCTCCTCTCACCCTTTCTATTGCAACTAAGTGATCCAGCGAAATAAGCGTATCTCCTCTCAGACCTTGTTCTCAGTAATACTCCGTGACAAATCTGTACACGAAGTCAAGCTTTAACAGTGGTCCTTGACTATACATTACCAAATTTATTATTTATCTTTTCATTATCTCTTATGGAAACTTTGTTATGATTGTGTGCTTACTGCCTGTCCATGACCTTCTCTGTCCCGAAGTTAATGTTTTGGTGATCAAAGTTGAAAATCGCTTCCCAGGTAATTATAACACTGATTTTGAAATGGCTCCCTCTCTCTATGACTACATTTGTAACCCATGCTTTTTACATATTTGCAATTTCTCTATTTCCTTCCTCTTTTTGGACTGCCATCTAAGTTTATTACTGAGATGCTGAGAATGGTCTCCAGCTATATTTTTCCCCAAAGGTAACAGCCTTAGAGCTTAGCACTACAGAAATATAATTTAAATAATTCTTTCTGAAGGGCATTTCTTCCAATTTATTTAGAACTTTCAATCCTATGTCAAGCATAAAAGCAAGCTGCACATCCTTTTCCTTGGCTTTCTTAAACTTAACTGCAGTTTTCCCAGTAACTGTTGCTGCAGATGGACCTTAAAAAAATTTCAGAGCACTAGATTCCTTAGACATCATCCAATTCCAAAGGTAACCAAGTCTCAGGTAGGCTTTAAGAACGCATTAACGCTCTCTGTCCATACAGCTACAAACACAGGTCAATACTTGTGATGCTGCAACAAATGAAGTCAGAAGACAGAAGAGTCATTGCTTTAGACAGTCTCTGGAGATAGGTTGAGAAGACTCTTGGATATCTATCTTGGGGAGAGAGGATGGTAGGGTCAGAAAGAAGGAGGAAAAACCTGTATATGCACACCTCATTAAAAAATACACCAAACTAAGAGACAAATCACAAAAACAGACCTAATGTGCTTCTTGCCTGTCTAACACTACACTGGCTCCCCGCTCCCCTCTCCCCTCCCTACCATTTGCCTCTTTGCTTACTCAGATCATAAATAATTTGGGGACAAATTTAACCTTGCATCAGATGCAGGTATTGACTGGAACATCTTAGGTCCCTTATAACAACACAGTGCTATGTTTTATTGCTGATTCTGTAGGCCTTTTTAATTCTTTGCTGTGAGCAGTTTCACCTTTTTTAGCTAAAATGAATGACTGAACTTCTGTGTTTATATCATTTACTGCAACGATGCTTACAAGGTCTGCTCAAAGGTTAATGGCTTTAATTTCATTTAGCTTGTGACTTCTGTTTGCACCACAAGTTTTGATGACAACTAAAATTATTCTTGTAGTATGTATTTACTATTCTAGAGAGTTTGAAAAGCTAAATAGGAGTCAGAAAAGAAAAGACATATAGAACAGAATTTCATTTTCATAGACTGGCTTAGAAATCACTTTGCTTAAACTTTTATAGCTCGGTAGATATATTGCCTATCATCCACTATCATTTTTTGTTCATCTCAAGTTTCTTAACACAGAACCTGGAATTAGTTAAAGTCTAACTTTTATAACTCATTAACTACAGAACAGTTATGAAACTAGTGAAACTAAAACAGTCACACAACAACAGTACTTAAAAAACCTCTCCATATTTGCAAAACCAGTAATCTCAGAAGGCAACAAATGCATATGGATTTTAACAGAGATGTGGTAAACATCCAGATTTGGAATCAGTGTTCAGCATTAATCCAGCCATTTTTCAGAATCCATAGTAAAATATTTAATTGCCAAATATTGTACTTCACTTAAGAAGTCAGCAGAACACCACCACAGTCAGCAGAATACCACCACAGTGAATTCTGTAGGGTTACATTCATGCATATTGAATGTGTTTTATTTAGGAAAATTCTAAAATAACATCTTACCTTTAAAGTCATCTCTTGGGCCTTGCATTTCCTTCTTGTTCATTTTTCTGTCAGTGCAGGAATTGTTATGGGCACCTTTGGAATTGTTTTCTAGGTAAGCTGAGCTCGTTCCTTTCTTGGAGGGATGAGGATCACAGAGTTTTGCATTAATCTTATAAAGCTCGAGGGCCTTAATGGCTGCTGCATTGTTATCCATACGGAGAAAAGTTGGACAGGAAGCACAAAATTCATTCGTGCAGGCTTCATTTCCACAGCCCTCAGTTAACTGGTGGTAGTAGCGCTCTATTAGATGCTTTGCAGCTGCTCGCTTCCTGTAGCAAACATTCAAACAGTAAGTACAAGGATTAGTAGAGCTTTCACATATAAAGCTCATTCAAAAGCATCAGCAAGGCAGAGATTAGTCAGGCACTGAAACACAAGATTTCTGTATCAGAGAGGACACATCAGGAGATTTTTTAAAATGCAGGACTCTCATCTTGACAAATGCAAATATATTTAACACACAATTTAATTTGTGGGTCCTATGTAAGTGAAAGGTAAATCCTGTTTATGCACAGTTTTCAGCTTTACATTCTAGTGTTACAGTGGACACAATCTTGTTCAGTTCTGAATAATCTCAGTTGTCGCTGAAAAAGAGAGCAATTTAGATGCAAAGCAAGGCTGGAAGTCAAATGGAACTGGACCTCGTACAGGTGATTGAGTCTGATGTATAGTACTGAGGTATGGTTGCCACTTACAGAGGGAAGAGGCATGAAATACAAATGATCCAGTAATTTATTTATTACTAAATAAATGATTTATTTAATAATACTATGAATACTACACCAATAGGATATAAACCCTTTAAAAATGTAAACATTTTTTTTAAAAAATATTCCAGATGACTAGGTTATCTGATACTTAGTCTATTTAAATCTGTAGGAAAAATATCGGTTAATTAAACTGATGACAAAACCACAATTAAAGATGAGCTCGAGGCTGAATATCTCTCTCCTCAGCTTAAGGTATATGGTTCCCTAAAAAAGCTATTTGCCAAATCCTCCCCTTTCTCCTGCAACCATACATGGCAAGTATGTATTTTGAAGAATTACAACCGTATTGCTACAGAAGTCAATGTGCTCAGTACTACATATACACACACAAGAAAATTTAACTGGCTAATTAATAAGGTCATGGACTTTTACAGAAACATGCAAATGGTAAAGAAATCGCTGGAAAACTGCAGGTAATTGGGACAGAAAACGCTGCATGCAGCACCAAGAGCACCATATTTCACCATGTTTTGGAAAGAAACCATCAAACCATCACTTCATTTAAGAAAATGAGTTATTAATGAAAAACATCAACTACAAAACATTTCAAACATTTTGATTAGGTGTAACACGCAGGCTTTTTACCTAACTTCAGTGATAGAGTACTATAAAGATTAGAACATGGGAAGCAACACTTTAACCAGAAATTGTGATATTAACTTAAAAGTTGCTTTTTCAGATGTTGATGCATGCACAGATATTACAGAACAAGTACTTGAGAACTGAAGTGCCAGACCCACTGGTACTACACTCAGCATTTGCTGCACCTAGCTGTTAATACTGCCTCGTTAAGTATCAGAGTTTCAATGCAGCTGCTTCAGAATAGAAAATGTCCTCAAGTTCTGAAAGTAACTACTGAGGTGTATATTATTCAGCAACAACACCTTTGCTCCTTCCCTTCCACTCTTCAACATCTCATTATCCTAGAGAAGAAAGTGTTTCTTACAAAGAAAACCATACCTCAGTGTCTACCTGACCTTCTAAATGCCCCAGTGAGTTCCAAGACAAAAAAAAAAAAAATTGAAGAGAAAGGTTTCCCTGGCACCTCAAAACGAGGGTGGAAGACCGTTTAAAAAAAAAAAAAAGCAGCACCGGCAATACCATCAAACCCACTACTGTCTAGACAAGGAATAGCTGTATTCTGGTCCAAGCAGAGAGTTCTAACTTCTCCAATTTTTATACGTGGACTTAGGAAAACCTGCTCCACATCTGTATAAAATTATAAGACTTTTTTGATGTTGTCTTTCATACTTCAGCTTGTAGTATAGAGGCTTTAAAAAAAACCCAACAGTTTTTAATACAGCTTAGACCAGTACATAACTTCACAGACATCTATTTCTGAATGTCAAGATTTCATGCTTTGACCATTCTTGACTTTCAATCATTCCAGACCTGAAGATTTAGAGTGCGAAATATTGTGATCTGTAAACAGATAAGTGTATCATGTGAAAGCCTTTAATATTGAATTTTTATACCTGAGCTATGACCACCTGTCTCACCAACATGTTCATTATTTAATTCTCTTGCAGTCTCCCCTATGCATCACCTTGATGTCTTCATGAAAGTTCTTTCCAACTCAAGTTGAAATGTACTGTTCTTTAATTTTCCTCCCTCTCTCACTGACCATGTTTTCCACAGTGCATACAAAATGGCAGCTATTTCATATACACATTATCATTTTAACTTTATCCTTCCTTATTGCATTTTCCTTCCATCCTATTTCTCCATTGCAGTCTACATGTAGATCACAAGATTTTCGCCATAATTTTGGTGTTTTCTGACCAATGTAATACACCTACAAATGTTATATGGATTACTTCTCACAGCTGTTCTAAGTGTGTATATATATTAGGGTGTGTGCGTATGTTTATTTACCTAAAGCAGCTGGAGTTGTTATTCAAATTAAATATATTGTGAAAAGCTGATACTGTGAAAAGCTGGCCAATTCCCTAAGAGAGAACTTACATTTTCAAACTGGAGAAATTGTTAGTCTTAAAGAAGCATTTCTAGCTTACATCTAGTTTGAATAAAGTTATTTCAGTGTATAAACACTGATATACTAACAACACATTTTATCATACTAAACAACACTCCACTTTAATCAGGTCATATCTGAGATGCCAGGAGACAAAGCTAAACTTAGACTTGTCTCTAACAGTTAACTTCTGAGGGACTCAAGTCTTCTTGCTTCCAATATTTAACTACCAATTACTTATCAAACTGTGCCATGCCTACAGTAGTGCTGTTTATACAAATGCTTTCATTTTGACTCACAGCCACAGACTCACTGACTCAAGTTCTATGAAATTCTATTAGAGATGGAAGGTTTGACTGAAAGTTAGAATTTTTTTTTTTTTTCTTTCAAATCAACTATAGAAGCAAACAATACAATGTATAACAGTACTAGAACACAACAGTATTAGAATTTCCCCCATCTCTCCCTGGCGGCTATTCCACAGACTTTTGACATGGCCTCAGATAAATTATTTAAGTAAATAAAACAGGTGGAGACTTAAAGTGATGATACAGACCTAAGAAGGTAGAACAGAATTTACCGAGAGAGACTTCCACAAGAGCCACCCTTCGTGAGGCCCATCCCTGAAAGCACTTACAGAGAATGCAGTTCCAAGTAAGCCAATGTGTGATTTCACAGAACAGTAAGATATTCCATACCACATTCCTGTTTGGGCACTTTAGGGATTATTGTCACTGTCCAGTGCCAACAGCCCACATTTCTATATTATTCAGGAAAAAATGTAGCATATCTTCTCCATTCTCCAGAGATGACAACTTGATCTCTTTCTACATTCCCCTGCCTATTTAGTATGTAGAAAACTTAAGTTTTTAGCCTGAGGCATTAAAACTGGTTCATCAAGCAAGGTAATACAAACCCCCTCTCTATTCCGAGCTCACCCTATGCAGTGAAGACTGCAGCTCCCTTTAAGTTCCTATACAGGGATCTAGTGAAGAGTAACTGGTCCCCTATAAACTCAAAGACTAGTTTACTGTACATTAGCACACAGACACCTTCTAGTGTAGCCAAGGCTGCAGTGACTTACTTGCATATGTTTGCAAAGACTTACACTGTTGTTGCACATCCGAGTATGAAACTGCACTGGTGTGGTTGCAGTTGTAAACATCTCACAGACATATCACAGGCATATCCTTAAGCCTTAAGGGTAACTTCCCACACAGTGGGCCTTGTATAATCTCCTCAAGCAAGACTCACTATTTCAGTGAGAGGGAGAGGCACCTAAATCAGACATCATCCTCCTTCTCCAAAGTCCAACAATTTCACAAGCACATTTTTCTGTTTAAAAAAAAAGTATTCCCTGACTTACTTTTGTAGTACTTAAAGAAAAAAAGAACACCTTCAGACTTTTTAACTGTTCTTTAACTAATAAAAAGCCAGACAGTAAGTACTTTGCATTTCTAATTGAAATGTTGCCAGAACAGTGGGGGAGTATCACTAGAAAGGGTGGTGGAGTATAACTAGAAGTGTGCACCACTGAGCCTCTACCTTGCTAGATACTTAGGCAAAGGTGCACTGGGCTGCATTTTGGGTTGTAAAGTAACTTTTCAATGTTTAAACCACATACCAAACAAGGGATTAAATGCACTGGTTCAAAAGTTCCTATGTAACAGCATTTAATTTGCATTTCTCAAACATCTTAAACTAAATACAGAGAAATGCTACATAAAGGAAACTTGTGACAGAGAAAAATCAGATGTTTAAACATTTAAGGAAAATCTGAAGCATATAATTCTTCAGAGCAAAGAATTTTCAACCAAGTTTCAAAACTTGCCTGAAGTTAAAGATATCTCCATAAATGCATAATTTTTGCTTTAAGTTTACCTAAATTTTAAATACATATGAAGGTTTCATACTTTGTCTGGAAATATTGGTATGAAATGACATGTTTCTGAAGGGTTTCTGCTTGGGACACAACAACTTTCATATTATTTCTACACTGAAGTCTCACATTGCTCCAAGATGGCCAATTTTAGTAAGTGGAAATTTACAACAGCCTGTTTTAACAAAACTATTAGGAATCCAGAAGTGCCAAAGTGTTCCTAGGCTGTTTTCTTAACACAAAAACACCAACAAAAGTATTAATGTGCATGGAAACTAGAGGAAAATTTATGTTTGTCTTTTGGATAGAAAAAAACCAGGGACCACTTTTTTTAGTACTTAGCAAAACAACTTCCAGTATATGCATTAACAGACAGGAGCATAAAGAGACTTATATACCTTCAACAGTTACACTACACTGTGGAAATAAGATGACCAGCAGACCAAAAACTAGTTAAAAAAACCCATGGGTTATGGATGGACATCTTTGTGAAGTTAAATACTGCTTTCTGAGAGTTTCAGTTTCAAACCTTGCATGTTGGTTTTCTGTTTAGTTAGAATAAGAGCAGCAGTGCTAGAGAATACGAGCTTCCAGTAAAAGCACTGCCCACGCAGACCCTTTTGAAGTGGCCTGCATACCGAATGGCCAAATGCTCCACCCGGAGCTGGAGCCAAGCCCTCTGTTCCAGCAGCGTTGTAACACCTTTTGCCCGCCTTGGCCACTGGCACCCCAGTGAACGTACGTCTGCAAATGCACACACGCATGGAGCTTGCATTTTCCAAACCTTGTTCTTTCCAGCGTGGTGGTCCCTGATAGCTGGAGTGCAGACTGTGAACGCCCTTGGACCATACTGGCTTCACCCAAGGGACCTCCCTCCCTACCACGTATTCTAGATCCACTGTGCCTCCGGGAACACCGTGCGCTGACAAAGCCAGGCATGGCACTTCCTCAGGAAGGGCGAACCTGAGAACAGAAGAGTTGTCCTGGCTTTTTGTAGCAATGCAGAAAGACAGCTACAGAGAGGGGGTCAAGAACACGGTCAGTACGTATCTCTTCATCTTGTCTCACCAACAGATTACCTTGCTACAGTCCTATTAGAAAAGCACCCTTCTTACTGCCCTTTCCTCTTTGGGTTATTAGCTCCAGGGCTCTACACAGATAATGTCATTCCACAGACCAACTGGTTTCATACCCTGGTTCCTATCTGTCCTTCTTAAGAAGGCATGCAGTGCCCTGTCACCTATGCGATCCCTCCAACATTCAATCAGCCAAAAAACTGAGATGAATAAGGCATCAGTTATACCCTGGCTTTTCAACCCAAGCAATTTCAGGACAAGTCCCCAATCCCCCCTGCCCCACCCCGAACATTACAGGCCTGAAGCCACTAAATAACTCATTATGGGGAAAAAATTATTAGGCAATTATTGTAGGCAATCAACATATGTAAATGGTAATGACTGTAGCCATACTTGACTGTTTTAAACACTATGCTCACGTTTACAGAATCAATGCCTTTTGAAAAGGCAGGGAGAAATACAGCCTTCATGAAAGCCCATAACTACAAAGAAAACGTAACCTGAATTACTGCTGGAATAAACTTATTACTAAGTTTAGGACTGACTAGAAACTTAGAAAATCTTACTCTTCGAACAAATTAGTTATTCTTGATATTTTAAAGAAAAAAGTACACAATTGTTACCAGCTGATAAACTTCCAAAGAATGATCATGTCTAGCCACACAAAACATTTCAACAGTTCTCCAATTTTGTTTTAAATTCTCAAGTAAGGAGGCCTAAGCTCTAATGAAATGACAGTAACTTCCTATACTTACAGGAATCCTTCAGTCTGGCTTTTATATTAAGGACAAAACAAGTAATGAATATTTTATCAAATACTAAGCAAAATACATATTCTTGAGTACCTTTCATGTTGTCTTCCCTTGGTTAAAGTAGTCCTGGCACTCAAGCAAGTACAATTAAACTTGATGTTGTACCCTACTGAACAAGCTTCAATTTGTCAAGTATGATATTTATACACTGTATTCTGACCAGCAGCCCAACCAAAGAAAGGAGATTAATATTAGCACTGCAGTGAGATATCAAAAGATACAGACAGTAATTTGGAGACACTGATTTCAGTTGTCTACTTCTGGACCACTGGAGTGTTTCAGTAGAAAGCATGATATAAGAGAAACTACTTCAGACAAAAATACTGACATAAGAGGACTGACTACTGCAACATGCGAGACCGACCTGCGGAGAAGAAACCTAAATGCTGATTGACTTTGTACTCTCCTTGTACAACTTGAAGAAAAGTACAGGAAAGGGACAATCACACAACTCTGTTTTCAAGTTATTAAAAACTCCAGAACACTTTTTGTTAAGTTAGGTTTCCATGGTAGCATTCTTTTACAATGCCTTCATTCTGCATGACACTGCCCTAGAAGAATGACCATGACGATGGAGAAACTAAGTGCAAATAACATGGATCATAAGACTTAAACACCTGAGTTTCCAGTTTAAGAATAGTCTAGTATTTGTGGATTAGACAGCTCCAGAGAGAAATATTGCCTCTTTAAGCTTTCTTTTCTTATTATTTTTAACTGGTAAGTTTACAGCATCCTCCAAGCTCCATGGGAACCGAAGTCTAATACATTTGCATACATTACAAGTTATATTTTCTAGTGCAAAATCTGGAATTCCTTTTCTTTCAAATCATTATAAAATTCGGTCAACTTATCTTACTGCACTTTTGCTCTTGGAAGCAAAGGTAAAACAGACACTTAAGTAGTTGCTAAATTTAAGAAAGTAATAATCCTTGAGTAGAGTCAACGCAGTCTTATTAACTGATGAAGTTTCCTCAAGGGAATCACTGCCTAGCTAAATGATGCATTGCAAGAAGCTCTGGAAAGAAATTTTTTAATTCATCCTAGACAGATCACAGTATAACACAGTGCAAGGCTGCAGGTGTACATAAAGATACTTCTTACATCTTTTCCTTCCAAGAATGGCAATAAAACAAGCAGCAAATGCCACAAAATTACCTATATGTGGCAAGGTTTGATATAGAGGCCCTGATTGGCATGTTCCAAGGTTATGTTTTGTAAACCCCTCTGTGTTTTCAGCTATAAGGAAAGTAATTTAAGGCATTCTATATCTAGAAAGCACTACGATGGCATCTGAATGTATCATGAAACACTAGTACAGTTACTGTATATATTTGCAATGGTTGCAATTTGTTTTTCTGGCATATTTTGAGGCTGCTGCAGAATTTTTATTTTGCCGTTCTTTCAAGGGAAACAAACCAGCTATCGAATCTACTCCAATGTGAGATGACTACACATCAACTGTAACAACACTTTAAATGGAGGTGTTCAATGACTTTAAAAAGAGAGAGACAAGTTTCAAAATTGCAAAGCATCCTATCCTTAAAAGCAGAAAGAAGGAAAGATGAATGCACAGAAAGCCATCATATCAAAATACTCAAACCTTTGCCTCGATATGACAACATATAATACACAGAGTGAAAATACACAAACTGATAAGAAGTCAAAATAAAGAATTATGTAATTTAGTGCTAAAGAGGTTTTAAGAAAGTCATGCTAATCGAAGCTGAAAACTAATGCAGACCTGTGACAGGAGCAGACAGGAGAAGATGCTGATCTTAAAAATTCAAATACTTGAATGAATGCTAAGGAAAAGAGGCTCCTAACTGAGCTAGTGCCAAGACGTTCATCACGCATACAGCCAGAATTTTAAAAGCTTGGGATAAGCAAGACTTACCCATGGACAAATTTGCTGCATAAGAGTCCGAAAGAGTCAGTAGATTTTTTTTAAGTTTATTTTAATTCACACACGTGAAACACATGTGACTATGTTCTTGGTATAAATCTTTGCAGCGCAAGACAGAAACAAATACAGCAATTATATCAGCCAACCAGAGCAAAAACAACTTAACCATTCATTGTGCAAATAACAAAACACTCGCGTAAGTCCCTGCATTTACTAATGAATTATAGGCATGTAAATAACATAGTAACTATTTTAGCTACACAGTAGACTTGCAGGCTGGGTAATACAGCCTGACTTGCCATTCCATCTTATGTGGCAAGAGCAACTATGCAGCAGTATTGCAGAAATTCTCTGTAATAGGGGATGTACACATCACACTGTGATGCAGTTTTTAAAAATTTAGTATACCATGCATTAATACTGTATAACTACTACTCACACAAATCTGTGAATCCCTACAGCCTGATTGTCTTACATCTATTTTGAACAGATACCCAAAACCTACACAGTCAGGGCAATTCTGATCATCATTCTGCACCAAAAAAAAAAATTCAGCTTTCATGCAGAAAAGCTTACTACTGTATATTATTTTTTCAGGTTTAGTTTTAAGGAGGATAAAACACACATGTGCAAAAAGAACTGTCAAACTGCTAGAAGGAAAAATAGCTGTACTGCTTGTCCTTATAGAGTCTTTGTTTCACACCAGTCAAGATCCTTGTTTCTGACACATCTTTCCTTACAGTGTGTAAAAAACAGTAGTCCAACTCACAACATCCAGAGTGGACTACAGCCAGTCTACAGCCTGATTCCCCCCGTTTGGCTAGGCCAGGGAAACAAAAGAACACAACTCAACTTGCTGCAGGAACAATAAAACATAATGCAGCAGGGGCTGCTACTGGAGCAGAAGAGACTATGCCAGGATTTTTTCCCTGCAACCTCTGTCTCTAACACTTGACCACACCGCAACAGCCAGTCACCTATCAGGTCTGGATCCCTGCAACCTGTACTCCTGCGAAAGCAGCTAGACAGCACTTCTGTAACAGATGGCATGAGAGAGGGAAAAGCAAATTCGTCGTCCCAGGAGAAACGCTCCTCCTAGTGCAAGAAAAGATATCACTGCAGTGAATTGCTAAAAACACATGGGAAAAGCATTCCTTGGTTCCTTCTCATCACTTTTAAGGTTAGGTATGCAGTCCAGTGTGGAGGGGCTCACCTCAGCTTTGCTCCTCCCCACACTGGGCAGCTACAGCAGAGAAGTCCTTGAGCAATTCACACTATGTCCCTAGCCTGCAAAGCATCCTGAAACTGGCATTCAGCCCACAGTGTGTAAAATGCTAGACCACTGAGGGGGAGGGTGTGGAGGATCAGTTTAAGGTCAGAGAAGAAGTTTGTGGCAGAAGAGGATGAACCCAGATCTTTTGAAGCCTCAGACAGTACCCTAACAACTGGGCTATGCTCCCTCTATTATTTTGAAACTTGTGCTGTAAGCCAGAAAAGCAGAGTTTGTGGTTTCCCTATTTGAGTTCTATGACAGGGTGGTTTGAATAGCTAGAAAAGAATCTTTGTTTGCCAACTCACAGAAGAATAAAGTCTCAAGTAACATTTTTTTTTTTTTTAAAAAGTCCTCTTATTCCTGCAACCCTTTTGAATTTGAAACTGAAATGTCCATTTCAGCCTATCACAGTCCTGCTTCTAGTTAATCTTGACTTCTAGGCTAACAAAGACAGACCAAAACAAGGTTTAGAACTGTGAGCAAGATGCTACATGAACACTGTTTAGTGAAAGACAGCTAGTTTTCTTTTTCTAGAAGTAACTGGTATATACATTTGCCAAATTAAGCCAGGCCTCTTTTTTTTTTTTTCCTTTTTAGTTCAGCAATCCATCTGCCACCACACCACAGATATTAGCAGGTATTGTGCCTTACTACTGAAGTGTCTTCAAACCCATGCAAGATGTTAGTGAATAGCAGGTAGAAATTACACCCCTACTGTCAAGTCTGAATACAGGCCTGAAGATTTGATACTGTATTATGCTACCATCTACTGGTTCACGTTAAATTAAACCTATGAACTTTCCCTTCAACCCATTCACCCTCCAAAAAAAAAAGACAGACATCACAGTTTCTACAGAAGCTTAAAATTATTTTTCCATAGTAAAATACTAACTTGAAATTTTCTAAGGTAATTCCACAGTTCTACTCAGCGTTTGTCTTCTTTTTTTAAGCACGTGCAAGAGTAACTGTTACGTATGTTCAAAAAATTTTTAAACAAGATATACCAAACTCATCCAACTCATTTACTTACATTCGGCTAGTTTCAATGTTTTCAGAGTGAGGTTCTCCTGGTGATCTGCAAATACAGATACATACTTAAGCATTGTTATTTTAATTCATTACAACATGAAGAGTTAGGAAAAGTGGAAAGTGATGATAATGTATTATTGCCACTAAAAGCATCAACTTTTATGTACTTGCACATTTGATTTGTTTGACCAAACTCTAGAAGACAGTTTATAACATAACCTGACAATATAGTTAAGCCAAATTTCTCTAAGGAGGACAGCCCTTTTTCCCCCACAAATCAAGCAACAGCAGCCATTTGAGGAGAGTTCTGCTGGCAGTAGTACTTCCCTATTCAGGTTGCAGAGTGCACCAGTTCTGGGCTAACTCTTTATAACCACTCCTGTAATTAAAACGTATACTCAAAGTTTATCAGTGATCAACTGTTACAAACATATTCTCTGCATGGATGGACTCTAAGCAGCAGCAGCTCAGAAGCAGGTCTCAACAAAATCTCAAAACAAATTTCATGTCTCCCTCTACTTGAGTTTATGGACATAATCTCACAGGCAGCTTTCTGTTTCTTCCTTCCAGCCAACAGGTCAGTCAGTAATATTCAGAATTAGGTGTTACTGCGTGGCATTTTTGGACACACAAGCAGCACCTGTGTTCAGCTTGCCAACTCCTTGCCTTAATTTACAGAGTAATTTAAGGAGTATAGTTCCATATTAACTTAAGTAAGTTAAATTATAGCTGTTTAGCTCCTCCTTATTCCCATCATCTTCCTTATGCCAGCACTGATTCAAGAAGTTAACATTTAATTTTTATTTTTTTTTAGACAGATTATTTTCTTCCTCCCTTTGGGACTTCCCCCTATCCAGTGAGTTTGTAGCCCGATGAGCCAGGAGACAGGCAGTACAAATGCAGCAGTTTTTACTTCAATCACCTTAAGCTGCCTTGAAATCATATCCTGAAGAACCTTATCCAACCTTTACTTGGGTATAGATTTTGGTACAGTTGAGCAGAACTGCCACGCTGGATATACTGTGTGAGGAGTGGAAATAGAGCACAGCCATTACAGTAAAACTCTGTAGCTTACATGAACAAAAATGTCTTTCATGACAGAGCTTTCTCAAAACAAGTGAGCTAAAATCTGCAAATAGAACTCACTTCGTAGGTTTCAACAGTTTGCTAGAGGACTTCAGTTAGCACAGCTAAGCTGGCTTTGCCATAGCTTTACCAGGAAAATCTTTGTTTACAGGAATGGAATTTCTGAATTTCTATATTTACTACGTTACTATCTATACTATTCTAAACAGTATTGGAGATCTCCACCTGTAGCATGAAACATGTCCTTTTTTCCTATGTTTCATTGTGCTACCTTACTGGATGGTCCCTTCCATCAAAGACCAGACTGTTCTCCAAATTCTTTACTAAAATCTTAGTTCCTTTATGACATACCAGATCTTAGCAACTTTCTGGATTTTACCAAGCTGTACTACATTAACAGACCCAGTGCCTAGAAAACATTTCTGGCAGACAACTTAAAATTCCTAGGCTAGCTGGATACTATGCAGTGACAGATGATGCAGAACACAGGAAGTTATTTGTTTATATTCCACTAAGCTATAAAATTCAGCTTACACTAGGGATGGAATTCTGAACTACTATCCAACTAACTTTATACTCATGTTTAAAATGCAAATACCCTCTAACTGGAAAATAACATAAAAACTGGCCAATCCCAAAATTTGGTCTCTATTTATTCCCTCCAAACAGTGTTTCCCTTACTCATTAAAGTTCAGGACTGACAAGAACTGCTGACAAAAATAATGCTCAACAGCAAAACAAATCAAAAGTTCGTTTCCCTTCAACTCCAGTGACCAAAGCAAGTCACTAAATACTTCGCAGAGAGAAAAGAACCTCAATTATTTTTTTTCTAATTATTCACCTAAGCATGTAAATTCTAGAAGCCATACAACCTGAGCAGCAGTGGAAAGAGAGCAGTTGTTAGCTCCTCTATTCATATCCAGGACTTCAGAAACTGATACAAAAGAGCTTGGAAGTTTGAGGTGGTTGCTATCTTTGTTTTAGTCATTGGAAATACAACACAATACAGCTTTGGGTAACAGTAGTGCTTTAAGTTGCTATGAAAATACAAGTGAACTAGTGGTGTCAAGAGAAAACAATCAGGAGTATTAATTACTCTGAGCCTTTAAAATACATAGCAGTATGAAAAATTACAGAAAAAAGAGCAGATTGGCATCTAAAGTCAGCATGTAAAAAAGGTAGCCTGGTGATTTGCAGTCCAGACATGTAAACACAGCTATTAGTTTATCCAAAATCTTTTCCTATCCTTATCATCTGTGTGAGTTTTATCTAGGCTTTGAACACACAGTGCAGTTCAGTACATGCTATTCTGCAAAAATGTTCCTTCTGTAAGACGAACAACGTAAGAGAAGACAAAGTTTCAGGAAAGATCAGAAAAAATAAAAACTAGCTGAGTCAAAAAAAGGTTTGGTCCTCTATGGTAAGTGGTTCTACGGAAAACAGGGATCAAATTCCTTCAGCTTATTGTTTTCTATAACATGAGCAGACCTACCATAACTATGATTTGCAGAATTAATGCAGTAATTAACTGGATTTTAAAAGGTTTCAAATGACAATGTATGCACCAAATAAAATGAGCTTTCAGTACTCATTAAAACAATGTAGAAGATCAATCTAATTACAGGAATTTTAGTTGTTTATTGAGAAGCTCTTTATTCTGCAATACCCAACTGTTTACAAACAAGATACCTTGTTATTCCTCTGAGCAGGCAACAGTACTGAAAAACAACTATATAGTATGGCAAGATGTCCTTTCATCATGTTTAAAATCTGAAACAAGAGTTCTGTTCAGAGAAAATCTCACAGGAAATGCTCTTATAAATTTCAGCTTTGAATTAGATCGTAGATACTGATCACAAGACACCAACTAATCTGAATACTGCAGTATGAGCTAGCAAATTCAAATGGTGGCTCACTTCCAATAACACAGGGAGCAACTTCTCCATTGTGCAAGCCACTCTTTACCTCCACTGTACCTTCCTAGGAGGGAAAAGTAAAGGTATGCAAGCCTACAAATTTTAACCTAATCAAGCCTCCTGGACAAATACTTTTAAAAAATTGAACAAGTTGCTTAAATAAATATGATAAACAATTTATACAGAACTTCAGTATGACAGTAAAAACCAGCAGAGACTTTTAAGTGATAGTACTGCTCTTAAGAGGGGTACCATAGAACACCACAGTGCTCATATTTTAGAAAGCAGGCAGGGACAAGCTAAGTGAGCTTTGAAATCACTCTAAGCAAGAGGGTAAGTCAGCTTTGCCAGACGACTTATCTTAAAACAATGTACCTTAATATTATTTATAAAACTAATTTCAAGGCATACAAATGAAATACTTTTAAAATAAACGTCATACTAAAAATGTTCCTAAGAAACAACCCAACACACTTCATGCTTACCTTTTACAAGCTGTGGCCATTCGGTGACATCAGGGTGATCACAATTTTGAGTCACTGATTAAAAACGAGTTGTCACACCAGTCCTGTATCACGCTGGGCTAAGCATAAGCTTAACAACTCTAAACAAGTAAAAATAATTTAGTTAAAAGGCCTTACAAATTTTTTTCAGCCAGTCCACTAAATAAAAACCATAAAACAAAAAAAAATATTGATGCTAAGCATTGTTTTATCTGTGAGATTAAGACCTACTGCACAAAAATTAGTTCATTTTTGAATGTCATTCCCAGACTTCTAGAGTAACTCACTACAGTACACTCAACTGGTGAACTTAAATTCATCAACTTATTTTTAGCCTCTCTAAAAAAAAAAAACAAAACAAAAACCCATCTTGGACCAGTGGAAAGCACGCAATGTCAAGACAACAAGCGTTCAAAGGTTTGGAAACATGTGCGTAAATATGAACTCTAATTTCTAACTACAATAAAATTCTGTTAGTTGTTTCCCTGCTACAACTCAATTAATACTGGTTCCTAACAAGGCTCTGTGTTCCCAGGGGAGCAACATGTAACTTGCACTTTGCTGCGTGCCTCTCCCCAAAATGAGGTAAGCTAAAGCTATGTAAAAGTTTCAGAGGAGCAACCTTTGCTATCTGCAGCCAATCTTTTAGGTTCTTTGCTCCATTTACGCCGCATGTACTCTCTCCTCTCCCTTAAATTTTCAAAAGCATATTTTACCTGTCAATTGTTTCCCGTGATCTGGCTCCACCGGTATAAATTGAAGGGTTGGTCCTTTACTTTGTCACGCAGGTGGCAGCCAATGATCACTCAGCAATACTCGTGCCCAGAGCGCCCTGGGACCACCCCAGCTGATTACTTCCATGGCTGAAAAGGAACCAGTTAGTCTCTTACCTACTGCTATTATCTACTCTAAACTAAAGTTAACTGATAAAATATTTCCAAACATAACCCTCAACACTCAATTCACCCCATTCTCTCTCCCACCCAAGCTCCTAAGTGCACTGGACAAAGACTGTAAAGTAAAAAAGGCCTCTGACGGAGAGTCAGATCACAAACAGCATTATTCACTTCCTGTTAATATAAAGTTTTGATCAAAGTTGAAATGTTATTACTGTATTTAGTAAATAAAAAGTTATCTTACTTTCTCTAAACAGCCAGTAGCTATGAAGACAGATCTCTGTACAGTACCCAAGAAGTTTTTTCCTGTGGCTCTAATGCAGATGAAACCCCACATTTGTAGGTTGCCATGCAGCAGAAGCTTCATACAGAAGCAAGGTGCACAAAGGCTAGCAAGCTATTGAGGGCACACCCGCAGCTCTCTGCAACACCTGCAGTCATAACAATCTGGTGCAAATACTAAGAGAGCACAGACAGTTTTAGATGTTTCAGTAAAGAAAGTGTCTGTGCTTCAGTCCAACCTATTACAAGAGTCTTTCAGTAAGGTCTTAGGTTTGATGAGCAATCAAGCATTCTCAATGCTAATTTCTATCTGTTGACTTGTCAGAGATATGAAATCACTGATCAGTAAGCAAGGCTCATGATTTTCTAAAGTTTTTCAGAAAAGCTGCTGACTTTTGCCATTCTACTACAATTTGCCATTCTGCTACAAACTCTGCAAGGGAACGAAATTTGTATTAGTTTCAGAATGATGCTTATTGGTTTTATTGGGTACATTCCTTGAGGTAGGAAAAGCGCCATTTAATTATTTTAACATCAGTAATATTTGAGTCTTCTCATCTAAACACAAGTGCAGTTGACATGAGGAAAGTAAAAAAGGAGGCTACCAAAACCCTCTGAAACAAAACAGAGGTTCTCTAGTACCTATGTTTTACAGGTGTAAATTGTCAAAGTTGAACTGAGTCAATGCCAGGAACACAGTACAGTGAATAAAAGTCAGCTGGAAACGTTCCTCATCTGTTAAATTAAATGACAAACAGGGTAAAGATTTTCAAATTAATGTTTGCTGACCATCAGCTGTACAGAAAAGCAAACAGCAAAACCCAAGATGTTGATGCAAAACTAAGAAGCCTTAAAACACTGCTTATGCCATTCTGATTGTTTAAGACCTGGCAATATCCACTTTCAGACAAGGCTTTAAAGCCTTAGCTTTAAAGAAACAGACACATATTCTAAGGCAATGCTTTCTTCTAAAGTTAAATCTAAATTCTTGCTGCTTTCTGAACTGATGTGAATGGCTCTGTAAAAATGCATTTAGAAATTAAAACCCCTTCTAGCTCTTTGCTCAAGTTTTAGTACGCTGGTCAAAGAGGACAGTGGTGTAATCTCTAATGCCTTGTTGGTTGGGAAACCCACATTCTGTCTGTCTGCTGGAAGTACCAGCTCACATTCTGGAGTGCACGGAATCAATCACACCCTACCAAGACTTGTGTCCTATATCACCCAGACCATGGGCAAAAGCTAATTACAGTAGGCTTCCATTCAAATGGAAGCACATTAGAACAACAGGCTGACAGCAGCCTTAGTAAAACAGGGTTTTCCTGAGGCTGTTTCATATGGGAGGAGAGAAGTCATGAGAACATGACTGTCAGAGAAGGAACACATGAAGTGTTGGTGCTGGATTCAAAAACCATTAGATTTTGGAATGTTAAAGAATATGCACTGAGGTGGCAGCTCCACAATTGTGGCCAAGACAAGTTTGTGCCCAGGCCTGACACAGATCCAACTCTGTTAGTCAGATTTACCATACCACCGAACATAGTATCTACAGCAGCTCCATGAAGAGAGGCAGTATCGGAACTGGCATGAATCTCACCAAGCTGACGTTAACTCAGCTAAATTTTGTAGTGAAATTTTTATGTACAAATTTTAATTTATCAGAGCTTTGAATCAGGTAGTTGCATTATTTCTAATCTGGTACAAGACACCTTAAAACTAGATTTACTGTACTGGGGTCTAAAAATCTCATGCTACTTTTGAACAACCCAGATGCAAGAAATCTTAATGAATCATTTTCCCTTTTATCTCCTTCTTGTCCTACCTTCCCCACCTATCCTTGCTGCTAATCCTGTGGGACAGAATATGATTGGGAAGGATTCCCTAGCACATATGAAAGAATTCATTTTTCTAAAACCTTACTCATTCATGCATCAGCAGAGTACTGTCTGCTGGCAAAGAGTCCAGCATGTTGAAACATGGGGTGGGTGGCGAAGGAGACTGCCATCAAAGATCCCTTATTCTGAACCTAGTTTGAACAAAGGACATTTTGACTGCTGGATCCAAACAAGGCAGAATAAAACTCCCCATGGTAAGAGAGTCAAAGGACACTACTTCATCAGGAAAGGGAAACCACACTGATGAACAGACTAACATCTTGGAAGAGGGGATTAGGAAGAATAGGAAACTGACCTAAAACCAGCTGCTTTTCTGTCACAGGAATTCCTTTACAAAATATCTCTGGATGTAACTTACCTTCGAGAAGGTAGGACCCTGCAACAGCAGCCCCAGAAAAAATATTTATTCTTAGAGCAGAGTTACTCAAAACAGATTTCTTCAGTCTTCACTGTCATGATTAGCATGGCTTACAGTGTAGGCTTTCACAGACACACAGAGCAGCTGAAGGTATCAAACGCAGTTTGTGCCTGTGGAATATGTCTGAGAAACCCGAGATGGCTGCTAGAGGCTCTTTGGGACTGGGGTAGGCTCCAATACAGACACATCTACATCTGCCTAGCAACTATTTACAAGAGGTAGATTCAGCCAGGACTGCAGCAACCCCTGTTACAATTAGCAAGACAATACACAAGATCCGTGCCTTCAAACCATATATCTGAAGACCCAGTACGGTATGGAGTAGCACTCATTGAGAGGGAACAGGATAAATAATGTTTATGCAGTAGTTTGAGACTACACCCATTTCATCAAGGTGACAAACCTGCACATTTTCTGAAAAGAATGTTCCTATCAACTGAAAAAGACAGAGGAAATAAATAATAAAGCAGTGAAAGAACAAGAAAATCAGAAACCAAGTTCAGGTGCATAAACAGGGGCTAAAACCCAACTTTGTTGCATAGCCTGATAAGATCTTCTCTTGCACATTTCATTTAATCCTAAAAGTCTGGAATCACAAAACATGAGCCAAGAAGAGGCCCCCAGTTTCAAAACACAGAACCTAAAAGCTGCATCATGAAGAACACAAGTACGTATTTGTCAGCAATCAAAAATAAAGCCAAAAAACTTCCAGCTACAAATCATTTAACTGAGAGTCATCACTTAGATGGATTTCCTATATCTATTACTTTCCCCATGTTATTTGATATACAGATGTTCAGTTTCTTCACCTATCTGGCAGCTGTCACCCAGTATCTGAAGTCTAAGAAGATCCTTGAGTGAAGGAATACTTTTCTTAAACTATGACTTCCTACTGATCTTACTGAATGATGGGTGCCCTGGGAGGCGGCATTTTTAAGAATTCAAGTTTCCTTTTTATAAAAGAATTTAAGCTCCCACCCAAGCAATCTTTGATCTAAATATTTTTAAGATTCTCTTTTTGACAGGTGGTCTAATGGGGATGATTCACCTGTACAAAAGTACCATCATGACCTTCCTTACCATCCACTGCCGGAATTTGAGTTGCTTAATTAAAAATAACCATCTCAAGACACAACTAAAGACAGCTTTTGTATGTTTTCTAAAGAATCCCTTCCACATCCCCCAAGAATGAATGCTATTCTCAAATTTGATACATTTCCAGAATAACTTTGAGTACCATAATGAAACAGTCATCATCTATACAGTAAAATGTGCCCTCAGAACTACCCTAGCTAGCTTACTACTTCAAAAAAGGAACTTGCCAACTAATAGGCAAACTGGCATTTTATAACTTGAGATTGATTCATCAAGTGGCCTGGTGGAAATTGTAGAATATTCACCACATCCCGAAGGTCAATCTTAACTGTCACTTGCAGAAAAAAAATTAATAGGCATGCTTGAGACTTAATTTCCTGGTAAGGCTGGAAACATCAATTGTTTTTGTTGCCTGCATGCTGCTTCCAACACAGAAAACATGAAAAGACATAAGATTCCAGAAGTTTTCATGCAACTAATAGGTCAAATTACCAATGATCCTAAAGTAAAACAAACCAGTCACTAATAAAACCTGATTACATAAATCCTAATGGAGCTGCAAAAAAACAGTAATAAGACATCTATAAGAATTTTTTTCCACTGCCTGGTAAACTGAACAATTCAACTAATAACAACAAATACAAAATCACATAGTTAGAAGACCAGAAGAATTGGGTTCTATCCTGGAAAATGCCAACCTAAAGTGACTAAGGCAGTCACAACTGATGAGCAAACACACACATGCTCCCAGTATTACAGCTAGAACAACAGATATGACTCATGTAAGGTTCCTGGGAAGGTGTCTGGTCATCTGTACAAAGTACTTCAGACATGTTCTAAACTTGAGCTCAGTTCTCCAATTATTCAATATTCTTCAAAAGTGTTCCAGAAGTAGCAGAAAAGAACCACAAAGACAGCATGAAGACAGGAGAAAGCGCCTTGTGATTAGACAATTGAAAGAGTTTAAAGTTAATCAAGCTAATCAATATGGATACTGGAAAAAACTAAAGACCTCTCAGAGCAAAGAAAGAACACATAAAAAGGATCCTCCAATTAAAAGAAAGCATATAAAATTCCCACATGACTAGAAACTAAAGGCTGACAAATTCAAATTACAGTAGGAACACAAGCATGCAGATAAGTTACTTGGGGTGAGGGTCTGAATTTGCTACTATAGAATCATAGAATCATTAAGGTTGGAAAAGACCTCTAGGACCATCAAGTCCAACCGTCAACCCAACGCTTTCTTCAAATTAGAACTGGTGCCATTCTGGAATTTACACTTCAGTAAAAACACAAGTTACTGAGTTTAACAAAGGTAGAATTTGGTGCATCTCAATATACAGAGATCAACTATAGACTTCTATAAAAGCTTCATCCTAAAATATCTGTATACTTATTTTGCCTTGATGTCAATACTCCACAAATCACACAGGAACAGAAAAAGGTCTAGTGTTTGCTCCCATTCCCTCCCCCTGCCCCAAAGCTAAAGGCCTGTGCGTTATTTTCTACAACTGCCCCCACAAGTCTGGACACTAGATTTTCCCTTCAACATTTGTTTTTGGTTTGATATTTCAGTAAGATCATAGATGTACTTTATTCACCTTTGTAAAAGAGGGAAAGACCTGAAATTATCTTTCGCTTCTGCATTTTTCGTTCAGACCATAGCTGTGTTTTCTTCCATGACATGCACTCCTTATTTTTTGCTGCAGAGCCATTTTTTTCTATCTCAGTTATGCCTGCTACTTCAGGCTCCCTCCAAAACAATGTAAAGTTATGAACGGAAAGCCCCTCTTACATCAGAAGGTGAAATCCAATCATCTACTTAATTTTCTTTTACTGGCTAGGTATCACGTTAAGTCATTTTCCAAACCAGTAAGTTTTGCAGCTTCACTTCAGCTTTAATATTTAAATTTTTATTCCATCTGTCCTTTTGCTCATGCTTTATTATTTTGCTTTCTTTTGCCACCCATCTTCCACACAGCCTTCCAGGTAAAGTACCTTTCTGTTCACCAAGTTGCCCAGTGTCACCAGCATGTTTGTTTATATATAGTTCATATTGAGACCAAGCAACCATGCAATTCTGTAGCATAAAATTCAGTTTTTCTGATGTTCCATTAGAATTCATTAGTCAAGTTGTGGGGTATTAGAGGGGATTTCTTGTTCATCAATTTATGAAGTGCATACCATTACAAAGATTCTACGCATACATACAGCGGCAAGCAGTTAAACATTCAGAAAAAAGCAGCCAGCAGAAATAACGGCAATAAAGAAATAACAGCTTTGGTTTGAAGAAGAGCCATCATAGACACAACTGGCATTGAAACTGGAGAGCGAGAAGCAGGTGGGTGGTCCCAGTGGTGCTGTGGGTGCAAAAATGAATATACACTACCTGCCAGATGCCTGCTAGAGTAAAGGACCAATCTATAAAATTCTCTCAGGAACATCTGGATTGTGATAATGTAACATTATGGCTTTTTAAGAGATTTACAGTTTTTAATTAGCACACACTATATTTAACGTTTCAGCTTAGAATTAATCATTTTAGCTCCCGTCAATAGCTTCCTATGAAACAGAACTTAAGAAAAAAAAAAAGACACCCAACAACCCTTCTGCAAGGTTCAGATTTCAAAACTTTAAATATGTTCTTATGTTAAGTATCTTCAGAAGAAAAATCTAGGCATAAACACACAGGGTATAAAACTTGTATCAGCAGTTACTGAGTTCTTCCCCACATTTTAAGTGGTTAAAAAAGAAAGTACACACATAGCTTAGAAGTAGCTGTTGAAGTAACTACCTAAAAGTTTATATATGCATTAACAGACCTATTTAATATGGTAGCAAAATGAACTTAAAGAATATTGTTTTTCTGAATGCAGCAATGAAAAAAATTTCAAAAATTCCCTAGGCACCAAGCTGCAGAACTACAGAACTTAAGAGACACTACAGAGCAGTGCAGTTATTCCATACTACCAGGTATCTCCACTGGACTACACCAGAATAAAGTGAGAAAAATGGAAACTAGAATAACCACAAGTTAAGGTTCCAACCTTGCTGTAATGCATGTATGTATTTTCAAGCTGGCTGGACATTTAAGAGCCTAGACAAAAAGAGATACCATGTGCTACGGGCTTATGTTAGCACTGCCACTGAAGGTTACATTTCTGTATTTCCCAACATTCCAATTTGCAGATTTGACTTACATTGATGTTTCCTTACATTTTCTATTAGTTCTGAACTTACTTTACAAGTCATACCTAAAAACTGCACAAGCCTCACGATAAATATGCTCAGCAGCAAGGAAAAAAGAAAACTTTCAGAAGCAGCACTGATTCTTATCCAATCCATGGAGAAATAGATGGATGGTAGCAGCATGATGCTGAGCTTGTAAAACAAATTAAAAGGGAATTCATCAATGTTGTATCATCAGTATTTATTTTCTCCAAGAAAAAACAAGTAACAAGTAATAGACATCACAGTCAAAAAAACATGGGGAAAACTTAATGTGTTTCTTCCTGAATTTATTTTCAACTTTTGTATTTTAAATCAGGGAACAAAAGTATAAGTATTTATTATGGTCATTAGCATACACACAATATGAGTGAAAACATAAACGTACCATATCTTTCCAGAGCTGCAGAAACTTGTTCTTTCAAATTCTAAAGTGGAGTTCTACAGTTCTTGTACCTATAATGCAAAACACCACATGTCAGTTTTTGCACTACGCTCCATACCAATATGAAACTCAATGCAACCTCAAAACAATACATTCAAGAATGGCCATCCAGTTAGTCACAAATTTGCAACTAAAGGATATATAAACTTAGACTTATAGAATAGAATCACAGAATATCTCAAGTGGGAAGGGACCCACAAGGATCATCGAGCCCCATTCCCTGCTCCTCACAGGACTGCCTAAAACTAAATCTAAACTTCCCAAACTAAATCATACTTCCCACAAAAACCACAACAGAACATACTCAGTATGTTAGGAAAACTACAAAAGCAGAAAGTCTACACACACAATGTTCCCTATTCTTTCCTCTCTGGTGATGCAACAGAGTTTTACAATTCCGTTCATCCAGTTCATTACAAATACCCACTTCCTTCTTCTGGAAGATTCTGGCAAGGTTTCTCCTTCCCACCCTCCACCCCTCTTTTTTTTTTAAGAATTGGTATTTATAGTAAGAAAAAACCCAACATTCAAAAGTCGTCACTGATAGAACCTCATCTTTGTCCTGGCTGCACAAAACTGCTGGATGCGTGACTAAAACATAATCCAAACATTTTCAACAAACACCTAAAAGCACAACCAATTTCAGGGGGAAAAGTGACAGAAAAAGGCACATAGGCATATAACTAAAGAAATCTAGTAATTACTTTCCAAAGAGTTACTCATTTGGCACAAAGTGTCACATTTTCAGTACTGTGAATATTTAATACTTAATTTCTTGGTTCCAAAACTCTATTAAGAGCAAACAAATCCAATGCAGCTGATTTAGGCTGATCTCCAGTATAGATCAGAGTTCCCACAAAAGAAACCCTGATCTGGTTACCTTAAGAGTACATTCAGGTTTGTCTTAAAAGATGTCAAACCACAGAGAACCCATCCAGTACCAAAGGCCCAATTCTTTATCAGGGATGGGAAATGGGGTGATCCTGGACTGACACAGTCGTGCCAGTAAAGCTCTATAGCACTAACAGTTTGTACACAATTTTTTTCTATTTAAAGAAAAAAGTTAAACAGGGCACCCTACCTGTTTCATGAAACAAGATTACTATTTCCACACATAATAATTATGTGGATTTATGTACAATTAGGATTAATGAGTTACTGTTAGGCAACTGTATCAATAAAACATTACTACCATTCAGAATGAAAAAAAAAGAATAAATTTATCTTGACAATACGAGACAGTGATGATTTTCCGGTTCGGAAGTGGCACTTCCACTCCATATCAACAGCAGAAATCCAGAATATCTATCTCATAGTCTATTAAAGACTAATTCTTCATTCACTGTGATGCCAATAGGCAAACTCGGTTAGAAGTATTCTGACAAATGTGACCGATATTTTCATACCTTTTATCACAGGACCTGCAGCTTAAACTCCAATGTATGTATTTGTTCATGTACACACATAGAGCAATGTCATCTATATAAAATTCACTCATGGTCTGCTAAGGTACAAAAGCACTGACTTTCAGTGCGCACAGAGTACGAGCAGAACACAAAGTACAGCATAAAAAAGTATCACAAATACATCTATCAGGGATCTTATGATTATTGCCCAGCAATAGGAGAAAGGAAAACAAAGGTTCCCAACATAACTGAAGCCATGTAGTTTAAGACAGTACAATTTACAGAAGAAACAAGACTACAGTGGAGGAGATGGAGAGAGGGGATTTGCTTAATAACATGTAGCTAGCAGCAGAAGAGCAATTAAGTCCAACAGCACAAAACTGAAGCTCCCAGACTTCCAGTTCTCTTTCCTCAATCTCTCCCCACCAAGGCAGAGCAGGAGTTCAGCAGTCTACTAAAAACGACTTTGCTCAAAGGCTACATGAACAACAATTAAATATGGAATCTGTAATGCGCGTCTAAAAGGAATGAAAACAATTTCAGCAAGTCAGATGTTCTTCAACATTCACCTTTTGTATACTTATTAATTAGCATTAGGCCACATCTACCTAAAAAAATGCAAATGGCAAATATGACTAAAAGTGTGGCTAACATTATTGCTTCCACTCAACATAAAGAAATCTTGATCTGTCACATGACCAGAGCTAAAAGAGCTGCTTTTTTTAACAACTGTGTCATACATTTTGAATAAGAAAAACAGACTTCAAGGCACACTGAACGATATTAACAAAGATGGTAAGCTACTAAATTAACCAGACTGTAGCATACAGAACCGCGAAATATTTAAGAAATAAATTGTAAATTACAAAAAGTACTTTGCAGCTCTCATGTCTGGCCTGATGAAAGATATCATGAAGTCACCTCTATCAGGTGCTTAAATGACTTTTTCCACCTTTTTTGCAATTACAGTCACAAGACAGGAGTAGAAGCAAAAATTCTGAGCACACTACCCTAAAGAAAATGGTAGGTATTTTACCTAATATTATAGATTCTCTCAATTTCAAATACATAAGTTCAAATAAGAATAATTTTTCATTCATGACTGACATTCTTAACATAACAGTGTTAGCCAAATTAAAAAAAACAAGTATTCACAAACATCCTTCTTTCAATAAGATATTCAGGTCACAGGAACATGCAAATGGAGTATTTATCACCACCTTACGCCATAAAGGGCTCAACCTCTGCAACCAAGAAATACCAGTATTTCATAGAAGTGATACACTCTCCTAAGAGCTTGAACTCTTATGGGACTTGCAGGTTGTGTGGACTATGAGTATGTATTTCTATGGTCCACAATAGGCAAATTTTGCTCCAACAGCTGAAATACATCCAGGTGCTGCTACTGCAGCCACTGTACGCTCGTATACATTGGGCTAAAAATAAAATGGGGTATATACACATATTAACCCACAGGAGAATTCACTATGAAATAAAAAGTAATCACTATCTGAATATGGCTATACAAATTAGAGAGATGAAAACATCATATTGGAAATAGAAATTTTGAAGTAGTGATAGACCTCTTCAATATTATCTAGCTTTGTAAAAGTTTTTTATACATTTAAGACAATGAAAAATACCATACTGTAAAATGAAAATATTTTAAGCATTAAAGTAATCAGTTCAAATACAAGACTAACCGTAACGCAAAAGAAAAACTCATCTACAACTATGGTAGCATTTCCTGAAGTATTTTGACCTGCAGCCCATTTTAGAAGCTCAGCTCCTTTAAGAGCCACTCCACCACCCCCTAACACCCCAAGCCTGCTGAACTGCAGCTGCTCCAACCTGGGTCCCACAGAGCATACCAGAGCAGGAGTACACAAGCAGTGCCAGAGCCTGGCTGCCCGGACAAGTCTGGCATCTCTCAGCACCGCGCAAGCTTGGCAACACGTTACAGATAGCTCTTGTGCCTCCCCTGCACACAGCTCCTAAAGGTAAGGGAGAGGGGGAGTTTATTTGTTATTCTAATTTTCTCGTTTCACCAATTTCTTTGGTGTAATGATTATCAAAGAACTATCAACAAGTCCAAAAAGGGGTCCACCAAAGGGAGGAAGAGCATGGTCCCCTCTATGAAGGGGAGATGAAGAACTAGCTTCGCCCTTAGAACTCCAGCTTGGCCAAGACAGCAGAAGTCCTGCCAGTCCTCACAGGACACCAGAATGAAAAGCAAACCATGCGGACTAATTGCTGCCAGACAATTATGCAACAGTCACCAAACCCAAATACAGGTTCCATGATTTTATGCTTGTGATCCCACCAGTTGATGCGAGGCCCACCAAGATGAAATTTCCATTGGATTTCAAACTGACATACTGTACCTTACAGTTTGAGACACTTAAATTTTGTGTTATTTAGTTACTTAGGCCACAGCTTTGAAACGGTGTCATACAAGGATTGAACATGAAAAAAGTAGCACCCTCCGTATCAAGCAGCCACCTGGTACATCAGTTCAAGTTTGTGCTAAAACATCAGCACTGTAATTCACCTCTGGTACAGTCCCACTGTTGACACACTACACAAGATAAGCATGATTCTCAAAGGTAAAGTATGTGAACATAGAGCATGTTTTTAAAGCTATTTGGATGGATGCAAACAGTAACACTTTTTGATGAAAAGTCTTAAGACAGCTAGGTATTGCTAATATCCTTTTCAAGCCACCTGGTTACCAGAAAAAAAAAAGGAAAAGAAAAAAAGAGAGAGTCCAAACCTCTGCTTTGCTAACTAGAAGTTTCTCTTAAAACACATATACCTCTGTTCTAAGGAAATGCAAGTTGCTTCAAAAGAAGCAGGTCACCCCTCTTACCTAAGACAGTGAAGTGAGGGTCCAGAGGGAAGCCACCCATTTAGTTCCACTCAGCTGAACAACTGCAGTTTCTCCTAATTCTTCACCACCCTGTAAAACAGGGGCAAAGAACCATGCAGGATGGTAATGGAAAGAGTATCGGTAAAGACTGACTTCCACCCCCTTCCTCCATTCAGCAGTTTGCATAATACAGGGAAGAAGGCTCAACCTATTAAAAGTAAGAAGTAGTTAATGCTTCCTTTAAGAGATTCATTCATAAGAATATTTGTGAGACAGAACACTATGGTAATGTTTAATTTATAATGTAATTTTGCAACCAGTAAGTTATTTTGTCGTCAATAAGTTCTGTCACTCCTAGCCACAAGAAGGTAGAACTATTCAAAAATAGCAATCTAAAGTGCTATTTTTTTCATGTTACACTGCCGAGCACGAATCCTGGATCTCAGCATTATTTGATTTTATTATCTTTTTTTATATTTCTCCTGTGAGGTTATCTTCCTGAAGAAATGTCTCACCAGCTGGTATAGCTACTGAAGCGTTGCTTCATTACCAAATATTACGTTTACACTGTATTGCTGACTTTCTGCTAACCAACCAGATACATTACACACATTACTGTTCATATTAACTACCTTTTTTCCAAACTTTCATTGGTGGGCAATACAGCCCTACGAGGCTATCAGGCACTGCCTGTAAATACAGGAAGTTAATACAGTAAACGTTAGAGGTCAAAGTATTTAAGGTGACAAAAGTAACTTCAAACATGCGATTTACTCATTGCTGTTGTCTCTGGGAAGCAACTATTTAGCAAAGCTTACAACGCTCTCCTGGGAGGGTCGAGGAGGAGATTTTTCTTTTTTTTTAAAATATCATTCTAAACTACTTGTTACAGACCCTGATAGCAAATGTATTACCCCCTTTCTTCCATGCACAAATCAGAATTTGATTAATGACATAAAACCTTTCAACAGTGCTTCTCTATAAAACTCATAGCTACCTTAAACATGCTGGATAGTTCAGAAAAAGTGTAAAACATACCTCCTTTGTTTAAAAATCAATATCAATTCATTAACTAAAGTGAAGCAAAGACCTGGCTCACAGTACCAGAAATGAAGATTGACATTGGAAATGAGATATATGCCTACATACTTCAGGAATTCTCTCCTCTTGTCCCTCAATTGCATGTTCTATTTATAAGAATTAGCGGCTTTTGCCTTTCAGTGTATGAACACACTGGTGTGGGGAGGGAGAAAGACATTTCCTGCATTTAAAAAAAGATGAATTCTCTCTGGACATTCACTAAGTAAACTGAAAGCAAAAGTAGCTGGGGGGGGGGGGGGGGGGGATCTTTCCTGCATAGCAAAAACTAAGATGATGCATATTTACAAAAAAGTAAATACTAAATTCGTTCCATGATAAGTGTCATATCATGTACTACACTAATTATGGTTTATACAAAATGTTAATTGTGAACACGTTTAAGTATATAAAACATGTTTATGACTATTAAAACTTGACTCAAAGATATTCCCCCCCCCCAATTATGTATTTGGTTAATTAGAACCTGTGAATTCATAGAGAACTAGTGAAGAACACATCAACAAAGCACATATTCATAATGAAATAAGCATGATTTCACACTATGGTACATACATCATTTCACATTTCCAAAGCAGGTTTTCTCCTCCAAAAAGCAAAGTTAAATGAAAATAAAGAGAACCTATTTTCTCAAGTTGATTAGAACAGGAACAAACTCAACCTGCTCTAACAGAGACTCTAACAAGCTGAGAACATCCCTAGATGTATTTAACAAATATGCGGTTTTAACTTCCATTCACAAAAAGAATCATCACTTGCATATGTCTTTAAGAAGCAGCAGCAGTTTTGTCTGCTAATAAAGTTTTGCTATTGCTATAAAGTTTGCTATTACAAGGTTTTGTTTCCTATTAAAAAAAGGATCAAACCCACACAGTGTTAGAGTTCTGAAGAGGACCTGGACTGACAGATCTAGGCTTTGAAACTCACTGCTGTGAAATAGTTAAACACGTCTGCTTTTTCAAGCCTGCCTTTCCTTCAGTAACTTTTTCTTCCCCCCTTTACACAGTCACACAATCATACCCCTAAAACTCCCGAAACAAATCAAGCCATTTATTTTGCCATCTAGCTTGGTGCTTTTATTTCTAAATTCTTGGGAGATACTCATGATACTCCAGTGAGGAGAAATAGCAAACAACTCAGGTAAACAGAAAAAGAACTTGCTAGTTCCAGCATGAAAGATGCTACATTAAATAGCAAACATTTAGAGTGGAACAGAAGGTATTCATAAGAGAGAGATGAAGTATCTGTAATATTGCACTGATAATTTCAATTAAAGGTACTTTTCGGCCTGTAAACCTGAGCACTGGTCTAGCTTCTCTTCCAAGGTTTGTCTGTATTGAATTGACAGAACATCACTGTTACAAGTCATAAGCACTGCAAACTGCATCTGTTTTAAAAGACAGATGTATGCGAGGAAAACTATCAAATATCCATAGCAATCTGGTAACACACATATTTTCAATTCAACAGACTCATTAAACTCCGAGTTTCACAGTATTTTCAAATTTAAAAAAAAAAAGTACCTTCAACTGTTTCCAAGATGAAAGGGCACAGAGTATTTAGTGCCACCACCCAAACCAAGCAGTTTGTGAAAACTGTAAAGCCCATTTTCCAGCAGTTTTCATTCTTATCAAGGGGTACCTCTCACCATCTCCATTATTCTCCCACCCAGTTGCAGATGTCTAACAATGCAGTTAAACTCAAGAGGGTAGCTTCTCCTTTGGCAGGTCTTACCTCCTTAGGAAATCAAAGCTAAAATCAGGTACAATTCCCCACTGAGGAACTTTTTGGTAGACGTGCAAGGGGCATGGTAAAACTAATCTGAAAAGCTGATTCTCACAGAGCCTCAGATTTGCACAGACTCCTACTGAGGTAAGGAAGTTTCCATACAGATGCAGAGGGACCATCCCTGAAGCGGTGTGCGAGACACAGGCTTTGTCTCAGAATTAGAACATTGCTTACACAGAAGGAAACATAAACAAGTATTTCCATTAACTGGAGAAAACCCAGCACAACTACAAGTGCGCAGATTACAGGTTCTTGCCGCTTAAAGGAGAGCTGTGGAACATGTTTTGTTTCCTAAGCAGCAGTAACTTCTGAATGACCATGTCACATCATCTTAGACATCTGATTTACACGTCAACTGTGAACCAGAACAACTCATAGAGTTCCTCTGAAAGAAACAGTGCGGGTACACTTAAAAACTGAAACCCAGCAAGCCCTGCAGTCAGGAGGGACAGATCACATTTATCAGCAAAGCAGCCTGCTCGCAGGTTAGCAGATCCAACTCTTCAGACTGGACAGACGGTAACAGGAGCAAGCGAGCACACCTACTTTGTGCGAGCAGGCCTCGCACACCAGCTCTGCGCCCTCGCAGTACTTGGCACACCCCCGCCTCCCCAACGCCACAGCTGGCCGTGCCGAAGGCACCGAGGCACTCCATGCCCACGGCGGCAGACCCGCGGAGCGGGAACCGGGAAGCTGAGGCAGGGGCCGGCCGGGTTCACCCGAGGTGGCCCAGCGAGCCCGGTGCCCCCGGGGGGAGCCACCCCTCGCCCGGCCTTCCCGCTTGTGGCGAGGGAGGGAGGGAGGGGGCGGCCCCGCAGCCGTGCGCCTCACGGGGCGGAGGGAGAGGGACCGCGGCGGCCGGCCGGCCACCCACCCCCGCCGCCGCCTGCCGCCCGCTCTCCCCGCCCGAGGCGGGGGATCTCCCCGGCGGAGGGCAGCGGGCAAGGCCGCCCCCCGGCCCCCTCCCCTTCATGGCCGGCGTGAGACAGGCGCCATCCCCCCTCCCGGCCCTCCCCCGGGCCGGGCGCTGCGCAGCGCCTACCGACCTGGGCGCCGCGGCCTGCTGCTCCCGGTCACTCCCGCCGCCGCCGCCGCCCGGGCTCATGCGGGGGCCGAGCCGCGCTCGGGGCCGGGCCACAGGCGAGGAGGAGGAGGAGAAGGAGGAGGAAGAGGAGGCGCCGCCGCCGCTGCTGCTGCTGCTGCTGCTGCCGCCGCCGCCGGCGGAGCCGTCGGGGCCCCGGGGCGGAGGAGGGGGGCCCGCGGCCTGGCGGGGCGGGGCCGGGCCGGGCCGGGCCGGGAGAGGCGAGCGGCCTGGCGGAGGGGTGGGCCGGGGCGGCGGGTGCGCCTCCACTCGCGGACGGACTCGCGCTCAACCCGAGCCCCGCGCCACCATCTTGGGAGCGAGGCGGATATCAGGGCGGCGCAGGCTCGGAGGGCGCGCGGCGGGCGGGGGGGGTGGGCAGGAAGGAGGACCCGCTGCCGTCCCGGCGTGCAACGCGGGCGGACGGGGAGACGGGCGGACGAGTCGGCTGCGCCGCGCTACCCACCGCGCGAAACCATAGAGTTCCCGGGCCGGTTCCTTCCTGTCCTTTTCCACTCGCGGCGCCCGGCGGAAGGGAGCCGGGGCGGCGCCTGCGTGCCTGCGTGCCAGAGGCGGGGGCCACCATCTTGGAAGAGGGCAACGGGGCGACGGGGCTGGGGGCGGGGGCTCCCCTCCTTACGGAGCGGCGGGAGGCCCGGCGCGCAGGGTGGTGACGCGCCAGGCGGGGCGGAGCTCGGAGCCGCGCATGCGCGGGGGCGGGCCGAGGGGGCGAGCCCGGGGCGGGGCGGGGTAGGGAGGGAGGCGCGCGGCCGTCGGCGGGGCGCGCGGGGCCGAAGGGAGCACGCGCCCCCGCTCACATGTGTAAGTGTAGAGGTGCGCGGACACACGTGTGCGCGTTGACGGGCGCACACGTGTACGTATACACATGCATACAGGGACGCATACAGGGGGACATACGCATAAACACGTATGGAGACGTGCGCACATACGCGCCTGCAGACGCGCATGCACGTGCGCACGTTACACGCATATAGCCGTGCAGGCACGCATGCAGGCACGGGCACATACATGCCTTCGCGCGCGCTCGCCCCCCTACCCACCGCCCCCCCCCCCCCCCCCCCCCGCCGCTCGCCCACGCGCCCCGCTGCAGGCAGGCGAGCAGGCAGCCATCGAGGCGCAGGCACAGCCCAGGGGCGGTGGCACAGCGAGGGGCCGGCGGTGCCGCCACCTCCTCCTCCTCCTCCTCCTCCTCCTCCCCGCCCCTCGCCGAGGTCCCCACCCAGCCCCGCCACCGCCAAAGGCCGCCGCAGCGAGGGGCCGGGGCCGGCCGGCGGCGGGGAGGGAGCGCCCGGGGGCGGGGGGCCGCCAGGGCGTAAATTCAGGTCACCCAGAGCCCGATGTTATTCAAGCCCTCGATGCGTTCGCTCTTGAATCGCTTGTAGCATATGCATGGAAAAAAATATTAAGAAAACCCCGCCAGCCCCGGGGAGCACAGAGGGCAGCACCGGCTGGCGGGGCCGGGCAGCGGCGAGGTCCGGGCGTGCGGCCCCGAGGCGGGGCAAGAACCCCTCTGGTCCTGCACAGTCCTGCCCGCTGCCTGGCTGCCTCGCCCGCCCCTACAAATGATTTTTCCCTTGCCTCTCGGGTTATTTCTTTCCCCCCCCCTACCTACACCCCAGCCCATGCATTGCAAGTAGGCTTTCGGAGGGATTTTAAAAATATAAGTGAAATTTGTGTTTTGGCAGGTCAGTGTTGAAAGCAGGTTGAGCAAATAATTTCGAAGTTGGGCAATGCATGCAAAATTTTACTTCCTGGGATGTTGACTTTTTTTAGGCATTAAATATGTGGAGCTGCAAGCATAGAAGGGGGGAAGGAGTGAGTAGAAAGAAAAAAGGAAGAGCGATCTCTATCTCTTTTACATTATCCCTTAATAAAGTGCATGAAATATAAGTGGTTCTACCCTGGCAGAGAGTATACTTTTTTTTTTTTTTTTTTTTTAAAAAAAAGTATAATCTAGAAGCATGAGAAGTTCTTAAATGTTAGAATAAGCTGTTAAAACCATAAACATAAATTCTCAAAAGCATGCTACTGAAGCCAAGTATTTGTTCTGGGCCAGGAAATGTGTGTTTAAGATCCTTAAGAAGACATGGATACATGACAGTTTGTAGCACAATTTTGGAAGACCTAACATGTATGTTACAGGGTAATAGCTGGTAAGACCAGTGGACTTAAACTACATCGTTACAAATGACTGCAGAGTCCCAGGACTCACAAAGAATATAGCGGGCAGATGTATAATTGAAATATTAAGACTGAATGAAGTACTCTTGTACTTCAGTGTGGTCTGAAAGCAGGGTACGTAGCTGTGCTCAGATGGACATCGTTATTAATCTAAAAATAATCACTGAAATGAACACAGACTTCTGTATCTGGAGGCTCTCTCCCACACAGTAGCAAAACCTGCCAACTTTGATGTATTAAAATTTCAGATTCAGGACAAAGTTTATTATGCCATGAGCTTTCCTGTTACCCCAGAAATAATAAAATTGAGAAAACTGGATCTGGAAGATGCATGCTCTTGCCGCTTTTCCCTTGCTTTGTTGCAGAGCCCACATGTCCAGTCCGTATCTCCTGCTTGACTATAAGGAGGCTATGGGAAAGCATGTCACAGGCTGAAGTCCAAGAAAGCAACATCTCCTGCTCTCCCCTTGCCTACAGAGCCAGTCTCCTCGTCACAGAGGTGCTCTCGCTCGTCAGGCATAATTTGCTTTTGGTAAACCCATGCTGGCTGTTCTCAGCCACCTTCTTGCTTTTACTGAGTCTGGAAATAAACTCCCAGAGTTTCAGGTGAAGCTGATCAGCTAAAAGTTCCCCAGATCCTCCTTGCCTCCGGCCCTTGGGGACCTTGCACGAACACCACGATCATTCAGAGATGACAGAAGGTGGCATCATGATGACATTGTCCAGCTCTCAGCATGCTTGGTTGCCTCCCATGAGCTTACATAAGTCCAGTTTATCTAAGTAGTCCGTAACTTCGTCCTCCTCTTCTGTGACCATCACCTTTCTCCCCCAGGCTTTGCTACTACCCATAGGGATCTGGGAGCCCCAAGACCACACCTTGCCAGTAGCGATGGTGCTGGCATAGTCTTTTCCGTGACCTGTGCCATTAGGTGCTCTGCCCCATTAAGCAGCAACACCGCAATTTCCTCAGTCCTCCTTTTGCTGGTGATGTACCTACAGATGCTCTTATTATCCTTCACATCCCTCACCAGTTTCAACTGTGGCCTAGCTTTGACATTCACAATTTTATCCCTGCATGCTTAGATGATGCTCCTAAAGCCCTTCTTGGAATATATCCCAATCAATCATTGCATGGAAGCTGTCTCCATAACTTTTATCAGGACATTTGGTCATCTTCTTGCATCCTTACAGCAGGAAGGACCAGGACTGCTCAAAATATCCAAGATAGGGACACCATGGATTTATACAATGATGGTCTTTTTTATCCCTCTTTCTTTCCAGATAGTAGCTGACACTTGGTTCAGAGTTGAGTTTTTTGGCCCTTGCAGAGCATCAAGTGCATTTTTTTCCATGGAACTATTGATTGCAACCCTGAGATCTGGTCCCTGGTTAGTAATGGGCAGCTCATGGCCCGTCACTGCTCTGAGGTAACATCGCTTAGACATGTCACAGGTTTTCCTCTGACAAAACTAATGCAATTGTGAGGAAGAGACAGATGACAGCAGACAGAGGAAATATGCAGGATGGATCCAGCTGATATGGATGCTGAGGTTTATGTATTGCTCTGGCTGGATGCAGAGGTAAGGGAAGGAGACTTTTCTGAACAGGACACAGGTATGAAAAGACTCAGCCTTCCTTCTGTTTTGAGGAGCTGTGGGACAAATTGTGTTGGCTGTGGACATGCAAAGGACAATACATCAAGGAATATACGCAGAGCAGATTGCTCTATAGCAGTGGTGCACGGATGACCAAGCTGTGCGATGAATTTCACTTTTATTTTGCTAGAGGTACATTGCTGTTTTGGGGGAAGTACTAAATAACTCTTAGGTTTTATATCGTGTGTTTGCAACTTTTTTTACAATGAAGTAGCTTGGCTTGCCATAGATTAACTGTGGCCATTGGTGTGCCCAAGTTGTTTCTGTTACAAAGGGGATAATTGTACTTTCCTGCCTTATTTAAGTATGTTACATATTCTGAAGTGCTCAGATACTAGGGTACAGAAATTCTTTTGCTGCCTTGAGTGTTTTCAGCTACTTTGCATTGGTATAGCCAGCTGCTGGAAAGCAACTGGATCTGCCCAGCTGAGCAGACTCTGAATTTGGAGAAATCTGATTGGAATTCCCTATGGAAAAGCCACCACTCCCTCCCTGCTTCCTCGCTAATCCCCGCTGCAGCTCTAGTGCCTGGGTGTGGACTGCAGCTGAGGAGAACAAGTGGTTAGAATGTATTTTGCAGCAATCCCCTCCACAGAGCAGGCTCCAGGGAGATGCATCAATTACGTGACTGAGGTAATGCTCAGTAAAAAAGTAAAAAATCAACAATTATGTCTAATAAACTCATTGCTACATAGAAGCCCTGCAGAAAATCTAATCTTAGCATCTGAACATTTGGAAACAAGCGTCTTTTTTTAACTGCTGAAAGGGAACAAATACAACTTGCCTCGTACACAAGTGGTATGGAATAGGCAGCGGTTTCCAGTGGGAGAAAAAGGACATTAAAAATAGAATCCCAGGGCTTGTTCTCCATTTACTTGTGATGCTGGACAAGTGCCATCGTGAACCAAGTTTGCTGCATATTACTTTTCAGTAGATGTTGATGTCTCACTTCACAGCTTTGTAGAAAGAAGTTTCCTCTGGAGATCTCTTCGTAAACACAAAACACTGCATGTGTCCTGTTCTCATTTCATGTGAAAACCCCAATACAAATGACCTGATAATACTTTTTTTTTGTGTTGATTTCAAATAATTACGTGAGTGAAAATCAGATCGTGAAGCTCTGTAAGATGATAGGCATCTTTTTTTGTGAACAATCTACCTTAGTTAACCCTCTTTAGACAGGAGTACACTGAAGTGTTATAAGCATTTGGGAGCCAAGCCAAATGCTTCGGCTTGCTGATAGCTGAAGCCTTTATGCCTCCCTTTGCAGATAAAAAGATAAGGAAGGTGAAAAGATCATCAGCAATATAATGAAATACTGAGGTTCTGAGTTAGAGCTTAGTCTGGGCAATGGGGAGATAAAAAAATCCCTGTAGTGACTGGGTGATGATGGTGGACTACAGTGGTCTGTCCTCTTATCTGTTCCTCTCTTTTTCCCTGATAGAAACTTGGAGGTGGGGGTAAGACTTTTGACTCAGATGTCCTCATTTTTGATGCAGACAGAAGAACTTGAGCTCTTAAGGCTGTCTATAGGGGACTGCAAGTCAGTTGGCTTAATACAGTGGAATCCTAATCTTAAACAGGCGGTGAAGCTAAGACAGTGTGGTGGAAGCTCCATGGCCATGCCTTGGCAGGCAAGCGAGATGCTTTGAGCTTGAGCCCTGGATGTAGGAGAAGGCAGGTCACAACTGAAGTGGGCGTTGCTTCTAACTTTTTCTCCTGTCATTCTTGTCATGATGGTGAGCTAATTAGTTAATTAGATAGTTAGCTAATTTAAAGTGGTTAGCAATGTCCCCCCAAAATCTTAAAACCTGTCCAGCCTCTTCTGGCCACTCCACCCTTTGCCACTTAAGGTAAAAGTGACCCTCCTTGTATTGAGAGCTGTGGTAAAACTCTTAGTGGAGACAGATATGAGTGAAGTAAGTGGAAATAGGAAAACAGGCAGTTCACTTTTCAAAGTCCTTTGGAGATGGCCCAGATCTGATTCCCCCCACCTCCCATATGTTTTTATACAGGTGTGGTTTTTTTGCCAGTGTTGATTTTTAATGTCTGAAACCAGTCTTACCTTTTGTTATTGGCTTGGTGTGTAGGAACAGCAAGGAGAATGTTTAAATTCTACCAAATTACTGCTCTTTTTACTCAAAAGACAGAAACATTAGTTTGAAAAATACAGAAGTGAAATGCAAGCATTACTCAGAAAAGTTTATTTCATTCCTTGACTAAACTCGACATTCACTTTTTTCAGGTATGCCTCCAAGTAACTTAAATTCCCACCAGAGGAGGAAAAGGTGAGTGAACATACTATCGAGAGCGGTTTTCAATATTTCATTCTAGGATCTGAGCTACTCACCTCCAGTTCTTCATTTTAACTGAAGGATTGAACTTTTCTGTGGGCATTTCTGAAGGGCTGTGTATGCTTCTGAGTCCTGAAAATCGTACTTGTTCTCCCCTTTCCACACATGAAGAGATGAACTGGTCTCTTGGGTAAGGTGTGATGTGGAGGTTCATGTTATCTTGAAGCAGTTCCTGTTTCTAGCCTGAAGACTGATCTTGATCGAGTGAGTTTGTTTTGGTTCCTCCCTGCGAGCTGAGGGAGTTTTCCCCCTGCGTTTTGCTGAAATAAGCTTGTCAGGGGGGAGTCTTGTTTCCCTGAATGCTTTGCCCAGCACAGTGGCCTCTGGAAAGAAATAGGGTGAAAGGAGAAGCAGCTCATGAGCACCCCTTCGTCTCCAAGTCTAGTGTACCATCTTTCTGCCAGCCTTGTACTTACCTCCTCCAGTCTTCTTGAAGGAGCAGAATATAGACAATTCTATTCTTCCCCATGGGGTGAAGGTTTGTGCTTTGCTGCAGGTCTCCACGATATTTCCTTTGGTCACCTCTGCAGATGAACTGGAAATACTCTTTTTTTTTTGGCCATTCTACATTCTTTACGGTTCTGTGCCATGAGGAGGCCAGCACTGCAGGGATTTTCAACGCATTTTTTTCTGCCTTTTTGCTCTCTGCTGTGCTGTATCATGCACTTTTCTACATTCACAGCCTGGCCCTGGCTCCTGACGTGGTGTCTGGTTTCAGAAAGAAGTCTCGAGCAGTTGTTGTAGTTGTGAAAGCTGCTTAGGAGCAATGCTTTTGTTTACTCAGAGGTTTCATGGGGACATCTTGGTATGTTCTGCAGCATGCAGAGCAGCTGAAACTGCCTTACATCACATAGCTGTGCAGGTTTGGGTTAACTTGTTTCAGTTGTAAAAGAGGAGCCTGACTGACAGCTGTTTTTCTGACCACATGCCTACATTATTTTTCCAAGATATATATAGAAGCCTGACTTGCTGAGCAGAGCAAAATTACTTTGTGCAATTAATGTGACTTGCTTAATAATGCTTGGAAGGGTGCAGGCATCTGCATTTATCAAACTGCCATGGCTAAAAAAAAAAATCTGACAAGCAATCCCAGCACAAATACAGCACTTGGTTTTCTAAAACAAGGGACCACACAATGCCCAATTGGTAATATTGCTTTTGAGATGAGCCACTCTATTTTTCCAAGAGAAACTTGTGTCATGCCAGAAAATCACTTTACCTTTGGTTTATACTACAGGGTGACAAATTCAATTTACAATTTTTTTTTCTTTGGCATTTTAATGTAATAATTATTTTCCTATTTAAACAGCTCATTCCTTGAATACAAATTATGGTTTGGTTATTAGTACTGCAGTGGCACATTGGTGAAATCAGGTCCAACCAGCTATCCATATTTTTTCCAGTCAATAAATGATTTTTAAAAGGTCATCATGACATAATTGAAAAGTTGAAGACTCAAGAAATTAGCATATAATATGCAGCTTTCCACACCCAGTATTTTTATACAGCTGCTTTAGTAATACTGTTGTCTGGGGAGGTTTTAATTTGAAAAGGAGAGCACTCCCAAGGGGTGTCTGCTTGAAGATGAAACCTAATTTAGCTTGAGAAGAAAAAGCATCAGCCACAACTCCGACCTCTCTTGGCTCAGGTGCTAGAAGATGTTAGCATAGAAGCCCAGCTCCTCTCCTTTCCTCAGCAACAATACTAATTTTATTGTAGCTCTTGCTGCTGCAGAGACAGCTATACCAGGCTCAACCTGCTGTAGCTAGTGGGACCTACCCTGCAGTATGTTAGTACCCGAAAGGTAGAATATACAAGTCACAACATTTTTTCATCGATATATAAACACCAGATGCTATATAAACAATATATAAACATAAGGCTGCCCCTTGTAGGCAAACACAGAAGTAAGAGGGGATGGGGGAGAAGAAGGAGAGTTTAAAGTGCCTCACATGCCTTGCCCCAGTGAATTGTCTGGTTTTGGTATTAGGTGGCAATTTCATTCCTCTGTTTTGGGTCTTGCTCCCTGCCTTGCTTCCATGAAGCATCAAAGGAGGGGGCAGCAGGACGAGGACGCTGGAGGCATCGACCATTGAAAGAGTGTAGCTGGGAAGAACAGGATGAAAATGTTAATTTATTACCAAGGTAGGGATGAATTGTGTTTGAACCCAGAGGCTAAAAGTACCATAGCCACTGCCTGTCTCCTTAGACAACCACTGTCCCCAGTGTTGAGCTCATCACAGAAGCATAGGATTGGGAGACACCATACAGAAATCTGCTGGAGGATGTCATTTTATGCTTGGCATCCTGCTATAGTGTGTTGCAGGCTGCATCTAACCCACATGCCTGCATTGCCCTTCTATGGAAACTACTATATAATCTCTGTCTCAGCCCCATATGACATTGGCGTGTGGCCCTGTCACACCTCTCGACCCTAGAGCTGAGATATACTCTGGACTGGTAATACCTGTATAGCAGAAGAGATCAAACAGATGTACCCAGCAAATGCATTCAATAAGTGTTTTTTCTGGAAAAGCATTGAACATCTATCCCATATATGTCAATCCATCACTGCCCAAACATAGACCGATGGTCTTCTTTCATTTGTGATTTTGCTTTCACAGTATTGCTTTCTTAATTTTACATTTTGTAATATTAGAAAATAATATGTTCTGTCTGGCATGCTGAAGAAATACATGTATTTTTACCAAGAAAGTGAAATCCTACATGACAGAGGAAAATCCAGTTGAAATACATGGGAGTTTTGCCTGAATAAGTGCTGAAATGTTTGGCCCTTGGGATGGAAAAAGACCTTGGAGTTTTACCAAGGTTCTTTAGAGCTCCTTGTTCCCATTGCTTTTCTCTTTCAAATATGATGACTAGAGCTGTCTGGATGCAGAACTCATTTGAACTAAAAATAAATATCTTTTAAAACAGGATCTTCATTCTCTGGTCTCTCAGAATGTCTGCTCAGGTATGAAAGAGTGTATTGTTTTTGGTTCTGATTTTCTAGGCTGGTGTTTAATCTGTATGAACTGCGAAATACTGATTTTCCTTTACTTATATGGAAAAGACCAAGCTTGTGAGCAAATTACTGTGTTGCTAAAGACCGGACTAGCTCCTTTAAACTAGTTTCTTTACTAACTTACAGTGATCATTTATTGCAGGCACTTAAAAATAAAAACCAGGTACTTCACACTGTTTAGAGACATTGAAGGGGAAATGTACATGAGAATCAGATTCAAGCAGATATAATAAAGTTAATTGTGATTTCTTGTCAGGTTTTCCTTTGTAAGCCTACAAGTTTCCTTACAGCCTTGCAATTATGGAAAGAAATATTAAAAAAAAATCACAGAGCAGATGTGATTCTGTGCCCGGGGATTATTCTGTAACCCTGAAAGATTGAACTGACACTGCTTTTGCAAAAGTAAGCAGCGAGTGAGCACCTATATGCTTTTTCACAAGTGACATCTGATTTAAGGAGTGCATTACCGGGTATCCTCACCGTTCTAGAGAGGATATTGAAAATTAATATCATTGCACGTTTCTAAATTGATCAGAATTGATGTCATTACAGACATGAAGGCATTGTAAAGCTGGATGAGCACTCACAAGGCATAACTTCAAGGGTAAGACCCTTATACAGTGTAGATTTTGTAACAACGGACATTGTGGTGTAGTCTGCCGGTTTTTGGTTTCTTGTTCTTATTGTATGAACAAGATTGGATGCTCGTCTGTTATTTAGGACTTCTTATTTGTAATGATCATAAAGGAGATGAAAAGGTACAGTAACTTTTAAATTGGTGTGCTGTTGGAGCCAAAGTCATAAGAATTGCATCTTTGAGACTCAATCACCAGCGCAAACTTTGGTGTTGGAATGGGAACTTTTCCTTCAAGGCACAAATTACCCTCTCCTGCTTGGAGTGAAGGGCTGGAAATTGCTGAAGGGTCTCTTCTTCAGAATGAGGGGAAATGTGGTAAGATGCATTGTGTAGGATGGGTGTTTACCTTTCATTGAAGTATCCACGCTGGTGTTTCTAAGATTGACTCCAGAAGGAACATCCTTCTGTTTTCATCTTAGAATTTTGGTTAATTCCATGCTTACACACACTGTTATGCTCTCCACCGTTCAATTAAACAAATGAGCTCCTAAATGTAGCAAGTATCCCCCCCTGCTTTTTTTTTCCTTCTCCATAAAAACACTCCTACTGAACCTGAAAGCAAGATGTACACAAGAAAATCTTTGCCCTGAGAGTGAATACTGTGGTTTGATTTCTCTGCCAAGACTAAGGGCTTCTCAAAAGCTTAGTTATAAGCATGTAGGATCCTCAGCTAAGAGTTATATAGCATAATAAGTGCTTGTAATCATATATGAACTGTAATTAGAGTTGTAGAGTGATTTCTAATGTTATAATTCTTGTAATGCTGGAAATAGTATTTTCCTACAGTGTTATAAGTGCGTCATACGCTTAATTACTAATTAAGACATAGCTAGCCGAAACACTCTCTATCATGCCTAAATCTTCTATTTTATTTTTCTTTTTTTCAGAATAAAGTGATGCCAAATCTGTAAAATCATGAACTGAAAGTAGTTGAAAATAGTACCAAAATTAGTGTCAAAACAATCAGGAGTAGATATAAGCTCTGAAGTTTAACACCAAGTGAAGTTCTGATCCTTGGTCTTACTGAGGCAATACGCAAATGTTTGGGTAAGGAATACATAAGGAACAACAGCCCTATACTTCATGTTGGACCTTCCTTACAAGAAGAAAACACCTCTTATGCTGTACCATCACAAACAGAGGGCATACAACCTTCATCTTCCTTCCACAGACACATGCGTTTATGGTGAGGGAGAACTGGAGAGGCCACCTCAGAGTGACACCCATTGATGACTCCTTTCTGCTCATATTTCAGTTTCTATTCTCTTAAATTAAAAATATTTTTATATACTTAGCACAAGAGAAGCCCACTTTCCATGCTGTTTAAGCCCCAGTCTATATGCAAGTCATGTGAATGATGGAATATTTGAACTGCAAAGTCTTTTACATTACATTTACATTAAACAACATCCTAGACCAAGTCTTCCCTGACCTACTAGAGCAAATAATTCTCTTGTGTATGGAGATCATGATTTGCCTCATTTTCAAGTGTCTGTTGCTAGCAGTGGTTGGGCTAGAAAGTATTTTGTTTTCCTTAGCTTTTCTGTTTTTATTTATCTGTGTGTGTGTGTGTGTGTGTGTGCGCGCACATGTGCATGTTGATGCGTGAAAAGACAAGGCAAATGTATGATAAAGGCTAGCATTTGAAAAGGTTGTTTTGGAGTATTAAAACCTATCTGCATTGGGATATTATACACCTATGACAAAGATTATTTTTATTACCTTAATAAGGACTTGGTAGGAAAAAAACAGTGGCTTAATTTAATTGAAAAAAATATTCATGGTTTGAATGACTCCACATATTGTTAACATAAAATGGGGATAAAAGGAATAAATTGCCAATTGTTTATGTAGAGGCATTGTAAATCTAAATGAGGATTCATAAGGAAAGACCTTACTGATAAGACCCTTATACGATGTAGATTCTATATCAGTGGTTATCGCTGTGTAGTCTGCTGTTTCACAATTTCCTTTTTTTTTTTTACTATATAAGGAAGACTTGATGTTTGAGAAGATGTGTGATATTGTTAGCTTTGTGGCTGTAAAAATGTTTTCAGTCAAGGCAGCACAGATAAAAGGGCTGCAGGAAAAGCATCAGGAAGGGACGTCTTTGCTCCACGGGTGCTGGTAGCAGATGACTGTTGAAACCAAGTTGCTCCCTGGAAGTTTGTGCCAGGTTCTGGTAGCTGGAAAGAGTGATGATTACTGTAGGGTTGTCTGTAAAAAACTAAATTTTATCTGTAGATAAAGCAATTATAAAGGTACCATATGCACTGCTATCATGGTACTAATTTCTTACACGCTTGGGAAAGTAATGTGAGAGACTTTGGACAGCCCCCATTGTTCACAGGGAAGGTCATATGAGGCAGGTTTTGCAGGTGCAGACTTTTGTACCATTCTTTGCAAGAAGAGGGATTGTAACGTGGGGAAACCATGCTGTAGACCCGAATTCTCTTTAAACTGTCTTGTGATTTGAGTTCTGAAACCTGATTTTTCATATATGAATTCACAAATACAATTAAAAAGAACTTGTATCTTCAGTAGAATTCCTTATGATGGTCTTATAATGTTGTATTTTCTCCCTACTCAATGGAAGACATCTCAGGTATCCATCTCAGCTGGAATTACAGTTTCCGTTTATATTGTAGGAATATGGTTAAAACCAATATGCTGATTAATTTTATTCTTTTTTCTTTTATTTGATGCATCTATATACCACCTTCAGATACACTTTCACTTAACACAGATATAAACTGAGCAGCAAAGTTAACTAGCACATGTAAGCAAGTACGAACTGAAGATATAAAATGCCCCTCAAGCTGTCTGGTCTTCTTAATAACACTCTGGAAATAGTCTGGTTAAACAACTAATTATCCTCAAAGCATCCTCTGAAGTTGATTAAACTTGGTCTTTGCCTGGGAAAGGAACTCTGAATGGTATATCCTCTGAGAGATGAGGCATCTATCTGGGCAACCATAAGGATATGGTACCTGCACCCTGACAGCATGTTAGAGAGAGAGCCAGCATGCATCACTCCTCCCCCACTGCCTACTCTGGTTTCCACTGGGAGAAAACCTGTAAGAAACTCCAGGAAGAATCCGTGGTGGCCTCCACCAGTCCCTTCATCTGGACATTGAGGGACTGAGACTTTGGGACACAGTGCAGAAGGCATTGCATTTGACCCATAGTTCGTGTGTAGCACCAGAGCCCTCCAGCTGATGAATTACTAGGCTGAAAATGTGGAGAAGTGTTTTTTCAGATATAGAGGGCTACAGTCATAAGGAATTTGACAAATCAAAGCAAGGTACTGGATTCGGACTAGAGAACTGAATTTGGAAGCCAACTGAGTTTATGCAACATGGGAGTAGTGTGGCCCCAGGGGACAAACCTGGATGTGCAGCTACCTTCCACCCCCTCTTATTTCAAGCAAAGTCCACACCTAAAAGAGAGGCTTCTAACTCCTTAGCCAACTGCACAGGCAGAAACATCCCTGGCTACTGCTGCTAACAATCACATCCTGAAACAATGTGGGATTCAAGCAGGAGATTTTACACTTGGGGGTCAAATTCTTGAGGGAATGTAAAATGCCCCCTTCATGTCTTCTGCACTGGGGGGTGGATGAGTCATCCTCGCTGCAGAGAGCTAGGCATTGAGCATGGATGGGATTTTTCAGTGCATTCAGCTCTGACCAATAGTTTTCTTAATGGTGTCAAGCAGAACAGAAGAGGTCCAGAGCTAACCATTTATTGCAGCTATTTAAGTAAATGGTGCAAGTAACACCTCGTAGATGAAACTTGAAGGAAGTCCTAGGGTATCAGGGTGGATGTCTGAGCCATGGGGGATGGGGAGTTGTAAAGAAGGAGTTTCCTCCTCAGCTCTCCTGACTTTTGTTCTCAAAGATTTAAAACAGGTTTTGCCTGGATAAACCAAGTGGCTTTTCCCAACTCTGTCATTTAAGTCTACAGTGCCCAAACTGAATGGCCTTTAATGTTAGTCTTTAAATCTTTTAATGTAGTGATTAAACATGACAGGGATTAAGTCCCCGCCCAATAGCAGCTCACCTGGGTGCGTTGTTGGTTAGATGTAAAGCACAAAGCCAAATGCTCTTAAGCACCCAAGCATACTGCCGTTTCAAAACACAGCAAGCCCCGTCACGTCTTGTGATTAGGAAGCATTTCTTTTTTATTGAAGATAGAGTGGAACAAAAAGCTGATAAAAAGAAAGTCTTCCAGAGAATAAAAATAGGTTGTGGACAAAAGTTAGAACAGAAATTGGAGGGGTTTATCCTAAATATTTTTAAATATATATATGGTATGGTTTAGATATATTTATGATGTACCTAGTCTAACGGAAAAAAGAACTTACAAATTCATAATTTCCTGAAGTATCCAGGCAAGGGACTAAATTACGCATACGAGGCAAATCAAATAGAGTTTGACACAAAAACCATTAACTAATAAAAACATTCTTCTTGTTGCCAAGTTGCCTAAAAATCTCCCAGGAAATGTCAGAAAGGAGGTGCCTGTGTGAGCTGTGGAGCCTTCAATTATATCAGCACACAGCATAGTTATTCTTGCAGGGTTTTTGCCTCAGTATGTTTTTTTCCTCCTCATCGTTTTATGTGGGTGTTAAGGTTAACATACAGTTTGTGTGTGATGTAAACCCTGTTCTGGAGACAATGTCTTTTTTTTCCTCATTGGCCTTTTCCTATGATGTTAATTACTATAGCAACTGAGGACTTCACATGGCTTTATTTTCATAAAATCTCAAAGGGATGAATAGGTAGCATTACTGCACTTTACAGATTATCTATAGAAAGTTTGAGGTAAAAAATGAAGTAAGTTTATTCATTTCTTGAGGGAAAATGCCATTTTGGTAAAATGCCATTTCAGGAAAATCAAATTGTCCATTGACAGGTTTTGCTTTTACCTGGAAACCCCTCTGGGAAGTGTGACTGTGTCACTCTGGAAGTGTGATGTTTTTTTTTCCCTCCAGAAAAAGAAAATGAAAATGTTTTCCTTCCACCTGCTTGAATTTAAGAAGAATTAAAGTTAATTTCTTAATTACAAAAGGGTTTTTTGCTCTGGCTCCAAATATTTCATTTGAAATCTCTTCTCTTAAAAAGAAGTAAACTTAATCAGTGGAGCAGAGTCTTTGACAAGTTGTGTCTCCTAATGCATATTCTCTGTACAGGGGTTACATGATGTGCTGTGGCAGGTGGAATCAAGATTGGCAGCCTGGGTTTCCAAAAAGCAAATAAAACACATAGATTTGTCATATTGTTGATACCTGTGGACATGCCAACAGCTGGGACAAAAATGCAAGTTTCCCTGCAGGACCAATGCCAGGTACACAATGAAGAAGGTGGCAGAGAGCGGCTGCCAGCTGCCCGGTGCGGGTTGACTGAGGCTTCCGGGAGAGATGGGACTTTTTTTTAGAAAATTTCATTGGCATTTCTGGACAGAAAAAAAAAAAAGAAAAAGAGAACCTCAATTCCTCTCAGCTCCCAAGCATAGAAGATTTTGCTTTAATATTTCTACTTTTTCTTTGCACACTGCTTTGCACCTCTCGCTCTCCCCTGATGCCACGTGCTCACCTTTCTCTGCATTGCTGGTTCTCCCCAGGCTTCTTGTATGATGTTTTATTTATACAATGCTCTTCCTACTGCCTTGCTGAACACCAGTTCCTGCTTTGCTCTTTCATGCTTTCACTACTCAGCCAGCCCCATTTTTCCCTTTCTACTCCCCATGCATGCTTTTTTCCTCATCATCTTGCCAGCCTCCAAACCTGTGCATCCCGTAATTTGCCCTCCTGGTCTTCTTTGCCTTTTCCCACTCTAGCTGCTGGTCCTCATCCACTCCCTGCCTCCCCCAAACCCTGCAGACGATGTTGATCCCTGTCCACTCCACATCTGAAACAGGTGTCTTCTTACACGGGGCTTGGACGGTGTCAGTGCTCTTCTGTTTCTGCTGGTCCTCAGCCTGAAGCATCCCAGAGTCGTGGAAGTGCTGCTCTGGGCAAAAGGGAGCACATCTGGCACATGATGGTCACTTCGAGTGAGGGGACATTTATGGGGCTGGAGGGGCTGTGGACGTTGGTAAGGCTGCTCACGGATGACCAAGATGTGTAAAACGATCCTTTAGCAGACCTGGGAGGGTACGGGGGGCAGAGGAGTAGTGGGGAGGGAGCGTGGGTGGCACGCAGGGGCCAAGGCAGGAGACAATCCCCTTCTTCCAAGGTGGCCTTTTAGACAGCCCTGTTATTGCCGGCTCCTCTCCAGGGTTTGCTTTTCCTGTCCCCTCGAGGGAGCAAGAGTTAACGCAGAGGGTGGCAACTGGACACGGCCAGAGCCCTTGGCATGCCTGCGTGGCCTGCGTGCCGGCACCTGCCTCCTTCACTCTCCCTGACCCCGAGCCCTCCGTGCACACAGGGCTGTCTCCTCCCCCAGGCAGAAAGGCGGCGTGAGGCCGGCGCTGTTTTGACCCTACTCTCTTTTTTTGATGCATGGTGGTGTGATCTGGCTATGATTTTGTGGGGAGGAGGGAAAGATGTTCTGGCCCTTCACAAAATCCCTTTGCACGAGCTGCTGCTGCTGCTGGGGCAGCCACCCTCTGACTGGGAGAGATTTTTCTACATGGGAGATTATTTGAAGCAATGTGGGCGAGCAGGGGTGGTCAAAGGAGTCCTCCAGCTTAGCTGCTGCCTAACCCTAATTTTGAGGTTGAGGAGGGCTGAAGAAATGGGGAACCGTTGCATAAACTGAGGACAAAGCACACTGAAACCGAAAAGGCCGCACTGTAACAAGGAAAGACACCATCTACAGGGCAAAGAAACTGTAGTTTATACTTACTCCTGGACTTATCTGTACCTTATTTTTGAAAACTGTTCATCTGTACGGGTAGTACAGCTGATTTAAGTTTAAGCAAAAAAAGACCTTGCCCAAAGGTATTCTCCATCCCAGCAAATGAACTGAAAATATAAAACATATGGGGCAATCTGATTTTTAACAATGCTTAAAAAAAAAAAAAAGAGCTTTTACTGTGCATTTTAAAGAGTTTCAAGGACAGCAAAAATCACTGGCGTGATTTAGCTGTATCCGGAGAGCTGATGCAATCCATATCAGTAGGGAATTGCTTAACACATCTGGGCAGGGTTCCTGCTGGTGGCGTCTGCTGGATGTCTTTGCAGTGTAATAGGAAATATGTGGATGTTTTGGGGCCCCCACTCTGGATTCCTCTCTTTGAGCCTGTCATTTCTGTCTCCCGTGTTTGCTGATGGTCACCAGCTCGGTCCTGACTGTGGGGCTGGGCTGTTCCACCAAATGAGCATGCACATTTCAGCCCATGGTGCCTCAGACCCCCAGAAAGTACAGGTAGGAATGGTGGAGGCCTTTCTGATAGCTTCAGTTGGTGTATTTTGCTATTGTTTGTATTTATTTTGGGCTGAGAGCCTCACAAAAGAGGATTTAAATCCCCTTGCACTGAGTTTCTCAGGCAAAATAATCATAAGCATTGAAAATAAAAGTGCCTGTGTCATACACTCTGTGGAGAGAAGTAGGAGGTGAAGACAGCAGGTGCCTTGAACACTGCCACAATGACGGTCATTGCAGTAAGCAAAGGTCCCAGGAAGCCTATAAGCTTATAAAAACCCTTTTCAGCTAAAATAAATCACTGCAGTTTCCCTCTCACAGCTGACCAGAGATTTACTCAGTTTGCACTCAGTTTATGATCCTCCCAAAGTGCTTATAGCCTCTTCTGAACTCCTCCATACAAATAATCCCCAGCTCCTGCTAACTGCCCATACGGTTCAAAAATAATTTATATCTGTATGCTTTTAAATATCCCTGTTGCTGAGGGGAAATCCCTGCTGTTTCCTCCTCAGCTTTCTCTTTGCTGCACTCCCTCTTGCTGGTGAGGATTAGGCTTGACTGCAGTCGACTTTGCTGTCTCACTCCCAGGGTCTGGCTTGCTGTGGTGGGTCTGAAGGACACAGCGAGGTGAAGGAGCAGGTGAGCGGTCAAGAGGGCCAGCAGAAAGCTTCCAGGTGAACGATGCCAGGCTCACCTTGTTTCCCTCTGAGTTTTGAGCCGGCAGTATGTCCTGCCAGGTCTGGCCCTGTGGCTGGGCTGGCTGCAGTTGCGGTGCGAAGCTCAAGCCTTTATTTTTATTTATTTAACCATTTTAAACAGTTTTGTAAGAACAGAGCTGTAAGATTTTCTTTGTTTTTTTAAAGGGTGTGGGCTTTCTTTTTCCGAGCTGAATTCTTTGTTGTCAAAATATGTGCATAACTTTGAGATTCCAAAAGCCTGTTTTAGGATCTGTGAATGGACCGCTCATGATTCTCTTACAAACTATCACTTTAAAGCACTTCTCTTTCTTCCTCTGGATCTTAATGATCCTTACTGAGAGTGAGGAATGAGCCAATTCAGTGTTTACTAATATTCTGCATTGGCAAAACAATACAAAACCACTTTTTTTTTTTTTTTTTTTTTTTTTTTTTTTTTGTGGGAGGAAGGAAATCATTATGAAAAATATGTAAGGATGTATATCCATGCATGCATGTGTGCACACGTGCTAATTCTGATTCAGAAGTGGAAGTGATGGCAGCTAATATTGACAAAATGCAAGCATATTTTTGAACTCCCATCAGGCTTTTTCATGAGCCTAAAACACTGTCAGAGGACTCAACTGTTTGTTGATTTTCAAAAATGCAATGAAATTATTATCCCATTGAAATTGCTATGAATTTTAATGGACACGAGCTATTAAGACACTGAATAAAAACTAAAAGACCTGGCTTTTCTCTTGCCTATTTGAAATATGACATTTTATTATTATTCTTGTCATTCTTGCTGCCAGTCTGAGGTGCTGACAGTAGATTTCAATATTTTTGAAGGCTCTCCTGGAAAAACAAAATAAAAAGGATCCTGCATTAACATGGATGACTCACATTCTGGTCTAATCTGTACATTATAATTTTCCCTTTTCTTATTTTCTTTCTGGTTTTCAAAAGTACTTTTTAGTTTCTCCAAATCACTTTGTAAATTTACATTCTGGCTTAGCTGGTCTATTTTTCTATTTCAGAAAAGTCAAGTCAAGTTGACTTGGCAAAGCAAATTAATTTGCTTTGAATGAGATGGGTTTCACTGAAGCCTTAGTTTCCAAGTTCCACAGTCCCCTGACTGCTGAGCTGCATTTCTGTACACAAATGCAAAGCTGTTCAGCTGGAGGAGTTGTTACCTGTAAAGGCACAGGTAGGGAAGAAAGATTTTTTCCCCCTGTGTTACCTGTGTATCCAAGATGAGCTCCACGTCTTTGGGTGGGGTGCCTGCAGGGCAAGCCTAAAGATGAGCAGTGATGGAAGGGACCTTACCTCCGCTTTTTTTTTTCAGGATTCACACACATGCTTATGCTCTGCCACAGTCACTTTGGATTAAGTTTTTGACTCAAGATTCCCATCTCAGCTGAACTTCAAAAAACCCGGGAAAGCATATAAACTGGTTACAGGGAGCAGGGATGCAGAACCAAGTGATATGAGAGCACCTGTGCAATTCCAGCTGATACCATTGCAGAGGCTGAAGGTATCAGACTCACCTTGTTTCATTTTTTGTTTTAAATTTACACTGTAACCTGCTGGCGCCAGCAGAGAAACTTGAGCTGGAGATGATCACATAGACAATCTTGTCCTTTCTGTTTCATTGACTTTCATCATCTGTTCAAAAAGTTTTATATGCTTGGAGCTGCTTAAAGACTTTTTGACTTTACAGGTTTTTTTACTGAAATCCTTGTACCTATCTCTGACCGGCTTGATAAGTCTTATGCAGACACAGAACTGGATTGTGAAAGGTCTGTGAATAAGTATTTCAGCTGGTTAATATTCTCTGCCCGGTGCTGGACAGCAAAATATCTCTGTATGTATTTAAATACCAACCATTCTAAGCACTGGTTCAAAGCTTATATTGCTTGTTGCAAAACCTCATCAACTTTGTGATAATTATCAGAAATTACAGAATTATCTGTGTACCAGAACAGGCCCTCTATAAAAAAAATAAAAATCAAAGAGCAGATCAGGTTGATGGTGTTTTCAGCTGTATTTGTTTCTGTCAGTATGTGTTCAGGGACTGAAGGAGAGAGGTGTGTGAAATTCTTCCCAGGCCATGCTTGGCTATTTTTCCCTGCTGGTCTGCCCGGCTCCCCCCTTTGGCTGTGCTCAGAGCATGAACTTTTAGGCAGAAATAGGAAAAATCTCAGAGAGAATGCACAGCCCTCAAAACAGTAGCTTGTCCTTTATAGAAGAAGCAGCTTGTAGCAAGTAATGATTTACGCTCTCTAAGGGGAAGGAAAACTACTTAATAACGAATATTTTTATATGCAATGAAATTTCAAGTTACTAAGCACAAATAATGCACGGATAGAGGCATCAAGTTAATCTTTTCACCTGGGCTTTTGGACAATGCTACCCAAGAAAGAATTAGGTGCATAAAAACCTATGTCATGCTTAACTGCAAGCAAAGTGATGGCATAATTAACCAGGATAGCTGGGGATGAGGCCACATTAGAAGATCAGATGAGAGAAGTGGAGTTAAAATAGCACAAAAATAAGAACTGTGGAGCAGAAGCAATGCTGTGACAGGGAAAATGACTGGCTGGAAACTGCCATCCATATACACAAAGGAATATGACTTGTACTTTAAATTTGAGTCATAGCAGACTTCAGAACCTGTGCTACTTTGGAAGAAATAGATCATCTCTAAAAACATGCCAAAACAAGAAAAAAGGTGGAACATTTCCGAAATACTGAAAACTTGTGTGTGTTTCATAACATCTCTTTTTAGCCATAAACCTTTGTTCCTGGGTTAGGCATTTTGCCCACCTTGATTCCCTCCAGAGTCGGTGGAGAGAGAGGGACTCCTGCTTGGCATCTCCAGAAGTGGTAAAGCATCCCTGCTTGTTCATACAATCCCTAGAGCAACAGGGTGGGCCTTACTGAAAATTTTAACACAGAGAATGCTGAAAGAAGTGGGATATGGCACATATGCCAGGGCTGATCCTATTTTTCCATTTTGTATCTTCAAAAAAAGCCCCAAAATGTTCAGGTTTAGCTAAACCACTAAGAAAAAATGAAATTAATGTATCTATTCTTCCAGTGTGTTTCAATTCTAGCAACAACACGTGAAAACTGTCAATAAAAGCAATAACTTGAGTAAGTATGAGTTACCATGGGTGATCATACAGGGGTGAAAGTGAAACCAGTTAGGGAAATACAGGGTATCTTCATTCCTCTCTAGGAGCAAAGACACCATCTCCAGTTTTCACTTGAACAGCTGCCATCTCCTGCTGTCCTCAGTGTTTCCCAGGTTACTCATGGCCCTTCTACTTTGCACAGGTGGTGAAATTTTCTCTCAATGGCTTGTGTCAGTTTAATAATTTTTCCTGAAAAGCACTGTGCTCAGAGCTTCTCTCTGCTTTTCCCTGCTAATTTCCAAGTGGGAGCATCACTCTCTGAAAGTCTGGCTACTTAGGAACTGAGCTGAACTGTGGGACTGGTTTTGATTTTTGCGCTCTTGCAGACTCTGTCTCTTTTTGTCTCCCCATGGCCACATTTAGCTTCTCCCACCTTTTTCCCATTTGCTGGTGCAGTAGAGCAGGGCCTGCTACTCCATAACCAGCCACTCCTGTGTCTGCTCCAGCATCCTCTCCGGGACAGTGGGAAGTGCCAGGTCCAGCAGTTAAAGGTCTGAGAAATGCTGGAGCAAGGGAGTTAAAAAGAATCTTTCCTGAGGGGAAAAAGTTTGCTCTCGCCCACCCTCAAAGACTGCTTTATGTCCTGCAGCCTACGCTGGAAGATAAGCTCCACTAAAGTCAAATAGCATCTTTATTTTTAGCACTTAACGTATTCTCTTTTTTCCATGCACATTTCCATTCCCTTTTAATTCGTGAAACTCCTGGCCTTGGTTGCCTCTGGTGGGAAGGAACTGCACCAGGCAGTTGTATGCTGTGGGAAAGGATTGCTTTTCACCCTTTGCCTTTCATTTTCAGCAGATGCCCTCCTGCTCGTGTATGATGGGAAATGATGAACGGGATTCACTTTCTTTGGTGCCGTTCATTATTTTGAACACCTTTATCTTTTCCCTTCTCTGAAGTGAACAGGTTTGATTTTACTATTCATCTAGAAGCTTTTCATGTCTCTAATTTTTTTCATTGTCATTTCTGAACTCATTTCATTTCTGCTTTGTCCTTCTCAAGGTGTCCAGAACTGATCACAATGCGCTAAGTTGGGGTGATAAAAAGTATTTCCAGTATCGCTTCTCTGTTCCATTCTTTTTCCTTCCTAACTATTCCTTTTTTTATCACTGTAAGACATCTCTGACAAAACGTCTACAGTGACACCCAAGTGTTTTTCTGACTCCTGACAGTTAAATTTAGAAGCCAGGAGATGTGGTTCATATTCTTCCCCTCAGAAGTCAACATCTTCTGTTTGAAAATGCTGCATTCATCTGTGATGGAGTCTTGCTTTCCTGGATCTCATCCAAGCTCCTCTCCCGGTTTACTTAAAAGTTTTACCTTCCACCATTTCCACTCTCCTGTTTCTTTATTAATTTTCAAACTTTCTCAGCAAAAAATCTTTTGTCAGTTGACTGCCCTGGACTGTTTTGTATCTGCATTTTAGTCCTCTCCATTTCCAGAGCCTGAGTTTATCTATACTTGTTACAAGATAACTTGAGTTATCTTGTACTTATTATTGTCCCTTTTTAAAATACTTTAAATCCAGGTCAGATCAAGGCATTGCCATGATTTAATAGTGCGTCTGATAATCTTTGGCTTGACTAGTCTGTACTTATGACAAAACCACTTCATCAACTAGGATAAATCACTGAGGTTCACTTGGAAGCACAGGTGCCGATCAGCTCATCAATCATACAGGCTGCAGAAGGCCACAGCGCAGCAAATAATAATAATTGACTGGTAATTTGTGGGCTCTTTTTTTTTTTTTTTTCATTAGACATACTGACCTACAAACAAGGAGAACAGCATAGCTGTGTATTTCATGATTACGTCAGCCACCACAGGGGCAAACTGGCTCATCAGAAAAGAACAGCGTTCCAAACTTTTTTTTTTTTTAATAAAAATGCTTATCCAGGAATTGCTTAAGCAATTCTCATGACCGAAAAATAGTAACAGATTAAAAAATGTAATTATGTATTTTTAAAATATTTGAAAAAACCCAGTTTCTTCTCTCTGAATTGCCAGTTTCTGACTTGGGGACTCTGTTTCCAGGGCAACAGTTGATAACATAACAAACACTAAAGGAAGTGCATGAGAGAATTCCCTCTTCTATTTTAGGTGAGAGTTATGTCCCTCTGTTATTGCTAAGGAAATGAGGAGTATTTTGCACTGAAAAGTATTTATCATGCATCTCTGTGTGAAGTACGGAGAGCCTTTGCAGTATGTTTGTTACTTGATGTTTGCCAAGAGATGGAGCTGCAGAGTCAGACACCTAACAAGCCTGATGCCCGTAAATCAGGAGTGATACAATAAAACCCTTGGCAACAAAAGCCTGTAGCCTCTCTCATACTGATGCATGCTACTCTTCCCCAGTGATGATGGGCTTGAGTTGGGCACTTAGCCAACTCTGTCCAATCTATTTCAACTTATATCTTTAATCCGTGGTTCAGAAAAGCCAAGAAACAAGCTATATTAATCTTGGTGGATCCTGGCCTCTGCTCAGATAATGCTATAGAAAATGCTTGGCAGTCCCAAGTTGAGCAGTAACAGGATGAAAATGGCTGCCCCTTTGGACTTGCCTTACAACATCCCTTCCCTACATACAACCCTGTAAAAATGCCGTTTGTGCTGCATGACTCTTACTCAGCAGGTAATTTTCAGGGGCTACCTCCACAATTTAGGTGTTGCTCAAAACCTCACCTCAGTTTCTAGGCACCTACAGTGTGAGACAGAAGATAGCAAAGAGATTCCCAAACTGCCAGAGACCTGAGTTTGTCAATCCGTGAAGTGTCCCTCCCATATGGATTATGGGCTTAACTCTGGAAGCCATAAACCTGTGTTAGTACGGAGCGAAGCCAAGTAATTTTGGAGCAAACCTCGGGTTCAGCTCCAGGTTAATGCAGTGATCTGGCGTCTCTAAGCCAGCTCCCATCCACACCACACTCCCATTCTTCCTGTCCCAGCATCCTGGTGGGTGGAATGGGTCCAGGTTTGTGTGTACTTGCCCATAACAACCCAAGATTGCCTGGAGCTACTTCGGGATTGCGTACAAGCACAGTGAGCGGGGAGTCTGCTGAGCTAATCGGGCTCCCAATCCTATCCAAGCCCTGGGAGATTCTCAGAATAGACCATAGTTCCTGCAAACCAACTCACTCCAGTCTCTGGGTCTTCCCACACCACGTGTGCCACAGCAGTTCTCACGCAAAAAAAGAGCCGGGAAAGGGCAAGAACGGACTCACCCATCACCCAAGTACCCTCTTGCACCCATGAGCAGTCGGGGCATTTCTCTATTTTAAAATCTGTGTTCTGCTTCATTTGCTTCATTCAAAATCCTCGTGCTTACTGATTTTTTTGGTGAGAACCAATGGGGGACCGTGGGATAAATTCTCCCTCAATCATGCTCCTGGGTGAGGGAGGAAGGGAGAGAGGGAGATGAGTACAGGGAGGTGAGTCTGCCTCTGCCTTTGGCTTTGCAGTACGAACCTTGGCTCTGTGCAAACTAGTTTTGAACCTTTCTTCCAATAAAGATTTCACTTTTTGTGTTAAGTGGTATGTCAATAAGAGAGTGACTCAAAACTACATAGATTAGAAGAAAGACCACTTGTTTATTTGCTAAACAGGATTGACAAAAGTCCTTTCTCCTCCCTGTTTTTTCATGGGAAAAGGATGACCTCGGTTATATGCATAAGTCCAACAGAAATATCTTGGCTGGGAATACTGAATGGAGTGAGGGGTTCAAATACTTTTGGGGATAAGGATCAGGCAGTGTGTGTCCAGTTGGTATTTCCTTTTCAGTGTTGGGGGCAACTCTTTCTGAATTTGCTGTTCTGAAACATCTTGCTAATTTCTGAAATTGCTGTTCTTCCCTGAATTTGAGCTATGGTTGGCCCTGGCTGATAGATAGCCTGAAAATTTAGCTTGGCAACCCCAAACTGTCTTTGGAGTTTTAAACTACACACAGCTTGGTGAAATTTTTTTTTTACCTGACTTCCCAGTGAAAAGCCCGTTTGTCAATCAGTCTGTCATTTGGTGGTTGGGTGGGGAAGGAAATCCAAAAATAGTACTGGAGAGAAATGGACTATTATCCATGCTTGTAGGTGGCAGGTGGCTGGTCAAAATACATGTGCTTTTGGCCATGTGAAGATCCAAAATGGCATAACACACATTGTCTCTTGCTGTGGTGTCGAAAGAAAGGAGAGAGGAATTTGAGATGTTTAAGAGAAAAAAAAATCTATCTGCTGAAAACCTGACTTCAGATAATAACTTCTTGAAATACCTGTGGCTTTTTCAGTGAGGTAAATAAATTATGATTTTTTTAAAACAAAATAACCCCTTTAGACTTAAGGTCTTCTGACATATGGACCCACAGGTCCATACACTCCACTGGAGCTGTGACTCCCAGTTTTCATAGCCATGTCCCTGAGCCCAACAAGTCACTGTGGAGCCTGCACTGGACTGGTGGGTCTGCTAGCTTGGGCACTGGCTATGGTTCAGGAGTAATATGCTCGCTTCTCACCTCTGAATCCCACATCACTGGTTAGAAACTATAGCTCTAGGTAAGCCCTGGTAGGTCACTGAACCTCTGTGCCTCAGCCTGCCTGCATTGGTAAATGGAAACATCAGTAATGGATAAACATAATGATATGTTCTGTCATAGCTTAAAGATGTTCTGCTTCATACAGGTAAGCAATGCTTTCTTACTATCCCTGGTTTAGAGACATGGTTACTGACAGAGAATTGGGTAAGTGACTCAATATGGAGCTCACCAAATTCAACAGAAAGCTCTTAGAGAATTCACTTAACATTGGAGAGATGCCAGTATATTTATGTACATATATCAACTGATGAAAATACAGCTTGTCTGGCATTTTTGCACTGTGAAAGACCTGAGGGAATTTGGTCCTATCTCCCGTGCATATTCATCTGAGTTTTCAGGGAGCAGGTCCGTGCACTGGACAGCAAACAAACCACACACATATGAACTGAGCTGTATTTTAATTAAGCAATTGAGAGCAATATTTTCGCACTGCACATACTTGATATTCTAAATGATGTAATTACGTGCACATACTTTGTTTATTAAAGATAAAGTGGCTCTATTAAAGTGCTACAATTAAATAACCAACTTTTGTTGGAGCAGCAATATTTTCTACATTGTAAAACTGCTTTCCCCAAGTACAAAACTTGCCCCAGCACTCAGTTGCCCCCTGAGGCCATGTTAGAAATTGCAAATGCTCTGCTCCACCTTAACCAGGAGCTGGATGGGTCTGACTGTCAAAACATTCCAGCTTTCAACAGAAGAGGTAGGCTTCGGTGGTGACTTCTGGAGTTAATTCTTGAGACCAGACAAAACCTTTAATCACTATTTAAGTAACAGCTTTTCTCTCTCTCTAGCTGAAGTGCTACGTTAAGCTGATGCTAAATACTTAAAGAGTGTATGAGGTCAAGCAGACATCTCATGGATGTTCCAGTTTTGCTCCTCTAGTAAGCCATGGGGTAATGTGACTCAGACTTTAGAAATTTTAGAAGTCATGGGATGCTGGGACTATTTGAGTCCCTCCTCCTTCCTGTGCTTACTTGTTTGTGGAACAATGATTCAGTGTCAGTTATAATGGGATTATAATGGGGTGAGTACACACCACATTACTTGAAAAATAATTTCCCTGTGTATTATTGACTGATGTCATACATAAGACTGAAGAGTGGGAAAAGAAAAACGTAACACTTTTGGGCTTTTAAGATGAAAGTACTAATGGAGGAGCTTAGAGTGGCTGGACAACGGATGGCAATGGTCAATGTGCTTCCCTTCAGCTGGCCCGGCATTTTCCAGTGAAGCATGTTTCTGATAAGAAATGGTTATTTGAACCCAGAGTATTTCATAGACACATCTCAGGGTTGATTATCGTTCAGCATGCACAGGCAGGGGTCTCCCAGCCATAGCAAATCTTGGAGGCAGGCCCCTGTGAGGGTCTCTAGCTGTGGCTAAGGGGAAAAAAAATACTAGCTGGTTTGGCAGCTACTCAGCACTGACTAGTAGAGGTGAAATGACTGATGCTAAGAGAATATCTTTTTATATTCTAGTAGGACACAACAGCTGCTGGTGTCCCCGTTTTTGACAAGTTTCCCATGAAGGATATGGGAAATACCTGAACACCTGGGGTTGATAGTAGTAGGGCAGATGGACTAAGATCACTCCTACTTCATGGCTGTCAGATTATTTATTTTAAAAGCTATTCCATTTTTCTTTAAAGGACTTCTTTACTTTTTCGTTCCAGGTACGTGATTACAGTGGGGATTGTAGTCTACATTGCAAAAAGCCAGTTATCACTGGCTTATATCTAAGACATCATAAAATCCTGCTAACTGAGTAAAGAAATGACTAAGACCTGTGTAGGCATGGAGACCTAATTCCTGCCTCAACTTTTTGGAGATTCCTTCAGGATAACATGAATAACATTTTCTAGGGTAATGTGTGTAACAGCAGTTTGCCCTTTGAGTGGCTCAGGATGAACATAACAGCTCTTGGAAAATTCAGGTTTGGCTCTATTATTCCCATGTGTTGGGGCGAGCAGCTTGAAAGACCCACAGGGATCACCTTTGCACTCAGACCATTTTCTCTGACATTTGTTAACCTCACTGCTGTTAGGTTTAAGACTTATCATAGTATATGGGCTCCAGTTCAGGGGTCTGTTCGTTCACCAGCGTAGGATGGGTTGGGTTACACATGTCCCACTGTTGCTAATGCCAGGTACTGGAAAAGAGACATCAAGCCTTACAGCTTCTGGAGCTGTCATTCATGGTACTTTTCACACACAGCACATTCACTTGGAAAAATAATTTAAAAAAAAAAAAAAGGCGATGCCTTTCTTCTGTGCTCATGGCTCAAGCTGTTCCCTCCGAGCCTCCTGCACTGTGTTGATATGGCAACAGGCTGCCAGATTTTACATCAAAAGCAGCACTGCAGCTCTTCATTCTAACAATTTGTGATTGTTGATTCAAGATATCTGGAGAACTTTCTTCACTGCTTCCCTTACCTCTCCAGACCTTCAAGGTCAATCTATTTTTTTCTTCCTACAAAGCTATCAGGTTATTTTCTTTCCTATTGCATTCCCTTCTGGAGCACTCCATCCAGTGCAACATACACCTCTATGGAGAGGTATAGGCAATGCCTGGCTATTTTGGATATATATTTTAGCCGTGCCAAGTGCCTGTAATTCCTGGACCATTAAGCTGTTGGAAAGCCTAGCTCCAGTGAAAATCTGCTTGGTTTCCCACCAACTCACAAGCTCAGGCTTCTGGTCAGTAGTTCTGAAGTGGCCCTGCCTTTCTGACAACTTCTGAGTTTTGTACTGTTATAATGTGAGACAATGGGTCTGTGCTCATAAGGGTTGGGGCATAGGTTTGAGCACTGTCCTGTGGTTTCCCATACTGCTTGGCTGGGTTAGCCTAGTTGATGGCATGGTTTTGGGCCAGTACTGACTACCAGCTGCAGACACTGGGCTCTGTGAGAAGAGCAGCATATGCCAAGGACCCTTCCTGCCAGGCAGCCTGGATATGGCCATCCTGTTTGTGGGAGGAGAGGGGTTTGCCACACAGGGGAGAGCTGGGCTCTGCTGTTCGGCCTCAGTGTCAGAGCAGAGCCCCTGGCCTGTCCTATTTTACTAGTGCAGAGAAACTAGTGATCCAGGGCAGGCTGCTCTTATGGCAGACCGGGCTGTGCAAAGAAGTCCTGTTCAGATGGCTCGGGGCTGGCTGCCTCTAGGGCAGGCTGGAGGCAACCCCGTGGCACAGCTGGGCATCATGTGCTGTCCTCTGGCTCTGTGACTGTTGTTGTTGCTGCTATTACTGCTATTGCTATTGTGATGATGATAATGTGTGACTTTTTGAGCTCCCAACCTCCAAAATGATCTGAAGGCTCTGCTCTAACCTACTGCAGCAATATTTAATGACAGAAAATTGAGGATGCAAGTTTTGTGCCCAAGGCTGTGGCATCAAAGCCTGCAGGAGCATATGAAGGTCAAGAGCAGGCTGGGGACATGCTGGAGGGTGGCAGTGGGTGGAGAGACGCAAAGCTGGTGCAGCCATTTCTGTATTGTCTGGCAGGAGATCCTCCTGAAGCCTGCTGTTGCCCAATGCCAGGCGTGAATAAATATTTATCCAGTGTGGAAGATCATCAGAGGCCAGGGCTGAACTGGAGAACTCAGTTATTTGAGACCATATGTACCCTCAGGGTTTAAACTAACAGTCATGAAGCCCTAGACCTGCAACTTCTTATGTCCTCAGGGCCTGCAGTACTGCTGCTTAGGGGTGTATTGCTGTGCTGCCTTGTCCCCAGGATTTCTCCCAAGTGTGCTGGAGAATTCCTTGAAGACTGACAACTGCCCTGACCTGCCTTCTGGTGGCTTCTCGGGAGTCACAGGGCTGTGAATATCAGTAACAGGGACAGCAGCAAGCAGGTTATTTCTCAGTTTCCTTCCCTAGACTGATGGGTATTGCATATATAAGTATTGTCTCTTCCTGTGGGATGTCCAAAAAGGCATGGCTGCATCCCTGGTTTGCAGTTCCAGTTATTGGCAGCATTTATGAGAGCTCACAGTGGGTCCTTCCCACTCGAATGCATCCATTTTATCATGCCAATTAGCTCAAATCAGTGTGCAAGAAATATGTGAAAAATCCTTTTTCCTAAAAGAAGACAAATGTTTTCAAATAATTTGACAGTTTTAAGAAATTATTTCTTTTACTTTGAGAGATGAGGAAACAAAGTTTGGGAATATAACACAGTCATCTTGGTTCAGTGAACCAAAACTTCAGGGATATGGTTTTTCAGGATGACTAGTTTTACAGTCCTGGTGGAATTTCTCCTTTTAATTAAAAACAAGCAATTTTCAGAACATCTTACATGCATCTTGAATAAGAACTATTCTAGGACCTTGCAAAACTAAATCTGAAATAGATACCTTTAAGCTTAAATAAGTGATACACTGCTACAGGAAGTAAAGAGAAGGGGTAAACCTTTCCACTATGAATCTTACGTGAAATATCCTTGTTCATCTTCTTTTAACTGATGGCAAACACAATTCTTGTGTTGTGCACACCAGCACTTTCCAGTTGGTGCCGTGTTGAATGACTAGATCTTAAAAGAATTCAAACCTAAAAAGGCTGCACTGCTTCCTGAGATACTGTTGTCACTCTGATATTATTATCATTTAAAATAACAAAACATGAGTAGAACAGTGTCTGTTTCCTTGCCGTTGCAATCCTGTGTATATTCTCTGTTTTATACCTGTGCTAACACATCATCTTAGCATGGAAGGAGCTAGCAATTTGTACATTTATTAGTCACGCTCCTCAGCCTCATGGTTTTATTGGAGCTACAACCATTGCCTATTTCATGGTTAGCTTCATTCCCACATTTGAAGAACTGGAGCTCATGGGAGCGTGACTCCAGAACCAATTATGAATGATAACATTGCTGAATTTCCTAGTACTATTTGTTGCTTTAGTGATAGGCTTTTTCTTCAGGATTGCCTAAATAAGGATAAAAATGCACTTTTAAAAACATGTTGAATATGTTAGCTAAGAAGGTTTAGTATTTAGACCAGGCAGGGATAGCTGAACCTTGTGTCATTAGCTGCTTGACATGGAGTCTCGTGTTAAAAATACATCTTCAAGGAAAGACCAGGCTCTAAGTATTGCAATGCCAATATATTTTTAAAAGATCTTAAAAGATTTTTTTAGATTTTTAAAGAGACAATATATTCCTTTGTGATACATAAAAGTAATATTTCTTGACAGACACAGTAAAACCATCCATCCGGTCATTAAAAGAGACATACTAGTTGCACTAGTTGCAAAACTGATAACAAGTCTTGGAGCTTCCAGTGCGTTATATATCCAAAAAGGAATAAACATTTCAAGTTAACGCCTGTTACTGGACTGCAGGGTGAAAAAGGGAAAGAGAGGTGACATGTTTTGGTTTTATGCTACTCAAAGTTGACCTTTGTTCCCATCACAGAAGGTAAGATCTATAGGAGTCTCTTTCCACTCTTGGGTCAATAGATGACGTTATACAAGTGTGCCATCTTACACTCACTTTGAACTTCATGGGATTTCCTGAACAAAAACTTACCTTCATTTGCTCCAAGTTGTTCCATTTTTAAAAAATATTTTATTCCGCATTTATTTTATTGCATTGCACTGAGCAAATATAATTCAATTCCTTCTGATGAGAGATTGTTATTGAAATACAAAACATCTTTCCACTGTCAGTGAATAGTTAACAGTTTTAAAAAGGACTTATCCCGGAAATAGCTGTAGTCAAAGACACAGGAATTGCTTTACTTAAGATGAAGTAGTTGCCTCATCCACTAGAAGTATGATATAATTAATAGACTGAATTTTTCATCTCTATGATATTGATAGTGAACTCGAATTGTAATCTTCCTGCATTTTGACTTTTTCTATTTTGTTGTAGATGTGATCACTCACTACTAATAAAAGAGAAGCTCTTACCATGTATATTTCTAGTTATTGTGAGTTTATATTTCATTACTTGAGTATGAAAGCACTTTTAGAAGATACTCCTATTTTTTAAGAATATCTGCCAGTTGTTTCTTGCTCCTGTCCAAACTGCATTAAGGATATGTATTAATCATACCTAGGTATGATTCTGGAGCTACCTCCAGAGTGGGAAAGCCATGAGAACATGCAGACATATTATATATGGCTGTGCTTGGACATCTGTGTGGGAGTGGAGGAAAAGAAAGGATAACACGCTCATGTTCTTTCATTACATACAGATAGCCAAAACTCACACTTATACATATGCTTTTGCCTTTAGCTTGGTAGTTTTTTTCCCCATGCAGCTCCATTTTACTCTGCATCACATATTATGAAAGCTGTTGAAAAGCATATAGGCTGTTACAACAGAAATGTTTCCCCACCTAACTACCATCTGCTCATGAGCACTTGAAGTTGAATCCACCAGTTGAACTGCTTGGAGGCAGCAGAAACAAGATGCAGAAACATGATCAGAGAGGAATCCTTGATGCTTCTATTTCTTTCTGGTCCTTCGGTGAAACCATGAAATCCTCCTGGCCTAAGGAAAACAAAAGCCTGCCTACCCTTGGTGGTTTTTTAAAGAATGTTTGATCTTCTTAGAAGCTGCTAGAATTAAAGCAAATGCCTGAGTATCTGTTATTTTATTTTAAGAAAGAATCTACCCTGCCTGTTTACTGGGGAGAGCTTGAAGTCATAAAGTGGGTATTTGATAGTGGCAGAGAGATCAATGAGACTTTCCCCTACCTGTCAAATTCAAACAGAATGACCCTTAATGAGGTCCTAAAATCTGAGATCACAAGCTTACTTCTTTCCCTTCCCTTCCCTTCCCTTCCCTTCCCTTCCCTTCCCTTCCCTTCCCTTCCCTTCCCTTCCCTTCCCTTCCCTTCCCTTCCCTTCCCTTCCCTTCCCTTCCCTTCCCTTCCCTTCCCTTCCCTTCCCTTCCCTCATAAAGAGGTTATCAGGTCTCAGATGCTGATACCAGCACAGCGCTCCTTGTGCCTACTGTTTCTTCTGAACCTACATCAAGAAGAAAATGGAGAGTGTTTGCCAACTCCTTTATACCTTCTGTGTGCATTGGCCCCATAGTTTAAAGGGAAAAAAGCAGTTTGGATGTCAACAGCAGAAGAACTTCACTTTGAAGAAGAGAAGAAAGTTGTCCCAGCCAGGCCGTTCCCTTATGAAAGGAGGCTGCAGAAGAGAGGAGAGGGAGAAAATGAACTTGTTAGTGCAAGAGCCAGGCTTGACTCTGTGCCTTGTCATTACCTACCTCATTTCCCTTTATCCAGTCCCCTCAGACAGGGTTAACATTTTTAACAGCAGTTGTTGCAGTGGGAGTAAGTCACTGTAAGACTACAGCTCATTATCTAACCTCTCCTTGTGGGAAGGATAAAATCCCTGTATTTCAGAAGGCCGTAGTGCTGAGTGCAGCACACCTAGAGGCAACACTGAGGTGCCCATGGCTGTGAAGACTGCAGAAGCACCATGTCTGTGCTGCGTCTATTCTAGCTGGGTATGCTGGGAAGCATTTCTTTTGGTACTTTCAAGGCTTGTTTTGCATTATTTATCATGGTGATCTGGGAGAATGCAAGCCCTTGGGAGCAATGAAGGTGTCATGGGCAGGACTCATGTCAAGCTACTATTAGGGACAATACTCAAGGGACAAAGTATTCTTAATATGCTGAACTATTGATAAGGAGACTTGGCGTGAGTACAGATAGTGCTCACGAATTTAAAAAAAAGCTTTGAGCTTTCACTTCAACCAGGCAGTCTCCTGAGTGCTTATCAGCAGTAGAGTAGCCCTGAAATTTAGAGAGCGAGCCTGTTACAATCTCAGCGTATATACTTCTATTCCTAGTTTCTGGACTTCAAACATGCCAAAGCAGAACACAAAATAGAACATGACCAAACTATATGGAAAGTTAGATGTAATTGGGAATCAGCAGATATCACAGCCACATCACATAAATCCTTAGAGGTAGCTCCTTTCACAACATAGCCTGGAGAGGCTGGCCAGGGGTTTCTCTGCAGGAGCTGTTAATTAGAAGATTCCCCTATGACAGAGAAGTGGAGAAATATTTAGTCCCTATTTCACACTGTGTTTCATAAGTGCGGCATTTTACCCTTCACTTTCCTCATGATGTTGCTTTGGGTTTTCTTCTTGTCCATGATCAGAGGAGGCTGTTTATTGCTTCTGTTTCTCTCTGGTCCTTTGGTGAAGTTACTCCTGCTCTAAGAAGGAGTAAAGCCTGCTGCTTCTTACTCTCCAGTTGCCAGCTTGCAGCGCTCAGTCTTTATAAAGCTGCTAGAATCAAAGGAAACACCGGAATATCTCTTGTTTCAGTGTAAGAAAGATTGTTGACCCTGCCTAGCTGATGGGAAAAGTTTGAAAACGCTAAGAAGGTATATATGGAAATGGCACAATGAGCAGTAAGACTCCCCAGGATGTTTTTTGAACCTCATTTTTTGGATGCTAACTTCAAGATTTTGACTGCTTGGCAGTAGTGCTATCGCCAGTATGCTAAATTTGAATGCATACTGAAACACATGCATACACATTTCTTTGGGGCTCAATTACTCAGCCTCCTTGGTGCAGGGCTGTTTAGCAGTTGTTCTGCTTGCTTTAAACTGCAGCTTTTGCCTAGCAGATACATGGCGATTGCTTTGCAGCAAGAGAAGATAGTCCTGCCTGTCCAAAAACATGTATTTACTGGTGCTTTTTTAACCACTCCATTCAGTTGTCTTCTCCTTGTAAGTCCCCATCAGATTTTCCCCTGTATCAGTGCATGAGTATGAAAGGGCTTCCTGACACTCTCTGTGGCAGCTCCAGCTCTGTGGTCTAAAACAAGCAAGGCTGTGGTTCTGGCTGTCCCAGCTTTCCCTCTTAGTGCTGTGAGCTGGGTGTTTACTCTTCTGAATAAATTGGTGATTCATATGAATGTGCTCAGCTCTGTGGGAAGAGTCAGAGAGGAATAATATCAAAATGAAGTTTTTTCCAAAGAATTTTTTGCAAGGTTTTACTTTGATTTCTTTGGAAATCTTTGATTTCCTTCTCCAACTCACAAACAGAAAGCCAGATGGGGTTATTTTTATTTTTTTTTTCCCAGCTAAAAATTATAAGTTCATGTGTAATTTCAGGTGAAAAGCCCCCTGCCAAGTTAAGACAATAAAAGATGAGCTTTTAGACTGGCCTCTATTTCAGTATTTCTTTCCTTCACAGGCTCTCTCTTCTCCAGTGTCTCCAAGGTCTTCCTCTCCCCTCCATCTCTATGCCTCTCCCAAGGTCCCTCACTTGCTTCCCATCTGCTTCTTCCCAGCTTTAAACATTTCACCCCACCTTATGGTGTTTGCCTTGTTGCAGACCTTTCTCAGTAGCTTCTCTGAGGATGTTTCTCAGCTTTCTTGAGACAACTCTGGGTCTTTCTTTAGCTTGGGTTTTGATAAACACAACAAGAAGGTAGGTTGTCTTATGTGATCATATCTTCAAGTTGCAAAGCTTGGGGGCTACAGTGGGCAGCGTCATTCAGAGTGACCTTCCCCAGAAAACTCTCATTTATATTGGTGCTTTGCCTGTATCCTCTGCAAGACCAGAGCCTACGCCTCATGAGCAACACCCTACGCAATGAACCACACCAGCATGGGAAGGAGGTGGACAGCAGCACAGGGACAGAGCATCATTCTGGATACATTACCTATATACATAGCTGGATGAAGCATATGCATGCTCGGAAAGGCTGTATTCCTCTGGGGCTGGCAGTGGCATGCTGTCTGAGTTCTCTGGCAGGGAGCCTATGGGGGATGGCCCCGTGCTTCCTCCTTGACATCAGGGAGAATCTGCTACTTGCTTCAGCCCCTGGGGGCCAGGGGATGCCATCCATCTTCAGCCAGGGTGCCGAGCACGAGCGTGCTCAGGTGTGGGAGGGAGCCGCAGGGTGGCAATCACACATGTGGCATGCACACACAATCTGCCATCACTTCCTCTTCTGCTCCTGTGATTTATGGACTGATGAATGGCTCCAGCTTCACGCCCTAAGTTTTGTAAGGCATTATTTGATTTTGCAGAGGGAAGTATATCAATTAGTTGCTGAGTTATGCACTTGGTGAGGCCTTCTCTTCTCTTTGAACAGTGTATTTATTTTGGAGAGTGTTTCCTTGGGCAGCAGGCACAAACAGAAGAGGGAAAGAAACATGATTCCTGGAAATATTTTAATGGGGTGATTTCAGCAGGGCTCTCAGGAAGGAGAAGCTGAGGCATGGGTGTTCCGGATTGGAAATCCCTGCTGGTGTTGGGATGAGGGGGGAGCTGAGCCTTGGGGTGGGATGACAGGGAGTGCAGGGACCTCTGGAGAGGAAGGGCTGGATGATGGGGGCTCTGCAGTGGGACCAAGACAGCTTGAGCTGAGGGCAAGTTCAGGCTTGGCTGCTGGTACCACATCTGTTCCTGCAGCGAAGCAAGTTCAGGTGCACTGCATTTTCCTGTTCCCCCAGCTGAAGGTGAGCCCTTCTTGCACCATCGTATTTCTATGCCAGGAGAAGCAGCCGACTTTGGTGAGCAGCCCAGTTTTCACCGCAGCAGGATGTGCTTCAGCTCAAGCCATAAGCGATTTTCTTTTTTAAAGTTACGTAATGACCACCATGAGCTGATACTTTTAAATTACAATAGCTCTTGTGCTATCAATAATATGGGAAAACTGTCTCAGAAGAGTTAAATGATATGTGCAAGGTGTATCTTTGGTGCCTAGTGCTGGGCTCGCATCCACATGCCTCTCTCCCTGGGCACTTCGGAAATAAAAGGGGAAAGTGGGAGACAGAGCTCTTGCAAAATCACTAACCACCACTATGCAGTCAGAGGGCCGCTGAGCATAATGAAGGTCCTATATGGTGTCTGGATCTTGCATTTAAGCAGTTTAACTTCATAATAATATTTTGGAGAGGCGTATTGCTAATGCCTCAAAGAAGCCAAGAAAATAAACAGCTTGCCACATCGCAGGCCCAGTGTTTTTCTTGAAGTAGCAAATTGTATTTTTCCTGATGTAAAGCTCTTTTTTTTTTTGGGGGGGGGGGGGAGAATTTTAAAGAGAGTGTAATATTGTGCCATTTATATGGGAACTCAGACATGTGCTGCACTCCAGCTGAAGAGGCATCCCCATGCCTGGAGTAATGCAGCCCCGGCCGCCAGTTACTGCTGGGAATTCTGCTGGGGCATTTCACTTTCAAATGAGCCCTATTGTAAATATAATATAATAAATGGGGAGGTAGCAGGGAAATCAGAGGAGTGCTGGGTGGGAGAGAGTTGAAGGACCAAAATGCTCAGCGAGACACATGGACAGATCGCTCAGCTGCTGTGTGCCACCATTCCTTGTCCCATACAAACACAACCTTTAGCACTTGAAAAAGCAGTGAAAAAAATGTATACAAACCTAGTGAATTTTATCAATTGCTCATTGATACAGACAGAAAGGTAATTATTGTATAGGCTTAATTATGCCTATCCAGAATGAATGGTGTGCAGCTAACGAGTCCTGCAGGTGGTGGAAGAGCCCTGTCTGCCCTGGCTGGCAAGGGAGAGGAGGGGACGGAGGGGTGCAGGGGTGCACTCCGGGAGCCCAGTCCTTCTCCCAGGTACTTTCCCAGCAGATGTCACTGTTCACCCACCAAATAAAATCACTCCCAGGCAGTAAAGGGCCCTTGGAAAAAGCCACCGCAGGCTATTACTTAAAAATGAAATACGCCGCCTCAGAAGAACATTTCCATTTGGGAATAAGAGTGAGAGCAGTTTATTTTTATAAAGGTGGCAGGGGACGGAAATTTGCTGTAAACCTGGAGGAGAGCGTTACTGCAGGATCTGTGCCTGCAGCAGCGCTCCAGCCGCACACTGCCCTATCCGTCTCACAGCTTTAGGGTGGGCAACGGAGGTGGATGGGCACCCCCAAGGGTGGAGGAGGCAAGATTTAGCTGGTCTCACTGATGTTCCTGCACTGCAGGGTTCAGTAGGATTTAATCATGACTAATAATTTAGTGATTTAATCATGACACAATTTTGTGCGATTAAATCATGACTAGTCCTGCCCATGCTTTATTTATTCCTTATATATTATGTCCTTATGTTCATGTCCTTATGATGTTATATAGATACAAAATTCATACTAAATATCGGAGGAGCTGAACATTTTTTCCCCTCAGTACATGAATTAGCCATAAGCAATTTGAAACTAGGCAATTTCTACTAGAAGCAAGCTACACCCTTATTCTCTTTTAGAGATTTCCAGGGATAGTCTTCAGTCTGGAGAAAGGCTATAGGAGGGGATTTTTTTTCCATGTAGTATGGAGCTTCTGTTCTTGGCGAGAGCTGTGCCTGACATGCAACCGAAGTATCACTGCAGAGATATGCAGATACTACGATAAAGAAGCTCGGACACCGAAATGCCAGGTGAGCAGAAATGCTGCACTACACACAGGAGATGATGGGTAACCAGGCAACTTGCTGCCCTAATGACGGGGATGTAAACGTGATAATGTGGACATTCAAGGTGGGACATCAGAAATGTCAACAATTTTATAGTTGCACATTTCATCCTTTGTAATTTTGCATTCTAAAACAAGCAAGAAAGCACGCATGAAGAGAAAAGTAATCATCTTACTGCTGGGATATCATTGGCACATAACATGCAGACACTGGTATGGGCACACAGTGCAGAGTGGGAAAGGGCAAAACTGCACGCTACCCTGCTTATCTCAGCCCCTGGTGTGCAGAGCACTCCTGACATTACAAAATGCCTTGAAGAAGGGATTCTCCACCTGAAAACATGTTCATTTTTTTTCCATTCCCAAATCCTGGCTTTTCCTGCCAGCCTAACCTTGCTTGTCTGCTCACCCCACTGACACACTTGTGCTTTCATAACAGCAGGCTCCAGCAGAGAAGAACTCTAGACTGTTTCCCCCATTGTCCTGCAGAAAATCTGTTGCCAAATCCCCCCTCTCAATCTGATTGAGTTTCCAGACTGAATTATTCATAGGCATTTAGCCTTGTGCCAGCATTGTCTTTTGGGGTGAGGATATTGTATGCCCTCTGGCAGGAGTTTCAAGGAAAGCAGTGGCATCCCCCCTCTGCCTCTCCTCTGTGGGATGAACAACCCCGGGCTCTCTGGGTCTCTTGTCGGGCTAGCTCCCCATTGCTGGCCCTCCTGGCAGCCCTGCATGGGATCTGGGCTTTTCATATTTCTCCTTGTGAAGCAAGGTGAGCAGAAGTGGGGTGCTGTGCTGGAGGAGGCTCACTGGTTCCCTGTACATTAGTTTTACAAAACATTTTTTAATTCCTCTAAGAAGCTCGTGATGGGAAATTTTGTGCTGGTGTTGATGTCTGAAAGCAAGTGTCTGTATTCAGAATGAAGGCCATTGTTAAGATACTCCCTGAGATTGCCCAAATGTGATTTCCTTAAGGAACCTCACTGGTGATTTCCTCTTAGCCCAAGGGCTCTCCTTGTGGAGTGACTTCAGTCAAATCGTGCTTTATCTACTCAGCATGTCCTGAGAGTAAACTCAATTCCTGACATTATGAAACAGCAATGAGGGATGACCCTGTGTGGAAGATGAGATGTGCGAAACATACCATGGGCCAAACCCATTGCTATTTTTTCCTTTCTTCATGAAGCCTTAATATAAAAACAATTGGTTTAAGCAAGAGAGTCATCAGGCACCCAAACCTTGTAGAGCCCATGTTCACCCACAGGGCTGGGTTTCTTCCACAGGCTCTGACCTTCCCTCTAATTCATACGGTGTTTCCATCAGCCTCAGTGGGAGTGGGAAGAGTTTGCTAGAGAAAATATTCGAGGCAGATTGTTTTGGAGCCAGGGAGGAGATGCCTGTGAGATACTGCCAAAGGGGAAGGAGTCAAAGTGGGGTGGGAGGCTGGGGCTGGGTCCCTGGAAGGCAGTGGCAGAAGGAGCAGGGTGATGCCCCAGGTGGGCTCGGGGTCCAGAGTGACTCGCCTCCCGTACATGCCTCTCTGGATAGTGGGACCACTGCCAATGCCAGCCATGTGTGGGAATGAAAAGCCCAAGTCAGGGTACCCATCAGCAGCCTGGGTGAGCCACTTCGGGGTTCTTCTCAGAAAGTTGTGGGTATTTTCCTAAGGCTCTGGAGTGGTAAGACACTCCCTTATCCCCTAGTTTTTCCCTGCTTGAAATCAAATTGCCACACTTGCCAGTGCTCAGCTCAGCTGAGAGCTGTTATAAATTGCCCCTCATCAAATGCAAAATGCTTGTCTGGCAGAGTTAGAGAAGACATATTCTGTTCCCTGGATATTGCTGTGACTAAAATACACTGCAGTGAATAGATCCACCCCTGGAGAGCACCTTGTTTGGGACAGGAATTTATCAGTGTTGGGGGTGTAAATTAGGCATGATGCAGACTTGGAGTAAGAGGAGAGGGGAAGCTCAGCATCTGCACATCACGCTGGTGTCATGTGTGCTCCTCTGGCAGCACTGGGAAGAGTTTGGCTCCCCAAAAAGTCTGGACTGTGATTTACTGGGCACTGTGGCCCCAGCATCACCCAAAATAGAGCATCACAAACACAGGCATTAACAATGTCCTCAGATTGGGTCTAAATAGCATGGGACTGAAGGCATAGTATGGGCTTCAGCTCCAAAGTTTAGCAATTTGTAGTTAGAAGTGTACATGTGGACACCTGGCTGTGAACCAGGTGTCCAAGCCCTCTTCTACTCAGTGGAGATCAAGGGCTTCATTCAGGCCCCTCAGTACTGGTATCTGAGATCCTTCACTGGTAGATATGGCACAGGACCAGTGGGTGACCGAGGTCCTTCTGGAGTGGCAGCTGAAGGCATCTCAAGTGTCCCTGACTGGCAGTGGCACTAACCCCACCCTAACTCACATTTAGGCACCTGGATGGAGGAATCTCACCCACAGTGTGATCAAAATACTTTGAAACGAGGGCACTGCTGCATCTTTCTGGATTTCTGGATACCGCTTTCTGGATATCTACTCAATTAAAGGAAGCAGTGCTGGGTCAAACTGTTCTGAAGTACTGCAGGCTCTGTTAGTGGGTTAGGCTGGAAGCAGTCTGTCAGTGCATGCCTGGGGGTCCTGTGCATCCTCATGTGTTTCCCTCAAAATGACCCAAAGGAAAGGTTTTGGGACTAGGTTATTGGCATTAAAAAAATGTATCTAAGCTGTTATTGATGGAAAGCTTGTGCTTTGCTAAATTATGCTATTTCACGAAAAATGCCGCCTCCTCACAGAAAAAGTGCAGATTTTTTTGTCAAAAGGCAGGTTCTAGAAAATGACCACACAGCCAGGGTGCAACAACTTCTTCACACAGGGCACTGAGTTGTCTGGTGAGATGGATCATCTTAGCTGGCTGCTCACACCATAACAGAAGCAGAAACAGGAGGGGCCTGGCTCAGCGCTGTTGTGAAAAACAGCAATACTCCCAGGCAAGCTTTCAGAGAAAAATCTCATGTTTTGTCTCAAAGTTGAAAATTTCCATGGAAATACCCATAAACCCTTTTCATTTCTTTACATTTTGATTGCGAAAAGAGGGTGTTTTCTGGCCAGCCTTTGGGAGGAACATCCTGAGGAAGGCAAGGCACTCCAGCTCAGGGGTGTTCAGCAAAGGGCAGAAGGAAGGACCGGTGGTTTGTTTCAGACAGCAGTGGTCATCGGCGTTCAACCTGGAGTTACAGGGGGGCTTACGAACCCTGGGTAAAGGGGGAAGCCCAGAGATTGGCCTCGCAGAGGAGGCAAGACAGCATCATTTAATGGGTGGCTCTGAGCAGGGCTAAAATGAACTTGTGGGGCAAGAAATGGCCTTTGAGAGACTTGGGAAAGTGAATGACAGGGTTCATGAGGCAGCTTTCTGCAAGAATATGCATAAAGTTTTTTTAAAGCTATAGGTGTGAAACAGACTGAGAAAATCAAGGCAAAGCTACCAAATAAAAAAAAAAAAAATGGCTGAACTCTTCTTGCCATTCCTCTGTGGGATCATTAATAAGATTTCTCTCCTTTTCTTTACCACCTGCCTTGGTGAAATATCTGCAAAATACAGCTGGGACTACTACTGCCTCAGTCCAGTAGAAATTGCCCAATGTGTTCAGAAGTTGCTAAGAAAAAATGGACGTACAGGCAGACCATCTGGTCGTGTTAGGCTTGGTTCCTTCAGTGCACAGGCTCATAGCAAACCTGTAATGTTCTCGTGAATTGATGGCCCCCCGCTGCACCTTCCACTGGAGTATGTCCTGCCTTGTGGATGCCGAGGAGTTAAACCAGGTCACAGTCACTTGAGGTGAGAGTTTCAAAGTCTTTTTTACAAAGAGGGTAGAGAAGTAGAGAAAGGTCATGCATTTTTCAGGGGCAGATTGAGGGAATTAGTATCCCTTGCTCTCCTGCTGTGACTGCTGCATTGCCATGTGAGAAATATTTTGGGGTGTAATACTCAGTTTTGCAAATATGTGAAGCCATAAGTAGACCAAAATAATCAGAAATGGAAGCTTACCTAAAATGCTTAAAAGTGCACAGTGTTGCTACTAAAAATGTGGTTTTTAAATTTTTCATAGTAGTGACATAGAAGTCTTGCCCAGCATTTAACACCTGCCGATAGTAACAGCTGCATAATCTCAGTAATTATGCAAACAACATTCTAATGAAGCAAACTCAATTTAACTTTCCCCCATCCTTTCCCCCAGCTAGAAACTCAGCGCTAGTAAAAAAGCCTATCTTTGTTTATTTTAAAAAGGAGAAATGTTGGCTACACCATTTAAACCAAATGAAGAAAATAGAACTGAAGATACAGCTCCACTGACTTAATGGCCTTATACCCTTCCTTGGCACTATTAAAGACTGTGTGTTAAAAATCTGGGCTGATTTACTAAAAATGTGGGATTTATTAGTTTTTTCCTTCCAGGGGAATCCACATTCACACAGTTCTTCACCACTCCACATGAAGAATTTGATTTCAAACCACAAAAGATGGTTAATTCAGTGCATGGCAGTAGAAAAAGCAGGATTTGACCCCTTCAAAACTGCAATAACATGGAATTTGCCTAGAATCCACCTTCTTCCACAGACAAGGGCAAACCTTACTTTTCACTGTAGGCTCTGGAATGTAATATATGTATCAGGATACATATACGTCTCAGGTAAGAAGTTTTCTGGCAGAAAACCTAGCCTTAGTCTAATGCTTATGGGACTACTGAACCAAAAGACTAAGCTGTTCTACATAACTCTTCTTCCAGAAAATGCTTTCTGATGTTCCTGGCAGTGAGGAACATCTTCCTTAATATAGGAAGTATCAGACTTGAGTATAACTGTAAAATAGAACAGCTTAATATTTCATATTAGTTTTTAAACTTCTTAAATAGCCTGTATAGCAAAGATGTTCATGAAATGAGTTCTCTAGCTTGGATACACTCCAGCAGAACTCAGTGAACTTTAAGAAACTGGAAATTCAGTTGTGCATGGTCCCAACCAGAGAAAGCTGCCCTCCATCTCTTTAAAGAGTAAAAATGACTGTCTTGCTTGATAGGTTTTGATGGCGTGCTGAAGGTAACCACACCTGCTGTGGCCACGCGTGCAGACTGAGCAATGGTAGGAGGACGTTGTCCTGTATCTTCCTCTCCCAACAGTCCCATGCTCTGGGAGGAGCTGTGCCAGAGAGACACTGCAGAGCAGTGTTGCTCCATTATGTAACACCGGTAACAGAAATGAAAGAGATGGTCACCTTTAGGCACCTTGACCCTGTACTGTTACACTCCGATTTGCAACACGTGCGAAAAACACTGCTCATTCTGAGGGTTATGCATGTTGAGTCAAATCTGCGTTTACTGATGGGAGAGGAAATTCTGGATTAGATAATTGTCCCCCTGCACATCCAAAAATAATAGTGGCAAATTGCAGCTTCTTATTACTTCTGTTTACAGCTCAAGCTTGGTGCTTTCCAGCCAGCATGTCCCTGGATTTGTTTTCATTTGCTTTGTTTTCTTTTGTTCATATAAGTGTAAGATTTCTCCTTTGCTTAGGACAGACTTTAAGCCCTCTGAATGGGTCTGTCTGATCCCATCCCTCCAAACCACTTTGTGCTTTGTCCTCCAGATTCTTTTACAATTGAGCAAAGTGGGTGCTGGTACATGCTGTGGGCCAGATTCTGTCATTTTTCACAGTTGGAAGTAGTCATAATTCAAGTTTTGGTGACAGTGTGTTGCCTTACAAATGCAGGGTTGCAAACTAGACTTCCAGTATTTGTTATTCTCCATTTAAAGCACTTACCAGTAAAAAAAAAAAACAACCCACTCATAGGTCCTTGTTGTCAAACACCCTCTAAATCTATGTGATGATATTTTCATTTACTTTTTATTTACTAGTTAAAAATGCCACCTTCTGTGATTTATGTCTTGCAGTGTTCAACAGCAGCCTTTAAATATATCATAGAAAAGATTTATCAACACTTTCAACAATTCCCTATTGGAAGCAAGGTTTTTTGTGAAAAATTAGGAATTACACCAATCTCTGTCACATCAGGCAACAGCCTCTCACTAATAAATTTTGCACCTAGACATATTTGCCACTTCTTTAGTTTGTAAATAATTATCATGCTTCTTAATGGGGCAGAGTTAATAATAATAACAAAAAAAAAAAAAAGAAAAATAGACATAAATAGCTTTCTAGAATATGACTAAATAGGACTAAATGCTTTGTTCTAGTATCCAGGACTTTGTCAGATATTACCAGCAGTGAATGAACATTTATTCAGCTTTGAGAGGGCCACAAAAGGTAAATGATTAAGAAGAGTTTTAATGATTAGCTTCCAGTGTGCGAATGTCATAGCAATGTAGCGTGCCCTGGGTGCAGTGCCCTCAATTTGAGCTGCTGTTTTTTCCTGTCCATCCACATGTAATTTCTTTGCTTGTCGCAGAGCCCAGTATTAGCCAAGTTCAAAGGAGAGTAACTGTAGTTTAAGACTCTTATGCTTTCACTTGTTAGTCATCAAGATGAAATTAAGCATGAGAAAAAAATCACTCAGAGGACTGGCTCCAACTCAGCACGCCTTAAAATTAGGTACTGGAGTGAGACAGACTCCATGGGCAGCGCCACCACCCTGCCAGACTGTTTTCCTCATCGCAATAGGCAAACCTAAAATGGTTTAATGGTTTGCCATTTGGTTTAAAATGAAAGGGAAATCAGCCGATGTAAGGTCTAAATGGCTTTCAGAAGTGCCCCTCTGGTGGCTTCAATGGGACCTGGGCATACTGTGTTTCCAGCATGGCTGTGCTAAGTGAGGTGAAACCATGCCTTGCTTGCCATAGTTTTCAGGCCCATTCCCTGTTCAGCCTTTTTTCCTCATTGTTGGTACTCCACCTGGCTTCAGCTAGGCTCTGCTGCTTAGAAAATAGCGCCAGTCTTTGCTAAGACCAAAGTCCTCAGCGCTTACTACACCTACAAAGATATTTCTTTTTTTTACTCCCTTTCCAGGGAAAGGTGCTGGATTTTGTCCCACCTGTGGCTTCCCAGAGCAAAATCACATTTGAACACATAGAGCAGAGGTAGTGCTCCTGAGGTCTTGGCCAGCAAGCTGGCTGTGGCCAACGCATAGCATCCGATCACCTTTACAGCTCATCCAGCTCTGCAGGTACTCATGCTTCCGGAGCACAAAAATAAATTGGTGATAGTCTGTAGAGTTTAAGGCTTTCAGTGTAATTTCTCCAGTTGGATATCCTTTCCCAACTGAAAGTATCATCAGATCGCAATTGTTATTGCATAAAGAAATGACAGGAAAACAACCCACCTCTATTTTTGAGCGTACTATGTGAGCCAGGAAGAACTACTAACCCACAGATGAATAAAAGATCTTTTTCAATTTCCAAGTGTCCATGACAGAGGATGTGTAAATCTCAGCTACGGAGCTTGCTCTTCTTTATTGCCTAAATTGCAAGGAAATTAATTGGTGCTGGAAGAGTAGCCACATCTGAGGTTGGATTAGTTGTAGGAGTAGGGTTGTCTGTAATAGACTTGTTTATAGAACAGGCAGGGTTTAGTATGTTTTTTTTTTTTGTTGTTTGTTTGCTTGTTTTTCTTTTCCTTTTCTTTTGCAACGTAGCCAGTTAGATTCTTTCAACTCTTACTAACTGGGTCTGGCTGGGATGAAGTTAGCTTTCTTCACACTAGCCTATATATGGTGCTGGGCTTTGCATTTGTGGGTAAAACAGTCCTGATAAGACACCAGTGTTTTGGCTACTGCTAAGCAGTGCCTGCACAACATAAGGCTGTCTCTCCAACCCTCTCACCCAAAAAATGGTTGGTAGGCTGGGAGTGGGCAAGAGGCCGGGAGAGAAGACTGCCAGGACAGCTGACCAAAGTGATATTCCGTATCATATGACATTGTACTCAGCAATAAAAGCTGAGGGAAAGGGGGAGAATGAGGAGACATTGTGGTTATGATGTTTGTCTTCCCAAGCAATTGCTATGGGTACTGAGGCCCTGCTTCCCAGGGATTGGCTGGACACCTGCCTGCCAATGGGAAATAGCAAATAAATTGCTCTTTTTGTTTTGCTTCCATGCACAGCTTTTGCTTTTCTTATTAAACTGTCTTTATCTCAACCCCCGAGCTTTTCCATCTTATTTTCTCCCCCCACCCTGCTGAGGAGGGGGAGTGAGAGAGCATCTGGGTGGGCGTCTGGCAGCCAGCCAAGGTGAACCCACCACATCTTACCAGCACAGCATTCTGCCAACAACTTCAAAAGCTGCCAGCCTTTCTGTGACTTTCTGGTTGGGTGTTTGAGATTTTAACCACTGTATTGCCAGTGATGAATTGAAAGGTTAAGTCTTACTGTAAACTACGCCGGGCCTCAGTAGGAACCATGATGGCAGTGAGAGTAGGATGGGCCTTAAAAGGGGTAGGGAAGAGAAAGCAAAAATTAAGGCAAATGCTGCTTGTGATTAAAAACAACAGGGAATCAATTCAGAAGAACTTTTTCTCCTTTAAACCAATGTTGGTTACTCTGCATCTCCATCTGTGCCAGACCTCCAGCTGAAGCTGCACAGCTTGAGGGCTGTTGGCTTGCCCAGCTGCCCGTGCCAGCATTTGGACAGCTGGTAGGTGCCACCGTGTCAGCACTATCCTCAACCAAAATATATACTCCTTACACAGGAACCAGAAAGCACAGGAGAACCTCCAGGAGAGAGCTGCGGGAACAGAGTCTCAAGCTGGGGTTTTTAATGCCACTGTCTATGAATAGCCTGAGAAACAAGATCATTAAACCTATTCTTGTAGGGATTTGCTGTTACATTTTTTTCCTTTCTTAGTTTTCACAGAACCTCAGTGACTCACCTGAAAATTTTCCTCCTCCAACAGCACTTGTGCTTGACATCAGAAAGCTGGTCTTTTCCTTGTCCCTTTCCAGGAGAAGGCCAGAGGTAGCTGGAGTTGGGTGGGTGAGCCTATGCCTGTCAGGTTTTCCTGTTGGGCATTTCAGATGTTAGGACAAGGAGCACTCAAAAATGCTTAATATGCTAATAGATGCCATTCTTTTATGTTACTTGTACAGACAGCAAGCTGTCCTTATTCACTGATCAGATTCATAAGGCTATTTAGGCATCTAAAGATACCACCAGGTGCCTTTTGGGATTTATCAAAATTCCTGAAGAGGATGAGGTCATAGCTGCCCTGCATCCAGACCACTGCTGCAAGGGGCTGTGCTGCAGGAGCTGGTCCTGCAGGAGGGTCTTGCTGCAGGGGAGCCACAGGTGCCAGCAACCGTTGCTACTTGGCCAAGAACAGTACCACATGGGAGGTAAGGTTGTTCAGCACTGCAGGCAAAAGCCACACGTCCAGGCACATGGCTCAGCTGAGGGCAGTGCTGGCTGGTGGCTGTGCCCTCACAGTGGGGATGTGTGCTTCACTACGTCCTTATTTGAGTGCCGTAAAGTTGGGGGTCCTGCCTGCCTCAAACACACACTGTAAACCTAGTCTGGCTCCGCAGCCTAGGGCAAGGGATTCAGTGTAAGGCAAGGGACTTCTGCTCCCTTTATTTTAATGAATTTTATGCATTTTAAGCTTTTAAGCAATGACTGTATAAAAACCACATATACTTCTGGATCAGGGATTGATTTATCTATCTATCTATCTAGTTCTGGAGCAGGCTTATAACTTTCATGGCCAAGATAAGCATCTAGCTGCTAGGACACAGTCAAACCCTCTCCTGTAATTTGTCTTCCTGTTGAATCTTTGCTAGGCAAAGCAGAGGGTGTTGGAGAGGAGACCCTTCCTCAGCACCACTGCCCCAGAGGGACCCTCCCAGGGGGATTAGGAGGTGAGAGGTGGGCTGGTTTTCCAAAGGAGGGAAAATAACCTGGGACCCCATCCCTTAGGGGGCTACTAATATAACTACAATAAATTAGCAATATTTGTACACCTTTTGAAGCTACCTAAGTTTTGCATTCACTTGGTTAGCTACAAAAATTGCTTCAAGTGTAAAAACTGTGCACATAAAAAGAAGAAAGAAAATTGGAAAAAATTCTCAGATTTATGAATTAAAATTTTAATTTTAACAGAATTCCACCAGTGAGAAAAAGTCATATAAAAGTATAAAGCTACAGAAGTTATAGGTCTGATTAGCTCTTCATATACTCTCACCCTCATTAAGCTGACCTCAGATGGTACATTCTAGCTACTCCCTCAGAAGTATTACCCTTAGGGGAGTATTTTTTCTCCATATAAATACCAGTTCTTAGCGGGTTTTATACTTCTCTTCTGTCATTCTACTGACAGAAGTTTGCACTGTCAGCACTTTCCTTTATCTTCTTGTGTGTGTTTTTCTTCCTCATTATATGCTGAATAACTGTGCTTTTTAACTTCTTATGATTGTACGTAAATATATTGCCCTGGTAACAGTTCCAATACTTCAATGCTTCGTTAATTTAACATGTACGAGGTTCTGTGGTTTTTTTCACGTTTTTAAAACTAGTAAAAACAAATATCTGTGTTTTGTTCCTGGGATTTATTAACACATAGTCCTGTGATTTCTACAGAAAACTTCCTATGTGTCAGATGATACATGAAGTATCATATATGTAGAAGGTTTGATTTACAGTAACTCTGTTACTCCTATAGTCATAATAGTGTACTGTACTGGCTTCACAGCCTCTAAAGCCTAAATGCTCAGGTGCATATCTTGCTTGCTTAAGCTGAGAAAAAACTCCTACGTTGACTGCAATTTCTTATTGTGACAGAGATTTTCATGATTTCGTTTGGACTCTGCAGTTTTACCCATCTTGGTATCTGATGAATCTGACTCTGCTAAACTGCAGAGGTTATAATCCTGTAAAACAGTGTGGCCCCAGCACAAGCTCAGTAGTGAAAGCTAGGAGAACTGGATGTTTCAGAAACAAAATGGAATTTTACTGTGTGTGCTAAAAATAATGTGAGTGCATTGCCTGGGACAAGGACTCCCAGATAAGCTGAAGCAGCAAAGCAGAAATCTTCATTTGGTGATCAGAGACGTGGAAGTGTTTGCAGGGAAAATTGTGGTGAGAGTAGTTGCTGGTCGCAATTTCTCTGGCCCCAGAGCTCCCTGATGCTTTTTTGAAGTTGCATGGTCTTTCACTGAGCTTCCCATAGGCAGAGGATCGCACAGGACGGCCTTAAGCCTTCATGTATAATTCCTCACCTTATGTGGTGCTCTCTGTTTCTCAGCATCCCCCTCTTATAACACACCTACCCTCTGCCAGCCTGTCTTTCATCTTGTCCCCTCAGATTTTCCCAGCTTTCAACCCAGAGACCTGAGGCTCATTTTGCCAGCAGAGAAAAGCGAACATGTGTCAGCCAGACTTAGTGCTGGTCCTCCCTCATAGAAGAAACTAATTCTTTTTATATTATATACTATTTGGCCCTGGGTTTTCCTTGGGCCACATGAGGTACTCCTGTGGCTGTGCTTGTGTAGGTGTTCCAACCACACCTCCCCCAGCTTACAGTGTCTGGGGAAGCAGAGGCCATGCTGAAGCCCACCAGAATCATGCTTTTAGAGTGTTAAACTGCTGCCTGTGTTGCAGGCTCTGGGGAACAGCGTGAGAGTTTGTGGGCGCAAAGGCAGCTGGGGTAGTGCAAGAAGGCTGCGTGGGCTGGAGAGCACCAAACCTGGGTTTCCCTTTTCCTTTCTGTCTTTTTTCAGCAAAATCTGGGGTGCAGTGTCCCTGTAAGGTTACTGTGGCTTTATTTCAGAAGAAAATAATCAGTTGACTCCAAAGGACACCCTGGGAATAAACTAACTAATAAACTAGTGCATTTGCCTCCTTCTCTGATACTGGTGAAACGAACTTATTCATAATGATTTAATGGGCTGATATTCACTGAATTTCATGTAGTCAAACATCAGAAGATCGAATCTCTAACTCCAGTGAGCTGTGAACTGGACCCCAAATTACCAGTATGGGAAACTGTAGTCATTGTAAAGGCATTAGGGGGAGAGTTACCATAACAGATTAGACCTAGTGCCCTGTGCATACCCTTGCCAGTAGTCAGCAGCCGATGCCAAGGGCAGATAGGGAGGATATATGTGCTATCACCTGGCATGCTTTCCCACCTTCACTCTGTCTGTGGTTGAGGGATTATCCTTAGTAAGTTGCTGCAGACAGATCATCATGTTTAATAGCCTTTGGTGACGTTTCATGAATTGATCTAATTACCTTTTGAAAAGATTGTTATTTCTGCACTTCACATTATCCTGTGTTATGGAGTTCAGCGATACAATTATGTGCTGGGTGAAAAAGCTCTTCCTATTCTTTGTTTTAAACCTGCTGCCAGACCATGTCACTCTTCCCAGATAAATAGCAAGTAGGGAACAGACTTTCCCTATTCACTTTAGCAACAGTGCATTGATTGTGGAGCCCTGTGTTATATACCCCTTCAATCATATCACTTCCAAAGTGAACTCCTAGTCTGTTTAGTCATTTCCTTGTATGCAAGTCATACCATCCTGCTGTTCCCCTGGTGCTGTTTCCAATTGCATTATATTCCTTTTGAGATGGCATGACCAGAGTGGTGCTCAATATTCAATGAATATACGCTTGGGGGATTTATACAATGGCATAACAATATCTTCTGCTTTTTTCTCTATCCTTTCACAAGTAATTCCCCAAACACCTTTTTAACCATTGTTGAGCACTGAGTTACTTCCAGAGAAGTAACATATGGTTTCAAGATTTCTTTCCTGGCTGGTTATAACTTCTTTGGACTCCATCAAATATAGTTTAAGGTTATGTTTTTTCCCCCATGTGCATTACTTCACCATTACTGACACTGAAATTTGCCTGCCATTATCTCCATGTTGTGTAATCCCTCTGCAGCTCTGCACCATCAGTTTGACTTCAGCTTTTCCTCGCAGTCAGGTCTGGCTGCTCTGAATCACTCTGCACTCCCTGTGAACTTTGTCACTTCAATTATCCCCCTTCCCCTTTCCAGGCCACACACAAATATGCTGTTTAATACAGGTGTCTCAAATGCTCGCTGGATCCTGCTGGGAAATTCACTTCACTCTGAACTTGGACCATATCTGTGTCCTCTGTATTGCATCTTCTCACTAGTTACTAATTCAGAAGAGTGTATTCCCACATATATCTGGACAACTCAGATGCTTAACAGTCTTTGGCGAGGAGCTTGTTCAAAGCTTTTTGAAAATCCAAACCTGTACATCTCCCAGATACTATCCCTTCGCTTGCAGACTAGTGTCTCATTTCTTTAGTTTGAACTGTATATTTCTCATCTTATGTGAACTCTAGAAGGATTCCTGCGTGCCTATGTAGGGTCTGAGGGCCATTACTCATGTTTAAATGCCAGAGAAGATCACTGACAAAGAGTAACTACAGCTATATGTCTGTTTACTGAACAAGTTTAAGTTAACCTGCATGAATCAGCTTGGCCTTGAACTTAGCTAATTGCATCAACACCATTTATTTGGCCAAAGGAAGAGAGAGAGCTCCCACTTCCTATTCACTGTCTGATAATGCATGTTTTTACCAGAAAGGTAGCTTCCTGATGAAGGGGCAAGGGAAAGGGTATTTCCAAGCTCTCCTGTGTCGCAATGCCACCAAACAATTCACTCAGTGACAAAGGCTACACCTGAAGAAGTGGTGCCTGGCCCTTGAACTCTCTATCTGTGTGCTGGTTCTAGCTGCAATACAGTTAATTTTCTTCACGGTAGCTAGGATGGGGCACTGTTCTGGATTTGTGCTGAAAACAGTGTTGATAACACAGGGATGTTTTCATTACTGCTGAGCAGTGCTTACACAGAGTCAAGGACTTTTCTGCTTCCCACACCACCCCACCAGTGAGTGGGCTGGAGGTGCACAGGATTTGGGAGGGACTGCAGCCAGGACAGCTGACCCCAACTGACCCAAGGGGTATTCCATACCATATGACGTCAAACTCAGCATATAAAACTGGGGGAAGAAGGAGGAAGTGGTGGATGTTCGGCGTGATGTTGTTTGTCTTCCCAAGTAACTGTTACGTGTGATGGAGCCCTGCTTTCCTGGAGATGGCTGAACACCTGCCTGCCAGTGGGAAGTGGTGAATGAATTCCTTGTTTTGCGTTGCTTGTGCACCTGGCTTTTGCTTTACCTGTTAAACTGTCTTTATCTCAAAAACTGTCTTTATCTCAACCCATGAATTTTCTCACTTTTACCCTTCTGATTCTCTCCCTCATCCCACAGCTGGGAGCGAGCGAGCAGCTGGGTGGGACTTAGTTGCCGGCTGGGGTTAAACCATGACAATCTGTCAAAACAGAGAAATAAGTGCCTCCAGCCCATGCCAAAGATGCCATTATGAGCAGACGAGACACAGTCCTTTCATGTAATAAAAGGGCAGATTGCAGGCTTTGGCAAACCTTGTAACAAAAGGCAATTATACAAAGATTTCAGTTTCATCTTTGCCATGCATGCATGAAGTAATTTAGAGTCCATATTAAGGACTATATTTCATGTTTATGTGTCAGAATAATGTTTACTTTGGAAATATCTCTGTGCCACACCTTTAAAACTCAAATGTCCCTTGGCCTGCCAAGAGCCAGACAGGAAGGCAATTGGAGATGGCTGCTATTATGAAGACTTCTCATCTGTTCATTGCTTCACTGTTTTTCCTATTGTGCAAAAATATCATTCACTTATAAGTAAATTCTATAATTTTATTTAAGGACAATATGCACAAATCTTAGACGGATGTGTGTTGAAGTAAATCCTAAATCAAAGCAATTATTAGGATGCATACTCATCTGAAGCAATAGAGTTTACCCTTCTTTAAAAACTGAAGCCCTATCTTCATTTGAAACATGGCCACACATGATAGGGATGGTTTTGGATCATATCTCCAGTTTTGCCTTTTAGTGGTCACTTAGCTGAACTGCACAGTTAGGTAGACAGACAGGACAATGTTTAACTGCATGGCTGTTTTGCTTAGTTATATAAGGCAGGTGATAGTCAGACCTGAAAAAAAGTCTGCACCCAGTACAGTCAGGCTCACCTCCAGGCTGTTCTCTGCATGAAAGCTGTGGGGTGGCAAGGAGAGAGGCAGAGGCACTGCCACAGCCTGCTCCAGTGAGTATTTTCCATTGCAACAGTGGACCAGATGTTCAGGCTATCAGTTTGCTTTCCTAGTGTCCCCTCAAAAGGCTCTGGTAACTGAGACTGTGTCTTAGGGAGCTGCAGATGATAAACCAACAATTCCCAGTTGTGATCTCTGAAGTGCCATGTTTACACTTACATGATACTTACATAATAAAGCTAGTTATGCATATAGGAAGAAGACTAAATGTTAATACTTATCACAATATCATGCATAAGATTTATCAGTGTTTTCTTGGGATGTTGTAACATACATGCAGCCTGAAGCTGGGAACATGACTTTTCACCTTGGCTGTTGAAAAGTTTGTAAAACCACCTAAGCAGAAGAAAAGGAAAGGAAAAAAGTGACTTTTTAATCTCCTTACTGGACATGGAGCACCAAGTGGTGTCTAATGCCCAGGCACAGGCAACAAGGAGGGAGGTTTCATAGGTGAGAAGCAAGCAAGGTTAGAACATCCCGGCTGGAGCTGGCATGGAGGAATGGTCTGAGTGCTCCTCCATGCTGCTCTGTTCGCTGCCTCCCAGGGAGAGGGCAGGTGGGAGGATGGAGGAAAAGATGCAAGAGGAGGCAGAAACAATCCCTAAAGAAAAAAGAACTTGATGATTTTGGAGATATTATTGTTTAACCTAGAACAAAAAGAGGTAGATGGTAGCTGCTATGGAGGAGGATCTTTATTGTAAAATTTACCCTTGTTAAGGCAATTTATTTTATCTTTTTAAAACATTGTTCCATGAGTGCATATCAATGTTTTAAAGTAAACATTTTATTCTTAAATCTTGACTTGTGTTAAACCTGACTCGGAGCGACTTGGCAGGCAGCAGGGTACTCCTCTGGAGGACTGGCACAGGTAAACCCAGGGACTGGGAGCCCTGGCTAAGTGTCCAGGTCCCTGTGGCATTGCTCCTACTGCCATTGAAGTAACATGGCTCTGGCTTCAAAGCTGGAATCACAGTGGGCTGGAAAAGAAGAAACATGTTTTACAAGGGAAAATTAGGATGTTCTTTGGTGAGGAGGAAGATGCTTTAGCCCTGAAGGTCTGCAGGGAATTAGTAATGTACCAGCAGACTCTCATGGACTTCAGAAACTGTCTCAAGATTGTGATCTGGTCAAAAGTCCTCTGGAGGACTCTCTTTGCTGATTCCCCGGGATATTTAGAAACAGATTCCCTTGTGCCAGACCGCTGAGTCTCATCAACCAGAAAATGAAGCCTTCTCTGTCTGTAGTAACCATATCAAAAATAAAATGTAAACTACCAGCAAAGCCTGTCCTTCTCATGAGAATTTGAGAAATATATGACATGGAGAAACTCGCCCTTTTTATTAGTTCATTATTACATGTATTTTGGGCCACAGAAATTGCCTATATGAAGCCATTAATTGCCAGTTGAGTCTTATAAATATTAGTCTGGGACATATTCAGCTCTTAGTGGAATTTTGAACTTATTGCCCTCTGCAAAATGCACCACTCCCGCTGATACAGTCAACCTCCACCTGTACTTGCTCCTATGGTTCTTACAGCTCTTCATGTTTAGAGATGATTTTTATCACCAGGATATGTTTATGTTTCAAAGCATTTGAAGAGATTGGTTTCATGGAGATTAGCATTATTATTAGAATGGTGCTTATTTTACTAATCTCTATTATGCAACTGTTCAGTCTTGATTATTAATAATCATTTCCTTTTGATAGAAACACTTCCACAGCAACCAATTATAGTGCTTTGTGCAAACACAGGATTATGAATTCCAGTGGGGAATAAACAACAAGAGCAGTGGAATTTTAAAAACAAAGAGCTTGTTTTCATGCAAATGCCTCAGTGCTAAAAAAATGAGGAAAATTATATGCTGGAGAAGCAGAAGTTGCTTCCAATTAGAATGTTTTTCAACAATTTCCATAAAGTGCCTAAATTAAGAACTTAGCACTTACTGGAGCAGTACATCTTATCCGGTGTTCTCCCTCCAGCAGCAGCCAATGTCAGAAACATGTAATCACAACTCCTACCCAGATTCAGCTTCCCCAAAAAGAGTCATTGGATGTCGGGTCTGGTCCAGTCTGCCTAATTAGGCAGCACTCCACTCATTTCCATGCAGAGAGTTTTTTATTGAAAAGATATAGCTGGAAGAGGATGCTCTGACTTTGCGACTTGTTTCCTGGCTCTGATACTGCCTGTCTTTAGCAGTGCAGTGAGCTCAAATGGTGGCTTGGCTTTGCAAATACTTACATATATGATTAATGCTACACACTTGACTAGTGTTTTTGTGTCTAACGATAAGCAGAGGACAAGGAATTTGCAGAACCTGGTACACGGCTGCTCTTTGCTCTACAAAGGGTGGTCTGTCTTTGAGAGGAGAACATTACAACAGCTGATAAAACTTGGGCTTAAACTGGAATTCCGTATATATTAGACATGTCAAAGTCTTCAGATTAGAATAAGACATACTTTTAAAGATATTTGAAACTGCTTATTTAATTTTTGTTTTATCACTCAAGAAATTTGCATTTAGCATTTATATTTATATTTAGGATTTTTTCCTGAACAAATACAGCCTTGTACCCCTAATTTACAATAATGAATGGTTCAAATAAAATTTACTTTCTGTCTGCAAAAACAATTCCAGTGTTAAATAACAACTCTGGTAGTGTATGCTTTAAATAAGTTTTATTTTGTTGATGTCACATGTGATTACTTGGAAAAGACATTTTATTCCCTAAGCATCGGCTCGTGCTCTGAGGCACCTTGATCACCTGACAAAAGCAGATGTGGGGTTACCTCATGGTAGAAAAAAGAGAGTATACCTGCCTCTTGGGCCTGTTTGAAAGGCACAGACAGCAAAATCAGAGAGCTTCCATCTTCCAAAGGTCAGCCGTGCTTCTGATGTCTGGAGAGTGAACAGGGGCTCTTCTCCTGAGATGAATTTCCCTCAATTTCAAAAAACAGTTTAGGGTGGTGAGGCAAAGTGAGGATGGCACAGCATATAGATGATTTCTTCTTTGGGCTGGATATGTGCATTTTTTTGTGTGGTCTGAAGCAAATGACTAGGAAAAAAAAAGACCAAACCCCTACTCTGGCAGGATTTGTGTATTATGGGCTCTATAGGCTGCAAGTACAAGGTCCCTGGAGGGATAAGCTGTGAACTGCTCAGCCAGCCCCATGAGGGCTGTGGTATGGGAAAAGGTGGCTGTGAGGTGTGGCGAAGGCTGGTGAAGATGTGCCTGGGACCTGGTTGGCGCTGCTGGAGTGCCAGCCCTTTGCTGGGGTAAGGCATAGCTCAGTGCACCCCCGGGTGAGCCTGGAGAGATGAGCCTGAAGCAGTGCCTGGGCGCACCTCAAAGCAGCACTGGAGCACGCTCAGCTGGGGAGTGTACCAGGGCTAAGACACCCTGAGCTTTTAATCACTGTGTCATTGTGCAGTTGTGAAATGAACAAAAATCTCATGGGTCCCATTTATCCAAGGTGTAACATGGCTGCAGTCAGCGTGCTTGACCTCTTGGTTTGATGCCTTTCAAATAGCGGTGTCACAGGTGCTTGGATTTTATTAACTTCCTCAGTTTTGTTCAGCTATCCAAAGAGATTCAGGGAGCTTAAAAAACAGAACAACCACTCTGAGTATAAAATAACCCCATCTTAACCTACCAGCCCTGTCCCTACAGGGGCAGACTTGGAGTTTCACAGCCACCTCTGTCTCATCAAGGCACTCCAGTAGCAATAATGGAAATACCAGGGTGCTTTCCCCCCAAAATCTCCCCAATGGATTTCTTCACAACTGCTGTATTTTATCCTATTTGATAGGCTCTGATTTTCTCTGCTAGAGTGGTTCTGCTTTCCCATGAGAGAGCACCTGATCCTGCTCTAGCTGAAGTCAAGGGCATTTTTGGCACTTGTTGCAATGGGAGCAGTTGCAAACTCATACAAAATTTTGTTTGGGGACCTTGCAGTTCAGCGGGACTTGCTGTGGGTGCGTGGTGCTTTCACCTCGATGGAGTTGTTTAAGTGATGCAAATGGTCCCTTCCATTTCTTCCAGTGCAGCGGTGTCAGTAAGGTCAACTTTCATCGTTCTGGGACGTTGGGGGAGAAAATGCTGACTTAGGAGCAGAACTGGTCTCCAGGCACAGATGCTTCAGTATGATTTGCAAGCCCAGCACACTTTTGCAGGTTGTGCCTTAGCAGCAAGCAGGCACCGTGGCAGAAGCGTAAAGACAAAAGTTTTGTTTTTGGTTTTTTTTTTTCTTTTTCCTTTTGTTTTCTTTTTTTTTGTTGTGTTTTTTTTTTTTTTTTCTTTTCTTTTCTTTTGTTCCTATGAGTCTTTTAAGGATACTGCTTTTAAGCAGGAATTGGTTTGGATTCCTTCACTGGAAGGTATTGCACTGTGAATGTCTGTAGCTACTGAGCTGGCCAGTGCTTTTTTCCACCTCTGCTTGCTGTTCTGCAGTGGCCCTGGCAGTCCTGTGTCAGGCTCTTCATGAAACTCTTTTGCTTCTCCTCAAAGCAATTGCAGATTTTAACTTTGCTCTTTTTTTCACGCATTGGAAAAACTCTTGACTGCCCTAAAGCTCTGCCACCTCTTGCCATTTCTGGAAGTTTCTGGCATTATGGTTGTGGTGATGTCTTGAAGAGCATGCTCACAGGACTAAAAGCCACCACATTTTCTTCTTCACACAAGTCTGTGGGAGCAGGGAAATATCTTAGGCATGAATCAGGCTCTCAGGAAACCTGTAACTGCAGGGGAAGAGGATTCTACAAGTACAGTTTGACCATCCCATCTTTACCTACACACACAGAGTCTAGTGGACACTGTTCTCTAGTGATGAGTAAATTAGTCACTGTCAGCCAAAATGACACTAAATCTGTGTCTTACCTCAGGCATGTGGGATGGGGAAATCTTCTACCGTAAAATGTTTTTGATTTAGTAGCTGTTTGTGTTGTTTTTCAACACATTTTTATTATAGTAATTATGCTGCACTATGGGCGGTGATCATTTGAACTTAAAGTTTCAGCAGCAGGAAAGAGATCACATACTGGAGCTGGTCAGGAAAGCTGAAACTATGAAGAAAGAGCTTGATATTTTCCCACCGCTGTAGCCTTTTTTTTTTTTTTTTTTTCTGATTCTGCATTATTATTTCGTTTCTGCCCTTCCGACTCTCGCTGGGGATGATCCCACTGACCTCATCAGCAGATGTATTTTTAGATGCATTGTTTCTAGCTAGAAGGTTGCATTGGAGAGGGCTGTTAGCATGTTACTTTGAATTTGTGCTTTTTCATGATTCAGAATACAGTTAATTGCAGCCTTCAGTGCCTTTGAAGGGGATGGCCTCGCTGCTTTTTTGTTGCTCTTTTATGGACAGGTCAAAGTTATCTCTGTCAATGAAACAGTCTTGGGTTTGGCCACTTCTGATCTGTAACATATTTGATAATGTTAGTAACACTGCTAAATAAACAAAATGGTTAGCCTGAATTTGACTCCCTAAGAAGCAGAAGGAAAGACTAATGGAAATACACATTTAATAATTACTATTTATTACACAGCATCACAGAACCATTCATCCTCAGAAAACACATGGACACTGCTCAGCTCTCTCACGGTTTACCTGTACGCTTTCTTACTTGAATGATAATGTTACAATACAAAAAGTGCCCAGAAAGCTGTGATGCCAGCTCATTCCTGGACCTCAATCTTCAAATCAAAATTAATTTTGAGACAAGTATGTCTAGAAAAAAAAAGGTGGAAAAAAGTTGAGAAACTATTATAGAGGGCTTGTTTGTTTAATACTCTTTTGCAACACTGTGGGACAGACCGCTGCCTTTTCTACTGGCATTGCTGACTGTGAAAGTGTGCTCTTAATTTCCCACACAAATGCCACCAGGTGGCTGTATCTGTCAGCTGTAGGTTAGCAGGTGTTTCAGGTGGAGGAGAGCTCTGGGCTGCTGAGGCTGCTACTTTGAAAGGAATAATGTCCACGCACCAGGCTCCCCTCTGGTAATGTAATTGTGGCTGCAAAGTTAATGGGAACTAGGAGTAATTTGTTTTAAACCACCAAGAACAACGACAGGACAACAATTCGGACAAAACCTGAAGAGAAGGACACAAAAATCAGTACCCATGATTTAGAAACTTAGGATGTTCTGGGATTCAGCCCTTCATTGTAATTAACTTTTCTCTGACCTCTGTCCCAGGGTTATTTACTACTGATATTTTCAACAGTAAAATAGAACATTTGTGTGGAATAAGGGCCACTTTGAAATAAAGAGGGACAGCCCTCAAATAATGAAATTGAACAACAAATTATGAAGTACACTGGCTGATGGCTGTGCAGACACACATGGCCGAACACCTCCCCCTCTTCCTCTTCAGAGCACAGTTCCCCTGAGCTGGGTGATCCCATCATCGAGGTTTCAGGTGTGTAATGTAATGAAAACACGCATGCTTTTGGGCTGTGCTGTCAGACACCCCTCTCCTCTGGCTTTCCCAAGGTGTGCAATCTTTAAAGGCAAGGCAATGGAGGATGTCTCAGCGGATGCAGTTCCACCTCCTGCTGGCCCAGCCCCAGGTTCTGGGAGTATCCCAACCCCATCCTTGCAGGATAAAGCTGCTCCTGGGGCAGAGCTGCGGGAAATTGGGTCTGTCTTGAACAGGGAGGCATGCCCTTACACGTCTGGTCCGAGTACCAGCCCCCAGCAGCTTTGAAAGTGGGGGAGGAAGATCCCTGCATCACCTCTGCCACCTCTGCCTTGTCAGAAGTGACCTGCACTGTGACTGGGACCCTCACAGGGCTTCTGGGAAAAGCATCATCATTTGTCATGCAACTTCACCTCCTTGTTGTCGCCCCTGTCTGCTGCAGAGAGAAATTCCCTCGGCTGCTTTGCAGATGGTGTTATATATAGCCCAAATGCTTATTGCCTCTGTCTATATGGATACCTATTGTGTAGCAAAAATAAACAGAGAAGATAATTAATCCTGGAGCCCCAGTTCCCTCACAAAAAAATCAATAAAGAGTTTTCCTTGCTATGTTTCCAGGTAAGAAAAGAGAAGACAATCTTTATTACGACTGACAGTCCCCTTCCCTGGAGCAGAAAGGTTTTTTACATCTAGCAGAGAAAATACAGCATTTTGCACCTGCCCGATGCTGTTGCTATGACAATTGAACTTCGCACTTATATTGGAGACAGCAAAGCCCCGGGAGTATGTACAGAGCAAACACCCCAGTGACTGGGCTCTGCTGGGGGCTGCTGGGTGGCTCGGGATTTCACCTCGCTGGTTCCCTATCCAAAAGGTGGATAATTTAACTTTTTAAACAATTTTGGAATGAACCTCAATTGAGCAAATGATGCTGGCTGGTAATCTTGCCAGCGGGTTGTGTTTGGGCTGCTTGCCTATGCTTCTGGGTGCGTGGGTCTGTGGGACCTGAGTGTGCCTTTGGGGCCCTGCCAGCCCAGGCTGCCCTGATGCCTTGTGCTGCAGCTGTGCTATGCCTGTTTGCAGCCTGTCCCCTCTCACAGCCAGACACGTGGGTCATGGTTAGCCAGCTGTAGGTTTTTTAAAGTGCTCACCATTTTCCTAAATTCCTTCACTGGTGCTTAAGTCTTCCCAAGATACTCTTGTAAGTGGTCCAAATCCACCCCGAAGTGTCCAGGGGCCGTGCGGTTAGCAGTGCAGTAAGATGCAGGCAATCTACCACCACTACCTCGCTTCCCAAGCAAATGCACATTTTGGCTGAGGACATCCACGCCAGATTTAATTCCAGAATGACTTTTCATTGTTCAAACACAATTAACAAACTAGGGAGTGTGTGTGGTGCAATGAGCACCCAGTGCTCCTTCTTGGCTCCGTCACTACTTTGTTATGAGAGCAACACATACGAGTATGACAGGTTGACCTTAATCAGTGATTGGTGCCCCATCTTGCCATACATTGCATACATCAAGGGATACTTGTCCTGAAGAGAAATCCCTGTTTATCAGTGTATTTCTGGAAACAGGAGAGGTCTATAATGTGGTGAGAGGTGCAGCTAACAACTGCAGAGTACTGTGCACTCACTGGAAGAAAGGAACTTCAGTTGTGCAAAGTGTTATTGCTGTTTAAAGATAATTTCCTATGGAAAATAAACTGCCAAAGCTCAGAGCAATGTTATAGATGAGACATTTCATTAGGAGAGGATGACTGACTGAAATTAAATACTAATCAAGCAAGCTCTGAAGCAGCGTGCTACAATTTTTAGCCTCTACGACCTTGAAGAGAAACAAAGAAAAATAATTTTCTTACCATTTCTACTTCAGCAAATAAAAACTAGATGATGGAAAAAGTCTTCTGCTTTAAACTACTTTTCCCCAAACTCTGCTAGCTTCTCATTACCTTGGGTGAGAGTCATCCCATTTAATGTCAGTGTCTACATATCATTTAGCATGTTCATTTCAACTACTTTTTCCAGGTTCCCTTTGTAGTTAGTGGAGAGACACAGGCATCCCTTGAGAGTCATTCCTCTCATCTCAAGGTAGACATCTAACCTAGATCTGAAAAATCTGACAAGTGCCTGTTCCCCTCCCTGTTTCCCAGGCAGAGTTGGTGCCACAGGTGGGGATGGGGATGGTCTGAACTGGGCATTTCTAAGCTCAGATGTGACAGGTCTCACCCTCTGGGTCAACAGAGAAGCAGTGTGGCAGAGAGGCCGGCAAGGCTGAAACCCAGCTGGGATCACAGTTTTTCCCTGAAGAGGTCGGGGTTGTATGCTTGTGGTAACATAGCATGAGATAAATAGAAGGAATAAGGGGAGGCAGAGGGTGCTGAGCTCTGACTACCTGAGCCAGCTACTTATGTTTTCTACCCCAGTTCCCCCATAACACAAGAGAAAATGTTCCTTTGGTTCTTTTCCTGCCATGTTGGTCCTATTCAGTAACAGAGTCCTTTGCTGGACACTGTCTCTTTCTGTGCGTCTCCACAAAAAAATTCATCTCATCTCTGATGGACGCTGTCACAGAGCAAATAATAAACTGGTCTGACTGTGTAATTATAACAAAATGAATCCCTCAAATGGCAGGAAGAAGGTAACATGCACAATGGCTGAAGGAAGAGTCTTCCCTACTCACCTTTAGCTTTCTATTTCAATCAAGCAGGCCACACAGAAAAATTGAATTAGCTCCCACAAAATCTGTGGGAGCATGGTTGAACCAGAGATTAGTCTTAATAAAGGACCAGTCAAGAGTCGGGCTCCTAAGGGACTTTGGTGTGACTGACACTTGTGAACCTTTGGTGCCCTGACATCAGTGCATGCAGCAGGTGAGGACGGGCAGGTGGACTTTATCACCAATGCAAAGTGAAGGGGCAGGCAGATCGGTGATATATGTGCAAATGCATTGAAAGAGGGACGTGGATTTTTAAAAAACATTTGACCCCCTGCCCCTCTCCCCGAGGTAAGTATGGCTTATGCTTCACCTTCCATCCATATCCTGGTTTCCCTTCAAAATGAACATATTGTACTCTGCAGAGGCGGACAATTTGCTGAATTTCATTTCACTCCTTCAGTCTGCTTAATGAATAACACTGAGTTTGAAGGTTTCACTGGATTCCAGTACTGAGCTGAAATTTGCATTAACAGGTTTTCAGACCTTGCTTGATTTTGGTTCTGCCTGGATTGCCTGCCTCTTGCCTGTCCTTGCATGGCTAACTCCTTTGCCAGCAAATTAAACCAGCTCTCCATTTCCCCCTAAAAGGCAGAAACAAACAGTCCAATAGGATATTCTTCAAAGAGATTTATAATGCTGAAAGTTACTGCGTGGACAGATTTCACTCTTCTGATAGTTAATATGACTAATTTCTGAATTGGATAATTGCTATATGGTGCTGAATTCATCACTTCAAAACAAAAAGAGATGTGGGTGTGTTTATGTGTGTGTAGGGCATTAATGTGCACCAGCCATCAAAAAAGAGTGTATCTTCAGTCTTCTACTGACTTTGACTCTTTTGCAAAATTAAGCAGAGATCTTCTGTTCTACAAATAGTTGAGGAGGCACTTAAAGCTCAGTCAAATGTTGATGGTCTTTTGGAGCCTGTCCACCATTCGTCCTGGGCAGGTGATCTTTGTTAGCACTGGCCAGGAAAGGGTGAAGTTCCCTGCAGAAAGGACTCAAATACACGTGGCTAGATGCACGACCAGAGTGAAGACACGGTATTTGCAATGGAAAAGCTCACACTCTGGCAAGGCTAGTTGTGGTCATCCAGGCTGAATAAGACAGAGATGCAAGGGAAGACTTCCATCCCAGGCATTTTCCATGGGGTGCAGGAAATGGGAATGTCTGAAGATTTTGGGGATGCTAGCCCACCTTCACTGAAGACCCAGGCTTCTCCTAAGAGTTAATCCAGATCCTGCAAAACACAAATGAATCCCACTGAATTTAGAGATAAAATCCTATTTCTTGAGTCTTTCTCATATCCCAGAGATACTGTAGAATTGGAAATTTTCAGAACTGCTCTGGACAAGACCTTGAACAATGTTTTGAAGCTAACCTTGTTTGGAGCAGCAGTTTGGACTAGATGACCTCTGAAAGTCCCCTTCAAGCTAAATTTCCCAGTTAATCCATCTTTCTCTGCCAGGGAGTCTCCCCAGACAGTTTCGATCTTTCCTGAAACACAGTGTACATACTCAGACATTGAACTACAGCTGAGCTTTGAACAAAAGTTATTTTGGATGCTTTATAATCCTGTTCATACACCTCAGTATTATCTTCACATAACAGTTCTGCCTCACGTTCAGCCTACGATGGATGCATTGTAACCCCTACATCTATTCCTGCACAAATCCTACTGAGTTTTTCCCCACCCAGTAGGTCTCTAGTTGATTATTTTTGTATACCTGAACTAACTTGCATTTATCTCACTGAGTTTTGTGCTATTTTTTCAGCGTACATCTCCTGTTTGTCGAGATAATTTTGAATTCTAACCCTGTCTTTTGATGTACTTTCACATCAAAGTCCTCTCAAAGCTTGGTATTTACAGATTAAATAACGAGGAGGTTATTAAACACTTCCTGATCTCTCTCTCTTTGCACCTACTTCTTACAAATAAGCCACGGAGGAAACATGAAAGACCAAAGGAAGATATTCTTTTGCTATTGGATGCTACTTCTGAGCTACATTTTCACTGAGAAAAACAAAATCCTCAGTTATGACCAGCTCCAAAGAAAGGCAGAGTCATGCTCCAGATGATGAGGCAGTTGAAAAGCTACCAGGGTGAAGGGTCATATCCTAAACCAAGCCAGCTAACACACTTGAGACACACATTCCCATGCTGAAGGGCATGATGCGGAAGGAGCGGCATGCCCGCAGGGGGATAAGCCTGGCACTTGCAGCACAGTGCCGAGAAGTCCACATTAACGTCTTCTGTGGAGCTGCTGCCTTCCTTCAGAGAGCCACACTGCCTACCTCCTCATGTGGCTGTCTCTGTGTCTCAGGCCCATGGCTTATTGGTGCCACCACATTCCCTAAGTTTTTAATTTCAGCCACGCAGAAGAGCATCTGCACAGCCATTTTGTATTAACCAGTGTGTGGGTCACAGTCAGAGGGGCCATCTGTGCTAAGTCCCATTTTGACTGCTCTTCTGATGCTTCTAAGAGTACCCCTGCTCTCCCCATTTTTCAAATATTATAGAGCCCACGAAACTGTGCAGCACATTTGTTAAGTGAGCAGAATTTGTTCCATATTGATAGCACTCTGGGAACATAGCTATGGAGCTAAATGCTTTTGCCATGCACAGATGTCAAGCCCCGTAAGGCTACCAGTCACCAGTCTGTTAAACTTAAGCTTACATGATTATCTCCAATTTGCTGAAGGTGTGAGAAGTATTTCTTTGTAAAGAACTTTCAGACTTTTAATCACCTCTCTTTGTTGATTCCAGCTCTTCCCATCTGAATGGCTGGACATAATGAGGCACAAAGTCCTGAACGCAGATCTGTAACCTTAGCTTTGCAAGGACCCAAGGGCTGGACCACCTCTGCACAAAGCGCTCTTCTGGAGAATACAAATAAATTTGCTGTAGACTTGCATTGCATCAATGAGTATAGGCAGCTTTCTGTCCATGCAATCAACTCTTCATCACATGTGGTGATGGGTCAGAAGGTAGCAGTTTACTTCCAGGATGATACTACTGGCCTGAACTGATTCCCTCAGTGCTGGTTGGGGGTTTCTGCACCAAACTCCCAGTTTCAAGAAGCCTCTTTGTTGTTGCAGTCTCATGTAAGTTCATGAAGGTATCTTTGCACAGGTACAGCATAAAAATGAGTATGTGTTGCTGACTGCTGTTGAGTAGGGTAGAATGGGTATTTCTGTCCCTTGGTGTGGCTTCCCCATAAACCAGATAAGCTACCTGTGGCTGAGGGTAACCTAGCTGTACAAATAATGTTTTGTAATTAAACAATTAAATTAAATTGAAAATTTTGTTTGCAGTGATTCAGTCCCACTGGCAGGGTCCCCATTGTCTTGCCATTTCTTCCCTCTTCCTGATCTGGACTGGAGGAAAGGTTAAGGAAGCAGTTTGTCCCAACACACCCTGTCTGCGGAGGTCTGAAAGGGCAGCTCACATCAGAGGAGGTCCTGGTGTAGACTCAGAGCCAACTTTTCCACTGGAGTGATGGATCTACTGCTTGCTCCCATGTCCTGTCTTCCCTCTGATCCTCTGCCAGGCTATAGCTCTTCCAGCTACAGTCTTCCACTAAGCTCATTCCACTAGAGAATAACAGTCGGATCATTCCCATTCTCACAGACTCTGTTGTATTAGTAGCAATAGGCCAAATTTCAAATATCTGTGGAGCAGAAAGACATGTAACTCCTACTTCTGCATTAGCTCAGTTCACTGTAGAAATCCAGTTTGTGTATTCAAGTACAGACTTAGATGTTCCAATAGCAGACCCCACAAAGCCTTCAGGTGGAAACTGTGATGCATAAACCTACACAATTAATGTCAGGTGTATTTTTTACTCAGAAATCACATGCTTTCTCTCAGAGATAAGAGCTTTTTGAATAACTGATAGGGTAGATTTAAGACTTGGTGTTTAAATGAGGAGATGACATGGATAAGTACAAACTCTGGTTTTCATGGCTGAGCCAGTTGCAAGGCTTTTCCTGGATGATTGTCAGGGTAAAGCCTCCAGAGGGTTCCTCTGCGCTGCTGAACTGGTGTGTACCAAAGTCTGTGTCCACACCTGCACCCTTACTGAGAAATTTTTCAGGGGAGATTCAGCTCATCTAACATATTCATAATTGTAGGTGTCTTCATCTGAACTAATCGCTCTGGGCTCGCTTTATAATCAATGGATTGAAATCGGCAATTTTAGGCTGTGATTCATCTGACATATCTTAACAGCTACTTTAGGATGAAGTGAATCATGCTCTAGAGCTGCTCTTTTTTCTTTTTATTATTTTTTTCTCTTTATTATTTTTTTCTCTCAAGGCAGCTAGGAATACTGAATTGGCAGATATCTCTACACAGCTCCCTCCCCTTTTGTTCTAGAATGCATCCAGACCACAAGAGCTCCTTTTAGCCTCTGAATACATAAGCTTTGCTTCAGCTTTTTTGTACATCAAGTTTGCGGTCTGGTCACTGCTTTGCCATGACTTACAATACATTCACTGGTGAAGTACTTCAGCAGTGATTCCACAACACTCTCTTCCTACATCTCCCCATTATTCTGCAGATGTTCCCTCCCTGTACTGCCAGGGAGCTGAGCAGACATCATATCTCTTGTGCCTTGCAAATGTCTGTAGCCTGTGAGAAACACTTGTATTTGCCTAGGGCTGCCTTCTACTCCTACTTTGCTTCTACCTCCATGTTTTCATGGTGTCCAGCTGATACCTAGTTAAGTGGCAGTTAAGCACAGTCCCATCCTCAAGTTGAAGAGGAAGAATACAGCAAACACTGTAGTTTCGTGAGAAGGAGCTGTATTTCAAAGTCACTTCCTGTGTGAGATCAATGTCAAGTGAGCTCTGCAGAACGCAGGAGGATTCTTGTGGAGAGCTCATTTACTGGCACCTGCAAGAGAGCGTGAGAGAGGCCTGTGTGTGTCATTAGTGTTCCCAGCAAAAGCTGAGAATCCCACTTTCTTAAGCCTTGCTAGAATTTCAAGTATATCTGCAATGCTGATTACCCACAGATATAGGACTTTTGTAATACCATTGCCAAATTCCCCTAGCAGGGCCGCAACTGGTGGCTTGCATCACTACATCATTTATCCAGGTACCAGAGGCTAAGTGGGTCCAGATAGCAGTAATCACTTGTTTCTTCTTCAATACGGCATTGGGGTGATAGCTGCCTGGGGCAAGTTCATGATACAGATCCATAGGAATTTGTTCCCTCCTACCAAAATTCTGGAACCAGACTACAACCCCATTGTGGTGTGTGAATTTGCTTGCTCCTGAAGAGCTGCTTTGCAGGTGGGGTAAAGAGGCAATCACAGCATGCACCACACTGTGCAAATATATGATACCTTCTGCTCTTGGAGATCCCTGAGGATCCCTGCAAGTCCTAAAGTGTTTCTTTCCCCATCAGCCTCTCTGCATGAGAGCTTCAGCTGCAACCAGGAAGCTGGGCTGTTTCACCCTGCTATGAGATGCCTATCTGAGCAGTGCAGAGGGTTGTCAAACAATTACTCTAATGTGAGGCAACAATTTCCATCTTTCAGAGCTGCAGGGAGCAGAAGGTAGTATCCATTGCTACTGTGCCAACTGCTGAGCAAAGAGATCATCCCTTGTGCCTCGAAAGGCTCTGTTTTTATATCCACTGCACAAGGGTGCCTGTGGTAGCTCCCCAGACTGCACACTGATCCCACAAACTGGAATGTGGAGGGGTCTGTCCTGAGCAATAAATTGACTCAGTCTCGATAGAAAAGGGACAATCGCACAGGCTGAGCCAGAGAAATGCTGTGCTGACAGACACCCTCGCTTCCCCAAATGGCAATATTAAAAGATGCAGAAAAGCATGGGGTGGGATGCCCCTCCAAGACATGTCCAAGGGATTTAGGATTACAAGGTTCCTTTACATGACTGGGATTTTTCACTCCAGTAGCATGTAGGAGTTTTTGTAATCTGATGTCCTTTTCTAATCCTCCAGTCACTTCCCGTATTTGTTACTACTTGTTTTGTTTTTTAAAAAAAAAGATGGAAGCAGCTATGGTCTAAAATACTTTTGGAGAAAAGGGAAGAAATAAAAGCAGGGGGACAGATTGCAATCTATCGCTAGTTTCAGAAGAAAACAGCAGTTCTATTACTGAAAAGGAATCTGTAGTGCAATATTAAAAGATAAATTTCTTTGAGAAAGAAATAACTCTAAGAGGGATGAATATTCTATTGCATATGTGAGATTGGTGTTCATCCAGAAGAAAAAAGGACCTTTTATAAGGTCATATGAAACATTTTCAGCAGTAGAAAATGTTACCCGTTTACATTCCACCGTTTTTTCTTCTTTTAAATATTTTCTAGTGCAGAGAATGGTTTCAGGCTAAGAGAACTCATTCACTAGAATTACTTTTCTCTTTGGTTTGCACACTAGGTAAAGGTAAAGGTGTAGTTCTGCTATCTGCTAAATCTAAGCACTACTTAACAACAAAAGCAGCCCAGCTGAAACAAATAGTCTCCTTTGTGGAGGAAGAGATAATTCAGTGAAAAAGTGGCAGAACCCTAACAAAAGACTCCTGAAATATGCTTAGCAGTCTGGCACTGATCCTGCACGGCCCCCAGTTTGAAAACTGCAGACCTAACCATGTCCATACTGTCAAGCACTTACTTCCACAATGCAAGAGCAAAACACCCCACATCCTGCAGGATACAGGCCCAAATAAGAAGAAGAAATAACCTGAGCACAGCTTCTGGGGATGACAGAGGTTTATGAAATGCTAAGACAGCTGGTGAGGTAAAAAAGTTGACCTCAAGAAGTACCCAATTTATGTGCAATTGGTCTGTGAGACAGACAGTTTTTTAATATATGATGACTGGTGAGGTAGCTCTATTCCAACCAGCTGGTATACGGTTCTTCATCTTTAGATATAAGCTGGAAGCAATTAAAGTTAATCCTATTATACATGCTACATGGAAGATTTGGGAGCCAAAAAAGATTGCTTGGCACTTGCTATAAATTCTCTTTCTCTTTTTTTGGGTGGGGGAGAGTCAGGATATTCCTTATCTTCCTTTAAATATTAATGTCCTGAAGTTTTTATATTCTTGCAGATTCTGGAATTTTTCTGACTTCAGTGTATTAGACACTATGTCTTGAATTCCCTGCCAGATTTGAACAACAACAACAACAATGATATTTGAATTCCAATATTTTATTTTTTCAAGGATACTTCTCACTGACTATTTCTGCATCTTCTAAATTCTCTGATTTTTAAAATTAATTCCTGTCATGGTAAAACTGGAATGGTAACTGCAAACAATTATAAGAATACCCCATTTTCACAGAAGTCTATCTGAATTTTTCAATTCCATTGGCCATTTAAGTAAGTGGCTTTCAATGACCATTGACTACTTATTGCTTTACGAACATTAAAAAAATGACCATTTTGGATTAAATCTTTGTGGATAGCAATTATTCCCCAAGAATGGTTAATCTTGGATGCCTTGGGAGGAGGACCAGGACATATCTTATCTGATCTCCAGCCACTCATAGCTGAGGGGCATCCTATAGGGATGTTTCCCGGCTTGGTTTCTTGGCCACCAGCCCTCTGATGAGGGCATGGTTCAGGACTGCCCTAAGCCTAGCAATCCCCCAAAAAGCTTGTACCAGAAGTTTTCTGGAAGACTCTTCTATCTAATTTATCTTCGAAAAGTAGTTACCTTTCCAAAATGAAAGCCAGGAGTCATTGCATGGTAAGAACAGATGCACATTTCTCAGTTTCTTTGGGGCAGTCACACTGGAGAAAAAAGGACAGGATTAAATTGGAGTTTGTTTCTTGCTACACATCTGTCTGTCAGCCAATGAGTCATGAGCTAGTCAAAAGTCAAGTGGATGTGGTGACTGGAGCTGCTTTTGAGACACCCTTTTCCTACGCTCAGAATTGACAAAAGCACATAATGATTGTCTCTGTGCTCAGCCATGGGCATGCACAGGGGTGCCCTGCACCTCTTTTTGCCCAGGAGCCAGGGCAATAGCTCCTGGCCAGCTCCATGCCTGGCGCTGCATGTGCAGGGGGACATATTGGCTGCCAAAGAATCATTTTCCTCCTGAACATTGTCAGGCTCTTTGGGGGAAGGCAAGGGGCACATGGAAATATCCCATGATCTGTGGGCTGCCAGCTGGACCACTGTGAATAGAGGCTGATATTGCCCCATGAGCACAGACAGAAAGAGGCTATCCTTCCTTCTGTGGAAAACAGCAGAGCAATAATATTCTTGTTTCCTAATAAGGAGATTTTACTGAGAATTTTATTTCAGCCAATTTTTGTCGCACATTCCTATTTAATTGTTCTTGTCTCTTAATTAAGTTCATCTGCCAGGATTTACCCAGAGAACTGCATCTAAGAGCTCTTTTGCTGACTGCAAACACTTGTCTTTGAGAACATTTGTTCCTAGATTTTTGGTTTTGCTTGTTTGGATTTGTCGATCAGAGTTGTCAAAGGTTTAAGACAGGACTCCTTGTTCATTTAAGGAAGGCTTTGAAATATGTAACTGGCAAACTTTAAGTTTAGATAATGATATTAGATGTTCCCACACACCCCTCCCCCTCCAAAAACTGAAAAGCACAACAACAACAGATCAGAGGTGGATATAGATTTGCTGAGCTTCATAATAGCTACCTTAGTGAACCTGAACCCAAACTCCATAGCTTGAGATGATTCATCGCCTCATAACAGAGTCATCCAAAACTTGGCTTTGTGTGGTTGCAAGGGAAAATTCCACAGCTTTGACATCTCTCTGATTTTGTTGTGCTTACACAGTTAATTTTTAAAAGGCAAAACAGATGCTACTTTGAAAAAATCTATGTAAAGAAATTAAAGGAAGAAAAGATGATTGCTGACTGAACTAGAACAAAAGGAACAGTATACAGAAACAATTTTTTTGGACTTTTTATACACTGCAAGTATGTAACAGCTAATATTGCTTTCATCAGAAGAAATACAGAAATAAGGATGGCCCCTTACACCAGTAAATCCTTTTTTTTTCTCTTCAGAAAAGCTTTGAGAATCCACATTGGTAACTTTAATTTCAAGCATTTGCTCTTTTTAGATTTTGGAAAGAGAGTGTTCTGTGTAACCCCCCCACCAATACTTGGCCCAAAATTATATTTGGTGTTTAAATACATACTGTTGTGAGATATAGCACATGTGTTCCTGCCCTTGTATTTCAGTGTTCATACTGATCACCTCTCATTTTCTTATTCTGGGTCATGACAATTTATCTGCACCTGTCTGGCTTCAGAAGAACTGCTGTCATTATTCATGAAATGTCTGCATCTTCCTTATATTTACCTCTACAAATTATAGGTAATGGAAACCCAACATGATAGACAAAAATGCAATTGCTACATTGCAGTTTCTCAGTCCATGTCTATCAGGAGCAGCCTGCTCCTGTAACACCAGGTCCAAATTTCCATTAAACACGTCTAACAAATACATAAATGGTTCCAGACATTGGGGGTAGTGAAACACCTCTAATCCTGAACAGCTGAGAGACAACTGCCCAGGAATCTTAAATAAATCTTCCCCAAATCACAAGAAATAGTCAATCTCCCACTGCAGTCAGGTCCTGAAGCATCTAATCAGGAGACTGAAGCTTTCCAAGGTTCACCGTGTCTATCGAGCAAGAGGAAGAAGCACAGCCAGGGAGACAGATTGCTGCATGCATTTTCCAGCCACGTTGTGCTGGAGAAGCCTCTTCACCTCCCTGTGCATCTGTTTAGCCTTACAAATATTGTTGGAATCGTGGACATAAGGACTGTCTACGTATTTATACAGCACTTGGTGAAATGGGTGGCCCTCTTTGATGTTAAATGTAGTGGGCAAAAGCGCAGGGAAAGAATAAAGAGAAGAAGGTGCCAGTAGATAATGACTAAGGAGGAGCTCAGTTCCCATTTGGACATTCCCAGCTAACCCATATAAAGTGAAACAGCATTTTTAATGTGTACATAAATTCCTAGGTAATCAGTCAAGCAAGTGGCCTCATGGTTAAAGACAAAGGGCCAAGTGCAATCCTGCAGTAAGCAGGCGTGTTGGCAACAGGAAAAAATAAGAAAACAAAACCGGAGATGTATCCATTTACAAGGACTGAATTTGCCCTACAGAATGAAAGGTGTTACTGGTCTGTGGCAAATGACACTGTCCTTGTACCTTAAGCAACCACAGTCCCAATAAGTCTCTGAAGAGAACTCCAGAAAATGAAAAAAGCAAGTGTCAAACATGTTCTTTTAAGGAGATTACTTTTCCAATCGATCTTTTATGTAGAGGGAAACTGATTCTGTCCCATCTCAGTCTTAGAGTTTGTTACAAGATCTGCCATTTTTCTAGTCTTCAGTGAACAGAATAATAGTTTGCTTTTTGCTTCACCTTGGAGCAAAACACTGAAACCTAGAATTATTGCCACCAAACAGATGGGGATATTTCTCATGAAGATTAAAAAGCAAAGACCTAATAAATGAAGAACATTTGAGAAGAGAAGGTTAAAGCAGGCTCTGCTGCACTGTGTTTGACATTACTATTTTAGCAATTTAGGTGGTTTTACAAAGTATAATTTTTTTTATGTTTCAACTGCTGCAAAGACTCTGAAGGGAAGTGCGAGTGATGTTCATTGTTCACCACAAAGGACCTACCTGACATGGGTGCAGTCTGGTCACAAACGTGGCCATACTCCAGCATTTCAGGTCTCCCGCAGCTCTGTCTTGGTCAAAGGGGTGCAGTACTGCCAGCTTTTCTCTGTGGCTTCAGCACACATCCTTGGAGTTATATCCCTGCTGGGACCAGCCAGTCCCTCCCAGTAACTGTCCTGAGACTGGGAGGCAGGCGGTTCAGGGGTCTGGTCTCTGGCTTGGCTTTCCACCCCTTCTCTCTGTATGTGAAGAGATGCTGGTGGATAACGTCATCAGTGACTTTGTGTTTGTGATCAGGGTCTGCAGCTGGTGCAAATGTGAGAAAGTCAGGATGAGGGGTAGAAGTGGGGTTCCAGGACAGCCTGTGTAGTATAGCTGCACCAGGGTACTCTGGATATACCCTGGGTGCCTGCTTAGCTGTTCCACCCAACTTCCTTGCTTGATGTATCATTTATGGAAATGAATAATCTGACTCCCTGTGGTGACACAGTCTCTGCTACATAAATCAGCCATTTTTTGTTCAGTGTCTTTTTGGCTGAGCAGAGTCTCAACAGAGGAAACTGAATTATTGTTTTGTGTGCGTGGTGGGTTTTTTTTAAAGCTGAAAGTATATTTCATTCCTTCAATTTCTAGTCAGCTGAAAGTTTTCTTTCAAAATTAATATATGGCCAATGTTGTCCCTTGAGACCAAACACGAAGCATTTGAGACCCAGCAGAGAGTTTATCCTGAAGTCAGCAGCCTGTGAAAGCCAATGCTTCTAATAGAAATATATAGATTTTAAACCCAGAAAGGACATTGTGAATGCTTAATATGACTTCTCATGTAACATAATCCATAGATTTTTACTTAAAAATTCTCACCCACCATAACTAAACCAAATAATTTTGAAAAGATAGCTGAGATAGCTGGTCTCACTTCAACAACTCAAGATTTAAAGACATGCTCTGGTATTTGGGTTATTTTTCCAGTGGGTAATTACTTTTGCTGTTACAAAATCTTGCCCACTTCTATTGTGAGCTTGTCATAATTGTACTACACATATGTCTGTGCTGGAAAGAGTCTTCTCGCATCAAAGTTCTTCTCACAACCAATCAGCCTACAGCCATGAACAAATAATTTCCTCTTCTTACACTGCCGACTAACCAGAATGAGCTCCCTCAAGTTTGATGGAAGAACTAGATTTTACAAACCTTGAATCATTCTTGTTGCTGTGTGGTGGGTTTTTTTTGATTGTTCATCTGGTGTCTCAGCACCTTTTTCACTTGCAGAGAAAGTGTTCTTGCCTCCTTTGCTTCAAATGGTCAAAAAGAATGTAGAGCGTGTTTTGTGGGCCCACCCATGTTGGCTAGCAGATCTGCTTTGTTTCACCAGGGCCTTTCTATTTTTCCCTGCACAGGAGTAAGTCCTTTAATCAGTGAAAATTTGGGGTGGGTAAATAATAAAGCAAAGACATGTAGGGCCACATGTAAGGAAGGGCCTTTCCTTTATGGTCACTGGAGATATTTGTAACCTATATGAGTTATTCGGGTTTGCAGGGTGCATTTTTTCTTTTTTTTAGACATCTTCATGTCCTGGTCTCACAAGCAGGTAAAAGTTGTTGTTGGATTTGGAGGGAAGAATTCATGGATTGCTTCACTGTATTTCAGGGCTTGTATGTCAAATTGAGATGGAAGAACTTGAAGGGACTCCACATTATCTGCCTCTGTAACCAACTTGAAAGCAACAGAAGACACAGACTGGTTTCTTTATGGATGTGCATTACCTTTGGCAAATGACAGAGCTGTGGAGCTACTTGCCATGGAATGGATGGGCCTAAATGAAAACACCATTCTCCAGCTAGGAAAAATCATACCAACTAGCTGGTCTGAAATTTGCTATATAAAACTGATTTGAACGAAACAACAGATTTATGCAGCTTCAGATTTTGTGAATATTTGGATCAAATTTGGAATTTTCAGTCAAGGCCTCTTGCTGATGACAAAGAAGGATGTAGAACTGTTTGATCCTCAGCACAGGCTTACATGTTTCAGTCATGAGAATAAATGTTGTGTTTCAGAGGATGCCTGTTGCAAAGGTGCTGAGAGTTGATTTCTGTGTAAACTGTAACTGACCCTTTTTAAAGAGAAAGCTGCAGCAGCATTCGTTTGTGCCCATCTATTGAAACATATCCTGAAAAGAAAAATTCAGCAAGGTGCAAGCACTTGTCATTCTGTGTTATACCCCACCCCACATTACACTAGAAAAGCAAATTAGGGAAGACAGTCTGGTGCCAATGAGCTTGGAGTGAAAAGGAGCAGAAAGCACAGTCTTGTCAGCACTTTGTGGAAACCAGTAGAAGCTTTGAGCAGTCCGGAGTTTTCCCTTTAGTGGTAGGTTAAAAGGCATTCTTTACACTGTTGCTTTAGCTTTTCTACTCTCTTGCCCTTCCTGCATCTCCTTGCTAGCCTTTGAAACTAGTTGCTGGTATGTAGGGAAAAGGTAGCCCCAGTCACTAGCAGCATTAATCTTCATCATCTCAGAGAGTACTTCACCTTTCTGCAGGAACAGGCTTCCTCCAGCTTTTCTTTTTAGGCTTTGGTGATACTTTTTCTTGTGATCATATGTATCATTTTATACTGTTAATGAGTGACAACCAAATGTCATTTAGCTCTACAGCAGCTCTACAGAATGTCATGTTTTTATACTAGATTGTCACATTGTTATTGGGGATTAGTAATATCAGTGTATATCCATATCCATATCCATTAGTAATATCAGTGACTTCATTTGGACCACTGGTAGAGCAGCCCCACTGAAAGCTCAGCCTCCTCCTTGCTCCTGGTAAGGCAGTTTTTAGAATGAATGAGGACCTTTTGATCTCCATCATCTAACCCTTGGTAAAACAGCAATGTCACCAAAGCTAGCAGGATGAGGGTTTGAGCTTTTATTGGAGTGTTAGGCAGGCCATTGTTTCAGAGTTCCTACTTTGTTCCTTTAAAAATTCCGTTTGATCTAACTCCACTGCTGGTAGTCCAGAAATAAAGCAAATCCTTGGGGTATGAATGCTATTCAGACAAAATAATACCAATATTTGTCTGCTCTCCCTCCCTGGTATCCAGCGTCTTTGCCAGTTCAGGTTTCCTCAAAGAGGAAATAACCCATTTCTGGAATTCACATTTTCCTGACTTCTTGGAAACAGGGAGTATCAAGTGTTCTGAGTAATGTTTCCCTTTGAAACTTTCTTAAAATAGTTCTTAAAATATCTGCCACTTTTGAAAGGTTTAAGTTCCCTGGGGGTGTAATGCTGCTGACATTGATGGCGTCTGCCAGCAGAAACTCTGGTTCTGCAATTTCTTCTGTGACCTGCATTGCCCTTTGCTTGGTAAGGAAAGCTGCATGAAGTAGGTCCAAACCCAGTGATGAGTGTCTTTTGCTGTGCCCACTTTTCAGGCAGATCTGATGCTTATCTGACAGGAGTTGAGCTACTCTGGTTAGCAGGGTCATCACTCACAGAGGAGGGAGAGGGCGGTCCTCAAAAATATTTGGTATAGAAAAAGACAAGTATTTGATCATTTTCTTATAGAACCCGTCCTCCCAGGAAAATGACTATAAATCAAACAGCAAAGCTCTCTCACATTACCAGAAGAGAGGTAAAAGGCTCATAATTCTTACTGAACAAATCACATGCAAGTGAGTCATTCATAATTGCTCTATAAAAATAGTGAATAAATGCTGTCTTATTCTGTACTTGATTAAGCACGTGTATAACTTTAGTCAAAAGAACCTGTCTTATGAGCACAAAGTTGCAGCAATGAGGCTCAGTAAGAACAGCACCTTGTGGAAAATATGAATCCCACAGCCAAAAATGTCTTTGTGAGATGCAGTTCTCTTTCGAAGCGTATGTGCTGCAGGAAGATTTGCTTCTGTGCTGAGAAAGAGCCTGTGCTTGTGATTTTAGCCTATCTTTGTGTAAATGAAACTGGCTCCCAAGTAAGCACGGTAGAGGCAGGGATTTTATGTATCTAAAAATGAATTTCTTCATACTTTTGTTGTTTATCTACCTGGGTACTAGATGGCAAAGATGGGACAATTGTGTTTCCTCTTTGACTAGTTAAATTTTTGCTCATAATACCTTTTTCTCCCTGCAGTGAAGGTATCAGCTAAACTCTGAATACAAAATAAAACCAAGCCAAACACTCAGATACAAAGCCCTAGAAAGGGAAAACTTGTGCCATGCTGAAGTTTCACAATTTCATTTTTTAAGGTAAGTGCTATCTGTTTTTTTGGCAGGGCAATTCACCACCTCTAAAGCCAAAAACAGTCCAAGGAGTAATTTTCTTTTGCACACATGTATGTAAAAGTCAACATGAATGTATGATTTTGGCTTGAAAAATAGTTTCTTTGACAGGTATTGCCTGAGAAAGCCAAGCAGTCTTCAGTCCACCCACCTACAGCTCTCCTACTGACAGGTGAGCAAATTCAGCACTCCCCTGATCAATATTTCAAGAGGTTGCACGTGAAAAGAAAGCCTCAGAAAGGTCTTGCAAAGTGCAGCACAGGGTGTGAACATGGAGCGTTAGCATGTCCGTAGACACAGTCCTGATGGGGGCTGCCTCTCAGCCCTGCTTTGGAAAGGCTGAATAGTCCTGTATCGCCTATGTCTCATTCACTTGATAAGTTCCCACCTCCAGACCCCTGCAGGTGGAGGTTTGCCTGATGCATTTATGCATTCCAGCCCCATTGGCTGTCAGGATCCAAACTTGGACACGTAAATTTATGTACCCACAAGCAGGTGCCTCTTGCAAGGGTGACAGCCCAGCTCCCCTTGTTGGCAATGGGGATCTCCTCAAGGCAGTCTGAGGATTGTCCAGTGCACCCTAAAAGAGATGTCTATATCCAGTCAGTGCAACTGCTCTTCAGACCTGTTTGAAGACACCTGAATTTAACTGTCTTAACCTGTGAGGCATGTCCCAGCTGTGGTGGGTCTGTAGAGGGCATGCTGCTGCCACCGCTCCTCCTGTTCCCCCTGCAGGGACACCAGGCCTGTTCCTTCCCACAAGAGCTGGTGCAGCTCTGTGTGCCTCCAGAGGGAAGGAGATATTCCAGCAATCTGTGGTCCTGTGTTGCTGGTGTTTTCCACCCCAAAATGCCTCTGAGTAATTTTTCAACATACAAATTTGGACATCAAGAGGATACTCAAAGCTCTTTCTTACCAGTAGGCACACTGAAAGGTGCAGACGTCTTGTTGCTTTTAGGATGAGAAGCAAATGATGAACAAATGTAATAATCAAAATACTACATACATATACTTTTAAGGGTATTGAAAGTATTCTTCTGTAAAATCTTTGCTCAAGAACATTAGGTGTAGGACTAGTGCACCCAGCTCTTGGGGATAGCTAAAATGAGTGAACCTCCTAAGCCGGATTTGGTAAAACAAATTGCTTTTCTAGGCCTGGTAAGTGTATTTAGGACCATGGCAGTACTGATACCAGGCAGAAATTAAAGTTCCTCATCTACCACCAGTGCTGTCATAACATGGTCTCTCTAGTCTTCTGGGTGTCCCTTGGCCACTACGCCATGTCCTAAGAAGGTGCGGGCAATCCTCCTCTGCTCTGGGGCTCAAAGAAAACTCCAGCTGCTCTGGCAGCTCCCATGGGGGTGTCAGACTTGTGAGGAATAATTGGAGGAGTAATTAATTGCATTTGCTGCCAAGGGAAGAGTTGTGCATGGCAGCTGCCTAGAAGGGCTAAGCCATGGTCCTGGAGCCCACGTGTCCAGCTGAGTGGGATGGCATCCTTCTCCCGGTTTGCTTCTGCTGACAGGATCATGCTGGGATCTGGGCCTTCTCCTGGTGCTGGGCACCGTGGCAGCTCTGATTAATGTTGTTGTCACCTTCTGCATTGATTCTTTCAGCACTCCTTGTCCCCTTCTCCTGCTTGGCCTACTTAGGAGAAGCCTGCTCAGCAAGAAAATCTCCATCTCTCTCATGTGAACAACGTGACCTACCCACCCATGGTTTGCTCCACAGAGTGGATGCGTTTTGTGCCTGATCTGAGGTGGGGTGAAGTCTCACGCAGCATTTTGCCATGTCTATTTGGAACTTGCTTCATCCTTGGGTGGGGCAGGGCTGTTTTACTGCTCTGCTGGGCACCCATCCCACGTGTCTCATGGGTCCCACCGTAGGCACCACAGGTGGTCTGTGTTCCTGGAGTGACCACTCACCTCCAGAAATGTCACTCACTACTTTCTAAAAATGGCTATTTCCTTAAGTACTGTAGGCCAAATAGTAAAGCCCCCATGCCCTTTCAGCACAGGGTACAGCAGGGATCCACGTTGCTGGTACGGTGCCATGCAGCTCCAAGTAGTTGCACAGAAGGGGGTGAAGGGTGTGAATAGGCTGAGAGGAGGGGAGTCACCATGCATCCCCCGCCCAGCTCCCAAAGCGCAAAGGTCCAGCTCTGCCTGTGGTTATGCATGTTACTAAATGGGGATGCAGATGTTAATTATTGGGAAACTGTGATACACATTTGCATGTTGTTAAGTGTCTTTTTTGTAAATGGTCCAAAGCTGCCTCCTGACATTGCCTGCTATAGTAGGAAGATTACAACCGTGGACAGGCAGCTAAACAGCCTTGGGCAGATCTGAGCCAGGCCCAGCACGCTGCCCCATTCTCCCCTGCCCGGGGAGGAGACATTTCCATATGTGATGTCCTCTCTGTACTGGGGCCTGTGGCACAGGCTGGCAGCAGGACTATGCCAGTCCAGGACTCATCCGAATATGCACTGCTTGCACATGATAAACATGCCACACAAAAGTCCTAAGCTGTACTGAGTAACGAGACCAAGTGCGCTAACAGGAGAACAAACCCAAGTGTCAAAAACAGGCACAGTCTGTGTGCACACTGCATCCCTACAAGTTTTACCAGTGTACATGTACTCCACTGTAAAATTATCTTCTTTGTTGGTCCAGTTCTTACGGTAGCCCAAACATGCTGATTTGATTAAAGGTATAGCACGGTTTTAGTATAAACTGTGGCCTTAAAGTAAAAGAGTGATTTTTCACCACTGGATGGCAGAATCTTCCTCTGGTCTAACAATATAATAGCAGAACAATTTGCTAAAATTAAAGCGAAATTGGAACTGTCATAATCAATCCGGTGTCTGATCAAGGTGGAAGGATCTACTGGAAATGTAATTGCAGAGGCAAAAATTATATTTTTTAGAAACCCCTTTCGGACTATAGCATCTGGCCTTTTAATATCTGTCCTGTTCACATGAATTACAGGGCCCTTGCTCTTCTGCAGATTTGTCAGCATCCCCCAACATTGCCTACATTGTCAATGTAATGCTTATGTCTACACTGAGTATTTTTTCTCTTGAGTTCCATATTGCGTCATGACTAAATGTTTGAATTACAGAAATCACTACACACTTGGGAGATGTATTTAGAAAGATGCTGTCGTTGGCAATATTATAACCTTTTAAAAATACAAACATCGTAGTTGGTACAGGTGCTAAAGCTCAAGTAACATAGTGCTTGGGTCAGCAATGGCAATATTTTAAAAGAAAAATATATATTTAATTTCTGTGGAGATTATGTGGTATATTTAACTCATTGTTGGAACTTTTCAGGAGCTACTTTTAAACAGGCAAAAATAAATGGCTAGATCCACCATTTCTTCTTTTACTTAGAGTATACACTGACCAGCTTCATTGGACTGTGCCTGAGCAAAAGGAGAATAAGGAAATTAGCTAAGATTTCACCTCTGCCAAGTGGGAAGAAAAACTTTGTCCTTCACCTCAGAAGGTTTGGTGTTAGTTTCTGTCAAGCATAGACTATTAGTTTCTATTAGCAGAGACTATTAAGTAATTCTGAGTATTGTTAAGAATCTAAAACTCTGATTCTTTTCCAAGACCTGCTTCCATGGTGTTGCATATCCACGTGAAGTGTTGGTGAAGGTTTTCACAGAGGTTTGACTAACATTCAAAATGAAATAAATCTTAAAATACTTGGCAATCATTAGTTTAAGAGCATATTTTTTAAGTGTTTGAGCAGAAAACTTTCCTCCAAATTTTTTATATGGAAAACAAGAAATTTACACATAGATCAGAAAGGACAAAAATCTAGGTGTGACAAACTAAGTTGTTTCAGCACATGAAATATCCACTTCATATCTTTGACTTCTGCAGCATCCTGTGGCAATGAGTTCAATGACTTCGTTATATGCTTTATACAGAGTATGTCTTTAGAAGTCTTTGATCATTTTATTTTTACCCCCTCTTTCCAGGTCATTTACGAATGCCTGAGCTACACCTTTTTGTTGAAGTGATTTTAGCTTAAAAAAGCCCAAATAGTATTTAGACTGGTAGGAACTAAAATGTACTTTGAGTCATGATTTCAGCAACAAAATATATAGGTTATTCCAGACAAAGTAATAGAGAAAGCAAGCAGGGCACTATGAGTGCAAACAAAACAAAAGCAATGTGAACATCTCTGTAGGGGTGGGGGATGCCACATGCGTTGCAATGAACCAACGTCTTCCCACATCTTGGCAGGTGCCGTGCTGGAGCAGTGTTTCAGCAGGCAGCGGCAGCTCATGGCAAACACCAGTAAGGGGTTGGGAAGCAGCCTATTCTCCCCTCTCTGGCAATTACCACTTGGCTCAGGACTACAGCTCTCCTTGATTAAAATGACCCCTGTGGATCACCTAGGATCCGGCCCCACCACCCCTCTGTGCCAAGCAGCTCTCCTGGTGTGTTCTCCAAAGAGCATCTTAACCCTGAAAACTGCAGAGCTGCATTTCCTCTGCACAGTGCTTGTCAAGGCGTGCTGGAGGGTAAGAGGGCCTTGAGAACATCTGGATTATAATTAAACTGGAATTTACAGTAACTAGATCTAAGTGGCTTGAACAACAAATTTACTGCTGATAAAGCCAGATGAGATTACCCAGATAATCCTCTGTGTTTTCTTCCATCCTGAATAAAATGTAGCTTTGTAATTTATACTGGGGAGCACTGGGAAAGCTTCTTTTTTACTTGAGGGATAATTGCAGGTCCAATAAAAGACTTCATCCGCACCATGATATTACCCAGCAGCGTTACTGTTAACCTGCATGCTGGGCTCAGTGGAGAGACATAGGATCCTAGCTGCCAGTTAAGAAATGCAAAACCAGATTCAGGGCAAATAAACCATCAGTCATGATGTTTTAAAATATCTTATTAAAGGCATAGTGAAAGTACACAAAGATTTTACAGCATGGCTTGTCGTTTATTTTTCTAAAGGTCTCCTCATTCAGCAGAGGTACATCAGGGTAAATTCCCAAGTCACCCGGACTCAACGCTTGCATGTCACTGATATTCATAATCCACTGACAGGGTAGGACATTGATGGGACACCTGAATTAAACAAACCTGGGGCTGCTCTCTTGCATCAGGTCAGCAGGTCTGTGGCCACCCTCACCATATTTTTCAGTCTCTCTTGCCTTTGGGAGCAGGACAGGGGCAGCCAGCCTGTGCACTCAGAGCAGCTGCTAGAAGTGGGTTTCCCTGACCATGACCTGACGGGCATGTAAGGGTCACTGTCTGTCTCCCTGTGAGACGCTGTAAAGGGCAGGCCGTGCCTCTTCTGTCCCCTCTTTTCTCACAGAAACCACTGTCTGCTCATTCCTTGGCCTTTTATTTTTCTTTCTTTGGGTGCTCACCTCCCCCAGGTATGGTACAGAGCATCATCTACACAGGTGGGAATTCCTTGAGGTCTCCTGTTACGACTCACATCCACAGTAATATTAATTCTGATGTCTTACACTTGCCACATCCCTGTGGTCTTGCAGTTAGATGTCATTTTTGATGAACGGCAGCCAACGTTTTTCCTCCTTTAGTGCATGGGGCACTGCTAATGGAGGGGGCTCCCAATGTACCTGCTAACAGTATATGAGACTTCGGGTGACTTATTTTGAGGGTAGGTCTTGTGTTGATGCCACACAGCCCTCAGCTGCCACGTCCTCATTCACCGCGCCGCGGATTTGCTTTGGAAGGAGCCGACGGACTAATTTGGCATGTCAAAGCTATGTTGCAAAATCCTTGGGTATATCAACCTTTCAAAACACAGCCATAAATGTCAGCAACTTCAGCGATGGAATGAGTTACAGCAAAATTATGGCTTAACCTGTCATGAAGAGTAGCCTCCAAAAAATTAGTTATCTTGCCAGTGTTTTGCAATGTATGTCTTTGGCAAAGGTCACATTGGGAAGTCCCTGCTGAGTATTTAACAGAAAAAATGGTATACAACCTGGTGCTTATAAACTAATCCTTAATTTTTGCTTGTGCTTTCAACATTCATTTATTTTTCCCATTTCCTGTCTTTCCTTCTGCAAGGTTATCCCTGCTGTATGAATATCCCTGTGACATGCTGCTGTCTTTCAGTGTTAATGTCACAGATACGGGGCTATGCCTCACTGTGATTCTGTTCCTGTCTGTAAAACAACCCAGCTAACCTTGGAAGAGCATGCAAAGAGTCCTTGGTCCTCCCTTTATCGTCATCACCCAATCCATTAATGACAGGCTAATTGAAAAGCCTTCACTTATGGCCTAACACCGCTCTGTAATGTCAGGATCAAATGTAAGGGTTTCCTTAACTGAGCTCCTCAGGGCTAATTCCTTTCCTCTGGCAAAAGGACTTATGAGAGGGGATTCCTGCTTGATGTCTGGGATATGGGGAAAAAGCCCCAGTGCTTATCTCCAACAGCTCAAGTCCTTCTCAAGTCCCTTCTAAAGGCTTAAGTGGCCTCTTTGTTCTTGTGCCAGATCTCTGAGGGGATGCAAACCATCACCTCAGGACATTAAATTGTCTGGTTTGCCAAGGTGGAAATCTGCTTCTGCCTTAGAAAATGGGGTATGATTTGTGGAGGAATTTGGGAATGGATGGGAGGTGCCATCTTTGTGACTCACTCTCTCAGGCAAAGTGCAAAGTAAGGTAAAGATTGTGTAGCAGCAACAGGGAATAAATAGGTATCTGTTTTGCATAGCTGCTATCCAGGGAGACAGGGCTAGAGTGAACATATTCAGTGATAAGTCTCCTTTTTTGCCTCATTGCTGGGTGTAAAAATCACCGCTCCAAGCTCAAGCAGGCAGGATTTGACACACAGCATGAAGCCTGCTAGTGGGGTTTGGCCAGGATAAATAAGACATGTACGCAGACCAAAGTGGGTTTGTGCTGAGAGGAGCACCTGCAGTTCTTATGGGAGAAAACTACAAGGAGGTCTCTGCAAATCTAAGTGTTGTTTTTTTTTTTTTTAAGAAAACAGAAACTCTTCATGGTGGAGAAATGAAACTCCCCCAGTCTCCCCAGAAATGGTGGCTCACACTCCTCCAGAGGTTCTTATTCCCTTGACAGTCTTTGGAGGGTAACAAGGTGATCTGTGGAGGGCTTCTTCAGCTATTAGTCTTCCCAGGACTGAGTGGTAGTGCAGAGAATTAAAGCTCCCAGAAGACAATGGCCATTCTCACAGCCTCAATACATTTTATTTCTGTAAGTGGAAGAAAGGCTCCAACAGAATTATTCACCCTCCCCCTGCCCCCCATAACTTCCTTCATCACTGCTCTATAAATTAAATCTTGCAAGGATTTTTCTCCTGAGCAGCCTCTCAGGGCAAGTGCAAAACTCATTAAATTAAAACAAATGTTCAACCCTTCCCTGTTATTTCCCTCCCCAGTTGGCCTGTTAAAAAAAAAAAAGAATTATAAAACTGAAATAGAAAAAGGTAGGAGTTTCCTGTTTTGCTAACTAAAGAGAAAGGCCAAGCTGAGCTCTGGTGCAAGCAGTGGGACCATCCATCCTCTGACTGAGACTGACCAAGAAGGGAGAAGTCGTCTTGGAAGTGGGTGTGGGAAAGCTGAGCCTCAGGGATAGCTGGTGGACAATGGGGAACGAAGCATGTGTCTCCTCTTTGGAGCACAGCCCCAGACCACCTCTGGGTGCAGGCCTGCATGTTGGCAATGTGTCCACCAGCAGTTTGAGGAAAGGCTCGAGCTGGCCATTTACTGGCAGTAGACACACTCAGGGTGGCTCCAGCCACAGTGCAATGAAGAGACCTGCCATGGAGATATGTTGGCTTCACGGAACCACAGTGAGTAAGTTAGATGGGGGTGTGAGCAGCAAAACTGCATAAGGGCTTTGGAGGGGGTAAAATGGCCATGTGATGCCAAAAAGAGCTCTCTACTTGAGCTCTGCCACTGTGAAAACACCATGCCTTTGAACAAACTACAGTGGAAAACACAGTTTCCTAGAAACTTTAGGGCGACTTTACTGCAGTCCAATGGGTGCCTGAAACAGCGATATTTCTGACTGGTAAGTTGCCAGCAGTGTGCTGAAGGGGTTCGGTAGGAACACCAGAATCCATGTGGCATTTCCTTTGCCCTGGTGTGAACTAAGGTTTTCATAACTCTCTGTCAATGAATTGTATTAACTGCAGTTCCGAGTAATCAGTCTCTCTTGGGAAGTTACCATTTGACTTTCGCACTTGCCCTTACTAAGTAATACTATAAATCTTTGAATCGTCTGGCTGCCTTTGATCTAGCTGCAAGTCTGTTGAACACTTGGTGACTGGAGTGGAGGAACGAGGGAGAAAAGTACCTCTTTGCTGTGCTAAAGTCATTCAGAGTGCTGAAAAAAGAGTTGGATATGGCTCAGATTCCTGATGAAATGAGTTCAGTTTGAATCGTTATAATTTGTGTTATCATACTTCAGAGCTGGGGAGGAATAATTATTTTCTTAAGTGTATGTTGTTTGGGAAAGGGAAAAGGTATGTTCAGTTGAATATTAAAATTACTGTTTAGACTAAGATCCTGTCAATAGCAGAACTCACAGGTTTTTTTGGGTTTTTTTTGCAAACAGGTATGTAAATGGCACTTCAATGCACTATAAAACAAAATATTAGAATGAGACAGGTTTTGGGGGGGATATACTGCCTGCAGGTGGAGCACCCAGGACAGAACATGGGGAACTAGGTTAGTCCCTGGGTGCTAGAGAGTACCACACTTGCAGCACAAAACCCCCAAGTCATAAGCCTAAGTGACGGCAATCCAGAAAAAGCTTTGGACTTCCCAAGGGTGGGATTTATCTCATTCAGTTCAGATCTTGCAAAGTCATCTAGAGTCCCTTTAGAGGCTAACAGACAGACTCAACATATTGCATGTCCACCAAAATGTGAAGTGGACCCTGCTTTTCATTCCTAGTTATCTGAGTGCTGCTGTTTGCGTTGCCCCTTCACACAGGCCAAGGGGTGCTTTCCTGTTCCCCCCACATTCATTACCTATGTTGATGTGATGTTGTGAAGTGGGAGGACAGACCTAAATCCTATATCAGAGTTAACATGGGCTGTAAAGTAGCATTTAGAACAGATACCATCTGGTGGGCAGCTCTCTTGTGGTGGATCAGGTATTAGTAGGGTTATTAGGTGCAGGATAGCAAAATAGGCCATGGGAGGTGCTTTACTGAGAGGCAGCTTGATCTGTTGAAGCTACATTGGCCTTATTACACCGCGTCAACATCACAGAGGCCACTTTGCTCTGAAATCTGTTTAGAAAAATGAGAGTAATAGCTGTCCCAAGCAACACATTAAAAAAAAGAGGGGATTATACTCAATATTTGCAAGGCTATTAGCCACACCCCTCAGCAATCATATCTATTAACATGATTACTATGGATATGTAATGTACCCTTCAGTTCCGAGCTTCTTTAATCTGAGCATTCATGGCAATCAGGTACCAGCTGAAAGGCTTCTGAATTTTTTTTTCCTGAATATTACTAGACAAAATTATTGTCAATGACGAGAAATCTTTGAAAAATGTCTTCGTCTGGGAATTTAATTTTGGCATCCTTTTTTTTACTATTTGGTACTCTGTGAATCTCTGCAACAAGAGCAGAAATGGGAGAAAAATACATCCTTGAGTGCATGTTCAGTGCTCAAATTCAGCTGCAGCACAGAGTTTGAATGAGACAGCAAAGTAGGACGATCACCTTTTACTCCTGAATGCTCTTGAGGTCAAAAGGGAGAAAATGCACCGCTCAGCTATAGAGATTTCCAGTTTCTGAGGCAATCACTTATTTTTTGCTGTTATCAGCTACTTGTACTACCGTATGTTATAAAAAATGACTCCCCCACCCTTTATATCCTTGTATTGTGCTTGTTTATGCAATTCTGCTAAGGCACTTACGAAACAACTACAGGAAGTTTGAAACTAAACTTCCTATAATATTACACATAGCCAACGTGAGTGTATGTGTTTATATGTGAATACAGATATATATTTCTCTAGAGGTTGGTATAGTCAGACATCCTTGGATACATTTATATATGCCCTGAGTAATGTATCTTACTGTAAAAAAAGGGATCCTTATGGGTTTTTATATATATATATATGTATCTATATCTATCTCTACATCTATATATACACATACACAGAAAAATAGGAATATATTTGTGTGAAAGGGACAAAAAGACAATGTTTATTCCTGGATTTGAGATTAAATCATGTATCAAGGGCTCTGCTCCACCCGTGCAATGCAACAGTGGGAACCGTACCCACGGCACTCTTACATGGACTCAAACCTTCTGCAACTTAGGAATCCTCAGAGGGATACTGCGTGCCCTGTCTATCCGTATTGTCACAGACATGTCCATGAAGGTGTGTTACGCAGCATAGCCTTCTGGCTACCTGCACCTAAAATGTACGTTGTACCTAGGTCTATAAGTACCCCAGAAGGAAGAAGGGGTGTATGCCTTGTGACTAGCTTTCCAGTCCTTATGGGAAAGATTATTTCCAGCTTAAAATATACTAGGGTTTAGTGGCCTTGAGTTTCTTTTGGGAAGAGGAAGGCTTCTAATCTTCAGAAAGGATGGTTGACCAGAAAATAAATTTGGTTTGCATTTTCTGGGGAAAATAATTGTCATTTTTATTATGTGCCAGGTCAACACTAACCCCTTCCCATTTTTTTGTGAGTGGTAGGGAAAGAATACTTTGTGAAACACACTTCAACTATCTTTATGCTTTGAAGTGGCTGAGACCCAGCACATCGGATGAATGCGTTTGGTGAAAACAACAGGCAAGAAGGCCAGGTGCCAGACTACTGAGGGCAATGAAAGAACTTTTCTCACCTGTAGTAAAATCAGAGGCACAAGTTACAAAGCATACTGCCTGCTTTCCTCCAACATGTGGGACTCAGCTCTGGGGCTGCTCAGCTGGATGCAACATAGGACATTTGGGGAGGGAAAGTGTTGGAATGCCAGTTAGGAAAAGTGAAGGGAAGGCAAAGAGCAGGCACTGTGGTGCACTTTTTATCTGCCTGCTTTAGCTAGTTCACTCTGCCATTAGGAAGCAGTCCCTGCTTCCCACATTTGCAGCAGAGCACTCCCCCATGTAAAACAACCCAGGGGATGCAACCCAGCTAGCAGGATCAGCTCACCAGCCAGCGCCAGTATATGAAGATAAAATGCCAGGAGGAGGATGCATAAGAAATACTAATTCACTCCAATGGTCGAGAGCAGAGGCACAAGCATCAGTTTGATTTGATGCATTTTCTTTAGTAGTGAAGCAGATCATCTTGGCTCTGCTCCAGACAGCTTATTCCTGGCTTCAAATAGCGTGAATGAATATCACTCTTTGCTTGTAAGGCCAGGCCTAAGTAGGTGACTTTCCCCTGGGGAAGGTCTGTCAACCCCTCTTCTACCATATTCCTATGATTAGACTGAGTGCATTATATAGTAATAACCCTCTTCAGTACTTTGAAAATCTATATTACAGCCAGCAAGCAGGGGCCTGATTGACAGTATGGATGGGTGGACAGCCTGGGTCTGGTGACAGCAGCAACATCAACAACAGTGGCAGGGTATCCTCTCTTGGCAAAGACTGCAGCAGGCAGAAAACAAGAATGAGTTTAAGGAAGCTTAAAAAACATGTCCCTGGAGGTCGTTGTCACAGCTTAAGTCCTTACTTGAGTCTGTAGCCACGGGCCATGTAAGTGAGCTGTGGGAGCAATCACCCCTAAGGTAGCTGCCGTTCACCTGCTCGCCCAGGCTCCCTTACGCCTGTGCTGGGGCTGCCTCTGCCTACAAATGTCCCTTGTGTGTAAATGACCACAAAGGCCATATCGATAGCTATGTAATTTGTAGTGAAATCTGTGCGGGTAAAGCAGGAGAGCTCCTCCCATGGTGATGTATTGGTGCCAGTAGGAAAAAGGTCCTCATGCTGGAGTTTACTTTTGTTTGGTGTAAAAAATCCCTAAGCTGCTGTTGGATGGAGGGATGTACAGCAGCAACACTGCTATACTGCTGCTCCAGCTTAACTATGTTGGCCATGGGAAAAGTACATCACATCTCCTGTGCAACCATTAGTTGCACTGGCAAAGCTTTCATGTACCAGATGCCAGGGGAAAACTGTGAAGGCCCCTAATTGCAGAGCTGTCAGACCCCGTGCATGGCTCTCCTCTACATGGCCACCATGTGCTTGCATTGCCTGGGCTGGGGCCAAGCAAAGCAGTGAGGGAAGAGCTGCTGCCACCACTCATGGCTGCATGAACTCCACCACCTGCTACCTGTAGCCATGGCAAGGGTGGCTGCAGCCATCGCATTCTGATATTAATTAGACACTCTCGTGCACATACTCCTGGGAGAGCAGTTGCTAAGATGATTACATTTTGAAATTAGCCCTGTGGAGAAGGAGGGGGCACTTCCATTCTCCTTTCATCAGTTGTTCCCCTCCACATGTTAACAGGAAAGAAAAAAAAAAGAAAAAGAAAAAAGGTGGAAACAATAAGCAAAATGAATGACCCTAAAAATCCATCCTTTGCTCTCAGAACAGTTCCACAGCATGAATGCAGAAAAACCACCGAAATGCCACCAAAATGCCCAAGGGTGCAGGTGAGGGTCATCACTCTGAGGGCGTTGCAGCCCAGTGCATGCCCTGTAAGAGGGAGGAATTGCTCGTGTCACTTGTGTGGTGACAGTGAGCGCGGTGGTGCAGTACATTTGCCACAGGAGTAGATACTCTTGCTCTTGTGTTTTGCAAGACAAAGAAGCACTTCCCAAGAGGGTAAGATGCAGGACCAAAGCCCACATTGTGTCTTCTGGCCAAAGAGCTGAGTTCTTACTGGTATTAAGTACAACCAAGCGGGACCAGGGTAAAGTATGGCAGCCACTACAGTGGGGCATATGCGGCTACCTCAAAAAAAAAAAAAAATGAGCATTTCTGACTGCCTTTTTTCCAAGCCTATCACAGGTGTGTGATATGCACAAGAGTTCAGGTGCTCCAGTATAGACAGGCTGATACCTGCAATTCCCGAGTGCAGCCAAATTGCTCTGGGCTATTGGGCCTCACGTTATCAACTTCTCAAATGAAGGGAAAAATCTTTAGAAAATACAGAGTTTTCCTCAAAGCCTCACTTTATCCTTCTACAAGACTGGTGGAGATTTCCTCTATAATGAAGGGAGAAGTGTCTACCTCTTTCCGATATCTACACTGCCTGACAACAGCCAGAGATACCTCTGTTGGAAATAGCTGCATGGAGCAATTCGCATATCCAAGAGCAGGCAGGAGCCAAACCGCTGCTGTGGTGGTCTCCTGGGGGTGCAGCATTTTCCTGGAGAGCCCTTCAAGGACTCTTGATTACCCTCTGGAGCAGAGCCTGAAAGCATCTCACAACCAGTCCAAGGGACATCCTCCAGCCTCAGCGTGAAGCCTGTGACCATCTCATTTCCCTAATGAGGAAACCCTCTCCAGGAAAACCTCTGATCTCAATGTGGGAAGTAATGCTCATCTTGTAGACCTTGCAAGAAAGGATGAAGAACTAACTCTGTATGGGGCTGGGCTGGGTGCACTTGTAATATAAACCCTGGTCCTATTGAGTGAGTGCCTTAGGTCTGCTTTTGGTTGCTCAGCCAGGAGGTCCAGCCAGCAGACCAGTACTGGAGGCTGGACACTTGCAGCCCTTCAGCAAACTCTCAGTCCTGAGAACCTGTGTCCTGACTACCCACGCTCACCCCTCAGCAGCGGGCTGCTTTTTCATAGGTATGAGGAGACAGGACAGGAGACCTCTTGTCTGCCTTATAGATTATGGCACAACAAAAGCTGCAGTGAATTAAAATCTATCTAACAGAGCTTGGTCTGCAAACAGGGCAGGCTGGGGAGGTCTGGCTGGTCCCCAGAGTATCACATGATATTCAGGTCCAGTTTTAATTATTTTTAATCTGCAAGTGCAAGTGTCTCTAGTTAAACCATGTAAAAAGCTTCTGAATTACGTGTACAAATTGAACAGGTACCAAAAGGAATTCCTGCTGGGCTTTTACACAAAAGCTTTCTGTTGCTCATTGCTAAAGGCAATCATCTCCCCGGCTTTGCAGGACTTGTAACCTCAACCCCCCCCCCACAAAAAAAAAATCCTCTTAGTCATATTTTTGTCCCTGAAAGAGTTCATTACTGAAATCCAGTATCCTGCTTTTTACCTTTTACCAGCAAAAGTCTGTGATTTCAGACTGCAGCTGGTAGCCCCAGTACTTCTCAGGGCTCAGCCCCTTTCTTCTCCTTTCTTTGTGTACATGTTTCTTCCAGTTTACCAGCTCCATCAAATAAATAGATGGCTGTTATGATCATGCTCCATGCTGAGTTAAATGTCGCTAACAGTGTTAAAGGATTGCTATGGAACAAAATGCCCCCTGGGTGAAAATACAGTAGTTAAATGTGGAAAACGTGGGTCTCTCCACACAGTCAAAACAATTTAAAGCAGCCGGGTTTCGAAAGTGCTTTATTTGGGCAAACATAATGCATACTTTTGTTATCAAAATATATCTAAATCAATATTGGTCTTTGAAATCACACGGGATCTCTGCTGGAAGAGGGCTGTAATGAAAATTACTCTGCCTAGGATTTCACATTGGGCTTTGTTTGCTCTCTAACTGAGAGAGAAGTTAGAGAAATGTGGATGCTGAGTGTCCTGGGCTACCCCTGAAAGTCCTTCACCTTTTCTTTGGTGTTTGCTGGCCCAGGGATATAAGACAATGGAAGCCAGGTCTGCTAAGTCATAAGACACAGGATTATAAATTCAAGATGTTATTGAGCCCTAAAAGCAGGTTGGTTTTTAAAAAAACATTGATTAGTTATGACATTTTTCTCTTCTTGGGACACTTCACTTGGATTCGTGGTGCCACGATACCAACTTTTCAGAAAGAAAAAAATGGAAGGAAGTGTTTAACAGTGCTTTAACACTGTGAACTTTTAAAGTTTTTTATTTTTTGGGGAGGAAGGGTTCTTCTGACAGATGTGCATGGTTTGCAAAAACGTGGTAGGAACATGAGGATATTGAAAAAAAGCCCTGTGCCATTTCCAACTGTTAATGTCCCATCAACATCCCTAACACTCCAGACCCTCTGCAGTTTCTTATATCAACTCAGCCTTGATGTGGCTTTTTATATTATTGCTCCTGCAGGGATGAAGACAAGCCCTGCTGATAAATAACTGTATAAGTGCAGCTTCTGGACCAACCTTCCCATCTGTACCTTGGGCCAAGGGCCAGGTGCTGGGAGATGGGACAATTCCCTGATTTATTGGTTTTTTATACACCTGCGTGCAATCAGTTGCAGAATTTCCTTGTCACAGTGATGCAAATGCACACATTGTCAAATAATCTGAAGGATGGATAATAACTTCCGAACTGCTTTTTTAAGGGAAGTGCATATGTTTTGCAACACCTGCTAACAGGCTGTAGAGGAGTAGTATGGAAATCAGCATTCCCCCTGCCCCTGCTAAGCCTAACAAATGCTATTCAGAGCAGTTTATTTTAATTTTAGTGGAGAGAATTGCTTTAGAAGCTTATACTCTCTACAGTATTATGAAATGTATGCCCTGAAAGGCATGTTATTTAATGTTTTCTTGTTTGTGTACCATTTAATGCAAAAATAAAAAAAAAAAAAAAAAAGGAAAAAAGGAAATGCAGAGGTTTTCCAGGACAGAGTTTTCCATAAGGAGTCCTCTCCTTAGCAGCTTTTTGAGGATGGTTGATATGCGAAAGCAAGGGACATGGTATTGCCACTGTGGTAGAGATGGCAAAGAGGGGACGCACTTGGGATAAGCAGGGATGAAATGTGAAGGCGAGGAGCTGAGCTCTGCCCAGCTCCACACTGGGAAGTGGAATCTGTGCTGCTACTTAACACAAATAACAAAGGGGTCACGCTTTTTGGCATTTCACAATCACTCCAGCCATTTCAGGGTATGGCAACAACCTTACAGGGAAATTGCTATCTGGTATGACCGATAGCAGCAGTATGGTTAGAGCTGGGTCTCCTCACACCTAGGTGATACGCTTAGTCCAAAACCTCAACCAGAAAGTTCCGAAACTTGGAAAAAATCTGCTTTTTTATACTGTTTCTATTCCTAACCTACCTGCAGAATAAATGGCTCAATAAGCCCTTTCTGTACTGCTTAGTGAAAAGAAATCCAGGGCAATTTCTGCCAGAAAGATAGGGTCATTTTGCGGGGTGAGGTGCTGGCCTGCAGAAAGCACAGCTTCTTTTCTTGGTTCAGCTGCAGGCTTTCTGCCTGGTGTACGGCATCTGGCCTCATCCTGTACTTCTCCCACAGGCTGAACAGAGATGGTCGCATTCGCACAGCGTTCTGGGGAGCACTCTCAATCCCTGCGTTCAGACACAGCTGCTGAAACATTGCTGGGGGAGATGTTTTGGGGTTTAAAAAACCCTTGCTGTCAGGGAGGGCAGCTCCATTTTCCCACCTTTCACCAGCAAAAACACAGTGACTCCCAGAACAGCTCGGATGGGACCCTGAGAGATTCCAGGTGCTGAGGCAGCCCTGCCTGGGGGAGCAAGGTCCCTGTCCTTGCTGGAGGGCAGTGGGCACTGGCTGCAGAGAAGCTAAATCTCTTGGAAAGCTTCAGAAACACTGTAAGCAACAGACAGGGTTAATTTTCCTCTTTGTCCTCCCTGTGCTTTCCACTAGATTTTTCCAAAAGCAGAACATAAAATTTCTCACAGTCCATATTGATACCAAGGATGTATCTGATCACTGTCTCTAGATGCACTTAATCCCTCCAGTATTCTTCATAGCTAGATGAAGATGAATTAAGTCTAGACACAAAAAGAAAATATATTAAATAAAGGCTGAGGGAGTTGGGGTTGTTCAGCCTGGAGGAGAGAAGGCTGTGGGGAGACCTTATTGCCGCCTTTCAGTACTTAAAGAGGGCTTATAAGAAAGACAGGGACAAACTTTTTAGCAGGGTCTGTAGCAATAGGGCAAGGGGTAATGGATTTAAATGAAAAGAAGGTAGATTCAGACTAGGTATAGGGAAGAAAGTTTTTACAATGAGTGTGGTGAAGCACTGGCACAGGTTGCCCAGAGAGGTGGCAGATGCCCCATCCCTGGAAACATTCAAGGTCAGGCTGGACGGGGCTCTGAGCAACCTGATCTAGTTGAAGATGTCCCTGCTCACTGCAGGGTGGTTGGACTGGATGACCTTTAAAGGTCCCTTCCAACCATTCTATGATTCCATTATTCTATGATTCAGGAAAGAAGGTACATTAAAGCCCTGTCGGTGGAGGTATTTTCCCAGGGCAAGACTGGGAAGGTGCAGGGCTGAAGGAAGATGAAGAGGGAACAGGAGAAGGCTGTATGCAGTTTCTGGACAAGTATTATATGGAAAAAATTTCCCATGCAGTCATCAGTCTCCTTAGCAACCAGCTCTTTGCCAAGGGGTGACCCAAACCTCCAGGGCAGGACTAACCTGCGTGAAGCCCAGGGGGGCAGCAGGTTCCCCACCGCTGGCCTTATCTTCATCCAAACCAAGTAGTTCTCCATCCTTAAAGAGCACAGAAAAATGTGCAGATCCCAAACTTCTGCTGACCCCCAGGCCTTTGTCGCAAGTTTGTGGCTGTGCAAGCAGGCACGGGTCTAGGCCCTTGGACATTGCTGGTCACCACAGGACATTCCCTCAGGTGCACACCACACACCCTCCCAGGTTTCCTAACATGGGCCAAGCTTTTGCACCAGGACAACCTGGTGCATCTCCTGCCCTTCCAGACTCCTCAATGCTCCTCTGCATCTTAGGCTGCTACTTACATGGAAAAAAAAGCAATACAATACTCAGCTGGTGTAGATGTTTTTTTGAGGCACTCTAGGTTCAGAAGAAGGGGAGGAAAGAGACTTCTCAGTCTGGACATGGGAGTCCCAGCACCCCTCACCCCTCAGCTGCCCAGGGTGGGCTCAGACCCTGCTCTTTCCCCAGAAAGATTTTTTTGGTGAGGTTTCTCCAAGGCTGTGCGACCTCTCTGCTCCTACGGCCCATGGTGGCTTTGCAGGGGGCAAAGACAAGGGGCTTTGCCTCCCTCCCACAACCCTGGAGCTGCTCTGACTCCACACAGGATGGGAGCACTTCTCAGCCCATCCCAGTACCCCACCCTCCCAGCAAGGGAATTCCTGGCTGTATTGTGTCACCAGTGTACTGTAAAAAAAAAAAAAGCAAACCCCAGTGTTTCCTACAGATTTCCCAGGCTGCATGACGTAGTTGTGATCAAAATACCCGAGGCAGCATTTTCAGAGCTTCCAGTAAGTGTGTGGGCTAATTAAAGGATTTTTCTTGGCACAAAGGACCCTCTTCTGGCAGTGGCTGAAGGAAATAGTACAAACCCAGACATCAGGCATGGCAGTGCTTCAGCTTGAGCCTCCTAAATCCTTTTCAGTTGTCACTCGGATGATCCATCTGCCACAAGTGACCATAGTCTGAAAACCCCTTTTTGTCAAAATTACTGATAGCAAAATACCTCTGTAATCTACTCGGCATCAGGCAGTGCTGCCCTTCGTCATGCTGCCAGGGCATCACCAAATAGTGAAGGTGCCCAGGAGGATGTGAGATGTGTAAGAATAATGGCAGCTCTGGTGAGGGAAGTCAAAAAAGATCCCGAATTTCAGCAAAGACTTCCCCAGGGATGCGGAGTGCTGCTCAGAGGGATAGGAATTTCCACGTGGAGCAAGGCTTGGACTACAGCTTCCTACTGTGAGAGGAGAGAATAAAACAGGGCCCTAATTTTTTGAGAACATAAGGAAGGACCCACTCATCGGGCAGAGGTTTTCCTTCAATAACTGAGTCTGAGAACAGACTCAAACCAAAATAAAAAAGGGAAAAAGAAGGGAGTGGCCAGGCTTAAAAGCAATATTCAGGGTAGGCTGCCTTGCAGTCATGCACTCGATCTACATCCCGGGTGTTTTATGGCTGGTAACGTTACAAGTACCTCAGCTAGAAAATAATAATAATGAAAAAATGCACAGAAATCATCTAGCACATTCCTAAATCAATACAGCTGACAGCAATCACATTATGGGAAAGAGAAAGTACTTGATTTTGCCTTAATTGCTTTTTGATATTTCTTTGGGAAACAAATGCTTTAAAAACGTGATGGTCTTTTACTGAGTAGATGAATAAATAAAAAAGAAACCTGGCTTGTTCCCAGACAGACAGGCTGCGTTCCTGAATTAACCAACGCACTCAAGGAGAAGCAAATTAAAGTGCTGGTAGTTTAATAACAGAAGTCAGATGACTTTTTATGATTTGTGGAAGAAAATTGTGGAGTGCCCCCAAGTGAAGGCAGCCTGAGGAGTAACAGGAAAATGAAGAGTTCCGCTTTCCCCAGCTGGCTTTAGCCATTTGAGAAACATCCCTTCTCAGGTTGGTGGAAAAAGGATGAAAACAGGGATGGGGTGAGCGTCTCCACAGATACAGAGGGTGGGTGCTGAGCGTAAAAACTTCAGTTTTAGGGTAGTCTCAGGCTGTGTGTCTAGTCCAGCCTTTCTTTTTTTTCATTTGTGCCAAATCCCAAGACGATGGTGAGTGGGGGGGTCAAAGATCTGCTTTGATACCAAGCTTGTCACCTCCTTGGAGCAAGCATGTATGGAAGAAACAAGAAGGAGCTGGCAGCAGGTGCTTCCTGGGGAGGAACTTCGGGCTGCAGAGGTGGTTGGGGCTCTTTGGCGGTGGGGTGGGAGGCAGCACGAGAGCCAGGAGAGCTGCTCTGTGCCCACTGGGTTTCATTTCATGGTTTGAATGGGAGACATCAGTCGATTTTCCTCCTGGTCTGGCAGCTGAAGCAAGCAGGGAGCCTCCATCGTGGTAGTCTGATAGATGATCAATTCAGTCTGTAATTCTTACATGGCCCTTGAGGAAATTTGCTCCGGCCTGCGAATACAAGATACAGCCATGCTTTGTGCCAAAATGAGATGTCAGGTTGCTCTGCCCTTCTGAGTCAGATGAGAGATACACCTCGGACATTATTGCATTCATCTCCGAGGCCTGCCTGCAAATCCCTTGGGTTTTCCTATGAGGGAATAAACCTGATGGCTGTGCATTGAGCAGGCTCTCAAACACAGGCATGCTCAGTTTCTCTGCACGTACTCTGGGCTTTTATCTGCGCAACAGGAGTTTGCACAGGGAAGCTGGCAGCTGCCTCCACATGGGTGACCTCCCATCCCTGCCAGCAGCCCAGCAAACCCATGGCAGTGTCTGCAGCACAAGCACATCTTGTGCCCCACCAGGTCCTGCTGCATCCCATAGCATCCTGCAGCATCCCACTGCATCCTGCCACATCTCCTCTGCATCCCACTGCCCCGTTACCGAAGGACAGCTCATTTGCTCTTTCCAGCCATGCTGGTCCAGGGGAAAGATAATGTCTTCCTGACCAGCCTTCGCTGGCTTGTATAGAGATGGCACCTAAATGTAAGCAGTGGTGTTTATTCAATTTATGTCCTTTAATTAAATGTAGGTCACTGAGGTAATTTAGGTCAGGGAGGTGGCTTGCCAATCTATAAATGCATCTCCATTTTGGTTGCAAAGGACCGGAGGGAGAGATGCTGAATGCCAACATTTATGGCACTACACATGTTATGAAGGAGAGGAAAAGAAAGAAAAAGCCTTACTAAAACTAAACAGCACCATGGCAGGCAGAGCAAGCTGCTGCTCCCACCACCCATGCAGCAATGTCTGCAGCCCGGTGGACCTTCAGGGGTGGGCCTGGTGGGACCCCACAGCAGCCCTCCGCCGAGGGATGCCCCCTCCTCCAGCTGCACCCCACGCCGTGGCACGGGCAAGTGTGTCATGCAGTTGCTGCGTTTCCTCACTCTGCTCATGCAAAACCACCTCATTAGCCAGGCTGCTTTTCCTGCCAGGCTTGCAGCTCTGTGTTAGACTGGTTGGTTCATTTTTTATTAGTTAATTAACCTGGCCTCAGTCTGTGGTTTTGTCACCGTGATCTGTTATGGTGACTGCTTGGTCCTTAGGTCTGCGGTTTCACCCATCTGCTCCCATCCTGGAGCTCCCACGCTGAACACCTCTGAAGTATGGAATAGCTTAACTTCTGATCAGTTTTATTTAAATCTCACAGTAGGCATGTACACACCAATACACACACATGCACCTTTTTATTTTTTAACGCTAGAAACAAAACTAATTCCCCCCACTATTATTCTTTCTCTGCTAGATTATTAGTTGTTTCTTTATTGGCTCTAAAGCCAATGCACTGCCTGGGTAAAGCTCTAGAAAAGACCAGCCCTGCATGGGAAACTATTAATCACAGGAGGGAGGGAGCAGACAAGTTTGCCTTGTTCAGTGGTTTGTGTTGGAGGTATGTCACAGTCTGACACAGTCGAGTACCGCCTTGTCCAGACACCACCCGGCCCCCAGTGCACTCGTGCACCCTCTGGAGACTCTGAGGACCCTTGGTGCCTTCAGGGTGGGGACAGCTTTCCCAGAAACCCACTCCCTTGAAAACTCTGGGGAAAAAGTAGTAATTAGGTATAGGGTTAGCTAGTGGTGTGCGTGCTTTTTTGGGAGGCATGAAGAACAATTTTCAACATGGTAGGGACGTTTTTGCAGAATAATGGTCGTTTAAAAATATCCTGCCCTTTTAAAATGTCTTCATAAACCTGTCTCAAATGGGTTTCTTAAGGATAAATCTCACATAAATCTGAAGCAAATATAATTTAAAATATTCCAGATTTTCATTCACACTTTCTTTTTCAGTTTTGCAAGGAGCAAAATGTGGTTCTCCCACTTGGAGACCATTGAAGCTGAGCTTTCATCTCAAGGCACCTTGTTACAGGTTTAAAATCTCTTTGTTGTTTTCAAACAGCATGCCCTGGCAGCCCGGAGGGCAAACCGCATCCTGGGGTGCATCAAACACAGCAAAACCAGCCGGTCAAGAGAGGGGATTATCCTGCTGTATTCAGCGTTGGTGCAGCCTCAGCTTGAGTATTGTGTGCAGGTCTGGGCCCCACAATTTAAGAAGGATGTTAAAGATAATTGAATGTGTCCAGAGGAGGGCAACAAAGCTGGTGGAAGGGCTGGAAGGAATGTCCTGTGAGGAGCAGCTGAGGACTTTGGGTTTGCCTAGTTTGGAGAAAAGGAGGCTGAGGGGCGACCTCATTGCTCTCCCCAGCTTCCTGAGGAGGGGACGTGGAGAGGGAGGTGCTGAGCTCTTCTCCCTGGGATCCAGTGACAGGATACGTGGGAGCGGTTCAAAGCCTCATCAGGGGAGGTTTAGACTGGACATTAGGAGGCATTTCTTTACCAAGAGGGTGGCCAAACACTGGAACAGGCTTCCTTGAGAGGTGGTCAATGCCCCAAGCCTGTCAGTGTTTGAAAGGCATTTGGACAATGCCCTTAATAACATGCTTTAGATTGGCCAGCCCTGAAGTGGTCAGGCAGTTGGACTAGATGATTGTTGTAGGTCCCTTCCAACTGAAATTATCCTATTCTATTCTATTCTATTCTATTCTATTCTATTCTATTCTATTCTATTCTATTCTATATAAATTATATAGTTTTTTGCTTTTAATTAACTTTTCCCCGCCCTGTGCAGAAGCACTTTCTGTTTGTAGCCAGCTTTGATAACAAGTGGCTGAAAACAAATGCCAGTGCTGGTGAGTGGAGGAAATTTTAAGCTTTGCCTGCATTCCCAGCCCTGCTCATGCCATAGCGATTGCTCCATGGTCCTGGGCACCCTGCGGCCAGTGAAGTACAAAACACTGAAGCGTGTATATGAAGATGTACAGATGTCGGTGCACGGCCAAGCGGTTGCAAAGAAGAAAGCAGCTCCAATGCTGACATCCAGTATCCCAATGCTGCTGGTGGGATGGAGGCTGGTGATAGGCATTTAAAGTAATTTTCTTTTTTTTTTTTCCTTATTTTCTTGTTTTCTATCCGATTTCCTGCACCCCTTCAGCTGTTTCTCTGGAGTCACTCATGGGGCAATGACAGGTAAAGGCTTGCAGAGTTAAACTGCAACGCGCTTCTTTAAGCTGGGGCAATAGAGGGATATGAGGGCTTTGTTGGACTTCAAGCAGTTGATTAAAAAAAAAAAGTCCACACTGTGGTAATAAAGCCACTTAAATTTCTCCTTGTTGTTTTTTCCTGCTCCCAACAAATAACAGAAAATGTAAATTGCTTCTCTCTTCAGACAACACTGAATTACCTCTACGAAGTGTTCAAGAGCCTATTATTCAAAGCTGAAGAAGTCTGCATGCTTCCTTCTGCTTGCTTTGAAAAATAAATTTTCTCCTCTTCAAAAACCAGTCGGTGGGCTCCGATGGCTCCCGAGAGCAGAGCAGAGCTGCCCCTGGACTTGCCCAGCTGGAGGCATTGATCTCTGGGCTGCACTGGAGGTGCCGACTGCGGGCCTGTCCTTGCTGTGTGGCAAAGGCTGATGAGCTGAATAGCTGTCCCCAGCACAGAGTTGCCGGGCAGGAGAAACCCCGCACTCAGAGCAGCCATGGAAGAGGGAAGTGGACAGGCTGAATTTTAATTTTTTTTAAAGCAGCATTTCTCTCCACCCCGTGGTGCCAGGGGATGGAAAAGAGTGGTGGTGCACTTATGCCTGTAAAATTATTTATGTGGTAAAGTATCTCCTGGCACACACAGCCTTAGGAGGACTGGTGTTCCAGAGCTGTGCCTTGTCAGCCGCCCTCCCGCTTACAAAAATGTGATATTTTGTATTTTATTTTTATAATGGACCTCTGGGACAAAGAACAAACCCTGGCTGCAGTACGTGAGAGGAAACTGTGGCGGTGCTATGCAGAGAAGTAAAATTGGCTGGACCAAGATGCCAGTGAATGGTTACATCAGATCGAGTGGGGACCAGGGAGCTGGGGGGCGGAGGAGGGTCCATGGGTGCTTGTATGGAAATGCATATGGAAATGCGTTTCCTCCCCGTGCACTGCCGCCCCTGGAGAGGGATGTGCAGGGTCTGGGTGTGGCCCCTGCAATGGGGAAGGTGCAGATTTGCCAGAGGCTGAGAGAGGGCTGGGACCTCCCCGTCACGCCTTTTCCATGGGACAGAGGTGTCCACTGAAACCTCTCAGTATTTGATGTGTCCCCAATGCCTCATGGTAGGAAATGCTGCTTGACTTCGGGTGAGCAGGAGCCATCCATCAAGGCAGTCGCTGGTGGGTACAACAGTAGCCAAATGAATGCAATAAAACCACATGGGGTATTGCTTTAGAAAAGCTGGCATCTCTCTTTCTCTCTTTAGCACTGAATAATCCCGGAGCCCGGCTTCCTTGCGCCATGGGCCTTGGGCTGCTGTTTAAAGCAACACTCAATGGGCAGAAGATGCTGCCGCCTGGATTTGGCGGTTGCACACACCACCAGTACGATCAGATATAAATGACTTAATTAACTTTTAAGCTTCAAAATTCAGACAACTTCTGATGAACTGCAGCTCTCAGTACCTTCGCTGACCATGATCATTTCCGTAGGCAGCCAGGGGAGAGGAGCCTTTGCCTGCAACGCCTCCTATGGTGTCATTGTTTGCCCTTGTTTTCCAGATGACACCAACCCAAACTTTCTATTTCCATCATCTTACGTGGAGCTGAAGATTGAATCTCTTTCAGCTATAACTGTTTTATTGAGTTCTTGGGGGTTTAGCAAACAAACCAGCTACAAAGTTAATTGTGTCTGCAAAATGACAGGGATCTTACAAACTGTAAACACCCAGCCCACTTGGGATAAAATTGGTTCATGCAGCTCTAACAATATACACGGCTGATTGAAAGAGTTTGTCAGAAATACGGGGTTTTAGTAAATATAACCCCCCCCCATTCTCATCATCAATTTGACTAAAAAAAAAAAAGAGCTTTGCATTTTCAGGTTTTATGGTGAAAAGGTCAATATCCACCTTCTTGCTCCCAAGTTTTGGAGCATTTGCATGTAAAGAATAGGACAAGAGCAGTGTCAGCTGTCACTGAACCCCCTTCAGCAGGCAGTTGTGCAGATTGCGAAGGACGTATCTGCCAAGACACTACTTAAATCAGAGGCGTCTCTGCTGTTTTCATTAACAAAAGGGCCCTGGAGGCCACACTCATATTCTGTTTCTAGGCATGTAAATGGTGAGCAATATCTCTGTTGTGGTTTGGGTTTCTGAAGTGGCTCTTTGTGGCCCCCATGTTTTGTAGAGGAAAGTGGCAAAGGGTGGAAAGGCGGGAACTGTACCCATGCAAGCCTGGCTGGAGGGATGGTTTGGTGCCTTCATGCACGTAAAACAGGCCATCTGGGAATGAATTGGAGACATTAAGACCTACAGCTTTTGGAAAACATGATGAACAAGCACAAGCAATATATCACTGGGAATTTCAGTCCAGGAACTACTAACCTTAGCAACAGCAGTGCAGTGTCCAGTTTTAGCACCCAAAGGGCTGTGGGGCCACAATGAGAGGCCCCTTGTTCCAGTTCTGAGTCAATACTGCATCTGGAAACCCACAGCCTGCCCTGGCTTGGGGCAACTGCCCAGATAATAAACCAGAGTGAAAGTCCCAGGACATGTCCCTGTAGAGGGAACCAGGAACTTCACCTGGCCTGAGCAGTTCTTATTTGTCTGGTGCCAGCTCTTCATTGACACCTTTTCCAGTTTCTCAAAAGGCTCTTTCAAGTGTTCTGTCTTTCCTAAGAGACTATTTCCATGCATGCACTATACATGCTGCAGCAACACCAATGGCCACGCTAAATGTTGAAGTCTTTAATCCACTTTTAAAAAGGTTCTTGTTTAGTCACACCTCTTGTGAGGCTACATCGCAGGCAGGTATTATGCAAGACAAGCTGATGAAATAGGACTTTGAGGGCTGACCTAGCTAAAGTCCTTCCAGCAGCAGAGCTGGCTGCAGGACCTGGCTGTCTTTGCCTGCCCTGGCTAGGATGTGCCAAACCTCTTATTGGAAGGATTTATGTAGCGCTGCACTGCATGTATCAAGGGAGGTATTATTGCACAGAGCAAACAGCCATACTTAAAACCACGTGGAAGCTGCTGCTCAAAACAGAGATGATTCCTTATATAGAAAAAACCTTCCTTAAAAGTTAGTCCTTTTTTTTAACTGCTCTTTTTCCATGCAAATAAAACACAATTCTTGTGGCACAGTTACCATTTTCAACAGTCGCTTCTAATTCTGCATCTTGGAATTTGGGGGTGGCCAGCTCCCCCAGGAAACCCCAGGAAATTTTGAAGACATAAAGCACCAGAGATCCCTCTGAATGTGTGATGCACTACAGGGTTTCACATCCCAGACCAGCTGGAAAACACCCGTCTTGATCTGGGCATCCAGAACCAGAGACATTTTTAAGTCTTTCCCTATTATGAACCTCTTAAGTCAGGGTGAAAGTATTTTGCTGGTTTTTTTTTTTTAACTGAAGATACATGGGCTGTGACCATGCAGCATCTCCTCCTTCAGTGTGAAGGAGCCTCAGAGAGCGGCACATGCACTGACCTCTGGGGCTATTGTTAAAAATGAAGGCGCCTGTCACTCCCGGTGCAGCAGTCCCAGGCGTGGGTGCTTCAAGGGGCCACTCCTGACGGCAGCAGAGGACTTCCCATACCATCTTTGACAGCAGGAAGTGCAGTCATCCCAGAGGCTTTCTGATGGCCAGGATTACTATTGGAAAGCATGGGAGAAAAAACAATGTGCAATGGCACAGGATATTCCTGATGGAGCAGGAAGGATTTCCCCACCACATTATCTGCTGCTTTTCTTCCAGGTCACTAACCACCTAGATTTGTCCTGGACGCTGCAAATAAATGTGCGGTCTCAGTCTAGTAAGCAGTGGAGGGCTGCTTGCGTCCTGTGTGCATGGGAGGACACCGGGGTCCCCTTGTTCTGGCTCCCGCCCTGGTTTTCGACACAGGTAGGATCCCTGGGACTGGTACTGGGACCTGCCCTGGTCACAGGTACTGGCTAGGGAGCGATCCTGACCAGGCACAGCCAGCATGTTCCTGTCTGCAAAGCAAATGCCAGCTTACCTCCATGTGAGTCAGCACAGCTGCGTTGCTTGACATCAGCCAGGTGCCTGACCCCGTTATCTGTGCTCAGCTGCAGACAATGAGCTGGAGTCACTCGTGGTGTAGAATCGTAGAATAATAGACTCAGAATCATATAATGGTTTGGGTTGGAAGGGACCTTTAGAGGTCATCTAGTCCAACTCCTTGCAGTGAGCAGGGACATCTTCAACTCGACCAGGTTGCTCAGAGCCCCGTCCAGCCTGACCTTGAACGTTTCTAGGGATGGGGCACCTACCACCTCTCTGGGCAACCCGTGCCAGTGTTTCAGCACCACCATTGTAAAAAATTTTCTTCCTTATATCCAGTCTAAATCTACCCCTCCTTTAGTTTAAAACCATTACCCCTTGTCCTGTCGCAACAGGCCTTGCTAAAAAGATTGTCCCCATCATCCCTATAGTCCCCCTTTAAGTACTGAAAGGCCGCAATAAGATCTCCCCACAGCCTTCTCTTCTCCAGGCTGAACAACCCCAACTCTCTCAGCCTGTCCTTGTAGGAGAGGCGTTCCAGCCCTCAGATCATTTTTGTGGCCCTCCTCTGGACCCGCTCCAACAGGTCCATGTCCTTCCTGTGCTGAGGACCCCATACCTGGACGCAGCACTGCAGGTGGGGTCTCACCAGAGGGAGCAGAGGGGCAGAATCACCTCCCTCAACCTGCTGGCCACGCTGCTTTTGATGCAGCCCAGGATACGGCTGGCCTTCTGGGCTGCAAGCGCACATTGCCGGTTTATGTCCAGCTTTTCATCCACCAGTACCCCCAGGTCTCTCTCCGCAGGGCTGCTCTCAGTCCCTTCATCCCCCAGCCTGTCCTGACACTGGAGGTTGCCCCAACCCAGGTGCACGACCTTGCACTTGGCCTTTTTAAACCTCATGACATTCTCACAGGCCCACCTCTCCAGCTTGTCCAGGTCTTTTTGGATGACATCCCGTCCTTCTGGCGTGTCAACTGCACTGCTCTAGTAGCTCTAGTGAAGTTTAAGGTTGGTACGAATAAGTCCGCCAGTGGGTGGAGAGGGAGATGTGCAGAAACTCTTCGCAAAACCGAAGCGGTTGGAAACTCTGAAGGTCTCCTCCTCTCTCTACCTACCTTGGCAATTCCAAATAGCATCTAGCAGTGTTTTTCCTTCCTGGCTTCACTACATCTGCATAACCCTCTCTCTCATGGCTTCTGCACTGTCTTTGACACGTATCTGCTACTGCTCCATCACAGCGCATGGCCTGTTGTCTCAGCATCATTGTTCTGCTGAATTTAACACTGGACTGAATAATGTCCAAGGCCCTGAGCAGTTTGAATCAAGAACTAGCTGCTGCAAAAACTTCAGGCTAATTTTTATTTTTTTTTTTTTTAGTTCAGGCATTGATACACATTTTATGATTAAGACAGGAATTATGACTCCCAGATGATTCAACTACATGCAGTTCTGATGGAGTTTATTTTAAGCTTAACATCTGCGTGTATTGCAACCAGTATTCATGCAAAACTGTATGAGGTAGCACCTGTAATGGATAAACCTCCCAAAATCCTCCACAACTTCTGTATGTGGATCAGGTGATCATCCTGTAAGATTTGAGATGTATAAGCCTGGAGTGGAGCCAAATGTGAGCATGACACGAGAAAGCTGGGCCAAGATGTAACGAAGCAGCACTCATTAATTAAGTGGGTAGAGCCTGCAGGAGAAGTACTGGGAGCAAGCACAGACTGCAGCCCTAAGCAGAGTCAGGTATGAATAAATAACAAGTCAAGGTTCGTTGCAAGGTAGATGGGAAAGTCGTATCATGGAAGCAAGAGCAGTCTCTGGTTGAATAATTTGAGAGGGTCTGAGGAAATTTTACTAGCTAAAGGATGAGCACTTCCCATCAATGAAGCACTTAATACAAGGTGCCACTGGATTTGGCCACAGTGAGAAGTCAGCACTGTCATCAGCTTTCCAGTTTAGGAAAAGCATAAAAGATCATTTAATGGCCATCAGGGGGAGGGCCGTGGTTCCACAGCCGATGCAGGAGGATGGCAAACAGGTGCACGGCTGTCTGGGCGCGTAGAGCAGTGATGTATAGCTGGAAATTCTTGGAAAAAAACACCAGAGTGTTGTTTGGTTCCTGTTTTGACATTTGTGTGCTCAGTTCCAGTGCACTGGCATACGTGGGAGATATAATTTCTGAGATCAGAGTGCTAACCTGATAGAAGAGTTCTGGCTGTGTCGCAAAGAACTTTACACATCCAAGAGAAATTTATAAAATGGATAAATCACTGGGAAGTTAGTTCACATAAATAAGAGTAAGAAATATGGAATGCTGTGATTCTTAATTCACCACTGTCATCTTAGTCATTAATTTCAGCCAGACTGCTTCAGCTGGCGATCTCGAGCAGATGTAGGAATGCTTGCAGAGTTCAATGCAAATATTTGAAAGAGTACACAGGGGGCTGTTGTTGGTAATAGCCTGAAACCGGGCATTGTTTTAATTGCCTCGTGTAATCTTTTAAGAAGCAGTTGCATGCTTTTTGAGGCTTGGCCTCACGAATTTAAAGCTTTGTTTTGTCTGATACGACAACTGCTCAACTGCACTGACAGGAATAACTTTAGAATTTTATTTCTATTTTATTAAATTCAATGTATACAGCTTCAAAAAGCCATTAGTATTTGTTTAGTTAAAATGTTTCAAATATTAATAGCAGCTTCAAAATGTTGACAAGCCCTAAAGCCCAGCAAGTAACATGCTTTGATGTGTTTGTCTTCTGGCAGCTGAAGAGAGAACTTCTGATTTAAAATGAAAAGAATTAGTCTGCTTAATATTTTCTTTCCAAATGTGAAATCTGTTTCGTTTTTTTTCCTCCCAACTGTGGCTTAAATTACATTTTATTCATATTATTTTATAATTTGTTTCCCAAAAGAAAACAGAGACCTCTTGCTTACTGACATCCTACTGACCTGGTTCTGTGTCCCTCGATATCTCGCTGTGTAGTTTTGGCACACGAAGGCCTCAGTGTGGCATATCTTCCTATCTATCTGCAAGCATGCACGCAATCCTGCTGAGGTCACTGCACCTTTAAGGTCAGCGGGATTATTTGGCTTATTTAAGATTAAACTCATACATGTTTGCAGGACTGCTGCCATAATAAGATATTTTATCTTGCAGTATGAAGGGAGCATTTACGCTTTATGCATTTCGAAGTATCTAAGGATATTTTTTTGCAACAAAATACAACAGTTATTGAGGTCTGGTTCCCAGCTGGGGTAAGTCAGCTTGCAGAAATTGAAGGGGCTACGATGGCTGTAGCAGCCAAGGATCTAGATCTACAGTTTCCCTAAATATATGACACAGATATACTACTCCTACACTCACAGTGGCAATTCAACACAACTATATGGCAGCGCATGAGCATCTCAGTCCCAAAGGAACCCTTTTACCTCTTACTTACAAAAATAGTCTTTGAAACACTGAAAGCACAACAACTAAACCAAATCTTGTATCACAAAGGCATGTCTAGTGAGGAATTTAGGTTTTTTTTTCGTTGAGAATATCATCAAATACAGCTCTGAGCCAAAGACCAGTGATGTTCCAGCCCTTTCTGCTGCCAGCACCAGGCCAGTCCCATGAAGGCCTGTGGGACACCCGATGTGCTGTGGAAAGATGTGGAGGAGTCAAGAAGCTCGAGAGACCCTCGAGGGCTGCTGCAGTAACTGAGAGAGGGCACACACAAGTGATATCCAGGGCAAGCTCCTGCTATGACCCCACGACACTCTTAGACTGAATTTAACGTCTTGCAAACCTATGAACTCTGCCTACCTGGTATCTGATACTGTGTCCTTCTGCGAGATCCTGTTTCACAAGCAGGGGAATGTTTCTAACCAGATGGCAATATTAACACATTTCAAAGTGTCATTTGATTCCTTCTCTGACATTAAAGGCACTGCAGCTCCACCGGGTGAGTTATTTACAATGGCAATATCTGCAGTTTGTGTTAAATACAGCCAGCTAACCTTGCAAAAAATTACCTGCAAAGTCATCCCAACAGAGTTACTATCAAGACTGAGGAGGCTGGTAGAGCAAGTAGAGATGTCTAAACTTGGAAGCGTCTCGCCCAACTACAGACCCTTGCAAAGGAGGTTTCTCTACCTCAGCAGGGTCCCACAGGCTCCCTTTCCAACCAAGTGCTCTGAGGGCGTGGGACTTTGCCCTGCTTTAGTGGCGTGTGTCAGGACACACACCGCAGCAGCTCCCGGCTTGTGTTGGCACCGGCAGTGCAGATGCCCACCTACCTCCTTAGAAACCAAGTGCCCACTCTTACTGCCTCATTTCTATCGTAATAATGTAAAGCTGAGAAATGTCATAACATTTTCAGCCAGTAACAAATAAGTCAATAGGTGTGCTTTCCTCCGCTAAGATCTGTATACATAAACCCATGTTCCCCGTTAACCAGAGGCTAAAAAGAAGTTTTGCTTCAAGCACATTTTCTTTTAATCAATCGTATGCTTAAAGCTGTTCACAGAGGACTGAAAATCCTGTAAGTCCCTCAGCGTCTTTGCCCTGTCCCTAGTCAATTCTAATCCCAAAAGGTAGTTTAGCTACATGTGGATGTGTCATGTTTCATGAGGGTAACGTATTTACAGGCTGACAGCTCTTATTTACATTGCTTACATCTCTTCCTTTCATTGGCATTTTACAGTTTCATATTACTAATTCTGCCTTTGGGGAAGAGGCCAGCATACAAATCCTTGGAAAAAAAGATCCCGAGCGGATTAGCAAGTGACACATGGTAGGCACTGTGGCTTAACGGGTTGAGACAATCCATGTGGGAGCCAGGTCGCCTGGCACAGAGTGGCACGAAGAAGTTCTGGCCTTACGCCACTGATGGCGAGCAAGGCAAAGGCCATCTGAAAATCCGTGATGAGGAAACGAAGAAATGCAGCAGCTAGTTCATACGTGGCCATGGTGACTAGGTACGAAAGAACCAAGCAGCCCTCCAAGGCTAAACACCCTTGGGATCCGTCAGGCCGGCACAGCGCAGCCGCACACCCATGTACCAGTGACACTTTGTGCTGTACAACCACGTAAGGTCGGCTCAGGCATAACCTCTGAAAGCAGTGCAGCTCCCTACTTTCGGGACTGAAGCTACCCTGTCTTAGACCGGGCTCAAGCACCTCTGCATAGCACTGCACCCTCGCAGCTGGTCATGCCCCTTCCTGATCATCAAAGACTTCATTTAACCTGGTTGAAACAACACTGAAGATGCCTAACAGAACTCTACCCCCGCTAGCAAGCAGGACTGACTTCTTCAGCAAAACCAGCCTCCTCGTAGTAGTGCTCCAGCACAGAAGATCACAGACCCTCCCAGGTCAAACTCTACAGCGGAAGCAATGCACCAGCTCTTTGCCACCAAATCATTCCGCACGAACAAGCAGCAGCTTTTCTTCAGAAGTTGAACAGCCTGTTATAAGGCCACGACCAGCCAAATGCTAGCTACTCCAAGGGAAGGGCTGAATTACTATTAATGCCAGACTGGGAAGTCACTTTGCAATATGGATGGTCATTTATTTATTGTTTTATCATGACACATAAAATGCTATGGCTGCAATATCAAAATACGGTGTCACTTATAAAATACCAGTATTATTAATGTGGTGGTAAGATACTGTTAACATTTACAGAGAGGTGTATAATAATTTGATAGTCTTGCCTAATGGTTTGTTCCAGTGACAAAACACCCCAGGCAAGCAGATGACGGATGGAATACAGTGCCTATTTATTATCGTGGTTTTTTCTCCTTGATTATTGAATGGCCTATAATGATATCAATAATTGTTGCTGAATCTAATCCTTTTGAATATGGTAGACAGGTCCTTTGCTTTTACAGTATGTGTCAGAATAAAAGAGAAGCATCTGAAAAATAAAGACACGGCATTTCCTTACAAAATGAGATGAAAAAATAAAATATAAATGGAACTTTCAAGTGTTTGTTTTTTATATTTAAAGCTCTTATTTCAATATACTGTATTTAAACATTCTTAAATAATCATTCTGTACCTTTGATTTTCTGTTTCATCTTTGGAAACAAATAGAGTAATCTCACTATAAATGTGTGCAAATAGAAAATATATAAATATATTTAAGGCCCATGTCATAAAAAGGTGGTCTCAGAATTGTCACTTTTACAATGATCAGCTGGGGTCACTTTCATTTTGTCCTGCAAGTTATTTGAGCTCTGTTCTTTTAAGCCTTTGAAGTCCACGTGCAAAGAAGAGCCAAGCACACACATACTGTCCTGTGTTTCATTTGGTAAACTGCTTGATGACACCTGTAAAACAGTCCCAATGCGACTGAACAGCGGAGTTGAAGTGATCCACTTCAACAAACTAAAGTCTGCTTGGTCGACTGCTGAGCTCCATGGCAATGTTCCTCCCACAGGTGACGACTCCATCTCTGAAGTGCCATGTCTAACTTCATGAAATCCCATGGACCTTTCCAGACTACCTGCTGATGAGGGGAGTCTGTTTTCCCCGTACAACACCGCACCCTGGGGAGAGGCAGTCACAGTCTGATCTGTTGTGTGTTCTGCCTTTGTGTGCTCTTGGAAAAGTGACTCATTCGTCTGAGATGTTGGCAAAGGTGTGCTTTGGTTATAAGTGTTATAACAATCACTAGCATTTAAGCCAAGGCTTGGTGAGAAGCTGTCTACAAAGGGTTGTGTCTGATGTATTGTTTCCTTTACATTCCACTTGGTCAGAAGCTGGGTGCGAATCTCGGGGGGTAGTTTACTCAACTGGCGTCCAAGCTGAAGCTGGGTTGGGAATAGTGTTCCCTGAAGGGTTCTGTACAGAAATCTGCAAGAGGAGAACGTGCATGTGAAAAGAACTGAAAGAACGAAGTACCCAAGGTATTTTTAAGAGAAAATATGCAAGACAAAAGTACAACACAGAAAAATATGAGTTTTATGTGCCTTCCTTATGCTTGACACAAGAAAGCTTGCAGATGAAAAGCTCTGAATGCTGTGCTAATATTTTGATTAATAACAAGCAGTGTAATAAATCTGTGCCTTTAGCCAGTGATCCACATTGTGGTTACACATGGTCTTTCATCTTTCCTGATGAGGAATCAAAGGCAATGGGGATCAGTCTGTGGGGCAGGCCTCCTACATCCATAAGCAGGCAAGTAAGTCCACAACATACTATCAGAATTTCTGTACTGTTATGTACATGTTATGGGAGGATGGGTTGAATCTGGAAGCATCATGGAAAACCTCACAGAGCAGCAAATCTCTGCAAGGCCCGGGGGTTCAACCAATGGTCTACAATTATCCCACTCCTGTGGTCTATGGCCAGGAGCTGTGGTCTGTTCCTGTGGTCAGGAGCACAGAAAAGGTTAGACAACCTGACTTCATATAATCAGCTGCTGAAAAAAACTGACTTGGCTGGTAAGACAAAAAGTCAGAGAGGGAGTGGAAAAAGAAATGTGTCTTGCCCTCCCAACCACATGCATAAAGTGCTTTCACGTATGAGAAAAGATATGAGAGAAGATACAATACCTCGGCAGCAATGCAACGACTGGTGATATAATGCAAATTAAATAGAACACAGGGTCTCCCATCAGCCTTTCCATAGTCCAGTAGGGATTGGATGGAGGATGGCATACCGGGCAGGAAGCATTGTAAACCAGAGCCACAAAGAAAAATAAAAGAATACTGAAGATGCAAGATGACCAGTGGAGAAAAGTCTAGAACAAAAAAAACCAACAAAAGAATAATAATTCTTTACATTCTGAGAAATTTGCTGTGATTCTGAATTAATAGTTCTTAATTTCTGGAGCCAAATCCATGCACAGCAAAGGCAAGAGCCTTGTATTTTCAAAAATTCATATTATAGATACAACACTACAAAGCTGTTCGCAGATCACAGTTTAAAACCTTTTTCATGTTTGCTTAAAACGCTTACTAAAAATAGAATGTGCTGAGGGGATGAAACAACCATCTTCTGTTTTAGAAGAATGGCACTAAGAAAAGAATTACGTATATGCCAGCGAGTTTCTATGTAGGCTGTGGGTACCTTACCCAAGTTTTGGTTTCTATAGCCAAATGTAGTATGATGGTGAAAAGAGCTATTGTGGTGATGGGAGTTCCCCAGGAGAAGATGTCCACATCTGAATCATAGTAAGTCTGTAAAGAAGGAGACAGAATTTAGCCCAAGCTGTGATGCCAGTTCTCCTCAAAATGCTCGAAATAGAATGGCTTACACCAAACACTTACAAAATAGGGGATGAAGAAGCAAACCAGGCTTTGATACATAGCATCAATCATGTTCATCCAAAACATGTGTGGTTGGTACTCCTGTGGCACAAAAAAAGTTAAGAAAATCAGAGCCTAATGAAAACCCTGTTTGCTGGGATAGGTATTTTGAGAGGGGCATTCCAATGGGCACTTGCCCATTGCCACTTTGCTTATGCAAATAGCTTCACAACTTTGCCAGATAATACCCTTGGGGATGAAGTATGAAGAGTCAACCTGCAAGTTGCTCTGTTCTAGAAGGACACTCTTTTGCTTTTTTTTGCACACCCCACCCCCACCCCCCAGCAGAAGGTGTAATTTGAATCTGACGTTCAGGCCAGCGAACTTTTATGAAGGTGCCTAACCCTATGCACTACCGTCAGACCACTGATTTCAGGAGGAGCTCTCTGAGATGTAAGCACATGAGTAAATGTGCTTTACAGCATGTACATACAGGCACAGAGTATTTATTCACAAGAGAGAAAACAGAAAATGCACACAGAGTTAGAAAAGAAGATCCACAACAATGACCTTTAGCAAGTAATGCAGCAATGTATGCTATGTTATAAATACATAAATAAACATATATATACACACACACACATACATCTGTGTGTCTGGGCACAAAATTGCTTGCTAAGAAACAATGTTAAACTAACATTTAAAGAAATATACAGTTGCAGGGGTAAGGATGGCCATATAGAAGACCTGGATATAAGGAAAAATAGTTCGCAAATAACAAAATATTTATTTATTTAATTTGGAGATATAGGCTACATCTGCAACTACTGGGCTCATCAGGGCTCTTTACCTTATGGAGACTATAACTGCAGCCTAAAAATGAGAATTGAGAGATGCTTAGAAACAATTCTGGTGTTCTTTGGTGTACTGAAATAACATGAGGTTAAGCATTGGAACAGGTTGCTCAGAGGGACTGTGGAATCTCCAGTCTTGGAGACATTCAAAACTGGACTAGATAAAGACCCAAGTGACCTTATCTAGCTTTGAAGCTGTTTTGAGCACATGTCTGGATCAAATGGCCTCCAGAGGTCACTTCCAACCTAAATTATTCTATAATACTGTAGGCTTTGACTCGGTGATATCTTTTTGAAAGAGTTCCTACCTGAAGCAGGATTTTTGACAAGTTTTAAAAATGCCTCTTTAGGTAACTATTCAGAGAAAATGCTCACTAGATTTCAAACCAACTTAGAATGGTCCCTGGGCTTGCCTATGAGAAATATTTATACTGTGAACCTGGGAGACTTCTCTCCACAGTTTGCCAGCTAAGGACAGGCAGACACAACTTCCCAACAAGCTTAAGTCATTACCAGACTTCTATCACCTTAAACATGTACAAGAAAGGAAGGTATTAATGTTGCAGATCTTTAAAGTGCAATGCACTGGAACAGAAGAAATGTAGAAAATGGAAAACAACAGCTGGGTGAAAAAGAGAGAATTTGGACTAAAGCACTAGAATTAAGTTACACTAAAATTCTCCATTCACCTTTCCAGGACAGTGTCTAGCAATGTCACTGGATGTGTAGGGTACCAAATGCAGGTAGAGGCAAAAGACACTCACTGTCTCCTCTCAGAGGGCACAACGTCAGATCCTTTTAAGAAAGGCTTTTGCCTTGGAAGCAATGTCTCAGTATGGATAGTCTTGCCAGGTAGAAAGATTTTCCCACAGTACACTGTAGCTGTAATTACCAGAAATGGTTTGGCTCGAATCCCTCCTGCAATTCCTTCTATTTTCATTGTACAATTCAAGCAGATGGAGACAAGGTGTTTTCAACAGACATTTCAGCTGAATATGTCATCTGCTGGTGACTATTTCCCTCAGAGTCTAAGTCTATCGAGCTCCGTGCTTACTCCTCAAGACATCTTTCTCTTCTGACTGTTTATAAAGGGCTGGGGCCTGGAGTTTTGATTAAGTACTGTGAGGTTATTCTGTGAAAGTCTGCACTAGTCTATAAGGTGTAATCTGCTCTACTTTTGTGGTTATTTGTGAGCCTGGACCATGAGGGACGTTTTCAGCTTAGGATGAGTTAAAGCATCCAGCTTCCCTCCTGTTACATATTTCAAAATATAGCTGTTTTTTTTGTTGTTTGTTTTAAATGCACTTTTGGCATTTAGATACTTTGACTCAGGTGAGAAATATAATGAAATAAAAGTAGTGACTTCTCGGACTGTTTTTATCAGTAATCCACCCTTTGGGAGGAAGGGTGGTTTTCAGTTGAAACTAAAGACTTCTAGCAAAAAAATTACAAAAAGCAAGAAGTTTTTACCTCCATATTCTGGCTGCTTTTATAAAGCTGAGGTACAGCAATTAACACTTCAGCTGGCACATCCTTATCCAGCACACCAGTAATCAGTTGTGGAAGAGAAGAGAAGAGTAAATTGAAGAAGATGAGATACCACTGATCAATCATTGACGAGCCAGAGAACCCACAGTAGAACTGATACCAGAAGAGAAGGGCCACAAACATCTGAAACGGAACAAGAAATGCTGTAAATACAAGATAAGCAGGATCATCATCCCACTATGCTCTAAAAGCATTCTGATTCCAGTTCTGCAAGGACTTATCTATGAATGCTAAACACGTGAGCGATCCTTCTAAGGATACCTAGTCTTTAACTTGGTGTTCCTGATGCCCAGACCACTTAGCTAAGCTACGAACATCTGGCACACCTACCAGTTTTTGTGCTGCTGGAACCTCAGATCTCAGGTGTCAGGGATGACTTCACACAAAAGTAACTTTCAGTTGAAGTGAAACTCTCAGGTGCAACCTAACTAACCATAAAAAGCTCTCCATCACTCTAGGTGTATGAGTACCGATCTGATAGCTCTTATGTTACTATTGTAAGAATAAGCATTTCCATAATAATATCCTCTGCTAGCTTGAGATGTTTTGTCCCAGATGTTTGTTTCTGGTCTACAATAGGTAAATACAGAGCTTTTTTGCAAGACCAACGTAAGACTAGCAGCAGCAAGGGAGGTGAAACTGTCTAGCAAAGTTGTCTTAAGTATTCTCCCTCTTTGCTTTGAAATTCAGCAAATCAGTAGTGCTGCAAAGATTCCTCAGTCTCCCTTACTCTTCAGCTGTATAAAGAAATCAGCTGCATATGCAGCTGGAGTGGGATTATTCATGTAGTTGGGTTGGAATCACCCAAAAAGGGACAAACCACACAACTAATTTCTTCTACAATCTCTGCAGCATGGAGAATCTAGAGAGTTTTAGGGCTCAGAAGAGGTGCTGATCTCACCTGTGAGGGGGGATTTGAGGCCCAGAAAAAGACGGGCAGCTTCCTAGGGAAGGAAACAAATTCCCAGGCTTGGTCCTCTTAAAACTGCAATTTTTATTATTCTTTGTAAAGTGATTAACACTAGACAGAAGGCAACCAGAAAAACCTTGGCAACTGTCCCTCGAGGGTTTTTCCCCATTTTAACCATGAAGAAAGGAAATAACATGACCTCTCCTTTCACTTCCTCTTCTTTTAGTATTCTGTTCTCAAAAGCTTTCAGCCAGCTGGAGTATGTTAACCCTTCATCATTTTTAGCTATACAGAGGAAAATATAGATCTCCTCTATCTGTACACCAAAATGTGGTTGGAATTTAAACATAGGAGAAAAAAAAAGCTATGGTCTGCTTAGTCAGTGAAAACTGCTATAAGGAGAGTAAGCCTATCTTGTGAAGGGGAAATGCCACAGAATAAGAGGGTCAGTCCTGCTGTATGTAAATGTATATATATAGATAGATTGTGTGTACATATATGTTCAGGCAATGTTTGCATTCTACATTGAAGTGGCTTGTATATCAGCAGCAACATATGTCTCACTGTCTGTGAGCCCATAATATAAACTAACCTATTAAAAGCTAAATGGTAGTATTTTTTAAGTAGTTTTTTAAGGATCACCTCTAGAAATGTTTCTGTAAATACATTCCAGGAAAAATATCTTCCTCTGGCCATTACAAGACTGAATTATCAGAGCTTACGCTCTTCAGTTCATTTGGCTGGGAGATGGCAATTTCATTTAAAAATGGAACAGATTTTGAAATGTATTCCTTTTCAAACTCAAAAACGAACAAAACTTTTTGAGCCTTTTCTCAAAATGGAATTGCAATAAATATGTGAATTTAGATACTTTTCTCTCACTCATTTTAAGTAAACAAAATCCAGCTAATCCTGGACGTAAGAAATTTTCTTCTCTAGATCCTTGCTAAATTAACCTGTCTTGGAAACAGTTTGACTCTGACAAAAATGGGTAGTTTGATGAAAATACAGTCAGCTGAAAATTTTCCTACCACCTCTAGTATGGGTCTCAGCAGTGCTGTCAAAGAAAGCTGTACAAAAAAATGACATTTCAGTAACCAAACTTAAATCAGATTTTTCCCCCTGAAATTTTATTTTGGATTAAACAAGTGTTTAATTTAATTTCAAATATAATGTTCCCTCTTGCTTCTGTGCATTGCCCTCCTGAAAAAGACAAAACAAATTTACATAAAAATGGAATTAGATTTTAAATAAAAAAGGTTTCCTTTTTTCCCCCCAGATGAGACTGTTTTATGAATGTGGCCCCAGACAGAATTTCTCAGTGAATGAAGTATACATCAAAAAAATGTCCAGTGCTGTCTTGTGCAGAGATAATGTATAAAGGGGAGGAATCAGTGCATGCTTGTGCTGGTAGAATTTTGTTTACATGAAATCCCTTTTCATCAAGCTCAGGTATTTCCAGTCATGCTATGTTTTAGTTTATATTTTACTTGTATTTTTATTATCTCCACGAAGCCAAACATCTTCTTGGATAAGTCATCTGAGTTTCCAAATGGCTTTTGCAGCAATGTGGAGTTTAAACTTCGAGTTAGGTTCTAGTGGAGAGGGGAAAATTTCATAATATAAGCAAATGGGGAAAAAAACACTTGAGGAAACAGAAAACTTGCAGAACATTTGCAGTGTAGTTAGCTTGACTATCTGTGGAGAATCATCCAGAATAGTCTCCCTGCAAAAGCATCAGGTGTTCACATCTTTCATTTTTGAATATTCTTTCCTTAAGGGCAGGCACTGTGTCAGACATATTCATGTCTATATGCTGGATACCCCACTACAGTTTTAGAGTCAGTAGCAACAAGTATTGCTCAGAAAGCTCTCAAGGCTGCCAAAGCAGAGCCAACACAAAGAGATTTCTTCAGTTATATTCTAGCCTTGAGGCAGCAGCTTCTGAAAATGTCTTACTAAAAATGGCATGAGAAATAATACTCGTAATCAAGGGGAGTTGTACCAAAGGAAATGGAAGATTTTACAAGAGCTGAACAAAAATGTAGATGTATAAACAACATCTCTGGCTGCTGATTGCAGGAATGTCTTATGTGTATTACTACTTTTTTTTTTTTATTTTAAGGTAAGATGGCTCTGCGCACACTTCTTGGAAGTTTAGATTCGATACTGTCAAGCCAAAGGGTATCTTGGGAACATACAGCACTGTGGGTGGGAGTACAGACATTCAGCATCATTCAGGATCAAGCCTTAAAACTCAGGCATTTGAACACCAACACATATTTCACTGTTGTGCTTCAACAGGTGGCTCTCCACTCAGTGCAGCGTTATTTAAATCTGCTTGCTATTTCAGACTCAGGCAGCAGTTCAGAACGTCCAAGTCGCTTCTTCCTTTTGTGTATGGAAGAGTGTGCATGCAGTTTCTGATGAGACCACAGAAGGTATTTTAACATGCTTGTGTTAATACAAAGATGCTTTATTAATTCTTTAGCTCCCTTAGGTATTCCTATCATGTTCAAAATTTTGAGCAAATGATGGTCGTCTCCTGATAAAATACCCACTTTCAGATTGAGATCAGATGGGGATTATTCAGGCCAAGAGGAATATGCATTAAAAAGTTGCCACAGATTAAAAAAAATTGAAGATTAGATTAAATTTGGACAGCAACTTTTGCAAAATTGAGAACTGCTTTTTTTCTGATATTGAGAATAAAATCCAGTCTCCCACTCACAGTTCACACATTGTTCTCTGGAGCAAACACAGGTCTGAGAGCTCTGGCTCTCCTTTTTTTCCTGCTTCTTCCTATCCCTCGCTCCCAAGGTGATTTGTAGCTGTTGCAAGTGAGCAGGTCTGTGTGCCTGCCAGTGACACCCACCCAGCTGATTGAATTCTTTGTTGTCTTGTTAGGCAGTTTTCAATCAATCTTCTTTGTACTCCAAGATCAATGGAAAGGGCCCTTGTTAGGGCCAAGGAGTCAAGCTGCTACTGGCTCAGTGCCCAGTACTGGACTAACTCCCGCTTCATATGCCAGAGAGGAAACACAAACCTGTAGTCTGTTCTTTACCATGGTGTGCCTCCTTTCTAATGAACTTTTTTGGTTAGTTGGGAGTAAGATAAACCAATAAGAAACCTTCCCAATCTCTGTATTTGAGACAGAGAGAGGGCTCAGATTATCTCAAGTCACTAGGGAATATGTACAGTGATTCATAAGCAACAATGAGAGAGTCAGGAAGAAAAAACACACTCAACTGCTACTTTGGACCAATGCTGGATGGCTTTGGCATTAAAGACTCCTGTGTCTAGCCAGCTAAATTCTGCAAAACTGCTCTATAAAGAAACTTTTCTTAAGCAGTGCTTGTTATTTCTGTTACCTAATTTGCACATTCAGCAGCACACTGTAGCTGTTATGGAATGGGTCCTGTATTTCTGCAAATGGCAGCCAGCTGTCTTTCAACTCTGCAAATTTCTTTACAGCTTATTTATAAACCATTTGAAGGCTGACCTAATGCTCACTTAGCACAAAATAAACCCTGGTAACATGTGGTGGCATAAAGGTGCCAAGTGAAACACTTACTGCGTTTTTGTAGAAGAAATACAGCACCATATTGGCGAGTCGGGAATAACACCAGTGGCCATGAACAAGTAAGAGCTTCTCCAAATGCCGGAACCTTGGGATTGCAAAGTCGCTTGCCATCACCGCCTTTAATGAAAAAAAAGTTGGAATCATTATTGTAAAGCATCACTTTCAACACCAACAGTGAATCTAGTCATCTTCTCAACTCATACAGTCAATGGAAATTGTACTGATGAAGAATGAAATCCATTACAATGCATCTGAAATGCACCTGTTGCTGCATGGATTTGGAATAGCCATGAGCAAACCTAGCAGCTTGGCAGAACATGCAAGGTGACCTGGTCTTTGCCCACAGGAGATTACAGTCTACGTTCCAGATGGTGACAAGCAGCAGCAAAAAGTGAGAGGTGGGAGAATGGCTGGCAATTGCAGTTGCATGAGCATGAAGGCTTAGGGCCCACGTGTGAACATCATGGCTGTAACATCTTTCTCTGTAAAAACTACTGGGTACTTACATGGCAAAATGAATTTCCAGAGAACAAAATAAGAAAAGCACAATTAAGTGGTTGCATCATAATTACTGGACTTTAAAAGACAAAACAATAAAAATATTAGTTTTAATTACATTTGCAACCCTGGTTTAGAAAGTTTACTCGGCTGTCCTGAAATACCAGTATTCTGAGGGATTTTTAAAATTACATGTTTTCTACAACTGTCTACGAAAAAAAATCACACTAGATAAGACTCCACTGGGACTATGCAGACTGCCAAATTACATTGACAAAATGAATCACCAAGTTTCTCTCTAATTCTGACTAAAATTCAGGGTACTGTACATCTAGATGAGACCTCATTGTAAATGACGGTGTTATCACAGTTGTTTCACAATTTTCCTTACCCCTAGGATCATACTAAGATTTCATTTAATATTATTTTACACTACATTTTCTATTTTTGTATCATCTTTCTTCTCACAGTTCAGCAAAAACATGAGGAAAGGTGAAAACCTCCAAAGAAGCAATGTCTCCTGCACACTCCACAGGGTATACTTTGGCTGTATATTTAAATGAGAGACATCTTTCCTTTTAATTTTTCCTAATTCCCTTTCTTGGTAAATTATCAAAAGGGCTCAGTTTTCCCAAGTAAGTGCTTGCAGAAGCTATTAAAATAAACTCTAAAACAGTATGCAAGAGAAGGTGTAATAATGCATTCTAATTTAAGCAGTAGATGTATATAAGCACTGGGACATTTTTTAATATGTTGACACATCCTGGGATTTCTCAGGTACTGAGATCCACTTGTTATAACCTCCCTGCACAGAACAGTCTGATATGTCTTGCAGACATACAGCTATCTTGCAGTTTGAGGAGAACAGAGCTGTGCTATGTCTGCTTCCTTGTCCTCCACTCCATCTCAGCCTATTCCAATGTTAAAACAAAACCGTTGGCTTCTTTTAATTCGTGCTTCTAACATAGTACTTCACAACACGTTGTGAGAAGTGTCGGGGTTTTTTCTTTTTTATTCCATTTTGATTACAGTGTGGAACATAGTGAGGAAGATAGTGTTATCCAGTTACATTTGCATGTTTATTCCGTCTCAAAATACCCCCTTGATTTTCACATTTTTATTTTTTCTTCCAGCTTTTTCACAGGAAAAAGTGATTCATGCTCCACATGCTTCCATAGAATGTGGCAAGAAAATAAATCAGGAAGTATTGCTGTTTTAGACATCTAAATGCTCAATGCCTTCTGAGTACCTGCATGAGTAAGATTCTGACAGTTGTTTACAGTAAAGAGGCCTGCATGGTTCCTTAGGACCTTGCAGTAAAGGAAGGGATCTATAAACATCTTCCACTCTGTTGAACGTTCATTTAGAGAAAAACAGGTAGTTTAATGGGTTAATCAGCAAATAGCTTTCAGACTTGAATACACCACAAAAGCCAGGGGCATTTGAGGACTGATTATTGTAAGTGTACGAGCTCAGCTGAAAGTGGCATAATGGGGAGAGGAGTAAAAAAATTGCTACGAGCACTATATGTCTGCATTAGGAAAGTAAGTGTTCTGAATTAATACAAAGATGATAGGAGCTGATAAATTCATAAGAGATGATAAGACCCAAGGAGTTTGGGGCAGACTTTTTTGAATTGATAGGCATGGAGGGGACTCCACAAACGGTCTCCTCTGGGCTCTCTGGAGCCTGGACTGCCTGAAGAGTGATACTGCAGAAGTTATGCAAAGCTCTTGGTACCTGGTGAAGGCTATGGAACAACAAATACACTTGGGATCAGCTTAATCCAAGACTTACTTTTCTCCTGCTCTCTCTGCCCATCAGACTCATAGGGTCTACGGCTGGGATGCCACATGCACAATGAATATCTGAATATTTTTGTGGTAGCTTCTTTCCAGTCTAATTTACAGCTGCTAAAATGTTTGGAGAAGCATTTTTAATGGATTACAGGCCTGAAATCTGTCTGTTTGAAGAGTGCTCATGGACATCCATTTGCCCTGGAGATTACTTTGATCTCACTGGATGACTACAAGAAGGAGAACAAGTGTAATAGCTCTGCTGGATCAGGCTGAAGCCCATCTTCCCTAGTATCCAGCCTCCAACAATGGCAAAGAGAGGATGCCTTCGGAAGAGTATATGAATAAATAAGAAAAACATATACTGACTTTTCTCCAGAGTACTGTCCTAGCTTCTGGTGATCTGCATGTCAGAAAATGCATGAAGTTGACATCCAAGTTCATAGCTCAGTTAAATTCTTTTTTCGTAAATTTGTGTGTTGATCCAAATAAATTACAGCATTCATGAAATCCCATGGAATAAAATTCTATAGCCAACTTGCGCACTGTGTGAAGGAGGCCCTTCTTCCCTTTGGAGCACAACATCCAGCCACTGTTGCAAAAATTGCAATGTGGGTCAGAGAACCACCCACCGGTAACTAAGTTAAGGAGCATGATCATCTGCTCAGGTCCTCAGGATGGAAATACTTCCCAACTTCTCTGAGGAGCTCTTTGACATATACTCAGCTACTCTATTTTCTCATGCAATCAGTCTGCACCCAGCCCAAGTACAAGGTAGGTTGTGGAAATGAGGTATCATCCTCATTCTCTGTGTCCTACTGCCACGTCTGGTGCTAACACTGCAACTGAACTGCACTAGCAGTAGAGGAGGGAGAGGTAATAGGTAATACAGTACGTAATACATCCTATACATATAAAACCTCTCTTCTGGAGAAGGGACAAGTGCCTTCTATACAGTGATAAATACAGCAATCACAGGCTGAATGCATACAAAAGAGTACAGGGCAACTCCCCTTAGCTTGCTGTTCCCTGTGGCAGGAAATGGGGAGAAAACCAAGACTTGGAATAGTGTGTAGGGAGCAGTGGTTCTGCAAACAGCTGAAATTTTCGCTTTCTTCACTGTTCTGCTGTCTGAATAGGCTGAGTGAGGGAGATGTGTGTATGGCTGTGACCCTTAGGTCACCACCACACCATGCAAATAAGCTGCATCGGCTGGATGGGCTTGTGCAGCTACTCCACAGGAGTAATATACCCAAGCAATACAGGAGAGAGTACAATAAAAGCCAGAATAAGGTGAACCTTTATTTCCTAAATAATGCAACACTGAGTTTTTTTCCTCCTTTAAACTAGTATTTAATAAATGATTTCTTAAAACATTGCTTAGAGGGATCTAAGTTGAATTTTCTGAGAAGGTAGCATGTTTAAACTCACCACAGATCTGAGAACAAACACAAGCTCAAACTCAAGCTGAAAGCATCCTTATGACACGCAACTGGCACTCCTGAGCACAACTTGCCGCTTCTCCTTTATTTGTGCTGGCTATCCAAAGGCACCTTGGTCAAGCTGACATCTGGGAAGTGCCTGTTTCACCCTTTCATGGGAGTGCTTTTCAGTGAATGAGCAACATTACCTGCATGCCTTCTTGACCAGAGATGCCCACACCAACATCTGCCACTTGGATCATGCTGACATCATTAGCACCATCACCTAAAGATGATAAGATACAGTTTCGTTGTCACTAGTAGACCAGGAACAGTTAGCAGGAGCAAAGCAAAGGAAAACCAGTTGTTACTGAGTGTTGCCTGAGTATAGTAAGGGAGATGTGGGGTAGGAAAGGATTCATCTTTGGAATATAAGGTTCAAAGCTTGGCAAAGGTGCCAAGACATTCTGGTCTTTGTAGACTTTTTTTATCATGGAAAAGTTAAAATAAAACAAACCTCTCTCTTTTTAGTAAGACCTAAAATTCAAGTACCTGGCCTGAACTGCACAAACACTAAACCACTGGAAGGCTGAGAATGAGTTTCCCAAGACTTCTGCTTCCTGATTAACTGTCTCCCTGCAATCAGGTATGACTAAGAATGAAATGTGCAAGGAGGCTTAAAGCCAGTGAAAATGTCTACACAATAAAAACCACAATGAAATTAGAAAGTAGATGAATTCTTGACTTGGGTTGACCAGTCCGAGATCTTTAATACACCCATCACAGGTAGATTTAACTGCAATGGTTGCACAGTCACCATCCCTTGCTCTGCTTCCAATCATGATACCACAAGTGATAGGTGCCATAAAAAGGACACCAGAATGGGACATGTATCTGCTTCTTAACCTCTTAAATTTAGAGCCAGTGTGCTAGTGGAAAATGAAACTGTATTAGCTGATGACGAGACACTTGGTTTTAAACTTCAGTGGCTGAGGCGTATATTCACATCTCACTCCAGTTTCTGGCCTGTTGGCACATATAAGAGTGGTATCTGCTCACCTGACAAAGCTGATGTCTTTTGACTGTGCGGTACAACCCCAAGCTCATGTTGGTTAAAAGGGAGGATGTATAAAGCTAGGCTTTTAAGCCAGAGCAGGAGCTTGAGTTCAACTCACAGGCTCAAGATGCTCAGAAAGAATGAAAACACAAGCTGCCCAGTCTCCACTAGTGCTTTTAAGCATTCCAGATAATTCAAGTTAACCAGCCAGATGTTTCTGGCAACATATGCAAATGATTATGTCCACAGTCAGTCAGCCAAAGATATAAATTCAGTATGAGGAAGGCATATTTGAGCTAGATATAATATACAGAGCATGAGGATTATTATAATCAGCACACATTTGGTGATGTGGAAGTCACAGGAGTCTGGCAGTTATTTTATGTACTTAGGGTTTCTCATGGGTAAGTCCAACCCACATGTATTGCTGCTATGATTAAGCAAGAGAGGTAGTGTGTTTGTGACAATATATGCTGCAATCATACCTTCTAGTGCAACACAAGCCTAAACTTGAGATAGGTAAAGAAGAGCTAGTTGACTTTTCTCATGTAAAAATCATGCAAACATGGAAGATGTTGCCAGATCTAAAACAGGGTGAATGACAAAATCTCCCCTTTTCAAACTGAGCGATTAGCTGGGAAGAAGTGTAAGCGCTGGCACAATGCTAGTCATAAATCCATTCTCTATACTGACAAGGTCAACTCATACCCTATGCTGTATGGCTGACTTGTGATGAAAAATGCAGAACCCTGAGTTTAGACATGATTGGATGAAATAACACTGAGCACAATGTTGTTCTGTGTAATACAGTGATTGCAAAATGGTGTTCTGCACAGCATCAGCTAACCCAGTTCTTCACAGCTGTGTGCGGATATGCTAAAACCTCATAGCATACCTGGGTCCTGATTACCTAACTTCTGTAGAACAAAATCCCAAATACTGCTCCAGAGTTCTTCCTTGGTTTTGAATAAAAGTGTTAGAGTAAATATGTCAGAGTTGTCTGACACATTTTCACACAAAACTGGAAGGCTATTTGAGTTGTGAGGCAGGTGGAAGGGTCCTATTGCAAGTCAAAAACCCAAAATTCTCAAGGCACATCAAGTATACATCAAGTATACATCAAGGCAGGCTAGTTTAAACTCAGGTATTTACCTATTGCCAAGGTCATTGCTTTGAGTTTGTCTCTGACTAGTTTCACTACCATGCTCTTTTGGAGTGGGGTAGAGCGACAACACAGTACTGAACGGCATCGCTTGGCTAGTGCAAGAAATTTATCTTCTAGTGTAGGTTCCAGGGCATAAGCTAGAGTTCTTCCATCAATCACTAGGCCCAAGCTGGAAAGCACAGGAGAAGAGGGTGGATAGAGAGGGGTGAACCCAACAGTCATGCTTCCGGTAGCTTCGTCTACTGTGTTGTTTGAAAATTTAGACTCTACACATTGCAGACACTGTTCCAGCAAGACAGCACATGTCTCCTGAAAAAAAATTCAAAATAAATACGCTTAAGAGAAAAGAACATGTATTCAAACGTTTCTGTTTGCATAAGGAATATGGGGAATGTGTTATATTTGCTGCACTGTTACAGTTTTAATTTCTAATAATCTTTTTTTCTATTCACTCTAAACACACTCAGTTCTTGCAGAAGATATGACAGCAGTGAGGACTCTGAAAAGCTTAAAATCTAATTCCTCTTTGACATGCAGCATAGTGTGCTAAACTAATTTCTTTTAGCTCCTTCTCAGAATAACAGTGCTGGGAGATGATATAATCAGTATCAGTACTGGGTTAAGTATGGTGATGAACACCATGTACACGCCTACAACTCAGATCAAATAGTTATGCATTGTTAAAGGCCAATTAAAGGTTATTTAAGCTGAATTCTCTCTCCTAGCCATACTCAACTAAAAGATGTTATTGAGACTATATGAACATTTAAAATGAAATGCTATTGGTCTTACAGCAAAGTATGACAAAAAAGAAATATCACAGAAGAACAATTTACCAGTTCAGTTGATACACTCAAGAATGGAAAATGCTGTTATCTTTTCTTTCTTTTCGAAAGAAATTAGAGCTGGATACTGCTGGCCTACCTCTCCTCTGCTGATCTGAAGTCCGATTTTATCACCCGATTAAAGGACTACAGCACTATCAGTCTGGTTCCTTGTATGTTACACCGTATCAGTAAACTCTTTGTGACTGTCTGCTTGCAACAAGTTGAGCACAGGTAAGATCAGTAATTCAGAAGAATTAGAAAAGGTCTGTTAGGAAGCAAGGCATTACTGTAGATGTGGTTTTCTTACTCTCAGTGTTAGCACTGAAATTTAAGTATTGCTTCTAGCTCCAGAGAGAAAGGCAGCTGAGAAAACATGAATGACTGAGTTATCTAAATACTACATTTCACTGGTGTAAAATAAAGCACAAATTCTCAATAGGTAATCAGTTGTTTTCTTCCTCAACACACGTTTAAGAACAGGGTGCTTTTGGAGACCCATTAGTGCCAACAAGCAAAACAAGGGCCACTTTGAAAATGGATACCAAAGAAAGGCATTTATGCTGCTATGGCATATTTTCATTCATGGTGGAGCCCACTACATACAGTTACATGTCTTCAGTAAGTTTATGATACATGACACTATGACTTAGAAGCATGATTCACTGAAAAGTACTCAAAGACATATCCTACCTGAAAATTACAGATGAAGCAGGAAAAGAAGGGAAAAAAAAGAGGGAAAGGAAAAAAAAGCCATCAAACTTTTAATTGTACAAGTTGAAAATAAAGCAAAGCTAGTTCACAAGTAAACTTGTGTATTGGATCTTCTTACTGGTGATTCAGCATTCAAAGTGATGATTTCTTCATCGTGATCTAGTAGCTTGCAGGCATATGCAATATTAACAGCTGTTTCTTGCTTGTCTCCAGTAAGAACCCAAATCTGCAACCCAGCTTTGCGCAAGTTTGCAATGGTTTCTGGAACACCATCCTGTAAACGGTCTTCAATGCCAGTTGCACCTAAGCACATAGAAAAAGCAAATATTGCACATTAAATGAACACTTAGGGTTCACCTCAATTTGTAAGTTTGGGTTTTTCAAAAAAACCAGCAGTCACTTTTATTGGGAAATAGCTAAACTACCAATGGTTGCAAGATTTGGGCAGCTTTTTTGGGGTATCGAGAGAGAGGAGCAGAAAATAGCTGGGGTAATCATCTGCATCAACAGTCTACAACAAATCCAGAATTCAAAATTTCAAAAGCAATCTGATGCCTCTTCTAGTCTCTGAGGTTCACAAGCCTGATGTATCTTTGGTTATTGTCTCTCTGCTCTGTATCTTCACCATTTCTTGTGAATGTTGCTAGAGAAGATATTGTTGCTTCTAGGAGATCATTTCAGTTCTTAAGGGTCTTAACTGCCTTTCCTCAACTAGAAGAGCCTGGGTCACTAGAGATTTCTCCCTTTTGAAGGGGAATGACACCAGCACTGCAGCTTGGCAACAAAACATTAGGCTGCAGACATAAACATTTTTCTGCCTTGTTGCTGCTCTTTGCTCTTGCAGGAAGACACTGGTTGCCAAATGAGGTAGAGCAGAGAATAAATCATGAATCTGTTGACCATGATGTGAAAGTAAAATGTAGTTTTTCCATGCTTTCAATGTATCTTTCTACCTGTTTATAAGAGACAACATCTTTCCTATGCTTTCATAAATCAATGGACAGAGACAAGATTTTCAGATACTGAAAATACTTTTGCCTGAGTGGCAAAAGACACTCAGGACGAAGTTCAGTGTAACCACTGATACGTCAGTGCTCCACCGAGTTTCAGAGAGGCTTCAATGTGAGGAAATGTAAGCCCTGACTACTAGAGAATGAGGAGGTGACAGGCATGCAAGTTACCTGGAACAACAGGAAAAGCAAAGTAAACTTTTCTCAGCTATTTGTTATTCCTATGGTTGTACCTTGAAAAAAACATTTTAGCAACACAAGTCCACTTGAAGTCTGAGCACCAGTCATGTAGGTGGAAACACATTCTTAGGGCAATGTTGGGAAAGCTATTATTTTCCAAACAGGGTACAAAGGAAAAGATATTCCTTTTCCAGACTCAGTTTTTTATTGCCACAACCTCATCATAACTGACCATTGCAAGATACAAATCACATTGGGGAATGACTGAATGGGTAGTTTATTTCTGACTAGAGCTCACTTATTTGTCTGGCAGTTCAATTTCACTTCCCACCCCTGTGCCCTCCCCAGAGTGCAGCGAGAGCCAATAGGCACAACCATGGTGGGATCTTCCTGATTAATATGGTCCGAATTAGTCACCTCATGCTCCCCTTTAAGTCGGAGGAGAGAAACAGACACTTCAAGGGCGTGATACATCTAATCCTAAAGCGGGTATCTAAGACAGACCACATGAACTGCACTTTCTTTTTTTGTCTCTCCATTGGTTATATGGGCAGCCTTAGAGATCTGTAGTAGATACATCAGAAGTTGGGTGAGATAGATCTCGTCTCCCAGAGACAGGCATGTTGGCAATTAGTGAAGGTTGTTATCTCCAACAGTGTTATGGCTGTCCCAGTTTCTTTGCCAGAGAAAGCAGTTGGATGCTTGGAGTAATAGTGAATATATATACATTTTAGAATCTCAGTGCTTTCAACATCTCAACTCAGCAGAGGAAAAGTATGACTTAGTTCTTGGAATACATTTTATATACATTGATTTTAACCATGTCATTATGAAGTACTGCAATCCCCTTCCACAGAATACACAGGCCCTGAGTGCATGAGCTGAACCTGATGTATGTGAGAGTTGATGCCTCGCACAAAAGCAGTTTATGAGCTTTGCTTTATGAGCGTCTTTGGTGCTCCTGGAGTCATGGAAGTCTTTGACATGTTGAAGTGGCACTAAGCTAACGAAATTCTGTAGACAGTTTGGGCCAAGTCCTCCTCCTGTTTAGAGCAGCAGTTTCCATTTATGATATTGTGTCAAATTCATCCCTGGTATTACTCGACTCATTTCACTAGTGACAAAATGATGGCAGGAGCAAGGAAAACAGGGTATGTCTGTTATATTAATTATATCCCATTCCTTTGTAGTGCTGCACATGACAGCCATGACAAAGTCCAAAGGAAGCCAATTTCTGTACTGTCAGAAACCATTTAAGGAAAAGAACAGATTTCATACCCAAGCTTTCAGAATTTTTAACACATTTTAATTTCATGTCCAGCTCTCATTTCATTACCTAGCAGATGCAGATTCTTCTCTATCCGCAGTGCTGACTGAAACAAAAGTTCTTCACGATTTTCAATAGAGGATTCTGCTTCTAAATGACTTTTTAACCAACAGGCATATTCTTCCTTGCTGAGAACCTATTAAAAAGAGTATGTGAGGGCACAGTCAATGTGATGCAGAGGCATTCATACTTTACAGAATAAAATGAAAAAGAAGTTATGAATCAAGAACAATAAATTAATAAATGCCTTCAGTAATCTTTGTCAAGACTCTCCTTAAAAGCAAACCAAGAGTCTGCATTTACTTACTCTTTTTGCAATACAGAGGGTCCGCAGCCCATCTACAGCATACAGATTAAGGTAATTCTGGGTTTTGCTTTGGATTTTTTTTTGATGTTTGCCCCGAGGGTCATCTAGATAAGAATAAAAAAAGAAATTAGTGACTGAAAAATAAGAGCAGCTGAATGGCCTCAGAGAACAAAAACTTGTCTACAGTACACACTGTACCAGCACTTTACAACTGATACTTTTAAAGAGCTGCTGATGTCTCCTGGGAAACTCAAGTAAAACATTCCATTTAGAAAAAAAAATCTTGCCTTTTTGTTCTATCTTTTTTGTCTTCTCTCTTCAAAAGTTATTGTGAATGTGTGTTAGAAAGACCTTATTTTTCTTACTCCTTAAGTATTTGTTTGGCCTGAATACTTTAAGAAATCATGATAATCTTCAAAGCAAACAATAATGTCAGAAAGAGAAGTATGATTTTAAATACACTACTAGCAAATGCTTCTCCACATCTCATCATGTGCAGAAAAATGACACTTAAAAATAACACTTAGTTTTCCACCAAGGTTAATATCTCAAAAGAACCAGAAGCAGTGCTCTGTTTTGTATATCTAAGTATATGAAGGTACTTCTGTTACCGCTGTACTGATACTACCTATCGGACTGAGTCAGTGCAAGAAGTTCTGGGTATGACTGTGATTTCATTTAGAAGAGAATTTACACATCTGTAGACCTCACAGCTAGCTTCTACCTTGAATGCAGCAGCATAACTTCTGCTCAGCTTTACTCTTCACTTAAAGCCATGCGTAAGAACTCAAAATCAGGATGGGCCATCTGTTCCTTTTCTCTCTTTAGCTGGGATTGGTTCAATGTGCTCACACTTTGATCAAAAAAGAGTAATGAATATGATGGTAACACATTTTGTTCCATGTCATTACCTGAAATGATGTCTTCAGAAGTTAAAAACAGGTGATATGCATCTTTTTTATCATCTAGGATCAAGACAGGTTCATGTACAATGTACTATAGTAGCAATCTTAAATAATATGAATTGCAGGGTTAGTCCTAAACTAAATGTACAAGCTGGTAAGTTTTTAGATTGGAACCATTGAGTGAGAATGACTGGTACCTTATGGCAGGTTTTCCTATTCCCTGATGTCATATGATTTTTTTTTTCCTAAAGTTTGCCTGTTTTTTGGGGGTGTAGAATCATTTCAGGATTATAATTTTGTAATTGTTCCTTAATGCAATATTTGTGTTACTGGTACTTGCACAGTAACCAGTCACAGAGTCAGGTGAACGCCACCCATTACCAGAAGTCTGAGCACCTGAAGAGACCTTCTCTCAGGTAGGATGATCTCAATTCACCACTGGATGTGCTCACCTCTCTCAGCTGACCATAATGAGAACCTACGGGCACTATACCCTTATATTAAGCACTTAATACAGGTATCTAAATTAGATGACACAAATATCTTACTGTTTATACTTTTTGGTGCCCATTTCCCCAGTGTGCATTCATACCCAGTTTGATGTTGCTATGTGCGACCACATATATACACATCTATCTGTCTGTCTATAAACTTTCGAAGCATTCAGCACTTTCATATTTATACAGCAGCATAGTGTCTAACTGGGTGTTCAGAGGCTCCAGCGCAAACACATACAAGTACTGATGTGGAGGCATAGTCTGGTGGGCCTGTCCATCTATCTATTAATGCTACCTATGCTATCACGACTGATTTTCTCAAAGGGACAATACAGATATACTATTCCAGAAGAACATTCCCAAACATATATTATTTGCAATTGGAAAGCCCTTTCTTACACTATAACTTGTGGCTCCAACACAAATACCACCAGGTTCCTTCAGAAGCTATTAAAACAGCTCACAACTAGGTTCAGCTGCAACATAAAGTGGAAATACACATATACTGAACTGGCAGCCTAACACAGTTTCATTTAGCTTCTTTTCTGTTTGTGCCTGATAATCTTTTTGGCATATGTGACTTGGCTGTGTAATATTAAGAATTTTTTTTTTCTGGGAGAAGTACTGCAGCAAACCTTCTTGGAGGCTTCTTGTATTAGTGAGTCAGCTTTTTTAACTTTGGAAGAATAAAGTAGGCAAGCATTCTTCCTAATTTATTGTGATACATTACTATTCTAGAGAGAAATGTCATATTCTTTGCATATCCCACATGAAATTGTCCTATGGGAGTGGCTATTTCAGTCACTCACTGATTTCAAATGGTGCAAACTTGAATGGGTGCTTAAACACATCAAAAGTTGTTTCCATCCCTTTAAGGTTAAGTGGTGCTAATCACTTCAGATCTGTCTGAATACCATGGGCTCTAATGCAGTGATCAGAATGTCAAATGCTTATACCACCTTCAATGAACAAAGACAGTAATTCTCTACAAGAACTTTTCTTGTGCACACCATCTTCTGGGCGAATTCTCCATTCCAGTGTGGAAGACCGCATCTCCCTCCTCCACCAGCATACCAATGACAGCTAAACCCCCTTCTAGCTCTTCATGTGCCTTATCAGTCCTACCCTGAGATTCAACTTGTGCTCATAAGTTAGGAGGGAGGAAGGAATCTCTTGCAGACAAAACCCAGATGTGGAGATTCTTTTAAGCTGGGATGCAGTGTCTACGCTGAGCAGTGTGACCACATGAACCATGTCAGTGAAAACCAGCAAACAAGTCTTCTCCAGAAGAATGAGAGAGCTAGTGGTGTTCTGCTTGCTTCATTTCCTTCCATAATTGCAAGCTGCAGAAAGCCAGCCCAGTCATTGTTTTCTCAATGACTTATGTTCACAGTTCCTATGCGAGTTGGGTATTGACTCAAACAGTAACTTTCTTATTTATGAACATGGTGACTGTTGAGATAAAGTAAAAACAATATACTCTTGGGGATCATTTCAAGGCTTTTGGAAATATCTGTATGCTATCAGAAAACATCAAGTTTCACAGTCTCAACTAGATATAGAGGCAGAGCAAATGGAGTCAATTCAGAAACTTTTTACGTTTTGAAGCTTATGGCAATTTCTGATTTTCTGTAAGACACAACTGAAGCTACAACATAATACTTTTGCTTCTGACTTTGGGTTGTTCCTCATGTCATGTTTTAAAACACTCTTCCTCCCAAACAGGGACCTTTGTGTCTGATATGACCCAGTCATGCCACATGATGTTTGGGTTGGGAGATTACGGATACAGTAATGTGTCCGTAATCCTTGGTCCTTCAGTCTAAGGGCACAAGTACCACGAAGTCTCAAGATGCACGCTTGACTGGTGTACAGTTTACATATCCCCGAGGCACTAAGATGTCAAAGAGCGAGCACTGGGATTAGCTGTCATGTCGATTCACTTATTGGTCAATTCCTTGAAACGATAAATGCCTGAATTCCTGTAGCATTACATCTCCTCTCACACTAACGTTCCACCACCACTAGAGAACAGGATGAAACCACTGACAGATCCCACAATATAGATAATAGCCACAGCATAAATCTTCTGAGGCTCCCTCTACCTGGGGAATTCCTTCCTGTAACAGGAAAAAGATGCCTTTCCCTCAGGAATTCACAACATATCCACTGACATTAGGATACTGCAGGCAGAGACTGTGAATTCAGTTCCAGGAGTGAAGCTGCTCAAGAGAAATGTCAAATGTTTTTCAGACAGATCCTCTGAAATGTATAGGATTACTGAAGGCAGCAGTGGCTTAGAGGGCTAGAAAACAAGGGAAATTGATTATGAGGTTCTAGTGGCTGTATTTTACAGGCTTGCAAAAGCAAAATATACTAAAACTTACAGTTCAATTTGGGCTAAAAAACTGAAAAAAAAAAAGGGGCAAAATTTCAAAGCCCTTGCAATTCGCTTGCCTGTAAAGATGGTGGAATCTCTGTATTTGCTCAGCTACAGTGTCTCACTGCCAACACCGATCTTCAGGAACTCTGCTTCCCCTTCCCTGACATACACCACCTTTGGTAATGTCACCGTTGTTTGATTTTCTAACTGGCCTTGTTGTTTTTACCTATGTGGGTCCTAGATCTGCCTGAAATTTGCCTGAAAATTCCTTGATCCATTGAGTCTGCTGTGATTGGACACAGCAGCTTCAAACATAGTCTGTTATATGGTGACAAAATATTTAAGACTTGGCATAAAATAATTTTTCTTTTCTTTTTAATGCTCAGTTCTCATTCTGAGAACTCATTTCCAAACATTATTTTGTAAGTATGTTATTAGAAATTCTCAGTACTACAAATTCTCTGTTAGTACTTTGGAGGGCAACAAGTTTCCACAGATGCCCTATGTACCTTCTGTGATATCAGATCTTTACTAGAAAATTATTCATGAATACTTTGTTGTTAGTTAAGGACAAGTTGTTCTTAATTTTTTTGGCTCAGCTTTGATTTATATGGCTGTAAACAGAAAACTAATGCCAACATTTTTCTGTATTTCATTAAACTAAAATTACACAGTATAAGCCTTTCACAATTGTTTACCCCAACTAATGTCAAAGTAACCACAAAGTCAATGCATTAGTGAAACACGGGAAGTACCTCTTGCACTTTCGGGCTCTGTCCATTCATACTGGGGTAACCTTTAAACACTGGATTAAATTCACTGTTGAAAATATAGTAAATTAGATGCAAACTGATTCATGCAAACTGAAACCTGTGTGTCTCCTCTAACTTCTGCAAGCTTACAGGGTTCTTCTTGAATCCAACCTATTACAATTAACAGCTGTTTAAAGGTGTCCCTGTTTCATGTGACATCTAGGTGCTGGAGAAGTACTCCTTGTTTTAGGAAAGTACTCCATGTTCACAGGTACATGTCTATTCCCTACTAGTTAACTTTATATTTGAAGTCAAGATTTCTCATCTGAACAGCATCTCTCTTTGCCACAACCTTTTTGTTTTGGTGGCTGATGATTTACAGTGCCTTTTAGCATCATAGTCAAACCAGCACAAATGCATTGATTTATGCAAACATATTGCAGCAAAAGGACGTAAATGGAACAGAGAGAGGAGCTGCAATGGGAAGAGCTTGGGTTTCATATAAAATACTCAAATAGCCTAGCACTGCCAGGCAGGTTTTCCTGAAGAAATGTAAATTGCTTTGGCAGAGTTTCAAGAAATTCCTTCAAAATAAAGTTTGTTAGTAGAAGATCTTGTAGAGAAATTAATTTCACTCATTCTTGTAAGGTGAGGAACCAGTAATTTGTTACAGAAAATTTGCTATAATAACAAGTATTATAAAAGAAGAGAGATGGCTGCCATTCTACCATGCCCTATATTCACAACAAAAGCAGGCAGGTCTGCTTGCTAGAGAAGGCTATAAGATATGATGAGTTTTTCAGCAGTTAACCAGAACCACCTCTTTCCCACACCCACTCCCACAGAGGTAAGTAAGAGGTGTACCTGAAGAGCAGGGTAGAAGAAGATCCATAATAACTGAATCTGCTCCTTTAGTGTAAACATTTATTTCATCTGTGAGAGGATGTCTGACCACTACTGACATCCTCTTCCTGACGGAATCAAAGCCCAATGTATGTAATACTTCAAAACTTAATGTTCCCAGGTGAGGTAGCTCCACTGATACCTGGTCAGACAGCCTTCCAACCAGAGAACAGTTATATGCCCTTGCTGCATAGACAAGAGCAGCTTCATCTGGACTCTCTGCTTCATAACGGAGTTCTCCTTCTTCAGGTCCACTCCCCACAGCTGTCCGGCCTTGCTGGGAGCTGTAGCCATTGTTATTCATCTGCGCAGAGTATGCCAGCTTCTCTTCCAGTTTTAATAAAGTGCTATCCGTAGATGTAGATGAAAGCACACTTAAACCAAATCTGTGCATTGATTTGCTTGCAGCTAGACTAGAGGAACTGCTGCTATTAGATCCAGAGGTCAAGCGACTTGGAGTGAATCTTCGTATGAAGTCTTCTATGGTTTTTACTGGAGATTTTAGTTCAAATCGATCTCTAACCTTGAGAAGTAAAAAACAAACGAATGAACAAAAACTGAAGAGAAGCTGTACAAGAATTCCAACACTGATATTTAGCCTAAGGAGCTCCAACTAAAGAGGAGAATTTCTTTGAGAACAAAAAGTAATGACATTTGTATTTTGAAAAAGGAAAGCAAATGGACAAAACTGACTCAACAGCAAAAAACTCACTAGGACTTCAGAATTGTGCCTCTGTGTGAAAGCATGTATGTTTGTATGAGAAACATTTTTTCTTCTTTCACTTCCTCAGATACGACTAACGGATAGATTATCAATGTTGCACCACGACCAACAGTGCATACTAAAACCTATCACTAGTAGGAAACATTGGCATTCTTTGTGCATATTCAGTGAAGGTAGTAAAAAAAAAGTTAATGAAAGAGTTTTCTGTTGAGAAGTGTGGTATCAGAAAAGTTTTATGAGAATATGCCAATGTTGACAGCATTCTCAATAGGAACATACTGAAATAAATAATTTCCACTGTCTTCTCTTTCAGCATCAAAGCATTTTGCTTCAGTTTTATCACTCATCTCCATTTACATAAATCTTTTTTACAGACGCAATGTTATTAGTAGTAATAGCATATTCATAGTAATATACCTTTAATTATTGTATAACAGTGTAGCATTCCTGAAACAGCAGAATTGAGCATTCTCCAAATGTTTCCCTGGCACAAAAACATGTAATTTTGCAGACTAGTTCACTTTTTATTCCAATCTGGAACAGAAACAACTCTCAGAATTTTCTCCAGAATGGAAATTCCAGCTGCTGGCTAGCTTTAATACTACATTCCATTATATTTTTGTCTTACAGATCATCTTGGGATGGCTGTTTTGAAATTCTGATTCATCAATGACACTGGTTTAGGCCAACTTAAGCAGTAATGATCATTATTTCTCATAATGAGCTTAAGATGCATCTTTTACATAATTTGAAAGTTTTAAGTGATGTTTTTCAAGTATATTCTCTTCTTAAACTTTTAAAAAATGTCTCAGCCTTCTCTTAATTTAATCCATACGTGAAAAATATTCACAGACAGCTTATATTCTTTTCTGGGAAGTCTTGCACATTTACAAATTAGTTTTCACACATACTTAACACATACTTACATTTATTAAACAAATAGGTTACAGTACACAAAATTGGGAAAGTTTCAGAAGTATCTTGAAATTGTCGATGAAAGCATATCTTACCTTGAAGGTAAGTGAAATAGCTGACATACTCCATTTAACTAATGCTTAACTAAACAGTCACATAGTGGTTCTAAGACTTGTCTCAAACCTAGTTCTAGTTGTTTCTCACTAGAACAGGAGGTTTTCATTTCCCCAGTTTACAAGATAAATTAGTATCAATGCAAAAGAGGCTTAAACTCTTTTGCTTGTTTCTTTAACCCACCTTCTGTCGGGGCTGATTTGGTGCAGTAACCACGACTGTGTTACATATAGTCAAAGCGATGAAGAAATCAAAAATGTCACATAGTTCTGGACTCAGATGGGATAATGGCTGTTCGTGGCTCCTCATGACCTCCAGATGCTTTGCGCATTCGTTCACCTTTTCTAACAAGCTCGGGTCAGGTGTGATGTCCTTCTCCTAGTAATAAATAGCAGTGATTAATATCTGTGATTCTGCAAAATTTCCCAGGCAGCAACAAGCAATCAAAGCATCCAAAGCAGTGTCAATATCAAGAGTTTTATGATGGCCTTACACCATAGAGTGGAGGTGGAGAGGACTGTAAGACACCCATTCCAGACAATAAACAGTTAGCAATGAGCCTACCAACAGAAATGGAAATGTGAGTAACTGTGTTACCAACTTTTTCACTACAGATAATTATAGCGGCAATATTAATCTACTTTGGAGGTAATGGATAGGAGAAGAGTTACATACTAATATTCCTCCCTCTCTCTTGTCTAATTCAAGACATTTATTATCTATTACTAAAGGGTGGTACACTACAGAGGCCAAAAGAGTGGAAATATTAGACAGCAATGACATTCAAAGCTTGGCCTTACATTAGCACAATAAAATGAAACCATCTTGGATTGTTTGTTAGAGAACAGCAATCATCCACATGTTTGCAGGTAATTAATGTGTTTTTTTACACTGAAACACAGAGCACTTTCCACTCTATTTCATCAGCACTTTTCACTTATTTAATCCATTTCTTGTCAGAGCAAACCCCAGTATTTCTTAGGATAGGAGGATGCAAGGATACAAAGGATTAAAAGATAAACCAATCTAAGACTCTTTCTTCTGTAGAACTTTATCTGCTGATGCTAAGCAGCTGATGAATCTGAGCAACCACAGAACCCCATGTGTAAAAACTTGTTCCCACAGAGAAGGTACTTAGATAAGATCTATGCCAACACCTGACTGTTGTACCAACAGCTGTGACTACAAAAGAAAAAAATGCCAAGATGAAGTCTATAAAAGATTCACAATGCACTACAGATTTCTTTACCTTTCCCTTTTCAGGACATTGTTCTATTAAGATACAGGACACTGTCCATTTAGTTTTCATGACTTACCATTGGGCTACTGAACGCAGTGTGCTTCGAGAGTATGCTTGCTCTTTTTGCTTCAGCTCTGCTACCTGTGCGCCGATGGGTTTTGGTGCTCTGGCTTCTGTGGATTACTTTGATGCTCTGATGGCTGCAGATACTGTCACGCTGGGATAGAGTTCCTCCTTTTGGGGCTGCCTCGTCTTCCTCAGAATCAGGTTCTTGGTACATCGCTAAGCGTTTGGCTATCGGTAAAAAAACAGAGGGAGAAATGTTGCATATGTTAAATGTGGCTGAGAAAGAGGGAGAGGGACACAGTGACTTTGTTCAAATGATCTGGTTCTAATATTATACTGCACTTTCAGAGTGAGAATGAATGATTTCATTATCAGGGGATAACAAAGTCTAGTCTTAATTGAATGGTAGTACCTAACAGAGGATGCAGATAACAATTAGAAATGTAATGCAATACATTGCCTCCCTCGTCGTTGCACTCTCTCTGAAAGGCAGTTAGACTCTGTGGTAACTCATTGCATTCCTGAAGACTATTCCACAGCTCAGCCTGACGAAATCAACCAAATAATTTGGTCTTTACTTGCAGAACTAAACAATCCAGAAGATTTTCTTGTCCTTTTCGACAGAATATGGAAATTTCACAGAAAGTATTTTCCAGCAAAAATGTTGCATCTACCCAGTACTAGTTAGCTGACATCTGAAATGTCCTCATAACAACACACCTACAGAGTACTACTGCAATATTTTATATACAGAGATGAGGTAGAGACAGCGTAAAAGCCTCACCAAGGTCAGGGCCTTCTGCTGCAGAGTGGAGACATGAACCCAGATTCTTGACTCCTAGCCTAATGCTAAAACCACCCTGGAATCCTTCCTCTCTGAACAGCATGATAGGCAGGACAATGCAGCATGCAGTGTCAAAACCAGGGTACCCTCACCTGCTGCAACACTTGTTTCTATCACAATTTGCTGCAGTGAGCAATACCTAGTGTACACAGAATGAAAGAGTTTTTCCAAATGATACATTTCAGACGAACGCTTCCCCAGTCAAGAATTGAACTACAACAATTAATGTTAGAAACTGGCCCTGGCAGTTTGATATACAAAAGTTAAAAAGGAACAGAAAGAAGATGTGTGAAACAGCCGTGGAATTCAGCCCCTCTAATGACAGGCTCTGTTTAGCTCGAACTGCTGTATAGCATATTTTTCTATTCCTAAAGACCATGGACATTTAATAATCTGGGTTATTCATTAGGCAGGCACGGGCCACTTTAACAGGGATCTATTTATTCCTTCATTAGGTATTCATTGAAAGGCTTTTCATTATAATTTCAAAATAATCCATGCTATCCAGATATACAGTACAAGTTACACACTTGTGGCTCAGCTTTGTTTTGGTTCTCTGGTGTAACGAATCAGATTTTCCTAATTTCAAATGATAAATCGCTAGCATGTAAGATAATTATTCAGGCATTTAACAACAAAAAAAAAAAAAAAAAAGATGATTTTTCTTCCAAAATACTTCCTGAGAAAAATCTAGCATTACCTATACAAAGTCTGGCATGGGATCACTTTTAACATAGCTAGCTTAACGATCAAAGAAAAACCCATCCTCGCCACCCGCTGCAATTTTCAAACATGTTTTAGCTGTTAGAAAGCAGTCGGGGGAGTTTAAATCAGACCACACACAGTACATGGTGATAGGTCTATCAGTACAGTATCATACATCAGTGGTCTTTTTCAACTCCATTTGGAACATGTATAGGCTTTGTCTGAAATGTGGGAGCTGGGAGAGCTTCCCAGTCCTGGCTGTGAATACACATGCCCTAACTGCATGCCCAGGTATGCAACATCCTGTGCCGCACTCTGGCTCCTGCTGGAAGAAAATTTAGGCCATGGAGGTAGAAAGGACCATAGGGCATTTGGAGACATGGAGAAGAGAAAGCAGGGCACACTGCAGATCACTTCTGCCCCATAGCTCGAATACAGCCCTGCAGCCCAGGCCCTGGGGCTGGTGTAGACTAACTGTGGATGACTGAGGACCTTCTTTCATTAGCATTATTTGGTGTGATTCATGCTCCAATGTGTTATGTAGTGGGAAAGAGGTTGAGCAACAGCACGTTCAGTGCTGTGAGGACAGCTGCGCAACGAGCCACACAGCTGCGAACAGAAGAGCACAGCACCCTTGCCTTCTCCTTTCAACGCCTACCTTGTCCTTTGATTCATGACAGAACCTAGAAGACAGCTCAAAAAATTAGGGAGGTCACTAGTCTCTTTGGCCCTTCTGTTGCATGGTAATGATTTACAAGGAAACAAAGTTCACTTCAGCTGCACCATCTGCTTCCTGCAACTTGTTGCAAGTGCTTTGGGGCAGCACAGTTCTAACCTGTCCCATTGCTCTTGCCCCATAATTCCCACTTTCTTCTGCTCTGTAAGTCTCTATGCATTTTCCCAGTGGAAGTGCAGACCCCTATACTGTGAAATTAATTCAACTGATCATAGGTTTGTCTATATCAGAAGGAGTCTACACTGAGGGCCCAAAGTGATCTGCAACATGTCATAAGCATTGATCCAGGTCCTCGATCAAGATGTGAGCCAGGCTGCTCACTGTTTACACCCAGCATTCCAGTTTCCTTCCAAAGGAAACCCAGGCATGTGAGGAAGGAAGGAGCCATGTGGTCATCACAGTGTGTCACTTTAAGAGGATGCCTCAAGTACCAGAATGGAGTGGCACACTGAAGGACTTCTGTCCTTCTCTGCACTGGGTAAGTATGCTGGAGTGCACATCTGGGGAGGTATGATGGAATACACATCCTGGGATGAGGCCTGTGGAAGGTAGTGCCCAGCCTGACAGTTTGAGATCTGCCTTAGTTATCTTCTGCAGGCTCCTAGTTGCTTGCTGCAAACCCCAGGTTGAAAAACCATTGCTCATGATGACACACAAGTAAGGTTTTCTGCACTTTACCAACATTTAAGACCTAAATCAACCATAAGAAGCACATTTTTGTGCCTCAACTTCACTAAGGCTCTTAGCAAACCCAGTCTTAAGTAGAATTGGCGTGACATGTGGATACTCTGCCTCTCTCAGGAAAAGTATAAGAAAAGTCTGGATTTGCTATAGGGATAATCTTCCTCACTGTGGATGCTGGGCATTTGAATGGTAGACTGACAGAATGCTGCACTTCTTCTCGTAACAGGTAATACTCCTTGACAGTGAAAGGACTGGCTACAATTATTCTTTGCAGCTTTGCAAAATGTGCTACCCAGTTGGTCCTATTCCCTTCCGAGCAGAGTTTTTAAAAAAAGGACATACGTTTTCTTTAATAGTCATACCTAATTTAAGCTTCTGCTCTGAAAATACATCTTGAAATACATGACTCTAAAGATCCTGAACTGATTATAATTTTATTCCATGTATAAAAACTCTATTGCTAAGCAGAGAATGCATTTCATGTGACTTATGTTTGCATACCATATCTCTGTATTCTTCATTGCTCTTTCTTCTTTCTTACATTACATCTAAAAATATTTTGTTTATTCAACATAGCAAAAGCTGTTTCCTAATGCAGTGCTCAGCTTATTTATTGGTATTATACCAATAGTGTGGTCCTTTCTAGTCTATGTAATATTAGCTATCTCTTGCTCTCTATACAGGTTTTCATTGTAGCACATTATTTTGATTGTTCCTGCCACTGAAAAAAGAGAAAAAGGGAAAGCAGATACAAGACTAGAATCTCATTTAACCAAGTCAAATGTAACTCTTTTGATACAAATGGTGTTATTTCAGTTTTATACCAAGGTAAGCCTGATAACAAAAAAACCAGGCCTTAGTACCTTTCAACATTTTCTCAAGTGCAGTCTTACATATTATGCAAGAAGAATTAAGTAGTTTGAAGAAATAATGAAACCCAGTTCAATCGTTATGTTATGGCTAAGGTTCACAATGCTTCAGCTGTGCGAAGCGTGCTTCTTTGGGAACATGCTGTTCTCTCCACCCACTCAGCCCTCTCCGATTCAGAACCTTTTCCTGTGAATATTAGAACCTGAAAGACATTGTTGTGGGATGCTTTTCAGTTTCAGCACTGAAAATTGATGGCCTTGATCTTCTGTCTGATAGAGAGTTTTTTATTAAGGGCAAAGACACAAACAACTTTGAGACACACAGCAATGCAATTCATGAAAGTCAAATTTCACTATCCTCTAGTTCATTTTATATTTACGGCACAAAGAGGAAACAATAATTAATACTTATTCCATGAACTCTCTTCCATCTTTCAGAAGACAACAGTAAGCTATAAATAAAATTCCTGTAGTAGCTGCAAAGTATTTGAAGAGACAGTCTTTTTTTTAAAAAAACCCTTTTATTTCATTATTTTTTGTTTTTGCTTGGATTTTTTATCTTCCATGCTATCTATGTTCTACGATGAGGCATCCATTTTGCAGGTTGATGGAGACACTGTTGTCACACAGGCAGATGTTCCACTAACTAGAAAAGTGGGATCAGGAAACTCTAAAGGACTTCCCTTCAAGCATAATAAAACTGCAGACCCCCTAAACCAGAATAATTCAGCTGTCAGTGTGTGGGCCCTAATTTCACCATGGGATTACTCCGTTTCACCCCACACCATTTGAATAAGGCTGTTACTGAACTATCATGAAGTAAATCTAGATGTGCAGTACTTAGTCACATCACCACACTATCTTATTTCCTATTATTTTATGAGCGCAAGCTTATTTCACTTCAAAGTGCACTCCAGTGTCTACATAGTCAGTTGAGCAGCTAGCATGCTATAAATTTGTAGAAGTGTGCTAACATGATCTAACTTAATTTACTTTGCAAGAACATCCCCATAAGGACAAGCCTTGAGATTAGAAAACATAAGATTTTCCTTCCTCTCCCCTCTTGGCATCCCAAGGGGCTTAAAATGAGTAACTTTAAGTCCTTCACTAAGAACTCTTTACTCTACTTATAAACACAGATCATTCCTACTTTTCTGCAGATTTTCCAGAGCAATTTTGAGTGTAAGTATATGCTTAGAAAAAAGTATTACCTGTCTCTAAATATGAGTTACTGTGTCTTCTATCGGATTTAAAATGGGGCACTCCCAATGTACTGAGTTCTACATCTGCTGGCACTGGTTGTCTCCTCAGTTACCAATTAAGATTTTTCAAAAAGCAATAACAAATATAAAAAGAAACTATAAACAAGCTACACTGAGTGCCTGAAGCACCTAGTCCTGCTAAAGGTTTTGATCTTTCAGGGGAAGGCCTAAATGGACTATCCTGATTTCTTAAGATTGTCAAATTGTAAAGGTGGCAGATGAGAAGTCCCTTTGGAAGCAACAGCCACATTTATGGAACAGGTTTTATTGGTTTTTTTGCCTTTTTTTTTTTTCTTAATAAATTCAATTCTCTAATGCGGCTGGAATGTACAGTCTATGTTCTCTTGACTACACACAAAAAGAGTAAAAAAGTTCCACTACAAAACAGTCCCCCAAACTAAGAAAGACATTTTTTTAATAGAATGCACTTTCCTATGAAAAGTAGTTGCTGGCCAATCTTCAGCAAGAAAAAATAGAGAGCAGAAGGAAACTCCTTCTTTCCCAGATTTAGTGATTAAGAAACTTTGCTGGGCAAGAGAAAATCACTGAGGTTTTCATCACCTGCCTTCACCCCCATAAACTTGTCTTATTCTTATGTTGCCTGGAGGTTTTTTCACAGTCATTGGAAGGAAGGGGAAGGAATGCAAAGAATGAAAAATTCAGATTTTTCAGATTTGTGTGGTTGCATTCATGGAGATTCAACTCGTGTTTTGTCAAAAGTTCCATACAATGGGTGGCTAAAACCAGAAAAACAGAAATCACACCCCATAGGCAAGAGTGCTGTTAATTCACCATTTGGGAAATAACTACGACAAATGTCAGGTCAAGAGCATCTGGCTGTAGCTAAATCATATAACAACTTTGAGAAGCACAGTCAGCTTTTGGGCACCTACTATCTCTGGGGTTAGCAGACAGACTTGGGGCACAGACAGTTCTAAGAATTGTTAGAAGCTGGCTACTAGCCTGAAAGGAAGAGCTATGGTATGGTAACATAATTTTACATATAGGGAAACAGTCCCGTTTTTTCCAGTGGTAACATTCTTTTGGGCTAGGAGGAAGTACTAATTAGAAGGATATTTTTTTGTGGTGTGTAGCACTCCTTTGCAGTATCATCCTAGTGTGGAAGCGACACATAGCAAGGTGTTAGCTTTAAGAAGTAACAGATAGATACAACTCCATCCGTTTCTGGGATTTAACCAGAGTGTAGTGCCAATGGGTATTCTATAAATGCCCAGGACATCAGGAATGCGACAATCATTCTTCCACTTGGAGCGGTCCATGACATACCCTGCTCCTGAATTAACACTCTGTGAACCAAGAAGAACCTTTGAAGGATACCACAGAACAGATTTAAAGAATGCAGGCCACACAGACGTGAGGTGGGAATTCTCTTCACCTGTATTTAGAATTCTAAACCACAGAGAAACAGGCATGTATTAGACAACAAGCGTAGATGTCTAAAACAGGTCTGATTAATTAGATCCTACAATTAATTAGATCACTAGATGACTATCTTCCATACAAATATCTAAAATCAGGTAACAAGAATCCCACCCCTATCAATATACTCACCACAGGGCCCAAACTGGCAGTGTGAATTCCCATAGGTTGATCCCTGTCAGTGCATAATCCATCACCAAAATATTACAGGTGACCTCAACAATGATGAATATTTGATAGAGCTTGCATCATAAAACTGTTGCTGAGTACACTCACACCTTCCCCTACAGCCTCCACAAGCGTTCCTGGATTCCTCTTCGGTGCTAAGCTCTCGCATAGCAGTACCCATGAGTAATACTTTGTACTACCTCCACTTGGCTAAGAGATTCTGTCCCATGCTGGTGCAATTTATTGGCATCTATTATTCATGTTTTTGTCACCTCTCTTCTAGACTAAAACAATGTAATACTCCTGGGCGTAGCGTCATCAGCCTCATAAGAAACTTAGAGCTAATACAGAATTCTGCAGGAAAATGTTTTCTCCAGCAAATTTATGAAAACTGCCCCTTCCTCCCTTTACTACCTAAAAAAAAGTATTAAGTCTTGTTCAGGGTTTCAGTTTCTATTTTAGAAGCATTTAATTGCTTCAACCCTGCACAAGGTCCACATAAGTCTCTGATATGAAAATCATGATTAACATGTCCACGTCTGATGCAAAACAGAAGTCTCCCTCGTAATCATAAAGCTCACCTTTCACAGAGGGAATTTACATGGCTTTGTGGAACAGATTTCCAAAGAAAATACGGACATGCCCACCACTCAAGAAAAAGACATGCTGCCTTAAATATGCCAAACCTAACACAGCGTAGCATATGCCTTTTAAGTAGCACCCAAAATCCAAACAAATCGTGCAGGACACGCAAAGGGAGAGGAAGAAGGGGAAAGAACAAGCTACATGAAAGGAAAGTCACATGCACTGCTTAACGCAGTAGTGGAAGGAACTCATATGATGATATGACAAATGCATTACAACAATCCCTGTAGAACAGAAAAGAATGGGATATCTGCTCATAACTGAACAAATTTTAGGGAGAAAAGCTTATAATGTAGCATAGAGAAAATCTGTGAATCTGCTGATTGAGTAATTAACAGATATGCAGCAATCCTAGATTATGCAGAAAAAATACTTCCACAGAAAATTAAAGTTCCAAACTGAGGAAATTTTGGACCTCAAACTGCCACTGTAGGCATAACTTTCCCCCTCTGTGCGTGCATGGCTGAGCCACAGAATATAGAGCCTTTAGATGACTTCAGAGGAAAACCTGCCAGAACTTCTTAGCATGGGAAAAAAGCATGTTACACCTTAGCCGCCGCCTTGGATATGGCTGAATGGAGCTGTTCTGACTGAAATTTCTCCCCCAGAATTCATGGCTGAGGCAAACATCTGGCATGGAAAACTTGAACCAAACAGTTAAAGTTCTGTAAAACTACCTATAAGTCAAAACAGGATCTTATCATGAGAAGGGTCAAGCAACTGGAATAACAGGCACTGCTACCCAGCCACAGTAGAAAAACAAACTTAGGCCAATGAGCTGACAACAAGTATATCTCCATCCTGAGCTATCTGCTTTTACAATGGACAATGACTTGTTTCAGCTTTTGCATCTTGACCTTTGTACAACAATTTTAAATTCATTTCTTCATCTGAAGTGCTGCTCAACATTTGATTCCAAGCAACAAAACACTATGCCTGAAAAATTACTCAGGTAAGTGAAGACACAGATCATCGTTGAAATGGATAAGAAAAGGCAGATGTATTTTACTTGGTTTTCTTGCATATATGGCAATCTCAGATCACTTGCCAAGTGAAGGATTTTAGAATTTTCTGAGTCATTAAATCTGCAGTAAAACCTGAGGAGCAGAGCTGGATGGCATCAGTTATAATATACACCCCAAAACCTCAGAGGGGAATTCAGATGCTCTGGTATAAGACATATAAAAGTGGCTGACAAATCATTTGCAAGCAAGCACACAGCAATGAAATGTTGTTTGTGCACTCCCTAAAACCAGAAAGAGCTCTGATAGACATTTTACCATATCTAAACAGGAAGGTTTCAGCAGCAGAAAAGATAAGAGATGGTTAGAAAATCAGACTGGAGAATAGAGCTAACAAAAGACTTCAGTGAAGAATAGTTTTTATTGTGTTATTAATCCTGATTATAGGGAACAAAATCAATAGAAATTATCACCATTTATATATAGAATGGCAGAGAAAGACCTATTTTCTGTAGAGGGAAAAAAAAGAATAAATTACTGCATAGAAAACATTGTGTATAATTTCTGTGTAAATTTAAAAATTGTATTAGTCAGAAATTTTATACTGACTGGAGTTAAAAGAAAGCCCAAACATAGCTGTACGTGGAAAGAACGACTGAAAAAATAATCAGTTTATTTTATGTATTTATTTAACACTTCTGTTGGTAGTGAAATTCACTCTGCTTTCATTAACATTTATACGGTAATCTGAAATCATAAAAGGAAAGCATGCACAAACTTAGATTTCTGTTAAAAACATTACATTTGAAGAAAAATGATCTGAAACTCAATACTCAAATTCAGGAGCCTCAGTTCAGCCTACATATCAGCTGATGATATCAAGATCATAAAAATACCCTTTCTGCACTGTTTTAGCTGGCATCGTCATTCCTGCAAGGAACAGAGTACACTCTGAAATTGGTATAAATAAGCAAATGATCAATGGCAAGGAAGAATAAAAAAGAATGAATATTCAGAGTGTCACAAGCACAATTAGGGTAATAACACTATCCAAATACCTAGTTTCTCAAAGAAGAGTGTCTTAAATGTAAGATCTCAGTACTACTTTAAAGTAGGAGGAAAAAGAACAACCCTTGCATAATCTAAAACTTCAAACTATTTTTTTCCAATTCGGAATCTTATGAACTCTCTAAAGCATGTTTTAGATTTTCCAGTCTATTTTGATTATTTTTCTTATTCTGTATCTTATTTGTAAGCCAAACCTGTAATGGTCTTTGAGAAAACTTTCTAATCAGTGATCTTTATATGTTACATAGGCTAAGAAACTTATTTTTTGTAAATGGGAATGCAATACTGTAGCTATTAATATTTTCCTGCAGAGAGACAGAGTATGATTTGAAGAGTTATGATTTATGTCAAAATTGATAACAACAAAATGTTAGAGGAAAATAACACAAATCACAAAACACGAAATCACTTTGTAATTTTAAAAGGGTGATGAGATGACACAGGGATGACAACCCTCACATTCCCTTGTGACAAAGAGTGACTTTTTAGTGTTTCAAGAACCTGATACATGGGGACATTCTCTCAACTGCAGTGCTCATACAGCAGTGAGGATACCTTAATGCAGACACCTGTCACACAGGAGAACTGGAAAGAATCTGACAAAGGTAACATAAAATATGCTATTACATCAGATTACATTTCTTGTCAATATGAGAATCAGCATCTTTGTTTACATTTATTTCTTAGCAGAAAAGGATCATCTCATTCCAGGTATTCAATCAGACACTAATCTGGCTGTATGCTTACAACTGGTATTTTACACACACAAAACAATTATGATACCTTCAGCACTATTCAATTTGCTTAGATTAGCCATGTGCTCAAGTGCTTTATTAGGTGAGGAGCTAAAGCCAGAAGCTTTAACTGTTTTGACAACATACTGTAGATGATGTTACAGAACACTTTGATAAGATTGTCATTGCCAGCTGAACACTGACATCAAATTATACTAATCTGAAAACAGCCATTATGGAGTTTGCTGAGTGGATACATGCAATTTCTTTTGTTTTTCTTTCTGATGTAAGATTACAGTAACTTTTATATCTACTTCAGATTGCCCAAAGTACAACTGTTAGATAGAAAACAAGATCATGAGCTCACCGTTATCATCATGGGAATACTCTATTCCAGAAACAGTGCATCTTCGGAAAACCATCTTATTTTCAGTAAGTGTCCCAGTCTTGTCTGAAAAGATAAACTGCACCTGACCTAAGTCTTCTGTGATATTTAAAGCTCGGCACTGCAGCTGAGAGTCTGTTTCTTCATCATATAAATCTTTATCTTGATGAATAAAGTATACTTGGCAGATTTTAACTATTTCAATGGATACGTACAAAGAAATTGGAATCATAACCTAGAATACACAAAAAGAAAGAGAATTAAGAGAAAACAGAAGCAAGGATACAATGAATTAGTAAAATCTAGTTAACTTGGTACTGGACTAGAACACAAAGAGGCTATGTACTTTAAGCATGTACTGTGAAGTTGTTAGCATGTTTGAAAAGAGTTTATTTACTGTCTTAGATGAGGAAAACCCATGGTGAATTGCAGAGCTGAAATGCATTATTATGACTAGAAGGGTGATTATCAAAACTTGGACAGAAGCAAATCTTTTCTGGGCTAATAAGGTGAGCTTGAAACTAGCTGGGAAAGAAAAAGAAAAAAAAAAAAAAGCCCCAAACAGACAGTACAGTCAGAATCCTGTAAATGTGAAAGAATGGGATAAATTTATTCTGCATAAATAATAGACTCTTTACAAATTCACTTTGCAGGAATACGAGAAACAAAATGAGAAGTGCAAACCTCTCCACAGGAACAATCTTTTTGGCCTTGGCTTTTGGACTGCAGATTATTTGAATGAAGAACACATTTTGTAATTGCTGAAGACAGACATATGAGAAGAAGTTTCTCCAGAAAAGATTTTCAACTGTTTCTTGAGGATTGTCAAAACTCCATGAAATACCTAATTCGTACCTGAGTTTTTCCCTGCAGATGTTTTTCGGGACTGAAATTCCTGACTGCATAAATTATTTAGCTTGCTGAATTAGATATGAGGGATAAATTATAGCATGTATCTGAGGGGCAAATGCAGTTATTTAAAAAAAAAACTACAGTTAAGGCTTGGTGTTTAAAGAATTCTGCAGTGAATTTTTTTAACCTATCATAACCCAGTACCTTAGAGTAAAAAGTAATTTAACTCATCCTTTTTCATTCCTTTTTATAAAGGAGTTGCTGCCTCCAGTAATGCAACCCCCTTTAGTTTCCCACTGGGCGTACTTCCACATGTCCCAGTGACATGAGTCTCTCTTACTTACCGCTACCTTCACCATTCAATACATTTTTCTTCATGACCAAATTAATAGAGTTTGTTATCCAACTGAGATATGAAGTTGTTAAGAGCTGTATCTTTGGAAAGTGGTTCAAAAAGTATACAACTTATGTTCACAACTTATGTTCATACCAGGACACTGTACCCACAGTGGCAGCCACGGTCTTTGAGGTGGTGTTCTACAGTGAGTGGATATGAAGCATAAAGCTTGTTTTCTCCCAGCAGGGCCCGTTGCATCCTCTCTCTTCCTACTTGTTTAAAATAAAATAAAATACCTGAGTCTATTGGGAAAGGTTCTCAAGTGATTTTCTTCTCCAATGGCAATGGAGCTCTGACAGCTCACTGTATGCATCAGTTTATTTTTCAGAGAAGTTATAATTTTTTTACCACTGGGTAGACCATTTCTTTTATTTAATTTAGCTTCCTGGTTATACAGAATCATAGAATCATTAAGGTTGGAAAAGACCTCTAGGATCATCAAGTCCAACCATCAACCCAACACTACCACGTCCCTTAAACCATGCCCTGAAGTGCCACGTCTACATGTTTTTTGAACACCTCCAGGGATGGTGACTCCACCACCTCTCTGGGCAGCCTGTTCCAGTGCCTGACCACTCTTTCAGTGAAGAAATTTTTCCTAATATCCAGTCTAAACCTCCCCTGGCACAACTTGAGGCCATTACCTCGCGTCCTATCGCTAGATATATTATCACATTCTCTACAGTTAAAATTTAATTTTAAAGTGACTAAATGTACTTCTTTTTAGTGCTTGATTAGCTTCTTACATGCCTTAGTGGTAGAAGGGGTACTACACAAACTGCACATTTATAGCTTTATTACAGCTTTATTTATGAACATAGGTGACAGCACGTACAACTTGATTACCTGGAAAACTATGATGACTGTCAGAAATAAATATACTGAAGCTAAAACAGGAGACAAATATCTGCCATCAGGCCCTGGAACATCAAAAATTGGTTTCTTCTTCTCACTGTATTGCCATACCCATAGACCATGACCTGCAGAAGAGTCGAAAGAGAGAAAAATGCAAATTAACTCCAAGGAAAAATGCTTATAGTAAGAATTTGTTCTTAGAGTTGAGTTACATGGGAAAGTGGTATTTGTTTTCAACTATTCTGCATGACTTCTGGAAAAGGCCCCAAACCCATGTTTTTTTCTGCCTTGGGATACGGTGTTTGAGGAAGGGGTTTGTCTTGCCTTAAGGACAGCATGCAAGAGCCATTTCACATAACTTTATCCAAATAAAGTGAGCTGGCTAGTCCAAATTAGTAGTTTAGGCTCTTTCTGTAATCAGCAAAGAAAAAAAGACTTCTTCAGAAAGTGATTCATTTCAGTGATATTCATTGTGTTAAAATGAAAGAACTCCTTTAACTACACTAGGTATATCACTAGGCAGCTATCACTAAACTAGTTTCAGCTGGATAAATTCAGAAGAGAGTTGACTTCAATCTTACTGCGTGAATCTTACCCACTACATCTACAGAACTAATGAAATAACAGCATCAGCAGAGTCAAGAGCATGGAAGCTGAACAACTAAGAATAGAAGAAATTCTAAGCCTTGTTCAAAATCTTTTTTTAATTGATTGTGCTGATAACTAAATAAAGATGAGGTTATTATTATCGTTTTGGGAAAATGACATTCTTATGAAGAGACAGAAAGTTGCCTTTTTAAGTAGAGCACTAGGATTTGCAATTCTAAAAGACCTAAAATGGTATGCTTGATGTTTTTAAGGTTAAAACCAAGGAAGAATTCCCCCATGATAAGAAGCATTCGAACTATCTTCACTATATGTCAGAAATCAGAAAAAAAGGACAAAGGCCTACTTTAAAAGTAATCTTTTGTAAGCCACATCTAACAAGGTCCTTTACATCTTGATACATAAAACCAGCATTGAACTCTTGAAAAATAAAAACAATACTGAAGCTAAGTGAGCAAATTATTTTGTCGCTGTACTACCAATACGAGCATATCACCATACTGATGTCTTTACTGATGTCTATATTCTTAATTCTTCAAAGCAAAAATTGGAAGCCCCACACCGTGAATGACCAACACTTGTTTTATAAATATCCTGACTCAGATTTTCAAAAGAATCAGTTAAGTGTCATACCTCCACTTATACTTTCTTGACAGAAGATAGAAAAATTGCCTGACTCTTACAGAACACAGCTTTGCATGTCTTGAAGGCACCTGTGCTTTCCAAGGGCTCAAACAAATTTCCTTCCAGCTGTTTTTGGTTGTTATCACCTCCAGCAGTTTGCTCTGGCCCTCTGCTGGTAGTTTCTAGCCTTGTAGCAGAAGTGACAGAAGGGAGGGAGAATGTGTCACCCATTGTGTGCCACCTCCTGCCGTTCATATTCATGCATCTCAGGAGTTTCAGCTGAACTGAAGCCACTGCAGCACACACCCGGCTGCTGCTGCTCTGGGGGCAACACCTTGGATGCAGTGGCAGAGGGGACAGCTGCAGACAGTGACTCCCTGCAATTAAGCCTACCACAGCACTTCAGCCCTGAGGACTGGGCTCCACAACACTGAGACACTACAAGAGAGTGTCATGAACTCAGTGGAAACAAATATGCTGGTTGATTCACAGCTGGAAAAACTCATCTTTAAGCAACATTTAACAATACCTGGAAAAAGGCACACAGAGACTTATTAAAATGGCATAAGATTGTTATTAAACTACACCATGGTTGTTAGGAAACATTCTGGTATTTATGCCATATGACTCACACACAAACATTAGAGAACACACAAACATTAAGGATATGGAATTCATATGCCATATACACAGAAACATTTTGGGTGCCAAATGTAAAACTCATTTCTTTCTCACAAGTGAATAGAAAAATGGCCTGAAGTATATTAACCTGAACCTCAGCATTTCCTTAAACACTCCATGAAGTCTAGAGAGTCTTCTACTTGGATTTATGCAGATTTAGACGTTTATTTATTTCTTCTATGTTAAAGCTGCAGCCTTAGGGACAGTGTGTCTGTGTTGCACACTGCGCTCATTATTTAATAAATAGCACTGGGGAATAGCACTGTGCTAACTGTGTTTATTCTCTGCTCATGAATTACTTCGTTGACTGATTAATGGCACGTTACACTCTACCACCTGTAATTTTGAGTGGTCTACATATAAAGTGGCTTCTTTTGGACTTGACATTTTTGGATGCTCTCAAGAGTAGTAGAATCTAAGCTTTCAGATCTCTGGTACTAATAGAATATATTTGATCAATACCAAGAAGCTATTTAGATGAGCTTCTGTATCAAGACATCTTGATTTCAAAGAAGAAAACACAACACAATTTAGGCAATATGGAGGCAGCTTTATGAATTTCATGTTTTGGTAAATACGTAGGTTTTTGATAAAGCTAAGTGCATGAATCCCAAGAGAGTCTGATACTTCAGTTTCTACTTTGAAGGAGCACTTACCGATGGCAGAAAACAAACACATGATTAGAAGTATCAGGACGCACCAAAGGACATCGGCATTCATCTGTCTTTCAAGCTTACTGCGTTTGTAACGGGGTCCATTATTATTTAACAAAGCTTTGGTCTCATGCCCTGCAGAAGCAATTACATCAAGTGATGTCATATGGATTTTTGTCATTATTTGGAGGAAGTTATAAAAAGGTGGTATGCCACGTCAGACAGAAAAACAGCTTTTACCTGCATAGATTACTATTCCTGCAACCTCTTCTGTATTTCTAATGGTACATCCACGTAACAAAAGATTTTCTTTGAACAGTCCATCCTTTTTTCCACTTTTATGTACACTGCAAAAAATTTAAAAAAAGAACAAAGCACAGCATTTCAGAACATTAAACTTGTTAAATCATACCACTCTGTAATATAACAAGCCGAGGAAACATCTTCAAAGTTTAAGAAGTTTTGTCAACCCGATGGTGAAATATTTCCTTAGATCTTCCTTCTGGGAAGACTGCCTGGCAGACTTTGAAAACTGAGCATACCTACCCAAGAATCCCAGACATGCAGCAGCCCAGCTGGAGCAGTACCAGTTGCTCTTGGACATACAAATGTACTGGACAAATCCTCACTAGAGATATGCAGGCCTAATCTACAGCATGCGTGCAGCCTATCTAGTGCTTTGAGAATGCATTGGACTTTCTGTGCATGTGCAAATTGACTGTGCAATCACAGTTAATCCACCTAAGAGCAGCTGTGTAGTGCATATGATTAACCCACTATTCACATGTTCTTACCAAAGAAACCCTAGAAAGAAATACGGTGAAATTGGGAATGGACTGTGCTTCAGAAGCACTGATACTAAGGAAGATGTGCCAGGGATAATATGCATCAGTTCAGCGAAAAAGAAAGGAAAAAAATTCCATGTGTTCATCAGTAAGAACAAGAGAAATGCCTTTTGGAAGTGTCTCACTGACTGTATAAGAAAGACAAAATGGCCTGCGCCTTGATGATTCTTGTTGACTAGCACCAAAATACATGAGAAAAATAGAACAAAGTAACATTTCCACTACAACTTATTGTCTGCTGTGTCAGGACTGACTTAAATTTCAGCTGACAGAAATACAGAAAACAGCCTTATGAGAATTAACAGTCACCAGGGAAATGCTAAATAATAATAACAATTAAAAATAGTATTAGAATGTTTTATTATGTAAAAAAGACAAACCAAATAATCTTTTCAAACCTTTTCTAAATGAATAAAATTTAATTCAATCAACTGCAGTATCCCAATGTCTCAGAGACAATTAAAGCAAAGTCTGAAATGTTTAAATGTTCTGCCTTCACTTTCAGAGCATCAAAACCATCACACTTCCAAAGTCTGAAAAACAGACTGCAATAAAAAACTAGTAAAAGCTGGGAATTCAAGAGAAATCCTGGAATCTGGAATCCCAGCCTAGTAGGACTACTTGCAGATTATGCTGTTATGGTGGGTGTCCTATGTAGCCTCTAGTCAATGCTCTTAGTGAGTAGAATATACCCATAAATAATATATACATATTCATAGATATGTATATATATACAGACACATATACACAGTCTTTTTTAGTTCAGTATAATATATTATATCCACTCTTTGCTCAAAAATATAAAAACATTGGTGTTTCAACAGGTATGCTTAGCTTTTCACTGTAGGGATGGAGAAAAAGTGGTGGGTTTGACAGCCTAGGTAGCTGCAGCAGTGATAACATCCGACTAGAGACCAGAAACAAATGAAGGAACAAAAAAGTAGATAACATCAAGTTTGTGATTCTGATACAAACACGAAGGGGATCTTTATCATTCAGAGAGAACTTCCCCTGCTGAGCCCATCCTCCCTGCCAGCCTCAGATACAAGAGCAGAGGTTTTGCTTCTGTCCCCTTCAGCAAACCTCCTTAACCCACTGTCTCACCTTTTGCCAAAGGAGCTCCAAAAACTGGCGGCTGCCCAACAACCCTCTTGCAGTATGCCAATAGGTGTAAGCACTGATTGCCAGCTGGAGAATTACCCAAATTTGGCTGGGCTTATATTATGGGAAATAATTTCTTAATGATTCCATACTGTAGAAATTACACCACTACCAGGGTTCTGCTGTTCCTCTGCTTTTTAAGGCTGAATTCTACATTAGCCTTTCTCGTAAATCATGAGGCTGTTAGTCTGGATTTCCAATAAATCTCCAAACAATAGTTGATTCCTGTTAATAAATGGAACATTTTAAAGATAAATCTACTTAAGAAGTAATTGCTCTGGCTTATGATTTTATAGCCTTCATCAATTCTTTAAACTTGACTGTAACAGTGGACTCTGACAAGTATATTGTACACGGCAATCTTTATATACAATTACTTGTGTACATGATCTACACAATTATATATTTGTTCTTACTATCTTAGCTTACACAACGTCTGAACCCGCTCCATAGCAGTGGTGCAACATCTGAAGTTAACCTGTAGGTGCCAAGACCCCAATCTAATGCCCTCACCCACAGACTGAGCCTTCCCACCATAACTCATCTTATCCTTACAGGTGTTTGGTACTGCTTTTTACTTTCCATACCCAAATGAAGTGAATCAACTCACCTGTTGCTCACCAGACCTTTTGAAAACATGGATGAAATAAAAATCTGGGAGAAAGAAGCTGGCAGGGGCTGGAGGAAACTCATTGTTTCCTTCTTGTCTGCACTCACTCCCAGTGACTCACTAACAGAACATACATATAAGGCAACTGGGCACTGATGATAAAAGGAAGAAAAAATTGCAGACATAAAGGTCTGGATTAAAAAATAATGAAAACTAGAGTTAGATACAACTGCTCACTTTGATAACAAACCTGCCAAGGCTATAACTTTATGTCCCGGTGGAGAGATGGCTTAGATCCCATTTCTAGCCCTGCAGAGTTACAAACCTTAAGCTTGTTACAGAGGCTGAATGGCCTGTTTTTCCCCTTTCTGGATTCAGGCCAGTATAACTTCAGAGGCACAGAAGGAAACTTTTCTCTGTCAGTATTTAAAACAGTGGCCAGCTGAAGCCGCTCAGACACTTGGAACGCGAAGGCTAGCCCACAAGGAAACGCACTGGCGAGTGCAAGTGCAACGCTCTTTTTCTCTGCAATTTCTCACACTGATGACACTGCAAATATGCAGTGTCTAAACATCTAAAATACACATGCACCACAAATTAGGAGAAATGGGCAGACCAGATGCAGTTAGCTACTACTTCACTCCAGCACTCTGGAAGTGTTTAGAAATAAGCCTCCTGGTTTAATACAGCAATGCAAAAATAAGTCCAATGGTAGCTCACTCCAGCCTTCTGTTATATTTTTGCTTGTTATGTGTTTACCAGCATTAAATAACAAGGTGATGTATTAAAACTGTATTCAAAACAGAGTATTTTTTTTTGCACTCGCTGTTTTCTCAAGTGTCTTACAAAGCAAATGGTAGAGCTGGCATTTTCAAGGCTTGACACTCCCAGAGAAAATATTCAACAATCTTAAACATAGTCTCAGTGTACATCATCAGTCAGAATGTTCCCGACTCTCAATTCTGAGGAAACTTAGTGTAGGTTTTTTTTTTTCCAGGAGAGGTGGTGTCACTATAGCACATTAAAAAGACATGGCTGTATAGATTTATACTTTTTTTTCCTTAAAAAAAATTGTAACATGATTTTATATTAATTTGGTTTTGTTATCTTATGACAAGCTTTGAAATAGAAACATACACATGTATTCACATTATTATAATTTCTTGCTATATTTATTTTGGTATGATGAGATAAAGTTTTTTGTTCTTGTCTAATAATAAATTTTTTTCTTTCAGAGGAAAGCTGAAAAGCCAGAATGCCATCTATTACTCCTTTTCCTTGGCCCATATACACACAAAAAGCTAGAAAAAAGATTTTAAAGCCAATTTTGTTATTTTTGGAACTTGGCATGGGATTTTTGAATGTTTGCCATGCATACTGTACATAATCTGGCTAGACCCATACAGGGAGGAGGCATGTTAGGTTTTATTCTATTCCTTTTACCCAGAAGACTTCTTATAGGGGAAATTAAAAATGAAGAAATATGCTTGGGATATCTGAGGGTGCAGAAACTGCAAAACACTATTAAAGCAAGCACCTGAGTAGAATGGGTAGTCTGCACACCCAGACTGTGTTCAATGCAGATTGTGCCAATATAACCGAAGAAGTCATATGTGGCAATGTGCTCGCTACACTTCTGCAGATATAGGATAGGACCAGGCCCGTCTCAATGCATTTTGCAATATTTTTTGATTTTTTTATTATCATGTCTCCTTTTACCTTGGCCTGCCTGTGCTATATTGGTTACCTATAGTGATCACATTCCAGAATAACTGTGGGGAACATAATTTTTAGATGTTTACAACACACACAAAAATATTCCTATTGCCTGAAAGATTTGTCAGCACAGACATTAGAACCAAAGGAGCTCTTCATATTTCAAACAGAAAAAAACAGTCTTAATCAAATAGTCTTAATCAAAACTACTAAGTGGTCAAAACTTCAAGCAAATTTTGACAGTAATGCCTCAGCACAGCTTTTACATATGGATCTCTTGAAAGTCCACTACTTCATAGCATCCCTATTTAAATATCTCAGCATCATATCTTTTCAGTTGAGCTATTATCAACGGGGAGCTATCTGAACCTTTCTTTCAAGCACTGACTACTGGTAAGATTTTGAAGAAGAGTTAAAATCTGAGTTTGATGTGGCAATGACATGTTTCAATTCAGATGTACTAATTACTATTCATCTTGCTAATGTATGATTTGAAATAGACCCACGATTTCATGATACTAATGAAGAAAATCTAAAAAGAGGGAGGAAAAAAGCCTTCCCCCATGGTAAATTAGGAGACTGAGAGTTTATTTGTTGAGGGGTTGGTCCCTGCTCTTTACTTCAAATGCCCCACGGTCCTTTAGTTGTAAATCTCTTGCAGCATAGCTGATTAGACCTGGAAATCACCTGATGCTTTCTGCCAGATTCAAAACTGATGTCTTGGCTTTTTGCTGTGTCAAAATATATTCACATCATTTGTGAAACATTAAAATATAAAGAAGATTAAATAAAATCAATACTGAACAACAGTCTTCCAAAAAGTACTACCATGTTTTCTGCTACATAATTCAAATGGTTGAGTAACTTACATGCTACATACATTTTCCACATGGTGTACTTAAGTAAATATACAATGAAAGACAAATTTTTGCATATCTTCTCCAGTATTCAACCTCTGCTCAATATTTGGGGACTAAGATTCACACACATGGAGTGTGCTAGAAAAGTTTCCAAACTTTCCATTTCCATATCTGGAAATGTCATTTCTGCAGTCATCAGGCTCTCTATTAATGTAGACAGTTATACACCCTCATGCGGTAATGTCTAACACTAAACTTTTATCTTTAAATGAACTGTAGGGCTTTGCGCTGCTAAATAAAGGAAGACATTTTCCCACACTACAACTTGATGTAGTTTCAAAAAAGCTACCCTGATTTTCACCAGAGAGCAGTTCATCCTACACAATCTGTGACATCTGAGAGTAGTAACTGAGGGGTACATAGCATCACTATAAAAAAATTCCTAAGCTCCAGCAATTAACCTTGTGCCATTTATGCAATTCAATGCTGCTTATCACTCCTAATCAATATAGGCAATAAATCATTCTATTCTAAACAGAATTAGTGTCTGTTTAACTATCTTCATTAAAATTTAGAGAAAAATTAAATATCCTGGGCTCTCACTCTCCATGTGGTTACAGACTGTAGAAAAATAAGTCATGCAAAAGTGCATCTCCTAAGTCACCCCTATTGGCATGCCTACACACTACAGTCCTGGTTATGTTAGAAGCAAAGTGCTCTGCACATACTAAAACATTTGCTTCTGATCAGGACTGATTAGCTAGAGATGAGCACCCATTTAAGCAGTTCTGTTCGTTTAGAATTAAGTCAAGTGGCCATAGACGATTCTGCGTGGTAATGTACAAACACATCGTGTGAGCCAATTGTTTTATTTTGTGTGAATGAGAGGAAAGGAATACTGCCATAGCTGGAGAAATATCAGTTTTGCCTTCTGATTTTCCTCAATGACACCTATATTAAAGAAACATCAAACAGACCCATCCTCATAAAAGCAGTGTACAACAGATCGTGTTTGTTTGTTGGCTCGCTCTGTCTGGTTTTCTATTCCTCCCATTTCCAGATGGGCTTTTTTGATCCATGGAGGGAAGGAAAGGGAGAAGGGTGTCTGTAACTGCACCGCTTCATGCATTAATTTCTGGAGTGTAAACTGATCAAAGCTAACAAATAAATCCATCCTAAGGAGTGGAAATGTGAGGCTCCCATTTCACCCTGAAGAGAGGATCCTCTAAAACAGCTTTAAATATGCAGCCCTACTTAGATGTGATGATGATGCAACTTACAGAACACAGCCCAAAACAAACCCACATTTATTTTATTCTGTATTAGACAAAGGGAGTGTATACTGAAGGATATTATATGAAATACTCACATGTAACCTCGAAACCTACTTAAGTCATTGTTTGGCTTCTCACATTCAATGACACTGGTGAACTTCAAGGGGTCAAATTCTGAGTCCTGGAATAATAAAAGTGTTAATTATTTAGGGCAAAGACTTGCAAATTATAGCCAAAATTGCTTCCTTTTCTAGCTTTCATAATGTATTAAAGTCCCATTTTTTTCAACGGCAATGAAATGAACGACACTGATCACTGGCACTGAAAATCAAAGGGACCTGGGCACCAAAATTCCTTACATGCCTTCCAAAACCTCCCTTACAAGGATGACTTTTTTGTTCTGCAAGTGGAAGAATGTGAGTTTCTAAAAGCATGAGATAAAAGATGCCAAGCCCAGAAGTCAAATGAATTTTGTCTGGAGTGGAAAAGTGAAATTTATCTTGGAAGGCTCAAAATATGCAATATTATCACTGTATTTCACGTTCAGTGAAGCTACTGAAAATCCAGGACAACATAAGTCAATATACTGCAAATTATGAACAAGCTAATATGAGCTTTTGAAATATTAGCAAGACTTCTTAAGAAATATTAGCAAGACTTCTTAATTGCTTTATGCCAACACAGATAAATTAATCTACTACAGTAAATTACACATATATAGCAGAATAGCATTTTCCTAATTAACACTTAAAAACCTTCTTTATTCTCTAGCTCATTACTCTGAAGCTGGTATTTTTGCTGACTATATATGTTTACCTGTAGTTAGCACCTTGTTGTGTCTGAGGAAAAACATCCTATTACAGCATAATTACTTGATCTTGTTAAATAAAAATCAAGGTTCTCCCTTCTTTTCCAGACCAAACAAACTACACAGTGAAATAAGAGATACCCGGTCTTGGTGCTGCTGAGAAGGCTCTCTGTCTCCATCAATGAGGACTATCTTTAGAGAACTGCTTTGCACACAATTTGAATGGAAGAATCAATTGTGAATTATCATATTATTAAGCTTGCAACAGTGATAACACTGCAAATGTTACGTTTTGTAATGGTTTTGCTGAGCAGCTGTAGACCCCAACCACTACTTTTTAGAACACGCTATGGGAATAGCTGACTGAGAATCAGTAACCAAAGGACAGACACAATCTTATTGCCAGCTTCTCTGAAACACACAGGTGTCTCTGGGTTTTATTTTCTATCAATTCTGCTCAGAAGAGGTGAAAGAAACTAGATTTTAAATAAGAGATAAAAGAAACCAGAGGATATGTCAGCATCACCATCAACGCCCTCCTTCATTTTTCTACCAGTTACACCTGCAACAAAGACAGACTTATAGTATATAGGAGACAATTCAAACCACCCACACCTGACACTTTTGGAAACCTTTGCTGTATTTTTAAGAAACAAGAGATGATAAAGAGAACCGTGAAGATGGGCTGTCACTTAGAGACAGTTATAGCCCACTGCAGGAAAGAATCATTTTTATATGCAGAATTCAGCTTGTAAACAAGGAGCGGGGGGAAGGAATAAAAACAAAGGACAGCTCTGAGCAAGAAGATTGCTATGCTAAGAATCAGACTCTCTAAATTATGTCAAAGTTGGCAGTCAAGTACCTGAGCCTTAGCAAGAAATTCAGATGATCCTCTCAGCACCGAATAGTGTTGGTATTTAAGCTCATTAGATATTTCTCCTGGTCAGCCTTAATTTTCTCTAGGTGACTGAAGTTTGATGCTGGGAATACCCAGAAGTACCTAGTTCTACAGAGGCACCTAAGACATCATTAGGCTGTAGAATGGGACAGATACTGTAAAGCCACATGTTCACCCCCTTTGACCCTTGTTCCTCAACTGCTCACTTCAGAGAGGCACAGACATTAGCAGTCACAAGGAAGGAATCACTGCCTAGAACAGACATCACGAAGCTTTCAGGCCTTGACATCTGAAATCTGTTACCACAGCTCCTAAACTATACACTCCGCCTGTGTCCTTGCCTCCAGCAGCCAAAGGTTCATATTACAGAGACTCTATAATAGCAGCCAGTGCTACCTGGCAGCTGTCTTTACTTGAGCTTGCTGGAGAAGGTGAAGTTCTCCCAAGTCACACCAAAGCGTTTTGTGCTGGGAAAGCCTGCGTTGTCTACGTAACACCTGCTCTGCTGCCCCAGAACATGATCTTTTCCTTCCTTGTCCTGGTATGTTCCCTGGCAGAAAAAAAAATAAAAAAAAAAAAGTACAGGAAAAATAATCTACAAACATTGCTCAAAGTGTTTCAATAATATACTGTCTGCCTGCTTACGTATTATGTTAAAGAAGAGTCATCACTGTAGCTTAAATTGCATTTGTGAATTGGAGGGAAAAGACAGGAAAGGGAAATATTTCTTGTCTTTTTATTATAACACACTATATATAACACAGTTAATTTAGCACAAATTTTCATTCAGTGGTCCTAAAAAAAGAAAAGAAAGAAATCTTAATATCTTTGATGAATGCCCCTGTGGGAATGCTAGAGACACCTAATAACAAAACTCAGTGTAATCAAATGCAGGTTTTCTGTGGCTGCTGAACTCAGCAAAGAGAGCATGGTTTCAGTGCTGTACAGACACAGTAACTTACAGAGCAACTGGAAGTTTGCAGACTGAATTCCCTTTCTGCTAAGAAAGCCTGCCAGCAAAGCCAGCAATTTTACAAATAAGAATAAAAAAATCTACTTAAAATCTAGAGCTAAAGTCTTCACAAAACCCAAAGGTCTTGTCAAGATCAGAGAGGACTAAACTTAAACAACTTCCCCATCACTACCATGCAACATAGTCTTCCTCCCTCCTCTGTTTGTTGGATTCTTTTCATTTATGACTCAGTTTTGGAACTAAAAGTCCTTTATTGTTAAATCTAACCGTCTGTGTATTTGTGTTCTGTTACAAATAACTTGAAATATGTGATTATGGTCTTTAACCAGATAATATCTGGGAGGGGAGAAAATCCAATTAGAATAGTAGTTTACATAAGGGAACAAAGCTGCTAAACTCTGATTTATGGCAAAAGCTCTTTGTTTTATTAATAAATCAAATAGCTCCATCTCTTCCTTGTGAAATGGAAGTGTAGATATACACTGTATGTTACAGCTGATGACACTGTTTTGATGTGAAAATGCCTTTTGGTAAATGAATGAACAAATATGTTAAACACTGCCTGCATGTGACTGCTTCCAGTGGTTATAAAGAAGCATAAAGTTAACGTAAGATTTCGCAATGATCAAAGTTTTGCTCCTTTTTGTGCTGATACCCACACTTCAGCAGCAAACGAAACATAAACTGTGATGATGATCTCATGTATTAACAGCTAAGAGATGCTGCAGCTAGACAGAAGTCGAAGCCAAAAGTGTTGCTTTTACAGTGCACAAATCACGATTTGTGCTGTTTTCTGGATAAAAGCCCATGAAAAAATTAAATTCTCCATCACTACCTTTAATTTTGCTCTCACAATGAATTTCTGCATCACTGTTAAGACACAAAAACAAGATCAAAATATTGTCAAAAATAGCACTTCCCAGGACCTTTGTGCAGCAGTTACCTGATGTGCCTGATTTTCAGTGTCTTACTTCCTACTTAGAGAACTGCTGGGCATTAAAGCTGTCCCAGCCTCAAGAGGGATGAAAATCTCCATGCCTAGACAGACTGCAATCTGAATTGAGGCTTTCCAGTACTTAACCTCCCTAAAAACTTGACTTATTTCATGTTCTCATGGACTCCCAGTGCACATCATCATGACCAGGTCACTCACAAAAAGCAGCTGGAGCCATTTTTTTTTCTTTTCCGAAGGTATGTAAGGGTGTTGCATTTATTACATGGTGTCTCTGCAGGTCTCCCAAACTTGTGCCTTGTGGACTGCTGATTTGAAAAACTGACTTTCTGGTTGATAGAAACCTGAGAAAGATTCACCGATTGCAAAAAAGTTCCCTAGACTATTTCACAAAACTCTTGGATGGCAAAGGCCAGGGCTAAATTTTGTTCATGTCTGTCAGATTTTTCTGTTAAAAAAACTGTTCTCCATTTGCTACGATGTAAATTTTAATTGCCGTCACTAATTCTAAGGACGAGTCCCTGTGAAACATAAGTAAGGCAAAGTATCTTGCTTACGCTTAAGGCAGAATTCTTACTGCTAGGTGGGGCTTAATTCAGAGCATAGACTGGTCATAGTTAAGACCTTACAGAAAAACTGTGCTTGAAAGGATACATGAAGGTCATTTGGAGAAACTGGAAATCTAAATGAAGGGCCAGGAATTATACTAGTTTCAATGAGTGCCGACTTTGAAAAAGACCAATATGAACACCATATATGTCAAAGTCTAAGCAAAGTCAGGCACATCCAATTACTTTAACAGAAGAAAAGAAACAGCAACCATAACTCAGAAGTTTTTACTCATGCATTAACACTTTATGGCTGCACACAATCATATTCCCCCTTCGGCTCTCTCCCTCCAGGCCAATCAGTCTCAAATTCTCTGAAACAGTGAAAGAGCAACAGTATGAGAGATGGATGATATTTAGGAGTCAAGAAATGCAAATTTGGCTTCCATGAAGCTGAAAAGGGAACTGAACCCTTGCTTCCCTCTGTTTTGAGCAAATGGGACTAGCGTAAACCTCTCTGCCCATGTTATTCACACTATCTTAGTACTTGCAGGCTCTAGAAAATGAGTACCTTCAGCCTTTTCCAAATGTTAGGTATTGCCCCTGATTTTTTGACACAGTAAGCACAGATATAAGCATCCTTCATATGGGCTCCAGTTTGGTTCCCTGCTGGTCTTTCAGATGGTTGCTGTTCCTCCTGTTGGGTTTGAATTTCACGTCACCATCATGGTATCACAGCAGTGTCACTCTACAATAGGGTTCTCAAGCTGTACTGCCTGCACGCTGGCAGTAGAATGCAAGTTACTTCAAAGAGTAAAAATCCAAAATGTGTCTGGTTGTCATTGCTCTGGAGAATGTAGGGGATGGCTGGATGGTTGGTAAATGCTGTCTGAAAAACAGAATGCCCACAGGCCTGCGCACATGGGATGAGAAGGTAAAACTGGTGGCATGCCTTGTCCAGTGCTGTGTGGCCTAGCCAAACACCAGGAACCTGTTGCTGTGACCACCAGGGCACGACACAATTCTTTTTCTGTGGGTAAGTTGTAATGAGGTCTTGAAAGATGTGAAACAGAGGTTTCAATCATTTCATCCCATACGGTTTGAGAGTTTCAGAAATACAGAAATAAAGAAATACATCGTTTTGTCAACCATGAATGCATAGAAATATTCACGTATATCCCCATATTGTGGTTGTTCATACCCTGCTTTCAGAAGCCTTCAGTGACTAAATGTTATCCACTTCACTGTAGTGGTAAGAATTCTTTTTTACCAATGTCATTTTAAAAACAGGTCTTGAAGGTTTCTGCAGTATGAAATGATGCATGAGATACATTGGAGGAGTGAAGACCACTTCTTGCTTAACTCTTCTGCCATATTATGTCATAGCAAAATGAAAAAAAGAGAAAAAAAAGAAAAAAAAAAAAGAAGGGATTGAAATCAATAATAAGAAGTTGACTTTCCTCAAATACCTGACTTCACATTTTGATTCTGCCAAAACAGCCTTGGTTCACTGCCTTCCTCTGAAAAAGTGCTGACTTTTTAGGAACTTGGAAGTATTTCTGAAAGGTTGAAATTTGTCAAAAAGACACACAGTGATACTTATATTAGGTATTTTATATACTCAGGGATTCCGCGGAATATATTTCATTTCTTCAGGAGTCTTGCTAGGAAAATGTTTAACACCCTATCCATAAATCCTATTTCTTCCAATTTCTTTAAACTTAGGGAAATTCATTTCTATTCTATATGCAGAAATGGAAATGCTTATTTTCCTTATCTAAGCAGTCTCAGACAGATTGCAAAAATATGCTAAATATTGATTCTTCAAAGCTGAACTTCAAACTAAAGTTACATTGCAGATGTAAATGGTTTTGTGACTAGGCTTTAACAATGTTCGTCCTATTAAACCTGATAAAGAGTTCCATTTAAAACAATAAATTACGTCTGCAATAATTGGGCTGTGTCTCTGGGAGAAGCACAAATGTACACAGGAGAGGAAAACATAATGGAGAGACACTTTCTTTAAAATTTTCCTTAAAATAAACCACTGTCCATTATCTCTCAGGTGACTATTGATATATCCCCCTCTGAAAAACTTACATCCTAAAAAGGCAAAGTGTCAAGGGGAAGAAAATGTTACAATGCTTCTTTTACAGAGTGGGAAACCAACAGGTAGACAGATGAAGGAACTATAGATATCTGTCACAAAAAAAGGAGACTGAATTTAGCTCTCTCCAGCATGACTTTGGAGCTTCAGCTGTAAGATCATTCTGAATCTCTACAGTGAAATGCCAACCTTTCTGACTCTGTTGGTAACCTCACAAAACTGTCATAGCTCAAGAAGTAAAACATGCTGCTCTGCCAAATGAGTTTGTTTGACAATTGCACAGTGTTCAAACAACATATCCTCCTTCATTAAATGTGTGTTGTATGGGTGATTTAATAGCCTGCCAGTGATATTAATAATGCATAGTTACTAAAATGTTTTCCTTTATTCATCTGCCCTGCCTTACTGCTTCAGAAACCAGAGTTTAATGTCCAGTCCTTCCTTCCAATAGGACAGCATGAGTACAACAGGATGCCCTTGGGTGACAGTGACAGCTACCCGCTAATCACGTTGTGTTTACTGGCTATGCTGGGGATCTCATCCAGACTTCTCCCCGCAGTACAATTGCTAGATGAGGGCTCTGGGATTTGTTTTGGCATGTATGTCTGGAGGAAACAAAAAGGGAGAAATGGAGTCATGGGGACAACTCAAAGGAAATATTTAATAGACAAAAATCTGCCTCAGCCAGAAAAATAGCTTTCCAGTTTAAAAGCTTTTAAGTGCAATAAGAACACATCTTTCTAATGCATCAGTCCATCCTATTATTGCTTTATATGGAAGCACCCTGCATATACCATATAAAATTAATCTGACCTTTTATTAATGTGTAACTGGAATTACATATTGATTTTATATACCCAAAGTATGCAGACTGTTTATATACTAGAAGAGTGAAATGTTTTAATGTCTAAACTGCATTCATTAGTCTCTCTGGCAGAATTTATCTGTGCCACTAATTCACAAGAAAAGGAAGAAACAGTTTGATCTATGCTATTTAGGAACTAAACAGATCCAGCTGTACATCAGAATTTAATAGTTTTGTTTTCCACACTGACAACTACTACTATAATTGGATTTTTTTCAGTACTGTTTGTTTAAATGGAACAGAGATGTTCAGTATTCAGAAACGCTAGAATAGCTGAGCAAGCCAAATACATGTTAGGGGGCTGATCTTCCTCTGGCTGACCTAAGTAAAAGTTTTCCCCTTTGTAGAAAATAATATGAGGGAACAGTGTAATATCTAGCCTGCAGGAAAAGAAATGTGCTGCTTGCAAGGCCTAGAAAGACCTCAATAATTCTAAGACAGCCAGCTGAAGAAACTGCTGTTAGCCAATTACAGGACAAAAGTACCAAAAAAAATGTAAACAATGCTGAAAATACATACATGCGACTGCTAATGTCTCTTGGGGTGATGGCCATCCTTAGCAATGCACTGAAAATTACAGTGGTGTGAATGAATCTGTTTATGGACTATAGTAGTGCTGGAAAGTGGTAAGGGAACAGAGTATGTCAAGGCAGAAATATGGACCCAGACCTGGACAATTAAGAAAGTGGTATCTGCCTGTTCCAAAAGCCAGCCACTGAAATAAATGAATGGGTTCATAGTCTGTAAGAACCGACCTCAGCATTAGCTCAGCGCTTCAACTAAACCACAGACCGGGCCTCTCAAGGGCTCGCAAAACTCTGCGGACAACCTGCACTGCTCCTCCAGAGGCTTTTCGCTTTGTGCTCACAGACTCGGTAAGATGCAAGGCTCCCTACTCTCCAGTGCCTTTCCCTTTCTGGAGAGATTTCTAGCAGTCCTTCTGCATTTCATGACTGCTGGAAGAAAATTTCACTTGATTAGTGGCATAAGCACTGCACGGTCCTTTTAATTTAGTAGCACAACATCTCAGCTCAGCTTCCGAATATACCTTGGCCTACTCCTGCGCTAGTCCAGGCTGCTGGCCAGTCTGACTCTTTGTGGGTTGAAGTTCTGCCAGAAAGAATGGGAATGGGAAGGACTAAGACCCTTCAACAAGAAGAGGGAAATGCCAAGCACCTCTCTTACATAATTTCTCAAATCAAAACTAGAACACCAGAATCCTGACAGAAGAGAGAGTGGCTGATAATGAAGAGTTTTCCTTATGAATGGTAAAACCTAACAGTAGCAGCTGTAGTGTCAGGATGCAGTTAAACACACTGAAGCCTGATACGTCCATCTCAACCTGAAGACAGGGAATCTGGATAAAAGAAGCTTTACCTTGCAAGGCATTATGTTTAAGAAATGTTCCTAGGTTGTGAGGGAAACCTGTAACATACAGCAACCACCCAAGGAACTGAGAAACTCCAGTCCCTGCCAGCGGCAGGAGAGCAGAGAGGGAAAGACACAATCCTAATGAAAAGAGACCTTTTATAGCAAGTACTACAGGGCAGCATTCATATCAGCACTATCACAGGTTTGTCAGCCTTTCCATGAGCGTCTCCAGTGCAAGAAGGCTATATAACCAAGTAAAAACTCCCCGAGCTGGACACTGGCACGCTGTCTTCACTTGGAATTGTATCTTGTATCAACATCCATCATCACACACCTGCCGTACTAATGCTCCTAAGGCAAACACGGCATTCAGAGTGCACGTTCTCTGCTTGGAATCTCAGCTGTTTCTGTACTTCCCTCATAGCCCTGCAGAGAGGGTCGAGGGGTGGCTGCAAAGATTAACAGAAAATCTGAGGGCAGCAGGGCTGTGGTAGGCGTGCACGGAGATGGGGGAAGTTGGGATGGCTGCAGAACACTTCGGGTAAGAGCTTCGCTCTTTGGTCTGTCTATTCTCATCTACTATTTTACCGAACAAGTTCCTTTTCCATCAACATGCTAAAGAATACAGTAGTAAAGTAAAAAACAGCTTTTCAAGAACTCTAGGGATTCAAAGGTGATTTTTTTTTCAGACACCAGCTGGTTGCATAGACCTTATGAAAAGAAATTCACAATGGCCTTGCCAGTTCCAAAACTGGACAGCAGAGCTGGGAAATGAGCTGAGGGGGATGAACATGTATTGCTGGGGTAGGGATTGAGGTTTGCTTCCCTGTTCAGCACTCTAGCCAGCCCCATGGATAATGCATGCACAGTGGTTACAAAGTTCCTGCATGGTGTTGTCTTCAGTAATATGTATGCTTTGTTCAGATAAGGGTAGAGTTAAAACTTAAAACAGAGCACAGCAGAACAGCAGCCTGTTACTCTTGTGCAGGCTTCCCTCACCAGCCAGCTTCTCCTCTGGGCAGATGTCATCTACCTGGACTTCTGCAAGGCCTTTGATACGTTTCTCCACAACATTCTTGCCACTAAATAGGAGAGCTATGGGTTTGATGGATGGACTATTAGATGGATAAGGAATTAGCTGGATGGCCATGTCCAAAGAGTTACACCCAGTGGCTTGATATCCAAGTGGAAACCAGTAACGAGCAGTGACCCTCAAGGGTCCATACTGGGACCAATACTATGTACTATCTTCACCAAAGACAAAGACAGTGGGATCGAGTGCACCCTCAGCAAGTTTGCAGATGACACCAAGCTGAGTAGCACAGTTGATATGCTTGAGGGAAGGCATGCCAGGACTTTGACAGGCTTGAGGAGTGGACCCATGTGAACTTTATAAAGTTCAACAAGGCCAAGTGCAGGGTCCTGCACCTGGGTCGGGGCAACCCCTAATATCAGTACAGACTGTAGGATGAATGGATTGTGAGCAGCCCTACAGAGAAGGACTTGGGGATACTGGTGGATGAAAAAATGGATATGTGCTGGCAATGTGTGCTTGTAGCTCAGAGAGCCAATCATATCCTGGGCAGCATAACAAGAAATGTGGCCAGCAGGTTGAGCTTCTGTTCCGCTCTGGTGAGACCCCACCTGGAGCACTGCATCCAGTTCTGGGGTCCCCGGTACAAGAAAGACATGGACTTGTTAGAGCGGGTCCAGAGGAGGGCCACGAAAATGATCCAAGAGCTGGAACACCTCTCCTGTGAAGAAAGGTTGAGAGAGTGGAGTTCAGCCTGGAGAAGAGAAGGCTCTGGGGAGACCTTATTGCAGCCTTTCAATATATAAAGGGGGCTCATAAGAAAGATTGAGAGACTTTTTACCAAGGCCTGCAGTGACAGGACAAGGGGCAACAGTTTTAAACTGAAAGAGGGTAGATTTAGATTGGATATAAGGATTAATTTTTTACTATGAGGGTGGTGAGACACTGGAATAGGTTGCCCAGAGAAGCTGTGGATGCCCTGTCAGTGAAGTGTTCAAAGTCAGGCTGGATGGGGCTCTGAGCAACCTGCTCTAGTGAAAGATGTCCCCGCGCATGGCAGGGGAGTTGGACTAGGTGATCTTTGAAGGTCCCTTCCAATCCAAACCACTCTGTGATTCTTACGCAAATACTCATTATTATAAGCATTCACTAAATGTGAGATGTGGAAGTGCAACCAATGAGAACAAATGTCAGGAATAAGACCATCAGGGAGAACATCACTGAATAAACCAGTGTGTGTAATTTTTCTTCCATGTCATTATCAGTTATCTATTCTGCAGTATTAATCAAAGATTGCTGACACAGCTTCTTGTGGAGCAGCAGAAGATACTCCATTTGCTTTTTCTTGCTCAGTAGCTGACGTGACCCACCTCCATGTAGTTAATAGCAGGACAAAGCTATTTCTATCCTTTCCTGTTACACTGCAGCAGCCTGTAAGTCAGATCCCCATAATCTTAGCCATACAGGCCACATTGCTATACAGGTATATGAGTATACTTAGCCATATGGGACATGTTTGAATCTAGTGTTTATTTAAGTCAAAAATGTAATAAGCGAACAAGCTTGGAAAAGTTAAGTAGAGACTGGTAAATGCTCATTATAACTTGTACAAACTTTCTAGCCATGTTGTATGTTAAACATCAAATTCTATTCCTCTTAGAAACCAAAAGGCTAAGTGTTCTCTGCTTTGATGTAAAACAGTTCATTACTGTGTCATTAAGAAAGCTGAATTAGTGTATTAGCACTGCTGTCTATAAATCTCGATGCACTACTGACGTTTTCAGTTCAAAACCAAATGGAAGTATAAGCACTATAGTTCTGTGTGAACGGTATCTTCTCCAGTCACGTACCTACCTGCCTAATCATGGCTTTCCCTCTCACAGGCAGAAACACATATGTAAAGTATCTGACCATCACAGAGTCATAGCAGAGCTTGAAAGTATGAATTTGAGTGTAACCAATGAATGAAAATTTGAATGAGTTTATTGAAATAACAGTTTTGAGACGTATGGCCAGCCACTTCCCACATAAGCAACATTTTAATGCAAATTTCTATTGGCTTCTGTGACCTTATCAGTACTAAAATGTGTAAAAGACTTGGAGAGTAGCAGGTGGAGAAAAGAGAAGTGGGATGAGGGTTCACATTCTAGATGCTGAGATAAATACAGGAGTTCCTGTATGAATGAGTTCCTCATTCTGTTGCTCTGCCTTTTCTGGCAGAAAAGTAGACTCCTCCATCTCAGTGCTTCCAAAGGAAAGTGAGATCATACCATCATTGCTGGGGTTACACGTGGCTTAATACTTTGAACCTGCCTGCTCTGGAAAAGAAGGTCCTTCCATCCTTTCCTAACCACTGATACTGCCAACTGGGTTGTGGCATCAGAGACAAGTGTAGCATGACATGTTTCCAGCTCAAAAATCCTGGCCCTAAAATCAGGAGTTCTCAGCATTATATTACAAAATCTAATTTCTGAGAACAGATAGTCCAGATATTTCCTGTTCCCAGCTGACAGGCCAAAGTATGGCTAAGGAATAAACAGTTCCAGAAATAAACTTTTGTTCAGTAAAACTGAATTAGGCTAGGAGATCATAAAAGTCATGACAAAAAAAAAAAAAAATTGGAAAATCTCTTCTTAACTTGCTTTAAATGTAAATGTTTACTTCTCTATAACGGGAAAGCAGTATAGCATTTTATTTTCTTTAGAGACCTGAAATGATCTCTTGTTTGCTAATGCTTTTTCATAGAAATAGCAGAGCAGAGAGATGCTGGACTATCGATACAGAGAATGAAATGTCCCACCTCTCTAGAGGTCAGATGCAGCACAAGCACTGGCATAATACATTTCCTTACAAGGCTTTACCACTGTTCCACCAGCGCTGGAAGGATTACCCTAGGGATGGGAGGTCCTTCACAGCCAAGACATTAAAACTTAGATTCATCAATTTAGCCCCTTTAACCTATATTTAAACACAAAACCAAACAGCAATGCCAATGCTACTCAGCACTCTTCAGAACCAGACTTTTCCCCCGCTCCCAATGCTTAGATTAAGATATCCAAAATTTCTTCTTACAGTTATTCAAATTCTTTGTCCCTCTAATGAAACTCTCTTGGCAGTCAAACTTGCAGCCTGGACACCTGTACAATAGAAACTAGAAAGAGACGATAACCTTGCTCAAAGCTGACCAAGGAGGAAGTGAACAATCATTCTTGAGTTTTTTATTTCCCCATACCTCCCAGAGTGAGACTGCTGACTAAATGCCACAGTAAAATGGTAGAGTGAAAAATTGCTCTCAGAGTTCCTTTAGGTCTTTTAGCTCACACAAGAGTTTACCAAAGCACCGACTTGGGTCCTTCTCTGCACCAGGCCGTTCTGCCCACAGCTGCTATATGTTTGTTTCTCTAATAGAAAGACAGTAGTTGCTTCCTCTTTAACTAGACATGTCCACCGTTTTCACACAAGTCATCTCTGAACACGGTATTATCCAAAAAAAGATACAATAGTATAGCTGTAGAACTTTTCAACCCTCATCAAAGAAATCTATTGAACATTCAAGGCATGGCCTCAAACAAAGGTCTTCACAGGGTGTGACATGCTCCCATTTTGCACTGACAAACACAAGCCTTCTTACAAGACTTGTTTCACTAAAATCTTCAGCTAAAGGTAAAACTAAAAAAAAACATTTTGAATTTAATATTCTGGTAGTGCATAGGGGAAAACATTGTTTTCTTTTGCTCATTTGCTTATTTTTTTTAACTCTCTTTTCCCTCAGGGAAATCTAATTTTGGCAACATGTGTGGGATGCAGCACTAATCTGCTGTTTTAACATGTGCATATCTGGAATTTTGGAGTCACTCTTCTTAGCCTTGTGGACTTTCTCAAAATATTGCAAAAAAGAAAGGCACAAGGGTTAACCCCCAAAAGATGACAGATATTCACTGTTTTTGTGGCCTGATTCTACCCTGTTAAAGTACTTACAGTCTATACAACACTGAGTATGCTGATTAGTTCACATCGACTTGATTATAATACTGTACTATTCCCACTAATTTCAGGTGGATGATAGCCTGAGGGTATTAGTGGGACAAGGAGTGACAGGGAGAGTATAGCTATGCTTATTCATGTGTTGCTTTAGAAGACTCAATCAGACTCTTTCAGATAAGAAGCTCATACCAGCAGAGTAGCTGAAAATGAGTCTGCCTCCTGGGAGTTGTGCTGGTTTCACTTCAGCTGTTCTGTTAAACTGGGCTAGTATAACCAATGCAGACGGCTGCACAAGAAATCTTAGCTCAGTTTAGGCTAAACCAAAATTTGAGAATTGCTTTCTTTCCTCTTTTTTTTTTTAAATTTTTTGAGGGAGAAAAACTGAATGCAAAAGGAACATCTATGCTGAGATACCAAGGCTGCCCTGTGTTTTCATGCAATTAGCATGAGTTGCCCTTCCCAAAGTACCTCATATATAGAGCAGCCTGCGGCCAACAACAGTCAGGCTTACAGTATAGCCCTTCTAGAAAACAGCCTTGTCTTCTTTTCTGGACCAGTTTCTGCCTAGGACTCACACATAGAGAAAGAGATGGCATAAATGGCTTCATGCGTGGAACAGGGAGCTGTGGGACTGTTCCTCTAAGTCCAGCTGTACTCAGTATGCTTCCAGCACTGCGGAAAAACAGGTAGGGCTGGAATGAAAGCTGGATCTGTCAATTCAGCCCAGCTTCCAGGTTGGGACAGATGAGCAAATGTGCCTGCAGTAAGCATAGGCTCTGAGTTTATACATATTCCAGAAGAGTTCACATACTGACTTGTGAAGAAATCAGACTGACGAGTTATTTTGGTGCTAGTCTGCATGCAAATGAACCCTCCCAAACAGGCAGACACCAAATTCAGATGTGCTTTTTAGACAAAGTAAATAAGCAGCCACAAAGTCATTTGCAAGGCTTATCTAAACCTGTTTAATCATGCTAGTACAAGCTTGTTTTGAACAAAGGTCTACTCTTAGGAGAAAATGAGAGGGAAAAAAATCCATCCCCTACCCCCACCAGCCCTCAGAGGGATACAGGCACCTTCTCACAGGGGATGGCAGCTGCTAGATTTAGCTTAGCTTTCAACTGAACTGAAGCTTTCCACATAAACATCCAGGACATGGCCAGTGGTTAATAAACCATAAGCTGCTCCAGAATCCACAGTGAGTCTTTGTGGATCTTGTTAAAAGGCACACTGAGTAAAAACAGTGGAGTATTTTGTTTGTTTCGTACTACAAGGCAGCAAGAAAATGTAAATGTTTTTCATGAGTCTAGATTCATACTATCAAAATATCCTAAATCAAGTTTATGAAACCTGAAAGGGAGTTTTGAGCTCTCGCAGCCCAAGCTGTATCTGCTTATCCGCTCTGAAGAGCGGCTGACACGACGTCTCAGATGGACGGAAAACATTCCATAAGCAGCTGCAGAGGGTGTGGTGGCACAGCAGCCTGCAGAGTAGCACAGAAAACACATTGATTCCTCCTGCCTACTGTGTCTCCTATTAGATTCAGTGCACCAGAAATGGCTGCTGTGACTAGGCAGCAGCAAGGGTGGGTTAGAAATTAGAAGGAAGCTGGTGGAATACCAAGAAACACTCGTTTTTTCCAAGAGTTGCTTACCGGTCACTGCTAACACTGTTAGATCACTCACAGTGGGATTTAGCACAGTGCTTTCTCCTAGCTGCACTCACCAGCGTGTCACGCTGCACACATGGATCTGATCTGTGCTTCAGTGTGAAGACAGTCCACTATCCTTTTGGCTTTAACAGAGCTTTCAGAAGTACATTTCTAACTATTTTAAACATTTCTAGCACATCCTGTTGCTGTAGTAGCTGGATAACAAGACCACAGTATTTAAAGTCTTGGAGGAAAAAAAATCAAGGCCCTTGAAAAATCTCTTGTTTCCTTTTTTCTTTTTTAACCTACTCACTCAGTGATTTTCTTTTTTCTTGACTGACTATTTTGAGTGTACAGCAACACGGTATACATTCAAACTGGTATCTTCAGAGGCGACTCTTTCTCACAGTTTGTGTATCGACAGGGTGCAGAATCAAGTACAGAAAGTACAGGTTTGTGTCAGACGGATCACATTCGTTAACAAACACGCAAAGCTAACAAGCAGTATGTTCCCAGTCTACTATAAATTACTCAGACAAATCAAAGCAGCACTAAAATAAGCAAAATTTCTGGTCACTTGCACTATAAAGGAAAACAGTTTCTTGGAATTCACAAGCAGAGAGATCCAGTCCATGCCCACAAATGCTGATCTTGGATCTTCTGAGCATATGTTTAGAGTAAAATAATGCCTGCAAAGCACTGGAGACAAGGATACAGAACAGCTTCTATAATTGCTTATTGCTACTTCAAGAGACAGGCTAAAAAGAGATCAGAATGGTACTTTTCTGAACAAAGGTTTGGAAGGGGGAAACTGTAAGATCTTTTACTCTCTGAGACTATGGGACCTTACATGCTCTTAACGCTGGAGACACATAAAGATCCTTCAGAGCATGCTGGCAGAATGGCTGCCTTTCCAGAGGACAGCTGTACCAAACTAACAGCGCTGGGCTTGCCGTCCTCTGGAGAGGGCATGTGGAGAGAGTGCTGCGGTTGCAAGAGGACTGCCCAGCACACGCCCCACTTCAGCAACTCCGAGTTGGCAACCAGGCTCTCTATGGCAAGCAGCTTGGCGCAGACCTGTGGGACTGTAAATTGCATGGGTGGGCACAGGGCAGGGACAGAATAACGAAAGCATAAAAGTGGTGTAAAACAACTGTTCCTACCTCCACCCCCACTCCTTTCCCATGCCCCGCAGAGCAATGGGTATAGAAATAGCTATCCTTCATCGACCTGCTTCACAGGCACATGCTTGGAAGCTATCAGTTAGTTCATCTAAGGAACACAGAAAGGCCAAGCTTTGTAACACAGCTTCTTTTAAATGCTTGAGATAACTGCTACAGAGACATTATTCAAAGGCAGCTATGGACAGTTGATATTTTAAGAAGAAGCTTCCAAAAAAATCTGTGTTTCTTGTCCTATGATAAATCACATGACCAGGCATGTCATTCTATAAGGCGGGTGAAGGAAGAGTTTAGCAGTGTGGGAAAGAGAGGGTCAGGACTACATAATCTGTTTGTTTTCCTGCTTGAACAACAGGGCTGCAGAATGACACAGAACCAAACAGCTATAAACATAACTGAGAGTTGTTCTGCTGAGTACAATGATAATATAAATATGTGAAAGCATTCTTGTCCAATGCATGAACAGGTTGGGATGCAGGTCCTGTAAAAGATTTGGGAATTAATTTCTCTGAGGTTTGGTGAAAGGATGGACAGCATTTGGTGCAAGAAAATGTTGGTCTTCTGAAGTATTTTATGAGATCTAACAATAAGCTCTCTCCAGTTGTGGCAATTTAAGATATACCCTGATAGGAATTGAACTTCACTCCAAAAAATGGGCATCACCTTGCTATTCCATGCTACTTGGCTCTGGGCCTACTATTCATTCCACATTTCCCAAACAGCTGACTCTATCCCACTGCTGAGTGTCTCTCAGCAGGGCAACACCTTCAAGAACCAGTAAGAGCCTATCCCTACTAGTATGGGGTGAGGAAGCTAATGCCACTGCACGAATTAACAGTGTGCTCAGACAGGTTTTGGCCAGGACTTTAATGAGGATGGCAAGTATTCTGCTGGATAACTTATGGGACGCTGTTACAGAGAGGCTCTGTGATGCTGCAGCTGCTGAGGACTTCGTACTTGCAGGTGTGCACTTTGCCTACAACTTAGTTGATGCAGGAACCTGGACTTGGATATTTCCTGCTTTCTCCGCTATTTGAAGAGAGGGGAGGTATTCACATGTGGTCTTCTTACAAGCTCTCTTTCAATACTTGACTTCTTGGGGCCCAGTCCTGTTTGCACTGGAATGAATGAGCTTTCTGTCATTGACCCCAGTTTAACCCCTGACGATTTATTATGGACCTCACTGCTATTGTAGCTAGGCATCTTGTGATCAAAAATTAGTTTTTAAAAATTATTTATCCACATATTTTGGAGCACACTTCTGAGATAGAAAAGTTCCATAATCATCTTATAATACATTGAACTACAATATGGAAGGAGGATAGGCTGCAAAGTGCATTAGGTGTCTACAAAGCTGACTGTAAGTATCTACATGATAACTGATTTCCTCAGGAAAGCAGAGTATGCTGAGCAAGCCATGCCACATATACCCTGATGTGCTGAGGTGCTTGGCACATAAACCTAGCTTTGCTTCCCTACGTAGGCACTGTTTCCTCAGCTTTCTTCCCTAACAGGGCCCAATTCAATCTTTGATTACCTGTTTGAGGAGGAAATGGCACTGCCACTCACTTCCACACAACAGTCTAAAGGTTACAGGTCTTGCCAAACTGTACAAAATCCAGACTTGAAGTCTTTAGCTGCCTGGTTTCAATCAGCAATTTAAACCTCAGCAAGTATGCCAAACACGAGATTGCAGGGGTACTCCCTCGGGTTTTCCTGCTGTATTAACGCATGCATGTGTTCGCTGGTTAAGGACAGAAGAGTGACTCCACAACTGATGGCTGAGGCACACACACATCTAGGCATCACAGCTCCCAGGAGCAGGGGAGTCTGTAGGGTCAGCAGGTCCCCTCTCAAGCCTGCCAGCTTCCAGGAATCACATTCCTAGTGCTGAACCATGACTCTGCCGCCAGGAAGCCGGCGATCTTGATGTAGTATAAGGGCCTCCTGCGAGCAGCAAGGCTCTTGAAAGCCAGTCTTGTGATGATCTGTACTTGGACACATCAATTCCTTTCACTGTGTTTACCAACACCTCCTGCTGTGTGTCAGATGGTGTTGGATCACAGAAATCCAACCATCTGCTGTGGATGAGTGAGGAACTGGTGCCTTCTCGGGTCTTCCTTTGAGATAGAGCTGGGACGTCCCCTTAGCTTATAACTGTACCCACAAATACAAAAGCATCCCTGTATTCTGTACCCTATATACAATCTATAGTTTTTGTCCCACATAACATGCCTGAGGTCATGTAGGAAGTCTATGCTGGCAGAGAATTGGGACACATCATCCGAGTACCTCCCTGGAGCTCTACCCACTGGGAGAAATTTCCTCTCAGTGGGAACAGGATGGGACGTTTGAGATGCAATTCAATTAGCTTCTTTGAAACAATCAGAGTTTTTGAAACATTTGGCCTGTAGCTGATTAAACTTCTTGCTGTGGCAGTAGCTGCCGTGTCATGTCTAAATTCTATGTGGAAATCACTGATGATTAAACAAGTCTTTATCTCACATGTTTACAAGCTATTCAGAGAAAGGCTCTATCTACCATAAAGAACTATTTGGAAGGCACATTGATTTTTATCCTATTGGCTGGATTGCAACTTCATTAATGCCGATCTACCTCAGTACAACTATAAGCTGCTGTAGTTACCTTTGATGACAGTGGTAAGGGCAGCAACTCCCGTTGTTTGCAAAATCTCTCAAATGAGAGGAACTACTAGGAAAAAAGATGTAGCTGAGTTCTAGAAAATATTTTTTTTTTCCCTTACAAAATACAGGAAACTGTGGTTAGCTGGCAAGAGGGATGGGAGAAGAGGGCATACAAATAAATATTATTTCAACAAGATTATTAAAACAAGTAAAACTTCAGGTAATTTCCTCTAATTCTGCTGACAGTAACTGATCTGGATTTTGTTTTGGATTTTGTTTTTTTTCCAAATAGTGCTGTTGGGAAGAGATAAGCACAGTGAGAGAGCAGTAAAACACTTTTTCAGCACAGACACCTCCAGAATGCATGCATGCTGTCCCTTTAAGTCTTACAAACTATAATGCTCCAAGAGCTGGAGGGATATTCGGCAACAGGGAGTTTCAGGCAAAAGTCCTAACTGAAACTGATCTGGTTTGCAGGCAGGAAAAGTAGTTGTTTATATTTAAATATCTTCTCACTGGGCAGTTAAATTGTGTTTTCAAAAGTCAAGCTACAATAGAAGCCATTAAAAACTCCCAACATTTTCCAACCGCACACAATTGCCCCAAATAATTCCTATTCAAATTCAGGGAAAAATTGTGGTAAAACTTCTGATACTATGATGAGGTCAGCTGTTGGCAAGTGCTAGTATTTTAATAACAACCATAACAGTAATTCATTAGCACTACTCAAACAAGCAGATTTAGCTGGTGTGGAGTGGGGATTGGTGAACCGTTTACTCATCTGAAACAAATTCTTATCTTAAATGAGAGTTAGGAATGGTGACTTACCAGCTCCAAGAACCTCCTCACCACCTGTCTTTGTTTTAAGTTAGTTTCACCATCCAGGTTTGCTGTTTCTATATGGCACAGCCCATCAGGATCACTTGAGGAGAGCAGCAATATGTCAGCAGGTATAATTTCATTACAGCGAAGCTGCACAAAGTCCCCGACTTCCACTTCCTTCCAGTATCTGCTTATATATTTCTTCTCATTTCTGGAAAAAAGAGACATTTATAGGACATATATAAAAAAAATGCACAGACTGGAGTGCCTCCAGTAAGAGCTGGTTTGATTTGTAACAGCAGTACAGTGCCTTTGGAAGGCCCCCTCAGGTACCCTCAAGTTACACCAGGAAAACACTGCCAGGAGGCCACCTTCCACCAACTCAGAACCAGTTCTAAGTTCCCAAGACACTCTTTTAAGGCCCAGAGGACATATGGATATTAGACCTGGCGAAGCAGGGTAAGCAGGAGCTTCACACACTCTCCTTTCCCTCCCCCAAAGCTCTGAGCCATCCGTCTGACCCTGTGAAGGGGAGGGGGCTGCTGTCTGTACCAGGTGAAAAGGACTCGCAGGCTCTCAGGGCAAGGGGGGAACTGAGAACAGGCTTGGACACAGGACACCTGCTTGGCACGGCTCCTGAACATGCTCCATCAGGCACCCCCCTCTGATGCATCCTCAGATAGCTTCCCCTTGTTCCATCTTTCCAACAGGGACAAACTTTGCATGGTGCTGCACATGATATTCGGACAAAGGAGCCAAAAATCTGTAACGGAAAGGAATTTCCACTACTTATCACTAAACCTAGAATTACAAGGACATGTCATGTGGAAAAATGCAGTCCCAACTGCCCTACTGGGAAAGGACACTGCCATTTCTTTCAAATATTTCTGCAGTATCTCCATTCTAGCCATAGCACCATCTGTTACATAGCTAATTTCTGTTTAGTTACTCTAAATCTTTTATTTTGGAGTGTAGTTTGTCAATTCGAAGACTGACCCACCTGAAAAACTGATGTGTATGTTGTTCATTTAGATACAGCCACTAAACCTCTCTAGTTTTAAAGGTCATGCTAGATTACTATTTTTTTTTTTAATTTTTAACTTTTTCTTGAGAGCAAGATGAAAAAGGAACAGGTGATTGCTTAATTAATTCTAGCTAAAATTCAAGGTTTTAGTTTCATGACACGCACATACTCATGTGCTCTCTTGGCATTTGTGTAAATGGCTTTCTTCTGTTGTGTTTGTGAAAGAAATTAATTTCAAAACAGCCACAATACTAACTTGGTAAAATATCTCCTGAAAATGGGAAGCTGCTATTCTGACACTTTTCTAAGCTGTCAGAAGACCTTTTGCCATGTGAGCTCCGAGATGGCTGTCAGCGCTGGCACAGTCACTGTCACCAGAGACAGTCTCCTGTGACAGTACTTCAGCTGGCAGAATGGGATTCTGATAGGGGGGTAGGGGGTGGCAGCAGCTATTTTATGTTCTTTGAAGTACATTATTTTAAAATACATCACTTTCAGTAGCAACATGAATAGATTTGTAACCAAGTGGAAACATGCAAGCCCTGCCAGTTACTGATATTCATGCCATGCCTAATTCATCCCTGTCATGCCTTCACTGGTGTTACAAGAATTAGTAACTTAATTGGCTTTTATTCATGTATTTAGCCTTAATCTTGAACCGTAACGTGTTAGGTAGCACAACAAGGATGTATCAGATCAGGTTTTACCTCCCAGAATTTCTTCATTGTCCTTTCCTAACATCCAGTTTATAAAGGGAGGAATGAAAATTATGGCTATGATTTCTGTTTTGATAAAGCCTGAAAAGGATTAATAAGAGCCAAGTGTAAAACACAATAGTTTAACAAGGGACAGTAATTTACATATTAGCTGCTGATATTACCCATTCCCTTCGTACTGAGGCTGAAACCAACATTTAACTTTTCCTGCTAACGAGTATGAATTGCTTTGAAACCCAGTGTGCCATGACGTAGAACAAATCACCGCAACGCAGATCTGAAGGGTTTGTTAGCCATGCAATCTGTAACTCCAAATCCCTCCACATGTGGCCGTTGCTCTTCATCCTTTTTATTTAGTGGTGAAACTGGGTGATGTTCAAATGCATGTACAATGCGTAGCAGTATAGAAGTACAATCAGGCTAAAAAAAGCACATAGTCCCGTACCATGCTTTAAGCACTACAATCTTTTATTTAACTTCTCGTTTGAAAAGCATTGCTATTTTAGCATTTCCTCATCTCCCTTGTGCTTAGCAACTGCCACAACTATATACTCTGTGGCAGGAAGGGTGGATATCAAGCAACACAAGGCCAAATGGCTCTGCTGGGATAAATGAAGTTGTTCAGCCTGGAGAAGAGAAGGCTCCTGTGACACCTTATTAAGGATTTTCAATATATAAAAGGGGCTTACAACAAAGGTGGAGAGAGACTTTTTACCTGTAGTGACAGGACAAGAAGCAAAGGTTTTAAACTGAAATAGGGTAGATTTAGATGGAACATAAGGAAGAAATTTTTTTATGATGAGCATGGTGAGACACTGGAACAGGTTGCCCAGAGAAGTTGTGGATGCCCCATCATTGGAAGTGTTCAAAGTCAGGTTGGATGGGGCTCTGAGCAACCTGCTCTAGTGAAAGATGTCCCCGCACATGGCAGGGGAGTTGGACTAGGTGATCTTTGAAGGTCCCTTCCAATCCAAAGCATTCTGTGATTCAGTGAATCTAGGAATGCAAGACCTCCTGCACACACAACAGGGCCCTGGGGCAGAGCCCCTTTCATCAGACACATGGGAACAATTTGGCCTGATATTCCACTTGATCAGTTCTCTGCTAACAAGGGCCAGTAGTGGTTGGAAAATTACTTCCTAATCCTCCTCAGCCGGGGTTGCTCTTTGTCCTCTAGCACAGCGCTGAGCTCAAACTTGTCTCATTGCAGTCAGTGAGTGGTCACTGCAAGTATTCTCTGTAGAGTACAGCATGATACTCACTTCAGATGGGGCGGTTCAGATACTGGATGTACTATAATTACATCAGTCCTTTATGAGCATTCCTTTAACATGTCCAGCCCACTCTTCTGAACACACAGGTTAGCTCACCTCGAGGCAGCTGTCATACCGCTACCCAGTACAAACACACCAAATGACCCTGTTGATACAGTTACAATATTGCCATTGACTTCTGCGGAGACAGGATTTTGTCATCCAAGTTTTATATCACCTATTAAATGTTTATTCTTACTGGTATATTGTGCCAGTAAATTGCAAAAGTTATACAATATAGAGAGTTAGGAATGCCACGCTTATAAAAGAAAGCTGTCTTAAAATTTAAGCTTTCCTTTGCGTTTGTAAGGTGTGACATACAAGAATGTTGATTTAAATTTTATTTGAAGTTCAGGAATTTGAGCAGTTTCTTCCTCAGTGTATCCTCACCAACATTATTCTTCCAGTTGCTCTCCAGAAGGGGCCCCTTCCATGTCTCTAATGATGTACATTGCATTGGCCTGCTGTGATAGAAAACCTGAATTAAACACAGTATATCCATGGGTGGGCATATGTGCATCGCTACATGTTTGGTGTTGTTTTCAAATGGTTCAGTACACTTTTCAGCTTCAGAGCAAACATAACATTTAAGCAGATGCTTCAGCTGAGCTCTTCACAGTAATGGTCAGGCTTGGAGGATACTAACAGTTCGACACATAGGACTGGAATGAATACCAGATCTCAGGGACCACCTCCTTGCACCTGCAGGCATTTAGGTAATGGAGACCACACCCTATGCACTCTTACAGAATATCAACAAAATGCTGCAATGTGGGTGGGTACTCTTTGCTCATCCAACAGTCAGCACAATTTTTCCTGGCAGGGTCCTGTCTGTCCACTTACCTGGTAGGTGCTTCTGAAAGGCCTTCCTGTCTCTGGTCTTTAACATCCTAAAATGATCTGCAGATTTTGATATATTTCCTTTTGTAATTACCCAGCTGAAAAACTGATGTCTCAAACACAGATACCTTGGTCTATTTCTCTGGGACCTTGCCATTTATTCTTGCTTTGTCCTGATTCCATCACTACTGTGTGGTCAATGACAGTCCTCTGCAGTCTGAGCACAGGGCTTCAGGCACTGCTTGCAAGGGATGCTTCAACAAAAGCTTTCGGCAAGTTTAAGCAAACATCGTATGACCTTCTAGAATATTTTGTTGAAGGGCTCAAAGAATTCTGGCAGGAACACAGGACTGGGAGGCAGCATCTCAGTTAGTGGTCCAGCCCCTCCCACAGTTGCAGGAACCCCGGACATGGATATTTAGGCCAGAAGCTAATACCTCACAACTCCAGTTCTATCTGCCCTCGCTTATCACAAGCCTGACGATATGTTTTAGTACCTATGACAAACTTAAGGTTGATGCTACAAGAAGCTGAAGCTGTGAACTATGATGAACTACAGGAATAAGTCAGAGATACTAATTCTTATCTTTCAAACTCTTTCAAAAGTTAGATAAAAGTCTTCCAAATCAATATGCTGTCGTGAACTACTGCCATTCTGCAAAAAGAATAGATACTGTTGGTACTGTCCAGTTAAATCACCATGATGAACAAGTAATTTCAGACAGCTATGCCCAGCTACTGTAACGTGTTGTTTTGGACTCATATATTAAAAATGTCCAGCCTCCTGCACACAACCTAATCTCTGTCAACACATTTGCATGCAAAGAATGTAACTGTCAGCTGTGGTTTAAACCCATAGTCACATAGATCTTTATGCTCCTCTCTGCCACAGTTGGAAGCAGAACTTTACAGTGCTTTCACTTTTCTGAGCATATCTTTACAGGTAGACATTGACTGAAATCTAAAGATGGATGGCTAAAAAGTTGGCCAGCGCGGCTGCATCAACATCAACACTGTTAGCCAACAGCAAATGCGGCCCTGGCAGGAGTCAAGCTCCTCTAGATGTTGATGGTCTTTCTCAACAATGAAATGCAGTTATCCCAGCATATCCACTTTTGAACATACAAGGGAAAATCTGCAACATCCTTTCAAGTGCATGAACATAGAGAAAATTACTTTAATTGCTATTACAAATTTCTGTTAGTCTACCTACTGCATATATTTGGCCTATGCTCTGTTTTGAAGCAGGATAGCCTGCAGGTTTGTGCAAAATTTGAGATTGGTTTTGGTTAACAGCAAAAACTAAAGAAAATGAAAAATATTAATGATTCTTTCTTTAAGTTTTAATTTTAAATTTAGAAACAAAGAAACTCAGAAATTACGTTTTCTTTTCCTATGAACCATGCTTTTCCCTCTTCTGGTCTCCTTTGCAGCATGAGCTGATGAAGATCATGCCCATAATTTTGCTTTTCTGGACATGTAGACATCAGTTTTTATCTACAAAAGGCTGAAGATTTCAAACTGTCTCTACATTACAAAAATAATTGTTTCCTTCTTATGAATAGCTTTTAACTGTTTTGGTATAATAAGGAATTATTCAAAATGACCATACTGAAAGGGAGATAACAAAACTACACATACATAAAATTTAAGAGGAATCTTCCCTCTTCTCTTTTTTTTTTTTTTTTTTTTTTGAGTCTGGGGAAAATATCACAAGTAATACTTGGCAGGAAATGTGAAGGTCATGAAGCTGTAATCTGTTCCACTTGTGCAAGGCCTGCATACTAGAAATTTTATATGTCAAATTGAGAAGATGGAACTACTAGGCAGTCATTTCTTGCTTCCTTTACTTCTCCACTGACAAAAATTACAGTTAAGGAGTGGGAATGGCTGACGCAGATTTGCTCCACCAACTCCAGTGAGTAGTTGGGGCACCTGTGCTTCTGTGTAACACTACCCTAGCTTAGTCTCAGCATAGGCTCCTATATTCATCTCAGCAGGGCATGTAAAAGACCTTTAGCAAAAGACAGAGGATGTTCTCTTGTACCTTTTGGGGTGCTCAGTCTGGCTTACACAGCATACCGCTTCCTACACAGGTTGCAGCTGTGGCCCAGAGGTTTTTAAGCTTCTCAAAACATCCAAATGAAATGTTGGTTTTCCAGTCCAAGCCCATCCGCTGACCTGCTTTTGAAGTAACAATTGTCTTCACTTCAAAAGAAATCAGACTCCTTTGCCTTCCCTGCCAGCTGAGGTTGGTCATTGAACCAGTAGGCTTTAAAAGAAACACAGCAAGAAATCAAGTCTGTGGAAGAGGAAAAGCTCTCCACAAAAGACAGGCCAAAGAGTTGTTGTATACAGGGCATACTTCGGAGCTGTTCATGATGTCAGCCGCGTCCTTCCTTTCCATCTCAGGAGGCAGAAATAGAGTGGGGTAGCACTAAAGAATGTATCAGGCTCATCTCTGCCTTCAGTGACTTAAAACATGTTCAAATCAGTTGGCTGCAGGTGCCATAACAAGTCTCCTGGTTGGGATCAAGCTAACTAAAAAAACTTGAGGATAACTGGCAGGGCCCAAGCAGAGCAGCAACTCCAAAAAGACAACCTTAAATTGTAATGCAAGCACAGAAGTGCCACATCAGGCCAAACTATCTTTAGGAAGGTTCCAGCATCTAGCTGTTTCTCAACAGGTCATTCATGCTCACAGAGTTTTCCCAAGTTGTCTGTTCTTTCCCTTGCCTGGGCTAGAGCCATCGCCTTCAACCCTCCACCTCTCCTCCCGACACTCCTGCAGATGCAGAGAGGATTCACACTAACTGAGCACATAGTGCTATATTAACAGTTTGGTGGCAAGCAGAGATTTTGCGTAACTCATCACAGGCTACAAAAGCAGAGCCGGTGGACAGCACTGAAATACGTGCACAAAACTGCGGTGTTGTAATCAGTACCAATTACAGTTTGAAAACTACAGGTGTAGCAGGTCTCAGAGTTTAAAAACAAGAGCTATCTATGAGACCAAGGCATATATTACACAAAGTCTGAACACACTAAGTATCTATGGAAACGTGTTGAGAACCATTTGGGTACAATTACAATGTTGTGGCAGAATGAAGGAAAAACATGTAGCATAAGTTAACGCCAAAGCAGGTTACATAATGCCCAGAATATGTCTTCATTCCACCACAAATGATAACATCTGTTTCTATGAAAATAAATCATGAAGAGGCTCTGAAACTGATATTAATCAGACAAAACAGATTAACAGAGTTTGTTCTTGAGAAATGTTGAAGAGAACAAAGTCTCTCCATGACCAAAGTTTCTAAATAAACCCCTTAATCTTCACAGTATTTTAAGGGCACTTGAAAGTTTTCTTGTTTTCATGGACTTCAAATAATTTTTTTTTTTTTTTGGATTAGCAAGTGCAAATGTATGTTACAGTTGCTAGAAGCAAATGCATGTGCAATGATAAAGCATAAAGGTACCTTTTATTAAATTCACACTTTCTGAAACCTGCTAATTTTTCTGTTGCAAGTCAAACTTGCTTTGTAACAAAATTTACCTAGATAACCTCAGTGCTTCAGGTTTATAATGTGGAAGTAATAATTTAACTTCTCTTGGCAGTGTTATCTCCATTATACCTCATGTTGAAAGAAACCTCACTATTGTTCACTCTAATGAAACATTTACTACCCGGAATAAATGATTTTTCAGCCAAGAAACTTGTTGTTGCGATAACAACATGAAACATAAAAGCAGAACATGTAATGAAACTTTACACAAACTGAACAAAGAGAAAGCTGTCTTCCAGAACTTGATTTTAAAACTCTAAGACTGTCTCAGAGAGACATCTAGAATTAATTTTAAGTGGTATGATGCTCAACACTCCTATGTTTACTGCCAAAAATGCTAATAAACCCTTATCACTCTTCCAGTAAACAGATATAAGGGGAGAGAAGACTATCAGTTGCTTATACTTAGCAGGATGGATAGGTAATGGTTAGCATTGAGGCTTCCTAAATGGGTAGCACACAAGGAGGTGGAAGAAGTGGAAGAACGGCCTGGGTGTAATTTGCATCCAGTCCTATAGACATCAAAACCCATGAGTCAGGCACCTCCATACTAAAGCCACAAAGGTTTTGATAGTTTAATATATGAGAACTTCTCATCTCAACAAAGTAATGCAACAAGCGCGCGTCTTCAGATGTCTTTTTCCTGAGCATCACCAAACACAATCCTTGCACTTGACAGTATTGCTTACTGGCACCTAGAGGAAAAACACACAGATGCAAAGGAGACGGCTACCTAAACAGCAGGCCCACAGCCAGGTAAGGTTCTCATCCTGAATTTCAGGACCATCACAGATATTAAGATTGAATATTTACATTACAGTGGTGTCCCAAGCCACCACAAAAAGATTCAGCTGAGCTTGGTATTGTGCAAACATGGAAGGAGAAACAATCCCCTGCCTGAAGGGAACCCACTCAAATTACAAACGCCTAATGACACAAATCTCCTGTATCTGTGCCTGCTTCCTAAACAATTAAAGAAAAAGCAGGAACTCTTCCAAGAGAGACCTTAGGTGCCAAATTTTGGTAAGACATGAGCTCTAAGTAGAAACCTTCCAGGTTCCTTGTCCTCTAAACCAATAATTAATGGCATGAACACACTTAGGAAAACTGTCTGAGTTGCCTAAAATTAAAGTGCAAGCTAGATGCATAAATTTGGTGGACTAAATCCTCCACTCAGTGCTCTCCCATTGCATTTAAGCCAGTGTAATCGTTAGGTGATCATTTCAAGGGAGCTCTTCATATCTTAACTGTACATCTTACAAGGTAAATTTAGCATGGCTCTGCAGAGTTAATGAGGGAAATCCCATTCTTTAACAGATTCAGACACTTCAATGGAAATGTTTTTCCTTTCATTCTTCTGGTTCTACACACCTGCCTGATTTGACCTCAGGACTGTCTGACCCAGGCCATAAAAATGCATTAATATATTCACTACATACATGCAAAAAGCCATTTTTGAAGAACTGCTAAAGAGAGGTGCTTCCTAAATGCAGCACTTTTTATTTGAAAAATCATTCTAGTTCTTTTAGCTAAGCATGTAACAGTTGAAAGAATTTTTATCAGAAAAGGTATTTCTGCTAGTTATGTGCACAGCCCTGATGGAGTTGGTCACTGATATTCAGTTTGGGAAACTATTTTTCTCCACCAAACTGTCATACAAACACATCTCCTTTAAAGCTCTAAAGCTCACAAATTATCTAATCAGTGCACAAAAGCACTCTAGAAGTTAACGTAGTTCAGCTATTTTATGTTAACAAGACAATTAGTGAAAAGAACGTTAATAATTCACCACTTTGACATTTAAGAGGCAAAATGAATGTCTCAGACTGAAGTATAAGTGTTCAATCTTCTCCAATTCCTCCTGAAAATTATAAAGTTTTATATTTTCCTTCAATTTCTGTTCTTGACTGGGTAACATCCATCCATGACATCCGTCTCATCTGGATGTTCTCATCTGTTCTCATCTGGACAATCTAAAGTACAGGTTGAGGATAGGAAAAATATTTACCTGTCCAAATACCAGCTGAGATCTCAGTGGGTCTCAGGGTGCAATGCTCACATTCGGAACAACCGAGATGCTGCTTTGCATGTTGTTGCCTCTAAGTTTCTTCTGGCTGCAATTCCAGAAGTTAGCTTTAGCCCACACACAAGACTTTGCTACTTCCAGTGCCACACAAAAGTAAACAGCTTAAAGAACTGGCAATGATTTTTAAAAAAGTAGAGAAAACCTTTTGGCTGTAATATTACTGGAAGAATCTTGCAGAAGAAAACAAAGTTGGATGCTACTATGTACTTGCAGAATACGTTAACGGTTCTTTCTACTCTGAAACTAAGGTGCGAAACTGTAATACGTGAGTTATGGATTTGCAAGGATACTGGAAGCATGTTTTGTTGTACTCATTTGTCAAATCTTATGATTTTTTTTAACTCTAGAGTTACTAAGGAATTACTTTCCTCTCTGTCCGAGGACATGCATTCAATGGAGATTGCAGAAACAGGGAAACCTCAAACTCAGGCACACTCAGGCATACCTCTGTTGACATTCAGAGGTACAAAGGGAGATTTAAGATGCTCTCCTGGATAAAACCGTGTCTATCTCCATATCTATTCAGCCAGATGCCTGCACAAAACACCCCCAGGCAGGTATGGGAAAGTGGGCAGTTTTACCTGGCCATCCTGGATGCCTCCTGGCTAGCAGGCAAAGCAAACTGGACACATCTGTATGCTTCTGTGATGGCGATGGAAGAAAGGTTTGGCAGGATTTGTGTGTAAACACAGACCTCACTTTGAACGCCAACTTGTGATTAAAAGAGGCCCCAGAATATTGAAAAAGTCAGCCAAAATGTGTACCATGGTAGCATCCGGCAAACTTTTGTTCATCAGATGCTATACACTGTTTTTAGAGCCCTGTCACAAGGGGGCTGCCCTATGCCCTGATACCCCTGATATGCCCCACCCAGTGGGGTGAGATAACGCTTCACCTGTGAGCCACTGCTCATGCTCCATCACACATCTTCCTAACTGGCTATGGCTCAGCAGAAAGGAGGTCAGCAATTTTGGGGTAACTGGGTTCTCAGAAGTTTCTTCCTAATCTGGAGGAACAGAAGGGTCAGCTAAGGACCTGAAATATGAACATAAAGGTCTTTTTATTTAAAGCCTTTTTTTAGTGTTTACTATTATTATCTCCTCTTTGTTGCCATTTCTGCACGCAGTTTCTTAAACACAAGAGCTATGAGACTTCTCAGAAGAGACATCTCTATCACAGTTCCTAAACCAAACACGGAAGAGCTGGAGGTTGCTGAAGTGCTCTCACTAGTGCTTGTACTGGTAGCCAGAGTGGAAAAACTGCCTGACATTTTTAATTTAGATCTACAAAGCCACTTTGTGAGGAGCAATATCAGTATAAATCCCTTGGGAGGCCCTGATCTGAAGCATAAACATCTATTTCCAGCATCAGTACATCCCCAAGAGTGAAGGAGCAGTAAAAGGAATTATAACTCCGAAAAATCCTAGTTCTTCCATGTAGCTGGCAGGAGAATAGGCCTGATCTTGTACTTGGGGCTGATCTGGAAAGCACAGTTGAAGTTTTAAACATAGTGACTTATCCTAGGCTATATGTAGCCAATTCCTCTATATTTAGCTGCTCTCACAGGTTATGTAGCCTGTGTTTACGTTTCTGGATCACCGCTTGCCCCAACAAACAAGTATACTAATGGGAGGAAAAGCAAACAGCCTCGAGCTATATCTTAATACTGAGATGTTTAAATTACCATATTGTTCTCACAACGAAATAAATGAAAATCCCTAAAATTCTGGTATAAAATAATAACAAGGTGTTTTCCAAGAATGCTTCCTTAATGAAGGTTGATAAGGCTACATCTAAACTGGGACCTGGGAGCACTTCCCAATATTCATGACTGAGTATACACACTGGGTGTGTATACGCCTCAATTTGCTATGCTCTAGGTCGTGATACAGTTTGAATTCAGCCTTATATAAGGCTGTTTTACAGAAATTCACAGAATATAAAAATGTTCCTCACCTCCATCAGAGAAGAATGAAAAGACCAAACTCCATGCAAATCATATGCAGTGATATGAATCTTTGAAGGTTTGAGTCAAAACAAGTATGTCTACTGATGCAAATTTTATATTCAAAACTCTTGGTGAGAGTAAATAATAGAGATTCATACTGAAGAAGTGAGAACCACAAAATGCAAAATTCTAAGGAAACGTACGATGCCTTTATGAACGTTTAAGTAGCTCTGATTCAACAACTTTACTACTGTTGGTACCTACATATACAAAATTCAGGATAAGAATTTATTTAATGTTTTCAATATCAATTTGACTATACTGAGAGCCCCTGTTTTCAAACTATCTGCTGCTTCCCCTGAATTAAAGATGTTGGTCTTCATCTCATTAATATTCCAAACTTAATGGAGGCAGTCAATAAGTGCAGTTGAATATGAAATCCTAAGCTAGAATAATACTTTTGTTTTCACAGAGGTAAATGTACTCTTTTCTTGTCCCACTGATTTACAATCAAAATGACTATGAATTATTGTCAGCCCAATGGAATTATAAGGTATAGTCAGCTAACGCAGACAGTACATCTCAACCTGTTAACATAGTTATTCAGAGACCTTGTAATTAAAGAGCTCTGCAGGGAAGCAAGTCATCTTTGCCACTTGTCCACAATTACTGAACTTTGATCAATAAAAATGGCAATTTATAAAGAATGACACATCATGAATATAAATTTTGATAGCCAGTTTCCATCAGTCTACTAGACAATAAGTTTTCACAACAAAGTATATCTTTCCATAATAATTTCCATAATAATTATCCACACTTTTTAAAAATTATTGAGGCAGTTGTACCCTATTTTCAAGAGCTTGTTGTTTGTCAGATGTGTACAAATATGTACATATTTAAACAAAAACATGCACACTTACAAACATAAACTCTTCTTCACTATTGCCCTATTATAAAGAAATGGTGTAATTTGTGAACACTGTTTCATGGAAACTCCTTTTTAATTAGTTTTCAAGAATTTAAAATCTAAGCAGGCCAACTAATAGGAATGGATATTGTGCTTTGGTTCATTTTACATGAAAGGGTTACCTCATCAAGCTCAATCTTTCTGGGTAATTACTAAATAAATTATTTGCAAATATTATTCTCACAATTAGAAAAAAATGTTCATGCATGATTTTCACTTCTTGTTCATTGAACTCCAAAACCAGGCTATAAATCTTGGCCCAAATTCAGCAAGGTACATAAATATATGTCTAAACTAAGGCAGAAAAGCACTCTTTCTGGCCAAACTCCAGAAAAAACCTTCTCTGTCATTCGCATTCATACCTTCCTTGGGGGAAAAATGACAAAATACTGAAATTCAATACCCTAGAAAAAAATAAATTTCAAGGTCTTTACTGCAGCCGAAAGAAGAAAGGGACTGGCTGCAAACAGCTCCGCTCTTGAAATGCCCAGAAACTGAGCTTAGAGCAAGCAATTACAAAGAGACTATTGAAAGGGTTTGACTCATGGAGGGGAACAAACAGCCTAAAAGAGCTTGTGAGATCTGAAACACCTTGGCAGGTGTCAGGCCACCCTGGTCGTGGGCAGAAAAAGCAGCACCCAGCCGCCTCGCACAGACAGAGACCAAAATGTTTGTGTCAACCTCTAGGCAGAAGCCAGCTTAGAAAGCCAGGAAAATCAGTTTTAAAACTGAACTTCAATCTGATCTCTCAATGTGCTATTCCAAATTAAACCAATCTAGTCCTGCAGATAAAAGTTGCAGACCTAACAAAAGAATTTTTTACCCTGAACTGTTTCCCCACAAGTCTGTAAGAAATTAAAAAAGAAATTAAAAAAGAAATTAAAAAACTTGAATCGCAGCTTTTTAGAGAGCACACAGTCTTCAAATTAGCTGAATTTTAACACATTCAAAGCCCAATTCTTAAACTTCCTTTGCAGGCTCTTCTCTCTCTCTTGTTCATCACCATTTTAATCTCTATTACTCAAACCCATAACTGAGGGTTTTTTTTGACTCCTTCTCTCCCCCTCATAAAAAACCACCACATAATGTGTGCCTTTCTTTCCCTCCCTAACGCCAAACTCTTACCAAGACACTCATTTCCAGTCTTGCCTCCATCCTTTTCCCACACTGGTATCACTTTCCTTCTCTGTCCTCAGCAATTAATAGCTTTGAACCCAATGGCTTCTCTTTGCTACATCCAGTTGAAAGCTAAATCCTCTTCAAAGCACCTTCCTCCTCCTTATCTAGCTTTTGCTACACCTCTGTAGATGGTGATCTTTCCTGTTGGCACCTCATGATTGATACCTTTTTTATGACTCCTCTTATGGATAAAACACTTAATAAAACATTAAATGGATTGCATTTAGTTCCATAACTGTGAGGTTAACTAAGGAGAATTCTTTGTAAGGAAGACACCCCAGCTTGTAAAACTCCTAAAACTGAAAGTCACAGCTGCAATCCCTCTGTGATGTGGGTCTTACTCATCAAAGGAAGATAATCTTTTATCTGCAGGCACTAATTTAGACCAAGCTGCTTTATAAACGCATAGTACAAATTCTGAAAATGCTTTCCTGACTATCCTCAAAACAATCCATTTCTTCCATAAACATATGTCGAGTTACTCACGTCACCAGGACAGAAATTCAATCTAGATGCCTTCCAACTTACAGCAGGTCACTCCATCAGCATGCTGCTGGCTCGTGTGCTGCTACAGCTTGGGCTGTCTATGGTGACAAAAGCCATACACCACTGGCACCTTCAGAAACCCCGCACCTACTCTGCTGGTTGAGCTGTGGTATCAGAGCATGAGAGTGGTGTAGGAAATATGTATAAATTCTTCAGGGTTAAACTAAATATTGTAATTTTTTTTAGCGTAATCCAAACAAATGTTTACTTGACATTTTTAGACTTATATTCATTTATTCTGCATAAAAATAAGCAGAATGTTTTATAAAGGACAGGAAGGCATCTTCAGGCATTTTTTGTTTAAGATGAGAAAAAAAATTGCTATTGGCCCAAAACCTTGTTTGAGAAGTCTACGTACAGAGCATAATTTTCCTTCATCTTTTCAACAACAGGACAAAGCAGAAACAGTGACATGATCTTCCTCTGAGAGGTAATGCTGTAGGCAGCCCCAAATTCTTCCTGTGACTACAGAGCGTGCCTTCAAAAAATCCAACCTGATAAATTAAAAAAATAAAAGGAAACCACTGTGTTCTGCAAGGGTAAAAGTGTCTTGTCACTTACAGATTGATTTCTATGCTTACTATGACATATTAATGACATGAATATTTAGTGTCTGGACATTGTCAAATGAACTGTGAGAAAGGGTGGCATTCTCTAGCACACACGTTTCTACAGCCTATGCTACTGCCCATATGCTATTCCATCGCAGCTGGCAAACCCCTGGTGAAGACCAGGCCACTGCTTGTAACACACTGTTCATCTGCCTTAGTCTAAGGCAGCACCAAATGAGACTCCTGCAGGAAACTCTATTTGGCACTTTGTGCGATGGAGCTACATTTGGGAAAGGTACCTGTGGAATCAAACCAGCTTAGTTACAATGCAACTAATTTTCATTTCAAAGTAAAAGCGGGCTTCTAACCCTAATCATTTGCAAGTCTATAAATTAATTTTTGACAAGGAATACGAAAAATTTCTCTCCTTTCTTACCATCTTTATATAAGCAAGCAGATCCCTTCCAGGCTGGGTTTACATCCTTTAGGGAGAACCCCGATTTTACACGTATGTCTCAGACACTGATGAAGAGACAGACAGTAGAAGAGTCTGCTGGATGCGGACAGAGAGATGAGAAGAGGTACCCAAGATATGTACATACAGAAGAGGAAAGTGTGAGGTATACAAGGAGGAAAGCCTGTAAAGAAGATTAAAAGCAGAAAAAGGAAACTCATGGCCATTTTAAAACATAGAGAAAGGCTGTTAAGGAAAAATTCCTTTAACTTAAGTAAGAGAGCAGTTCTGGTTTTGGAAAAATTCAGTCAGCAATTTGAAAATGAGGAGAAACTGAGTCTGGCTGGTAACAAAAGGCTGTTACTTCTGTGTGTCTACTTTTGCTGGGGACTCCTAAGCTTTATTGCTAAAACTGCAAAACAGGGTAGTACTGTGCAGCTCTGTCTTCTGGATCTGCCACATTAGTTTTGAGACCCTACTAGTTTGTGGGCCACAATGGTCTTTGGAGATGTAGAGTGAAAAATAAATTCACATGCTGAATATATGTTGAGAGCTGCATTCTTGGAGTGACTTTTAGCAGAGCAGACAGGAGACATTAAAAAGAATCTTTAATTCAGTTTCTTAAACAGGGTATACTAGTTTTCAGAGAGAGAGGCTACAGCAAAATGTTGTATTTTATTGTCAGTGTTGCAAAGATCCACCTCAGAGCAGCAAGACTTGCTCAGTTTCTCCCAGGAAACCTAGGGAGGGAAAACAAATTTACTTATTTGTGGCTTTCACAGCCAGCCTTACTTCACTTGGTAAAGCATCTTGAGTTCTGCACATTTAATGACATATAAAATGAAAGGAACAAGTAAGATTTTTGTATGTATGATATCTACAACACATCCTACTACACTTTGTTATCAGTCACATTTTGCTTCCAAATCAGTTCATTTGGGAAACATAACAGAAACTGTACATATCCATTTTTCCTGCTTTGATTTAGAATTCATTTGAACTTTTTTTTTTTTTTTGTTTAGTCAATCTGGAAACTGAGGATGGTGAGACCGAAAAGTCTTCCTGAAGGATAAAGGTAAAATGATACAATTTATGGATTGAGATTTTATGACTAGTATGGTTTATCAATAGACTCCTTCTATTTCTTCTTAGAGTGAATTTTATGCAGAGAAATCCAGCAATTGAAAACTAAAGAGCAGACTGTATCATTCTAGCTGATCAACCCAAATACAGTAGTCTTTGTGTCTCCTTCAACCCTTAACAGAGAGGTAAGTGAAGCATGGCAGCAGATGGGAAAGGAGGAATCCAGCAGGATCCCAATTTTCAGTGAAAATATTTTATCTTTTCACATGCACATACTGATAGCTATCTTTGAGTCAAAAAGCCTCAAATGATTTAATCTTGCAGTGGACTGAGTATTCTGCACTCAGTTTGATGACCTCAAACTTCAACACTGAGCTCAGCAGAGCTCTGTCTGCTGACAGCTATCACTAAAGGTATCCAGTATTTAGCTGGACTCAGGTGCTCGGGGTTCAGGCTGGACTCAGTGTTTCCCCAGCAAAACAATACAAGACATTTCAAGCTACGGAAGCGCAGAAACCTGTTTCGAAACCTGTTTATATCAAGTGATTATTTATTTGAGCTAGCATGCACAGTACAGCTTCAAAATGAAAGGTTTTAAGTATGGGTGCGGGAGTCAGGCAATCCTAGGTTTACCACAGACTGTGAATCTGTCCAGCAAGGCACTGAAACTGCGGGAGCCTTAGCCAAATTCCAGGATCTACCAGCTACAAATTTATACAAATGCTAAGTGTCAAACTAGTGACAGACTGCTGGTTAGAACTGACCGGTCAGCCTAAACCAAGGCAAGTTGTGTTTGGCATGAGGTCAACACAATCATCATCCGAAATCCAGAGAAAAAGAACAAAGATGACTCCTTCTTTTCTAAAAGGGAAAAAAAATGAAATAGTAGAAAACAAAGTTGCCAGATCATAAAACACGGAAACAAAATATTTTAAAATCATGTAATCTCACTTTTAAGAAACCTGCAGAACTAGGTAGTTGGTCTGCATACTCTCCCCAAATGTCAGACCTCCGTATCTCAAAAAAGCTGGGACAATTTTAATGATGTTGCTGTCATTTTGCTTTCAATGGAAACTTGTCTTAAGGCCTCAGGATGGACAGAATGTCCATATTTTGATAGGAGATGGAATACCATCTCTAAGTATCACTAAATCTATTATTCCTGGTCTAACATAATCTATTGCATATAGATCAGAAAATAGAAGAAGGTGTTTCTCCAAAGTTAATCAATTACTTTGAGCAAATCTAATAACTTAGCCAAAGTTAAAGTCCAATAATAATGTCTACAATCTATGGAGGTGAATTCTCTGATTCCTTTACGGTAAAAACCTTTGGCTCCTTTTTATGCAAAGACATGCACTCCTTTCTTCAAGGAGAATCACATGCTTTTATATTTTTCTAAAATAGCTTAGTGGAAAAATGAGAAAAGATATAACTGTCTGGGGACCATAACTATTTTGACTGCTAATGTGCCTCATTCAACTCTATGCCTAGTGTAGATCACTTACAAAGGTCACTGTATATGTCTTTGTATGGAGGAATAATTCTCTGTAAATAAAATTACTGATTGTATTGTACTGATTATTATTTGAGAGTATTTAGCCAATTTTTAACTAAAAAAAATTCTGTTGCAGTCTATGAGAATCTCTGGAATTTATGGGAAGATGTGGACTATTATAGTGGTTTCTTAATTGAAGTGACATAATGATGAGAGACATGAGTCTGGATTTTGTCACCAGTGTAACAGGGGATTATAAAGATATACTCAAAATCCTCACTTTTTTTTTATCTTTAAAAAAGAATTGGGTACTATGAGTTTCAAAACCTGCAATCATATTTTTAGGGTGACAGTGTAATACGTGAAGAAATACATTAAGTGCCAGAATGAATAACAATGACAAAAGAATCACAGATCTCTCAAAGAGTTACGTGTCAAAATTCTCACTGATGACAATTGCAGCTTTTTGGCTGGCCTCTCTGGCAATAAACAGCTGCAGAAAAACACCTACAAGGACGTAATTCTAAATGTGACTGCATTTCCAAAAGCTTAAAAGTACAAGAAGAAAAGAGAGTACATAAAAGTCTGACTGTAAGTGCTGTCATCAATATAGTATTTCACGAAAGCTTTCTGGAAATGTTACTTTTAATAGTATCAGGTGTAAAGAGCAGTGTAGTATGGCTTATAAATTACTGGAAGGGCTGTTGACATAGGTTAATAAATGACAGCATATGGAGTAGTGAGAGAAAGTCACAGAGGAGCGCTTGATTAACTCCAGTTTTAGTCACCATCAAAGCTAATGATCTGTAGTCTGTGGTATGCACCATGGTAAACTAGACACATCAAATACATAGAGTACAGGACCTACTGAGGTAAGTTATCTCCTATCTGCTTTATTACACAGGCATAGCCATGTTAAACTAAACTGATGGTTTTATTAGCACCAGGCTGTATTCAATCAGATTTTAAGACAGCTCCTCATTTCAGAGACAGATTCGTAATTCAGTGCTTATGGAAGATGCAAGATACTCAGGTTAAGTATAAAACTTCTTATCAGCAGTAAGCAGCACTGAGGAACCCCTCTCCTGAACACCCTCTGGAAATTATGCATATGAAGAAGAAATTAAGTGAGCTACTAAATACAACACATAAGGTGGAAGAGGGCTGTGATAACCTCTGGTCAAGTCACAGCTCTAGATGACATAGAGGTTAGGAAGTGAGAACACACTGAAGCACATGAGTCCCACTCACCTCAATGAGGGTGTGGATGGCAATGCTACCTTGAAACATGCAGCTGAAGGTCAGCACAATTTGTAGCTAAACACAGATATGATCCCATCATCTAGTAGGGATTTCTACTCCTCTTACCGCTCTGCAGTTTGAAATATTGCCAGGGACCTCAACAGTGGAATGAAAGGGATGAGAATCTGGGCAGAGTTCAGAGAACACAAACATGGAAAGGTCTTTATGAGGAAATATAAAAATAACTAAGTATGTTGTACAGTGCATTCAAATCATCTGCAGAGATGTGATAACCTTACAAATACTGGGAGCTGTTACGTAAAAGACGGAAAGCATATTTAATGTGGTAGAAAGGGGCACAGACAGAGCAAAAGAATGAAAGTCCATCAGGCGTTTTACATCTGGGCAGCAAATATACTAACTTAGACTACCTGACTGGGACTACTAGACCAGGACTACTGTTGTGCCCAAGCAGCACAACATTCACACATGTTGACAGAAACTTGTATTTTATTTACACTTGAGGAAGGGAAAGGCTGGATAGCCCCATGGCTCATCCCGAGCACTAGCACAGCAGAGGCAGTGGTACTTCATGTTTTCCCTGCACTGCTTGAGGAAGGTACTGCAATGGCTTCACCTGTTCTGAGTACTGCTGAGCCAAGTTGAACGGTTACCCTCTGCAGCTCATCGCAGACTGCTCACCACTGCCTTCTTGTAATAGGTGACTGATCACTCCAATTGCTGGCACAACTGCTCGTGCAGCTGCTTCTTATGTCAGGACAGTTAGAAAAAAAGAGAAACCCACTATTAGAAGTGCTGGAGCTCATCTGGATCATTTTGACTGAACTAGGAAGTGACCTTAAAAGCAGTTAAGCTGAGCAGCTGAGGGGGTGGAAGAGGGTCCTGGGGGTAACCACATCTGCAGGGCTCAGCTGCAGCTAGAACAGGATGTGTAACCACACTGCTGTCTCCTGCTCTATGCTGGAGAGGATGTTTCTGCTGGAGAAAAGCAGTTCTTTCTCCAAGTCTGTTCAAGCCCTCTCAGCTGAGAAAGAATCACAGCTGCAAATAATTGGGGTGGCCTGTCCCCTGCCCACTAAGCTAGGACCACAAACTATCTGACACTTCAATCGCTATCAGGAAATATGAAATGTTCCTTACTGTTACTAGTCTGCACAGGATTTAAAAAAAAAATGTTAAAAAAATCAACCTCAAATAAGAAACTCTACCATGTTTCTGATCCCCTGCCTCATCCAGTATTTTACTTTAACCAAGTATGAAATGAGGAAAACAAAAACAACCTCCCTGACCCCTTCACACTCTCCAAGACTTATTTTTCTGGAGGTTTACTTGGCACGTAGCTTAAAAATGAGGTATTGAACAGAACTGCTGAGTGAAGATGTCTGTCATGGACTAGTGTCCTATGAAACTGCTAGTACAAACCCAAACCTGACCAGAGCACCTCCCACTACAGCTACTGTCTCTGAGACTCATGACCTTTCAGCGATCCAGCTTTGTTCCTAATGCACTGCAATACCTTCAGAATGGTCTGTTAGGAGGATAAATGAATTTAATGAGTAGTTCCATTCTGGGACACTGCCCCTGCCAGTATATTCTGGGTTGTGTGGTTCATTTCTTAAACTATAATACTCCCTAGGAAAAAGAAGGACAATTCTTGGCTGCAGGGTGGATACCAAAAGGTGGTTTTCCTAAGTAATAAATTAGGTCAGTCTTTAAATAAGTCATCTCCTTCTCCCTGGATAAATATTTACTCCTTCCAAACTAATATTAGGTTTATGTGTCTCCCAACAACTTTGTTCTGTTCTGGTTTTCATTAGGAGTTCTGGAGTCACCCATGACAGAAATCTACTAGATAGGTTCAGGGGATTAAAAAAAAAAGAAACACCAAAAGAACAAAAAAAACCCCCTTGGGCTTCTAGTTTTCAGTAGAACCAGCCTCTGTTAACTCAGCAGCTAGGCACAGCACACATTTTAATGTAAGTTATTTCCCCAACAAAAATAACCGCTGGAACAAACAAAAACCAAGAATCTCCAAATGAAACTTAACTACTGGAAGCCAGGAGTTTGCATTTTCAAAAACAACTGATGATTTATTAGAAAGTGAATATTAGAGAGGCCTTATCCTTCCAAAGCCCAGGGCTCCAAAAGGCTGGTGTGCCAAAGTCAGGGAGAAAAGCATTATTTCCAGGGCACAAAGCCCTGCTCTATATGGCATTGTCACCTGGGCTCAGGACAGAGCCCAGAGAACAGGTGTCAAACTATTAGAGAAGGGCAACTGGGATTAACTTAGAAGAAAAAATTCAAGGGAGGGCTATTCCACAGGAAGCAGTGAATCTTAAAGATGCCTGATGGCAGACAGAGCACCATTTTCAGATGTTTGATGTTTCTCTGATTTAAAACAATTTTTGTTTCAAAACTGTTGTTCCCTGTTGTTTTAGAATCTAAAAGTGTTTCATCCAGAATGAAGAACAGCTTCAAGGTTTTCAGTGATCAAACTGTGGGGAAAAAAAGATCATCTTGAGCCCATTAAAAAGTTTTTGATTTCATTTTGATGTTTAAAACGTTCAGAAGGTAAATCAAAGAAAAATTCCTTTTCACCTACCTCTGCTTGGTTTTCTTGGCATACAAAACAAAGACCAGAGAGTGGCTCGATTAATTCCATGACAGCAAACATGAGAGGAAGAGAATGGCTATTTAACCATGAGGGAAATCCTTGGACAAGACCAAGGTCTTGGTAGGTAGGTATAAAATCATCCATGAAAAACTAAGGCTGGAAGGCATGTGATTTCCAAGGACCAGAGAAAGATACAGTAGGGCACCCTTCTCATAGCAGTAGTCTGGACAAGCAGTGCAGGCACTTTAAGGCGGAGTGGGATGCACTCAAGAAGAAGGCTATTCAAGAGGTAGCAGGGACAGGGCATCATAAGCCAGTTCCACCTCAGCCACGCAGTAACACAGTTTCTGAAAATGAAGACTCTGACACTATAGTGAACCCTATGCAGCCCTGTGCTTCTACTAGCAGGCAAGTTTCTGTCTCCACTGAGCTCAGTAAGGCATTGACACCTATGTCTTTCCAGTGCCTAAGCAAGTGTCCTTATTTTGAATATGCTGAGCACCAGCAATTTGAAAACACACCATCATACGGTCAGCTAAAGGACCACATAGGAGCTTATCATCAGGCATTCCTGTAATTCACAGCCTCCCCCTCTAAAGAAGAAAGGCTAACAACAACAAGAGGAATGGAAATTTGATCTTTTACTCTTGAATTTTAGGACAAGCAAGAGAATTTTCTCATCTCTATATATTCTTTCTTAATGTTGGCAACTGTAAGAGCAAACAGGCCTGCTATCAGTAAGCCTTACATGCAACAAAAGCCAAGCAACAGCACCGAAAGTCAGGCTAAATTCTCAGCAGCTTTTATGATGAGTGTTTTGAATGTAGAGTCTCTTGTTCTGGACCAAGTACAAAGCTGCACTTGTTTATCCTTTCTGCCATAGAGTGTGTGCTTAGCTGAAGCAGAACAATCAGCTTGAGGAAACATTCCTCAAAAAAAAATAAATGGATTTCATTTTTTTTTATTATTCAAAAAAGGGGAGAAAAACAAACATGAAATTTCAGTATACGCCCAAGAGTTTTTTTCCAAGAACATTTGTATTTGTTATTAGATCAGTGAGTATGCTTTGCTGGCCACTTCAAAGCTCTTTAATTTATCTGTAATCAATCTGGGGTAAGCTTGTAAGAAAATACCCTTTTTTTCCATCAGCTAAAAAGAATAAGCAGGGAAAAAAATATCCCAGACATCAAACTAATCAAGTTATACATGTTTTTGGTCTCTAGCAGCTCCTTAAAAGTGATTTTGGAGAACAAAGCGGTCTGCTTTAAAATTTCTTACAATTAGAAATATTTGCCTTTTTTTTTCCTTTCAGGAAAGTCCCAGTGCTTTATCCCAAACTCACTGAAGTCACTGAGGTTTTCTGCAGTGATTTCCATTGTGCTTTGGAACAGGTCTCTGGTGCGTCCAGATTTCTGACAAGCAAAAGGCTCTGAACTAACCCCTACGTTCCTGTGCTAGAATGGGTGGGAATGGGTTTGATTCTCACTGTGCTCAGAATATCTTGCAGAATGTTTAACGCTGCAAATTTTCCCCTATATTAATAGCTGATTTGCATGAAAACTAAAGGCAAAATATAGTCCTTACTGAGGAGTGAAAAAACAGAATACCGTGCTAAAGTAATAACGCAACATGTAATCATATGACAAATAGATTAATTTTATTTACTCTGTCTGAATTCTGATTCTTACACTTTTACCATGCAAAAAGAGGGAACTAATTTTGCATTGATTAGAAATAATGGGACTTGTGCTATTTAGTCCAAGTAGAAGACCACCCTAGATTCTTTTGATGCTATCCGTAATTTGGATTGTCAAGAATGAATTAACATTTAAATGAAGAACTTTGCTTGGTAAACTGAACAGATAACGTACAACTCTGTAGAAGGAAAATCTAACCAAATCTTGACCTTGTGGTATACCATGAATGACGAGGATAATACTGGGTTTCTACACCATGGGTCGAACTGATTAATTAAGAAAGAGAAGGAGGAGAAGTGACCTGACCAAAATTTGTTAACAGCTACTTGGGGCAAGGCTTTCCGAGACAGGTGATCAGGCAAGGAAAGAACAACATTCACTGGCTAAGAGCGAAATCTAAACAAAGTTCAATGGAAAATGATGTGCAATTTTTTCACCGTAGCATCAGGACGATTTCAAAAGGCATGTGGCAGATCTGCATTCGGATGAAATCTTTAAGACAAGATTTCATGCATTGAACAGCAACCTGTTGCAGAAATCTTTTAAAGAAGTTGCATCCTGTGCCATGAAGACAACATAATTATCAGACAACAATTATATTGGTATCACTAACAGCAATCCATTTACCATGGTGCAATGCCTTTAAATTTTTTAGGCTTTGATCAAAGCATAAGTTTTTGTACCTGGAGTGCCCATCAATGCTAGCAACACCACGCCCAGGCATGGAGGTCCTGAAACTACATGTGAATGACCTTCTTACTTCCAGTGATAGATCAGAAATAGGAAGCTGCTAACTTGTAGAAGAGTGTCTTTCAAAATTCAGTTTCCTCACACCTTTTTTCCCCTCTTAATTAGGAATGCAATAGTGAAATTAGGCATTTGTAGATTGTGATTCTTAGAATTACTGGGATGTCTCTGCAATCTCAAAGGTTAGAGCAGCTTTCTTTCAAAACACCTGCCATGTTATTACTGGAAATAGTGCTTTTCTACAGCTATTCACACCCTAATCTCTTCCCATCTGAGGAATGTCTATGACTATCACTGTTATTCCTCAAAAGCTGTAATGAGATTGAAGCACAGTGTGAAAACAAAACTTTTACAGATAGCTGGAGCACTTCCACTTTCTGTTTGTTTGTTTGGTGTCTTTCTTTCCCCCCAAGAGAAAGCAATTAAGTATTCATTGGAGGAAAGAGACTTTATTCATCATCCTTACCTGTTGAGTAAGGATCTTTCTGTTTGAGGTACGCTGCACAGCCCTCCTTAAAGAAAACGTGCACCTCAGCCCTTCCTACAAGCCTGCTCATGTTGTATTTATAGAATAAACTTACAGCTTCTCACCCTGAAGAAACACCAAAAACCTCTTTTGTTCATCATTGCACGGTCTGGAAATAAACAATGGGGTGACAGCAGTAAGTGTGATAACAGAATCACAGAATCACACTGTCCACTGTCCTAACCCACACTTCCTAAGCTCACCTATGAGGATGTTATGGGAGACAGTGACAAAAGCCTTGCTGAAGTCGAGGTAAACGACATCCACTGCTCTCCCTTCATCTATCCAGCCAGTCATGCCATCACAGAAGGTTGGTCAAGCATGATCTCCCCTTGGTGAATCCATGGTGACTATTTCTGATAACCTTCTTTTCCTCTACATGCCTGGAGATGACCTCCAGAATGAACTGTTCCATCACCTTTCTGGGGATGGAAGTGAGGCTGACTGGCCTATAGTTTCCTGGGTCCTCCTTCTTGCCCTTTTTGAAGACTGGAGTGACATTGCCTACCCTCCAGTCCTCGGGCACCTCTCCTGTCCTCCAGGACCTTTCAAAGATGATGGAGAGTGGCTTAGCAAGAGCATCTGCCAGCTCCCTCAGCACTCATGGGTACATCCCATCAGGGCCCATGGATTTGTGAGGATCCAGTTTGCCTAAATGATCTCTAACCCAATCCTCCTCAGCCAAGGGGATTCCTTTCTCTAGATTTTCTCACTCACCTCTGGGGGCTGGGATGCCTGAGAGCCAGCCTTAGCAGTAAAGACTGAAGCAAAGAAGGCATTCAGTAACTCTGCCTTCTCTGCACCCTGTGTCACCAGGGCACCCACCTCATTCAGCAGTGGGCCCACAGTTTCCCCAGTCTTTCTTTTACTACTGATGTATTTGAAGAAGGCCTTCTTGTTATCCTTGACATCCCTTGCCAGATTAAGTTCCAAGTGGGCCTTGGCCTTCCTCATTGAATCTCTGCATACCCTCACAATGTTCCTACATCCCTCCCAAGTGGCCAGTCCCTTTTTCCACATACTGTAAACCTCCTTCTTCCATTTGAGTTTTTCTAGAAGCTCTTTGGTCATCCATGTGGGTCTCCTGGCTCCTTTGCTTGACTTCTTCCTTGGAGGGATGCACAGATCTTGAGCTTGGAGGAAGTGGTACTTGAACATTGACGAGCTCTCTTGGACCCCTCTACCTTCTAGAGCCCTAACCCATGGCATTCCTTCAAGCAGGTCTTTGAAGAGGCCAAAGTTAGCTCTCCTGAAGTCCAGGGGTATAATCCTACTTGCTGCCCACGCAGGATCCTGAACTCCGCCATCTCACGGTCACTGCAGCCAAGGCTACTACCAACCCTCACATCTTCAACCAGACCTTCTTTGTTTGTTAGTATAAGGTCTTCAACCAGACCTTCTTTGTTTGTTAGTATAAGGTCCAGCAGCACATCTTGCCTCATTGGCTCCTCCACCACCTGTGTCAAAAAGTTATCCTCGACGCTCTGCAGGAACCTCCTGGATTGTGTGCGCCTTGCCGTGTTGCTTTTCCAGCAAATATCAGGGTAGTTGAGGCCCCCTTGAGAACCAGGGCCTGCAATTGTGAGGTTATTTCTAGCTGTCTGTAGAAGGCCTAGTTGACTTCCTCTTCCTGATCAGGTGGCCTGTAGCAAATGCCCACAAAGGTGTCATCCATATTTGCCTGCCCCTTAATTTTTACCCACAAGCTCTCGACTCGTTCTTCCTCCACCCCTCCGCAGAGCTCGATACATTCCAGTTGCTCCCTCACATAAAGAGAAACTCCCCCACCTCGCCTTGTTGGCCTGCCTTTCCTAAAAAGTATGTAGCCAATGGTTGAGTACATTTTTTTTTCCCCAGTAGAGTGCACTAAATTAGATTTTGTCCACTTGCTATATTTGTAATGTTCCAAAATTGTGTAAAAAGGTGGGGTAACAGCTCACGTGGGATGGGTCAAAATAGCTGAACTGGATAGGTTCAAGTAAGCAGACTGTCTCGCAGTCTTTCCAGTTTGAAGCAGGCTTCAGTCCCAAACACTAGACATCAGAAAATTTACCATTTCACTTTGCATAGGTGATAGTGGAGGTTTTTGAGGTTTGTCTTATTGTTTACATATAAGCATTTTTCTAATGAAGTACAAATCCAGCCTTTTAAGCCTACTGACAATAAGCTTGTTTTTTACCTTTCACAGAACCTATGCGTAATGCCTCCCGTATCTCCTGGGATTTGTAGATGCAGGTGGAAAACTACTGCTGGGTGCATTTCAGGAGAAAATGTCCAAGAGCCCACAGGCAGACTGTCTGAGCTGGGGAAGGGAACAGAGTCCAACACTGCTGAGTCCCAGCATTCAGTCCTATACCTGAACTGCTATAGTCTAAAGCTCTTCTATAGGCCTGGTAGGGAAGATGTCCTTCATTTTTAAAGTTTAAATCTTGTACATGTCACTCATTTTTCTGTGTCAGTGAATAACATGCATATTCTGTTCTGAAAAATAAAACTGCTCCTTCTTTTCCCACCTTATTTATAAACTTACCCTCCTTTCCCCTTCTTCCCCCCACTCCGTGAAGAACAAAACAGAAGGAGAAAACTGAAGACTTGGAAAGAGGCAAAAATATGTGCCACTATGACCAACAGAATCTAGAGAAAGTCACACTGGATGTAAATTTTCCATTTCTGTGTTTCTTCACAAAACAACATATCTCTATCAGCTCTTTAGCAATCTTTCTTTCCCTTCTACATAAAGCAGAACATTTGTATTGCTCAAAATTGCCTAATGTTTACAAAATTATTATAGAGGTACAGAAGACAGCATGGGCAATGGGCAGACTCTTAGAAGTACATGACATTTTCAGATATTTGCCCATTTTATGGAGGATACCATTCTGCAGAAAGGCCAATGATATTGAAAATGAAAAAGCATTTAAAATGCAGAATGCTTCCTGGAGCATCATCAAAGTCTTTGCCAGACAGACTTAGCACTGACTATTTATAAATTTCAACTTCTTAATTATGGATGACCATAAACAGCGTTTCGATATCCCTGTTTGTATAAGAAAATCTGAGTACTATTCAGGAAACATAAGAAGGTCTCCCAAGTAATTTTTTAAAAGGACACCATAAAGGGTTAATCTAATATCTTTCTTTTGGCAGTAGATCTGAGTGGACTCAGATATGCCCACAGCTTTTGAAAGCGTATGTTCCTTGGGTAAGAGTGGTACCAGAGGTATACGGGCAGAAAGGCTCCATCCGCTGGCAACACGAGTTTGACATTAGAGGGCTCCCTTGGCACCGTGCTGGTGCAGGACTAGGGATGGCCTGGGCCTGGACTTCTGGCTTGCTGCTGGGTTTGCTAGCTTCGGTCACACTTGACGGGAAAAGCAAAGCCTCTCCGGTGAGAAATGAAGCATGACAATTGTTAGAAAAACAGGAGATGCACTAACAAAATTACAGGAGTTGACAAAATTGGGCCTATAACAGAGCACGGGATTTGGTGCTGATGAGCAGCTTAGTGATACATGCAGCATGATGAGAAGAGCTGCTTCTGAGAGAACACAGCCCTGGCTTGTATAAAGCAATAGAATAGCAGTAATTAGACCTAAAACTCGATTACAATTAGGCTAAAATTCATAACAAAGTTTGATATTTACAACAAAGTGAAACAAGCAGGTGATGGGTCTGTTTGTATGATCCAGTTTTCTTATCATCAGTACAAAGGTAAAATACTTTGCTGTTAAGACCACCTTTACGCACATCCACATCCACCCTCCTGGTGAGACAACATTTTCATTTCACCTTATTTCAGCTGTCCAGATGTGAGGGATCTCATCTGCTCTACTTGCCTAGATGTCTCCACAGCAGGTGGCAAGGGGAGCGAGGGCACTTCTGGCAGGTGATTCTTCCCAAGAGAAGATGGATGGGACAAACAGCTCTCTGGAGATGCCCATCTTTCTGCCCAAACTAGTGAGGAGGTGTAAGAGTTTGGTGGGACTGAATGCCTAATATCCAAATAGCTGAAGCCAAGCAAGACAAATCTCATGCTGCTCTAGATGGTTTCAGATAATACCAAGCAACTTCAGCAGTTTAAAGGAAGTTTGGCTGGTGGATACAGAGGGTAATTAATGCCTTGCTCTCACCCTTTCTTGGAATTACAGCTTTCCCTCTGATCAGATATTCATGTGGAAGTCCTTTATTCTGCTGCACAGTATCACAGAATGGTTTAGGCTGGAAGGGACCTTCAAAGATCACCTAGTCCACCCCCCCCCCCGCCATGGGCAGGGACATCTTTCACTAGACCAGGTTGCTCAGAGCCCCATCCAACCTGACCTTGAATGCTTCCAATGATGGGGCATCCACAACTTCTCTGGGCAACCTGTTCCAGTGTCTCACCACCCTCATTGTAAAAATTTCTTCTTAATGTGCAATCTAAATCTTTGAGTTTAAAACCATTGCATAGTCCAGTCTTAGGGAAGGTAGGTCAACACAGAATTGGGCTTAACGTTTCCCTCACTTATCAGCACTTCCTCTAAACAAGCTTTCCAAACACACACACCACGTTTTAGTCTGATGACATAAATGAACTTAATGTCTAGGTGTTTGCAGAACTCCTCATTACCTACAGTAAAAACCTTTGAGACTGTTGCACAAGAAAAGTTTCTCACTTTCTGAAATATTTTTAGAATAAACCTGCTAGAGACAGTTTCAGTATTACCCTGAAAGCAAAAAGCTTTGAAGTCTCTTTTTTATCTGACCTTTGGAACAAATATTTCACAGGATTATTTGTAGCTAAGGAACACGATAGAGAACTTGGAATATTCTGTCTTTCTGCCCATAATTTGTTACTGTACATACATTTTTATTCTGCATTGTTCCTTTCCTTCTAAATTCTTCCACCTCTACCAGCTGGCAACTGTTACTGTGCAGTAACATTTTTTCCAGTAAAGAAGCATTTCTGAAAGTGGTTATTTCTGCACATGGCACTTCCAGATGTTTTGCTTTGTCTTAGCTAAATGCCTACCTCTTTTCTGGGGTGCTTGACAATGCCCCTTTAAAATCTTTTTTATTTCAGAGTTTCTCTGAGAGTCATGGGAGAAGTAGAGTAATTATAAACCATTTACCACGGTACTGTGGGGACTAATAAGGTCCTTACAGATGGTAGATACAGATTTCTTTACAACTAAGACTGTAGTTTTTCCATAACTTGTTTGTTACTCCATTTAAAGAGATTTTGAAATCAGATCACTAATAACCCAAAAATCCAAGGAAAAAAATAAAAAAAATCAAGCATTTCCACATCAGATAGCTGCTTTGAAAACCCCTGAAATGAGAAAATCAAGACACTGAACTCCCATTCAGATTTAAAGGGAAACAAATACAACAAAGACCTCTTTTAAAAATCCGTCTGTTCCCATTTTGTAGACTGCGACTTTGACGCACAGAAAGGGTAATGTAACATGCTCAAGATCCCATTGAAGACCCCAGTGGAGATCTGCTGATCCCCTGTAAGAGTGTTTAAGATTCAACGCCATCCTCTTTCCCAAAATGGGTGAAGGCCTTTCAGCATTTCAACAACACACTACACCAAACGAAAAGAAAAAAGGGAGGAGGAGGGAACACAACTCTAGCATAGATGGGACATTTAACAGTGCTCTGGATGAACAGGAAGGATACAGTAAGCACATCTTCATTCATCAATGTCTTTAAAGCCCCGAGTTGGGGAGGATATAGTTTGCCTTGGGACTGCTGACTTTCTCTTACAGGTGGCGCTGCAGAGAGAGTTCATGTGCTTGTGAAGCAAGTCTGTCATGATCCAGAAAACCGTCCATCAAAAAAAGAAATCAAGGGCTGGATGTAAATCAAAACCATCACAGAGCTCCAGTCTCCTCCCAGGGCTCATTTCAAGGCCCAGTTATAAGCACTAACAGTTCCTTTTTCTGGCATTCTGGTCAGAACCACATTTGTCTTTGGCCCTATTTTTTAATTTATCTTAACATTGGTCTTATCTTAAGCAGCCTTCTAATAATCAGATTTTGCCTATTTTTCTCCAATTGTCTCTCCCATAGCTGACCTCTACAAGTACTAACTAAAAAGCCATCAGTTCGTTGATCTTGCAGACACAATGTTTTGTCCACAGCAGCTGGTAAGAAGCACTCTTTTTCTGAAAACATTCAAGCAGAAAATAAACTCAAGAATGCTGATGCAAAAAATAACTTGTTTTGGCTAGTTCAAGTATTTTGTGTATGTATATCTGCAAGGTGTTTGTAGCAAAGCTAATGTCTACTTCATCCTGAATATTGTAGAAGAATAACCAAAACAAAACACAAAACCCCCAAATAGCTGTGCTTGCCAAGTGGGAAAAAAACCCAAAACACACTGGTAGAAGAAAAATATTTACTTCCCAGCATCTAAAATTATTATGGGCATTAGACAGCATTTAGGAAAACACCTTTTAAAAAACCACTGAAGTGTTATTTTAATAACTTGAAATAGGAGACAGAGTGAGTGCTGCTGATCCATGAAGTCTGGCTCTGTTCTTCCCTCCCCTAGCAGGCTGAATTAAGGACCACCTGTACTACCCTTGCAGCCTGATTTCTTTGTCAACCATCAGCCATCTCGGTGCCAGGACAGTTCAAAGTACAACTTCAAAAGTAAAACATCTCCCCTGGAATCCCCTGGAAATGTAAAATCAGGACCAAAAGTTTTGAGCCAGCCAAAGTATAATACCAGGTCATGGTGAAAAGACTGGATTTCCACATTCTTGGCTATCGTGTGGTGCCTGCTTTCAGTACCATGAAAACACTGTGGTTATTTTGGCCATCAGGTTCTGGACTCTTTGGAGGCCTGCGGAAAAAGACCTACCTCTGCTTTTGTAATGGCTACCCACTTGGTGGCTGTTCACTGTCTATTATTCAGAGGTTTCTTGATATACAGCAATGCTATGCAAAACAGACAGCTGTCCCAGCATACAAACTGCTAACTTGCTAAGTGTGAAGTCACGCTTTCTCTTGACAAGACAGCAAAACTGTCACTCTGGCCATTTTCTCTTTGTACCCACCCTGTTGTAAAGCAAACCGACTGATGTTTACAAAATGCTCTTTGCTTCTTTACAGAGAAACAGCTATGGCTCCACTCATATACATTTTAAGACTTATTAAGCTCCCAATCATCTTTTTAATACTTTCCCAGTCCAAGGACTGAACATTTGATGGTGCTATCTATAGCTGTAAACATTTTAACCTCAATATTTCTTCTTGATTAGAACGTGTATGTAAACCAGGGTCACAGAGTCCTCCGAGGTGCAAAATAATCTTGAAACTCAACTTGGAGACATTTGAACCAACTGCTGTACAGCCAGCTTTTCTCTCAAAGCAGTATGACTGTAACTAAGCATTACATGCCTCACACAGACCAGCTGACACACCTTGCTGAGCACCTCAGAGACACTAATCTGAGTAATGCTGCATTGGGCTCTGCCCATACCAACACACCAGCCTGCCACAGTGCCAACACAGACCTCCTTGCTGGGCAGCATAAATGTGCCTTTGAGTTGCCTACACAGATCACCAGGGATTGCCCTTACGACAGTGACAGATGCAGACAGACGTCAAGTAGGAAAGCCAGTGAAGTTTAAGGCCATGGGAGGTGATCCTGTACATCATATGGAGGGTGTCAGATTGACCAAAGGAAGGTCTGACTTGCAAAAAGGGTCTTGTTTTAGAAAGGCAGGGGAAAACCCATGCCTCGAAGAAAGTTCCCCTACTGACTTCAAGCAGGGTAAACGTTACTGTGGAACATGAACTGCCTGCGCTGCTGTGGCACCAACAGGTTACTTTTTTGAAGCTTTGGAAAACTCCTAAGAATGTTGTGCTCCCTTCCAGAGAATTAAAAAGCAGCTCTTTCACTTCATTTAAGTTCTCCGTAAAAATGGATTCAGATGGCAGAAATACTGTAGAAGGATAACAATTTGCACAAGCACTTGTTTACATCTGCTTCACTTGAATGTCTTAAGCCTAAATCCAGCTTGTTTAATTTGCTTTTCATCCCTAAATCATGAGTCTTCTGGTAATTTGATCTGTGCTGATGTGGTAAATCACACCTATTATATACATGTCTCTTAAAAAAACAGGTGTTTTGACAGGGTTCTATTTTTTACAGTTTACTTCCTCATCCAAAGTTACTCAGGAAACACTGCTGCATTAACTCCCAGTAATGAGAATCATGGTTTACCATTCATTTGGTCAAAATTAAACTGAAATAAGCCCCCAAAATTAAGCGTAGTCATGCAATTTGCATCTGCATTTACTGAACATTCACTGGCTTTTTTCAGTCTAAGGACAATAAATTACTGCAGGGTCCCAAACTCCCATCAGCTGTGCCCCATCCACAAACAGAAAACTGTTACTCATGTGAACCTGGCCGTGTTTGAGCAGACAAGCCCTGCTAAGAGACGTCGCAGCAGTAATCACCCATGTTGCTTCTAGAGCAGCAAGCACCTCTGCATGGTGCTCTGAAGGTGTTTAAGATACACCAGTTGGGACAACCCTGCTTCATGCTGGATGTGTGCCGTATAAACACACTTTTTACAGCTGAGAGTTTTAAGGACTGGCATGTAACCAATCGCATAGGAAGTCACACTTAAAAAAAAATCTCTCTTTTTCAGGGCTTTGCTTCTCATTTGAGTTATACTTGGGCAACAAGATGAACAGACTAAGCTTTCTAAATACAGTGCTCATAGTTTCCTACTGTGTACTGCATACCACCCCAGCGCTCCCACTAAATATGTACAGGTGTGTAGCACAGTAATAAAAGTTAGAGGGAACACTGACTGGGGACCCTTCCTTTGCAGATGGTATTTTCATATTGTATATGACCTCTGTGGAATGAACTGCTGTGGAATCTAACTGGAACTGAAGAGTTACAAAATCAGGTCAGAAAAGAGTCAGACATGGATGAGAAGACATCTCACAGAAATGTTGGACATCTGGATGTATATTCAGTAACTGGAAAAGTAAGAACTCTGCTCCAGAATAATCAGCAATCAGGTTTAGCATGTAGTTTGAATACTGCTCAACTTGCTGGGGCAATGCACCGTTGCTCTTAACCACTTCTGTAGCTGTGGCTGCGTTTCTAAACTTTCTTCCAGTAGTAAAGAGTAAAGAACAAGTATTCTATTTTTCTTGCTTAAAACTTTTTGGTAGGGCAGCACCATCAACTCAGGCATGCTTTCTGTACATGTGGATAGTGGTTAAAAAAACAAAACAAAACAAAAACAACAACAACAACAAAAAAAAAACAAACCTGAAAACCTTTCTAGAAGTTGCTGAAAGAAATGTTATTATGACTAAGAGGCTGGACTCACTGCACAAAACAGCTATTTCTAGTGATAAAGCATAAATGTTAAACAACTGAGGACAAGATTGCCAGATGTAAAATAGAAAGTTTCCAATTTAGAAGCGGCAGAGGAAAAACATGAATTAATATGCAAGGACCAAATTAGCAATATAAAAATCTTCCAAGCCAATCCAAATGCCCTTGAAAATAAACTCAGGAACTCTCCTCCTTCCCTTCTGCTCCCTGCATTCCAATGAGGACTGAGTTTAGAATAACCATGGGGAATTTTAGAGAAATCTTACACTAAAATGTTGAACAAAGGCTTTAAAAGGTAGAGACACTGTATATGCTTAAAAGATGTTACTTCTGTCTTTCTCGTGCTAGATTCTTCTTCAGTACTTCTGTCTGAAAAAGGAATAAATGTTTTGGACTTAAGTCTTCTCTTTACTGAGATTGGTAATAATTCTTTAACAGTTTTGAAACTGGGGTAATAACTGATAATTTCTACCTGTCTTATTATCTGGAAGAAAATTCAAATGCAAAAAAAAAAAAAAAACCCAAGACCAAATAAAAAACACATCAACAACCAAACGCTGGGCAAATACACAAAATCCACTGGTTGTTGACCTTTCATCCTACACTACATTTCAGTGCTAGCTTTGTTAGCTCTACATATAGCAATGCACTGTCATGCCGGGGATCCTATGCTGCAATATTCTTTGGCAGGTGGGTCTTACAGGTCTTAAACACATTTTTCTGGCATGAGCTGGCAGATGTCCCACTCCAGGAAGAAAAGCTCTTTCACTGCTAATAAGTCAAGTTTATTATTTAACATGGTAGGACTTAAAAAACAGAGTCCACTGTGGTGTTCCTCAAATTGAGGGGATATCATGGATTGTTCAGTCCATAACAAGGGCTGTTATGGACTTCAAATTGGACTCCTGGAAAATGGGTGCAGCAGATTAAACATCAGCACCACTAGACTGATGGTTGGCTCAGCTGTGGTACAGCTTTTCTGTTGAACTTGCATTTTGGAAAGCTCCCACGGGACATGACAGAAATAGGAGCTCCCACACACTACCATGAATCCATCACAAAAAGCAGACAGACACAGGGAACTGCACTGAAAATAAATGAGAGACATACGTAAGAAAACCCCGATAGGAGACAGTACATGTAAGCCTGAACAATCAGAAAGAGCAGAGTGTCAAATGCTGCAATCAGATTAACAGAATTTAGGACTTCCAAGAGAGCAAACAGTGGCATGACATCTTCTGGTGCTGCACCTCTTACACAGCTACGTGGTATGTGTGCACGTGCCTACGCTCCCATATGGAGAGGCACTAAAATTCCAGCATAGAAATTGGCAACCAAGGGTAAATCAGTGATACTCTAAATTAGCAGAATAATTTCACCACTGATCCCTCTGATTCAATCCTTGATCACCTAGCAATATTCCTTGCAGATTTTAAGATCTGATCCTACTGGACATAAAACATAATCCCAACAGCCATATGTGATATTTGTGAGACACCTGACAGTGAAGCCCTACTTTCACTCTTGTAACAGTCGTGATTATGTCAAACACATAATTGCCCTCAGCATTTTAAGACACACAGCTTGCAAAGTGATTTTTGTTGACCTAATATTTAGGTACATCCAGACAAACAGAAGAAAGCAGAATTAGGAACCTCCTACCTTATGTTTCAACACTCCTCCCCAAAAGCTCCACCTGAAGTTAAAGAGCAAATGACATACCAAAATACCAAAATTCCTCACATTATGTGGGCAGCCTGAAAAACTTCACAGAAATGCAAATGTAATCAGCTATTGAGAGAGGAAAATTATTTATTGATAACAACTCATCTCTTACATTGTTTCTCAGCACTGAGACAAATCATATAAATACCTTTCACAAGTACGAACAATATGTTAATGGCTAATGCTGAAAGCAGAATGTGGCAGGAGATGAGACGCAGAGAATACTGGGTTATCCCCTTCACCTGGCAGGTGAACATACTTGCATGTGTGATTCCAAAGCGGAGTTCTTAAATAAATCATTAAATATATTGAGCAGAACAGGCTACTCTTTTACAGTCCAAAAAACATATGGAGCATTAATAGGAATTAAAATCTATCACCTCTAAGTTTACTAATGGGATTCATCTTACCTGAACTTAGCTGTGTAAGCAAGTCATCTAGTTCAGCCTCACCTGTATGATCGCGGGGGAGAGGTAAGGAGCTCCTGATTCAAACTAACCTAAGGTAAGTGTCTCAAATAAAGTGGAAGGATTTCCCCCTCGCCCTGAACCATTCAATGCTCTCCACTGACTGTAGCACAAGTGTAGATGGCTTGGTCAGACTGGACACATACCTTTTAGCTAAAAGCAATGTGAAATAAATCTCACCTCACGTCCCAGAAAGAACCTGACAAACTCCCTCAGGAAATAGCCTTGTCAGGTCAGAGAAAACCTAATTAGCACTTGAGAGGGTTTCCCTGCCAGCCAACTACAGTCAGGCTCACTACTGTTTACAAGGAACACAACTATTGGTGTGTGCAGAAGAGTTAAGATGCAAATCAACCTGTCTATCATGAGACTGGCACTGCTATCCAAGCATCTCTGATAAAATATGAACATATGATAATGAAGGGAGGAAGATCAAAATGCTCTCAAGTGTGCAGATAAAAACAATTTATGTCTTTATTCTGGTAAACTGTCTAAAATCAGGCTTTTGCTTCACAGCTTTGCAGGTGTACAGCAAAGAGGGAAGTATAGCAAAGGGAAGCTGGCAATGAGAATGTGGGAATTCTAAAATGGGAGAAAAGGAAAATACAGAAGGCATCTAAACCCCCAAATATAAATGTGGGCCCAGACAAAAAAAAATGCACTACAACTGCAAGATCAGACTTATGGGGATTAGATTTGATTTCTTATAATCTGCTTTTGCCCAAAATAGATTACCTCTTTCTAATGCAATTATTGAACTTCCTGCATCAAGGGTTTGGCTGCCAAATCTACCTGCTCAAATTTGTCCACTGGCATCTCTCCTGAGGCATCTTACTCCATATCTGGATTTTTAGAGATCCTGAACATGCCCACAGTTGTATTTAGGTGACTGCTGTTCAGCACTTTGTGTGTTGGCCTCAATATTTTGGGAGAGTTCAGAACAACTTGCCCAACAACTTGTTAGTGAACAAACAAAATCAGCTAACATAGCCAAAACAGGCATATTCGGGTTGTTACTGGAAGGAAGGAAGGTGAACAGACAAGGGGCAAGCATATAGGTATATGGCTGTGCAACCTAGAAAAAGACTAGCAAGCATAAGGTAACATACAAAGGTAAAGAGCTATCATTACTGATGCTGTCACTTCATAATGGACTTTCTCTTTCTCTCCAAGAGGTCAAAACTAAAACCTTCATCAGAACTACAGAAATACCAAATATTCTGCAATAGTGTTCACACCCTCAGCGTTAATATAATAGCAGCACAGATATATAAGAACTGGAGTGCAGTTGTCAGTCAAATATTTAAACTCTTCCTTGAAGTAGGTCAGTATTTCCAGGCAACCAGAACATAAAAACAAAACAAGTGACCTCCATGCCTGTTATAACAAATCTCCAGCAGAGTCTAGGTTTATGAAATGACTGGGCATGATGCAAATGTTGGCTGCTGCACCAGAGAGACTGGCCTATTTGTCACTCCAGAGAAATTGTGATCAGACAAGAATAAAATTGTAATAAAATAGCAGAGGAGATGGCAGATGTTTCCCACCCCTAAAATGCATGCCTTGCCCCTGCAAACGCATGCCTTGCCAGTTCAAGACTGTCCTTTGACTATACAACACGGCCTTAAGCACATAGGCTGACCACAGCAGAGATCTTCATCTGCAACATTCTCAAAACAGAATAAAACATTGCTCCTGTTGGAGCAAAGAACTAGGTGGTAGTTTGCCAGCTCATAAGGGTTAGATATCCTCAGCAGTCCACAGGACAGAACACCCTATTAGCTGGGTAGGTAGCAGCTTTCTATGGAAAGGGTACATAGCTGTATCCTAGAAATAACAAAAGAGAGAAAGTTGTTCCTCTTAGCTTACATCGTGCATGCACTGAAAGCTCTTAGTTTGAACTCCTCTCATTCACATTTCCTGGACACGCAGCAAAGATTAAGCCAACTCATTCAGAAACAGGCAGGTCATCTTCTTCAAACTAAATCTAAGGCTTGCTTTACCAAATCTTTCAGAATCAAAGATATTTGTATATGTACATTTCCTCAGTTGAGCTCAATATTAGGGCCACTCAAGCTCCTGGAACAGGATGTCACTGGTAGGCCCTCTGCACCTCTTTGCCCCTCCACACTGCCACAAGCACCTACCTAGGAAAAGCTATAAGCTAGCATCTTTCACGCATTTGCATTGTGACTGCATTTTGGGTGTGGGTCAACTTTTGTGCTTGACATACATCAGAAGAAGCTACTGCCCATACCTATGCAAAGTTATCAGTAAGAGGTCAGTGTCCTGGCTTTTAGCATCCAGTCAGCTCCTCACTTAATGATTATGCCATGGCCCAGCGCATGGAGACTCCTATTGTCTTGCTTCTACATCCTGGTGAGACAAGGACAGGCAGAGTGTATTGCTGCAGGGTAGCAGCAGGGTTCAGATTGTGGTTCTGCTGCAGATCTCTTCTGGGTACAAACATGGCTGGCCACTAACATAGTTGCATTAGTGCCAGTTACCAAGTGAAAACACTGAGGCCAAAGGTAAGCTGTGGAAACTGGTTCGCCTCCCCAGCTACGTGAAGTGAAACACATTGTTCTGCTTTTCATGAACTTAATTGCTCTCAATATATGTGGTTGCTAAAACCAAGCCTGCACAGTGTAAATCCTGCAAATTGGGCATAACCCTGAAGCCACGCATTTTGCTTGCCAGCTGCATTGCCCTTGCTGTGTATATACACAAAAGGTCCACATACCCAAAAGGTCTAGTGTTGCAGGGGGAGAGGAGAGGCACCTCTCAGACTGCTCTTGGGCAGACCAACTACCCTGCAAATGGGGAGCATGCTGGATTACACGGCAAGGGGAGATTTGGCACTCAGACTTCTGCTGCTGCTGCATCAAGGTAGGCAGCCTGTCCATCCATAACAGTTGTGTAAGCCTGGATGAGGCATCTGAGTAAGTCCTGCCCAGTGGCAGGAAGCCTCCTTTCTCTATTTTCATCTTCCTTATCAGCCAACATTAGTCAGAAGGAGGAGCAAAACCCACAAGAAGCCGTTTAAGTCGTCTTCATTCCCTGGAGTCCTCCAACACTCCCATAGTAAAATTAAGGCCTCCCAGACAGAGCTTAAGAGCACTGCTCTAGTAAGTACTTCTGGAGGACTGATCTGCTAGCGGGAGGAATGCCCTCACTAAGTTTTGCCATGCTAGCAAATAAGCAGTTCCATAAAACATTGATCAATATCATGGTTGTCAGGGTTTTCAATTCCGGTTTTCAGTTCTGCTGACTCGATGACACATGGAAGGTGGAATCTGGAATCACAGTATCAGGCAGAGTTGAACAATACATGCTATTCTTTCCTCCTGTATAGTTTCTTTGGAAATGTACCCTGACAGAATCAAGTAGATCTGTTATTCTTCTTTTGGCCACCTCTAGCAATAATAATCACGGTCTCAAGGTAATAGTGACACGTGCGAGCAAGTAGACCTGCACAAAAGGTAGCCACTCTGCTTAACACAAGCTACAGTGCCTCTCCAGAGTGCAGCATGTATCTGCAGAAATTAATTTGGGGACATCACTAGGTCTTTCAGTGGAGATTAACAGTATCTTCCTTGGCAGTTAGCCAGAGGCATGTGAAACAGCCTACAACTGCTCTCATGACATCCTCTATAAATGAAAGAGCTTAGTAATAAGAGGCAATCATTTTTCTTTTCCAGTAGTGAAGCTCAGGCACTTAGAAAATTTGCCCTACACTCAATAGCAAATAAACTGCATACATATAGTTGGACAGACAGTGAGGTTCTCCTGTGCACTGCAGCTGGCTACATCTCAGAAGATTAGCACAGACAGCCCTTGCTACTAGGATAAACTCTACTACCGAATGAAATTGCTCCCTATCAGTCTAACAGAAGAGCCTCTACTACATCTCCCAGCGAGTTTACTCACTGTCACCCTGGCCCAAACTGAAGTGAAGGACAAAGACACAGTAACATGAACAGAGCCACACCTCTCTGAAGCTCAAGGCGGGAACACTAACTTCACCAACAGATTCAGGCTGCTACTTTCTGCTTTCAGCTTTGTGTGCACCAAGCTCACTCACAGAGGAAACTGAGTAATCCCAGGTAGTTTCCTTTTGAATCACATCTAGTGACATTTGTGTTCTGGAAGGGATGAGACAAGCTTACTTCTTCGGTAAGAAATGTCTTACCCTGCCAGCATGTTCTGGGACAAGAAGCTGCTCTGGTCTATTCGGGTGGTAGCAGGAGATAATCACAACCCAACTCCCCAGAGACTGGTGTTTCCAGCAAAATAAAGCACCTCAGAAATGAAGTGGTTGCAGAGCAAGTCACCATGTGGCTGTTTTAGAGGCCATGAGTGGGATCTGCTGTGCCCTTGTGAGGACTTGGTGACACTGGTGTATCTTTTTTCTCCAAGGCTGGAATTGCTTTCACTGGCAGGTTGACAGAGGGGAGGAAGAAGGGTGCATATTTTGGAAATTGTATGAAACACGTTGCCCATATCAAACTCTCTTCTCTCCTCCTCTTGAGTTTTGCAGAAATAAATTAACATTTAATGTAAAACAGCCTGCTTTGATAGCTGCCTGAGTGCCCCATTAAACATTTTCCACACCTCAGGGGAGGCAAATATCCGGTCGTAAATTCCAATTTGTCATGGATTTTCTAAGTCACAGGTTGACAGAAGAAGCAGTTATCGCTCTCTGATCAGTATGCAGAGACCATTACACTCTTCAGCAATACTCTTCAATGGACAGAGCAAGAGTTAGAGAGTAAATTTAAAAAGCAAAGCCCTTTGGTTTTGAACACAAGGCTCCCAGAAAAACGTTAGCGGAGATTATTTCACCAACACAGCACTGAGTCAGTAACAAAATGTAATTCCCTGCTGGAGGAGTGCCATTATTTGTTGTGATTGTAGTTATCACTATTCATCTTGTATTTACATACCATGTAAATGCATACCATACTTTGTAACAGCACACCGAAAACAAAGCCCCTGCTTAGAAGAGTTTTAACACTTCTGCTCCAGTGACAAATTTAGTTCTATCAAATATTTAACAGCAGCAGCAATGCGTGCATCCTGGAATTACTTACAGCAAGCATTTACATGTGCAATCCGCAATTCCAGCCAGAGCTCGTGAGCACTGGAAGACAGTAACTGCAAAGCAAAAATCACCCTCCCATCCTCCAGGTCCAAGACAATGCAGAAAAGTAACTAGCCAAACAAGATTTCACCATTAAGACTGTAAATTTGTAATCTCCAGTGTTCAACCTCCACCCCTGGCTGATGGAAATGAGGAAGAGGAACAAAGACAGGAGACTAATATGATCACAGGTTTGCAAAGGTTATGCACACAAAACAATTCTCCACAGGCTGGGCTCTGATGCCTTTGTAACTTCCCTCCACTTAAACCAACTACGAAAGAGTTTTGGCTGCAGTCCAGCATTCCTAACTTGAGCACCTGCACTGAATCTAAATTCCAGGTGACCTGTGAAACTGTCCTCCTAAAGTAAGTGCCTAATTTCCTCTGTGTTGCCAAACAGGAGAGAGGCCCTATTAACTTCCCTTTGCTAAGAAACCTTCCCTCTTTACCTATCAAGGCCCTGACTACTCTTACAGGCAGACCTGCAAACTCCATCACAGAGCAACACAACTCTGCAGTTCTCCAGCGTGTTTCATTCCTCGAGATACGCTGCCAATTCAAACTCAACAGCTTCTTTCAATTTATTCAAAGAATCAGGTCTTTTCCCTTTCCACCATCTGACTCTAGAAAGCAATATCTTTTCAGGGACTCTCCAAAACATCCAGAATTTCTAAACGAAAGCTGTCTTTTTTCTGCAAAAACAAGCTGCATCTCTCCTCAGCTTTTTACTTTAGGTTGCATCATCCTTTGCTGTTCTATCGTCTGATAAGTGTTGCCAACTATGAGCCACTGAGTCATTGATTCAGCAGTGGCTGTATGAGAATGGGTCATCTGAGTCCACACCACTGGGCAGGCGGGAGGAAGAAGGCCTAGTTTGCGCGCCAGCTGTCAAGCAGTCAGCATAGCAGGAGAACAGTATTTTCCCCCACATCAGATTACTGACATGATCTGCCTGCGTAGGCTGCTCCAGGGGACCTTGCAGTGGACACTGCTTGCATGCTGTTGCACCTCCTCCTGATGAGCTGGCCTGAGTAGCAGCAGGCTCTGCCCACCCCTGCTTTCTCTCTGTCCTGTAGATCTTGCGTCATTAATTGCTGCTTGTATCTAACAGGGGACGGGCACTTCAGCAGCCAGGAAAGCAGCCCATGGAGGTTATATGACAGAACACACAGGGTCCAGCTGGAATCTTTACTTGGTCACCGAACAGTATATAACAGGAGATAGAGGGCTTTTCCCTGCTACTGTGAAGCAAAAGTCCCTGTCTCAAGTTGCTGACTGTTATAATTTGCTGTAATTTGCTGTAGTCTGTGTTTGAATGCTTTAGTCCATGTATGAGGTAGCTCTTTTGCAGCTGTGTGGAAGGCTGGCAGGAAAGGGAGCCCACCGTGGTGCAGAGGACCACCCAGGCACTCGGACACGTCCCATCTCACAGAAGGCCTCTTTCAGAGCTACGAAGTACTGACCAGCAAGAGAAGAGTCGCTGCTCTCTGGCAGCCCTAGGGGAGCACACAACTGCAGCTATGTTCATTATCCTGCCCTGCGTACAGAAGCATCTCTATCGAGGACAGCATTTGCATCAAACTCTGCCTCCACGACACCACAAGGAAGTGGCAAGGTGGGGGTGGGGTGGGAGAGAGTCAGGTTTGGTTAAAAGGTAGTAAAACTGATAAAGTGATCAGCATAAAGAGGATGTGGGGAGAAAAGCTGTCATTTATTACTTCCTTATGTGACATTTATACTTCAACATTTTTCCAGAAACAAAGAGTCTAAGGAAACGAAGTAAAAGTCACATCCAACCGCTTGTGGTTCTCCTGGCACGAGACCTTTCTGAGAAAACAGCTTTTCTGAACTCACACCCAGCAAGTTTCATGACCTTGACACAAATCTCTCAATCTTGGTTTACTGTCACTCAAGTTAGTGAAAATCTTAGTTTTTATCTCTAAAAATAGCAAGTTTCTAGTCCCATCTTGCTCACTGGGGCTGGGGGATGTCCAGAAATGTGACTTGGGGAGCCTTGAAAAAGGCTAAAAAGGAAGAAAATTGGGCAGATTAAAAACATATAAACAAATTGGTTTAACCTGCTCTTTTGTTTTTCCTTTTTAACTGGGGGAGGGGAGCTTTTCCTAGGGACTGCTGGAAGGTGGAAATAGGTGAGCAGCTACCAGGGACGAGGCTTCTGCAGAAGGCTGTAAGGACTCATCGTTCAGCTCTGCTCCCAGCCAGAAAGCTGTGCCTCAACAGGTGACGGAGTTCCTAAGCTTCCACGTTCACTGCCCCAGAGGGATTAGGCCGACATGCACCTTTGATGCAAATGCAAAGGCAAACTACTCCCAAATTAATCTGTGTAAGTGTCACTCAACAGTAATCCAAACTCTGCAGTAAAAGGAACAATTCTGACTTTTACTCTGGCACAGCATAAACAGTACAAAGGGCAGTGCACTTTGCTGGGACTCCCAAAAGAGCCCAAGTGGTATTAACACCAAAGGTACACCTGTTCTTATAGTCATGTCTTCTTTTTTGGCAGCAGAGGGGGATATGGAAAATTGCACGGGGGGAGAAACATTTCAGAATTAATATTCCAGTACTGGTATTTGTTAATACTTCAAACAGCTTCTGCAACAGGTATTTCTTCTTTCTTTTCAACATAGGAGACACGATAACTTACTTCTAAACTAATTTTGTTTGGTAAAGGCTAGATTAACCATCCTTACAAGCACTATTTTACTTAACTGCAAGAATAGTCCCTTACCAGTCCTCCCGCCACCCATCTCCCTCAACACCAGAAGTGTTCAGTTAAGGACAACTACAGGCAAGCAGGGCACTAGGCACAGCCTCAGGTTAGTGATGCCTACGTGAGTGATTTGGCTAGGTTATTTTCAGTTTTGTTTACAAAAATAAGGCAATTTTACTTGTCTTCCCATGCATGCGTATCTACTGGTGGGGGAATATCCCAGGGTGAGACTTCATGCGCGATGTGAGTTTGTGAAATAACAAGCCGAGTGTTCCAATGTTGAAAACGCAGCCTATTCTGAGTTCTTTTTAGCATTTTATTTTTTTTTCACATGCCTTTCTTGAAATAGGAGAGTTGCTCTCTGCTTCGGTGCTTACGCCAGCCCAGAGGACCCCTCCCAGACAGCCTGTGGAATCAGAGCGTAAGCTTCTTGGCACGTGTTTCGTTTCTGTTAGACTTAGAAGCATCAGAAAGAGAACTAAAACCTGCTCTCTTGGAAAATATGTTCTTCTTTCACTCCCCAGAAAACCTTAGCCTTAGCTACTATGTGATGACTATCTGGCACTGAGAGAAAAGCAAAACAAAAATTCTGTAAAGTTGGATTCTGAGCACATAAATGTTGGCGCAAAAGTAATTTAAGTCTGATTTATGGATATCAAGGCTGTGGTCTAAATGTATAGCCCAGATCATTTAAAAAAAAAGAAAATCTGAAGGAGATAAATGACCTAATGCTCCATGCATGAGCTTCAGGAAATAGTGAAGTCACAGGGAATGATGGCACTTGAGATGATAAATAAAAAACATTCACTTAAAAGTAAATGTTCAATGGAAAGACTGCCTCATTCTTTAGAAAAGCAAAGGCAGCTCAGGCTCGCCAATTCGCATGTCATGAAACCTCACAGACCTAACTCAAATGCAGAAGCCTCAGGCCTCTATCCTTCCTTCGCTCGGTGAAGATTTAATAGCAGATTAGTTGAGTGAGGTCTCATATTGCTAAAACCAAATTAATGCCTGAAACTATACACTGGTGTAATTGACCGCTCACGCTGGGAAGTGTTGGCATAAAGGCTTGCAAATCAAACACTGCTTGCGACACCTACGTTCACTTTGCCATGCACTGTCCTTCCTTTAAAGTATAAAACACTTAACAAGCCTGGAACGTATGTGTAGACCTATAAAAAGTGTTGCTTACTCATAAATCAGTGATTTACTGTGGGACCCCACCGATCAGAGCTGATTTGCTTTCATCTGAAGGTACAGGACTAGGAACTCACGCAGTTCTGAGTAAAGAGATGGGAGACACCAGCTCCAGGGGGCAACTGGGAGTTTCTTCATGCTTGGAGTGGAAACGAAAGCCCTCCACAACGGTCCTGCTCGCTGCCCTGCTTCCACACCTCCGCTCGCCCAAGCCCCCGTGACCGGCAGGGCCCTGCCGCCGGCCGCCACCACGGCGCTCCACGTCCCCGGCGCCCACCCCGCCTCACCTGCTGTACACCAGGCACTCCATGTGGTTGATCTCCTTGTCGGAGCGGTAGCGGCTGTAATCCTCCCAGAGGTCCTTGATGGCAGTGACCGCCAAGATGAAGAGCACGGGGGCCAAGGCCAGCTCCGGCTGGAAGGCGTTGACAGCCGGCACAAAGTTGAGAAGCGCGATGAACACAAAGTAGACGTTGGCCAGGCGGTGGAATTGCTCAAAGAGGTTCTTGGGCAGGAAGGAGAGCGCCGTGTACTTGGTGGTCTTGAGGCGGTTGCTGGCCAGGACCGTCCTCTTGGACTTCTCCGCCTCGGCCTCAGGTAACACCAAGTTGGAGCGCACCAGCCGCGTCTTACTCTCCTTCTTCTTCCTCCGCCTCCTCTTCCTCTGCCTCTCCTTCCCCCCCGGCAGCACCTGGGGCGCTCCCTCTCCTCCTGCCGTGCCCCGGGACATCGCTGCCGCCCCCCAGCCGCCCTGTCCCGGGCAGCGCGGGCAGCTCCCACCGCCACGCACGGCCCTAAGTTATCATCCTCCGCCGCCCGCCACGGCTCTCCTTTCCTCTTCCCCTCCGGGAGGGGAGGAGGGCTCTCTCAAACCCTCTCCTAACCGCTCTGCCGGGACCTCGCTCGCTTTCTCCTCCTCCTCCTCCTCCTCGACCGGGGAGGGGACGTGGGCAGGCGGCGAGCCGAGCCCTCCTCCCGCGGGCCTCGCCCCGTCCGGGTGGCGGCCCAGGCCGCGGGGGATGCGGCGGCGGCGGCCGTCCCGTACGCCATGGCGCGGGCTGCGGCCGGGGGCGGCGGGGGCGGCGGGCGGGAAACGGAGAGCGGCGCTTCCGCCCCGCCAAGGGCCGCGCCGCCGCCCGCTCCCCCCGCCCCGGGGCACCGGCCCGCGGGGGACGGGGTGCCGGCTGCTTTTGGCTGTGCCTTACGTGTGGGGAGAGGAGGAGGAGGAGGAGGAGGAGGAGGAGGAGGTTTGGGTGTAGAAAGAAAAAAAAAATCCACCGAAGCGCTCGCAGCTCTGCACTGGCCTGTACCCAAGGTGCCCGAGCAGCGGCCGGCAGGAGTTTTTATCAGCTGACTCACTGCAAAATACTCCACTTTTCTGACTGAAACCAGAAAGTGTTCCCTCTGTCTCTGCGCTTGGCGCGGGCGATACAGCGCGACGTCTCCTGACTCCCCGCTTCTCCCCGGTGCGCCAGTTCAGTCGGTGGCGGGCACGGCGCTTGGGACGTCCCCAAAGGTGGCAACCAAAAATGAGGCTTCCGATGGAAAGCGTTAGGCACCGCCAGCCATGCACGTCCAGGCGGCGGTGTGCTAGAACGTCTGTTCGGTTTTAGATGGATTTTTCTATTACCTCGTGGTAGGTCTTCCCAGTGAGGGAAGGAAAACGCGCTGAGGTTTGCGCTCCGCACTTTCTGGAAAGAGTTGTAGTTGCGGGCGAAGATGGAATGCGTGATAGGTGGACTTGCGAAAGAGAGGATGATCCAGATTGAAAGACATAGTCTAAAGTCACGAGCAAATAAATGTATGCAGATGTTTAAAGAACAAATAATATGAGAATAATGAAGATTATTGCTACTGGACATGACATGAGACTTTGCAGGATCACTTTAGGTTGGGATTTAACAGCACACCCTTTGGTCCTCAGGCAGCATAAAAGGCTGCCACAGGTCGCTCCAGGCTGTGTCTAAACTGTAGGGCAGAGCATTTTGTGGTGTGGCCCTTGGTCCCGGTCCTGTGATATCCCAAGGTGGGATCATATTGGGTAGAATAGCAAGCCCTTGGTACTTGTCAGCGGGTTTCTTGTTATCATGGAAAATAGGCATAAAGTATACATGTGATATGAAGTCAGGACAGGACTGGGGCATCTTCTGGGGAGAGTACCTGGGTCCCACGCTTCAGAAGCTGCCATGACAAAATCGCTGAAAACCAAGAAGTGAAAGCCATTACTTCTAAATCTCACAGCCTGTAGTTATAACACACTGCTGTATCTTCGTCCTCCCTTCCCCCGTTTGCAATATGTTGGTAGTTGCTTTTAAATGTGTTTAGATAATTATGAACCCCTTTCAGGCCCTGAGGCACAAGGTGAGTGCTAATTCAGCACATGGCCTGATAGTGGTACTGTGTGAAGCCACAAACCCTTTACCAATCCTGCTGGTAGCTCCTCCAATGATACTGCAAACCTAGCAAGGATATCCTGGGTTTCCCAGCTCTTGGAATATGGAAACAACAAGGTTCTAGTTTGTGCAAGAGGTAAAGGGAGAATTGGCCTGGGTTTCTTTCCTAAGTCTGTTCCTTTGTTGATAAAGGAAGAAGTACTTATTCCATACAGAAAAAGGAGACAAAAACTCTCCTGATTTTAATTTTTTGTGTCCAGTTTTTGCCTTGGTTAACCAGGTCCCAACTTGCTTACGCTTGGGCTTAACTTCACGGGTAAGCTGGAATGAACAAAAATCCTTTTTCTGTTCTTCAGAAATGCCAAAATGGGATAAGGAGATCACAGTATGTGATGTTCCCAGAAACCGAGCTTCACCCACCCGAGGGCTCCTTGCTGTCAGCTGCGGATACTCCAAAAAGCAGGTTGCTGGACCTTTTGGCCACTTGCCTGCTGGCCTCTGTGACTCACCGTTTTGTGGGGCTCTGGCTCACTGCCAGCCCCTGGGACCTCAAGCACTGTTAAGGCTTCATCTTTTCTCTGGACATCCCTCTAGCTTGGATATGTAGTGACATTAAACTTCCAATCACAGTGCTTGAGTCAAGGTAAGAAAAGACAAATGCTGACATATCCCTTTGGCTACTTGTTTGGGGGAAACACCTGTGTATTGGCAAGTTTGGAGAACCTAACCTGGAATGAATTATGCTTAGACTTAGTGATACTGGCTGAGTTCTCGACACCCGATATCCCAAAATTGTCAGTTAGAACCCCACAACTATGAGAAATGGCCTATAAGTCAGTGGGCTATATTTTAAAAACTGTTTTACTTGCTTTCGGTTTTGGAGCACTCAGGGTTCATACTAACAAGCTTTCAAGCTTGTTTCAAGCTTGTTTCAAGCTAACAAGGAAAGAAATTTAGTTTAAAGATATTGAACAGAAGCTGAAAATTCTTATGTAATCCCCAGCTCAGATAACTGAGTTTTACAAATAGACGCAGCAAACAATTGGGTGGGAGCTTCTGAAGACTCCTGTGTTTGTTTGCTAAATCCTTAATTTCAAAACAGTTTAAAGCCTTTGTATTTAAGCTTGCCAGTCAAGGGCCACCCTTGCAAAGCTTCACTATAAAAAAAGAGTAGAAAGTATGTAATAGCCCACTGGTCAAGAGCAGAAAAACTCTTGTTCTCGTATCATTGACTGGGACTCGCTTTGTTGCTAGTGAACTGTTTTGTTGTGGTTGTTTTTTTTTTTTTTATTACTATTACAGGCAAGCTAGAATATCACTAGGCAGTGAAGATTCTTCCATTGACTAAAACAACCTCTCAGTCACATGAGGAGTCCGAAGTCCTGGATATTTATATTAAAACCTGAGGCCACTGAATCTATGATAAATAAAAACAAGAGTTAGTCTTATCTTAAAATGTCTATAAAATACAGTGTTTGCCAGGCTTTGCTAGCCAAAGACTTTGGCAATGTAGGCACTCCCAATAATTTAGTCTCTCCTTTCCTTTTCTAAGTAAAACTCTGTGCATAAGGTTTGAGAAAGCATAAATGTTTGTGTCTGAACTCATATTCGAGCTCTCCCTGCCCACATGGTCCAGGTATGTGAGGCTGCAAATAAGAAGCAGGCTGCAAATTCAACCTTCAACCTGTACAAAATACCCATGCACCAGTCTGGCCCTAGCTTTTGGGTTGCAAAATGACAAGTTGTTTTTATTAGTTGGGATACACCTGCATCTCCTTTTTATGGGGTCTTCTGGAGGAAAGGGGGCAGAAGGAGTTTGGCTTTCAATCAGTCCAGATGGCACATGGTCCTTACAAGGTATCACCCTTGAGAAATGTGAGCTAACTGGAAAAGCCTGAGGAGCCAAGAGCCAAGGACTACTAAACAAAAATGTGGGCCCTTTGCTATTTTTCAGGGTCATTGGAGCAAAGTACTAAAACTGGGGAATGTCTGAGGATTACTCTGTGCTCTGACTGAGCAATCCCTGCCATCCATAGATGCCTCTTTCCTGTGCAGACCTCTTCCTTCATTGTCACATAGCTGCTTCTGACCATCCTCCATCTCACTCACTGGCCAAACCTCTCTGCATTTTGCTGGGTATCTGCTCTCTCATTTCTCCTGCCATTAACCTGAATCCAGCCTCTGATGCCCAATATCTCTTGAATGTCAAGCTCTCCCCAGAGCCTTCCCCAATGCCTGACTCTTTTTCAACTCAAATCAACAGATTTTCTTCAGATCAAGGACTCAAGTTGAAAAAGAGAGGTTCTAAGCATCAGTTATGCTGTTAATATGCCTAATGAGCTTATCTTTGATAGCCAAGGCCATTGAAAGCTGAGTCTTCAGGTAGAAAGAACTTTTAAGGCTAGAAGGAACTACGGGGTTGTCCAGCCCAAGATACTGTATTAACGTGGCCTTTTAGATGCCACACAACCGACAGCTTGAAATCATTATTGAGTTCTTATTATGTGAGCAGGCTGGTTGCTTAGAGATGAGATATCCATTTTTTTCCTCTTCTCAGAGTCATCAACTCTGATTACATTTGAATTATATTCTATGGTTTGGGGTTACGTAGGTATGTGAGAATCATAACATCAACCAAAAAATGCCTTTGGCCCAATGGTTGCACGGAACAGTTTGAAAATGGCATCCACCTGAACCCTAAGGATGAAGATCCCATAGGCAAGGAGAAAGGATACAAAATATGTTACTGATATAAAACCTCATGATTTGACTTGTCATGGTTTTTGAATGCTTGGAGTTATCATTATTCCATTTTAAAAATTAACTTCTTCCTATCATCAGAAGATAAAACAAATCTAATTTTAACACATTGTCTAATTTACTAGGCCACTTCTGTAATATTTATATAATCGTAAAATAAAGATTTCTCATGTTGGATATTGCCAGAAACATCCATCAAATTACCCCTGATTCTTATAAAGAATCACCTCTGTTCCAAAGGACCTATTTTAATACTAATATGCTTAATATTATGGAACCACCCAGAGGCCTCAGTAAGAATCTATGACTTCGAGACTGTAAAAATAGCTGTAAAGACATGATACCACACATCAGACAAAATCTGTTCTGCCCTTTACAGATGAGACATATCCCATCTGGCTCTCTTAAGGGGAGAGGCATACATGTTTCGAACTAACAGAAAGAAGGCAAGAGGCTTTCAGTGTGAACAGCCTGCTAAAAATGCCAGAATTGGATGAGGAGAGAAAACAGCCAAAATGGCATCATTCCTCATTTCCTTCCATTCTACAGGAGATACACAGATACACACAGACACGCGCATGCGCACAGAGAGGCATATATGCAGATGTGCAACAAGCAGCCTCCAAACCCAATTCCTTAGTTTCTCAACAGCCAGAGAGGGGAGATTTGGGTCCCAAGGTGAGCAGAGGCCATGTGTGAAAGACAAAGAGTTCAGTGTTACAGCAGTAAGGGAGGTGGATCTTGTGCAGGGCCTGAGTAGCCCTGCTAGACCTTTTCAGTGCAATGGTAAGACATTATTGAGGAACAGCTTCTGCCCTTTGGAAGTGAGATCAATGTTACAGAGACCGAGCAAGTCTCTCACATTCTGCATGCGTTTCACTGAAATGTTTTTCCCACCTACTGTACCCTGAGGGCACCCGCGTCTTGCATCCTGTAGCTACATGTTGCAGGATCTCCTGCTGCACTACACTGTGAGCCCGACCCAGCTCTTCAGCCTGATCTGTGATTCATAAACAGGCTGTGTCTGGCAGGTGGCGTGCTGGAGTGGGAAGGAGGCTACAGCACCATGGAATACATACCTTCGATTGGTCTCTTGTGTGGAAAGAAGCCTGTCTGGAAAGAAGAGGGGTGCCATGTCCTTTCTTCCACCACCTGAATGGCCACATCTGCTCTACAACCCTGTCTGCATGCATGTTCCTGGAAAATGAGCCAGCTGGCCCCTGTGGAGCCGCAGAGACTGATGACAAAGGATTTGGAAATCTGTACTATTGTATAATAAACTAGATAGGAAACTAGTCAAGGTGTAGCAAGGGCTGGAAAGTAAAGAAATAAAGCATTCAAGTAGCTGTAGTTAGCTTATAGGCATGACATTTGTGGAAAATACCACTCTGCAGATACTTAATGACCAGTAATATTTGAGTTGTAAGGACTAACCATATAGAGCTATTGATCAGCATTTAGAGCTTTCAAATCTGGAACTTTCCTCTAATGATCTCAAATAACTGAAAAAGTGTCATCACAATTGGTGGAGAGAGACTGGCAATTCTAGGGCACCAAGAACATCCTAAAGTACGTCAGTAGGTAAACAGGTCAGGTGAAGCCCATGCCCAAAAGCACTTACCACCTTCCACTGCCTGTAGAAGTCTAAGTGACTAGCATGGAGGAAGGTGTCTCCCTGGTAGGTTTCCAAAGCTGGGTGAGATGAATTTCCCCTTTAATGTCTTGCCCAAGCAAGTCCAGAGCACTGAACAACAAGTTCTCCACTGTGAAAGACAAGGTTGAACCGGACAGGGTACACACGACAGGAGATGCGTGCAGGAGAAACACCATCCATGCCATGATCCTGTGGCCACTCAGCTGTGCCTGGCGCATCTGCCAAAAATATAATGCGCAGTGGCAAGTTGCCCCTTTCTGCAGTGGGAAAGCAGAGACAGCTCCTTACCCACTTAACCTCCCCACTCGCAGCAGTGCTTTTTTACAACATCTTAATGTCAAAGATGTTTACTGGGGAACACCCATAAGAATTTCTTCGGTCCATCAGCTAGCATACCAATTCACAGGAACACTGCAGAAGAGGAAATGCAGGAAAATTGATTTAATTAACTGCAGAAGGAGTAAAAGCAGATAGATGCTATTTATAAAAACTGCAGTTTGGGAGGACACAAAAGTTAATATCCTTACCATGGTGCTGCCAACTCTTGCTATTTTATGGTGAGTCTTACAATATTTGTTGCTGTTGTTAAAACTGCATATCCTTGTATAATGGGATCTTGCAAAAATTTTTGCTCGCTAAGGCAAGAAAGCACGGTTGGGAAAAGCTTCAGAGTGGGAACCCCAGAAGCAGAAAATAAATAGGAGAGTATAAAAAGACATAATTTTATGTTTTGGAAAAAAATGTGGTTCTTAAAGCAATTCTGTGAGGTTTTTTTAATCCTGCTAATTTTTAACACCATGCGCTTGGCAATGATTCTGCTCTTATAGAAGCTGCTGTAGGATTTCCTGTACACATGGGGTCAAAACCTCAGTTTCAAATCCCTCTAAAAGAAAATACTGTCTCAGGATATTGTTCCTGAATGCTAAACTGGTCTCTCTTAAAATTAAGAGATATTTAATGGCCCGTCATGCTTACATTTTGCTGTATCTAAGTTTCTTAAAAACTTCTCCCGAAAAGGCTAATTAGAGCTGCTTGAATGAATTTTCACAAGCAGTTGTCTGAGGGGAGCTATGCATTCACTAGAGAATTAACAAAGGGAGGTCAGGGCTCTTCTGCTATTTGGTTGTTAGTCAGGATTGCTTGAAGAGAAAGTTGTGCAAAGCAATATCACCACGTGGTTTGTTTGCTGGCTAGTCACTACAGTCAGATTCACCTTTGAATTTTGTGACTATGCAGGGCAAACCCAAGACTCCCACTCACCTTCGATGCTGGGTATGCAGAGAAAAGAGGTGGTTGCAGGCTCTTTGTCCTGAGAAGGCAAGCGCCACTTTCAGTCTGCTGTGGGTCTAGGCCAGTGCTGATTGATTGTATCCTGCCTCGCCCTGACTCAGAATGGCCGGGCTTAGTACAAAATGGTGTAAATGGGCTGTAAACAACAAGATTTAAAAAGAAAAGGAAGAGAAAACCTCAACAGCAAGAGAGTGAAGGAGTGACTTTCCCACCTTTGGGGAACTCATCTGTAAGTAGAACTGATCAGAAAAAATTCTGGTTCATTGAGCCTGACTGCTTTGTCTGAAACCTAATAGCCTGAAGAGCTTTTGCTGAAATTAAGGCAGCATTCTCTGTGGTACCTGCTGGGTTTGTCAGGAGGCTTGTGAGCCTGCTTATGGGAAGGTTTGCCCAGTCTGCTCTTCCACTTGCTGCAGAGGCAAGGGGTGCCCTTGTCTGCTTGGACAGCTTGCAGGCTTCTTAAAGTATCTGCTCGAATTAGCGGAGAAACTGTCAAATTCAAGATTTTAGCAACTTGCATCCTAAAAAATATTTCAAGCAAAGGAGTGGTTTGAGACAAATTCTAACTAGCTACAAAATAATGTAACAAAAAGTAGAAAATCCCTTGTGATAGAGCAATGCAAGCTCCTGACTACTTCTGCTTTTAATACCTATGCCCAAATTCAGTGCTGGATGCCAAGATCCAACCATACAGTTGTTTGCTACTCCCTTAAAGATTCCAAGCACAGACTGCTAAAAGACCACATACTTTAAAGAACACTGTGATATGTCAAACTTATTGTCTGGTTTTATATTATATGCCATTGACCATAAGAAATAAGTCATACTTTTGGCCTGCTAAACCTGATGAACTTCAGTGGAGACTTGCTTTTAGTAACAGTATCTAATCAAGTGTATCTGCTATGCTAAATAGACCTGATCTGGCTTCCACTGAAGATGGTTCAAGAGACCTCATGAATTCCCTAGAATTTCCCAACAGTTTAAAATCCTATAAAGACTCAGAGACACTCTCTATTTCTTTTTTTCTCATGTAATAGTGAAATTGGTATTCTCTAGGTGTAGCGATTCATCTTACTGTTCTGTAGATCTCTCTATTGTGTAGCAAGCAATAGCTAGTCAAGGTTGTACGGTGCTGTGCTGGCTTATTGGCTACTTCTGCTTTGTCACCGGTGTCAGTGATCCATGTTTCTTTCCTTACTCCAGTCTCCCCTGCTGGCCTTAATTTAATCAGGTTTTTATTGTCTGTGTTTTTATATTATCAGGTAACACTACTAATCCCCGCATGACTGAGAATGACCATAAATAGCCTATATATAGTATATAGCACCCACCATATGTACACAATATAAACACACACACGTGCACTCATTGTATGTATACACATAGTCTGCGCATACACACACTGGATCTATCTCTGCATAGTATATAGAGATGTAGTACAGTGTGTAGTAATGATATTGTTATCTGAAAGATTTCAGTAGGGCATTGCTTGCCTCTGTTAAATCAATTACATTCATTAAGCCACAGCAATAATTTCACACTGCAACTCAAGCTCCTATATGCCTCGCAAGAAAAGCACTGGACCTGAGATAACTGATGTTTTAAATAAATAATATGTGGGAAACCAGAATGAATGCCGGTGAAAGGGTGGTGTATCAACAGTAATTAGAAGAAATCCGAAGAGTGGCCAGCATAATAAATATAAAGGGTGGAGTAGAACTGCAATGGCAACACAATGTTTTGATCAAAATAAAGCAATTTTTACATGTAATGAAGCAGTAGCTCATAATTTTTAAAGACCCGTGCATTCAACAACCACAGGCTGCCTTTCAAGTTTATGAGCTCATATATCTTCATATTAGGAAAGGATGTATCTTATAATTCTCTTTCAACAAAACACCAGACAGCTAACACAGCAATGAAAAACAAAGACTTCTTTTTTAAACAAAAAATCTCCAAGTTTATATGGCTGGAATTAGAAGTCCAGCCAGTAAACCATGGTGAGTACTGTTTATTGTTAATATGTTGATTTTCTTTCCACTATTACTCACTCTCTGCTTGGTTGCAACATGAAAAACTCTCTACTCTTCTGCTTTCTGACCCTCCTTGCCTGGTCCTCTGACTCCCCCTCTCCTAGCACAGACCTTGGCCAGGTCAGCATGACAAACTCTTGCAAGGTATGTACATCAATCAGGGAAGTGCTGAAGTGTGATCTGCAACCGGCATAGCTGTGCCAGCAGAAACCCCTAGTACAGTTTAAGACAAAGCAGCAAAAGTGCTCTTTTACAGGATGACTTTTTTTTTTTTTTCCTGAAGAAGGCTGTGACAAGCTCTATCAGCAGAAGTTGAGTTTTCCCAGTCTAACCTGCAACTGGAATATGAATACTTTGCCAGACTGTAGCCTATCAATACTAAGCTACCTCATACAGCACTCATAGCATAAATTTGGCTTTCTGCACTCCAGAGGTCAATGTTAGTAAGAGTATCTCCTAAATTCACTCCATGGTCTTGGCTCTCTCTCTGCCCATTTCCTCACTCATCGTCCTGCTTTGCCCTGTGTCATTCCTCAAACATATCCAAGACCATGTATTTCACCTCACCACCATTTATTCTATGGAGTCTGATCTTTACTGTCACATTCTCCACATACTTTCTACTACCTCATGCCTGCCCTCAGAAAATAATCTTCCTATTACCTAGATATGAGCGTTTTTGTATCAGACTGCTAATGCAAGGCGTATAAAAATGAATCTTTTTGTTCCCTAAGCCCCTCTAATGTATAGAAGAAAAACAGTACATTTGGGTCTTTTTTATTTGCCATCTGGTATTTGGAGTGTTGGGACTCATTTTCAGAGAATCAGGACTAAATTCCTGCTTTAGTTTTTATACGAAAACTGAGATTCTCAAGTAATAACACAGTCTGAGTATCTGGGGGTTTAAGGATTATTATTTTTTATCACCTGCCTTTTGCTGAACAAACTAGTTCAAATCCTACAATACTTTGTTCTCTGCCTAAAACCAATGACAACCACCTAACCCCTCCCCAGCTCCCAAAGTTCAGGCTATGTCAATGAGGGGAGAGGGTGGCAAGAGGAAGCATCCAGACCTGAGCTGTGGTTCCACTGCTGGTGGCTGTTTATACTGAAATGATCAACAGCTTAGGCAATGCCATTGGACCTGAACAGTCACCCTTCAGCTTCAGTGCTAAGACTCCATTCACCACAGGGCAGCTAATTTGGAAGGAAAAGATGTGTCATCCTATCAAAGGGACAGAGGAGGTTCTGGTTCTGCTGTGCACACAGTATGACCCTGGGGGGTTACACTTGTACTGGTACACTGAGGAATTAACATCATTCCTGAGTAAAATATCTAAGAACCCAGAAAGTAAAGGATGCTTCATGAAGGGGGTTCAGCTCTTGCCATGACACAGTGGTCACTGATTACAGGGGCTGAGATCCTACCTTTTAGCAAGTGTGCATGAAGCCTTGAGGTTCTTCTGGAAGACTGGGAACTTATGTAAGAATATGTTAGTTAAATGTCAAGTGACTGAATTTGACTGATAAAACAGATGGAGCGACTATGCAGATAGTACAGAGTTCAGTCAAATTGTTCCCCCACACCTCAAGCTTCTCTGTGGATAAGGGCATCATATGCAATCCTTGGGGCAGAACTTTGTCTTCTTTGACTCCTCCATGCTTAAAAGCAAAGCAGAAACAAACCTTGGACACAAGCACCAGCATATAATCACCTGGAATGCTTAATTTTTAGCTCCGTTTTTGGTCTGTGTCACCTACCAGTCTTTCAGGCAATGTCTGGCCAATGGTTTGGAGCATAATATGTACCAGGTATTTGGGAGGGGATTATGAAGGAGACAGCTTAGCTCTTCAAATGTGAACAGTATCATCCTAATAGCCTGCAGAGATCAGACCCTGGCCCATTTGATTTATTATTACACAAGCAGCCTCTGAGGCTGAAATTTTGTCCTTTCACACTCCCATTTAGCCCATGATTTTTATTTCTTCCCTTTATATTCTTTTTTCCACCTGACTAGCTTTCTTTGTCCCCACAGTGAACCACTAAAGTAATTTTTCTTACCTGCAGAGAACATTCACCCTAATTCCCATGTCCATGCAACACACAGCAAAATTAGGTAGTGTGCTAGCCCCTGGCAGATACCTGCTCAAAGGACAAAGCAAGCTCAGGAAGCACTGTCTGATGTCTTGTCGGACAAACCAGTTCTTGAATCCCTTTGCAGATGGAATATTCTCTGCAGCTCATTGACCATCACATGAAAAAGCCACTGCAGTGGTTCATTTTCACATCATCAACAAATTGATGGCACAGCTGGGAACTCTCGTAATCTCTCTGCTCCAGATGTTGCTCTCCACTTTCTTCCCACTATATAAAATCCTCTTCTTTTTTTTTCCCCTAGTGGTAGCTTTAATCACCTTACAGAGAACATTAGGTGGGATTTGTTGATTGCCCCGCAAATTAAGGAGTCCAAAAGACCCCAAGAGAGGGTCAAAATAAAGCTTTGAGTTGGTATTTAATTAGCATTTATCAACAAACAGATTTTAAAGCAAATATTAGTACAAACATACTAATAAAGGGAAGTATTTGTGTAATGTCACTTTCATTCATTTTCACCTTGAGATATTTTAGGGGTTGATGACCTGGAAAAGTGAACAAGTGGTGAGTACTGTACAGACTGTGGGCAGTAGGAAAAACTGTTTGTCTAAATTCAGCATTGTGACAACTTTGTGATAGAGTCATCGGGCCCTGGTGTCCTTGGAGTATGGGTGGGCGGGTGAGTCACTTATTGCTATCCTGACATGCCATAAGTAGGTGGCTGTACTCCATTGTCAGAGTATGGTCCTTCAATTTTTATTCAGTGAGAGAAATCACCATTTAAAAAAGGATTTATTTTGGCTCATGCTTGAATACCCAGTGTCATTTTTCATTCTGCGCAGTGAGCCGCTTAAAAACAATGCAGTTTAGACCTGTCCACTGCCATTCACCAATTCCATAGTCTCAAACCACTTCATCTGCTTCAACACAGTGCAAGGTGTCCGAATGCGGATGGTATGGCTGGATGCAAAACCAACCAAAAGATACCTTGGAAAAGTGCTGGGCTATACATGCTTTTATCGCTGCTCATGCTACCTATGACAGAAGCCATACATAGGAAAAGGCGTAGGAGAGACATGTAAGCAGCATGGTGGGTAACGCACTTATCTTATTCCAGACATCATTTCCTCAGAAGTCTGGAAAAATGTCCAGATGCAAGAAATCTAGTATTGCTGCTACCTAAATGGGAGTTTAACGCTGGGTTTTGGTTAATTGTGAAAATCTGTCAGAATTATTGGCACATAATATTGAAGAGAAACTTCAGAGTTTATAGTTGCCTCTAGCGAACTGTTGCAGAGCCTGTAGTCTTTTGCTAAGGAGCAAATACTGCCCACTAACAACCATGTGGCTGAGGGGGCTGTTACAGAGCTATTCCAGAAAGGTTGGTTAACTGAAGGTCTTCCATTACCATTATTAAAAATGAAACATTCATCCACACTAACATATAGTTTTGCTACATACCCAAATTCTCAATTTTGTGACAGGGTGGACAAAGCTCGTGAAACCTTAGGACAAAGTCCTAGAAATGTCTGAATCGATAATGTCCAAACCAGCCAGCCACAATATAACAATTTGAATGAAGGACCTGTAGTCAAGCTGAAAGATACTTGTTCAAAACTGTCATTCCTCTTTCTGAGAGTCCTCCATCCTCACTCTCCTATGCTCTTAGGAAACTGGGCACTGACCCCAAAAGCAGCATCAGTTCTGCAGCCCTAGCAAGTTTCAGATTCAGAAACTGGTTATCTGGCTTTGGGTTGATTTTTTTTCTCTTCTTGGAGAAGGAAGAGATTGTATTAAACTTACTTTTTCCTCCCTATAGTGTTCAATAGAGAACGTCCCTTGGATATGCCCAGGCACAGACCTATTTTTGTTTTTCAGCTAGCACAGCCTGGTCTAAGAGCTGCTTGGCCTTGATCCAAAACGGAAGGGCCTTGCCCTGTTCCCTAGATATCCAGCTCCGCTGCACTGGTATCCTGGCCCCCAAGGGCTGCAGCCATGGCCACTAGCTCTGAACACATTTGGCCTTCCCCAAGCAGTCTTTTTTTCTCTTCCATTTCTTCCTCTCAGCTCTCTTGTTGTACCATCTACCATAATCACTTCACTCATCCTCATCAATCCAACCCAAGCCGTGAGGCAGCTTGCTTCTCCCTGAAGGCTGCAAGGATCTGGCCTCCTTTTCTCTCTGATGGTCCCTGCTTTTCCTGAACTCAGTGAGTTCACTTTGTTCCCCCTCTCCTGAAGAAAAAGCCCCCAACAGCTTGTACCTATACATCTCTTCTTCCTAAAGCAGCTAGTTCAGCTAACAGCCTTAAAAACCACACTTAAATGGTTCTGTCTTTAAGAGATATGGGCAAATTTGCGTTTGGTACAAAAGTAGCCACAACACCATTAATGCTAATAGATTTATACCAGGGACAAAATTAGTCTAAATTGTCTGTTTTCCGTTTAAAACAACCATCCAGAATAGAAGATGTGCACTCTGTCCAGCCATACAGTTCATTCGTCCTCATTGCCTGTGTCTGTTGTGGCAGGCTGTTCTTTTTAAAGATTTCAGTTATAAAAAATGTTTCCATTTGTACTAATATGCCATTGTTTGCAAGTTTGGACAGTTCAGCATACTTTTGAAAGGTTTTTGAGGATTAGCTCTTGCACACTGCGTGCTTATGTTAGTACAAGAAAGACTGCTTAAGCGTATTTGTTAAGTTATAGTTGAATTTTCTGCTAGAAATAAATCCCTACAAATACATGTTATTTTGCAAATGAGTAATGCAGAGAATAATAATTTATAGTGAGTATTTAAAATTTCGCTCCAGTTTTCTGTCAAAGGCTAAAAGTGAACATAAATGGTGTTCAGAATAGAATTAGCAAATTACATTAGACTAAGAAGTGAAAGTGCAGCTTCCTTAACTTCCTAGCATCCAGTGTGGCAGATCTTATAATAAAAATGCCTCATTTTCTGAGATGTCTTTTCCAACATTTCACTCACTTGAAAAAATGCATGTGATTTTTAAAAATCAGTTTAGTAACCAGGTAAGTTCTATGCACAGAGAATTAAAAAAATGAAATCCTTGCTCAATTTATAGGCTGCCTCACTTTCAAGAGCAAGCTTTGCAAGCTACCTGCCTGTCTCAAGGACAGCAGGATATAGCATGGCCTTTGCCAAGAAAGCGAGTCTTCTGGGTCATGGTTGAATAATTGCAGTCAAGGAAGTTTCCAATAAGTCTGCTTTTAACCTGTGCCTGCTCTGTAGGTCAAATGGGGACTCTGCCTTGCAGGCTCTGAAGCTAACCCCACCCACACACCACAGTAGATGAGGTCTTGTAGAACAATTTATTAGAATTTTGTTCCTTGTTTTCACCATGGAGGACATACTCCAAGGATGTGTGTCCTTGCTCTGTCACTAGTGACAGGGTCATAGATTCATAGAATCATAGAACAGTTTTGGTTGGAAGGGACCTTTAAAGGTCATCTAGTCGAACCGCCTCTGCAATAAGCAGGAATATGTTCAACTAGATCTACCCAGGGTTGGGTCATCTCCCTGCTCCACCCAGTTCTCCACTTCTTCTGGTGTCCTAATTAGCTCCTTAGGTGATGCCTGGCATGGGGACCACCTCTCACTGTGGGTGAGTGTAACAGCATGTTGCACAAAGGGTCCTTAATCTTCTTCAGTTTGTATTTCAGTACCACATTACACCAACCTGAGAGATTAATATAAAACCATAGTTACTGCTAGAGCATGTAGGTGCTCACGCTCATGCACGGCACTCATCTGTGACATTTGTGCTGCTCCTTCCTCCCCCGGCCTCTTGTCCCTGTTCCTTTGCTGTAGGTCACCTGCCCCAAAGCAGAGATGGCTGAGCAGTGCATGTGAGCTTCAGTGTGAAGCCTGGTCACGTAACTCAGTCCCCCACCCAGCAGCCACCTTTGTCTTGATACATAAGGGGAGCCTTTGGTGGTTTATTCTGATAACCAGCCTCAGCAGAGGAATGGTGACAAGCACTGGGGACAAGGTGGGGTGGGAACACCCCAGGTAGCTATGTCTGGCTGCTACATGAGCTGGTACCTAAGCCCTATGAAATAGTTTTCAGCCGTGTTTGTACCACATCTAGTCTGGAGGCAGCATGTGGAGCAGCAGAGCTTCCAAGCTTCAGGCAGCTACAGCAGCAAATCAGTTTCTGGTGCACGCAGACTGGTGGCTTGTCACCTGTAAACATAAGGAGAAAACAGTCATTAGAGCACAGAAGCCAGCTGAGCATGCAGCAGAAGTCCAGACAGAATCACAACTCACAGTGGTCGAGAGAAACCACCACAAATACTTCAGGCGAAAAGGTTCTGCTTTTTTTCCGCTTTTCACTTCTTGCGTGCACATGGACCACTGGCTTCAAAGTAGTACTAGTAATAAGGTAATGGACATGGCGATTTAGCAAACAACAGTGAGAACAGAGAAATGTACAGCAGTGGTGGTCCAAACAGAGACAGGGAAAAAAACATTCTGAAAGCTACTTTTGTAGAGAAATGCCGCCAGGAGACATGTACGTATGAATCTAATCCACTGACAAGAGTGGACAGAGCTAATGATTCCTCCAATACATCACCCAGGATCTGCTTTGATAATGCAGGAATATAGCCATTTTTGTGCAAGGTGTTGGCTGCGATGTGGAGGCATACAAAGGAGAATGAAACATTTAAAATTCAAGGCTGTCTATGTAAGAGGCAGTGTAGCATGAATGGCTTCATTTGGAACAGATTCCTGTAATGAGGTTTGGGAGGAAAAGCTGTCAGACAGCTAATAACTACTTATAACCTTGTGTTGATTTGAATTCCTTAGATTGGTATAAATAGCAGAGTATTGACCACATCACTTTTAAAATAGGTCTGACAGGACATTATTAGAATTCCCCTTCCTTCAAATATTTTATGTCCACACCTGAAACACCAGAAGGAAAAAATGCCACTCAAGGAACAAACTGTTGCACTTAGGAAGTCCTCAAGCTCTCATATTCTCACAGGGCATGGCTAGGGCAAAGAAATCAGTGTTTGTCTTTTCTTCTACCATGCCAGTAATTCCTCCTGCCCCAGGTACGGAGGCTATGCTGCAGCACACCGCTTCTGTCAGACACCTCTACCAAAGTCAGTGGATGCTGACACAAGCTATTTTGTTATCATTAAAGTCCATATAGCTTTGCCAGCTTGGCAATAGTCTGCGATTTAGAACGATAAGTAGGCCAGAGTGCCTACAGCCTCAGCACAGTAGCTATTTTCCTTTAATTACAAAATTGCTATGGCTACATTAAACGCCAGATGCTTCTTGTTACCGTCCAGTTCCAGTTCACTTCAGTTAACAGCTTGACTAGCATATCTTGAATGAAGCACCTTTTTCCTTGTGCCCTTTCTTTTCCCAGCTTAAGTATTTCCTTGCAGTGGTCGTCTGTTCATAATCCAGACCAATATAAAATGAATAAACCAGAATGGAGGCACAGCGGGCTTCAATATAAGCAGGCATTTATTATATCCAAGGGGCTTTCTGGACAGAAAAGGTCACTTCCCCTCTCTCAGTGGCCATCATCTGCTGGGGGCAGGTGCTCACTTCAGTTCATGCACAGTGCACAGTCTTATCAAATGGAGTTGTATTTTTTTAAACTTTGGAGCATGGTGATAATGAGCATGACACCTGCGTACAGGGGTGCAAAGCAAGAGGGGAAGCCAGCTGCTGTGGTCTTCTTGCCCTTCCGTGCTCCTTGGCTGGTGGATATTAAGGGTTGTGAACAGGGACTACGTGGATGGTTTCTGAAAAAAAACCCCGCCAACCCCAAAGCAACCAACAAAAAAAAAAAAAAAAAAAAAAAAAAGTCGCAACAGAAAGTAACTTCTCCAAGTCAGTGCAAGCTAATTATAGCAACTCAGTACCAAACTGTCATAAGCCCTACAGTGAGCAGGCATGGCTTCAGGGAGAAGGACCTGTGGTGAGTGTTTCTGTCTCACAGCTATTTCCCTGGCTCACAGTCCATAACTATATGCTGTTGTGATTGAAGCCGGGAAAAAAAATCTTTCCTGTCTGGTTTTTACATTATGTGAATCTCAGTGGCAACCCAGAACTAACCTCATGGGCCCCTGGGGAGGTCAGGCTGACGAGGTCAGAGAATGATGAGCATTCATGTTTGCTATAATTGTGATTTATTTCCCATGTAAAATTCACTCATCTCAATAAAGATGCATGGACTATTGTTGAGCCTACATAAACTGTTTCATACTCATCAATAAAATGGTTTTGGGGGCATGTTGGAGATGTAGCTTCTCTGGAACTAGTTCAGTATTTAATTCCTGCTAATGTACACTATGAGATTGTGTCTAATTCAATTTGCAAAAACATAAAGTGCCATTTAAGGGGAACTCATATGGTTAGATGAATGTGTAACCCAGATGCCTCTGTAATTCCTTTCGTTGTCATTAATTTGATTTGCTGAGATGTTATTTACAGACTCTAGTTCCATCTAAAACAGAATAAACCTCAGAGAAGGAACCACAGTAAATGCTTTTAGGAGTTTGTTTTTCTGTGCAGTAGCACTGAAGAATACTGATGTCTCTTCATATCTTGTCTTCAGCCTTGTAACTTCATTAATATCGTTACACAGAAATATCACAGCACTGACAAATGAAAAACAAAACAAAACCAAGAATACCCAGAGATTACTGAGATTGGGTTTGTTCACTTAGGTATCACTGTAGTCCAACAAGTGTCAGAACTGGTAATAGTGAAGTCAAGAGAATTTAGGTCTCAATGTATCACAAGTGTAACAGAAAAGTAGTGTACCGGTATCATAGCTTGGCCGTCTGACAGTCCGTTTTTAATTATTTCGTGTAACTCACCGCATGTGTTATCATCCAAGTTGCTGCAAGATCAAACAGACAACAGAATCCAGCTCAACCTTTTATGCAGACAGTCAATTTGATACATAGAACAAGGGTGCCATTTTTACATTCCCAAACTGCAGAGCTAACCTCAATTTTGAAAACTTTCTCTGGTGTTTTGCTTTCTGTATTTTATTCCCCTGGAGGCAATGTAGCTTTAACCCTCCCAGCCTAACTGGATCCCATTCAGCTGGATTAATCTCAAATCTGACTGTTATTAATGAACTTGAACTTGGAAAGCAGTTTAGTCACAAAATGGGCTCAGGCAGCAGCAAACTCACCCTCATGTACAGCAAACAACTCAAATGAGCAGAGAAAAAATGCTGAGGGTATGCTTGGGTTAGTTATAAACACTGATGCATTGAAATTGTAGAAATGCTCCTCAGAGATTCTGGGGCAATTTCTCCTCTTGCATTCAATGGTGTCTACTCTCACCGGAAAAGGTGGTGTTAAAATGCATTTACAGAGCAAAACAGTTGGTCCTGAGGAAATGACACCCACACAGGGCACATTGCATGGAATTTTTTCTTTGGACTAGTTCTAGCTTTGTCCTATGCTCTGAATGCCCATTAGAGGCCACAGCAGTATCACAAGAAAAACATGGTTGTTGGGGATGGCCAGGAGATTAGCTCCAAAAGCATGCTTTGGATCTGAAGTGCTAATGTAGGTGCACCCCTGAGGCCCAGTAAGCAAGGTGCTGCCCAGAAATTAAATCTTCACATGGAAAGCTCAGCTGTGGCACTGCAGTTTCCCAGGAATTAAGAGCGGGACAGATGCATTGGTTTGAAGTCAAGATGTAAATAACAGGCACGAAAAGCAGCCAAAGAATGTGCAAGAGAACAGAAGATGGTAACAAAACAAGTCTTAGCTGAAAAGGGGGTAGGTTACTCAGAAAAAATTAAAAATGTGTGGGGAAAATCTAAATGGAAAGGAATTATTTTCCTGAACACTTAATATTTTTTTTCCCTCAAAAAACTGTGCTGCCTTAGAAAAATCCCGCAAAAAGAAATTAAATGGGAAAGGCTCCACCTACCCTTAATAAACATATAGCACCTTTTCTTTACATAGGATATCTGAGTGCAGAATTTGTGAACATATATTATGTTGTACATTTTTCGTCTGGTTTGCCCCTCATTAAGCAGTAAGCACTGGGGAAAGAAATGAGCCTTATCTGGTTTGCTACCCGCCTAACCATTATCAGCTGGCATCAGGTAAAGAAATGAGCCTGAAAGAGTGAAGGATAGATGCAGATGCTGGAATCCAGCGAGGTCAAAGGAGTCACACGGATGAAAGGAACGAGAAATTTTCTTAACAGTTGTTTTCAAATGAGCAGTTCTAGCAGCAGAACAAGCAGCAAAATGTGCTTCACCTAGGGATTCATGCCTTGTGGCTGGATTCTTAGGTGTCTAATAAAGCAGAAGCAGTGATCTGAGTTCTTTTCTCTCAGGTGGGCTATTCATAAGGTCTCTCTACCATGTGCGATTTCTTGTGATTGATGGGTAGAGCTAATGCTAGGGGCCTCCACTCAATGGGTGTGTTTTTCATGATCTCTCCCTTTACTTGGTAGCCTATTGCCATAAAAATGGTTGTGTCTTAGTATCACTGTGTTTTTGATATTCATATCAAATTTGATTGAAACTAAGTGGTTCAAGAATTGGGGGTGGGGGTGGGGGTGGGGGTAAGGAACAAGAGGATACACACAGAACCAAACACTCACATACAACAAGATTGTGGAAGTCTTGTGTCCTTTAGAAACCAGGCTGGAAAAATTATATAGGAACAAGCTCTGAAAGAACGTTATTTCTAGATTCTTGGCATTTTTCTCTTTAATTTTAATTCACTTACTAGGGGTTGAATGAAACATTAAGAGTACTGCCTAAAAAAGTGCAGCTGCTGCGTATCTTCAAATTTGAGTGTTTTGCATTAAGTTGTTTGTTCTGGAGTTTGATAAAGAAGCTGAGTTTAACTGCCTCTCCCTTTGGGATCCTCACAGAAATCTGAAGACACATCTTTTAATGGTATGTTTTGAACAAAAGGAGAAGGAGGCTTCCGTCATGGTACTGGGAACTGAAGAAGAAAATACCTGCTTGACTGAGCTGCCCTTTTCATCCAGAGCAGTGTGAGACAAGCACACTGAATCAAAGCCTGAGCTCCAGATGCCATGTACAGTTGGAGATGGCTTCCTGCCAACGAGTTTCCAAAGCAAACAAGGAACAGCAAATTTGTGTAGCTTGAAGTGAAGCCACACAGGGAGGCAGTGAACAGGGTGGTTCCCTTCAGCATGGAAGGGAATGTTAAGTGCTTTAGTAAAATGTCATTTTAGCCAGAACAGGGCCTGAAAGAAAGAATATAACTTTAAACTCTGATCTTAAGCTCTGTGAGCTTAACCAAGTTGGTAGCTCAATAGCGTTTTGGCTGGGTGATATACTACTGTGTTTGTGCCTTCCTTTAAGGCATGCCTCCATGACTTAGAGTGGTTTCTGATATTGATAACCAAGCTAGCACTGAGGTAGATTGGAAGTAAACTCTAGACCAAACTAGCTGGGGCCAAACAGACTTAAATGCATTTGGCAATAAACTGTCAATGGCAAGATCTGCAGATCCATGCAGTTGGCCATATTGGGTGATAAAAGAAGATAACTTTTAACATCCAGGTGAGTGTATGGAGATTGCATTTAGAAGAACTCTGGAAATAGGGTGAGTGGAAATACCCATTGGTGAAAGATGCTTTCCATGGCTAGTATAGTGAAGGAATAACAGTGTTGAAAATAAACACCATCTAAGAGAAGATTTTCTGTCATTCAGCCTGCTTGCTCTGTGTGCTTGTCAACTTTGGGAGTTGTCTTTTATGAATGCTAAAAACGGTTCCTGCCTTGTTGCCTTCTTCGGTGACAGGAGAGCTGACTGCCCTCTTACTCTGGCTGCCACAGAAGCACCTGGCTCTGGTCCACAGCTTGGAAACCTCAGTCCTTGTTGTTTGTGGATTTACTGCTGAGGGGTCTGGTTACAAAGAAAAATAGATGAATGTATTAACTCTACAGCAGTCCATCTGGGAAATTTCTCAACGGGATTGCACCTTCACAGGAATGACTGTGGAGGATCGCAGATTGAAAATGATGGCTTCAGTTTGTTACAGCAGAGGTCTGGGTAGCAGGGAAGCTTACTACAGGATAACAATTTGATATCTGAGACTGTGATTCATTCAGAGACCGTATCTCTGTTCTGTACCCTCCTCCCCCTGGTTATCCATTGAGCTAAAAAAAGTAAAACACAGAAACTTAATGAGAAACAAGTGTGGCTGCTGAGTTGGTGTGGTGGGTTAACCCTGGCTGGACTCCAGGTGCCCACCAAAACTGCTCAATCACTCCCCTCCTCAGCTGGACAGCGGAGAGAAGATATAATGAAAGGCTCGTGGGTCGAGCTAAGGACAGGGAGAGATCACTCACCAGTTACTGTCATGGGCAAAATGGACTCAACTTGGGGAAATTAGTTTAATTATTTACCAAACAAATCAGAGTAGGATAATGAGAAATAAAACCAAATCTTAAAACACCTTCCCCCCACCCCTCCCTTCTTCCTTGGCTCAACTTCACTCCTGATTTCTCTACGTCCTCCCTTCCAGCGGCGCAGGGGGACGGGGAACAGGGGTTGGGGTCAGTTCATCACACATTGTGTCTGCTGCTCCTTCCTCCTCAGGAGGAGGGCTCCTCACACTCTTCCCCTGCTCCAGCGTGGGGTCCCTCCCATGGGAGACAGCTCTCCAAGAACTTCTCCAAAGTGGATCCTTCCCACGGGCTGCAGTTCTTCATGAACTGCTCCAACATGGGTTCTTCCCTGGGTTGCAGTCCTTCAGGAACAGACTGCTCCAGCGTGGGTCGCCCACGGGGTCACAAGTCCTGTCAGCAAACCTGCTCCAGTGTGGGCTCCTCTCTTCACCAGTCCACAGGTCCTGCCAATAACCTACTCCAGCACAGCCTTCCCACGGGGTCACAGCCTTCTTCAGGCACATCCATCTGCTCTGGCGTGGGGTCTTCCACGGGCTGCAGGTGGATATCTGCTCCACCGCTAACCTCCGTGGGCTGCAGGGGGACAGCCTATCTTCACCACAGGCTGCAGGGGAATCTCTGCTCCAGTGCCTGGAGCACCTCCTTTCCCTCCTTCTTCACTGACCTTGGTGTCTGCAGAGTTGTTCCTCTCACATATTCTTACCCCACTCCTTGGCTGCAGTTGTGCTGTTTGGGTTTTTTTTCCTGCTTCTTAAACATGTTATCCCAGGGGTGCTACCACCATCGCTGATGGGCTCAGCCTTGGCCAGTGGTGGGTCTGTCTTGGAGCTGGCTGGCACCGGCTCTGTCAGACATGGGGGAAGCTTCTAGCAGCTTCTCACAGAAGCCACCCCTGTAGCCCCACCGCTACCAAAATGTTGCCACACAAACCCAATACGCTTGGTCTGCATTTGGAAGCCAAACTGTAGAAACTACTTCGTTACTGTTCCAGTCACATTTTTTTAATTATAGGTAAATAATTCTGAGTTCTCTGCTAGTCCAGAAGTTCAGGAGCATCATCACAGGACTGAGCTGTATCCCACATGCAGACTTGAGCTAGAAAACGTGCAACTGAAGGCAACAGCATGGTCTCTGGGATCAGAGTGAGATCCTTCCAGTGGCAGATGCAAGCACCTTCGAACACAAAGTGGGAGGGATGCATGTTACCTATCGCACATAGCAGCACTGCTCCTGCAAACCGGGTACATATGGCTCTCCGATAACTGTTTACTGTGACCGCGCAGGAAAATTGCCAAAGCGATGTGGTCTGTTTCCCTTTGTTGGGTACCTCTTCTCCCTACAGAAGTGTGCAGGATGAATCTTGGGGATTGAAACAACTACCACATGAAATGAGGTGCCACTTAAAGCCAGGCAATAAGGGGCACCTTCTCTGGGGTGTTGGCATCTCTCTAGAATCCTCACAAGGATTCAGGTGTCAGCCACTGGGTAAAATAGCCAATGCCATTTCACGGGGGCCTGGAGGGGGATTACTGAGCTGCCCAGTATGGCTCTGGAGAAAAGGGTTGGAGTGTTTTAAATTGTGTTGAGCCCCAGCTTTCAGTTCACGCTCTTTTCCTTACCTTAAAAAGTACCAAAACAGCAAACCTGCTCCAAATTAATGTTTTAATTTTTTTTAATTTGTTTTGGCTAGACTTGCCGTATAGATTCTAATCATGCACACGGTAAAAACAATGCCCACTAATTCTTTCTGGTGCATATACATATATACATGTATTACCAGTACTTACATATCTAAGTCTTGAGTGCTGTTTGAGAAAATTATTTCTGAAACCAAAAGTTAGTGCATCAATTTGCCATTCTGCCTGTGTGGACATTGGTTCTTTACTTTGTTAAAAATCAAAGCATAACACACCATTATCTTTAAACTACAGATGTCACTCGTTTTTATTTCCACTCTTCTCCTAATGCTGCATAGCACATAAAGTTTTAACTTGTGCACATTGGTGCCACTTGATCTCCAAAGTGTCTGTATGGTTTATTTCTATAGCTCTGTCTGCTTAGAGATTGCCTTTTTATGGTGCAGCATTTTAGAGTGGGTTCTGTTACAATTCAAGATGAGCCCATTTTAGACAGATTTTATATATATATATGTAAAATATAGCATGTGTGTGTGTGTGCGCGCATGCGCATGTGTGTATTAAAAACAGAGCCATCAGTTTCCAAGAGTGGAAATATAACCTGTGTGGATTTAGTGTATTTCTTCCAACACAGTTATCTGAAGATGCAGAGACCTGTTATAGGAAAAAAGCAGTCACATAACATTTTAGGAACCTAGCAGGTTAAAGTATATTTCTGATTAATTTGTTACTTAAACAGCCCTGACTGTTCAGTGTGAATTGGAGATTTAATAGCAGCTCCCAGCTGAAATGAATGCCGTTTGCTTGGCTGAGCATCTTAGTCAGCTTTGAAAATTTTAAACCTGGTTGTATCCCTGATGGCCTTTTGGGATCTCCAAGGAACAAACCCAACTGTCTTTGCAAGGCATCCCTGCTCAGGGGAAGGCAGACAGGTGATGGCACCTGGTGATCAAAGATGCCAAAGTCATCAGGGCGCACTACAGATACCACTTCGGGAGCTCATTCACAGATACAGCCTGGAGCAGATTGCAAGTCAGTGCCATCTGCGTAATCTCAGAGACGTAAGCAAAGCTGAAGCCAGCTAGATGAAAACAGCCTTACCTAATACATCACAGCCTTAACCACAATATGGAAGTTTGTGCAAGTCTGTCCTTGCCAGATTGTCAACCTCAAGTGACAGCTGTCTAAGCAAAGACTTGCAGCACTGTCTGACGTGCTGCAAAGAATCCCATACTTCTTTATCCACCTCCATCAGCCAACAAAGGGGCAGAAGTCCAAAACCCAAATTTCTTTAAAAAGAAAAAATCCCGGCAGATCCAGAATCTCAACATCCAGGCACAGACCAATGGCAGAATGGGGGGAGAGGATGGAAAAAAGGGAACTCATGCCATCATTCTCCCCACCTCCATGTCCAGCTACTCCAGGTAGCAGTCCTTGCTCAGCTGTCACTCGTCAATCAGCAGCAGCAGACTGAGTTGGACTGAAGCCTTCCCTACCATCCATGTTCAGCATTGATGTGGCATTGCCCCTAGGAGGAAGCGGTCCTGGGTGAGCTATCTCAGAAGAAGCACTGGGGCCCTTGCCTTGCTATTCTCTGTGTACTGCCTCGGATAGGCCACATAAAACCTAAACTAAGCTATCTTTCCCTGAAAACAATAAGACACTTTCTAGAGTGATCACCAGAATGATCTCTCTCCCAGAACAGAGCTAGCACATTAACATCTTGGTCTTGTATAAGGCTGTTCACAAGTATGTATGAAAATTTTTGCTAAAACCCATGATCACCCATGTTTCACTGACAGAAGGTACTGAGTCAGAGGGAAGCTAGGACTTGACCTATGTGTTGGATGCTGATAAAGCCAAGGAGAGAACCCAGAACCCTCCCTTCAAGACGCAAACCTGTTCTTCACCCACGGAAGACCCCACTGTCTCCATGAAGCTGTGGTACACTCTGGGCACTGAAGAGCTGGTTATACTGGAAAACATCTTCATTTTTCAGATTTTTCTGCTCCCTGAAAAAAAGTAACAGCACAAAGTCTCTACAGCGGCCTCCTAAAACAGTTCTGTAGGGTAAGCACTGTAGCTGATACTACATGCATTTTAACCCCATGACCCTCTGACCCCATGAGCCTCTTCCTTAGATTCTGAGTGGTGAAGGAGCTGAGAGAAGGAACTTTACACAGCAAAAACCTGTATAAAAATATCTGTTCAGGCCTGTAGTGAGAGCATCTGGGCTAGGCAGAAATGTGAAGGCATGCCTGACAGCAAGTGTACACTGTATAGTGCCACATGGAGAAGAGCAGCCAAGATTACCCCAAGTGATGTCTCTCTGACATAGCACAGCACCACACAAAACTTTACTCACTTCATGCTGGCTGTGTTCTGCCTAAGGATCTCTGTGCTGAACCTCACTGTGCAACATAAGAGTGCACAGAGCTACCAGCTGTCCCCGATATGCCCAGAGTGTCCATCCACACATACATGCTTACCTGCAGCTAAGTATCATCAGCATCATTCATCATAGCCAAACTGTATGGCTTGTTCTGGGAGTGCAGGCATAAGTCCAAGCACTGCTTATGCTTGGGTAGTTTGCTCTGTGGTGAGGACAAAGGCAGCCCTCAGAGCGCATCTAGTCTTCCTCAGGAGGAGAGGAAATTTACCCTGCAATTCACTAGGAAAAACATCTCAGCTGATGCAGGCAAGTGGGATGCAACTCATTAAGTCTTAGTAATTCCCTGGGAAAGGAAGCACCAGTGACAATGCCATAGACAGTGCAGGAAGGTTGTAGTTTGCTCAGTCAACTGGGATTATTTCTGCATTCACTGTCACTTTCAAATCATTGGTGTCCCTGGGGCTCTGAGGTCCCCTAACATTTACAACAATTTGTAAAGCACCAAATCCTTTCTTCCTTCAACTTTTCATGAGCTGCAACCTCTTACAAATAAATAGCTCCTTCACAGAAGAGTTTCAATGGAGAAGCGTATTTTACACTCTTATTTTGATCAGCACATGCCCGTCAGGACTACTGAATAAAAGTCTCAATATTTTCTCAGGTTATTCTCTAAGAAAACTTGATGCTGAGAAAATCAGACCATATTTCTTCTTTGTTTACACTGATGGCACTGACTTTTCATGGAGAGACAGTGAGTTAATTTGAGGAGAACTCTGCTTCTATGGGACAATAGGTCAGGATGTCACACAACACTCTTCCTCTGCAGCCCCATGACAACAACTGGATAGGATGAGACAGCTCTGCCCACCAGCCCTCCAGCTCCCAAACAGTTAGATGGCAAAGTGTGACTCCTTTTCAGCCTTTTAGTGGTTTGGAAGAGAAATTTCAGGCTTTTCATTCTGCCTATACTGAATGTAAAGAGTTGCACAACAAGCAATATCCTACTGGAGAAGGAGCTGCAGAAGCAAATGGACACCATGGTCAGGATGATGCAGGGTGGCTTTAAATGTCCTGCATCCTGGGTTGTGTTGTCTGTGCACGCTGCTGGCTGTTAGCAGTACACTGAGACAAAGGTTTCCAGCTCAGCTGGGGAAGTGCCTGAGACACTTGCCGGGCATATGCAGCCATGAGGTGCTGCCAGGGTTGCTGGCATGTTCAAAGTGCTTCATCTTGCGCTGAAACACTGGCAGAAGCCACGGCATTCCCTCCAAGGAGCTTGGCCTGGCCCCTGTTTGTTTATGCCTGGTTTGGGCTGAAGTTTGGACCCCTGCTAGGCTGATAGCATTTCCCAAGACAGGGAAGTCCTCACTGGGCACACTAGTCCACTCCTCAGGCTATCGGGCATCTAACTGGTGGGGTTTGATAGGGGTGGCTTTGGTGGGAGCCTTGCAGCTGGTTGCCCAGCAGGCAGAGGAAGCTCGTTCCTTGCTAAGCCAATGTTTTGGGCCTGGGCTGCAGCTGGACAGCCCTCCAACACATGGGCAGGAAATGTAGAGTTGACAGAATGTTGCTAGGGCCGTGCTCCGGTGAGCGGGATGGAGATGGCCACCTCTGACAACTGACTTCCACCTGTTTTGCAGGGGACTGCTAAAGCTCACCCTGAGCTATGCAGCCCAGTGGCCACAGCACAAGGGAGGTAATAAATTGCAGTGGCAGCTGGGGGAAGAGTGGGCAGTGCTTTGCAGGAGAAAAGCAAGTATTGCTTTCTGGATGCTTGCTCTGTTTCCTTTCCTTTGGCTGCGGGGATGCCATCCTGTCCAAGGGAAACACAAAATGGTGCAGAAACAAAGGGCAACTTGCTTTCCCTTTGGCCTTTACAGCAGTGACTGTAAGCTAATTCACGTGCTGTGCTGAACTCATGGGTGCGTGAGAAGACTACAGCAGTATGGTCGCATGCCCATTGACTTCCTTAGCTCTGGAAGTAGGCTATAGGCAAAGTGACTTGCGATCTGCACAGCTACAAAATGCAGTGCTGCTGCATGCTGTTTTAATGTCTACCCTTCCTGCTCCCTCCATTCTTTCACTACCCTCTGAGGAGGATGGTTGGACCTGTCCCACAATCTCATACATCAGATGCACTGGAAGAGAACATTACCCAGTGTGACGGCAGGGATGCTCCCAGCTTCATGTCCACAGTCATACTCCAGGCCACCTAAAACAAGGCTTCTACTAAATCAGTGGGGAGACATAAACACCTTTGGGAGTGGGGAATCTTCCCACCAGTCTTTGACATTGATTGCAGAGGAATCCTTCTCCAGCTGTGCCTAGTCTCTGCCTGCTGGCAGTGGAGGGATGCCAGCCAACTGCTTTAGAGAAGGCAGGAACTTCTAGAAGTATAAATTTAGATGAAGCCAATCCCCTCCTGAGATCATAAACTCGCATAGCTGTTGTCTAGTCCTTATGTTTTAGCAATGTCCTCCCCTGTCTGGATGAAGAGCTCATGGCTCTCCTACTGTTTCTTGGTGGTTGCTCAAAGTCTTTCCACATGCTGGGCAGCTGCTTGAAAAATCATCCAGCTGAGAGCAAGAAGGGGAGGTGCAAGGCTGGCTGAAAGGAGAGGGTAGGAGCTGATGCCTGGGAGAGTGGCACAGGAAAGCAGAACAAGAGTCATTCTCCACAGAAATATTTATCCTAAGTCGGTATGCAAACAAAAGGCACAGCTGTTGGCTTTAATTACAGACTGTGATTTGGTAGCAGCCTCCATTCGTAACCCTTGAATGGAGTATTTTACAACCTTTTACTGTGTTACAGTCTCGTTAAGGATCTTTGAACTTTATTCCAGGGGAACCGGTTCAAAAGACAGGCAGTTTAATCACAAACACTTTTTTAATTTTAAGCTGAACAATTTCAGTGCAAATATCCTACTAAGAAAATTTTCAAGTGAGTCCCCAAGGTATTAATATACAAGTGCAAATGAAACCAGTAATAAGTATCAGGCAGACTTTATCTGGGTCTAGAGACTGCACTTGCAGTAAATAAGAGATTGGATAAAATTATCTACAGTTCAACGAACAGTTTCACTAGAAATGAAACAAAACCCCAATAAAATAATCAGACCATAGAGTGACACAGTGTGAGCTGCTTAATTGTCAAGTGTTTTAGTTAGGATTTTAGGGCCAGAGCACTTAAGATAATCAGCTCCATTAGAGCTGCTGCTTTTAATACTTTCTTAAAAAGCAACAAAGGAGTTGTTCCAGTCTACCAGGCACCTGATGTGGATTGCTTATATACAGCCATGGATGTTTTATTTAAAAGCATGTGTGAAAAGTTTCCATGTATTAAAATAAAAGTTGAAGAGGAACTAGAAGTTGCCTTCATAAGGGAGGGCTTGGTCAAACAGGGGCTTGTGTTTTGGGAAAGCTGGATCTAGAGGCATTGCTCAGGGATGCTCTTCTTTTTTACAGCAGGCTGGTGCAGCCTCAGCACTAACTGGTGCCTTCAGCTTTTTTGGCAGACCCCAGCTTGCCTGGGCCCTGTGCTTTACCATGGTGCACCTTAGTGCAAGGAAACAGCTTGAAACCTCCATTTATCATGGGCAGGGACCAGAAAGTGCTCAGGAGTGAATGTGGCAGCTGAGCAGTTTCCCATGCGGATGGAGCAACAGGGCTTTTAAGTAGCACCCCCTCAATCCTCCCTGCCCCTCACTGCTGCGCCTCTGCACGGGTGAGCTACCACCCTGCCTTCTTGCCCCACCGCTTTTCCCACTTCATATGCCTTGCTCAAAGGGCACTAATTTTATTGAGATTTCCAGATAAAGCCTCTCTTTCCTTCTAAAACCTCTTTGCCTAAATGAAGGACGGTGCTCATGAAAAAGGCAAGAAAAAAAGGAATCTTATAGAGGAACTGGGACCCAATGAAGAGCACAGAAGACAAGAGAAAATCACTGCCAAACGTTTCTTGGTACTGGCCAAGTTCTTGCAAACCTTGACAAAATAAGCATATGCCAACCTGCGTATGGTTCGGTTTGTGAAAAGGAGGAGGGCTCTAATTCTGCACATGTTCATGTATATGAGCAACTTCTTGCATCTGTAAATTGCTAGTGAAGCTACCTACAATTGTAAAATGCCTTTAATGTGTAGGAACTGGACCTTTTTATAGCCAGATTGCTTTTGTTATCTGCTGGGAAATCTTCACACATTGGTTTCTCCCTGCTATTTCAGAAAAGGCTGCATAGCTGCTCAAGCAATCTCTGCTGGCTTTCCTGAAGCTCGTCTTTGCTCTTCTGTCATGTGCTAATGTACTATGGGGGCTTGCGGTAGGGGCCAAGGGGTAAAGTTGCTCTCCAGCAAATTCCAGGGCTGAGTTAAAATGCAGATCCTTGCATGCCACAGGTACCAGCCTTTGGGTGTGGGAGTGTGTGTGTGGAGAGCTCTCCCCTCTCTCTGGACAGGCAGCCATGCGCTTCATTCCCCTCCAGATGCCCTCCAGACAGAAGCCTGTCTCTCGTCTTGCTGAACCTCCCCATCCCTGCTATCCTCGGCTGTCCCTGCAGCATGGATTTGCTTGCCTTTCCAAGAGGTCTGTGGACACGCAAGTGTAGCTCCGTGGCAGACTGGGGAGGTGTCCACAGCACAGCAAGGGTGATGGGGATGGGGAGAGAGGTACTTGGTGCATTATTGGCAAGATTTTATTGGCGAGATTAGTGTTACTTATGCACAAAACAGAAAGTCCACAACCAGGGCTGGGCTGGGCTCCACTATTGTTTTCATGTGAGCAGACACAGACATTGCAGGTGCCCTATAAGGCCCACGGTGATACAAAAATGCCTTAGAGGTGTGATTCAGCCCCCTGTAGACTCTGATAACCCATAACCTAATCTGCCCATTGCTTATAAAATAAGCCTGTGGTGACCGGGCACTGGGGGCACCGCTCAGATCCCACTCCCAACCCCACAACTCGCAACCCCACAGCTGGGATGGCTCCTGCCCAGCCGCAGGCATCCACCAAAGCAGCATGTTAGGTGGGAGCTAGCCCAGCCCAGGGGTGGGGACTGTGGGGGCCCTTGCTCCTGGCTTGCCTTCCCAGAGGAGCACCAGTGTGCTGCAGGGAGGGGTGTCATTGCAGCTTTCTCCTCATCCACACCTCTTGCTGCTCACTTTGTGATTGTATTTTTTTGTATTAACTTTTAAAAATGACCTTTTCATTCTCCTCCTGTTGCAGACAACTGGAAGCTGTGCATTTTGTTGCTGTGGGCAGAGCTGGGCACTCCCATGGTGCTAACCCAGGCTGTTCAAGTCTGGATGCAAGTCAGGTACTACAGCTGAGTCCACCCCAGATATGCAGAATGAGTCCTAGCATTCACTCCGGGTGGTTGGATTAAATTAGTGGATAATTTAATGGGAGAGCTAAATTACTCTGGTAACAAGTCATGTGCAGCTTTATCTTGTAATACTTTTATAGCAAGTTTAGAGCTCCTAAAAGCAGTTATGCAATTCCCATGCCACTGTACTAGAATTCCTGTCCCCTGTAGCTATTACAGGGCAAAATATTCAGGATTTCTTCTGGATTGATCTCTAGGTTTGTGTATTTCAGCAAGTTATTATAAGGGGTAAATTTACCAGGAAACCTGTTGTCTGGGTGATAGTGTGACCTGAGCATCTGGGGATGAACAGGCATAGAGTCTTGGGACTGGGAGACATATAGTGTCCTACCTGTGGTGAAGGACAAAGCATCTGGGCAAATGGACCTTCATTCATTAAAGAAAAAAAACCCCTACTTTGAAGCACCCTTCCAGTAGGAGGATGGCAGAAAGAATTTGATACAGTGTCCTTTTCCTTCTCTGCCAGGAGCTTCATTTAGAAGGCTGCCTCTGCAATATCTGTCTGTTCTAATGGTCAGGCACTTACAGGCTAAGTAGTGCAAATTTTTATATTTCAGACTTCCAGTGCATCCAGAAAAGTAATAGAAAATGTTCTTTTTAATGCCCTATCTCAGGTAGGAGTGGAGGAAACCTGAAATTAATTCTTAAACTATAATTTTATGGCTTAGCATAGCCCAGATGAACAATCCATCTCTGACCATATTACGTAAAACACTTAGGCCTCCCAGGACAGCTCAAGTCCCCACACTTTGTCAGTTCTCATGTGCTTCAGAAATACATTAAACTGAGTGCTTCACTGGTATTTGTGGCAGATATATTTCTACATGTTGAACTCTGTGTGTGTGTGGGTTGGTGCCAATTATTGATTCATAAAGATCAGCTAAGGTAACTGTTCTCCACTTATAGTCTTACCCCTGTAATCTTCAGCTGCTCCTGTCTTGATGTGTAGAATCAAGGAAGCTCATTCCTTTTTCTGTATGTTCTTTTCATGGCTGTAACTGTGGAAACATTTTTTTATAGGGGTTTGTTTCTTACATCCATAGGAAAGCACAGTGAGATCAACTACATATTTACTTGTTAAAAAACCTTAATTTGAAGAGAACCATGTAGTCCTACATATTTACCTTTGCACTAGGTTGCATCATAACATTTTGCCCAAGCAAGGTCCTTAAACAAACAAACGCTGCCCTCAAGGCAGGGATATGAGCAACTTGATCCATTTGATCTACTAAAATCAAAAATGCTTTGTGCAAGGAGATGTTATGTGCAAAGCACTTTTTGTTTTAGAGATGATGCATATTCTATCATTGTTTATCATTAACAATATAGTCAGAACTGAAACAATACGGGTAGATGCTTTTTTTAAAAATACAGGGGAGCCATTAGCAATGATGTGGGTGTTTTATAATGCTCTCCTATTTGTTTCCAACACTAGGCATCAACACTGCTCAGAAATCTGCTTATCTTTGTGCCCTACTATGACATGATGCTGAAGCATCAACATTTCTAGAAATTTAAGAGAACAGCTAAAGTCTTGGGGGAGAGGCTTGCTCCATGTGTGCTTCCCTTACTAAGAGAACTAGATGGGTTATTCGCCTCATGCAGTGAGGGCCAAATCTTCCTTCTGCAACTGTCTGCTTCAGTGGGAGTCTTGCCTGGGGAAGGGCTTCTGAGCTTTTCTGGTCAGAAGAAAGTTATTCCTTTTATTGGATCAGAAAAGCATGCAGTTATGTGTGCAGCAATTAAATATCCCTCTCACTGTGCAAGAGACAAACTATCACTTTAGATTAGTTCTCTTTTAGATATTTTTCCCTTTGCCATTAGAGTAATTTAACCTCATCCCTGCCTGAGAATCCTGATTTGCTCTATGCCAGGGGAGCGGATTTGTGTGTACTTACTGAATACATGTCATATGCTATCCTGCCACAGATCATTAGTGAGCAATGCTTTTACATAGACTGCAGGCCCCGTTTTGCTACCAAAAGGCAAAACGTGTATGTAAGAGGAGGGAAAAGATATATGAATTATGAAAATTTTGTATCTCTGAAATGTGGTTTTACAGCTGTCAGACTACATGTAATGTTTGCAGCCTATTACTGCCATATACGAAGTGGTTCCATAGCCTGAGGAACAGCTGACTCCAGCTGCAGAAAAAGTACCCACGTTTGTATTCATGCCCTTTCTACACCAGTGTTGCATGTCATAGAGCAGAGAAATTTCAGAGGATGGGTAGAAGAGGACACAACACAGCTTCCTAGCAAGTTGTGGAAGCCAAGTGGATGGTGCCAGTAAAATTAACTAGGCCAAAACTAACTTAGACTTGAGAAAAATGTCCAGGTGTATCGCTCTGTATTTGGAAGACCTTCTAAAGGAGACCAGACACTGGTCCATTGGTCTTGCTGTGGCTCGTGACACTCACAAAGTCTAGTTTTCACTTGTCTGACATGGCCATGAAGGTGAGATTAGAAAGAAGAAGATGAATCTATTTCAAAACAAAAGAATTTTTGTCCAGCAGCTCTCCTGTCTAAATAAGGTGGTGATTACCAAATGTCTTGAAAAATTTTGGGATAGCCTCATCAGCTGTTCACCTGCTGACACCCTTACATGCAAGGTCCTGGTGACTTCATGTTTCACTAGCACAAAATTGCTTTCTATTTTAAGTCACCATCTTGAATTTAGACTTCAGACTCACAGTTCCGCTTGTGATGGTTTGTTATGAACTAAAGGTCATTCATCAGTGACTTAGACTTGAAAATAACCTTACTGTTTTGAGAACAGTCCTGGTTCCACTAGTTTTCCCATTTTGAGGCAGAATGATTTTGTTACAGCTAGAGTTGACGGCAAGTCATAGGAAGCCTTTCTCAAACACCTTCTGCACAGGAGAAAGAAGAAACCCTCTGAAAGCTTAACTGCTGTAATTCAGTGTTAACCTCACATTGCATATTTTGACAGTTCCTGACCACTTGCAGGTCAAGGAATGAATTGCTACAGAAAATTGTTGACAATTTAAGCTAATGAATAAATTTAGGGTCATGATCCCTTCAACTGCACTACTTGGGGAATGAATTTTACTGAATGCATAATTTTCTCAGCTTCACTGAAGAAGTGACATAGAAATTGGATTGCCATCCATCACCAGAAAAGAAGAGAAACACAGGCTATATGAAACCGCAATCACTGGTGTCAAAGAGACCTAGAAAAGTTTTCCCCCAACCTCTCAGTAGGTTTCTGGTAAAAGAAAATTTGAAGCAGAAGAGTAGGTAATGACTGTATCAGCCTTAAAAAGTAGTTCTTGCCAAATGCCAAGGTTTCATTTTAGTAGTTGTCATGGTTTTAGCTGGGATAGTTAATTTTCTTCACTCTAGATAGTATAGTGCTGTGGTTTAGACTTAGTATGAAAATAATGTTGATAACACACTAATGTTTTAGTTGTTGCTAGGTAGTGCTTACACTAGTCAAGGACTTTTCCAGCTTCCCATGCTCTGCCAGGTGCACAAGAAGCCGGGAGGGGAGGGGATACAACCAGGAGAGCTGATCCGAATTGGCCAAAGGGTATTCCATATCATGTGACGTCATGCCCAGTATATTAACTGGGGGGAGTTGGTTGGGGGAAGCAGCGATCGCAGCTCGGGGACCGGCAGCGTCGGTCAGCGGGTGGTGAGCGGTTGCAGCACTTGTTGTTTAGTTTTGGTTGGTTTTTTTTTCCTTCTTCCAAGGTTTCATCTCTCTCTCACTCATTATTTTTCTTTTCATTATATTATTATTATTATTATTATTATTGCTGTTTTATTCTAATTATTAAACTGTTCTTATCTCAACCCACGAGTTTTCTTACTTTGACTCTTCCAATTCTCTCCCCCATCCCACAGGGGTGGGGGGAGTGAGCGAGCAGCTGTGTGGTGCTTAGTTGCTGACCGGGGTTAAACCACAACAGTAGTGAATCTGACCCAAACTCCATCCTATCTGCACACAAACGATCCCCCCTTGAGTCAAATTATGCTTCAACCTATGCAGCATGCAAGGTTGTCAGGGAGAGCCAGCGACACTCAACTTCCAGTCTTGGAGTTAACCCAGCTGTCTTGCAATTGGGCATGTGGCAACTTGAGCTGGACTTAGTAGCATGCAGGTGTCCATCTGTCCTAGGTTGTCCCACTTAGATGTAATGAAGCCATATTGTAAAGCAGTTTTCCATCTGTGGTCAAGGTATCTCTGTGAACCTGCAAACTGCTTCTTAGGGGGTCTGTCAAAGCAGACTAAGCCAGCCTACTGTCAGTACGCTTACATTCAATTTAGAAGACTCTGAAACCTCCCACCTGAAAACATTTAAGTGTCCACAAATCAAACTTGAAAACTTTCAGTATAAAGAAATTACGATCTTCATGCCCTTGTACTCTCTCAGTCACCTTTAGTAGCCCTCTCAGCAACTCCACCTGCTCCTTATTTTCTTTAGCTTAGAACAGCATAAGCTCAAACTCAGAGCACACATTACACATCAGGATCACAGCAAGAGGCAGAAATGGGCAAAAAATGTTTGTCAGTGCAAAAATAAATTACTAAATGACACCTACATGGAAGCAGGGAATCCAGGTAGATCAAATCAATCTTTTCCCCAAACGGTCTTGAAATCTGTCAAAATAGGATGCATACGATAAAGGTAAAATCAAATGCTTTCTTTCTTGCTGGTGTGGCTGCCTGTGTTTCTGCAATTCAAAGTTAGCGTCTAAACTACAGAAAGTTGCTTTTGGTTCTCTAGTGGCATAATTGCTAGTGTTCTCCACATTTCCTTACAGTAACTAGTTGAAAAACATGTACTTGGGGCCTTCTAACAAAACCTTTAGGTATTTTATTGTATATTGTATATGCTTTTATTAAAAAAACATCCTTTCAAACTGATTTCCACAGTGGGATTTTTTCCTTGCAGAGTGTAGGTTTGCTTCCTTTTCTCAGAGAGGATATTTCCATCTACTGATGGTAATTCCCAGGCATTACTAGGCAGCTGCAGTATCTGGCTTCAGAGGCCACTGACTTCTGGGGTGGGAATGCCTCCTGCTTTATATATGTTTACATACGTATGTATGTATATATGCATATTTCAACAGTGTGAGGATGTGGTTTGATGATGTGTTAAAACTCAAGTGCATCTAGTACTCGGTCAAAAATGCCTTGAACCTACAATACGAAATGCCAGCTGTGTATAAACTCCTTCTGCCAGTTTCAAATGTGTTCAAAGTGTTTTGCTGGATTAACTTTCTGTTAGTAGACTTTATACTGGATCAGTATTGCCTGTCCAAATTCAAATATCCAGTTATTGCAACAACCTTCGCCATTCTTTCTTGCTCCTTCTTATTGCCACCCGGGATGATGCCCTCCAGTCATTGCAAGTTTTGAGCCCTGTGCTTCTACTTTCTTTTTGCTGTTTGCCTTCACTGGGTTTCTGTTAGCTACGGCTGTCTGCACTGAACCTTGCTTTGCAGCTGATGTCTGCAACGCGCCTTTCCTTGGCTATCTTTCTTTGAATGAGACCTCCTGTCTTGTATTAGACTTCCGCACCACCGAAAGACTTTGGATTTTCTGAAGTAGCTAGTGCAACAGCACCTCATTGCCAATACAAACCACCCCACGCCATATATACAACACCCTTATCTTCCTGATCCAGTCTTGCCCAATGGAGCCCAGACTGGATAGAGATAGAGGTATTAATATTAGTCCTGCCAGGGCTCTGGATAGGAAGGCTGTTTTGCAGCAAGATGCCACTTTCTGAAACCTTGTTGCAGAGATGCTTCAGCAGGGGCAGTGAGAGAATGGCACAGAGACAAGGCCACCTCTCTTTAGAGTACCTACAAAAGGGCTGAGGTTGTCAGCGGCCATTCTGGCAGCAGGGCAGGGAAAGCTTGCCTGTACTACAGCAAGCCAGACTGCAGCCTGAAAGATGAGGAGGGGCCAGTTCCTGAGTTCAGCAGTGGTTCAGGAACAGAGCCAGTATACCTGATCCCCCAAAAAAGGAAAGTCCAAGGATAAGGATCAGAGCCCTAAGGGAGAAAAGGCAAGTATTGGTTGGGTGTCTTCTTAGTTCCCAGGTGTCCACAGGAAGGTCCTAAAACTGAGGGCAGAGCCACCAGCCAAGGTAAAAGGCTCATTTCCCATGTTCTCTCTACTCTCTTTTGAGCATTTTGTTTGAAGTACAGCACAGCATTGATGCCTCTGCTACTTGTTCAACTGCTCCTGTCTACACAGTTTCCGATCTCTGCCTAGAGACAGGAAGTTCACAACAATGCTCTTCTGCCCCAAAACATGTCCCCAGCACATGCACCTGTACCTCCTTACCTGTCTGGAGGGTTTGCCCAGGCCCATTCCAGCTGCTGATCCCAAACGTTTCCTGGGAAAGTCTGCCTGGCCCTCTAGCCTCAGTTTCCTGGGAAATCCAGCTGCTCCTTTGTCCCAGAGACATTCCTTTGGCTGGTGTTGAGAGAGGCACATAGCAGCAATTAAAAAACCTGAGTGTAGACATACATGTGTGTGTGTACACATACAGGCACAGCAACGATGATGGTTTGACCAGAAAAAGGCTTTGATGACGTGAAACTAGCCTGTACTTAACACTTTCTGGTCCTCACCAATCATTCATCCAGCCCCAGTTCGTGTATCATAGGTCACACAGTTGCACTGCAGGGTGCTGTATTTCTCCCTGTACCAGCCCTGAGATGGACAGGCTTCCCTGGTAAGGTCTCCTACTGCCCAGTTGTCCAGAGTCTTGGCCCCAGGAGAGCCAGTCTGGAGACCAGTTCTGCCCGTGCTGGGAACCAGACTGCCCCAAAGTGTCCAGAGGCAGCTGGTATGTGTCATCGCTGTTTGTATCTCACACGTGTCCAGGTGGTGAATCGGAAGCAGTGAGACATTTGCAGAAAGACAGCTGCCCACAGAGCTAGCCCAGGCAGCAGAGTGACAATCATCCTAAAATAGCCCAGAGAAGGAGCACAGCTGGGCGGAGGACTGTGACTGCTTTCATTTTCTTGCCTGAGGAGAATAGAAACCTGTGGTTGAAACCAGACAGCAAGGCCCAGGTGTGCACCTCATGCTGGAGGCTGGCTGCTCTCTGGTAGCCCAGCAGTAAGAGTTTACTGGAGGGAGCAGGGGCTGCCTTGTTGGCCATGGAGAGCATGTTTCAGGTGAACGCTGTTCACAGCTTGGAGCAGAGGTTTCTGCTCTTGCTGTTGTATGCCATACTTGTGAAGTGGGATGGGCATTGGGAGATACTTCAGGTGGTGGAGGCGTAACACTGTGTGTAGGAAAGTCAGTCCCTGTCCCTTCAGCACCTGATATCCCCATACCTTTAATCATCCTCTCCAGCCACATTTTCTAGATCAAATCAGTAATGCAGCACCAAGTCTGCCACAGTCCATATCTTGGAGTAATGGAGGTGAGATGATGCAAGAAGCACTGTAAGATAATCAGAATTTCTAGTCCTAGTTGCTAAACTGCCTCACTTCCTTTTACCCCACTGCTCTCTGTTGCTCATGTTTTCCAGGTGCAAAGTTCTGTTTTCCCCCATGGTTTGCACTTTCTTCTCATTAGACCTTTGTAATCTCTGCTTGTACTTAAAAAATGTTGAGGTGATTATTTCTGAGGATGGGATATCAAGGATTGCAGAAAGCCTGGAACAAAAGAAGATGCAGCTGAACATAGCAAGAAATGCAGGGTATGCAGAAAGACTGGTTTTGCTCCTTCTCATTTCTGCACAGTTCAGGGTTATAACCAGCAGCCCCAATGAGTGTCCCATAAAGTAATTAGCCAGGACTTCCCCAAACCTCAGTGGTACAGAGACAGCTGGTCCCACCTGTCAAAATCCCACCAGCTGTCTTATCTTTCTTTTGTCATAGATATTGTTCAGGACTATTGTTCAGGTGAAGGGGATCCAGGTAAGACAGTCCTGTCTGACCCTCCATCTTGTCTGAAGATGAAGTACACACTCAGAACCACACAGACACTGCAAAAGTCATTGTAACAGAAGAACTCTGGCAGTGTATGAGGTTGCAGGGGAGCAGGCTAGATGCAGTGTGGGGCAGCAAGTGGTACAGCTCTGGCTCATACTGGCCTAAAATGACAAGGTTGCACAGTCTCACTAATTTGGCAGTGACCTTTTGCAAGCCAGCCACATCACTGCAGCTTGAGCCAGCTCTGCTGAGGGATCCAGTAATACACAGCTCTGGCACTAGGGCTGATGTGGCCTGAGTCACGACCTGGAGAATTAAATCTGCAATTTATTGGGGTTTTGTGTGTGTGTAATGCCTGCATGGCAATGTGAACATCCCTTGTTTCCTTTCCAAACTATAAGGAGTTTTCCTCAGTTGTATCCCTTCACATTCTGCTGTCTCTTTAGTGTTAAATGTGCTTCTTATTAATTGTTGAATGGAGTGATGCTGCTGTGATTTATCACTAATCCACAAAAGTTTTCTGGAGTAGAGACACACCTTTCCTATGTATTTATTACCTAACTGCACAGAGAATTGTGAACAACTACACATCTGAATATGACACAGCTCCTCAGCCTCAGAGCTGCTTATTGTCATCCCTAACTCTTCCCTGATCCTGAATTTTAACTTTGAGCTAAGCTCAAAGAAAATATCATGCAAAATCCTGCTTTTATTCACCATTGCTTGCAACATCATCAGGTACTACACCAGGAACATTTGTTGCTTCTCTGTTTCCTTGAGGTGGAGATGAATCACCACCTAGACAGATCTGTCAGGTAAAGGGGTAGCAGAACCCTGCCTCCCTGCCCCTTCCAAAGAGGGGACTGCCCAGTTACAGGCAGAGTAACTACCTGTGGACATTACAGTCCTACAGAAATGTTGGGCAACTAGTTTCTTGCAATTCATCTCTATATTCCCTTCCCATGCTCTTTGTCAGCTGATACAAATAAACTGAAACTTTGCTTTCCATCACTTGCCTTCCTTTCTGTGGATGACACAGTTTGTTTCTTGAGATCTGCTTGTCCTCTGTAGCAGTTTTTCCTTCAAATTTGGTTATAATACTAAATGGATGGTTGGAGCAATGGCTTATAGCTGGATCATAAGACAAGGATATTTAATGGGTCATGCCCAATATCTGAAGTAGAAGGCAAATACAAGGCTCAGCTAAAAGTGAGAACACCTAGCAACAAAGTATGGTCATAGCAGGCATAGTCTGTTAGTCAGGTTACAAATCCTGGTCTGTAATTCACTGAACAGTCCTAAGAAGTTTCATGAAGATGAAAATAATAGGATTATGGAGGAAGTCTTTGAAACACACAAAATGTGATAAAGGGGATTCTCCTGCACAGAAGAATTTGGACAATTGGTATTTCAGAGTGATATCTAATTATGCTTTGGGATCCCACTGCCTGTCTTGTGAGGCCAACATAAACCTATTTTGTGAACCTGTATCCCTATGGGTTGGTCTGAGGGCTCCAACTGAACGTGGCAGAACTGCCCCTCATGGGCTGGAGGGTTTGTGCCACAATCCAACACATTTCAAATACACCTGAGCTGAATCCCACTGGTTCAGAAGTCCCCTCAGTAATATTTCTATTAAGAAGGAACAACAACATGAAGCTTAAGCTCCTATACCTTTAGCTCAATTTCTTACCCTTCAACTCTGACTCAGAAAGGGACAGTTAACCAGGTGGCTTTTGTGAGGGTGGGGAGAAAGAGGAGCTACCCAGAATACTCAAAGCCCTCTGATGGGGATATGAAGTTTTAGGGGAAAAGATCCAGGGAAGCACCAGATAGTGAGGATGGGAATGGTTTGATAGGCATATCGGCAGCTTTCCTGCAACAGTACGACATTTTATGAAATGAAAAAACCGCCACCCTCCCAGCAATAAACTAGAGCTCACAGATGAACTGGTAGTAGTGTTCCTCTCTCCTTCTACATATAGTCCAAAACCACAACTGGATGTTTCTAATTATGGAATTCTGATATTCACAAAGAAAAAAAAAAAAAGAATAAGTAGAAAAGTAGAAGAAAGATGGACAGAGGACAAGAGCTCAGGTTATTCAGTAGGGTGATCCAGGTTGCCAAGACAAAAAAGGGGTATTTGTTGACATTTTTCCCTAACACCCTGTACTTTCTGCTCATTCTTATCCTGGCTATAACTAATAGTTGTCTGTGTAGATATCTCTTGGGATGTAGTCATTATTATTTTGCTGTAAAACACCCATGGGATATAGGATGGGTATTCAAGAACTGCTTAGGTTGTGGGAAGATTTCTTCGAACAGTTCTTTGGAAATTGAGAAACAGCCTACCTGACTGCAGCTATCAAGGCCTTTTAACTATGATAGCAAGGTTATAACTATCCATGCAAGAAATCAGCCAATTTAAGGAATCTCATAGAAACACAAGGGATTGGCATTGGTCATGTTGCTTTTTGAAGCTCTCGTCTCTCTGTCACTCTTTACAGAGGGAGTCTGGGGACTAGCTGTCCTTATTTCCATGCCTAAAATTAGCTGGAATAAGCTCCCTTTGGATACTGTGTGGTTGTTTCAATACTAAATCAGTTTTTATGAACTTTATTTGTTTTTCTCCTCCAGGACCGAGCCCACTGTTACTGCCTTTGCCCCCCCCCCCCCCCCCCCCCCCCCCCCGCCCCGTGTACCCTGCATGGAGATAGGTGTGCATGTTTTATTCATATCCTGGTGTTATCCTTCTGCCAGTACCATTCCTCCCTTTTGTTTTTTTCTCCTTCCCTCAAGTCAGTGTACAATATCAAGTGCATCTGTTGTTTATTGATTTATGCAGTGCTCCGAGACTACTCTACAGAAGCCTTTTACAAGGAGGGAACACTTCATTTATAACTAAAATACTGGGACCTCTCAGCTGGAACTCAACAGCCATATAACAGTGCTGGTAACGCAGCTCAACAGCTCTCAGAGAGCAACTGAAGAATACCATATCTAATTGAAGCAACAAGGGATTGTTAACTACTGTGGGAAGAATGTAATTGCTTATGCTGGAAACTGGCCAAGACACTAGGGTTAACATTTCTACCCTTACAAAATGCACGCTGGGACCTTTAAATGGCTACTGCTAATTGTAATTACCCCAAATAACACTGCTTAAACCACCTTTTACTATCACATCACACCATCAACTTTTTTATTATTAATGCATCCTTCAGACTGCTCTTTTTGCAGTCTGCTACACCTCAAAGTAATTCACAGTATGCTAATAAAGCTGTAGCCAAACTGCTTTAAATCAGTGGACTGGGCATGAAAAATATCCAAAATGAATACAACTCCCAGTTTCAGGTGAGTTTTATTTGTAGCAAAATTTAAAACTGTTAGAAAGTATAACTTGAAAAGAAAAATAGTGCAAATGGGTAGGTGGATTTGGTTTGTGAATTTAGCTCTACTGTCCTGGGTCTGTAAAGAAAGAAAACAGAGAAATCTCTCCTCTACTATGTTGTACAGTGACTGAAAAGATTCCTGTAAACTTTGGGGGATGAGGTAGCATAGTTTGTGTCCATCTGAATTTTATCCATCAATTCCTTTCTATTCACATATGAAGAAATGTATCCATCCATGTTTGCCCCAGGGACGCTGATAGCCAGAGAAGACTTTGTACCTCAACATTTGAGCTTCATAAATGCATTTAGACTTACATGACTAAAATGGTTGCAGTTTCATTAACTACCAGTCAGGTTCAGCTGAAGAAAATTTGACTCATAATGTCTAAGTTTGAAAGATAATCACTAATGGCACAGAGCAGATGCCTTTAAATGTGTTTTCTTTTACTCCTTCTCCATTAACCATCATTTAATGATGTATTGCATATCTTTAGATTTAAGTAAAAAGATATAGCTCTTTAGGTCCTAAAATCTCTATTGGCTATTTTAAATAACAGCATATGCAGGAAATAGCTGCTCAGAAGAGATGTAGAGACACATGTTCAAGCATACACTGTCACCTTATTCAAATCCAGAGCTCCCATGACTTTTGCTCAAACCTTCAGTGCTTTGGCAGCAGGCTCCAGAGCTGGCAAGACAGGGCTTCTGCCAGACCCAGGGATGGAAAGGCAAATCCCACCATCCTGTTGTGCTGAGGAGTCCTTGACACCCCTTGCACGATAGTAATTCCAGCTTTTAAAGCTTTTCAAACAGCCAGGAGAGGGGCACCCCCAAGTAACATCACTTTGGCCAGAGGCAGTGCATCAGAGCCTGTCAGCAGATCACACAGCAGTTAGCACAGAGCAGAGGGACAATGACAGATGTCTACAGTTAGTGACACTGCTCTGGGTACAGCTTGGACTTGATTTCTGGGCTGGTTTGGTGCTTCTGCAAAAAAGATGTTGGACATGAAGCATGCAGATATGCATATTGGCTTTAATGGGACCGCTCCCGTGCCTGAAGTTTAGTGTGTCTGAACGACTTGAAGGAATGAGGCTGTAAGTTTTAACTTTACAAGGATGTCAGTAAAGGCTTCTGCTAAATCAGTGAGCAAGAGGGAGGTCTGGGTGCTGACAGCCCTTCCAGTGACTCACTGCAGCATCTTTAACAAGTTGCTTCCCCCCCAGCCCAGTCCCTGTCTGTAGAAGGAGCATAATAGAGATTCGCACTCTCACACTTGGAAAGCAACACCCAGAAGGAGTTACTGGCTTGTTTTCCTGAGGACACTGTCACAGCAAATCCAGTGATCTAATAGCAAGAGTTCTAACAAATTAGATTATCTCTCCCTACAAGTGTTGCCTCTCATATCTTTAACTGACCACGTCTATGATGATACTAGAAATACTCAAAAGAGATTTTCCTGATATCTGTGGAAAATTTAGCCCCCATCCCACCCTCTTGCTCTGTTGTTCTCAAGGTACCAGCCAGAAACATCAATGTGTGCAAGTAGCATCTTCCTCCTGAACTGGTCTAAGCCTATGATATTATCCCATGTACTCACAGACTTTCTAAGACATGGGTTTGCTTTATGTGTGTGTTTTTATAAATGATTTCCTTCATTTCTGCACAGCTAAGAGAGCTCTGTGATGAATTATAGTCCTGTATTTGCAGAATTTGTATTACTAGTAGTTGGAAGGATGGATGTTCCAGTCTGCTGAAGATTTTGAAATCTGATTTGCTGCTGAAGAGGAATAAACTTGAATATTTTAAGGCTTCACAAAGAAGGGCTTTGGAAAAAATACTTTAGATAAATATGGAGAGTTCAACAGAATGCAATATTTTATGTCAGTGCTTACTTGTTTTTCTATATTAAAATATATAATAAAAGGTAAACATAATTGGAGAGGAAAGTCATTTGCGCAGTTAATGAGGCATTTTTATTTATGAGTACAATAAATGAATAAAATAAAATGTTGCATAGTCCGAAAACATATGGCCCCATCAAAGTTTCTTTATCCAGTTCTCTTGGGAAAGATGCTTAAGCCAATAAATAAGCTTAGCCTGAAACACACAGCTATTCACAAACCTGCCTCAGCTTGCTGACATGGGAGGCTCTTCAAACCCTGTTCTTTTATCTGCTAAGCTGAGTTTGACTTGGAATTCCCTGAGACACCACAAACATGCAACCCCCATCTTTTCAGGCTGGGTTTCAGCCCGGGTTTCAGCCCCTATAGATAGCCGGTAGCTCTCCTCGTGCTGACACACCACCGGGGGATGCAGCAGGCTGATGGGATGGTGGAGCAGCAGCAGTGCCTGGCTGAGTGTGACAGCAGGAGGGTGCTCTCCGTGCCCGTGGAGGCTGTTGTCATACCTATTGCAAAACACCCAACTTCTGTGGTACATGACCATGTGAAAGATGCATTGGAGAAGCCATGTGGCTGACACCTTGAAATGCATGTAATACGTCCCATAAAAGGGTGAGGTTTTGGAGGAATACAGATGTTTGGCCACCAATTTGTGCTGCCACATGCAAGTAAAATACTTTTGGAGGAAGCTGTGAAGTTTGGTTCTCTGTGCCAATGTGGAGCTTCCCAGGGAAGAGTTGAAGTTCCTCCAGTGCTCACTCATGCTGCCCTGGCTGATGGAGCTTGTTTCTCAACTGATTTAATATTGGGTTTCAGTCGGATTTGTTGGGTATTAGGAATTTACTCTAAAAATGTCTTTAAAAACATGCTGCAAAGCTACTATTATTTCTACTGCACCACTTGGGATTAGGGTGGTTTAATGGCTACTTACTGAGAAGAGTAGATTAGGAAACCTCATCTGGGTGCATGGAGTCCCTAGGAAGCAGGTTGTCCTAGTAAATATCAACCGTTTCATGCTAAGTTAACACTGAGAGGTTAATTCCTTATTGTTCAGTATAGGTTTTATTTTATCTAAATAACTATCTAGAAAATATCAGAAATAATTTTCTCCATAATACAATGTTAGAGGCATTGGGCAATCCCTGGATGCCTACTGCAACAAGAAGAAGGAATAAGAAACAAAATTAAGACAATCACACACACGAAGTGTGCAATGTCTATGTGTGTAAACTAAGATATTTAATTACTGACTAAGTAGATTACACTCAACTACAAAAGTCACAAATACTTGTGGAGATAAATCCTCGATTAGTTCTGTGCAATAACAGCTACAGAAATAAGGGATGCAAATTTGTCATCTGAGGTGGTTTTTTGTTATTCTAAGTGAATCATTAACCTGACACCTTCCACCAATAGAAAATGTAAACATTCAGATGAATCTCATTTTTAAAAAGCTATTTACAGCATTAAAGTCCTTTCAGTCTCCGATGGGGGGGTTGTCATCATTATAAAGTGCCAGACAGAGGGCGCATGCTCAAGAGGCCCGCAGAGCCAGGAGGCAGTATCACAGATACCTTTTCTCCTGGAATGATGTTTCTTCAAGCTGAGGAACCCTGATAAACAAATGAATATAATCCAACCATTCCAAAACCACAAGATTTGCAGGAATTTCTCCCCCTTTCCCCACCGCTTTTTAACGTTTGAAGTTTTGCAGGCAGGATATTTACATTTCCAGCTAATTCCTGGAGTGGAGGTAGTTTGGAGAGTGGGATAAATGATTTGTCTGTGTAAAGAGATGCATGTCTTGCAATGAGTTAATAACTTCTCAGCAAAGGCTCACACAGAGGCAATTTCTTTGCTGTGAGGAAAAGTATGTTTTGACTAGATAGCTTTATTGCTGCATAACTGGGAGGGGGGAAAATGCACTGTAGCTCTATTTGACATGTGTAGTAGAAATCAGCCCCACGGGTGAGGGCAGAAGGTGCGATGCTTTGAAGTGCTGACTTTGACTGACTGCATCTGGGTACATACTCCCTGTGCCTCTTCATCACCACGGTTTCTCAGCAGGGAGCCAGCTTTGGCCACTTCTCCCTGTATATGCTGTCGCCTTTTTTGGCAAGGGAAACACAGCTGAAGCTGCATTCCTTTAATCCACTGACTGCATTGTTACTACATATACTGTAAATCTCTCATCAATATCCTTTCTGGAGGATTTCTTCTCTCAGTTCTCCTTTGTGGAAGAGTGATCTCCATGTTTTTGCTGCTGCCTCCTGTGGCTGGGCTTAGATCTTAAGGTTTTTGGACATGAACTTCCAGGCTTTCATCTGGAAATCACCCAGCAAACTTCTTTTTGCTAACCTGTTTTCAGCTGTTATTCATTCATATTTCCATTTTGCTGCTCCACATAACTTTGGAGATCGATACCTATTTTGTAACATTAACTCATTGTCTGCTATTAAAGAATTGGAAAGTAAAGATTACGGATCTCTAAAATAAGTAGGTCCATGGAGCATTCAGCCAATGTCTCAGCATGACAAAAACAGCTGCAAATGCCTTTTGCTTGCAACTCCAGTGTTTGCAAACAGTGGTGGCAGCTGGGGCTAGCAGGCAGCCCAATGATCCAAGAGAGCCCAGAGGTCTCCCATCCCACAAAGCCAAGGCTCAAGATGCTGTGGCACAAGCTAGCAAGAAGGACTATGCTTTGTAAAGAGTCTGGATAGGACCCTGTGGTGGCTCTGACAGATACTTGGTTTGGTGGTGTCCCTGAAGGGCAGAAGTTACCTGGGCAGTGCAGAATACACCCACATCTCACTGCCTGACCTGAGACACGGGAGAGGTGCAGGTGTGGGCTTTCCCCTTTGTCATTACCATGGGTTGTCTCGTGGGTCAGGGATGAGGACCTGGGAAAGGACAACACTGGGTTCCTGTAGCTTTATTTCCACAGCTACTCAAGAAAACGGGAGGTGGTCATTGGGCCAAAAGTCTCTCCAGTTGTTTCCCTTCGTGTTAGGGGGAAGACAACCGTTACGCATAAAAGGGCTGGACAGGAGCTCTGCTCCTCTAACTCCCTCCAGTGAATTCTCCTCTGTACCTTTGCCTTATGAATAAGTTAATGTTGTAAGGGAACCCATCTGTCTGTGTCATTGGTTTCTTATCCAAGCAGAAAACTTATTCCAAATTCAGCTATTGTTGTGTTTATACAACAATAATATGGATCATGGCTGTATTTTTCTATCTAAGGGTAAGCTAGAGCATGCCAATAAGCTCATGCTATGTTTGGGTTGGGTTGGGATATGCAAACATCTCTTGGGCAAAAGTCCTGCAAAATTCCTTGACAAGGAAACTCCAGTGCTCTCAGTGAAGCGTAGGTGCCAGGTAGAATGGATCTTGCTTTCTTCAGACAGTTAGAAAGGGCAGATGCAACATGTTCATATTGATAAGACCAGGTAGTTTCTGCACAGCTATGTCAAGAATGACTTCTGTTTTTCACAGCAGTTTTATTCCAGCTGGTGGCTGGCACCTATAAGGGACAGTAATTTCTGCCTAAATTGCTCCTGTTGGGTTACATAGCTTGTATTACAAGTACACATGCAACATTTTTTCTTTTCTTTTTTATAAATCTAGCAGAAAGTCTGCCCACTTACACTTTAGAGGTATTGACAGTGTCTTTTTCATCAAATCATAGATTCAAGATCAGAAGGTACCAGTACAATAATCTAGCCTGGCTTTCTATGTAACACAAGTCAAAGAAACTCAGATACTGTTTCCTTATGAGCCCCCAAGCATCTGTTGCATCCACAAGATGTTTTTTAGAAACCAATTAAATTAAGGATCACACATGAAGAAGAATTCATCAGAGCACTTGTTAATTTTTCCATAGTTAATTCACCTAATGCTTAAAAATGTGCCTTATTTACAGCTTGAATTTATCTAGCTCCTGGATATCAACATGTTTTTTTTAATTCCTGGAGTATAGGGTAGTTGTCTACAGGAAATCTTTTTCCTGTATGGGTTCTTGTAGATCATGAGCAACGCCTTTTGGTCCCTTAAATAAACTTAATAAATAGAGCTTTCTCAGCATCTCACTAAGTTTTATAGACAACAAGGTGATTTTGTGGCCCTCTTCTGAGCCTTTTCCCATTTTTCAACATCATCCTTTCAATGCATCTATCAAGCCTAGACACACTGCCTACATCTAGAATAGTAAATAATCAGGAAATATTTCTGGGTGCTTGAACTTGATTGCACAGGCTCTGGTGAGGTTTTGGCTGGATCAATGAGACAGATCGGCTCAGGCCAGACAACATCTGAGCACGGTTTGGGGTTAGCACAAGCCAGTGGCCGTTCCCAACAGGCAGCTTGTCTGCAGCCACCGTGGTTTAGACATTAAGATAGTTTATGTGCATGGATATGGACTGTTTCATGCCAGCCTCCCTCAGTGCTAGCGGGTAGCACAGGGCACTTGTAATTTACTGGCAGAGACACAGGCAGTCGGTAGTCCAGGGTGGCCTTGCAATGCTGTATTTCAGGAGGGGAACACCACCTTCTTGTTGCTTTTTGTTATCCATTATTCATGCCTCTAGATCTACGCTTCTCGCCACCCTGCTGCCCTTGAAGCTTGTAGTGATTTTATTATCTACCATGTTCCCCAATATATTATCATTGTGCAAAGATCCTAGGATATTGGATTTTTTTTTTTTTTTTTACAGTATCAGGGTAGCAGGGATAAAATTTATATTTCTAAAGGCATATATTTGATTTTGACTATGTATGATATTTATCTGAGCACCCATTATGAATGTGGGCGATCTTTCCCACATAAACATTCTGCTTTCATCACGATATATCACTTCACCATTTTTACTAGAAATTATTTTAGAATTTCTTCCAGAAAGTACTACTAGTAAAAAAGATAATGAACAGCATTGTGCCAAGAAAACATCTTTCTGGGAACTCCTGGGAATCCTAAAATTTCAGCAGGGGAGTGTTTTGCCCTTTGACATTGATGCTCGGGACATATCAGATACCTAACTATTAACCCATTCCTTTGGCTACACTGATTTCATATAGCCTTGTCATTTTAACCCAGGGGGCTGTACACTTCCTCCACAGACCTCAGAAAAGCCTTTTCAGTCAATCTGGCAGTAGGAAGGAGAGAAAATAAAACCTTTCACAGGGGACAGTAGGTAAGGGCGATGAAGATAAGCAGAATCAGGCCGCCTCTGGATTTCAATCCTCTGGGAGACTCTTTCCATCGCTGGAAGAAAAGTATGTGAATTGAAAAACCTCCTACATTTGTAGAGAGGCATTTTTAGTGATAATGCAAACATGTTTGGCTCTCTCCCAGTTGCAGAAAAATTGCATTCCTGGCCTGAAGTAGAACCTTTTTTTTTCTTTGGTAGTTTCAAGATCCAAGCTACATTTTCATCATTCGTCATCACATGGAAGGTGCTTGTGTGTCACTTTCACACTATCACATAACTGGTTAAGTTAGTGTATATTTCACATCACCTCCTGCCAGTTTGCAAGCTGGGGGGTAGGATCCTCTGAGGTTCTTAATGGCTGTAAAATTTGGTCACCTCAGCAATTAATTAACTCAGCAACAGGTTTTCACATCTCTGCTAATGCCGGACCACAGAATGATCTGTGGGATCAAGATCAAGAGGGGTATGTTTGAGGACAAGGCTCGTGGCTTAAATTAACCTGTTTTTACTTTACAGTTGGATTACAATAAGCTAATGCAATTTGTCAGCTGACAGGTGGCAAGTTTTTAAGATGCACTAATTTAATTCATTAAAAACTTATCACCATACCATAAGATACCTTGGTGCAATGTCTCAGTCCCTATCCCATCTGGATTGTTGTCTACTTCAGAGGATAGTCATGTTTTAATAAAGAGTTCAGTGAGGTTTCAATAAAAAAATATTTTTAGAATATTATCAATGCTATTGTTGTGCTACTTAGTTGTATCTCAGATGTTGGGTCCTGCCCACTTGGAGTGCATAGAGAAGGGAAGGGTTCAAAAGGCAAGGCAGCAAAGTGTTAGAAAGAGGATGGTTAAGTGACAGTGGTGCAGCACCTTCAGTGCAGGGGATCAGAGAACCTTAAATTGCTTTTGCTGCTGGGAAAACCCCATTCCTCCAGGATGGGGAGGGATTACACCTATGATCAGTGAGGAGGGAGGGTCTGCTGAGCAGCAGCAGGTACAGGGACATTGCAGGGGATGTCAACAACACCTGCAAAGTGGGGGTAATGTGGTGCTAGTCTGAGAGATCCTGAGCTCAGCTGGATATGAGAAGCCTTGTCATAGATAAAAAATATGTCTTTCTGCTTAGCAAATGTCCTCATGTCTGAAAAAGAAAGAATGAAACCATGCCTATAAATAAGTTTACAAGTGCCAGAAAGCACCTGAAATTTTGACACACCTTCATCAGAGCTTCCCTCCAGGTCTTCTTATCTCACCCTGCAGTACTTTTCTGTCCTCTTCCTCATTCCACTTCTTCCTTTTTCTCCCCTCTCAGCTTGGGCAGGCTTTTGATACCAAGGGTTGCTGAGGTTTTTTACTTTCTTTTCTCTTCCATTCCCCACCTATCCTGCCTGCTCTCTCCTCCCTTCCCCTCTCCCTAAAAGGCTGCAAAAAAAGCACTGCAGCAGAGGTAGTGTGGTTTAAAGGTACAGAACCCCAGTGAAAGAGGCTGGAAATTTATGATCTGAAATTTGTGAGGATCCTTTGCACATCCTGCCCTTCGTGCCTCCAGTAAGCGAGGGGTGTTCGTACAGCCACATGGCTTGGCTGTGTCCCAAGGACAAAACAAGGAGCCAAGTTAAATTTCTTCAAGAGATCATTTTTGGGCTGGTAGAGTATTCCCGCAGAAGGGATCAAACTGGGCCAGGTTTTAAAGTTACTTTTGAGTGACTAAGGATTCAAGCAGACTCTGGGAGATTTCCAGAAGAAATTGGCATTGCTAGGTGTGCTGAGCTTTTACAAATCTGAAAGTTTTATCTAAACCAATTAGTCTCTTCTGCTTTTGTAGTCTACTGGCACATCTTATCCATAGTGGAGTACCTCAGGATTTAGTGTGTGTTTCTAGAAACACTCAGGATGGCTCCCAAAGCCCTGCATGACAGCTTCTAAAATATGTCTGCATCTCACTGCCTGCAAGGGTGCAACCTCCTCCAGCTGAATCAGGGGAAGTTGTGCTCACACCACATCAGCGGGTATTGGCCTTTTCTTGATATTCCTTTTGTTCCCCTATTCAGGGAATGGGAAGAGGAAATGGCATTATTACAGAGAAGGGTGATTTACCACTCATGTTGCCCAAACAGCAAGATCCTGCCCCTGTGGATTGCTTCAATCGCACCCCTGAGTAGCTGCAGCTCTGCAGTGCCAGTGCTGCTCTGGCAAAAGCAAAGCCTGTGGGCGGTTAGGATGGGGAAGTGGAGTAATTTTAACAATTAAATAGCACCATCTGCAGGCTCCACATGCCCCACGGCCCCGCACCAACACGGCAAGTGTGCAAATGCCTCCATCCTCCACGGGTATGGACCCTGCCTTTGGCCACTGCCCATGACAGCGTGTGCAACATGTCTGCTGATTGGCTGGCTCTCCCAATGGTAGTCTGGGTAGATGTGCCAGAGTGCGTAGCTGCAGGCACAGGAATGGTGCATTTTGGGCTGCATCAGCAGGTACCGGTCTGTGCAGGCAGTGAACGTGGCCTTGGAGTGGTCTCCTCAAGATAGGCTGAGCCAGGAGGGTGTTTGACTAAGACCTCACAGACAAAGCACAGTTCAAGATGTCGTTTTTACAGAAATCTTCATCTTTGGTTATAGTTGCTTACCAGCAAACATCAGCAAGGGCTTTTTCATCTTCCTTTGCCTACTAGTCCAGGGACAGCAGGAGCAGCCTGTTGTGCTGGCACAGTGTGGAGGCTGACCTACCCCTTCCAGGAAGACCACCACTGGGAAAGGTGTGTCTAGCAGGAGGTAGGATTCACCCCATGACTGTGAACTTGCTCTTAGACTTGTTTTTCCCTTAAAAGGGAAGAAAAAAAAAAAAGCAAAACACTGCTCCTGTACTTCACAGGTGACAGACAGATCCAGCAGGAAAGAGAGAAAGTGAGTGAGACACAAACTGATGTTTTAACATTGATAACTTTCCCTTTAAATCACAAACTTTTTTTATTTTTAAGCCTTCTGCTGCTGGCACATTAAAATGTCTGCTGAATCCCTGACTACTCTTAAATCATCAGCAGTAGGTTGTGAACATTTTTCTGCTGATACTTTTCTTTTACTAATAGTATCTCTGCTGTCTTATAGGAATCCTGCTAAAAGAACCATGACTGATTTTTTTTTTCTCCTTTTTTAATGCTGAAGGTCTACCTCTTTATTTTCAATAAAGCATTTTCCTGAAATTCACCTGGGAAATTTTATCTGCCACTCAGCTGCATCTTTCCAACAAACAGCCAAGTTTAGTACATCCTCCAGGTATAATACCAATACTTCCCTAAAAAAAACCCCTGTAAACCCAACAAAACCAAACACTTTAAAAAAGTTGATTACTTTAGAAAAAGCTGGATGAAATGAGCCTCTCTGAAGAAGAAGAGAAACACCTATGGCTCAAGGTGAAAGATGCTTTGTGCTTGGCCACCACCATGCTGTGTCCCCTCACCGCCACCTTGGCTTGCTCCCAGAGCAGCAACTGTCCACTCCCGTGTTTGTGGGGTGGTGTTTTGGCCTAGATCACATCTGGAGTTCACTGCTGTTGCTGGCAGCCTTCTCCAGATGTTCATGGCAGGCCTGCAACAGAGCTGGCAGTGGGATCTTTCTTCCCTGTAGGCTGGCCCAGTGGCCACCATCACCCAGCCCACCCTCCTGCCAGCTCCGGCCACCTGGGACTCCCACAGGGGATCCTGGCTTACTGCAGTGCTGCTGCCTGCAGTGAGGGCAGCTCCAGTGCTCTGTGCCCAGATCTCTACACCGTCATCGTCCCAGTGGCACCACCCTGTGATCAAGGTCAAGACAGTCGGGGTCTTCCTTTCAAGGACCTTAACAATGCCTGCTTCAAGGGATATATAGGTGGTGTGATGTATAGCGAGCATCTTGCTGCCTGGAGAGATGACTGAACTTTAGCTGCTGTCTTTGGAGTGCCCTGTAGCTTCAGGCACTCCTAGGATTTCCCAACTCAGCTATGTGCGATTGCAACCCTTTTGTTCAGATCAATACCTAGGCCACAAAATCATCCTTCTGTAGTATGCTGGGAGAGTTATGCTCTGAGGATGCATTACTATCCAAGCCTTGTACAGTCAGGCAAATCAGAATTATTACTGTACGTAATGAAAATATCTCAGATCAAGCTCTGTCTCTAATGACCTCCTTGCATGAAAACTAAATGAAGGATTTGTAGCAAAAGCCAAAAAATAATTTGAATACAATATTGTCATCCCGGTTTGGCTGAAGAGTGAAGTAAGTATTAATGCTACTGTACAGGGCTCTGGCGTGACCTTATGTGGAACATAGGATGCAGCCATGGCTACCAAGGTTCAAGTAAGAGGAACTCCAACAGAAAGAGGGATACCATGCTGGTCCTGGAAACGCTGCCATGCTGGTAAGGGGAGGCTTAAAAGAGCAGACCAGAAGAATCTAGCCTGTGTGTCTTCACACACAAAAAGGAAGAGAGAGGACCAAAACCCCTAATCACTCCTAAGATGGGTCCTGGAAGGAGTTGCATGACAGGTACTGGAAAGAGCAGGAGTGGGACTTGATACTTGGTCTTTTCTGGCTGTATTCAGTCATTGCACGGGCCAATGTGTAATGCAGCCAATGCTTTTCACTAAGGGTTGGACTAAATGCTGTATAACTAAAGAGCTGGTGTCTAGGTGTGCATGCCACTGCTCCTTCTTGCTGGGTGAAAGCTGATCAACAAGTGTACGAATGCTGAAGAGTGGCAAAGCTTGCCCATGACACAGCAGCCATGTCCTCATCCAGGGATGGCTGTTTGCTTGACTCCCTGGTGGGAGTGCAGCGCTGTTTCTGAGAGGCCCCATGGCAGCTGTAGATCAGCATGCTGTGTATGGTCACCTGGTAGCAATCTCTTCCGCAGGTTTTTACAGCCTAAATGTACTAGGCAAGAGGGAATAACCTGGATTTTATTCTGCTGGATGTGGTGCAATTACAGCAGGGATTCAAATGCTTCTTAGTTACTACCCAGCAGCTCCTGCAGAAATTGCAGTTCTCCCCTGGGCAGCTGTCTGCCCTTATTGGCAGGCAGGGATTCCTCCAGCCTCATATTCCCCATTACACCAAGCTCTTTGGCCTTTGTTGTTTGAAGCCTGGATGGATTCATTGGGGAATATCCTTCTGGAGACCACCACCAGCTTTGTGGACCTGGAGGGAGGATGCTGCAGCAAGCTCTGAGCCAGGCAGGCTGTTTCTCTGGGGAAAGAGCTGCAGCTCCTGCTGCCCTCCTGCAGGATCCTGCTGTTCAGGACAAGTGTGGCTTTACTTGCCAGCACCTTGTCCCTTGCGTTCGTAATGTTAATGGAACAGTGCAAGCAGCGGTTCGACATAGCTGCAGCATGGTGACCTATTCTCTCCTTCTCCCACTTGGGATGCCTGGGCTTCCCTTGCTGGGCTGAAAACTTCCAATTCGTTTCCCAGGGCAGTGCACACCCGCGAGGGCTGCGCGGGGAATTAAGAGATGTGTTTCCACTGTGCAGTCTGGGTACACAAACAAGCCATTTCTGTTTCCTTATTTGTTTGTCAGAAATGAGGATTTGCCCTCTGTGCACAGTACTGATAATCACTTGAAGTCTGCAGCAGATTCTTTCAGACTGTAATGGATTATGCTTTTTCTGGATGGAGGGAGACATCCAAGACTTGAACACGTCTGCTCGTGCACCAGGCTAGGCAGACATAAGCCAGCTCAGGTCCAGAAGGGGACAGCAATGGTAGAGTAGAGCTCCCAGCAGTCTTACTGGCTTGGGCATAGCTCCACTTTAACCTGGCTTTCCATCTTCCAGAGTGGAGCTGGCTCAGGCCCAGACAGTTCACAGACCACACAAAGACAGCCTCAGTCCCTCTGCATTCATCTGTGCCTATATATAGCCACAGAATAGAAACCTATGTGAATGGAGAGTTGGGTCACCACCCTCCCCATAATGAACATGTGTTGTGGAAAGGTCTCACACTGGAAACAAACCTCACTGGTGAATCTAATCAACATTTCTAGTCCAAATCAACAAAGTATGCTTTGTTTATCAAAAATTTGCACAGCACTCTGTCTGTTTTCCACTTAGGATCCTCCATGGTGTGCCCTAAATAGCTGAAGAGGAAAGGGTGTACTCCTCAAAAAGGCATATTTTGTTGCTTGAAATTCCATTAAATGCTGCTGGAAAAGATTGTTGCCCATTTTGAAGTAAAAGTATCATCACCAGAATGAGATAGAAGTGGAAATAGCACTGAGCTGCAGGTGGATTAAACCAAGACAAGAAGATTTTGCAATATGCTGTTACAGAAAACCAGCAAACTTTCCTTTTGGTTCCAGCTTACCAAATGATTAGAAGTGAAATAGAGCAGAGATTTATCTAAAATGGACCTCAATTTATGCTGAATATTCAAAAGGCAAAGCTGTGAAATTCAAGCACCTCCAAAATGTATGGCTGGGTTCTGCCTTCAGAAATGCCTAATCACAAATTCATTTTCCTTTGTCATTTATGGGCTGTGATTGTGCTTTAGATCTTGCCATATACAATATTGCAGGAGTGTAGAATTACATGTTGTATGACTTGAAAGACCAAGAAGGATGAAAATATTAGCATTTATTTCCTGTTGCACCTGAAGGAATACAAGCCTCTGCATTCATGGGACTGAAACAGGAACAGGGAGGGACTCAAACCCCTAAACTTAATATGAGTTTGGGAAAAAAAAATTAAGAGGAGGCACCATTTCAGTGCTGTGCTTGTTTTTGCTACTCTTCAGAATTTCTTATTGAGTTAGATAGAAAAGAGAGCACTGAGGTGCCTAAAACAGGGTCATTTTGCTCTAGGTCTGTCTCCCCTCCCTTAGCAGCTGCTCAGCTGTGGAAAGGTATAAAACCTATTCCAGCTTTGGGTCTGCACATGCAGTAGGCTTTTTGGGTTACTGGTTCGAGGTGCCCGCCAGCCCCAGTAAGTGCCTGCTTCTGGATTTCACTCACTGGGAACAGGGCACCAAGAACTTAGATATAGCAGCTCTTGCTTAGTGGATGCAGGAATCTTAACTGGGCCTGGCATTCAACTCTTGTTCTGGCATGTGAAAGGCCAGAACATATAAAATGACAACAAAACATATTGAACTTAAAGAGTAATTGAGCAGGCGTGGCAGGCAGGTACTGCAAAATTCAGGTATGTCAGCTGAATGGTCTGTGAATAAATGTCGTCCAGATTCTTCTCTATATTTGGCATATTTAGATGGTGTCAGAATGTCAGGTAGTCTTTTTCTTACAGAATTAGGACAAATAGACCTGAATATCTACTGGGAATTAACTTAAGTTAGTCATGTTGCTTACTGCAGAACAGGAAAGTTCAGTGGGATTTTAATGACAGGGCAACAGAAAAACCCATTTAGAAAAAAAGAAATGGACTGAGTTACAGACAAAAAGCAAAGAAGCCAGACAGCAGCAGCAGCAGAAGGCAGGATGCCAGAGCAAACTACAGTGGCAGATATTAAGGTTACAAAAGGCGATACTGATAGATTCGTTGTTGTAGGACATTTCTGTATTGGAGAAGGGAAGACATAAGTTGCTCTCCTGTCACCTATTGTAAGTCACAAAAAGGAGTGCAGTGCAGAGTGAATTCTAGATTCACAGAGGTATTTAAATTTGTTGCTACTATTTGGGCAATGTTGATTTTAATGGGTTTAGGGCCCTTCGTAGGAGGCTGAAACCTATCTATTTCTGAGGACACAGCCACAAGCCAGACTTCGTAATCCACATCCAGTGAGCAAGTAAAAAGGCTGTGCACCATATGTAAGTGTGAAGAAAGAAGTGACCCTTCACACATACAGTGTATGAGTCCGAAACCCCACTGAAAGCATGTGGTTTTAAGCGCTCTGTGAGAGAGAGGAAATTCAGGTACCACTGTCTGAGGTGCAGTTTGCAAAGAGGACAAAGCCATCAGTCCTCATTCGACAGCTTTGCTCTCACACCTTGCTGGTACCCACATTGCTGTACACTGTCCCCTTTGCTGGCAGAGCAAGACCAAAGAATCAGAAGGGGAGAAGCCTTTTTGCTGTTAATATGGACACAATGGTGGCTGTGGTGTGATTAAGGACAGTTTTTTCTTGCCTGCAAAGACTCAAATACAAATAGTCACATTTTCATTAGAAGAGCAAAATGGAAGTATTTGATTTGAAATATTCCTGCATGAAGCAGCTTGAGATATGAGCATGGCCCATACCGAAAGATGCACCATTTTGGGGAAAGAAGCTAGAACTAATGGACAGATGCTGTTGTGTGTTTCTACTGCTCCCTGAAGAAACACTTGAGGTGAGGATGAAGGACAGCAAGTAGGTAAGGATACCAGAATCTGAGACACCATCTGCAAGCCAGCAAAACAGCAGCCGCTCCTGAAAGGCGACTCCAAATTAGACAGGCCTGCCTGTATGAAAAAAAAAAAAAAAAAAAGATATAAGATATGGCTATCAGGATGGACAGTTTGAGTCCCACCTAGGGAAGGCTGCTTTTCATTAGCTGCTACTGGTGACACAAATAACAGCTTCATGGGAAGAATAAGACTGGGGGAGAGGGCTGTAGCTGACTTTCTTATGAGTCTTGTGAATACTGAATGCAAAGAAGGAACAAGCAGGATTTTGAAAACAAACTTTTGGCAGAAGAAATGTTAGATTCGTATAATGTGAGGCTTCTCTGAAAGATGAGCTGGTGTGGGCTGGAGAGACTCCAATTAATCCAGAGGGAAAATAACCTTCTGCTAGCAGGATTAGAGGGAAAGTCTTTAAAGTGAAAAAGGGGAGGAAGATACATCCTCAAAAGAAAAATGGGAAGAGGATAATAAAACAGCAGAACATGCAGAAGGAAAGGAAATTGGCACTTGAAAACAGAGTCTGTTTAGGGTCTCAGCTGTTCTCCTTCCAGAGTGGCCTAAGGTGATGCAGAGAGTTCAGATAAGCAGGTTATTGCACAAAGCCAAACCTTTTAGGTCCAAGCAAATGGTTCAGACATCTTCTAGGTTGGTACTGATAAAAAGCTTTTTCATATCAGGTCAGTGTAGTTCAGAAATTATTCCTATAAACATATTCTAACATAACACAGATTAATTGGCTTACTTGCTTCCTGTTTTCAGCAAAGATTTCAGAGACTGGGAGTTGGACATTTTATACCGAGGGTAAGATGCTCCCTGGTCAGACCTCTGGCACACTGGTAGGTTCTGTTGAGAGATTGGGCTTCTGCAGCATGGACCTTGTAGAGGAAACTTCAGTCTCTTATCTTGGAAAGTTTGGGTTTCAGAAGATTTGCTGAAAATCTGCATTTCTCAAACACAACGTTCTTTTCTATGAATATTTTTTTAAGGTGCAGACATCTGCCTTACACAAGGGAGACTGCAAAATGTCTCACAGAAGGGCTGAATGATAGAAATTCAAACCAGATAGAAATAAATCCCAGTTAGATCTCCAGCTCCCCTTCATTTCTCAGAGGGTTCCTCCCACATTGCTGCACCTGCTGCTTGTGGACAGTCCTTGGAAAACAAGCTCTTGCCCACTTAATGAGGGGCATTTCCTGGCCCATTTTCTGAGCCAGGAGGCAATCCTGATACCCTCTGAGACCAAAATGATGCTTGAGATGTTCTTTAAAGCACAGATCAGTCTCATTTACCCAGTCAGATGAGGTCTATTTATTTGACATGTGGTCTGTCATGATTAGTTATGTTTCATAATGAGTTAGCTGTATGGGATGACAGATTCTAGGGCAGGTATACCAAACTCAGCTTGTTCTGGCACTGCTGTTGATGTTGGCAAGCAGAGGAGGAATGATTAAAATATTTGGGCAGTGCAGGCATGCTGCTTTGAGGCTGTTTCTGTAGCACTCATGGTACATTTAGCACAATTTGGGGAGCAGCACACTAAAAGAATATGAAATGAAATTCTGTGCGCAGTTAAGTAATGAATAGTTAATGCAGCTGGATGGAGAATGGTAATTCTGTTCCATGGAGGAGTTTGATATTTGCTTTCTTTTACATTTGGAATCAAAACTAAACATCCTGCAATTCTCCACGCAATGTTACAAGGAGATCAGGTTCTGGCTGGGCCATGTGGCAAGCTGTTTGGGAAACGTCGACCCCGATGATCCTGCTGCCAGGAGCTGCAAGACTTCACATTCTGAGGACTGTCGGCTTTCTTTTTGCCTGGCTGCTTAAACATTAAAAAACCCACAAGAATAGTCCATCTAGCCCAATATTCTACCTTCTTGGTGGTCCACAGCAGATGCCTAGGAAGATAAGAACAAGGCAGATGTATTCATACCTCCTCAGTACTCTCCTAGGGTCCAGTAATCTAAGAATTAGGAACTTTGTGAGCCAGAAGTGGCATTTGTCCTCAGTGCACTTGTCCTGATGCATTTAGCATCCACGGCATCCTGTGGCAAGGATTTCTGTAGCTGAACTGCAGCTGGTGTGACCAACCATTTACCTCTGCTTGTGTTGAACCCAGTGCTCCCTGCAAAGCTGGAATAGCAACTATGCTGATGGTAAAGGAGAATATCTTCTGGTATCTGACACACATGCTACAGAGGCCACCTCAGAGTCGGGCGTGTGTCTCCTCCTGCTTACATAGTTCAGGCAGTCTATGGTTTGTTTCTGAATATGAAAAAGAGAGTATTGTAACTTGAATCTACAAGACATCATTCTAGGAAAATTCAGAACATGTATTATTTCTACTGCCTTTACATCGTTGTGGTTCAGGCAACAAAAGTAAAATTGTACTAAGGTGAAAGAGGAGAAAGGAAGAGAAAAGAAAAGGAGAGAAAAGAAGGGAAGGGAAGGGAAGGGAAGGGAAGGGAAGGGAAGGGAAGGGAAGGGAAGGGAAGGGAAGGGAAGGGAAGGGAAGGGAAGGGAAGGGAAGGGAAGGGAAGGGAAGGGAAAGGAAAAAACCCAGTCTACAACAATCTACATTAAAAGTACTAAAGCAACAATATACATAAACATATCCTGTTGACAGTATACACAGAGTATTGAGGAGTTATCTGAATCTTTCCATTGATTTTGTGATTATGTTTTGATAAGGTGACTCATCAGTTCCCATGCAACTAGAAGCTACGCCAAAGATTTCTTTGCCCTGAATATAAACTTGTGCCCCTTGGTTAATGCACAGTCAAGACCACAGGAAAACACTGGGGGAAGCTGGGTGAAATCCTTGCTCCCCTGGAAGCATGGGGAATAGCGCAGGCTGGGCTGGTGCGGAGGGGGAAGGTCAAGAGACCATCTCTTCCCTGTCATGGTTAACAGGAGGTCACTGTTGTTCCCTTGAGTCATTCAAAAATCATGATCTGTCCCTTCCAAAGTACTAGGACTGGCTCAGTAAGTCTCTAAAAATGATTTTTGGTCTGTTGTTTTTTTTCGATGAGCAAGTGCTTTCTGGACTTCTGAGGTTTGCTTGCTTCACATTTTTGAGTTTTAATCTGCAGTTCCAAGGCCTAGAAAAGGACACCCTGCCCAAAAAGCACCCAAGAGCCTCCAACTCTGTCTGGCAGATCAGACCTTAGGATAACCAGAGAATATTATAATGTTTATGATAAGGCTGAATTTTATCTCCGCCGTGTGCTCTGTGTGTGCTCAGAAGGAGCAGATATGCGTTCCCTTGGGCACATGGTCCGGGAGTGATATTGGTTATCTTCTGGTTCACTGAGCTCTAGAAACCCTCCCAGCTTCCTACCTGCTCCTCTGCCTGTGAGGAGCAAGCAGTGGCGCGGGGCCATGCCCAGGCAGCTCTGACCACGTCTGGCTGCCAGGATGCGGCCAGGACACCGCTGAGCTCTAGGCTGTGGGAGGGGGAGGCTCCACTTGCTCACGGAGGTCAGACATATGGACGCCTCTTCAATGTAACATGCAGAATTTGGCTTTTGGGCAGAGGGTGTGCATGACTCCAGAACAATGACTCTTAACCAGCAGATCTCCAAAAATGAGATGTTGCAGCTATTTCTAATCCCCATTGTGCTCTTTTGAGAAATATCATGAAGCAATTTTAACCACATGGAAAATGAGCCAGCATCTTACTGCAAAGTCCCATTACGAATCAGTAATCTACATCAGAAACAGCAGGGACGTGCCAAAACCTTTACCGAGAACACAAACAGAAAAATAGAACTGGTGTTCTACCATATTTTATCTTACCTCTTCACAACTGGTCCATTTTCCTACAATGGCTGGATTTAGAAAAATAAAAAGTTTGATTGCAGGAACAGCTTGGTGGAGTGGGGAGAGAGGTTATTGAACTGCTTGTTAGTTGTTATTTTTTTGGCTGAAGTGGATGTAAAAGTTAATCTGCAGCAAAAGGTCTCACAGCAGGAGCATGTTTGTGAAAATCACTCGTACCAATTAATTACTGAAATTCTTGTTTCAGCATAATTTTTCTGCTCTAAGTGAAGGAATAAAAACAGTTCCTGCATTCACCACGGACTCATATACATTTGGGAATGTTCTGGTTTTTGTCATTGTTTTTTAATAAAACTAGAACTAGCTCACTGCTGCAAAATAAAACAAATGTAGTAAAAAAAGACAGTAATACAGGAAAATGTATTCTGGACAATGAAATAGAGAGCTTACTAATAACTATTACAAGGAAAAGCATGTCAATAAAATAGTTCATTACCTCTGAGTTGACAGGGAAATCTTGATTAAATGACAATTTCCTATTTAAGCAAGGAAAAGAATAAATTAATACCATTGACTAAAATACACTTTCTTTATCAGAAAAGAAAAAATGTGTCAGATGTTATCTTTAAATACACTGCACACAATGTCCATGCAGCCAAAGCAATAACCACAGCTGTTAAAAGAGACATCTCTTTTGCAATGAGTTATTTTTCTGGGTGCCGATTGCTGTCTTTTTGAAGAGGCTAGATGGTTACACACACTGATTTAGGAGAGTTCATTAATGTACTGCCCTCATTGTTTTCTCTTGTCAGCTTCTCCCCCATCATCTTTCTCTTTAAATTGAACGATACTCCAACGAACGTACCCTCTGTGTGCTATAGTATGCATCTGTAATTTGAGTACATAGTCGGGGGAATCTCCTGGTGGGCTGAAAAGCCCTGCCATGCTAGCCTTTTGATGAATTTTCAGTAGTGTTGGCTGAGGATATAGATATGAAAGCATAACTCATTATTACTGGTGAAGCTGGGGAAACCATATTTTCAAGGATAGTTTTAGAGGTCCAAAATGTGGGGCTTTCCTTTTGCTTTGTGTTGGACATGGAAATCAATGACACTACTTTGGTGTGAAACAGAAAAAGGTGGAAAAGATGGCTTAGCTACAACATCCATGCTGCATAGGCTGAAGGGGAGCTGGAAACCAGGGAGGCCCCAGTGGGAAAGTGCCCGGGCAGGTGACCCATCTGGGGATCTCCTGTATCTTGTCTTGGCAAGGCAGGCAGGGGATAGAGACAGGCAAGTAAACTGGCAGGACTCAGCACTGTGCCTTTCTGCTCAGCAAGAAACGTGCTGGCAGGGTCCTTGCTGGACTCTCTTGGACTTCAACCATCTTCTTGAAATGCTTTGGGGTGTTTAGGAGCCTCAGTTATTCCCTGCTCATGGAGGGGAGTCTAGGTTTCCTTCTGCTAATTGAGATCAACCCTGAGCTGCTCTTCAGACAGAGCAGGAGTAATGCAGCTGAGGAGATGTATATTAGAGAGACATTAATGACATCATATAAAATAAATCAGTGTTGGAAAGGATGGTTTGCTGTATGTATTAGAAAAATTATAGGGAGTGCATCTAAGATCTCAAAATAAAGTAATTGGAAAATAAATCAGTCAATATATGATTTAATGGTGGCCCCTCACCTAAAAAACTATAAAGAGAAAAATTAAAAGGGGAATGGCAACAGGAGCTGGTGGAGCTAGCAGAAGCTCAAGGATCAGCAGTGCTGTGGAAGGGTGAAGACTCTTTAGCAAAGTCCTTAAGTGATACTTGTGGGCTCCACGAGAGACAATGGGATTTAGAAAACGTCAACAAGATTAAAAAGAAATGCTCAGCCACTTTCCTAAATAGAAGAGGGTGCTCAAGGTTAAGCATATACCTGCAAGGTTTTGCTCATCTGAGTCTTTAAATCTCTCTCCCGTGTGGTTCCTCTCCAAAGCCTATAAACATTACAGATCAAGAAAGTATTCAGTTTTTAGATGGATTAACTCAGGCTAAACTTCAAGGCTGATCCTCCATGGTGACACAGGGATCTCTAAAGACCCTTGAATGCTTACACTGTAGCAAACCAGCAATGACTATGCTTTTTTTTTTTTTTTTTTTTTTTTTTTGCCATCCCTTTTTAATTTATTAAAGCAAAGCCCTGCCTCTTCTCCCCATCTCTTCCCCACCAGGAGGATCCTCAAAGCCCTGGCCTTTTGAAAAAGGGGCAGTTAATTATCAGTGGTCATTTAACCTCCCACCAAGTCCTTAGCTTAGCTTTTGCGTCTCTGTGTTGTCTATAACTCAGTACTTTAATGAAATAATAAAAAAAAAAATCATTAATAACACCAGTAACAGCAAAACCACTGCAGTGTAATCTCCACTAGTACTATTTCTCTAATAATCTCAGAGCAGAGATACTTTAGGTGGAGAACAATCCTGCTTCCATGGAAATCAGTGGCAAGCCCACAGGCAGTTGCTAGTCTAGTTTATGGAAACGTGATCCTACTTCTTTTAGGAATGAGTGGAGCACTGTTATCAGGGTACCTCCTGAAGGCAGGAAAGCCTGATTCACAGCACATATCTGCTGGCAAATCTCAACCAAGAAAGCAGGTAAATTTCCATTTTCAGTGGTTTTTTTAAATGTCTGTTGGCAGAAGGAGTGAATGGGGAAAATGTGTCCTACCTCCTCACGTTAGGCATCCTTGGTGGTGTTACTGCTTAGCTGCTATGTGGACAAAACCAGCTTGCTGCATCTCACCTGTCTGTTGAGGTGATGCTGTGGAAAGTTCCTGTTTTCGATAAGAGAGGCTGCCCAGAGCAGGAGCGAGACCCAGAGATTCATATGCAGCATAGCACTGCAATTCTGCCCTTGTTAGGAAACCTGCATTAATTCATGTTCCCTTCCCACTCTTCTGTTGTGTGTGATACTTCTGCTGAAAGTCCTTTCAGGGAGGAGCAGTGGAGTGGACAGGATTAATGGGTATATAAACTGAATTTATGTAAACTGAACTAGCAATGGAGAGAAGAATTAAGATCACACAGTCTCTGGCTGTAAAAGCTGAACTCCATGTGGTGGCTTAGTTTTGAAATGCATTTTTCACATGCCTAATTGAAAGAAATGTTCTATTAATTTCTGCTATTAGACTGAGAGGCTTGCATGATGCCGTGATTACCAGGGAAAAAGACAGCTATAGTCGGTCAGAAAGGTATGCACCACATTCATCAGAAAGGTGGATTACAGAAATTATTAATCTCCTGGTTCTCCTTGTCTTATGATTTATATTTTTTTTTCCTTGCCAGTACATATATTTTTTAGCTTGGGAATTATGTCTTTGTGCAAGAATATATCTACATTTTTAGAAAAAGCAACCTCTGTTGCTGAGGAAAAACCCAGCAATTTTGTCCACTTCCGTAATAATATTGAGAAAAGAAACAACAGTGAAAGCAGTATACTGTGTCAATGAACAAGTTTACTCAAAGGCTTATTTTCATTTAAAAAGCAAGTAAGTTGTAAAGCAACTTTGATAGAGCACCTTTTTCCAAAAATCCTATATTTCTGGAAGAGCTGATCAGCCCCTTCATCTCTGTAAAAAAAAATGAGGCCTCTCAGAAGCCTTTTTAGGATTTTGAGATTCATTAGACACAGTTACCTAACAGCAGTACTGATGTGCTATGACGCAGTGCTGAAGCAGATCACTTGAAAGGCATGAAAGGAGAAAAATAAAAGCCAGGGTAAATTACATTAGAAATTACAAAGCAAAGCTCTAGGGAGGGGGTTGTAACTTCACACTGACTGGAGCTCCAGGGTACAGCCCTTACGGGATTTCCCCCGTGGCAGGGTTACAAGCCACAGGGAAGGGAGATGGTGATAGGTCACTCTGTTAGGGCTTTTGGTGGTCACTTGAATTTCTTACATGCAATGGCAGAGCCCACGGGCTGCATCCTTTATCCTGGCCCATAGCCTACAGCTGCAGATGTAATTTGGAGGCTGTGTGACTTGTTGTTGCACGTGCTTCCGATGTCCACCTTCCAAGAGCCCTTGGAGAGCTGCCTCTGCAGTCAGTCGCGGGCTGAGGACACATGCACCTGGTGGGGTTACGTCGGCTGACATGGTGGTGAGGGGGCTGTAGTTTATGGTTCCTGAAGGCAGAAATCGTATGCCACAGTCACGGGATCACAAGCAGAGCTTTCAGTCCAAGCTAGTTCCTTCACTTGGCCTCTCCTGAAATCACGTGGAAGCAGCACACACCCCGGGAAGGATTCATGGATCCGGAGAGAGGCACCAGGGACAGGCCAGGTGAAACCCTCACTGAAAAAGCCAGCTTTGCTTAGGCTGTCTGATGTGGCTGTCTAAGATTTAGACCTTTAAGCATGAATCCCTGGTACCCGGGATGGGGTCTGCCCTGAAGCTGATCTTATTTAATATTTCTCATAACGTTTCAAAAGATGTGAGAAAGAGAAAGTAAGCTGGCAGACACCACCCTGTCGGGGAGCGGCAGGGGGTAGGGAAGGGGGATAGCAAACGTGCTGGAAGTTGGGACTGTACCTCAGAGTGCTTATGGTGAATGGATCAATGCAACACACTGGTGTGAAATAAATGGGGTGCTACTCGATAAGGAAAAGCGAAAAGTTCTGCACCTCCATAGGAATAATCAACTAACTGCCAAAACAGAAGACAAAGCACAGCCAGCTACAGAAAACAAAATGTGATTCAGTGAAATGCTGCTACCTGGGTGTGCTTCTTACTAGCATCACGTCGCTGAGGAAAATGCAATCCTTCTTCTGGGCATATAAGCAGGCAGTGCTAGATGTAAAAGAAGTGAGGCGCTTTTTCCCTTGTTTCAGTCAGAAGAGCTGTCTCAGAAAGCAGACTGCATCCTGGTTTTGTATGGCTTTTCAAGAAAACTGAGAGTAAAAATTAAAAATGCTTTAGAGGAAGACAAGAGTGATCAGGCCCAACAAGTGATGTATGTGGTGTGTGAAGAAAGACTGAAGGAACCTGAGTGTTTGTCGGTCTAAGGAAGACTGAATGGGGATGTCAAAACAGCCTCCAACCATGTGAATCATGTGAATGTAGCTGCAAAAATGAAAGACATAACTGTGGACTGGGAAAAAAAAAAAAAAAAAAAAAGGGTTAAACACCAGCAGAGGAGACTGATTTTAGAAAAAAAAAGTATTTTAACAGTCATGCTAAAAAGCATGCTTTTAGGGAGATACAGATTGTCCATCGAAGGATGCCTTAAAAACCAAATTAAGTAAAAGTCTGTCAGGAATGGTATGGGGTCTCAGCATGAGATTAGGGTACTGTTAGTGTGACCATGTGAGCAACTAGGTCATCAACTTCCATGGCTTGTTGTATGGTCTGCAGAAAGATATAGGTTAGTCAGGACATATAATTTGTACCTATAGACCTCAGTTAACTATATAATGAACTAGGTGAGACTGGGCTCCTTTCTCAGAAACTTATATTATGTGCTTAAATTTAGGCACCAGAGTACCCCCAAGAATAGCACAAAAACAAGAGGAATTTTCAGGCACAATTTTACACCCCAGATTGGGTACTGTTTGTGCCCTGGCCAGAGTGACTGCACCAGGAAAGCCTGCAGCATTAGCCTGTTTCTTTAATCTGGTGTAATAAGCATCTGGTGTAAGGAAACATAAAAGAGTGATGTGCAGGAAAGGGAATGCAAGTCTGAGTCCCCTGGCTGGCAAGGGCTCTGGGGCTGGGAAGCAACCTGCACGTGGAGCCAGGCTGACCTGCTGCTTCCCCCGAAAGAGGGAATCCAAGATAATCCCAGGGAATCTGGTAGAAGAATCAGGTTAAATTTAACTGAATCTGCCAAGAAATATTTCCAGTGCAGCATTTCTGCAGCCTCAGAGAGTCCAGTCACCTGTAAACCCTGATGCTTAATTCCTTTCTCACAGATGAAATTAAATTCAGCTTAGCTTTATGTTCTGCAGAATGGAGAAATGATGATCTGCTTCTAGACAAGCCTTTTACTGGTATTTAGTCATCAAGGCATTTTCTATCAAGGGGATCCCCCTCAACTCCAGCAGTCTTAGGCCACCAGTGGAGCCTCATCAACACAAACCTGGTGGTAGATGAGTAGACCTGTAGTGAGCCTTGATGGGGCTCCTTCGTCCTTGCTTGGCAGGAAGAAAACATGGCAGTATAAATCAGGTTCTCCCAGCCTCAACCCTGATAAAATCCTTGTGAGGACAGAGCATGATTCCCTGGTTCAAAGACCACATTTGTTTTCATGGTCCTGTCTCATAACCAAGTCAGGGACGGCCAAGGTAGGACATGATGGGAATGCATTTTAAATATAATGCAGGACGGACTGTGGGCCGAACTTCAGGTAAGTTCAGCAGTTTCTCTACACTGTGTACAATGTGGCTGCTAACTTCAATGATCCCCACCTTGGCCCTATTAACACTCATCATAAGAACAAGTATTTGATTAAAATTTTCCTTTCTGGATAGCCTTTCTTCAGGTGTTTTCACTATTGATCTAATGCAACAGAGGAGATCAAAAAAGAGCAAAAGGACACACAGGGCTTCTGTTTTTAAGACACTTTAAGTCTGTTTTTGTAACTTTCAAAATTAATTTTTTGAATCATCTGCTGAATTTGGTGTGAAAGCTTGTTCTCCTTTCTTTGACCTATGCTTGCCTGAAAACTCAATTTAAAATCAGAAAGGTGAGGAAAATGTACTAATTTTTCTCTGGGCACTTCATAAATTCCTTTGAAAAAAGTGCCTGCCACAGGGGACTGGCTGTGGTGGCAGCGTGAAGTATGCGCAGCAGCATGGTTTGCACTGGCGATTCGGGATGGCCACCTGGTTCACCTCTGGCCGATGAGGATCCTGATTTTGCACCTGACCCACCCAAAACAGTGCACTGGGATTACAGGATGTCATGGGTCCTGTGATGAGCCACAGCACGGTGTGCATGGGATGGCAGCTGCCTGCCCTCCTCACTTCTGTTTAAACACAGCAGAGCTGCTTGTCTTCTGGTTTGGCCAAGGGTGCTTGGGACTTAACTGGTGCCCCAGACCCGGCCCTCCTGATGTGACATTATTTCTGTTGTAAAACACTACCAGACTTTTTACAGCCTGGGTGATGTATTACCAGGAACTACTTGCTTTCAACAAGGCTTTGATTTGACAAATATTTCCTTAAAAACCTGGCATGATGTGACAGATGACCACAGGCTAGATAACCAAGGAAGACAGGGTCCAAGAGGTGGTTTCTAACCTAAGTAGTGCTACAGATTATGTCAGCATTGACATTCACCACAGTATATATTATTCCCTGCTTTTTGTGGGGGCAAAGGCAAGGGTGGGTGACAAATATTTATCAAATGGGCATCCATTCCTTCAGAAGAGATCTTAAAGTGTAGGCTGTTCCTGCCATTGGTTTGTATTTTTGAATGAGGAGAAAATGTTTATTGATCTTATGCTTTTTATAAGAACTTCTATCTCTTTTTCCATTTTAATTTTCTATTATTTTCTGCTATTTAATTCTGCTCCTACTAGGTTGGTCTAACAGTGTGTAATGCAACAGTAGCTCACTAATTTGCAGTAATGATTAGAAACTCTTTTGAGAATAATTAAATTTACAAATTAACAGGTAGATAAGCAAATGGAAATGTGCAATCAGTCAAAAGGTATGATCAGCTCATTTATGTTGTCATCCCTGATTTGCTATTTATGACAATGCTATGTTTTCTATCTGCTGTACTAAGGCAATTCTTCATGGTATGCTAGCTAGCCCATGCACTGTAGCTAGGAGAAATGATGCTATTAATAGAAGACTGCAGTACCTTCCATTAAATCTTAGCTGAGAGGTGGGGAGAGGCTGCTAACTTCTGTTGCAGATTATAAAGTGTGCAGTCTAGCAAGTGCATATTAGCTAGATGCAAGTGCAAATATATTGCTATCTACGCCAAGCCCATTAAAATGTACAGACATTTACTTTTTTGCCATTTCTGCCGCCATAACAGAGAAATAAACATGAGTCATTTGGTGAAGCCATAGCAATGGTAAGGACTTCTATCCACTCTGTCACCATGATCTGTGGTAATAATTGTCATTAAAGAAACTTAATTGCAGATTTCCATCTTTAAGCAACAGCGGCATATTCAATATGCTTCAGCTAACATTATAAATGAAGGCAGAGCATGACCAAAATGGACTGCCTATACGGAGTGACATCTCCTTCCACACAGACAGATGGGCAGCACTGCCAAGTCCCTGCATGGTGGCAAAGCCTACCAGACACAGCCACGCAGGAGGTCACAACATGGTGGTGCTGGCCCACCATGGCAGCAGCCCCTGCTGACCTCTTTGCCACCAGCCAGGAGCCACTGCTCATAGATGCACTCCCGCCATGCTGGTTGCAGAAGCTGCCCTCAGCCAGAGACATCGGCCTTCCCAGAGTCAGTTTCCCCATTATTGGTTTTGTACAGCTGTGGGGCTGTTGCACCAAATGGGACTCGAATGACAGCAGCCGCAGGGTTGGTGTTGTCTATCACTGCTGCTTTCTGGAAGTGCTCAGGGACTCGGTGGTGCCCTGGCAGCTCACCTTGCCATCATCTCCTTAAGGCCTGAGCTGGCTTTAAAGGCAGTTAAATGATTTCAGTATAGTCTACGGTAACTATTTTTTTACTGAAACACAAAGGTGAGAGAATACATGGAACAAAATATCGGTGAAAACTCCAGAGTTTATTTATTTCTGGCTTTTGTTTTTGGGAGCCACTCTGTTGTGCTAGGTGCTGCACAAACTCATAGAAGACGTCAAGCCTCTTTTGCAAATAGTTTCTATTTTCATACCACAAAAGCTGATTCAAGTAATCTGTAAAACACAGGTGCATATTAACTATTTTTTTTTCTGATGAAAATATTAGATTTTTTATTCAGAAATCAACAACAGTATTGGTTTATGGGTTATTACCATGGTTGAAATGATTTGTTGTTTTAAAATTAATCCTTTGGCAATTATTGTCACTGTTTTTACCTGGGGTGCTCTACTTCTTCTGAAATAATGAAGCTGACTTTTTAGAGCAACATGCCAAAAAAGTTTGTTTGTGTTTAAAGAAAATGCAAATAAATTACTGCTAGCTTCCTTCCAGGGTCTGAAGATGGAGATAGACTACTAAACAATGTAGGGTATGGAAATGTAGGACCATCCTTCACAGCCATCATCCGCTATAATTCTCAGTGTCCAAGTCACTATACTGTCACACTACTCATCCCTGTGTACCATTCCCTGCCACAGAAAAATATCACAGAAGCAACAGGTACTGGGCAACCTGCTCTGACTTTGAAGTAGTCCCTGGTTTGGGCAGGAGTTGGATCAGACGACCTCCAGAAGCCCCATCTCATCTAGATTATTCTATGGTCTTGTGATTAATGCCCTCACCTCTGCCTGGAAGCAGTAAATCTGTAACCACACATGCAGGCATCTAAGCTACTGCATTCAGCAACAGAAATGGCTTTTGCAGCTGCAGCTGTCGACTGCATTTATTTTTCACCGAGATCTTGCAGAGTTAGAAAGCTCACAGCAATGCTGCTACCCGGAGTGCATCCATCAGAGGGCGGATAGGTCTCATTAATGAGAAGACATGAGTATTGGAAAGTTCTAGCTGTTAACGTAATAAAACCTGGCATGACACCTCCACCCTTAGGACCCGCAAAGGGAGGATCTCTCTCCTACCCGCGCTGCTGTGACGTTCAGTAACTGACTGTGGGATGAGTCCCACTGAAGTTCTCAGTGAAAGGGAGTGAGTTCTGGAGAGCCCACTCAGAGGAACCTCCAGACCCCACTTCACTCTTGTAGTCACAATAGGATTCAAACCCAAGTCAACAGAGATGAAAACTTTCTTTTTTTTTAAATTGAGTTTGCTTCACAGAACTGCTGATTGCAACATTGGTTTAATACATTAATAAAACCTGTGAGACTTTGGGCTTGATCACTTTGCGGAGGAAGTGGAAGAAGCCTTTGAACCTCTGTCCCTGCATGGAAGAATAAAAAAACCATTGGGTACTCACAGCTCTGCAATTTTAAATAAGGTTAGTGTTTTGCTAGCTGCTTATTCCTGATCTTTGCATACGAAAAAGGTTAATGGGATCACCGCAAGATCAAATGTTTATATGGCAGTGGATTAACCTTTACTGCTAACTCAGTTCTTTGCAAATGTAAACTGTATTCAGTATGGATACCTGCTAACTGCACTACGGCAATATGGACAACAGTTCAAGCCTTCATTAACTGAGTGCTAAATTACAGTGATAATCATATAATTTTCAATCATTTCAATCATTCTATATTGCTCATTACAACACAAGCATAAATGACATATTCAAACTTCAAAAAACTCAAGTGAGAAATAAGAATTACCATTTAAACCCACTCTGTGAAGTTGACCTTGATATAATATTATTCTGCTTTGTGGTAAGAGTATTATAACTATCTGGAAAGGCAGAGATTTTCAGCTTAAAAATATGATTTAGATGTGGCATCTTTATTTCTTATCTAGACAGACCTTTTTCTTCAGATTGTCTCCAAAATGTATGCTACAAGGACAATGACTGATGGAGAGTTTTCTACCTTTTTCCTGCTTCTGCCTGCTCCTGAAGGATAATGTGATGGCTTTCTGATTTATTACTGCTAAAATGTAGCTCTAGAATGGGATCAGCCACCAAGAGAAGGATCATCTGACATCTGAAGAGTATTCAACATGGATGGGAAGCCTCATGTGCTGCTCTGGCCTTTGCAGGGACACAGGACCATAGAACTTGGATGCAGTCAGCCCTCCTCTGTGCTTCACTAAACTCCAATTGCTGTGCTTGTTCCCTGCAGTCACCAGGAACCAAGAAGCCTGTACCTCCTTATCAAGGCTTGAGGCTGCTCTTAGCTATATTAAGTTTATGAGATTACAATCTTTTAATTTGTTATGCACGTGCTGCATCGTTGTGTATTGCTCTTTTAGAACAAGAGTCCCAGAGTCAATGGTTTTCTACAGGTTTGTCTTCTGAAACTTCAACCCATTCCTTTTCTTTATATATTTATTAAAATGTCTACTTGCTGTAAAGTTGGGGAGGAGAAGAAGAAGAACAGGGCAGGTTTACATGAGAAAATTTTAATGAATGACCTTTCCAAGGGCTTTGTTCCACAGTGCCTCCACTCAGGCTCCATTTTGGGCTGCCAGGCTCAAAGTATTACCCTGGCAGATAGTTCTGGAGACCAGATGTTGCTGAAGATGTGGTGGAACTGGACAGGAGGAGTCTGTATCCTTGTCTGTTTGAAAGGAATTTCTGGTGAGGCTAAACCGAAATGTACAAGTCACAAATCAAGCTTACTAACAACTTTGCAGTTAATTGCTAAATAGCATTATCCTGGGGTGAAGGTGGACTTATTGGTTAGTGTCTGTTTACAGACCCTGGTTTATCAGTGTTATGTTTTTACCTATTTCATATAGCAGGAAAAAATATTTCCTTCCTTTACATAAGGAACATATGTATATAACATGAAGGAAAAAATAAAAACCAGGATAGGGATTTGTTCACTTCTGAAAAAATGACATAAGAAAGAAAACAGTGGGGTAACAATATTAAAAAAGATGCTTATGAACATCAGAAATGCCATGTGGATTAACTCTATCAAGCTCTTTGGCTCCATAGTAGGCACAGAAAATTAAGCACAGCACATGAAATTTTAAAGCTTTTGTGCAACTTCAGTCAGGTACTATATTCTACAACTTCCAAAGTTATTCAAGAAGCCTTATTTCAGCTACATTTTTTCATTTCCAAGTGTTAGGACATATCTTTAGCAGTTGAAAAGTGCCACAGCATGAAGCATCTAGGGAGCATACACAGGAGGGTAAAGCGCCAAACCTTCATGTGTATTTATATAGTTCATCATTCTCAGCTCTGCATCTGATGTCAGGGCAAATATTTATCTTTGGGTTGTGCTAACTTACAATATTGGAATTTCACCAGAGGAAAGGTATTTCTTAGTGAAGACACCAAAACCAGTTCCTGAGTGAGCTTAAAGAAAACCTTGCCCTTCTATTTCCTTAACGTGCTCAGAAGACTCTGTCTTTGCAAGATACATATAACTTAGACTCTGTTTTGGCTGTAGATTAGTTGCAACCTTGAAAAGGTTGAGTTTCCACAGCAGAAGGCCCACTGAGGATTTTTCATGCTGTTCAGGGGTAACACATGCCTCATTATCCCATAATAATGCAAGAAATTTTGAAAACACCCCAGAGAACATATTTTCAATCTTTCAAGCTGGTAAGAAAGGTCATATTCCTTTGCTCCCAAAATTGTTTGTTTCCACTACTTTGACCCCTGCAAAAGTATTGTCTTCTATATGATCTTCGTCGTTATTGTAGAGTTCCATCACACCACAAAAATAGCTGGCTAAGGGTATCGTTCTGAGGCTTTAACTAGCCTTGAACAAAACTTGGGCCTAAGCTAAAGATTACATCAAAGGTACTGCTAGCCCTTTTAAATATGACTCCATGCTCTTTGAGAAGCTCTGAGGTAATTAAAGTGGCTGAGGAGATGTGCTTGTTGTATGTGTGTAATGAATAAGGTTGCAGACCTAAACATGTTGCATTGCTGCCAGGGGGCAGGTCACCACATGGTGTGTATCAGCCAACATCTGATGATGGGTAAGGTCACATCATCATGGGATGGAAATAAGAGAGTGCTGTAATCCTCAGCAGGTGACTGAATGGGCGCTGCTGTGTGAGCATACAGCAATGCGGAACTACCCAGGACACTAAAGGAATACAACCTGACCTGACTATATGTGGCATGCACTTAGAAAGAGGAGCCTACACTGGGCTTGGGAATTCTTCTGAAAATGTTCCTCCACTCACCTGGCTTACTCAGGTTTGGCTCAGGCAGCTACTCTTTATCCATCCTTCATCTTGTCCGGCTACATAATTATCTTAAGACAGTTATATTTGTATCATTTAGTAAAGATAGTAAAACCTCTGAGTCATCATCATATTAGAGGGAGACAAGTCCATATTATTACTATAGTTGCTTTTAAGAGTTGGAGAATGACCAGAGAGATAACTGGCCAGACAACAAGTCTGGCTATTCCTTATCATCTACTGAGACAGGTTTATAATCCTTCATTTAATATGGGTCTGTACTGGGAAGGCTACACAGAAAAGTTTCTTGAATGCTCTCCAAGGATAGTCAGGGGCACTTAACCACAGAACAAAGACTTGGCCAGCAAGATATTCCCTCACCTTGATTTTAAAAACATATGTCAAATATTACTTCAGATTTCATTAACTTTTGTAGATATTAAATTATTCTGTATGTCAGAAGATTTACAGTGGGAAAGCTATCTATTTTAGCTGACTTTCTGATATTGGAACATCTGATTCTAGAGCTCCTTCTTTCCTAACATGACCACAAAAGAAAGCTGGAAAGCACATAAGACACCAATACTGTAAGAACTAGTCCTAGCATATTCCTCCTCTCCTGTCTCCTTACTTACCAGTCCTTTTCACCACTTCTGATGGTGCAGAAGATGCACTGGGTTTTCCTATCTGTCCAGGATGGGTGAAATTTGGGTAAATCTGTCCTCTTTTGTAATTCTTCTCATCCTTCTGATTTGGAAGAAGCAGTTTGTGACAGTTACTAGCATCTTGCAAGAGAAATAAGAGGATTTATAACTATTAAGATATCAGCTGACAATTCCTTCAGATAATTCCCTGCTCTTTTTATTACCTAGATCTTGAGCTTGACCTTTCTGCAAGAAAATCACTGACGAAGATTTTTCTCTAGCATTTCTTTCAGAAAGTTCTCTTTTTCCTTTTTTTTTTTTAATTTTTGTTTTATTTTCGCAAAAATATGTCTTCCATCCCCAAGATCCGCTGCAAACATTTTTAATGGACTTAGGGACAGATCTAGAAAGCATGAGTATTTAAGAGGTCATAAAACCCCAGAATCTTTATAAGTAAGAATGGCTTGCTCCATAGCCACCTCAGGGCTGCTGAAGCTCATTGGATGTCTCCCTCTTTGACTTCAAAGCCAAAGTTCCCAAGGTTTGAGCATTTCAGATTTGAATATGCTCTCCTAGCTAGAGTGCATATGTTCATCTCTCCTGCCTAAACCCTACTAGGAGCCAGGCACTCGGCAGAGCACAAGTCCTCTGCGGGATCTCGTGATTACCATGCGTGCACACACAAAATCTGGCCCTCCACAGAAAGCCTCAGTGACTTTGCTTTTAAAAAGTGGGCAGAGAAAAAGGAGTCATTGCTTACCTTGCATATAAGATATAACCATTTCCCATTACAGCCCTTGCCCATTCCCAGCCTACAGGAGCCAAATTCCTGACATGGTACCCCAGCCAGGCTGGCTATAAGGTTTCCTAACCATGACCATTTCTTGTTTCCAGTTAGACCCTTATGGAGATGCTCATACCTGCAGACAGTTCTGATACCTAAGGGACTCTGAGGTGGGATTTACTTAGAATTATAAAGGAGCTCAGCGTTTAGTCCACAGGAATGAGACCTTGGTAGAAAAATTTCCTAGGTAACTGAAAATAGCCCCTGTTTGGGTAGCCTGTGTAAGGGGGACCATACGAAACGCAAAGAAAAGAGATTCCTGAATCATATATCCTGATTCCCTTCACTCTCTAGAAATGTGCTGGTGCATTTTCATGCCAAATTAGTCATCAATACAAAAGTATTATATTAGAGGTCACACACACACAGCTTCACATGCTGATGTGTATAATCCTTTTATCATGGTATTTTACTGGGAAAATTAAAAAAGTGAGACGATTAATCGATCCTTAAACAGAAAGATCTGTTGATTAAGTTCATGTTGTTTTGCAGTTGATGTAATATGCCAGGATAGCAGCATCCTTGACTTAAAAAGTAATAGCAGTAACTCATGGTAAGTGCTTATTATTATGGAAGGATTAAGGCTAGGCTTCATGGTAGTCAGGGGGTTTGGGGAACTTCATTAGGAGGATAAAACATAACAATATATGGGGAAAGATAGGAAAAAGGAACTGTTTCTTCACTAGTAAAAGCCAAGCATAAGGAAGGAGGGAATTCAACATTCACATGATTTCAGCAACAGTGGGTAATTTGTAAGATTGTAGGATCAGGTTGAAAATGAGCTAGGAGAGGTGACCTGGTCCAACCTCCTGCTCAAAGCAGGGTAAGCTATAGGATCAGACCAGGCTGCTCAGGGATTTGTCCAGTTGGGTCTTGAAAACCTCCAGGGAGGGAGACTGCACAACCTCTCTGGACAACCTACTCCACTCTGACTGTTGTCATGGGGGAAAAGCTTTTCCTTATATCCAGTCTGAAACACTCTTGTTTCACTTATGCACATTTGTATCTCATTCTTCCACCCTGCACCACTGTGAGGAGCCCAGCTCCATCTCCTCGATGGTCCCTCGTAGGCACTGAGGGGCTGTTAGGTGCCTTGGAAGCCATCTCTTCCCCAGGCTGAACCAGTGTAGGTCCCTGTGCTTCTCCTCACACACCAAGAGCTCCAGCCTCCACTGCCGTGGGGGCCCTCCAAAAGCTCCCTCCAGTTTGTTCATGTCTTTCCTGCATTGCAGGGCCCAAAACTCAATGCTGTATCTAGATATGTCTTGATGAGTGCCATATAGAGAGGGATGATCCTTTTCTTTGGTCTATTTGCCATGCCTCTATTCATACACACAGGTGCTGTTGGCCACCTTTGCTGCCAGGGCACACCACGGGCTCATGTTCAGCTTGCTGACTGCCGCCAACCCAGGGCCTTCTGGAGAAAAAGGCTAGAAGATGACCTTATATTAGGCCCCTACCTTGCAGATGTTTATCTTTTCCACTCTTTTGGGTGGAATAGAAACTGTCATCCTAACGTGTTCCTCAAAAAAAGGTTAATTTAGTACCCTTGACTTTACTGGGATGACTCATGAGTCACAAGTTACTCATGTGCATAAATGTTTTCAAGATCACGGCTGGAGCACGTACCTGGGTTTGGAGGATTTTTGATTGACAAATTTATTCTGTTCTCTTTAAATATTCATTTGTTAACTTAAAAATCTACTTATTCATACATTACTCATTAAAATATGAATAAAATTAGTTATAAAAGGTCTAACCTAAAAAAACCCCACCCGATTTTTTCTCAATTCTTTTGCAAGCTCTTAGGAAAAATATTATTCCCATTATATTTGAGGGATGTTAATGATTAACAAGGTTCATTATTAGTGGTGTATTCTGATATTTTAGCTCTTTGAAGATGAAATATCTTGGCTTTTCATCAAAATGATTAAACTGTTATCTCTGTCCACCTCAAAATCCTTTGTGAGAGATCATTTATTAGTAATAAAGGATTAAGCTACCTAGGAATGATGCAAGGACGTCTTAATTTTCATTGCTTAATAGAGCAAAGTGTGAATTCTCAGATTTCTATTTTTCACCTTGTTTTTTATTCTTGAATTTCTATCAAGGTCTCTCTATAATTCACTTCAGCTGGTAGCTAATTCACCTCATTTATTGCATCTTCACAAGTGCATCCTCCCACCAAGCACTGCAGAAACTTAATATGCTGGGTCATCTTTGTAAAAACCTTTCTGAGTTTGGTGATTTCTTGATTTATTGAAGTAAAATTTGCTGACAGAGAACGATTCCAACTTTGAAATGAATTTACCCAGGGAATCTTTTGCATTTGTAAAGAAAAGTGATGGGACCTGTTTTTTTTGTCAGATAGCTGCCTTTGACTGGAGATATACTTTACCTCCTAGAAAGAAGTCCAAGTACAGGATAAGCTTCATTCTTGTTTGGTTGTAAAAAAGGATAATTTCCTTTTTTTTTCTCCCCTCTTCCTCTTCTCAAAGAGTTTAACTGAAAATGATCAGACTGAGGAAGGAAAGAGACTTTTACTGAGTCACTGAGCATGGAAAAAATGCCCAGTGGTAGCTTATCGGAGAAGTTAGCCAGAGGTAGAAACTCTGCAGATATTGGAAGTTGCCCTTCCTTCCTTCCTTCCTTCCTTCCTTCCTTCCTTCCTTCCTTCCTTCCTTCCTTCCTTCCTTCCTTCCTTCCTTCCTTCCTTCCTTCCCATTTTTGTCCTATTCTTGCACTACACCAGTTTCTGAGCAATGCAAGTTGCTCCTCAGTCGTGCACTGAAGTGCAACCAGTTTCAGAGCTGGAACAGACCATTATTTTGGTGCAGCCTGTTCCAGAGAGCATAAGGGGAAGGAAAATATTGGGAAGAGAAAGAAGAAAAGGAAAGAAAGTTCAAGGCTATGGAAAAATTTCTGAAAGTAGAGAGAACTAAAATAAATTGTAAGATTTTTCTAGAGGTACGAAAGTGAGTGGAACAATTCTATGTCAATTAAATATAGTCATATCTTACCCACTACTAGACAGTGAATGATAATGAATAATCCATATTAGAGTTACAATCTAAATCTTTAGACCTTTTCTTATAGGTAAAGTGAAGTGCATTGAAAAGAATGGTAGTGGTATGACTGCAAAGTCTATTTGCAGACCATGACTGCCCAGTTGGCTCTATAAGCACCTGCCTGTCAGTGACACTTTCACAGTGAGAACATAAATTACTAGCTATGATGTCCCACACTGGGTACAATGTAGTTCACGAGCACGCCTTGGAGCACAGTGTCTGACATTTCTGTAGGTGGCAAAGAATCAATTATTGTTCTTCTCAGTGTGTTTTTGTTTGGGGAGGAGGGTTAGCATATTGTCAGGGCATGAGCTGGGAAGATGCTCCCACTTGTAATCTTGACTATGAGTCTGAGACATAGGCACCTCATTGTACAGGCATGTTTCTTCTCCAGCTGTGCTTGACCTGCGGACAGTGTGATGGGGCACCCATGGCAATGGCAGCACCAGAAAACAAGCTTTGCCTCCCTGTATGCAAAGCAAAGCCTCAGGGTTATGACTAGAGGAAAATAACAGCACTACGTATAACTCTGGGGCTCCCACCTTCTTCTTGGTGCTGTAGAAGGAAAGCTAAAACCTATGTGGAATTTCACATGGGCTTTGCTGCTGTTTGAGGTCTTTCTGTGGGAATTAAAAGTGAGGTCATTAAAATTTCATGATGCACTTCCAAGAAAAATGTTCCCTGTTTAGTAAAATAATTAAAAGCCTGCGTGGTCTCTGCAGTAAGTGGCTATGGAGGGATGAATGACAGTGCCGTAGAGGAAATGTGCTTGCTTTAATCAGCATTACATCAACCAAGTGGGATCCATGCAGAACTGCTAAAAATCTATCATTCAATAGAGCTACACCATTTCTAGACCCTTGGGGAGAGCTCAGTGCTACTTTGCATTTCAGACACAGTGTGGTTGGGTCAGACCAGAGTAAATCTAAACCATATCCCTCCCCAGGGTGCTTATATCATTCTAAATAAATAAAAACTTCCCACAACAGATTATAATATATCAGAAAACCACCCCTCTGTCAGCCTTCAAGGTATTTATGTCAGCCTCTGTGCTATTTTAAGCTCCTATATAGGTGGCAAATGCTCGGCTTGGCACTGAATCTCACTGACATGAATGCAGCATTTCAGCAGCAAATGCTGGTGAAAGGGAGGGCAAGGGAGCTATGGCACTCTCTCCTCCATATAGAGAATGGTTTATTTTTAGATTCTTTATCCATCCACCCCTACAGCAGTCTCTGGTCCTTCGAACACAGACAGGTGCGGGGGGTTGACCCCGGCTGGATGCCAGGTGCCCACCAAAGCTGCTCAATCACTCCCCTCCTCAGCTGGACAGGGGAGAGAAAATAGAATGAAAGGATCCTGGGTCAAGATAAGGACAGGGAGAGGTCACTCACCAATTACTGTCACAGGCAAAACAGACTCAACTTGGGGAAAATTAATTTAGTTATTTACCAATCAAACAAGAGTATGAGAATGAGAAAATAAAAAACTAAATCTTAAAACAACTTCCCCCCACCCTTCCCTTCTTCCTGGGCACAACTTCACTCCCAGTTTCTCTACCTCCTCCCCATGAGTGGTGCCGGGGGACGGGGAATAGGGGTTGGGGTTGGTTCATCACATGCTGTCTCTGCCGCTCCTTCCTCCTCAGGAGGAGGACTCCTCACACTCTTCCCCTGCTCCAGCCTGGGGTCCCTCCCATGAGAGACAGTCCTCCATGAACTTCTCCAACATGAGTCTTCCCATGGGCTGCAGTTCTTCACGAACTGCTCCAGTGTGGGTCCCTTCCACAGGGTACAGTCCTTCAGGAACAGACAGCTCCAGCGTGGTTCCCCCATGGGGTCACAGGTCCCACCAAAAAACTGCTCCTGCATGGGCAGAGTTGTTCTTCTCACATATTCTCACTCCTCTCTCCAGCTGAAGTTGTGTGTTTTTTTCCCCTTCTTAAATATGTTATCCCAGAGGCGCTACCACCATCACTGATGGGCTCGCCTTGGCCAGCAGTAGGTCCATCTTGGAGGTGGCTGCCACTGTCTCTATTGGACATAGGGGGAGCTTCTAGCAGGTTCTCACAGAAGACACCCCTGTAGCACCCGTACTACCAAAACGTTGCCACACAAACCCAATACAACAGGCTACTCTGGGTATAATATTGTATGTGGTAGTCACTAAAATTATACTGATGGCTTCTAGGAGATGCAAGTCACCAACAGGCGCCACCGTGTGTAGCAACTTAGAAGTGTCTAAAAATGCATGAAATTGGAAGAAGAGACTTGACATCCAACCCAAAGGCTCCCAGTCGCTCCTGGATATAGTGCTGAGGCTATCTAGATTATACCCTGTCGAACTGCAATATTCAGCTCCCTGCTTTTTAAATTTGCCTATTGCTATATTCAAATTAATGACAGGCAATGTGTTCCAGAGCTTATGCATCTAACTGCAGTCATTCACCACAAAAGCTGCTGCCCACAAAAGCTGCTTCCAAATGTCCTATGGATGCTACTGTGACAGCATACAGCACAGTGAATTTCCTGTGCAAAAGCCTTAAAACATGGGTGTGGAGAAGAGAAATACAGAAGGAGCCAAATTCCCCACTGCCCTGGTTTCAGCTGGGATAGAGTTAATTTTCTTCTTAGTAGCTAGTGTGGGGCTATGTTTTGGATTTGTGCTGAAAACAGTGTTGATAATGTGGAGATGTTTTAGTTGTGGCTAAGTAGTGCTTACACTAGTCAAGGACTTCTTCAGCTTCCCATGCTCTGCTGGGTGCACAAGAAGCTGGGAGGGGACACGGCCAGGACAGCTGACCCCAACTGACCAAAGGGATATTCCATACCATGTGACATCATGCTCAGTATATAAAGCTGGGGGAAGAAGAAGGAAGTGGGGGGACATTTAGAGTGATCGTGTTTGTCTTCCCAAGTAACCATTACACATGATGGAGCCCTGCTTTCCTGGAGATGGCTGAACACCTGCCTGCTGATGGGAAGTAGTGGATTAATTCCTTGTTTTGCTTTGCTTGCGTGTGTGGATTTTGTTTTACCTATTAAACAGTCTTTATCTCAACCCACCAGTTTCCTCACTTTTACTCTTCTGATTCTCTCCCCCATCCCACCAGAGGGGATTGAGTGAGCAGCTGGGTGGTGCTTAGTTGCTGACTGGGGCTAAACCATGACACCAACATACCTTGTTGGAAAAATTGCTTCTGAAAGCTGATTGAAAGCTGCTGTAAGAGACATTTAACTTGCTTGCAGAAAATCTACACTCCTTTCTGCAGGATGGGAAATATTCTGCTTTTTTATAAGCATGCCCTACTTGGTCTACAAATTGGACATGAACCTGCAAAGATCTTCACTTCTGATCCAGCAATTGCTCTTAAGCAATCTAATGTTTTAATTTTGGTTCCACATATGAGCAGTCCCATTGAAGTCTCCATGAAGAAAAATGAATCATTAAGTGCAGCAGTGCTCAACATTGTCATAACAGGTCCCAGGAAGGTGATGTTTCAGGTTCCAGGTAACAGGCTGGGAAAGGTTTCGGTGTATGTTTTCTTGTGTGGTGGTATCTTTCTACTTATTATTTCGGGTGCCAAGGTGTGCTCTCTTCTGCACTTTCCTCAGTACACTTAGCAAGGTTTAAATTTCCTGAGGGTTTTTTCCATAGCCATATTCTCCTGTCACAGCCTACAATTTTTGTTTTGAGCTTAGTAGCAAAATGCACAGTAATTGGACTGCAGCAGCATATGATGAAGATTTGAGGTCTGCTTCACCTCTCTGTCACCAAGACCTCTGCATGACCTGGCTTCCTCAATCTCTGCCTTCCACACTGCTACCGGCTCTTGTGGGATGTTAATCACATATTGTTTCCCTGGCTCTATTCAGGAGGGTCTAAAAAGAATTACCTATTCCATTCATTGCTGGAAACTGTGGGTATAATATGGCCTACACAATGACAGAAGTATTACTCTTAAAGAAAGCTCCATGGACAGACTCGCAGAGGGGATATTCCTTGCAGATTTTATAGCAAAGTCTATGATATTTGTTGCATGGATCTTTGTGTACAGTTTGACTGAAAGGGGTGGACTTTTTCCAGAAAGTACATTGGTATAATATATGGAACACTTATTTATTTTTAGCCATTGGGAATTTTAAATTAGGCAACTATTTTCCATGCTGCCCCTGGCTATGTTCCCACTACTGGCATAAGACACAATAGCAAAATACCACCTCTCTTGGCTATAGAGGAGAGTTAGTTGCTTGCATGCAGAGGAGAAGAATTCAACAGCTTTAGATGGAAATCTCCTTATCCTTTTTTTCAGTAGTGCCACTTTTAATGGCCTTGAAATTCTTCAAATAAATAAAGATGTAAGGCTCATTTCTAATCTCAAGAACACATACACATTTTTCAAAACTTAGTTCTTAAACAGGAGTTTTATGATTTCACAGAAATCACCCATTCTCCATTTATCTTGATAGTCTAGTATCTGCGACCCAGGGTAACTGCTTTTCTGCCTGTTCTGAGGCATCTCAAAAGATCAGGCAGTATGTCTTTGTTGTACTTGGGATATTCACATAACATTACTCTGAGCCACAGAGCTGTGTGTGCATTAGACATGCTTGCCCAGAAGGTGAGCAACTAGGAAGAGAAGGATTTTAGATGGTTACTAGGTATATGATTCTATGTATACGATTCTAGAGAACTGATAAATATCCAGAGATTTTACAAATATGAGCTAGTTTTCTGAAGCATAAGCAGGTACCTTTCTTCACCCAGTTTCTGTGAACAATTTCCTTTACCTGAGACCATTTACTGGCCATAGTAGAGCTCCTTCCCTTACAGTGAATTCATAAAATTTAGTCTTTTTGGACAAACTGTTACTGTAGGCTGTCTGTTGAGGAAGTAAAAATTTTAAAGTCAGTGATTTAAAAGCCCACAAACAGTTGCTGGAGTTATGCCTTACTTCTAGCCATTCTCCTTATCTCACTGCCTGATTCTCCTGACAGCCTTCTTGTACTCTCGCAGTGAGCGCTCTTTTATGTAGATCAAAATACAGTATTCATAAATTACTCCAGAATATCTCCATTTCTGTATGTGTTTTTCTGCCTGATGCAGCCAAAAGCTTTAAGATACACTCAAGACCGTGTCGTTCGTGGCAGGGCAGGAGCCTGGCTTATTATTCAGCCAGCATGCTCTAGCCACAAGGTATTTTTTCAGTCAGTGTTCCTAATCAGTGCAAAAGCTGAAATAAATTAACCAGTCAAAACTCATTAAAGACACCAGTACCAACCTTAAAAATATTTACGAATTCTTGAGATCTTCTTCTTTCCTCCAGATTAAATATTTGTTATTTGCAAGTGCTTTCTAAAATTATCTTCGGCAGACGTATTTGGTTTACTTTTGGTATAAAAATCATTTTCTCTTGCCATCAAGGCTAATCACGCAGGGAAGGGAATATGTTCCCTAACCATAATTTGTTATTCCTTTTTATTGTTAATGATACTTTTTTTAGCTTTTTAAGAAGTATCCCGATGTAGAGTCAATGAGGCATTTTTATCATGCAGTGCCCATCTCAGTGTGTGAGCAACAAATAAAGTGAACAGGGTGCAAAACCACCACGGGCTGATTGTTTTTGCGTAGGTAATTTGGTGAATATTTGTAGGAATTGAGTTGATGAGCAAAACTCAGCCTAATTTGCCAGGTTCTATCACTGAAAAATAGGGCTATATTTACTGGGAGAAATTGTTCACAGAATTTCTTACTGACTAAGTTCTGTTTCTCACACTCTGACTTAAAATAGGTTTATATTTGAAGATGATTGTGCTGGAAACCAAATTGCCTCAGGTTCTTCACAGAAAATACAAAAGACTCATGTAATATTTGTGTCAAATTTATCACCTTTTGGCTGTCCTGCCCAATCAGTATGGCACATCAAAAACGCTTATCACTGAAGTGCTTTAGTGGCAAAATATTTTATAATTGCTAGTGACTCCAAAATAAAAAGTGCACGGAGGCTGACAATTCTTTCTTGCTCTGACCTTTCAGACTTTCGTATTTGTCTTCACTTTTTATCAGAAAACCAGTAAACATCTGGAGTGTTTTCAAGACATGACTTGTGCTGAAATGTCTTTTTTTTAGATCAAAGAAGTCAGATTCATAGATTTAAAATGTTTTCTTTTCTCTCTGTCTGTGCCCAATTTGACCTCAGAATCTTCCCACTGAAAAGTTTTCAAATTAAGATCTCTCTACAAAAGTTTTAGTTTACCTGAAACAGCAAAAAAAGTACTTTGTCAGAAATGTCCTAAGTGTTTACTAAAACACCTGTGTAAAAGGGATAATATCCTATAGTTTGTAGGTGAGACAGACACAATGAGGTATCTATGTTTAAGAGATGAAAGTGAAAATTCAGAAGTCTGTGTTTTTTCTTTCTATAGCTTACCTTGGGATACACATTAATGGTATTTTTTTAATACAACAAATTTTTTCACAGGAAAGATTACAGGAAGCTAAGAAAATCTCTCTTTTGCCTTTGTGTTAGCCATATCTCCCTCTTTTTTTTGTCCATTGTTAGTATGTGTGACAAATTGCAACCTTCTCTTTCCCCCCGCCCCACAAAAAAATCCCCCTACTTCAGAAATTCATTCTAACTTGAAAAGGAAGAGTAGTTTAAAGCATAGGAGAAAACCAGTTAGGTGATCTGAAACTTTCAGAGTATAAAGATGTTTCCAGAGTATATATGCTTTAAAAAAAGTTTGCTAAGGCATTATGGGGAAGAATAAAAATTTTGCTTCATTTTCCTTCAGAATATAGATCATACTGAAAGCTGCCATTCCTTAAAGACACAAACAAAAAGCAATTATGTGAAAGTAAAGTAAGTGTATGGTCAGAGTCGAATAGTTCACTGATCTGGACATTAAAAATATCAATGTGCACATAAGCTTGACAACTGATTGGGGGATATCACTGGCACACAACTCCCTGCATTTCAAGTACTGTATAGCCATAGTTTCATCTCACTGACTCAAATGGCATTATTACATGAATACATCACTACCACTCAAGTGAAAGAACATTGCTGCTCCACATCATTTCTGTCCTTCATTACTCATTCTTAACCTAGGTCATCGAGGTGGCATGATTACAGAATATTATGGTTCTAGACTGACCTGTGGTGGCTCTTATAAATTACTGGTCTGATTTCCTTAAGCTGATGGTTTGCTTTTTTTTCCTGTGAATTCTATTTCCAACCTTATTTTATTTCAGATGATTGGTTTTATCTAATTTTGTCATCATGTCAAACCTGGTAGGTGATTACAGAAACATAGTGTATCTAAAAGACCAAGACAAAACACCATTAAAAATAAACACTTTCCCTTTGATCAGCAACCCATTGAAACCTGCTGACTTCTTTCAGACATTATAGCTCTTTTAATTAACTTACTACAGGCTTTGCTATTTTACAGAACTAAACCACTGCAAGAATGTTAAGGCGATAATAAACATCTCATTTAAATCCACCAAAGAGAGAAAAAAGTAATTTACAGCAAGATCTCTGTCCTTAGTTTACCCTTTTGTGTCAAACATTTGGAGAACATTTGGGAACTGACACAGTTTTTCTTAGGACAGAAAGGAGTCCCTCTGGAGGAAGCAGGCTTACTTATTGAGTGAGATGAGAAATATCAGTCCTTTGCTGCCTAAAATCTGTCTAAGAAGCTGGGATGAGTAACAACTCGCAAGATTTCCTGCTTTTTAATTTCCTTCTTTTAGTAAATTCAAACCCCAGTTTTAGAATTATAGCAACCATCTATTTTTTTATTAATTTCTGAGGTTTTTCAGCATTTAAACCTGATGCACTGGTGACTTTTAATCTATGGAATTTCAAAAAGGAGGAAAACTTGACTCAACTAAATTCCTTCTGATTGAAAAAATGGTATTATCTCTATCTGTGGCACTGAGGAAAAAATAGTCTCATTATTTAAACAAGTTTGGTGTTTATCTTTTGGCAAAGAAGAAGGGAGGAGTTTAAAGAGTGCTTGGGAAAGAGCACTGAAAATAATCCAGAAACCTAGAAAGCCTGCTTTCCACAGCAAGGGACTTAAGTTCAATTTATTTATTTTTTAGAGTACTTTGAGAGATGATTTAATCAAGCGTGGTAAGTACCTCCATGAAGAAGTGATTGCTGGTGCTGTAGAGATTGTTCATCCACAGAACCAATGTCAAGAGGCTGAAACTAATCATGTTCCAAATGGAAAGAAACAGGAACTTCTGGCCAAGGTTGTACCAAAACACAAGTGGAGGTGATAGAATCCAGGTTGCCTAATATATTTAAAACACTAATAGATACAGTTCTCAAAATTATGCTTTGACTTTGTTGGATTTTGAGGCCATGATGCAGGCAAGTAGACAATTAGATGAGCCATTCATGTCCTGACAATACCTCCTGTCACAGGACTGTCAGTCCAATTCATTTTTTCATTTCACATGATGATATTTAAATTTAAACTGCACACTCAGAAGGAACTTGATAATCAAACATGACCTTTAAAATGCATGAGATGTTTTTTCCTTTCATAAATTTATTTTGATTTTTCAGCAGAATTTCTATGCCTTGGCAGGCTAAATTAAGCTTAATATTCTATACTTAAACACTGATTCATAATGAGGAGGTCCTACAGAGTGCACCTAGACTTAGCTGGTGCATATAGCAGCATCCCTCCCAAATCCTGTCTTCCATTCATCCCAGTCAAGGACCATTTCATTTCATACCACTTTGGCTGGCTAGCCTGGACCTAGGAGCTTCAAAACACTCTGAATGCTCTAGTTAGGGCATAGCCATTGCAATTAGAGAATGGAAAATTGCTCTGTGAGTGCACAAGCATACTTACATGGTGTCTGCTGTGTAGAGGAAGCTGAGGGACAAAGATCCTTTTGGGACTGATGCTGCTAGATGCTGGCTACAGAGAGACGTCTCTTTGCAGGAACTGGGCAGTGGCCCTTTGGGGAGGTAGTGCGACAGACAAGAAGGCAGCTTAGGACACAGCATTTGTTACACAGCTCTCTGAAAGTTTGAACTCCTTCAAGATTTTCTGTAAACCCCTCTCTTGGTTATGAGTCATCCTAATCCACTCAGGGGACAACAGCAATCCTGTATGATTTGGGACTAGTCTCAGCTAACCGAAGTGGTTTCAATTTCATATTGAATCAGTCCAAAGAGGTCTGAAAAGACTTGCAACAAGATGTGCCATGTAAATTCTAACAATGAATAAATCAGATGTAATTGTGAACTGTTTCTAGATATTCTGTGAGCAGGAAAAAGAGCTAAATTAATCAAGTGCACTATTCATTGCAAAATTACTTTTTCAGTCTTAATCATGAAGCACTGTACAAAGATGAACTGTCTGCTCTTAAACCTTCTGGTCCTTACGCAAGCAGTTTTCCAGGAATGGGGCAGGGCGTTGCTTTACCTTCACCCCTCTACCACCACCCCAGTAGTCTTGTTGCAGAACTGTTGTGCTTTCTGATGCTGTGTTAATAACTTTCACTGTTGCTGGCCTAAAAGTACTGCTGTACTTGGCGCTTTCATCTCTTCCATCTCATTTGCCATAGCTCCAAACTGCTTGCTGAGATGGAGGACAAACTGGGTTAATCCAAGCTCCATGGCAAGACACATAGCTGGACTCCACTATTATATTTAGTTGGAGTTCTTTCTCTTGCTGCTTGCTGTTGTTTCAAGAAAAGGTGAAATTGTGATGTTGATGGTGATTATGTGCTCTCGTCTGAACAACATTTTCCTGTTTGAAACTTAAAAGCAAGATAGCTGTTTTCAAAATTTGATGAGGGTACCATGATTATTTCACTCCAGCAGCTTCATTCCATTGAAACAATGATGAAACTATCAAAACATTGGCTCAGAGTCCTTCTTGCTTGTATACACTCACTCACAAAGAGTTTAATGCACAAGAGAAAAAAGGAATGAGTGTCTTTGTGTGTCTGTAACCATTTACAATTGTGAGAAAAACAGAGAAAAAAATAGATTCAATCCTATGTGCTTTGTACGAGATTGGTATCATACTGGACACCTGTTAATGTCTTCAGTTCTGTGACTCTGGAGTAACACCCCAGCTTTCAAATTCAAGTACCAACCTGTGCTTCCAAACTATGATTGAATGAATTGGCTATCTTACTCCTTTTCATTTCAATGGATCATTTAATCCACACAAACACATTACAAACCAAAAAGTTTTTAGCTTATAAATTTGTTAGGAAAAGAAAGTTGTACATGTCCTATTTCTGCATAGGCAGCTTTATTTGTACAATACTCCAGCATGCTTCATTGACTCCAATCCAGTTCATAGTCCATTGGGTATGAAATAAAACCAGAAGAAAATTGGCATTTACTATCACCTTTTCTTTTCAGGGGTCAGTGTGGTTTCCTAAATATTTGTGAAGACCCAGTAACACATTAAAAGACCATTCATCACAGGCATGAAATCACTGAAGGCTTTACCCGGAAGACCTTAGTGCTGTAGAGATTGTCTCTGCAGTATGTACTTCTTGCTCTTGATGATCAAAAAAGAGCACTGGAAAGACTGTGGGTTTTACATGAGGAAAGCAAGGTCAGAAAGGAGGAACAGCAGGTTGCCTCTCCTGCAATACTTAATGTTTGGTCTTGGTGGCCCAGCCATGTGGGGTCATGGTAGAGCATTCCAGAGTTGGGACTGTTTTGGTATCCTGAGAGTGACAGGAATATTCATTGGCTGTTAACACAGTTTAAAAGTGGAGAGGAAGAAAAAGAACCTTTACTGAGAAGATGCAACCAACAACAGGGAAGGCATTTCTATGATATACACCTTGTTATTTAGAGCTTTGCATCCAACTTGCTTCTGGCAACTACAAAATACATAATAAAATTAATAACAGTTCATTGCCACCAGCTGCTCACAAGAAACAGATGCAATTGTGGAGCTATTTAGTCAGCATTTCTTCCTTCTCCATTATACGTCATCTTGAGCAGGAGATATTTGAATAATGAATTGTGTATTTGACTACAAAGTAGGACAGATATAAATCAAATTATTCTCCTTAACTACTGCATTTTACTAAGAAGTAGTTGCACAGTTAAACACAGGAGATTTAGGAGAAGCATATTTGTTAGGAAAATTCAGCTTTGACTTCATTCAGTTAGGGCATTTCCTCTTGGTAGCATCTAGCATGAGATACATGCCTGTACACACAGGGAGGACAGTCCCTTGCCCTGCCATGAAATGACTGCATTGGCACTCCATCTTGGGGATACTCCTGGAGTTTTGTTACCTTCCTAAATCTTTCCTTTTCTTTTTGCAGTGGAGAGACAATAACACACCCATACCTGGGACCCCTTTGCCAAGGCTACTCTCTAGAAATTCTCATTGGAAATGTTGTGGATCCCCTTGTCTGAAATATAATGTAACCCTGGCATACTTCCACTGCAGAAATATTTTCATGTTCCTAAAGGAAAACCACAAGACTTTCTAAGCATGTTAAAACACGATTTACATGTGCCATATAATTCAGGGTAAAAAATTTCCTCTTGCCCAAGAGCATATAATTCAGGCTGAATGTAGGAGCCAGCAAACAAGGAGTTTTTCCATTGACCATTGACCTTCATGCAAGGACATCCAAAACAGCTTGGTAAACTAAGCCTTGGATAAACTTTTTGTGAGACTTCAGAATCGTATGACACAACTGACAGAAAATTGATAGGTTATTCAGATAGTGAATTACATCTTAAATGAAAAACAGGCTGGAAGAATTAATAATTTAGAAGAAACTCATAAGCCCGAAAAGAGAAAAGAGAAACTATTTTAGGTACGTTCTCACTTCAAATTAAGCAGTCATATAGTGGCTAGAGCTATGTCTGCAACTTACATCATAAAAAACCATTTAAATGAAGTAATAATAGCAAAAATGACAGTAATACATTTAGACAGCCTTATTTAAAGAACCAGGGGATTGGAAACAAATGGTTACAGCTAGAGATAAACATAGTCCAGGTAAAAGATTATGGTAATAGGGAAATATGAAACACCAGGGTAGGAAAGAGTTATAAGTGGCAGCACCAAGGGCTGCTTTCCTGCAGCCCCCTGTCCCCTGGCTGGTCAAAGAGATGCCTGAGAAGGTGCGAGATGCAGCAGGTCAGCATCACGGTGCTCCCACGAAGGAATCCCCTGAAGTGGAGCACAGGGTGGTTTGTTCCCCCACCCTGCCACCTGCTGCTATTCTTCAGGAAGGACCTCAGGGGGTCCCCCTTGGCCACCTGCTTCCTTGGAGCTTTTGGGAATTTTTAATCAGATTTGATGTGTTTGAAATCGACCTAAAGGTTCAGACAATGTTTGGGAGGCAGGAGAGAGAGAGGCACACAGGCAGTGATCAAATACATCTAATTACCTTGGGAATGCAGGTAAAAAATTAATGCCCCAAGGAAGAATTTCATTAAAAAGCTGCTTTTCTTTTATGTGCTCTATGGTTCTTTGAGCTTCTCAGTCTTGGTTAAGTTTCAAGGGGGAAGGAGGAGCAGAGAGTTTCTCTTCCCTGAAGCCTGGTGATTTGAATGGATCCAGTCCCCTGTTTGCGCATGAAGATGTTGAGTGTAGCCATCTTCCATTACATTTCAGTAACGGCTACATGTTTAGGCAAAAAGAAGGCACTGCTTTGAAGGCTTTTTCTCTTTTTTCTTTTCCTCCTGTGTTTTACATTCCAGTTTCCCATAACAAGTTATGCAGGTCTGTGTGTCCATGCACATTTCCCTCCTTTGAAGGAGGGATCTGTGTCTCATAGCTATGTTTCTATGAGTTTTATAAAAAATCCATAGCTAGGAAAGTAAGAGTTGTGAGGGTCCAGACATTCACATGTTCACCTTACAGTGATTCATGTATTTCATTCTTTCATTATCTTGCTGCTTTCTTAAGAGACTCAAGCTGACCCCTGCCCAGAAGGACACTTTTTCAAAATTTGCTTACATCTGCATTTCAGGAGTTGGTAACACAGGACATTTTTGAGAATCTCTCAGTTTAGTGGGCCAGAGACACCCTTCTCCACTCTGGAATAATGATTTCAACAACTGGGAGAGAGTGTCGTGTCAAGCCAGTCACGGTCAGATTTAGCATGAAGCAAGATTGAAAGATAAAATGACTTTTTATTTGAAAACACAAACTTGCCACTATGGAATAAAGTTACAAAAATTATAGCAAAATTATTGAGTTTATACTTAATATTAAGAAACTTTCTGTGCTGCTCCAACCTCACCATGGTTTTCCAGGTCAGCCCAAATTGACCTCTGCAACTTGTCCCAGGCTTGGCATGTGCTGGGGGAGCTCCCAGAGCTCAGTCTTGCCTGCTCCTGGCCAAGGCTGAGTGATCAGGCTAGAACATCCTTTCTCTTGGAGGTTATTTTTTGTCTTTTCTTATGACCAGACATAATCCTGAGTTCTTGTTCTCCCCACTTCTTACGGCTGCAGTTCTGATTCACATTTCTATTGTAGACTTAAGTAGCAGAGACCTGGCTTTAGGTATCAGGCTGTTTTGTTCTGTTTACTGGGTCCTTAAAACATGACAGATAGATACAGCAATCAACAGATAGATAGATAGACAGACAGACAGATCAATCCACTTCATGAGATATGAAATGTACAAGACATAACATTTTTCTTGTTATAGTCATGACTCTACATATGACAGTAAAGTTAAAGGATGTCAGATATGAGCATGGGTTATTTGGATGGCACAGCATTCCCATAGGCTTTGTGTAATGGTATAACAGAGGTTAACCACGCTGCAGCTGAAGTCTAGTTTTAGGTCTTTAGTTAGAATGCAAATGCACAACAGTTCTAACTACTACAGACACTTCTACACCTGTGGGCTTTAACAGGTACAGACCTCTGATCCTCTACATAATAGTCTGATATCTGCTTGAGCATTAATTCTGCTCCTCACTGTGGTTTGGACAAGACAGTATGGCCAGGTTGATATTTAATTGGATTTTAAACATATCATTTAACCACAGTAGTTGACATTTTCCCTGAAAACTGGCTAGAGAGGTTTAAACTGTAAAACCTTTGAAAAGCATAGACTTTGCAAATTATTGTCTTATACAACCATATAAGGGACATCTATAAATGCAGCCTATTACTAAATCACTACAGGAAATAGAAACAATGGCCACTGAGTATGTTTGCACAGGAGAGGGTACTTTGGGTGAAACGACTTTCTGGCAGGAGTGTGCTGTGATATGCGTTATTAGCTGTTGACTCCCTTGCTTGATTATGACAGCTTTCACGTCATTGCTGAACTCCTCTGAAGGAGAAGATTTTTAGATACGTGCATAAATATTAGGATATCATTGTATAATTAATTTAACTAATCAGTCAGCTAGCTGATAGTTGATTGATGATATATTTGAATTATAGAGAAAAAGATTCAGGGTAACTCTTGGCTTGTTAGCTGGGGTGCTCACCACTTAATGTAAGTGACTGAATGTCACATTATCAGGATGGTTGGGCATACTTTACGTGTCTGCTGGACTGGGCCTGTCAGGACATATAGGCACTAGGAGGCCAATGTATGTATCCCACATAGGCTTCAGTTTCAAGCAGGTGTTGAGGCTGATGCTCAGCCCAACCACAACAGCAATGTCTCAAGACATGCAAAACTTTGATGTCCCTGGTCTTTCAAGTACCTAAGCACTTAAGTAGGTTTTTTGTGAATGCCACTCTTAAATGCAGAGGCCTATATTTAGATCATTATTGATGCTAAGAACTTTGTTGCTGACCTTTGGCAACTAAATAAAAAAGTACAAGAATATAAAGGCATGGAGTATGAATTCAAGCATTTCAATGAAATTAATGGAAAGGGTGGGCTTGAATGAGTGGACCTACATGACTATCAGGTAATAGCATTTCAAGAAGTGTACAATTAATTACCAAGCTATCTGAATGATGACTAATTATATCATTATAAATACCCACTGGCCAACTCATTGGCTTGGAGAAGTGTTCTGCATGATCAAATATGCAAGTGGATCAAAACCCTGCTGTTTGCAGGGACGTCATGCATAGATAGATGCAGACACAGAATACAGTTTTCTCTGTCGTGATGGAGCAGTTTCAAACCCTGCAGCATGCTTATCATTAGGCTGGTGGAAACAACTGCCTGAGAGACACCTGGTCCTCACCTATGCTGTGCTGTAAAAGGCGCAACACTAACTGGGTGCCCAGCTCGTCGCTGCCTCCTCACAGCACCTATCCTCAGCACGATGCCTGTCCCCAGGCATCTCTGAAGCAGCACTGCAGGCCAGCACAGCTGTTTGTTAGCACTCAGGTGGGGCTAACATATCCAAATCAGCAGTTACTTGCTAAAAATGACAATTTCAGCCCTCTTTCACAGGACAGACAGGTAAACTGTTACTATGAAATGTGGTATACCTGCGCTTAGCACAGTGTGCTACAGTGAATACTTTGATTTAGCTTTCCCAGCCCCAAAAACACAGGCAGCATCTGGTGGTGCAACAGCCATGCAAATTTCATGAGCACGGAAACAGTAGATTTATGCACTTCACACCAACGCTGGCTTAGTGCATGCTCTTGCTTGAAAAAAGGCCTGAGAGAGGTAGGAAATCCAGATGCAGCATAACAAAGAAGCAGCAAGCCTAAGTAGGCTGGAAACTGGCATTTTCTGAATGATATGAAATAAAAAAAATCCTATCATGCATTTTCCAGTGACATACGGCACGTAATTACAGACAGTCCATAGGGTACTTCTATGTGGAGTATCTCCCCTAGCACTGTAATTGGAGATGCTCCAGGGGACACTTGTACCTGCAGGTCCCCAAGGTCAGCAGTTTGCGTCTACTTGCATAAGAACCCATCTTCTTTCTAGACCTGACTCTACATAGTAGCAGATTTGGCTTTCTCCAGCTAATTTTGTGGTTAATGATGGTGTGGCAGAGTGATTTACTTAGCCAAACTCATTAAAAAATAAAACAGCCTGTGAGAACATGGTACTACATACTATAGCATACCTGTGAATATGCATCATGCCCAGGGAGTATATTAATGCAATTACCTTTTTATGGTAATATTTTCTCCCTTGTTTACTGATTGGTATTTAAATTTGTGGGAGGTTTACAAGGACCTTTATGTAAGTGCTCATAATACCCTTCCTAAAAGCTTCAGATGACAAAAGAAAAGAGAAACCAGCCATTGCCAGGGCAGAATTGTTCCTTCTATTTTACAGCTGGGCAGCTGAGCGGAGGATTGATTGGGCAGCTTGCTCAAGGCCAGACGTCAATGCTATGGCTGTGAGTTGTTGTAACAGAGGTCTTTTGAATTCCTATCCAATGTAGCCACATCCTAGACAGTCAGCAGTATCTTACAAATGTAAACGGCAATTCCAAATATCATCCAGGGCAGTGTGCGTGCACAGGAATAGCAACACTATGGAGCCTGCGGAGATACTGATGAGAACACCAGATTTAGAAAAAAGAAATCCCTTTGCTTTTTGTATTCTTCATTTTTATAAGTCAGGGTTTATTTGGTTTTTTTCTTAGTTTGTTTTTTCCATGGAGTACTGTCTTTTCATCTTTTCTCTCTGCAATAGAATATTTAGTTTTCAATAGTCTTCAGTATGTGGTTCCATCAGTAAATGTTTTTAGTCTCGATGACTGAAAGGAGTCCAACGGCAACCCATCCGTCCTGTTTGTGCATAAGAAGCTTCAGAATACTGATCTTTCAGGGCACAAGTACTTACTATGAAAAGTAAATACTGCTCCTAATTTGGCCTTAACTTTCTGTAGCATCTGTGCCCAGTTACAACTCCTGGAAAAATATTGACATGTATAGATTAAGACCTAATGATCTTGGGGAAATTTAGAAAGGAGGCTGATGAGATTCTTACAGGCTTTATTCTTGCACCCAGACCGCAGAAGCGCTGTAAAGGGTCAGCAGCTTTTAGCTCTGCTTTCCATTGCTGTCTTTAGTATTCCTGTCAGAGAAATACCATTTAGCATTTCTCTTCTCTTACGTCTCATTTATTTGCCAGCATTTTTAGTGATGCAAGTCTTGTTGATACCTGTGAGAAGAGAACAATTCGAAGACTGGTGCAGAAAGTACAGTTGTAAATGATGTTCATGCTTTCCATTAGGCTGCCCTTAGTTCTGTCAATAAACATCAGTTATGGAGAAAGACAGCATGCTTTCCGAAATATACAAAAAGAGCTGCATCAAGGTTACACCCTACTGTGCTGTTCAAGCAAAGGGTATTGTCAGTAGCAGCTGCTACCTATGGAAATGGATTGAGCTCCTTGGAAGAAGCAGAAATTACATACTGCAAAACCATAGGGATGTGTGCTTCCTTCTATTTTTGCTGTCTCTGGGGCCTTTTTGCATACTCCAAAACAGTTATAGTAATAAGTAACTTGAGTCCCAGTATGCCTCATAGAGAAGCATAATGAAGTTGGCTGTTTAAAAGCTCATCTGGCCTTTAATTAACCCCGCCGCAGAGCCAAGCATATCCTGTCCCAGGAAGGAACAGCCCTATATGTGTTTAGAGAACATGGCTTCCCACCTCACTGGGTGCTGGTCTGGAGGCCACTTGCTTACATGTCCCCACACACAGACATCTCGCTGACAGAGCAGAGGTCCCCAGGGCAGCACCATGGCAGCTCAAGGGGCGACTGCACGGTGGGTGGCACTGAGGAGGGCAGCACAGCTCCCCTTGGGAGCATGGTCAGGGTCTTCTCCCATCCCCTCTGACTTGGCAGCTGAACACTGGGCACATCTTTTGCTTAAGAGTTTCAGGGAACAACTTCCAAAGGTCTTTGGACTGAAAAAAACAAACACCTATAGAGGTCTCTCTTCACTTGGTCAGAGGAGGTTTATCTCTGCTCCTCCAAGGCACTTGCCTAGATAGCGTGCTCTGTGCTCCTCTCCAGCAAAAGCTAACACAGTGATAAAGGTTTCAGAAATATCATTTTGCAGGTTGCGTTAATTCATACAGAATCCTTACTATTCAATTTCTTCTGCCATTTTTGGTGTGATGAATTCACAACATACAGCATTAATCGTCAGGCAGCTACATCTAAACCATGTTATAGCTAGTTGCTCTAACGGGAATTGACAGCTGACATGTACCGAAAGTGTTACTTACCATGGCCTGAAATTGAGGGAATTACGTGACAAAATTAAATGCTTGCATGCTTCCAGGCAGCAGCTCTGATTTTAGTAAGGAACAAGGAAATACAATTACTGCACAAAGATTTACTGTAGGTAAGTTTGATCAGGATTTTATACCTACAATATACTACTTCAAACTATGTCACAGGTATGCACCTAAACACATTCATCTTGATGGATGTCACAACTTGCTTAACACAACCAATAACACAGTGCCTTACAGCAGCAGTATCTTTGTGGAAAAAACCCTAACCACCCAGCTTTCTTATTCTTCTAACAGACAGCCATTTTAAAATGCTTCTTTGTAAAATTAAGTTTAATTAAGCACACAGGATTCACTTAACAGGATTTTTCTTTTATCATCAAGACTTTGAAGGCAATTTTATCACCCTAATTTGGTAGCTCTGATTTTTAACATTTTTTTTTTACCCTGTAAAGGCATTAATTTGTCAGATTCCACCGAACACAATCTGCAGCAATCCTGTGCTCTGTTACATGACAAGTATATTTTGTAAATAAAAATGGTCTGTTTCTTTAAAAGGGATTCCCTTAGGAGGGCTCCCCAGTAACAGAACTGAGAAAGTGGACGAATTCAATGTGTCAGTCTGTCTTGCTTTCCAAACTGCCAGGTTAGCAACGATCAGGTGGTAGTATAATGCCTTATACATACTCAAAATATCTTTCCAGCAGGGGGATGTAGAATTCCAGTTTTTTATGTGTTGCAGGACTGGTGGGACAACTATTTTCCTGTGGCATGAACACCTGAATGGATCTATTTCAAAGAAGAACAAAGTAAGAGCAGACAAACAAGCAAGCTGGTCTGAAGAATTCCTAAATCTGAGCAATTGTTAAATTGCTTGCCTGTTTGTAACCTGAATAAATGATGACCATGAACACTTTTGAATCACTCGCCTGATCACTGCCTGGGAAATTACTTGGGTAAGTGTTCCTGAATCTTTTCAGAGTAAATTATGGATAAAAAGTGAGATAGAATATGGATGATTTAGAAACTATTTGGCCAGTATGTGGCTAGCTGAAAACAATGCAAACTGGATCTGGCATTGCTCTGAAGCATGCTTTTTCCCTGGTGGAAATCAAGTTATAAATAAGGTAACAATAAAAAAAAAAAAAGTTGACTAGGTACCCTAGAGCCTTTAGGCCAACAAATATAATTTCCCTTGTTAAAGTAGTTAAATGCCAGTCATCAGGAGAAACCTGAAGCCAGTCCAAAGAAAAGAAACTTCTTTGGATTTTGAAAGACAAATTGAACATTAGCACCTGCCATTGAATCTCATCTGGACATCTGCAGCCTGCTCCTGTGGAGTCAGGCTGGATCCCCTCTGTCCAAGAGCGCCATAGCATCTCCCTGCCTCAGGAAGGTGCAACTATGTTGTGGTGAGGGCACTCTCCTGCCTGCTGCTCTGTTCTGATGAGAGAAATGAAGGCTGGCTTGTCTTTTAGGGCAGAGGACCTAAATCTGATTAATTCAATGAGGAGATCAGCCAGAGTAGCTCAAAGCAGGTGGGAGCTGAGCGAAGGGCTATCAAGCGAACTGTGAGTCGAGCTCCTCACCTGCTGCCTGTGAAGGACCTGAACTTCAGCTTGGGTAGCAAATGCCCTCTGTTCACCAGCCTTTGTCCATCCCTGGCTGGTGTAAACCAACAGCATTACACTGAATCACCCAGGATACAAGGGTACATACCTGTGAATTTGGCATCTGCCCAGAGCAGGGAGCGTAGCTGCAGCCTTCTGAATCCCTTTTGTTTCCACCTAAACCACAAACCTGGAAAAGAAATAGACTGGGTTAATTCTTCTCAAATGCCCAGTTCCCAGCCTGAATTCCCTCTTCCTCACACTTTGCTGCATCCGGTCCCTCACCTACCACGTTTCCTTCTTCACCAGACATTCTTACCACATGAAAAGATGCTTTTGCAGCATGCAAGTTGGAATTTGTCCTTTTGCTCAAAAGCTGCTTACTGTTCTTGTTTTATGTCAATTGAGGAAGGAGACATTTCCTATTCAATCGTAGAAAATTGCATTCAGATACAGAATCATCACGCAAAACAAAGTGGCTGGTTAAGCCAATTAAGAAATTCTAAATTAAAAAAAGAAACAAGCTGTTGTCAATATACCAATGTCAGTTCTCACCAGAGCTTTGAGTTATCCAATAATAAGGCTCTTTCAGGGGGTCTGGTCCTGCTTCCACTGAAGTCAATGGCAGAACTCCCAATGATACCAGGGGGAGCAAAATCCAGTTAATAATCCGCAAGCTGCTGGTTCAGTAAGATTCATAGTAATTATGCAGATGGTTGTAGAAAGAAGTTCAGCTGAAAGTCATTTTGTGTTAAAAAAAATATGGAAGAGAAGTTCTGTTGTAATAGAAAATTACTGAAGGCTTAGATTTCAGAGATAGATGATAAATCATTTGTCATTATAAAATGTGGTGGACAAATTGTAACAGAATTACATAACAGATATCAGGATGGGTATAAAGAACAGGTCTGTATGAAATTATACCTTTATTTCAGTGTTAAGATAGAATGTTATGGGTTTAATTACATGCTGAGTTTTGCACTGTTGGAAGCAAGTGATTTCAGTAGGGTTGTGAAAAGTATAAATTAGTATATTACTGACTTATTCAGAATTGTGTTCCTTGAAAAGGGGAGTTGGGTTCAAAAGAAGGGGAATAAAAAAGAGGCAAATGTGTGTAGATCTTAGGGCTAGGAGGAACCATTTTAAATTGCCGCAGGGGAATTTCAAGTTAAATTGGGAAATAGTTTGTCTCTGGAGGCTGTGAAATCTTTATTACTAGCAGTCTTTGAGAATAGGTGTTAGATAAACATTTTTCAGGAATGTCAAAAGAAGAAGCAGATCCTGACTGGGGAAGGGCAGGCAGACTAGCAGATCTCTTGAAATCCCTTCCAGATACCTTTTCTATTATTTTTTCTCTCTTTTTTTTTTTTTTTTCAAACTGATGATTTCCTTTAATCTATAGGTCACATCATTTTACTCAGTGCTGCTGTACAGAATGTAATGACTCCTATTTGGCTTCTGGTTTGGTTTCAAAAGTGTTATAAAATAAAGATTCCCTTCATCACGTTTATTACAGCAGTGCCTGATGAGCAACCAAGAATGGTGCCACTGCACTAAGGGTAATACTTGGCGAGCATTAGAGTATCAGCGCCTCTGAGGCTTTTGGACTAAAAAGCCTTTGGTAGTTTGTTCAAGTGGTGAGTCACCCTCACACCACACAGTCTATGCGATGTCTTTCTGCTTCATTTGGAGAACTCTGTTGCACTTCCTGTTTTCTTCCTTTGGAACTACTTACACTGTAATAAAATCGGTGCTTTTGGTCAGTAATGCAGGTTTGACTGTTCCATGAGCATATCCCACTGGAACTGAGATGCCTGTGTTGAGAGGTTCCTTACCTCTTCTCTAGAAGAAAGGAAAGGGGGAGGTACCTTCAGGTGATGGTTTAAGGCTTGTGAGGTCTTTGCTGCCTTGCAGAGGTGATTCCCCTCCCCCTGCCCCTGATGAGTATGTAGGGAAATTCAGATGTCAAAACCCTTAACCTAGGAATTTCCATCTGGTGCTAGGTTTTTAGATGGATTTGGTCTTTAAATTTCATCTGTAAGATGTTTTCTCCATTTCTTCAACAGGTTCCGTGGCTTCTTTCTTCACAGGTGATGTTTCTATTCTCAATCTTTTCTCAGCAATGTCAAGTGCAGACCTTGTTTTTACCATGCCTGTCATGAAGACCCCACCAACAGATGCTTCTACAACAACTTTCTTGAATCACCATCTTTCCACTCACTGCCATTTACATTCACTCTTTGCACATCCTTTTTGGGTCTGGTAAAATTACCCAGCAGACAGGAGCATGGATACTCTACCACCATGCAGGTGTAAGATGCCAAGAGATTTTGCTGCCAATGGGGCCTTATCCCCATGTTAATGCCAGCAATGTGTCATCAATTAGGCATTTTCTTAGGCTATAAAAAAGTTGTGTGGGTCTTCCACTATTGTTTTGATATTCAGAGTTTGCTTTGAGGGACCAGGCTCACTGTGACAGATCATTCACATCTAGTCCAGTACATCTATCAGATTTGATTCTGTGCTTGGATGTTTGCTTTTAACATCCCTCCTCTAATGTTTTGAAGGAGGGTTCCCAATATAGGCTCAACTTTTCTGATATTATCCATTTTCCCTCTTGTGGCACAATACAGTGAATCTTATTGCACAGACTCAGAGAAATTAGTCTGCCATGAAACATGAGAGAACTATTTCATCCGCTATGAATTGATTCATGGACATCTTATGAGCTTTTAGAAATTCAAGCCAGTGGGAAAGAACATTTAAGGAATTGATTAGTACATCAAACAGCTTAAATATTTTCATTCTTTTTTTTTTCTTCTTCATTTTGTTAAGAGTAAAGCTTCTGAAAATAATGATTTGGTTAAAACCAATAAAAATCAGTGATGCAAAATTTTATTTTGCCTGCTTCCTACTAGTACACTAGTACTAGTCAGTACACACTGGTCAGTCACCTGCAAGTTGATTCTGAATCAACATGAAACAATCTGGAGAAGTGCTTGGAAACCATGGTATTCACCATTTGCCACAGCAGTTGAAAGAGAGAACTGGGAAACATCATGGCCTCAAAGAAAATAAAATCAAACCTCTACTGCAAGCGAGGTGGTGGAAACAAAATATTCATAGCAGATCAGCTGGGTTTAATAAGTACCAGTAAACCGTAGTGGGCTTCTGTTGCTAGTAATGGACATCCAGTCAAAGCTTGGCCAATGCAGCCTGTGTTGATACGGTTTCACTGTTCTTAATGCCTGAGCTTGCAGTAAAGATAATACAGTAATAACTATCCATGCTGGAATCACACCCTCAAATGCACCATAGAGCCTTCTAATGAGAAAGATAATGAGCCACTGAAATTGAGTGGCTGGAAATTGTGAAGCCTCTTTTGTTGAAGGTCTTTAAATGGAAGTGAATAAAAAGCTATCCGGAATGATGTAGTTACAGATGATCCTGCCTTTGGGCAGATGGACAAAGTAATTGACCTCTTGATGTCCTGGCCAGGCACATTTTTTACTTTATAATTTTGCATTTTCATTGGGTAACAAACCTTGCTAATCTGTTTTTCTGAGGCTCTTATACTGCCTCAGTCCAATGTTGATGCATCAATCTTCAGAGTCACATCTGAGCACTAGTAATGCCTGCTATTAGGTTTGCTTGCAAAATTCATTTCTAAAATGACATTACTCTAAGATTGCTCTGAATGTAGCAAGTCACCTCCCTTCTTGCTGTTAGGTTTTGTAGACCTTTGGCTATCCTTCATCCAGAGAAAGCCTTAAAATGTGAAGAGCTATTGTCAAGGATGGCAGCTCTGTACTGTTTGAATTTAAGAGGCGAAATGTATCTCCACTGTATAGAATTTTGTAGGCTAGTTAGGTGTATGGACTGCATGTAAAGAATTCCTTGTCTTTTAAATTCTGCATATCCCTCTCTCCAACCTACCTACAGAATTTGTCTGGTGGCTTCATTTGGTTTTGTAAGAGGAATGGAGGTTAAAACTATTGTTAGAATATGACTACCAGATTTAGTTTTACCAAGTTCCAAAGCTGTTGTTCAACTGGGTTTCTGACTGATATTATAATTAATTAAAATGTTTTTTGGTTGGCAGTCTGGAAAATCCTTTCATAAAACAATTGAGACAGAATAGATCCACACTTTCTCCCTGGACTCTGCTTTCTTTAGGTGTAGTCATCCATACACAGACCTTGACGTGGCAGTGAATTCCTGCTGATTTCCTTGGGAAGAATGGCAAGTCTGAGAACATTATATGATGATGTCTTTGAAATAAGTTCCATGCAAATAGACAGGGTTTGTCTGGATGGGGCCCTGCTCTAGGTAATGAGACCCAGGACCCTCCTATGCATTTCTTTCTGTGAGAGCGTATCTTCTATTTAGCCAAACAAGTCTGGATTTAAGCTTCGTTATGTCTTCTTATTAGGCAATCCTACCTAATAACACTTTTCATTATATTATATGATTTAGATGTAGCCTCTGAATAGAGAGAATGTATTCCTTTCTCAGACTTGTTCTTTCCTTGGGCATCTTAAGTAACTGTTAATATACAAATTTAAAATTTAAGTTAATATGGTATTTAGGATGTAACACTCCTTTGTGGTTTAACCTGTCATTATGTCTGATTATTCCACTACATTATAAGCTTACTCAGAGTAGAAGAGAAAAACATCTTGTCTTCCTGACAAGGCAAATGAGAAGAAGAAAATTATTACACAAAGGAGATAGTGGGTCCCATTCTGCCTCTGTTATGCTGCATTTGCATCACTGTTATTCTGGGCATTTCAGCAAAGTTATTCTGAATTTGCATCTGTGTCACCAAGGGCAGGATTTGGCCCACACTGTGTAAAGGCTGTATCCAGTTGTTATGGCAACAGGAGTTCTAAAAATTGTGGAAGAAAAGAGCACCAGGTTGTTGTGATAAATGATGCATTAAAAGTGACTGCTTTCTTATAGTCTCATAGTTTTAATTGATGCCTTTTTGTGCAGAATCCATTTTTATTGATGGATGCAATTAGCCAAGATGCTGCTGTAGTGGCTTTAACATTCCAGTGGCCAGATATCACTCAGGAGATGTCCAGGTTAGATTTTATAGCAAGATGAGTGATTGGTTAGCTTAAACTTATATGACAAACTTATGTTCTGTGCATTCCAACTGATGTCTGCACCAGCTGTCACGCAGCAGCAGGAATCAACCTAAAGCTAATGTTATCACAGAGACAAGAAGGAAACCACATTTTTAACATCTGAAGCATTCTATATTCTGAAACAGGCTTGGGAGAGGAAAGAAAGTTTCTGTAAGCTCTTTTACTTGTTTCTTTCAACATCCTTGCATGGAGATATAACACGTATAATGCTTCCTGATGATTTTCTCTCTGGTCCATGCTGGGCTGAACTTTGAGGTCTATAAATGTATCCCAGCCAGCCTTCTGAGTTTACAGATCATCAGGTTGAATTTGCTTGATTGGCTCCACCAGCACCTCCTTGACAAATTGGCCTGCCAGCAGTCATGTCCTTGGGAGGAGAGACTCACATCCTCCTGGAGAGTTATGGGTGGCACTGATTAAGAAGCAAGCATGGAAACGAAACACTGGTAGGCTAAAGACAGCAGTGAAATAAAGGTGTATTCAAGTTTTAGTGTTACAGTATATTATTATGCATACAAAATGGGATGCAATTCTGTTCCAGTTTACACGCATCAAAGTTCAGGTGTCTGTATATGGGTGTCAGTATGCGCTTAGGCTTCCAGCATAGCCAATGGTGCCCAAGTCAATGGTGTGGGACTTCTTTACCTAAATGTGTCACCTGCTGCCATATGAGATATTTTGGGGTATGAAAGACAACTAGGCCTTCTGGGAGGTCCGACCATTTTTGAAGCAGTAGCTGGATATACCTACTAAGGCACCAATATTTAGGCAACTGAATCTTCCCATTATCTAGACTGGACAATTACATAGCTCAGATATTCAGCTGACATCAATGTTAGTCTTGTTTTGTTCAAGCTGTATTAATCTGTTGTCCATTGGCTGTAAGGAGAGCTTAAACACCAACTCACACATAGATATCTATACTGTAGACAACTTACTGTCTGAAAACTGGCGCTGCATTTTGTACTTGATTACTGTTTTCCAGCCATAACACTAACACCAAATGAAACAATGGAAGGCAAGGGTTTTGGGGTTTTTGCTTTTAATTAGAGTCATTTCCCATTAGCTCAATTGAAATCAGAATAAAATTTCTACTGATTTCAGAGAGGGGAAGACAGAATGTATGTGATCTAGAAATATAGCTCATTAATGATAATGTCTGGGTTACTGTGGTTCCCAGTCTTCATAGCCTTGTTTTGTTTAAGCTGTTTAAACATAAAATATCTAAAGTGGTATCTAGACTCTTTCCATTGTCATTGGAGGGAGAAAGACACCTCCACAGGGTCTCTTTCCCATTATTAACTAGTGAGCCTCACCCATGAGACTCATGACACATTGTTTATGTCCACAATAGCTTCTAGGTGACCAGAGTTAGGTGAGATTAATTGCCCTGAATGACTGCAAATAACTGGTACAACAGCTATTTGGGTGCCCCAGTAACACCAGTCTGTAGGAAAGTGGGAGTGGATGAGATCAGCTCCATACTTACACCTGGAGAAACGACTTTAAAATATTGACAGAAATTTCTATTGAGAGCTTTTATCACAGATATATAAATGTGGAAATTAATTGATAACTAAGTTTTCAGATAAAATCACTGTTGTGGCTCTGATACATATTTATGATTGGAAAAGGGACATTAACCTTCTGTGAGGCTGGATTAGACTCTGTGTTGATGTCCTGCAGTGAGTGTGATCAGCAAATTTCAGGATACATATCGATCAACATGAAAAAATAGTCACCAAGACTCAAATTCAACAGGATACTTGAGCATACAGATTGTTTTTTTACTTGAATTTCTCCTGTGTTAAAGATTAGGCACTTTCTAATCAGTGCCTAGGTTGCTACAAACTATAATTTGCAGCATGACCCATAATGTTGATTTGTTTTTCAATTGCTCTACTTACCTCATTCCCTGGAGCTCATAGCAAAACATTGCTGAGATAAAAGGAAAGTTAATTCTAGCAAATTCTCAGTGCACCTCAAGCACTGTCTTGGAGAAAATGTCTTCTCAGAAATCATTCCATACCAATTGTATGAAGTTTAACAAGGGTAAGTGCTGGATTTTGCATCTGGGGCATGGCAACCCTGGATGTACATACAGACTGGGGAACAAGAGGCTGCAGAGTAGCTCAGCGGAGAGGGATCTGGGGGTTCTGATCGACAGCAAGCTGAACATGAGCCAACAGTGTGCCCTGGCAGCCAAGAGGGCCAACCGAGTCCTGGGGTGCCTCAAGCACTGTATTGCTAGCTGGTCGAGGGAGGTGATTGTCCCACCCTACTCTGCACTGGTGTGGCCTCACCTTGAATATTGTGTGCAGCTTTGGGGGCCACAGTATATTAAGGATATAAAGCTACTAGAGAGTGTCCAGAGGAGGACCATGAAGTTGGTGAAGGGTTTAGAGGAGAAACCATATGAGGAGAGGCTAAAGTCACTTGGTTTGTTCAGCCTGGAGAAGAGGAGACTAAGAGGAGACCTCATCATGGTCTACAGCTTCCTCACAAGGGGAGGAGGAGGGACAGGCACTGACCTCTTCTCTCTGGTGACCAATGATAGGACCCAAGGGAATGGCAGGAAGATGTGCCAGGGGAGGTTTAGGTTGGATATTAGGAAAAGGTTCTTCACCCAGAGGGTGGTGGAGCACTGGAACAGGCTTCCCAGGGAGGCAGTCACGGCACCAAGCCTGACGATATTCAAGAAGCACTTGGACAACACCCTCAGACACATGGTCTGAATTTTGGGGTTGTCCTATGCAGGGACAGGACTTGGGCTCAATGATTCTTGTGGATCCCTTCCAAGTCAGGACATTCTATGATAAGTCAGGATTTGAACATCCCTCAACAGGCTATAGTGTCTGTGGCCAAGCTCCGGGGGTTCATGGGTGAAGCTGCCACCCTGCCTGTGGCCTTGCTCTCCACCAGAAATTACTGCCCTGTTGGAGGAACTGCAGAAACCAGCATGTCCTGACTCAGCTCCTGCAGTTCCCTGGTGCAATCATGGGAAAGTAGCCTGCACACTGCCTCTTCCCATCACACCATGGTCTATGTGCTGAGCCCAGCTGGGGCAAAATGGCCACGAAAACCACAGTAGCTCAGGCAGGTACGTGAATATGACCAGCATGTGGGAGTGGAGCACCAGAAACACGTTTTTAATAAATCAACTAACACCTTCGAGTTAAACTGTTGGATCTGAGCAGGTTTCTTTTTCCCCTGAGACAATGTGTGCATGCACACATATTCAGAGAAATAACTCATATCTTAGAAGGTAACAAAAATGAAAACTACATTCCAGCGAAAATAATAATGGCTGGGGGCTGCTATAGGATTATCATTTTTAGCTCTTAAACACTGACAGTACTTTCTGTGCTGTAGAATAGTGAAGGGAAAATGTAAGTCCTGCTCAGATTAAGTTGCCGGGAAGAAAATACATAAATCCGCAGCTTTAGTGAAAAGAAAAAGCAGAAGTGGTTACAGTCAGAAAAACACTTACAGGGTTTTTCTTTATTTATTCTGGTCAAACTATAGGATGTAGATTGAAGAAGTTAAATCTCACAGGAAGATAGCACTGGCCTTGACTACACTAAAGCTGCATTCAGATTTGCAGAGCAGGTGATGGCTAAGCTTATTTTTAACCCATGGAACTCCAAAATAGGATGAAATTAAACACAACCCAGAGAGTGTACATAAAGCAACAGAACCAATTTCTGCACGTTCCTCCTGTCCTCACACTCAATTGCACATATTCTGATAAAATCTGAGGTAGCATATTTACCATCTGATGTGTTAGTGGGAAGCAGTTTACTGGCTTGGGTGCTGCAGGTGTAGCTCAAAAGAGGGGAGAGAGAAAAATTAGCAAGACTGGACTTAGCTAAAACAGCAACCTGTGAGCCCCTCAGTAGCAGCAGCTTAGCTGAAGTTTTGTTTTTCAAGGATCTTTGCTCTGAAGGCAACAAGGGATCCAGGTAGTCTGGAGTAGTTAGAAAAGTTATAATGTCCCTTCTCCTCTGGCAAACAGTCAGAAAGAAAAAATGGACCTGAAATGGAAAATGGATGCCAACCTTTTTTCTGTTCTCTCCATGATGGAGGAGTTGACTGCAGCAGCAGTGTGAAATACTGCCTTGGCATGCAGAGCAGGCATCTGAGTTGGTGAAGATCCCTCTGTTGGGAGCACAGAGACAACTTCATTCACCAAATTGCATATAAAAGAATAAAAAGAATATGCATTATTTGCTTTTATGTTTGCAAAGTTGCTAAAAATTCATGGCCCTGTTATCCAAAAAATTCATTAGGCATGAACTGAATGAACTGAAAAGTGTGTTTTACACTGCATGTGTATATCTGGAGGAGAACTGGAAAGTGCTCATAACTCATAAACTGAAATGAACTTTGGTGTGACCAACATACCACAATCCTGCATCCATTTCCATGGAAGTATATGTGAAGATTAAGCAAATAGAAGAGCCTTTTCAAAAGCCCTTGCTGTTCCCTGAGAGATGTTGTCAACAAAGATCAGGTTTAGCTGGCCTGTTGCTTCACAGGTTGAGTTAGAAACACAAACCAGACTAGGGGTTTGGGGGTGAGAGAAGGGGTACACTTCTGTGGTCTGCAAAAACACACAAATAGGAAATGAAGCTAGATGATTACTGAGATCCTCAAAAGATGTCCATTTACACCTGCTGGTGGATTTTGTGTCTCTGGAATGAAAATAGTTGAGTAAGAACAAAGTAGCATCATGACAGAGACTGATGTAACTTCCTCTTCCTTGCTGAGAACATGTATTGTGATACAGAATTAATAGCACATGAAAAGGTACTTTCATAAGGAAGTATATTATGGCCATTTAGGAAAGTTAATCATTGAAACTATTAAAATACATAAAACCAGACCATGAAATATATTACATTTGTGCCATTTCAAATTAGATTTAAATTTCAAGATGACATAATGGGACCAAATGTTTTGCTGCCAAAAATAACAAGAATATCAAATGTTACAAAATAGCTGGAAATTTGTATATCTTGCTAAGTTATGTCTTCTCCAGTAAATTTTAGTTGATGAAAATATTATGAGCTTTAAATATTAAAAATGTCAAACAACATAAAAGCCTTAGATTGATACTTTGGAAAATAAATATAGAAGCACAAATTGGTTGAAAATTAATAAATAGTAAGATGTTATTTTCAGTTATTTCAATGAAAACATTTAATCTAACAATGTAATTAATTTTGCTGTTTGTTAGTTACCATTGACATAATTATCACAAACTTGTTTGGAATTTGATTACTCCTTTGTTGATTTTTTACTATATTTTTTATTTGTATTTTATTCATGCACTCTTTAGATTTGTTCTCATTGTGTTCTTTTCATTTATAATAAAGGGGGTCCTGCATCTGAAGCTACTTCAGAATAGATACTTTGTATAAATTTCCTTTAACTCTCTTTTTATTCCACACTAATAGCCTTCTTTTATTAATTTTCTTAATCCACCTAATGGATGTTTTACTAAACTGAAAGGATTTCCTATTCCAACCTTCTCCAATCTTCTGAAAAATAGTCTTAAGGCTTGGCTTCACCTAGAGGAAAGTGGAGTTTTGGAGCAATCATGACAGACTCTTCTTCACTCAGAACTCATGTTTCTGAAAGGTTTCAGTCACAAGCTGTTTGGCCCCAGATATCAAGATGAGAAAGTCATCCACCTGATAGTTGGCATACATCCTCTCTTCTTGAAAGAAAGAGCACAACATTTCTGTGAACAGGTGTGTAAACACTGACAGTCTGGAGGGGGAGTTCTCTGTTAAAATTACCTGTGGTCATAGGAAAAGTTAAGAGAATCTCTGAATAATATGCTGATTAGCAGGTAATAGTTAGGGCTTTTCCTTGGAGTTTTCATTTTTAAAGATTTACTTGTGTGTTTAAGAAGGTCTCAAGGACAATGTTGTAGTGTGGGAGTCCAGCGTTTCCACCAGGAAGGTAGCAGTGGTCTGAAATCTGCATCACCTTGTTTCTTCCTGCACCACAAAGCGTCTCTTCTTTTTCTCCCACAGAACTGATTTTATCATTCACATATGTCAGAGACTGACCATTGCATCCATCATCTCCTGCCAGTCAGGATTTCAATGATCATGTTTGTTTACTTTTAGTTATTCTGAGACATAGTTAGCAAGTACCATCCAAGATTTACAATTTTCTGCTATTTCTTTCAGACCTTATGGAAAACATTATTGTCCTCCAGGCCCTGGATCAGACAAAAAGGGTGAAATATCCAGGGAGAAAAAGTTGTTATATGGACTGGCAGAAGAGGCCACACGCAGATATCCTCATTGCTTCATAGGAAAAATAATAGCTGCTTTATATCCTGTGGTGGGACTCCTGGAAGGTGGAAGGGAACTGATGGAAAGAGTGGCAGTAAGATTTTGTGTCTGGAATTGAGGGGAGAAAAAAGGGGAGAAAAGGTGTAAAAGAGCTTTGAAACTCATGCCCCCAGCACCCATTCAGCTGGGTGCCACCACAAGGATCTTCCTCGCAATCAGACCAGCTGTCCTGGCATGGATTTCACCCACGCAGCAGCAGGGAGCCAGGCCTCCCCCTGCCCTACCCTCTCCATTTGTCACTGCTGCCTTGGGAGGAGGCATGGGCTCTCCTTCAAATGTGCCACCAAACTGCTTTTTATTACTTTTACTCATTTTCAAGAGAAAAAATGGGGTGCTGGGAAGGAATACTCTGTTGTGAGGGGAGCTGGTTCAGGTGTCCCAGGACAGCTGTGGTCCCAGGGGGAGGCCCAGCGCTGCCACCTGGGTTGCAGGAAGCCAAAACCTCTGGGCAGCTTTATGGAGAAGGTCCTCGAGGAGAACCAAATTTTGTTGCTCCTCCTGTTGCCATGGGGATGGGAAACGCTCCTCTGCAGAGATGGCAGCACACCAGGGACCAGGGAGAAAGATCTCAGGCTGCTTCTCTTTCCCAGACACAACACATGCTCCTCTAAAAGGAAATTAGAAGTTTATTTTCTGCAATTCCTTAAACAACTGAGAGTTGTATGTTTCTCCTCCTGGATATCCATCCTGCTAATCGATAAATTCTACAGCTGGTGATGGGAGGATGATTTATGGCACAGTGCAGTGTCAGAGTTACACTGCACTACGTGTATTGATACAATGTATTATGGAGGCAATATCCTACAGTGATATATTGATTCAAAACATGGTTGTAACCAGCAGCAGCATTATGGAATAGCCCTGTCTACCTGTTTTTCTTTCTTTCTTACGTCCATCAGATGAAAATGTTGAGGGTGATACCATTATGGCATTGCTGGTCTCAAAAAGAAAAGATCCTCATTTTTTTGAGAGTCATGCTTGGACCAGCTGTCCCCTTCAGCCAGTGCACTGAAGATGTTGGATTCTGTCCCCAGTGAGGGCAACCGAATGGTGTAGTCAGGTTCTGGCCACCACCTGCTTCACAGCTGGAGGGACCAGGTAGCACTTGCAGCCTGGTTAATGGGGGGCTTCCAATGCCTTTGAAACAGAAGAGGCTGCCTGACCCACCCTGTTGTATCAGCACGGTCTGTGCTCCTTCTTCTCCCCGTCAATGATGAGCAGTGTTTGTTTTCAAGTGGTTTTGCTTTGCCACATTCCCAGTGAGCTAAGCGCATTGCAACCACTGGAGTATATCGAGCAGTAAGACTACATTAAGAAAGCCTCCTAGGGAAGCCAGCGTACCACAGTGTTGAAATTAGACAACATATTGTACAACATAGCCTCAGATATTCAGATGAACATTTTTCCTCAAGGTCCCATAGGCACATCTAAGTTTGGGCAATGAAGAGTACAAACAGCTGCAATCCTCAGGAGCCAGTGGGCACGCTGCTGTCACCAGCTACTGAAGTGTAAGTCAGTGACTTTGGCACACCTTGAGGAAAAAAGTCTGCTACCCAAACAAAACATGATTTCTCATCAGGGAGTAAAGCAGTGGCTTGGAAGAGGAGCAGGATCTGGCTGCAGAATGCCACAAGGAGATTTGCAGAGGGGAATTAACCGTTCAGGTATTTTTCTTTGAATGTTTTTTTTTTTGTTTGTTTGTTTGGGGTTTTTTTGTTTGGTTTTTTTTTTTGTTTGTTTGGTTTTTTGTTTTTTTTTTTTTTTTGTCTGAATATCAGCACAGATGTGCTGGCATGCTCTGATGTAGAGTATTGCCTGCTAAAAAATTCTAACAACTTCTTTTTTGGGAGAAAATAGCAATAAGGTATATGCAATAACTGTTCAAAGCTTATCATAAATCCTAAGAGCCATCAAATAGCTAGACTACCCATACGTCTAAGTCCTCAGTGTGCCTCTCAGATACAGTGATTACTTTGGAGAAGATGGAAAACTGAGAAGATACCCAAAGCTAAAGGGAGCACCTGGCATCCTTTCTAGGGACAGCATAACCAAACATCTTTGGACTATGTACTTACAGCTTGTTAGGGAGTCTTACAGGATGCAGCTAATGGCACTAATGAATTCCCCTTCTCAAAAAGCACATCTTACAGAAGAAGCCAAGAAAGAGGGTCTGTTAGAAAACTTGTTTCTTGAGTAAGACCCAAAGACAAAAATCAAACTGTGGTCTAGAAAAGGCCACATTCAGGCTGCTTACTGTGTGTGCCTGGCAAGTTCTGCAACTACTGTTGCTCCCAGTTTCAAGAGGGCACTAAGAAATTCATGTGGTTCTAGGCTGAAGGGTCTCTACACCAAAACCCAAGAAAAAGCACAAGTTCCCTTTTTTTCCATAAACTGAAAGTGGATCAATGTACTGAATGCTCCTGTGGAGGGTGATAAAAAGCTCCTTAGTACTCTGGATTGCTAAGAAAACACAGAAAATAGAGCAAAGGAGATGAATTAGGTGTTATTAAGAACCTGAAATTTTCTTCAGTGAAAAGTGGTCTATCATCCAGTTACCAAGCAGGGAACCACTTACAGTACTATTCACTTGTTGGAAATTTTCAGACTACTTCAGAAATTCTGGTGCAGATGTCACTATCTGTGTCTATTTCTGGCTATGTTGCTGTGCAATTACTCTAGAACCCTTTTTTTCCTCATATGAAGGATAGGGTAGCAAAAAGTGAAGATAACCATACAGTACTTAATTCTATGAGGACATTAGCATTTGCAAAGAATTTCCTTGCTGGAGTCTCAAAATATAATTTGATGTTAGTTATCATCTTCTCAAATGAGACAAAGCTTAACAGCAAGAAATTGATTTGTGGCTGAAATTTCATCTTATCACCTTAAAAGTAGTGACAGAATCTGGCACTAGATAGTGTATATCCTTTGCAGTATGTCTTGATAAAAGTTTAATGTTGATTAGTTTCTTGGGCAACTGGCCAGTGCTCTCTGCTAATTGCAGAAGACAGAACATTTATTTTGTAATAGACTTTGAAGAAATCCCTCCAACTTAAATTAGAAGATGCTAAATGAGAGTAGGTCTGACTTGTGTTTTGAAAGAAGAGAAAGAAAAGAGGAAGCAGTACAGATGCTTCAACTTCAGAAGATGTATCTTCCAATACATTTTACTTTGGTTTCTTCAGATTTCCAAACCAGAGATCAGGGAAAGAATTTATCACTTTTCTGAATGCTTCCATTCTGGGGAATAGCCCTTAGTGGTAGAGCACAGAAAAGAAACATTGCTGCCAATATGTGTTGAAAACGATCTTTAACCAGACAAGAAATCATTGAATGGTTTCTTTTTATGCAGAAAAAACACCGAAGGTACTACTTGTCATGCTGCATTTGTATGAAGTAGGTTTTTGCTTGTACACTTTTGCTTGTTTTGAATCAAAACTCTCTGGAGCTCTATGTACTATCATTTTTTTTCCCACAGTAAATTCTGCTTAAAGTGGAGTAAACTGAGATCTTCAGCTCTTAGAATTAAAGATTTTTCTTTGTTCACTGGAGACTTTTCCTGGAGTCTTTTCTCCCTTTCAGCAAAACTTGAAGATCAGGCCCTTAACAGTGGGGCTACCTAGTTAAACATTGATACAGAGAAATCTGCCCACATCCTTCACTAAGTAGTGTGCTGGAGTGTGGTGGTGAAGAGCAGCATCTTCTGCTGGGAAGGCAGAAGGCTGTTCACCAAGGAGGATTTTTGCCTTTGCTATGGCTCCTTCCACCAAGATAATCAGCTAAAAGAGGCCATAAGACACCCTGATTATGTCTCAGTCATTGACAGCCATAACAGCTTGTACATACTATTAAGCAGTTTGTCACACATCACAGTATGCACTGAAAATATTGTGATAGATGCAGCTACTACTGTATATGGAGCTGTCAGAAAATGGGAGATGCAGGGATTGTGCCTTCAAAAATACAGAAGTTCCCAGGCCTATTTCATCTAGCATGTTACTTTTCAGTTGAGAAGCAGCGTAATTCCTATGAAATTGTTCAGTATTCTTCCCCTCACTTTGCTTTTCCCTTACCTTAAGAAGGAAAGAGTAATCTAGCTCAACAAGTTCACCTCAGCTGTAAGAGAGAAAGGTCACTTGTACACAAGTGGTCTTCAGAAAGTCAGGATTTCAGTAATGAACAAAGAGTAAGGAGCAGGACCATGTAAAAGAAAGCTTGTTGAGGGGTGGGTTGTAGCAGAAGAGGACTGCTGAGCTATGGACTACAAGAAATGACCCAGATTCAGAACAGAAGTCCTTGGCTGGACCTCGGAAGATGACACAGTCCATCCCCATCCCAAGGCAGGATCAAGTACATGTACATTGTTTCTGATGAGTATTCGTCTAACCTACAAAAATGGAAACTTCACTGTCTCCTCAGGCAACCTGTTCCACTCCTTTGCTGACAATATCATTAGATAGCTTCTTAGCAAATCTGACTTGTATTTTTCCTCCTGCTAATAAGGCCTCTTACTTCTTATCCTATCCATCACATGTATAGACTGAATATTCTCCTCCTGTTTGCGCAGTCCTTTAAATATACTTAGACTGCTCCTCTGACTCTTCTCGTCTGTAGGCTAAATGACCGTTTCTTTCAATTCTTCCTGCCAGTGTAGTTCTCTTGACCCATGATTATTTTGTAACTCCTTTCTATACTCTTTCCATTTGATCTATGTTATTCTTTAAGAATGCCTATAAAAACTGGATACCTTACTGTTAAAGTATTTCCCAACAGAAAGTAGAGCAGATAGACATCAGCTGTTCAAAGCCAGGGAGCAGCAAGGGCAGCTGCTCCTCAAGGGAAGGGGAGGCAGGCTCAGTCAGAAGCAGGGGGAGCAGACCAGGTCTTGCAACACTAATAAGGGTCAGGTCGCCAAACAAGTCATGGTGACTGAGGCAGCTCCGAGGTCAAGCTGGAAAGTTAAGCCCACAGGTCAGGATCACAGGATCACAGAATGGTAGGGCTTGGAAGGGACCTCTGGAGATCATCTTGTTCAACCCCCCTGCTTGAGCAGGTACATCCAGAACAGGGGGCACAGGACCACATCCAGGCGGGTTTTGAATGTTTCCAGGGAAAGAGACTCCACAACCTGTCTGGGCAGCCTGTTCCACTGCTCTGTCACCCTCAAAGGAAAGAATTTTTTCCTCATATTCAGGTGGAACTTCCTGTGTTCCAGTTTGTGCCCATTGCCCCTTGTCCTGTCGTTGGGCACCACTGAAAAGAGCCTGGCCACATCATCAAAGAACAAGGCAAGGCACAGGCATGGCTGCAACAGAGCTTATTGCAATATGCAATATGTCTACTGATTATGCTTTTTCTGTTATCTTTTTGTAGAAGGTGTTGATTATCACCCGAATAGGGTGGTAGAAGACTTGGCATACAAAAATACCATACTTTGTTCCAAGGACTGATTTTTAAAGAGCACCACTGGAGAAAGCAATGTTCTAATTTAACCTTGGAATATGAAAACTATTGACTGAAACTGAAAATCTTCAAGTCCATTTCTCAAATGCAATGATTATATATATCTCCATACAATCATTCAGGAGCTCATTTCCTCTCCCCAGCTTCCCTTCAGAACAAAATGCCCATAAATGGGCAATAACATGGAAAGCACATTAAGCAGGAGTCAGACTTTGGAGATTATTATTTAGAAAACACAAATCCATTTAGCCAAATGGATTGATGTTCCTGTTGGACTAGTTAAGTGAATAGGATTTTATATCTGACAGGCTTCCTCAGACCTGCAATTTTAAAGTTTGTGACCATCAGCCTTGGAAAGGCATGCACCCCGACTACGCTTTGTCATATTTTTCTTACAGACAGACCTGCCACTCCTAGACTGTCCTGCCCTGCTAAATGCTTACAGCAATGTGGGATGTGTACCCTTAACACAGCGCTTACTTTCCATTTTAGCAGATAGATCAGTTCTCACAGCTCTGGCTTGAGGCTTCAGGTATCCCATCATTCCTTCTCAATGATTCCTCATTTACTTTCCTTTGTGAGTTCTTCCTCCTAGGAAGCACTCCCTGCTGTGTCCTCAAGCAGCAAATTCATGTGTATGATGCCAAATTTGTGTGGCGTAAAATCAGATGGTGATCTTCAGAAGCCACTAAACCAACCTGAGCCTTTACCAGCAGGCTAAGGCCTTTGCACCTGAATTTGGCAGAAGCATCAATATGCCCGTCTACCACCTTGTAATGTGAAGACATTCTCAAACTTTCTACAAATACCTCATTCTTTAAGTCAGAGGTAAGTTGGTCTTGTGCTAAAATTATCCTACATAAACTGCCTTAGAAAAAACTTCAATGATTCACTGCTGTGCTCTGAACTGCAGTTATCCAAGTACCAGAAGACAGAGCTGATAACGACTGGTCCCCAAAAACATTAGTGCTGAATTTATTGGCGTGACTATCAATTGAAGGTCCCTAAACCAAATAATTTTGTCTTGTCTTTCCTTGTGTCTCTAAGTTAACAAAGATAATTAAAAATAGTACAGCATTCAGAGGTAAGTTACAAGAATGAATCAAAATACAGACAAATTATGTTCAGTGATACACTAAAAAGGGCACTATAAGGCAACTTAATCACCTCCTCTAAATATCTGCGCTGGAACATAATACACTAGTTATCCTGGTTTCGGCTGAGATAGAGTTAATTTTCTTCCTAGTAGCTGGTATAGTGCTGTGTTTTGGATTTAGGATTAAAATAACATTGATAACACACTGATGTTTTAGTTGTAGCTAAGTAGTGCTTACACTAAATCAAGGACATTTCAGCTTCTCATGCTCTACTGACTGAGAAGGCTGGAAATGTGCAAGAAGCTGGGACAGGGGCACAGCCAGGACAGCTGACCCCAACTGGCCAAAGGGATATTCCATACCAGATGACGTCATGCTCAGTGGATAAACAAGGGGAAAGCTGGCCGAGGGGCCGCTGCTCAGGGACTGGCTGGCCATCAGTCAGCAGGTGGTGAACAACTGCATCGTGCGTCACTTGCTTTGTATATTCTATTATTATTATTACTATTATTATTATTATTATTATCCCTTCCTTTTCTGTCCTATTTAACTGTCTTTATCGCAATCCACAAATCTTACTTTTCTTTTTTTCCCCAGATTCTCTCCCCTATCCCACTGGGGAGGGGACTGAGCAAATGGCTGTGTGGTGTTTAGCTGCCTGCTGGGTTAAACCATGACACTAATGGAAAAGACATACCGAGAAACAAAGGCTTGTAACAGCTAATGGAATTCAAATGGATGTGATTAGAAAGGTGGGGTACAATTACCACAAAACAATTTGCCAAGGGAATAGATATATTCTCAGTCTTTTGGAGGTACTTTCTAGTTCAAGCATGGATTCCTAGACTTTGCTTAGGACCTGTGAGATTCTGTCAGCAGAGCAACAAAGTACATCAGGTTTGGTGTCCTGTAACTGTCCTCTTCCACTGTCCCATTTTAATCCATTGGTCTTCATTTTTTCCTGGCCTTAGTCAGTCAGCACAACTGCAAGCAGTGAAAATAACTAAATTTTCAAGCCTGGAGTAGTAACATTTTTGGATATTCATTCCTGCAGAGAATATCATTCTATCAGTGTCCATTTCACTCCAAGATTTATGGGATTTAATAAGGAAGATGATTTATAAGGAAAGATATTCCCACAGTGAAACCAACTTGTCCTAAATGCTCACCAGAGTCAGGAATGATTATGAAAAACAGCAGAAGATGATGTATTTTAGACTTCTAAGTCATAAGCTGAAGACAGGCCGGTGGTGTATGACTGCCAGAGGAAACATAGATGTGCATGTAAGCTGTTGCACCGTAGCTAACAGGAATGTAGGATAGGAATAAAACAGCCCTGCAGACGCCAAGGTGAGAGAAGAAAGAGGGGGGGAGGTGCTCCAGGCACTGGCGCAGAGATTTCCCTGCAGCCCCTGGAGACACCATGGTGGAGTAGGCTGTCCCCCTGCAGCCCATGGAAGACCACACTGGAGCAGATATCCACGCTCCAGCTCATGGAGGACCCCACGCTGCAGCACGTGGACATGCCCTTTATCTTGACCCTGTCCTATTGAAGAGGGAGATAGACAGAGTGGCCAGGTGGGCACCCAGCAGTCAGCCAAGATTAACCCAACACATTTAGCTAGCACTTTCAAGTTCTACCTGTGGACACCTTTTACTGTAGGGCATTGCAACATATGTAATTTCCACAGGTGTAGTCAAAATCATTGCAATTACCAATTCTTTCCATGCCTTTACATCTTCCTGTTAGTTCAGTGTGTTAAGCTAAATCACAGCAAAAAGACCTTTAGGAAAAAGCTTACTAGGAAAAATTTGTCTTTGCAGTATATCTCTAAATTCTAGCCAACTTCCCAATTCCCTCACATTGTGCTACATCGTTGCTGTGTTTAATTATGGGCATTAATACATTTCTCAGTATGAAACGCACTTGTGACTTTTACCTTAGAAACTAATAAGTTGAGTTTGATAGCAAGAAAAAGAAAAACCCAAACACTGACATCATTAAGGTTAATAACCCAGTAGTTTACCAGAGAAGCTCCATAACCTAATTTCAATTGATTATCTAAATAGTTTCATTACAGGATGATAACTAAATCAAGCCTATTGTTTCATAGTGACCCAGAGAAATGACTTTGCTGTTCTATTTATAAAGGTAAAACATCTGTACACTTTGAAACTTGCTTGTGACTTCTATCACTTTGTTAGGCACATTGTAAATGTACAAAATATTTAAAATAAAGGTAGATACAGAGAGAAGGAGTCTAAGGATGTCAATGAATCTTTACAATTAAGAGGAACAGAGCTCCCAGTTAGCTAATTCCCTCAAATGAATTCAATTTAGACTTAAGTGTACCCTCCTCTTATTGACAAATTCTTGTAACCCTGAATTCGGTGTAGAGTTAATTTTGCAGTGGCACGTGAAAGCAGGTAAATGTAAGGATTGTTGAAATATTGAGATCTTTTTATTGAAAAGTTAAAATAAATATTTTGAATGTCTTTATGGGGTTTATTTTGGTTTGGTTTTTTTTTTTGTTTGGGTTTTTTTTTTTTTTTCATTGAAATGCACGCAGATGTCTCCCACACACTACTTGGTAAAGTCTGTCACAGGGGGAGGATAAAACTGCTGTCAGGGCAGAGTGCCTGCTCGGCGTTCAGCATGCAACCCTGAGCTCAGGATAAGGCAGTAGGGAAGGGGGGCCACCCAAAAGCCTGGAAGGAGGGGTGAGGCTCACGGCGCAAGGGGCTTCATGGTGATAATGTCTGGATCCACCAGCATTTATATGCTTCTGGGTTAGCACATGGGGGGAAATTACGTGCCTGTAGGTGTCAGACAAAAAGTAAATTCACATGGAGGAGAAGTCAGGCGGTAAGATAGTTTTTGGGGAAGACAGAGAGGGCAAAAGAAGACGCAAATTACATGGGTTGAGCAGTAGGACCACAGCAGTCTCTAACCACTATTCACATGAATAAACCACCCCTTTTGTTGAGTATTTTTTGTAAAAGCTGGGCGAGTCCCATGCAAGTGGAAAAGCTAGTGGGAGGAGGGTGAGCAGAGAAGGTGAGGCAGCAACGGCAGGCAAGACAGAGTCATCCCCAGCACACTGCTGGGGTGGTGCTGGAGATGATGCAAGAAAACATCCTTCTGTTTTCTTGTTACAGTTCCTCGTCCTTTCCTCAGAAACCTGTTTTCAGGTGGCTCGTACAGATTTTAAATACTGGCTGGAGCTTCAACGTCTCTGAGAGTGCAAAGCCACATGCGTTAAAATGCAGTGGCTGAAGCTACTGTCAGAAAGACACTGGTGCTTAAGTTCACCAGCTCTGAAATAAGGAGTACTGTAGCCTCCTTAAAACCATCCTTATGCAAAATAGGTCTTAATTATGCTCCACTCACTGGATTTTATGAGGGACTCCTCCAATAGTCCTTGCACTAGACTGCAACAGCTTCACTCTGTTTACGAAAACGTCACCTGCTGGGAGGGCATGTGAAAAACCAAAGGCATTTAATTAAGGGTCTCTAGCAACCTCAGAAAAATAGAGGTTTTGTCTGCTTTAGATCACATTACACAGTCTTCTTTATCTTGTTTCCCTTTGCATCAGGGATACACCAGCCTGAAGAGTGACCTACTTTTCCTGCAATATTTGCCTTGCTTTTAATTATAGCAATTAGAGTGCCCTGATCACTGGCATAGTCCCCAGAATGTTGACTTTTTTTCTTAATGTTATTGTTATATAGATTACACAGACTCTTTGCCAGCATGTTGCCCTCTAATTATTCAGCTGAAGATGTTGCCTGTGCCACAGACAAGCAGGAGAGCTTTGTGTGTGGGATCTTTGAAGATTTCTCAGGAGGCTGCTGCTCAGTAATCGTTATGCATAGACTCCTTCAGGGGACAGGTAGGGCTGTATGTTGCTCCTGAACACCCTCTTCTTTCTTATACTGTTCTTCCCTCACTTTCAGTGCAGCCTTTTTAGCAAAGTGTATAACACAGAGCAGCCTGGAAACCATCAGATGGTTGGCACATCTCTCAGCCTACGTATCAAAGAACAATTTTTTACTGTTTTTAGACAGATGCATTAGGATTTTTTTTCTTTACAAAGTTATTTTATGTCTTTTTATTAACTAGCTTATTAACTATTTTCTGGTTTTATTCTGTCTTTATTAACTCATTTAACCTGAGAACTGACCTAGGGTAATTATATTATTATTCAACAACAGAACAATTTGTATGCAGTTCAAGAGATTAGGAGAGTGAAGCAAGCTAAGCATGGTAAAGCATGGTATGTAACACCAGAGAAGAAATGAATAATGCTCTTCTGCTTCAAAAATTGACCCAATATTTCCTGGTTTCAGAGTGACGAATATTTGGGCTTAGAAAAACAGAGAGTAGTAAAGATTTCTTTTGCCAAAAACATACTAAAGAGGGAAAATATTCTTACATCACAAATATCATAGGAGTGATTGCATGGCTTGATTAATGGAAAACTGTTTCATGAACTTCCCTCTGGTAGTAAATGCATTGTTACTGCATCAGAGACCTCCTCCTTCTCCAGTCTCAATCCTTGCACCTGCTCTGTCCTGATTCCTTATTAAAGGATCTCCATTAAACAATGAACCAGACGCTTTTTGCTGAGAGCTGGATGAGATCTATCTTGTATCCTGGTCTGGACAATCAGAAAGCCACTGGTGAGCCCAGATAGGGAGGGCACAGCTAGTCACCGTCTGATTTTACAGGGGCCTTTTCTTATTGTCCTTCTCTGAAGGAGACTCTACATATGTGTTTGAAAATCCTTGGTCTCCTACTTCAACAATATTACTAGGCAAGAAACAGTTAACAGAGAATGTTTCAATATTCCCAAATGTAACTGAAAGATGGAGTAAATATATTATTGGAGCCAGATCAGAATCGCTGGTACCTCTACACTGTCTAATAATTTAGTTCACCTGTAATCGCTCATGCTGCAGAAACGTTAATTTGCTTATAGGAACTCTCTTTTGGAATGAGCTGATATGTTCCCATTAATAAAAAAAATGAAAACAAAACCCTGGGTTTGCTTCTGAGGGAAGTCCAGCCCAGGGACTACTCCCAGTGGGCAGCATGGAAGTCAGTCCCAGGCTTGGCTCCCTCTGCCCAACCTACTTCAACACTATCAAAGCAATTTTTGCACCTCCAAATACCCATCTGCCCTCATCATGCCCCAGGACATACATTGCATGCCCAGTATTTCATGCTATTAAAATATCATCCTGGTGGGCTGAAACACAGGCCATGTCATTTCAGAATTTTGCATTTGCAATAAACTGCACATAAAAACATACCTGTACCTGATGGCTAAAAGGATACCCCTCAGAGCCCGGGAGCAAACCTGTTTTATGCCTTTTACAACGTGGATGCAGCTGCTCTTCTCTGGAGGGGACTCCAAGGCACTCTGCTCTGAGTTGCTTGACACCACTTGGCCGGGAGCTGAAAATGATTTCTGAGAGCAAACAAATTTTGTAGTGTAGGTGCAGCCAACAAGGAGTCCCAGGTATAACCCTGCCCCTATGCCAGCTCTAATTCTTAGGCAAGATGAGCAGGCCCCGTTTGTATAATGCTATTCTTGTTCTGGCAGCCCCTGGGACAGATCTCAGGTACACCAAAATATCTTGCTTGGGAAAGGCGGGTGGCCTAAAACTGCCAGGTCATGTAGAGCTCGGTACCTCCTGACAAAACCCTTCAGGTCCTTCCTTAAGGGACATCCATGGCTGCTGTCATCCCTTGCCCACCAGTGTCCAGGCTTTCACAGGGAGATGAAGGGCCAGCTGTGGTTAGTAGGAGCTGTCCCACCAAACCATCTGGTTTTATGACTTGCCAGACTTCTGCCCCCTCTCTCTTCATTTCATCTTAATTTGCTTTTATTGCTAAAATGCATTCACATTTCTCTGCGTGTACATGCCATGCAACATGTTTCCACTCATCGCTGCACTGGCACAGCTAGTCCCTTGGTTTTTAAGTAGCAATGTTATATAATAAACATTCAAATCCCATGGACATGGCAGGAGGTTCCTGACAGTTGTAATTATATTCCACAAGACATGAAGTTCTCATTGTGCTCTGCTTGTTATTTTTTTTCCTTTTTTTAAGCTGGAAAGGCAATTTTTTTGGTTGATTTCGTCTATTTAAAGCTGAGACGGTGTATTCCTTTCGGGTGCTGCAAAATGTTGACCGCCTATGCAGACGTAAACAGGGCATGGTGATTAACAGGGGATTGAGAGGACATAGCTTTCTGTAAATATAACAGAGCAAATACCAATTTTAAATAATGCTTTTCTTCACAAGGCGCTTAAGTAATGTTACAGCAAACACAAAATGGGATAAATTCTGTTTCTCTCACAGCTTTCTTGCCAGAAGGGAAGGCAGAGCCTTTACAGATACAGACCCCACTGTTATCTCTACACATTAACTAACTGTAAAAATGCAATTAAGGTGATCAGCATAGCAGATACTTTTCCTGGTGTTTAATGTTAAAATGTGTCAGAAATCTAAATTATTAAATCCCCATCTATACACACAGATTTGGTCTGGTTTAAGTAGTGTGTGTGTGTGTGTATATCATCTTTCAATTTAACGGTCATTTCCCTTTCCCTATTTAACCTGTTTATGAGTTATTTAAGCACCACTGAAGTAAATAACTCTCAAGATAGTGCAAATGTCTTGTTTCAGTTTCATTAATCCAGTCTAAATTTAGCCCATATTTGAAATACTACAGTGCTCTTTTTGAATAAGCCTTATGTATTTAAGTGAGATAGGCCAATCTCTCCTTTATTTGTGGATATGATTTCATTTGCTACTAAAATAAAGTGGTTTTAGACAAGCACTGGTAGCCAGACATACTTGACAATGTTATTTAAGATGGGGACATTTCAAAGAGATAGGAAAAGTCTGAGGTATGGCTCTGACCCTTTCATTCCAGGAACACTCTTTTGTAGAAGATCTTGTTATTTCTGCACCTTGATGGGGAACTTCACCACTGCCAGAGTCCCTGCTACTCATCTGCTTTACCCTTGTGGTCTCACCTGGGCTCGACAGGTCTAAGTTTTCATCATGGGAAGCCAAAGAAATTTCTTTCAAAACAGTGCAGTATTTCTTCAATGGCAGAGGGAGGGTGTTCATCAGTGTTGCTTTTGTATTTCTTTGCAATTTGGGGAGTTCTGCTCAGTTCAAATACAAATTCCCTAATCCCAGCTAGGAAGACGTAGGAAACCCCTGGAGCCATTCGTCAGTATCTCTCCGCCTCTGACTGCTGCTGCCCACACACTGGTCTTTTTTCACTAGACCAGAAAATCCAATAGATTAGTGACTCTCTGACTCCAGGCATTGGCCTAGAGAGAAAAGAAAACTTTGTTAGCTTCGGCTGGGCTAGCTGACCAGCTCCCATTTAATAGCTATATTGTAAATAATAATTGATAACATTCTCCCTGGATGTACTTCATCTTGATTATTATTTTACTACTTCTTTTTTTCTCTCTCTCAAACTCTAAGAGCCTCCTTTTATTTCACTTTATGCTTTACACTTTTATAAAAGTAATAAGTTGCTCTCAGTCAGCATAAGAGTTCTGGAAGAAGTAGGGGGAAAAAAGAGAAAGTGATGAGAACTGGAAGAGTCCTGAGCACAGCCTGGGAATGCTGGGCAGCTCTAGCTCAGCATGCAGTCAAAAAACACAGCCCTTGACTGACATGACACCCAACAAAAAGAGAACAATGTAGATCCTGAAGCAGCTTTCAGAGAAAAAATGGTATCTACTGAAAGTCTTTGGGGAGAGCCAGCCCTAAGAATTGCTCTCCACACAACTGTATAACTGAATTTTGACAAGAGAGCAGCCCAAGACAATTCAAAGAGACTTGTCACATCTCATTCCTTCCTCACTTCGTCTGAAGTTTTAATGGATTCTCCAAAAGGAATGAAACTATGGGAAAGGAGAGAGGGAAGGTTACTTTCCAAACTAGTTAGATAGCATGTCCTAGTGTACATATTTCTTAGCTCTGGCCTGGCTTGTGGCTGTGCTACAACAGATGCTCTGCAGGCTATTCGACACTCATGGGCTCTGTTAGCTCCATGTTGAAAACCATCTTCAAGTGGGCTTTCTGACCTGAATCAAAGATGAACTTTCTCTGCATCAGGTTTCCATTTCAACGGAGCAGTAACTTCCATTTGGTGTTTAATGATCCTGCTACTCTTGCTGCACAGCGGAGCTGGAGGAGAGAGAGGTTAAGAGGTCTGTCAGGGATGGTGATTTGAGTCAAGCCTCTCAAGTTCCAGTGTTTTTTATATCCAAACAGGATGTCTCTGAGCTGCCTCCCCACTGTGTGCAATGATTTCTTCCAGTCAGTAGCTGCTGGCATAAGACTGCTAAATGGTACCCAATTTCTATAAGCCCAGTTTTTCTAAAGTGTCAGTGTTGGCAGATGATTTGAAGAACTACAGATAATATGTAGCTAGAAAGAACCTATAATGGTATGGGTTGCTGTAAAAATTTTATTACAAGTTTGAGATGGATGCATTACTCATTAGTGACATTTCTTAGACCAGTAGCTGGAAAACTTTTACAGCCCTTCACATCATCGTATAATGTCTGGCCCCACAGGTTTTTAAAATGGGCATTAAAATACAGTAAGGCCAGAATTTCTGTCATTCTTTTGTCTTGTTCATTTCTTAAATATTTTGGAGCCCAGGCAAGGGAAGGTCACCACTGTAGTATGAAGTTACTTCTGAAAATGATGAATGCAATGGGTAATAAAGATGTTCCTCACGCTTTTGATGGGAACATACACTGTAACATAAGTAAGTCTTGACTAAAAATAAGAGCTTCTCTCTTTCTGGACAGAATTTGAAATAAATCATGGAAAATACCTTTTTATGTCTGGCTTTCTTCTCCCCATTCAAATTAATGCTAAGTTTATTGACATTGGTCAACTTTTACATTCCTCATACTTCCCCATCATCTCTCATACTAAATAAGGGACAATATAACTGCTTAGGGAAAATGTTAAAAATTTAAAAGCTTTGCAATGCAGATATTGTGATGGGAGGGGACTTCTCTCTAGCAGAGTGATAAATATTAAGATTAGATTAGGAAGACAGACTGATAGTCCTTCAGTTCACACCTCCTGCAACGCACAGCACTTTATTCAATTTGCTCTCATCATCAACTCTGTTTATAAATGAAGAAGCTACATACCTCAGTATTTATAGGTCAGAGCTGTGGGTCTATTTAGTGACATTATGATTACTGTAAATCAAGTCATATCATAAACTATGAAGGAGAACAATAGTATAACAGTAAAAACAGAGGGAATTTATTACCAGATAGCAAAAAACCCCAACTTTTAGATTAGTTTTTTCTCTCACCTAAAATGGATGTTTCAAGAGGACAGGAGAAGTATGATTAACATCTCAGATGAAGCAGAGCCTTCTGTGGGCAGCCAGGAGTGATGAGATGAACTGTTGGTGTGATTCATTTTGACCACTTTTTTTCCTGTCTATCTGGTAAACCTGCCCTGGAAATAAAGAGTGCAATGCCATCCATTTTTGCTAGAGGACATAGAAGGAAAACACAGCCAAAAGACTGGAGCGCCAAGCACTCGCGAGCTGTGGTGTAGCCCTTTTGGAACAGTTTCTTGCAAGTCCCTTCGCAGCTGGCTATGAGCTCCTGGTTTAGGTCATTCAGTTTTGCTCCAGCATTTGCCAAGTTCAATCATCAGCTGCAGCAAAAGGGGTAGTGTAATATGGGTCTTCCCCTGTCTCTGAACTGTGTTTACCCACACACTCTGAGCTACAGAATCACTGACAGTAATATGAACTACTGGATTTGAAGGAAAAATTAACAAGCCAAAATGGTCTGATTGAAGCCTCCCTTTCCAGATAGGAGTTTGTGAAGAAAGGGCACCAGCTGACTTGAGGCATCTCCTGAAAACTCCTTTTCAAAGCTCCTCAGGAGGAAACAACTCCCTGCAACAACATGGACAGTGCCTGAAGGAGGAAGAATAGTATTTGCTGTAGATTTTTCACTCGCAACAGCCTTTATCCAGTTGACATAAACATATGTAAGGCATGCACCTGGCCCAGGTGGTTTTTTCTGAGGTAAAATGCTACAGTAATCATCTTGATTATCATTTGCACTGCCTGGATTTCTGGACCACTTTTATTGCTAGGGATCCTTTGAATTCAGTATTGCTCTTAACCCTGATTTTATGTTTGGCTTCCTGTGTCAGCGTTCCCTGCTGGTAACAGGTATGAAATGTTAGCAGGAACAGCTATATGGTACTTTATCCTGGACGTAGCATCACCCCTAAATCTTCCTATCACTTCATGAGCCTTCATGGCTAGCCATGTAGTAGCATACCTGTGTCTTGCTGACAACTGTACAAAAGTGAGTGCCTTGGGAATCCTATCATTTATTTTGTAGCAGCTGTATCGTATGTTTTTAGAACTGAGCCTGCTTCTGTTTTTTTGTATTCCCTTTATAGAATGGGATTTAATTGTCATGGACAAGGTACTGCTTATATCACCCTAGAGAGTAATAGTTCTAGTTAGAAACATACCATGCCCGGAAAGGATAAAAATTGAAACTTTTCTTCTGTGTTATTTGTCCAAAAGTGATTCATTTTGGTGGGTTTGCACTCTACATTTTTCAATACTAACTGCTGCTGGCCATGGTTAGTTTCAGAACATGTTGAGGTCTGGGAACACTTAAATATCAGATATGTTTATTGAATGGCAAAGCCAAGCGGAGGGATGTCATCCTAATCGGTCACAGTGGAATCATGAGACATTGTGGTTTTCAAAAGGAAACTGAAAGATGGTGAACTTTAGCTAAGTGTGTAAAAGCAGGGTGTGTTCTGTCTTTGTGTAAATAAGCAATGTATTGAGCATTAAATATGAGGTACTGAGTAGCCTTTAAGGAAGGGAGCCTTTTGTTTCCAAAGTAGAGCATGAATTTCATAGCTAATTACGTGTTATTTATAGAGAGAACCCTTAAATTTAAATTCATGTCTGGCTAAAAGTAGAAATTGTTTATGTTTGTGAAATGCAGCTTTGCAATAATAGCTGCTGTGTGGTTATCGTAGAAATTTACTTCGGGTACTTAGATAGCACATTTGAAAGATCCTTTAACTTTTTCACAGGCCACGTCAGCATTGAGCAAAAAAATATATCAGAAGCAAGTGAAAAGTTTCATTCTTTATTCTTAGTATATTCTTGTATTCCTTGGTCACAGAGTTCTATTACGAACACATTGGGCTTTGAGTATCTATGTAACTGAATGTAAACTTGAAGGTGCAAACAAAGGGGAAAATTAAAGTTTTAGGGTGACACAAGGCAAAACTAAAGAACATGAAGCAAAACAAGAGAAAAGACAAACCAAAATTTTCAACAGTGAGTTCTCCTAAACCACAGAATTTTCTCCCAAGTGAACCTGGGAGGAGAACACACTGCTGAAGGCATCCAGAGCCATAGTATCTCAAAGGTACCTGAGTAAGCAGTCAAGATACTTCTGTTCTTTGCACACTGTTAATTTACAAAGAAGAAATTGTATGAGTATTGGACCTCTGAAATCAAAACTGGAAGATATTTCTGGCAGGAACTGAAAGCTATTACGTGCCGATTAATGGCAGTTGATACTGGGACTGACAGTGTTGATGATATCCATAAACAATATGGGCACTGGGAAGGAATCACAGAATCATAGAATGTCCTGAGTTGGAAGGGACCCACATGAATCATCGACTCCAACTCCTGTCCTTGCACTGGACAACCCCAAAATTCACACCATATCTCTGAGGGCATTGTCCAAGTGCTTCTTGAATGTCATCAGGCTTGGCGCCATGACTACCTCCCTGGGGAGCCTGTTCCAGTGCTCCACCACCCTCTGGGTGAAGAACCATTTCCTAATATCCAACCTAAACCTGCCCTGGCACATCTTCCTGCCATTCCCTTGGGTTCTATCATTGGTCACCAGAGAGAAGAGACTCATTGAATGGACACTCATCGAGTTAGCAGATGACACCGTGCTGGGGGGAGATTTTGATGTGGTGGTGGGTAGAGTTGCCACTCACAAGAAATCAACAGGGTGTGAGAATAGGCTGAAAGAAGCTATGAAGTTCAACAAATTAAAATACAAAATCATGCACCTGGGACAGGAAAACTCCATGCAACAGTGCACGCAGGGGGTGAGAGACTAAGGAGCAGCTCTGCCCCAAAAGATCCAGGGGAACCTGATATAGAGCAGGCTGAACATGAGTCAGCACCGTGATGGTGAAGACTACCACAGACTGGGCTGTATTAGCAAGAACATAGCCAGCAAGTCAAGTGTTTATTCCGTTCAGCTTGGCATTTGTGAGGGTGTGTGTGGGATGCTGTGTCCAGGTTTTGACTTCCCCATGCAGGAAGGACATCAATAAGCAGAAGAGAGTTTGTGGAGGGCCACTGTCGTGGCTGGGGAGCACATGATGAGTGGGAAGAGTCTGAGGGGCTGGGCTTGTTCAGCCTGGCAGAGAGAAGTCCAATTTCCTTCACTATGTAAAGGGAGCTTGTAGGAAAAGGGAGAGGGATGCTTTCCAAAGGTGCAAGGACAAGATGTGGTGGTCACAAGCTGTGGTAAGGGAAAGTTCACTTGGATATAGGGGAAAAATTCTTCCCATGAGGGTGGTTCAGCACTGCACAAGGTTGTCTCAGGATGTCGTAGAACAACTTGGAGACTGGTGGGAGAAAGTCCCTGAGCCACCTCACATAACTTTGAAGCCAGTCAAGAGAAGAAATTAGAAATATGTACCAAATAATGACAGTCTAAGGAAGATGGTTAAGGAGTTTTCTTCTCTTGGTCTCATAATAAAAACAAGGACTGTCAATGAAATAAAAGGTGGTAAACTCAGAACTGACAAAAGCCGAGTTTTTTCCTGCATTATGAATTATTAGATAAAACAGTAAAGTTACAGTTTTAAAAGATTGATACAGGTGACTGGAGAGTTACAATTGATACAATTATTACTCAGTTTAGCAGGGTTTTAAACACAGCAAATTTATGTATGCATTTACATCTGAAGAGAGCATGAAAGGAATTTAAATGTAGACTAGGGCCATTCGGACAACTGATGTACCATTGCATGCATGGACATTTCTTCATTTTTTTTGTGTGCAAAGAACTGTCTGAAACAAGTATCAAAACAGAAGCCATTAGCAAGTAACTTGATTAAAAACTACAGGCTATTAAAAATTGAGAGGTCAAAGTGCTAGGAATATCTGAACAAGAAGGCAGAGAGTTTTGTTCTACTGATTTGCCACTATTACAAAAGGCAAACTAAAAAAATGAAATCAGGTAGGTATTAGACCTGCAGCCTTGATGTTCATAATTGGCCTCATGATGAAACACCATAAAATTGTATTGAATTTCATGATGCTTTCAAAAATTCTATCATTATCTATTTATTTGCCTCAGTTAAATGTCTCAGCAGAACAGCCCTGGCCTGCTTAGCACACTGCTACTGCAGATTACAGAAAAAATGAAATTATAAGGAGCAGTAAATATCCAAATTCATATAAAAACTATGACATTTATAACTCACTAAAATACTGCAATAAACTGTTTGTGGGATTTCTTATGCTTCTTGTTGCATCAGCTCTCTGAAATGATGCCTGAAATAGTTAAGAAAATGATAGAATTCGAAACACCTCAAGTCACATTGGTATTCGGACCTTTTGCTCTGATGTTTGGACATACTGCACTGGTTTAATTAGCTATCTAAAAGCAATTTCCACACTTTAGGAAAGAGAGCACTTCACAAGAAACAGGCAAGAAGTTTGCATATGCACTTATGAAGCATTGCAAACATGTCTGGAAATTAAGCTATGCACTCTCCCATCTCCCCTACAAATGATGTCTGTTCAGTCATATTACAGCCTTGAAACCACTTCCTTTAGAGTTGCCACATACTTCACCTGAATTAATACATCTTTTCATAACTGGTGACTCATTAATTTCCCATACATATTGTTTTTAAGATATCAGTTTCAGAGAAACACATAGCATTGCTTCAAGCAGAACAAACTTTCTCTGATTGTTCTATTAGTGAATGACTCCACAGTAACATTAGCTCTACTGAAAGATAAGGCAATACATCAGTTAATTTTATAGCAATTTCTTCAGCTTTTTTGCTTAATAGTTGTGCAGAATTCTTTCATTTCTAATTTCTTTTGCCCACCAACACTATAGTCTAGCATACCCTTCTTTACTTCTGTCATGTCCTCATTTGACCCTTATCAATATGCTTTTATTGTTCAGTTTTGATTCTCATTGACTTACGAGACTTTTGATAAACTTCAGGATGCCAGATGTTGCCAGTTTTTACTGAAGATGCTCTTATTTTTACAGTACCTGTCCTTGTGGTGAGCATTCCCTGGAGAGAGATGTTTCGGGCAATTGGAAGGCTCAACATTAGGACATGCAAATGTTTAAATTATGGCTTGCAGATCAATGACAAGAAATAGGACATCTATTTCTGGTAACATTGTAGATTTATAGTTATGAGTCAAAGCTAATGCAAGGTGAACTCCTCCCTTTATGATCACTGCCACAAATGCATTAGCTCATCCGTGAATTTAAAAATCGACCTCCAGACAGTTAGTTGACAATTTGGCACCTTGCTTTGATTGTATACAATGTAACAAAAGAACATCCAGCAGTAATATTGCTTCTGCCTTTCAGGAATGATTTATTCATTTGGATATGATGTCCAAATTACATTTTCTTAAGGAAGGGTGTTTACTTGGTTTGCTTGCAGTTTATCGTATTACTTCTCAAGGACACTACAAAAGCAAAATTGTTGCTAGTGATTATTAGGTTGAATGTAAGTATGTCCTGAACGATGGTCCTCTGTACAGAAAACCCAGGGGGTGGACGGGTGGGTGGAAGGGTAGCTGTTGCACCATGCTTTCTGACACTTTACAACCTACCTCGTCTGGAAGCTGCTGTTTAAAACAGACAGGGGTCTTGAACACCAGCACTGCAGACCCCAAAAATTTCACCAGCTCTTTGTGCTGCCTCATTCTTTCAGCTGTAGCATGAGCATCTCGGCACTTCTCAGGAATCACCAGGCGAGGGTCTTTGCATTGCCTATGCTGAACTCCCTTTTAGTGCTGTAACTGCAGTCTTGTGCTGTTGTAGTGTCACAGCTCTTCACCAGTAAAACAGGCTTGAGTTTGTCTAACCCCTTTGGTAAGAAGCTGCCCCAGCTATACTGATGTACAGAAATGTATTCTACTGTATTTCTATACAGCAGATCCCATCCTTACTCTCATCCTAGAGGAAAAGATTTTCCATTCCTCACCATTGCCTGCAATGGTGATATAAGGCAAGACATACTATTATGTACAATGTTTTTATTGTCAGGGCATAACTAAGGATTTAGACAGTCGATCATTTCACTTATATTTTCACATTAACAATAAGCTTATTGTTATATTTAAATCACATAGCAGAAGTGTTTAAGTGTCAGAGACTCTCTACATTATTGACATTTCAAGTGAAATATCTTCTTAGTTATTAACCCTCTTCTTGGCTTACACTTTCTGGCTGGGATTTTCACTGGGTTTAGCCACTTGCTGCCTGAATCCTGTGGAAATTCATGCTATCTGGTTATTGCCACTAGGACTGTCTTGGATGTGGGCACCCAAGTATGAGCTAACATTCATTCTTGTCATGCTTTGTAGCCATAGTCCTGCTGGATATATGGCAGAGAGCATTTCAAAAGGATGTTCTCTGAAGAAGATGGTTACCTGCCCTACTAAGGATGTCATGCAGCTGTAGGTCTAAGACGTAAGCATCTCTGTAGTTGTGAATCTCACATCTACTCAGTGAGTGCTCAGCTCTCCCAGCATTGTATGTTGGGTCTCCCTAGCCATCTGGACCCGAAACAACCAGCTGTGACTGCAGGTATACTTGATAAGAAAGGGTGTCTTCTTGAACTTAGTTCTTTTCCTTTGTTTCCAGGTCAGGCAGATAAGTGGCCCTATCAGTGAAAAAAAAAAAACAGGTTAGCATTGCTATCTGACCCCAGCAAATCAGCTGTCAGTGCTGGATGATGTAAAGTGGTCAAGCAGGCATGTTGTCATTTAACCACATGAAGTGTTAGTGTTTCCAAAATAATAGCAAACAGTGCTCCAGAGCTCTGCTGGGGTTATCACTGTGACACATGACTTGAGAGCACAAGTTATAAATATGTCAGCTAGACATATTTATGTTCATTAAGTATGCCTTGATCAATTGAAAAGGGGAGTTAACAGACATCAGTGTAATATGGATGATGTCTCATATTTTAGTGTCTCATGATGCTGAGGTGATCCCACAAGCTGCTCTTTACAGTGTGAGTGATCTGAGGCTTTCCATCCACTGACTTCCACAGACAACCAGTGGGGTGTTTGTGCCCAACAGTCTTTCATTCAGGCTCATTAAGCATTTGAGGGGAGGCTAGCTGCAACACAGTTTAGCTACCAACTCAGCTGGATAACTAAACTAACATTTGCAGAGTGGTGGTGGATAGTGTTTGACTGGAAGAGTAAAAAGATTTACGGCTCACACACCTCTTTGAATGTCAGTCTGTTCAATGATGCTCTCATTACAGGGATAGCTAAACACTGTAGAAGTTTTAGTCTGGAGCAGACTGATATTTCTCCTGGTTTTGCACAACTGGTGCAGGTAACTAACAAGAGGCCATCTGAAAGGATGCTGCACCTGGGACAGCAAGGAAATTCCTGTCCTGGTATTGTACTGCTGCTGTTCTCTTTCTCCAATTGCTGCATGTGAATAGAGAAAAACAAGAATGTTTTCACTGGGGAGCATTTTTGTTTCCATGGTGCATTGACTAGCTCCTTTCCCACTGATGCTGCTTATGTGGCAAGGTGGAGGAGAGTTCCATGAAGATAGTGATAATGTTTTGTTTGAATCACCTGAAAGACAGATTTAAATCACAGATAATGATACCAACAGATTTCATAATATTAAAATTTTCAGAGAAGGGTCATTTTAATTTTTTTTCTTTTGAGCGGATTACTGTGGGGCTCTCCCTTTCCCTGCCTTGCTCACTCCTTCTCTCACTAATTTTCATTCTTTTCCTTTGGCTGAAAATCTGTGTGGGATTTCCATCTTGAGGGTAAGTATTGGAGATCCTCTTCTTCCCCTTTCTGCTCCCTGTCATTTCTCAGGATATCCTCTTTTACTCTGTCGCCTTCCAGTGTCTGTAGCCTGCCAGTATCCAAAGCCTTCCCCTCCCCATAATATGCATGATAAATCTGCACTCCTCATCATCTTGACTGGGGATATGTGAAACAGCTGTCAGACAGGGGAGCAAAGACTGTGGCTCACCTCGAACCCGCTTTATTACCTTAGCTAGGAATCTTATAAACTACTTACATTTCCTCCTCCATAAAAATTCTTCTAAGTCATTGCACAACAGAAGATGGGGAACTCAGATACAAAAGCTTTGCAACAGAAGTGCATTTCTGACACCCTGCCTTTGCCTTACAGTTCCACCAGCAAAAAGTATAAAATAGACCAGCAGTATCAGAGACTCCTCAAATATTATGAAATTAATATCTTGATTGACTCTTCCATAGTTTTAAAGCTAAGACCAGTGTGAAAGAAAAAGCCCACTACAATATTTCCATCTTTACTTCTGCTGCGGGTGTCTTTTTATTCCTGCACATCGTTCAGCTTTATATTGGCAATGACACTTCTGTGGCCACAGCCCTTGGGCCAGGGACAAAGATAGCATCTCTGTCCTGTCCACCTCCTAAGGCAGAACATTCTTCTGGGCTGTCTTTTGAACAGGTCTCGAGACTTCTGTATGAAATTGCACTGAGCTTCTTCCTTGTCTTTGGCAACCACGGTAACTGCTATGAAGGCCTTTTGGTCCCCAAAACTCATCTCAAAAGTGTGAGAGGACTGAGGGCAGTGTAGAGAAATCTTTCTCAGAAAAAGGGAAGATTTGAGAGTGAAATCCCAGGCTTGACATTGGACTTCAGAATTGCAAGTATGTGTTTCTCAGGCTTGTTATTGATTTTGTGCCCTGAAGCCCAAACGAATGAAAAAGCCCCTTCTCTGAAACTGTTGGAGAGGACTTTGAGCTGATTTCAGGAATAGGACCCTAAATTATGCTCTGAATAGCCTCATGGTAAGGGTATAGTAAGGATAATTCCACCTCCCAAGCACTTACTAGATGCCAATGATAATCTGGATTTCCTAGAATACAGCTTCTATGTTAAAAGTTAACTGTAATGCTGAAAACATTTATTCTCTGCAAATCTAGTTCAATTTTGTCTGCTTGGCATGGATGTTAAATTTCCAGCCTCCATAATCAAGCATTTATTAGAATTGCAATCAAGTTATTTTAACTGAAAAAGGGATTTAGTAGACTATAAAAATTATTCTTCTCCAAAAGCAGGGCCAAAGATGACACTGTCTTTCATATTCAGGTAGAACTCCTGCTGAAATGAAAGGAAGTTTTACTTGTGTAAGGACTACAGTGTATGCTCAGGCTCTGGCAAAATGGCACCATTACTAGGCTGCTGGTTTAAAAAGGTGACCTGTCTGAATGGGAGTTAAAGATTAAGTCCCCAAACCCCCACCTTATGTGGAATGCAAGAAAGCTGTGCTGGATAAAACTCTTCTCACAATGTTTTAGCTTTTTTGTAAGGTAACTCATCAAATAATGGTTTGTTATTAAATCATTTGACTCATTTCACTGGGGACTGCATTAATTTATAAATTGTAGTGGCTGCATTTTTGGATTTGCCCAGCTGCTACCATGCATTTTATTTGAAAAGCCTCTGGCACAAATGATACCAGTGTGTTTTTCTTCCTAAGAGCTTTAGATAGGCAAAACTAAAGTTTGTGTTTTAAGGAAAATGTGCTAAACAATCTTTTCACCCCCTCATTTATTCAAAGGTAAATCTTCTTTCGTATTCTACCATTGGTTACTCTGAACATCACAGCCACATCTGAAGTTCTTGGTGGTCTTCTCAAGCATAATACATTTGCTAACTCACCACTATTTGTAAATAATGTTTATTGTAAAAAGCTGCATTGGGGTAACAGTAGAAGTCAAATCTATTTCATGGATCACGAGGCTGTAATGCAGAGAGTATTAGAGTTATCCTTTTAATGACTCACCTCACTGCACTACTTGCACCAAGACCTCTTGTGCTGGAAGTCTTGCTGTGCAAAAAGGACAGGAACACAGAGCAGTTGAACCAATTCTTAGATAAGGTGGAGAAATGCTGTGTCATATGTCATCATTTTAGTAGGTAAATTCACTTCATAGCTTCATTTTCTTGCCTGCCATCTGTAGATTTGCATATAACACATACATGGACAAAACTGTTAACATAAAATATATCTATTGCCCTTTAATCCTAGTAGGCTGCACTGCTATCAAATCAAATATCTGTCTAGTCAACTGAAACTAATTAAATAGCAGCTTTTAAATTCATATTGATTCAGCTTTACAGTTCCCCCACTTTTGTAACAAGGTGATGCTAAGCTTAACTTTTTATATAACTACAGAAAAAAAGTGCTTCCAAGAGCTATAATTAAGTCAAAATAAGAAAATCCAGCTAAGCCTTTTGTTCATTTTCAGGAGGCCAGAGATGCAAGTATAGATTGAGAAGAGCATTTTCTTCCCCCTCAGGAAACTTCATACCTAGAGTTCACTCCACTGTTTGAAATAAAGTTTCATTGTAAAGTGTGATTAGGTAGAGTCTGAAGTCAGCACAATGTTTGGGAAATTTTTAAGCCTGTTTCCTCTGGAACAAAAATCTGTCTTCACCTTGATCGCAGCCATTGTTTCTTGGGAAGTAACTAGCAAGGGATACTGCCAGCTAGGAGAGGGAACAGGGGCTGATTGAGCAAAATTTCACTTTAGACCCCTGACACTATAACAAACCCAGGACACCCTCTGGCTGCAATACAGGTTTGCTGATTTGGCAGGTCAACACTGCAGACGGCTCATCGGCAGAAGAGTGCTTAAAACTTCTATAGAAATGTGTGTTATTACCTTAAACCTGGATGCAATAGGTAGCGGCAGGCTGTGAAACTTATGCTCAGAGGGCCAGCTACTTGCTAGCTTGTGTAAACAGGGAAGCTCTGATGATGGTGGTGCAATAAAGGAAGTAACTTGCATAGGGTGTCAGCAGAGCAGCAACAGGCTCAGGATGGCTTAAGAGATGATTCTTCCCTCACTCTAATAAACTTTTTCTTCATTATAAGTGAAAGCAGCATTGTGATTCTTGACTCTGATTGACTTTATGACTTTGTTTCCAAAGAGGTTACTTTTTCAAATAGCAAAAAATTAAGAGAAACATCAGAGTGCAAATCTCCACAACTTGCAGTTTTAGAAATATAAAGAACACATAAATATACAATATATATTAAATAATATACAATATAACATGAAATATATAATAAAATGTATAATGTATATTGTGTATTCTGTTATACGGTGTGTTTATAGAATTTGTCACATAACATGCCTCTCAGATCATATTTAATATGCTAATAGTATATGATATATATTATATATTACATTTCTATGTGCTGGAAGGAATCCTTTGGCCCATTTTAGGACCAGACTCAACAAGGAAAGAACCAATTAAAATTCAGCCCAATATGCAAACAAGAGGAGCTGAAATTTTTTTCCCTAACATTTCCTTTAAGTGAGAAATGCTAGGAAGAGCTGATTTTGTTCTTAAAGAAAATCTTGTAGAAAGGATTAATAGTCTTGTAGAAACAAACAAACAAACAAACAAAAACCCTTCATCAACAAGAAAATCTTGTAGGAAAGAAAGTCTTGTAGCAAAGTTCTATGGTAAAGACAGGGTGACATTCTAGCCAAGGGTGTTTATACGTAGCATATCTTGTGGGTGAGGGTGTGTGAATGGCACACGGCGCACCTGGCCAACCCTCCCCCTGCCTCTGAATTCATGTGCCTATGGGAAGGGGCTGCAACCATGGGGCTCCTTCTACACCTGATGGAGACAAGCTGGTTTCCCTAAAGGTGAGCCAAAGCAAAAGCATAATATGGATGATGTAAATTGTTTTCTGGAGAAAGTGTATTTCTCCCCTATGGAGGGGACTGAACCTGTGCGCGGCTGAAAGCAAAAGCAACTTCACAGGCACAGGCTTCCCCGGCACGCTTCACAAATGCCCCTATGGTGCCATGGCTCAACGCAGAGGGAGAGCTAGGTGATAAAATGGGTCATTCATAGAAAATGAAATGCAGAGAGTGTGTCCAGGGTGCCGAGGAGAGGTAAGAAACCTATGTCAGACCCTCTGGGCTACAGAACACACCTTGTGTTGCTTGGGATACAGAGTATCAAATCTCTTCTGCAGTTAGGTACTTATTGCCTTTCCTTATAAAGTACAAGAACGGTCTGACCTTTGCAGAATGTCAGCATTTCCTTCATACATTTTTAAAGGTAAGATTTCCTTTTTAAATCCACATTTTTTGGATATTGGAGAATTTAGTCTAAATTCAATCTGTGCTTGAAGGGAGACAGATGTTTCAAGGAATGCCCCAGCTTCTATCTACTAGTGTTGTGTAGACTAAAGGGACTCTATTTTTTTTTTTTTTCCCAAGCCTGTCTGGTTTATACCATGTACTCACACACTCATTAAAGTGAAGCCCAGGACACAAGTCCTCCCCCATACTGGATTGCTTTAACAATTAGCCTGTAGAGGCATCCACTCATTCTCACTTCAGCATGTCAGTGATTCATTTTGTATGGTAGTGGAGGAGCTACAATGGGCAGGACAGATGCGCACCCCACACACAGACACAACCAGGTGCCCCCAGTCATGAGTTGGCAGAGGCCCGGCTCTCTCCAGGATCCAACCTGACACCCGGCTCTCAAGCCCCTCGCCTCCTCACCGGGCTGTAGTCACCCATGGCTGCATCCCTCTACATGCACCCACAGCCTGTACACCCCTGTTTCTCTGGTGATGCCCCCTTGGTCCCAGCCCCATGGCAGGGCAGATGCATCAGGAACAGAGTTTAATGAGGAGACAGGAGAGGCTGCACTGGCTGGCACAGGCATGACCAGGCACATGGACGGACTAGCACTTGCTTACATGCCACCAGCCCTTTTTATCCCATTTTCCCTCCGTTTTCCCTTCCTTGTTCCTCTCCAGTACCCCTTGATCCCTCCCTTTCACGACCTTTGTCCCCTCTTCTGAATATGCCATCCAAAATGCTCTTCCCCGACACAGAGTATCGTGCCTGCAGGCAGTCACCACCCATCTGTCAAGTAACCTGGGCAGAGCCTCTCCTGTGGACTCAACTTGATGGGTCTCACCCAGCCCATGGGGTGGCTGCTCCCAGTGGCACCCAGGAGGGGCCAGGGTAGGGGACTCCACTGGCTCCCGTGGGCCTAATGGGGCTCCCCACCCACACCATTGGGCCTCCCTGCTCCTTTTGCAAGTCTTTTTTTATCACACAACCTAACAAACTTTTGAGTAGACCCAGTAGATGGTGGAAGCATGCCATGGCCATGTTTATTTTGGCAGGTCCTCAAGGAGCTTTATGCCTCATTAGTCTGCTCTCTGGAAACAGGCAAGCAGGGACCTGGAGACCGAGACCCGTTCAAGGAGTGGGGAACATTTTGTGCATGCCAGTCATACGTAGATGTTTGAGTTAGACCCTAAGAAGCAGTTAGCCCGCTATGGCTTCCCTGGGGGATCTGGACCAGTTTGGGATCCCTCTGGGTACAGGAATGGGGATAGTTCCACTGGAGCCAGGAGACTGCATGGGAACAGGGTGGACTGCCGGAGGGAGAGAACAAGGCTGCAGAAGAAGGGAGTAAAAGCACTAAAAAAAAAAAAAAAGCTTTTTTTTTTTTTTTAATAACTGAGAGAAAAAAAAAGTCCTTGGGCATTGTGAAAGCCTGCTATCAGGAGGCAGGTTTTGATAACATTTCAGTGTTGATTAATCAGTTGCTGTATTCATTTGAAACAAAGCCCACGGCTTGTTTAGGAAGTGGCAGCATTGCAGCTTAGTAGTGTCCAAAATACCATATCGCTATCAAGGCTAATTTAACACTGATGGGATCAATAGGGTTCCTAGGGCTAGGGGTAGATGAGAAACATGGTTTATTACATGCTGCTCTAGTTCTCCATGGAAAAGAGGAAAAACATACAGTAGGGTGAGGGAAAAGGGACTTGGAAACTGTGGAGTCCTGAAAATCAGGCAGGTACTTTTGGCTTGCTCCAGTGAGTCACCTGAAGTGACACCTCCCTGAAACAGCAACAGAAAACTAGGAGAGGTCCCTTTTTATATCTGACTTAGGTGCATCCCTTGACTGGAACATCATTTTTAGGTTGTTGCCTAAAAGTGCCTAAAAGTCCTAAAGTGAGTGCTTTCTCACTTTCCCTTCTCTCTCTCCCTCTCTATTTATTTAAGCCACCAAACATACAAAATCTGAGTTTTCTCTACAAAAGTAGGTCTCTATGCAATCCCATAATTTTTGGTGGTACCAACATAAGCATCACTTTTATACAGAACTGCTTCTGGATATTGTCTCGTAAATATTGCCTCCTGGTATGAAGTTTTAGAATTAGACACAGAAAAGCACCTGGAGTCTTAAAAGAGGGGTGTGCCGATGCTCACAAACCACAGTGCAGCCCAGCTCCCTGGATGGCACGCCACACGTGCCTGTGCCATGCAAGGGGGGAGATGGAGATGTCAGAAGAAAAACAGGCAGCAAGATTTCTGTAGCAGGCCGGCAGTCAACATGATCAGTGGGCAGTAACCAGTAGGAAACACTAAGGAAAAAGATGAAATCCTGGTCCTCTCTGCGAGTTTCGTATCTTTGCCAGCCCTGGATGGAAAGCACAGACCCCGAAATCAGTAGCTGTATTCTTTTGTTCAAAGTATCAAATGAGGTGAAGGGACAGTGTGTGGCTGATTCCCTTGTTTTTTCACAGTTTAAAAAGGGAGAACCTCTTTTCATATATCAGTTTAATAAGTGAACTAGCAATCTATATAGCAGACTAACAGAGTGCTCAGGAAGAAATTGGGAGCAATCAATTCCCTTTCTCCCTGCCTGAAAGACTTCAGCTTCATTTCCCAGCAGCATGGCCAACCAACAGTGACAGCATCACATTCCTGCATGTCCCTTCTTCCTCCAGTCTTGAATTTTTTTCTTGCAAGTGGCACCACTATGATAAGACAGATTGGGAATGGCTCTTCCTTCTGTCTCCACCTCTAGTACCATCCAAGAATAACCCCTGTAGTTCCTACCTCTTCTTGCAATCAAAAGGCTCTGCGACGTGTTGAAGGCTAAAGTTTGGTTGAATTCTAGTACCTTCTAGGTTAGACAAGCAAAGGTGATCAGAAGGACAGTCTTCTGGTTTTTATCAGAGGATGCTGGCACTTCCTGCACAGGTTCAAGTGTATGCTAAGTTGACTGCAAAGCATTGAAGGGATTCACACGGCCAAAGTATTCCCTTCTGGGTTGCAGGTTCATACCCAGCCTGTCATTGCAGTGATGAAGAGGGAACTTCAGATGGCTGCTGAGTGATTTATTTGGGAAGTCTTTATTTATACATTCCTGTGTGGCACATACATCATCGACAGTCATATTTCATGGTGATGGGAAAGACACTGTGTGTAATTACCTCAACCAGGCAGTCATTTCCTCCTTTTAGAGAAAAGATGGAGAGTTCTGAAGTCAAAAGCATGGCAGGCCCTCTTTCCCAGAAGCACTACTCCTTTCCACAGTAAAAATTTATGTGGTTCATGTAAGAATCTTCCTGTCTGAGAAAGCTAGCTGAAAAATGCATTTGGATCGCAATTTGTTTCCAATTGCCAAACACTCTAGCATGTGACAGTGGCAGTTCCAGGCAATATAATATGATATTTTTGTATACTGTTAGAGACGCTCTGTTTAACAGATTTTTTTTTATCCATCCCATTTAACGTCTCAGCAATATCACACACTGACCCAGACACTGGACTTGGCGACCTTAGGATCCTTTCTAGCAAGTAAGATCTACCAGGCTGGGGATGGGCACAGCACCAGGGCTTTGCCTCCCCCATTAACCTTTGTTTCCTCACTCCTCCCAAAAGCTTTCAAGCTGTACTGGAAGTTGCGGTAGTTCTTCCCATAGCCACCTCAGGCCAAAACAGCCCCACAGTCTCTGAAGCTCTGGGGCAGAGCCTCACATTAGCATCAGGGAAGTTGCCCTCAGCTGAATTATGCCAGGAGTGGCCAGCTGCTGTGTGCCAGTCCCTGCTCCCAGCAAGGCTGCCCCACCAGCTGTCAGCCCATGGGATCCTTCCCCACATGGAACACCTGGCTGAAAAGAGGCTCAGCCTCCCCTTCCCACCATCCTGTGTATGTGACTGCTTTTTGGCCATAAGCATAGACATAGTTTAGAAGAGTAGGGTCCTAGAGAATCCCGGGGCCTTCTGAACAGTGCAGCTATGGCACAGTATTCTGAAAGAGAAAAAATGTCCTGCAAAAGTTAACATCAAATTGAATTCAGGGATGTATGCAGGAGTATAAAGCCTCATCCTCTCAATAATTTCCATGGAAGCTAACTTTCGATCAAATAACGCAAAGTTCAAGCCAAAGAAAATGAGCTCAAATAAAAAAATGAACACAGCTCAGCTAAAACTAGAATCAATAGAGTAGCGAACTTAACGACCTGTTCATTTTAGTATCATGTAATTGAGCCCAAATGATATTTAAGCAGAAAGAAAACTGGCCTTGCTGTTTGTTAATAATTACTCACATTCCAGTAACAAGGCTACAGGAGTGTTCCTTTAAATGCATGTCGCATGTTAGCATTAGTACCCTACTCCAAGTAAGCGTAGCTGATGAACTCTAGTTGTGAGAGAGGAATCAAATACAAATTAAATATTTAATGGCTTTAGCAAATGCAGTGGAAGTAGATACATAAATTACAAGGAAAAAAAAAAAAGAATCCCCAAAGTGAGGAGAACTTAATTCAGCAGCAGCCTGGTTTAAGGGTTTCCAGAGTCTTTTATTTTGGAGAGTTGCATAACAATGACATATCCAGTGCAGCAGCTTGTGAGTCCACATTTTTCAGTCAGTTTTCATGAAGCAAAAGTATAAGTAACATTAAATGAACATGCTCTACACTTATACAGTACAGTTTGGATGCTTTTGGTCTGCAAATAATTTCATATACAGGTTTTAAGAGTCATGATAGGTTTACTGTAATTAGCCAGTAATAGAAAAAATTATGAAGCATTGTATCAAGCTACAGAAGGATATTTCCTTGTTTAATCAACAGTGATGTTCAATGAAACCAACCAAATAATAATGCATGAAATACATAGGACTGAACAGGGAAAGAAAAAAATATTTCAATTTTTGAAGAAAATCTACGCATCTGTCTGAGGGGATCCTTTTCCTGATGGCATCCTGCTTATTTCTGTCTTTGGAGGCTGGGAAGATAATGCCGAATCGTGGTGCAGTGGGAAGAATTACTTAAATTGTAGTAGAGTGGGGATCCCCCCCCAACCCTTTTTTTTTGAGTGATGAACAGATTTCTGTGTTTAGTTAGGACCAGACTAAAGCTCTCTGAGGTTAGCAAGCCTTTGGATTTATTCCAAGGGGGTTTCTGCTGCGGATTAATTCTGCAATTTCTTTATGTCACTGGTTGAGCTTTTTTTCCCCTTTTGGAAGAATAACCGAAGTCTCAGTGTATAGGGGCATGCTCAAAAGTAATCAAGAAACAACCCCATGGCTGGAAGGCACTGTTCCCTAGCCAAGATGTAGCAACTGACCATGTTGGCCTTCAAAACCCATTGGAACATAAAGTAAAATCAATTATTTAACTCAACAAGAGTCTTAATGGAACTGTTAGTGGAATATCAGATTTCAGCCTTCTGTGATATGCAACATTTTGCATTTTGAATCACATTAAAATTGTGTGGTAAGCAAAATAGATGTTGTGACACTAGATAATCAACAGCAAACCATTTTACTTCACAGTGCTACAGCCAAGGAAGATAATTGGTTACCACACCCCAGCTGAGGAAAAACAAACTTCTTGCAAGGAAAACAACCTTTTTTGGAAGCACTAATTCAATTGCTTGTGCTTATGCAAAGATACCCATACCGGGGCATCAGTATTTTCATTACACAATCAACCATTGTATCTGCAGCACAGTTTCTCTTAATCAATCTTTCAAGGTCTCCTTTCTCTGTTTGTCATATAGATTAAATATAGTTAAAAGATAATGCTGCAGAAACCAGGTGACTGCAGTTGCTTAAAACTGTTACTCTATTAGTATCTGTATTCCTTTTCTTCAGCTGGTCTTCATGAAATTCAATATATGGAGGACTGATTCAAAGGACACACAGCTATTAAACAGAGCTAGTCTTTTACTAATTTTCTATTACACTTGCCTTTCAGTATGCTGGAATTTTATACAATGTTAATTTTAAAAGTTTTCACATTTCTGTAAATATTCTGACTTGAGGCATGAGGATAAGTCATCGTTACTTGTCATTTGAACAATTCTCCATTTAGAAGAACTTTGTTTATCTCTGCTTCATTTTATTGTCCTGGATTTTCAATTTTATATAGTATGGACAACATCCAACAAGAGTGTTTTCCAGCATAGCTCTCAAATACCATCCTGTCTCTATTATGAAACACTTCTGTGGTAAATTTATTAGCTGAAAAAAATAATAATAGAGAAGTACTGAAGAACCTTCATATCCAAAACCTGGGGGGAAGAAGCTACCAGCAAAATGGCTGCTCTGATTTTAGTCTGAGTGACAAGGTGGAAATGAATAAGAAACTATATGTGGCATGTAATTTTGCTAAGTATGTCTGTGAAATGTTGGAGGTCACTATTCCAAGGAAAGAAAGGCGTAAGTTTGGCAGGAAAAGGTTAGAGAAATTCACACCTTTTCTGAAGATATGCAGAGAATTGGCCCGTAGATTGGGTACTTGGGAAGATATTCTGAGCTGCTTGGGCATTCAGGTCCAGTTCCCAGGGACCAAAGACATCATAATATGGCAGAGCAAGAAACCTGAATTTTACATTGCAGGCTTGTAGCTTACACTGTGACAAATTATATGTGTTGAATGAATTATTATTATTATTTTATTTTATTTGAGTTGGTAGTAATAGCTTTTGTTTTCTTTTGCCTTGTTTTAACCACATCCAAGCTGGGCCCCTTTCTGGCATTTCCTGAGTATTTCCAGCTCCTCTCTTGACTTGTACCCTTGATAGAGGCTTTTCTTTCCTCTCTTGTCCAAAGGCATCAAAACCAACTCCTTGTTCCAAGCTAGCTAGCATTGGACTGGAGAATAAACATTATATTTTGCTTACATATTATGTCAAAAGTCTGTCAAGCGTTTTTGTTCCAGGAACTTTTGATGGGTAGAGGCAATTGTCAACAGTCTGGTCATTAGGGCTCTCACCAGCAGTAGGTTATATATGCAATAATTATACTTAACTTTTTCTGCAGCACTAGGTTATGGAACAAAATCTTGCAGTTTCTGCATTGGGTACTACTACTTTTTTAATCAAAATCAACCAGTGTTTGTTCATCATAATGGACCTAGGAATGCTCTCTGACTTATTTCTGTCCAGTATGTCACATTTCTGTAGAAAGAATCCTTAAGTGAATCAACCTTTGCTGGTGGAAAAAATATCTCGTTTTTTAAAAATTCCAAGCTACAACCATTTCCACTTTTCCGTAGACACTTTAGACATCTGCAAACAGGGAGACACCTGGAAACAGGGAGAAGCAGGTGTTATGTGACTAGGGTTCTTCCAAATGACCACAATATAATTGAACCATCTATTTTTACTGCATAACCTACATAATCTCCAAAAGTGTGGGTGCTTCAGTCAATCCCATCAATCCCATAGTCCACAAATCACAGGGCTTCAAAACGGTAGTTTAGGTAAACTGGTATAGTTTGTAACTTCTAGTTCTTTGTAGGACCCTTGAATTTAAAGCGGCATTCACAAAATAAGCAACAACAACAGGTTTGCATATTATAGACCACTAGAAAAGGTGTCAGAGTGAACTTTATTTGGGTTATAATGCTGCTGGTGCTACTGCGCAAAGGTTTGCTGTAGAAAAGTTAAGTAGAGTTGGAAGGAAAAGTACTGTACTTCTCCAAATCTGCCTATGTTCCTAGGAAGAGTTAACATTCCCTTTTTCAGGTGCTGGATATAAACACTGGGACTAAAATCATGGCCCAGCTCAAATCACTAGAGATGTTGCCATTAACCAGGATGGAGCTCATACACAGAGTTTAAAATATATGTCAATCACTACCAAAATGCACAGCTTTTCTGTCTTGCTTAACTCTCTAGTTGCACTAATCACAACCTGTCAGACTAATAATGCCCTAAACCCAGGGAGGACCTGGACATGCCAAGGACTGACAGAAGTTCTGTGTCTTGATACCCAGCATGCTAGTGGCCCTGAAAAGCTTGCCTTAAATGGAAAAATCTCTCTGCCTATGAACAAACCTTGAAAAGAAACAGAAAAACTTTAAAAGTTACAAAGAGAATTACCAAAGATGCTTCGGCCTTGATTTGGCAGTCCATTTTTATTGACCAAATCTGTGAGTGCTAGTGCAGTGGGACTAATGAATGCATTGATGCACTCTGCTCCTTTGTGGCCTGAAGAAGATTCCTGTTACAGCATGAAATGAAGGCTTCTGTGTTTGAAAACATAAGTGGGTTCCATGGAGCTGGATTTCTGCCTTCCAAGGGTCCATCCTGCAGATTCAGCCCTGTGGGAAGAGACTCTCACTCTTGGTTCTTCTGCAAAATGCTTTCTTACTTTCTTCTGGAAATAGCAAAGAAGTGCTTCTGCTCATCTTCTCCATTATTTTTATGGTTTTCGCTTCCTGCAGCCTTTCCTTAATGCCAGAGAGTAGGTATGAATCAAGACATCAGTCTATTGTGCTGATGAAAACAGAGGTGTTTTCCCCCAGAGTTTCTATTCTCCCCTATCTAAACAGTTAAGGAAACGGCCTCCCTATTCAAATTGCAAAACATGGAGTAATGGGTCAGGAACCATCTTAACTTTGTCTGACAACACCCAGCATGACGGGTTGTGGTCTGTGGCTTGGATTTAGGCATTGTCATATTGCAAAGAGTAAATGTCATGGAAAGTTGACTGAAATAGGATGAATTTTGAAAAAATCCAACCTCAACAGCATCTTTTACTTGTCCATAATGCATGAAGAAAGATTTTTATACAAATCATTTACCATAGGCATAAATTAATGTCTAACACTCTTGTCAGGGAGAGGAAACAAATTTGCATGAAGCACTTTGATGTATTTGTTAACTGACCCCTTTCCTACTTTCTTTAATTAGAATTTCATATCTGGTAAAATGTATCATTTGTTTCTGATTGCTACATACCAAAAGAGGAGGCAGAGAGTCATTTTAGAAAAACATTCACACCTGGTCTATATATAGCTAAATATTCTACATCTATTTCATAACTAGCTTGCAGAGTGGATTAAAAAAAAAAGATAAATTACTGCACCATTTATCTGACTTTTCAAAACAACTAACTCCTCTTTCCATAGTGAGAAGGAGAAGGAATAAGAGAAATATAGGTCTAATTTATTTCCATTCTGTTTTCCTTCTCACATTGTTTCTCTAGAGACCTTCTGTCATCTTTATACTATTAAGAAAATAAACAGGGAATTAGGGTTCATACGTATTACTTCCTTCTCTAGACGCAGTTCTAGAAAGTGAGTGAAAAGCCACAGGAAGGGCATGGACTCAGCATTGTTGCTGCTGTCTTGGTGAGATGGTGAGTCAAGCAGGTATTAGTGCTGAGAGGTGTCCTCTCTTTGTGCCACAGTGTCATACTATCTTAAAACTGCCTTAGGCCAACTGCATAAGCCCCCTGAGGGGGCTACCTTGTTTTCAGAGCTGACACACCCTCCCATCTGCCCAACTTGCTGCCCCCTTGCATTTCCTCCCTGCGATAAAATCATTCACTATTGCCGACCATTTAATTTGATTATTGCAATTTGTAGCCACAGGCTACTTCCAAACATAATTATTAGCCTAAGATGCATTATTCTTAAGAAATGACTACTGCTTCAATCTCCCATTGTTTCCTGGTTCCCTTGGGCTCTGCTTGGTGGCAACTGAAACCCAGCCCTCCTGGAAGAGTTGGAGAGAGGCTCAGGACACCTCAGCAGAGTATATATAAAGCCATTACTACAACACCTCTTGTTAAGCATAAACACTCAACACAGCAGTGTCTTTGAAGGCTACTGGCAAGCCAGTGCAAACAGGACACCTGTGAAGCCCATCTGCCATCCAATGAAGGGTCAGGAGCAAAGCTGCCATCAGATTATCCTGAGCACTCAGGATAAAACCAGCAATGCAGGCTGTAATCAGCATTAGCCCAAACTGTCTTATTACCTCTTGTAGGTAAGTCAGCCAGGAAAGGATTAAGGATAACCTGTCTTGCTGGTAGCCCAGGAGATGTCATGAAGGAGACTGTGAAATAATGAGAAGAGTGATGGCAGTGGCCATTAGCTCATGTTGTCTAGAGGTTTTGCTTTATTTTCTGCAATTTGTAGACTCCATCGTTGCTTGAAGCACTTTGAAGCAACTTGAAAGAAGCCTGAAATGGAGGAGGTTTGACTTCTACCTCTTGGCTGGACAGTTATGAAATGCCACTAATGCACTCTCTCCCTTACCAATTTCCTACCTCATGATGGCAGTTTAACATGGAGGAAAAAAAGCAAGGAAAATGGTTTCTGTGAATCTGTTTTGGTCAGCTAATAGACAAGAGTACTGCAAGATTTTAGATTATTGGAATTACTAAGTGCTTTTGACTCACACGTCTCCTGAGAAATCTTTGCTAGCTTTCCAGCGCCAGGTTGAACCACTTCATAGCTGGTTAAACAGGTCTTGCAGATTTCAGAGAACCTGTTTGGGAGCTTTGTCACCAGTCTGGTTCCTCTCCACCTGAGGCACCTGATGTGTCTCTCTGGATGTTACTTACATCACATCACCTTCCAACACATTACCTAAGTCTCATCAAAATACTTACTTAGAGTGAACCAGGTCATACCAGGTATTGCAATATTTACCAGGAATGATGGCTCAGTTCTCTGCAGGACTTTATATCTGCTTTACTTCAGGCTTCACATCTGAGACACTCCAGACTGACATGAGGACATTTCCAGGTGAAATTCAGCATCCTATAAATTGTCTTCACAGAGTTTCTGTTCCTAGTTAAGAGGACATATTTGTGAGGGTACCCCAAATCTCACACAGCACGCACAGGGCAAGACCAGAGGGAGGGAGAAGAATTAATTTGACCTCTGAGTTAATTCCCCTCAGCTTTTGGCATGCCCAAAGTAAGATGGGCATTCACCCAGGCTCACTGGAGGGTGAATCAGTTCCCAAGTGCTGAATAGCCTCTAAAGGAGCTAATTTCTTTTAATTGATGACACTGGGAGCCTGTGCTCCTCACAGAGGAGACAAAATCAGATGCCCAAAGATAAGTGGGGTGTGGAATCCGAGCCAAGGAGCTTGAGGACAAAAACTTCATCAAATGTTGAGGGAGGAAAAAAAGTTTAAAAAAAATCCTGTGAGGTTTTTGTAAAAAGCTGCCCTTACAAATGGGTTTGGGGACTATGAAGTTAGAGTGTAGAGATGGCCAGTAGTTGAACCAGTTGTCTGTCTAAGGCTTTTATGTGCCTTTTATCTCCCTTACCTCCCAGTCTCTAGAAGTTGCAATGCCTAGAGCTCAAGTGATGCACATACATTTCAAAGTTTGATGGTTTCATAAGGTGTGTGAACAGAATATTAGGCCTTAGGCCCTGAAATAAGACCCAGCACAATCTGAGGATCAAATATTTTGGGGTCCTGGTTGTAGATTTTGTGTAAATCTCCTACAAAATACTCCCATGAGAACTTTGCCAGTGTTGTTAACAAATGCCTGTTTTAGACAGGCTGGTCAGTTGAGCCCATAGACATATCAATGGCTGTAACACAAAATTATGCAAATAACCTTTCCTGCATTTTAAGATGATTAAAAATATTTTGAGTGACACCTGCCTCCATCATAGTCGTGTAATAGACACCCATTCACAATTACAATCCTTTTACTTTTTTGTACTCCTATTTATTGCATAAAGACTTCTCTTTTCAGAAATGTTTACAATGAGATTTTAAATCCAAATTACTGCTTAGCCAACATTTTGTTACATATTCATAACTGCTTGTGACATGATGCCACCACTGAATATATTATTTAGTGAATATTTAGCATGACACTTGAAAGAATGTGATGAAAGAGCTGGCTCTAGATCCTATTTTAAGAACTCTTATTAACGAGTGCTGGAAGTACCTCAAGGTATGTCACAGTCCTGGAGATCGTGTAATACAACAAAAGGAAGTGGAGCAGCAAAACATCAAATTCCTTTATTTCCTTGTAAGATGTTGAGGAAGCAAACTCATTTGGAGGGACCTTTGCTAGCTTGCAATAAGGAAAACTTCTTAGTCAAGCTAGAAAAAAGGTAAATACCCCACTGACACATCATTACACCAAGTCTGGAAATGTTAGATGAGAGATTTCACTTTTCAATCATGCACTTTCTCCTTCGTCCTTTCTTTCCTTTCCTCATTCCTTCTATGGGCTATTTCATCTAAGTATTGCAATTAGGTATTGCAAAGGCCTATTCAGTCATCTAGTCCAAAGCCTTGCTAATTCTGCATTGCCTACAATAAAAGGCATTTCCTAGATGATTCAAGTTTAGTTCACTCCAGCACCAAGTGTCCCAGAGTGTAGATCTTCCACCATTTCCCACAGGAATCCATGTCTCAGTCTAATAGACCTTCTGTGATGTGCACCTTAACTTTTCTCACTCTAATTTCATCCCACTGCTTCTGGCTATAAACCTCCACAGCTTTACAGAATCTCTCTTCAGAGTTCCAGTCTTTACTCTCCCACTGTTCAAAACACAAATTGTTGACATCTGCTTGTCCAAGGCTCCTTACATTAAAGACAAGCTTTTCTGAATGGGATATTTTACAATAGGATTTTGAGATAGGAAGCTGATATTCTCCTAAGTGCTGAGTATGACTGCAGGCATTGCTCGGATCTCAACACTTTAATAAACTCAGCAGTCAGCCTTTGGCTATTAGTTATTTTTAGGCAGCCACATCACTTTCAGCTTTCCCTCAATCACATCTCTAGGGACTGACACTACAAAAGTGGACATCAGAGGCAAATCTTTTACCAAGTAAAACAGACGGTGAGGGCTACTGTCGTTTTTCATGCACTTTCTTGAGTTTCTGTACGTATATCAAACTTTTAGCTCTCTATGGAAGAGAGCAACTCAATTTGAAATTACTACTTAATTACATTTGGGAAAAAGTCTCTTGACCTGGTTGCTCATTTCTTTCCAGAACGGATACTTTCTTTCCAGCAGATGTCATTCATAACTAGAAGACAAGTACAAAAAGCAACTTTTAATTAATTTTCCCATTTTCAAGTTCTGATGAACTTTAGTTTCATAGCCTTCATGGGTATCTCTCCTGCTTCTGATGGTTTTCTGCCATAGTCCAAAAGGGAGAGTACTTGAGGTTGTGATGTGAAAGGTGTTGAAGGCAACTTCAGAAATATACCCTAAGATTAATGTAATGGATTTATCCATACTTTAACTCCTTCATGCAAGAAAGAGGGTACAATTTTAACAAATAATTTTCTTCTTTAAAATCTTGACATTTGAACACCTAGAAATTAAAAATATGTAAAAAGATGTGTAAATCTTAATACAAATAGATTTTGACCTCTGTGTAAATCACTATCTGGACAAGCTCCTCCTGGACTGGGGGGCAGACAAGGTGTGGAAGAGAAAGGAATGGGACACTCAGCCAGAAGACAGCTGTGAAATTCCCAGCATTGAGTATTTTCAAATCAACACTTGCAGCAATTCCACTGACTTGAATGCTATCAAAGCATAACTTTAAGAAATAAGTTTGGAGAATGTAACTTGAAAGGTTTCTGCATCCTAGGAAGATAGATGTTTAGAAACAATCTTAGTAGCTTAACTTGAAATCCCTCATCTGCAGACATCTGGAGTGTGAACAGATATTTTTAAAAAGTCAGAAATTTGGAACTTCTGTAAAAAATACTCTTCAAAGGTGATAACAGCAACTGTGAATGAATACGTAGAGATGAAATTCTGTCTGCAGCCACTAGCACTATTCCTTTAACAGTCACTGGTATCTCAAAGAAAACTAAGTGTTTCTCTGTGACTGGGGGTGAGATCCTCCAAAACCCCAAAGAATGGCATTGATCAAGAAAGAGTTAAAAAAAACCCCAGGTCTTAAAAAGGAAATGTTAGTTTGCCAATATTTGCTAAATTTCTGTAAAATTTTCCCTTTCAGCCTTTTGCAGTCCTGAAAGAAAGTGACAAATTGCTTTGCCTGTCACTGCCCCTCTCAAAACGTCCACCCTGTTAGATAGCTCTTGGGATCTACGAGTCTAAAAAGTGTCCTGCACACCCATGGTCTTGGCTGTACCATGATGACAACATCACCCTGCTTAGCATAAGCCATGACTTCCCCCAGGTACTCTGATCTCCCTGCTGGTTACGGGCTGTGAACCCCACCAGAGAGTTTTTAATGCAATCTTTGCTCCTTGGCATCCCTCTTGCCATATCTGCTGGGCCTTCTCTATTCATGTGACTTGTCAAGATGATGGATATATTAAATAGCTGGTTAACTACCTGGCTGATGTTATACAAATAAAGAAAGGGAACAGGGAGAACATAATTTCCCAGGAAGCAGCCTGGGACAACATTATTAGCTCCACATTATTATGGGTGAGCAACAAGTACTTGTTGCTTAATAAAGCAGGAGCAAATATTAACAGCTGCTACCAGAAGAGTGTACTGCTTGTAATAATCAGAAACAAGCTGCTGATGGGCTGTGTAATAGAATTACAAATCAGTGAAGAAAAACTAGCACTCTCTTTGACAGGTTGGTGTAGGTAGAGATGAGATAATTATGACCAAATAAATACCACAACAATAAAAATTCACAGGGAGGGCAGCGTCAGGCAGAGGCAGGCCACAGTGCAGAACAAATGAGTAAATTGTTGCTAAAATTCAACTCTGTTTAGCTGCAAAATGGAGATTAAATTGCTTTGTTGTAAGGCACAGCTATTAAAAACCTCACAGGCCTACAGATACATTGCAGTGTAGAGATGGTGAAATGAGATTTCTGTGTCAGATTTGTACTCTTACAATTATGCATGAGGCTTTTGCATATTATTTGAGAGGCTGAGATTATTAATGATTAAGAATCATTTATATAGCCTTCGAAGTTACATCCTTTTTTACAAAACTGATTAAGATGTGCTTGCTTTCTTCTTTTCTCCCTGTCATCTCCTTCTCTTCCCTTCCAGACATGTAAATTAATGGACAAACATTGTTTCTTCCACTCATTACAGTATCCAATTGCATTTTTAAGGAAGTGTAAAAATCACATTAAACTGCTAACCTTTTGAGGTCCACTCATTATCAGACCAGATCATCCATGCTTATTTGTTATTAGGTGTTCAGAAGCTTTTCAGAAATATTGAACATACATCGTGGCAAGGGAGTCAGCTACATACGATCTGCCAAATGAAGAAGGACCATATCTCAACATCACATTGCCCTCCCAAGGCTTTGCAATATGACAGACCAGGCTGGCAGACCTTACCAGACAGGCAGAATCACAGGATAATTTAGGCTGGGAGGGATCCCCAAAGGTCGCCTGGTCCAGCCTCCACTCAGAGCAGTGCTGGTTTCCACGTTAGCGCAGGCATTGTAGGCAGCAGTTATTTACAGAATCTCCCACATGAACTTCAAGCCAGCCACATCTGCATCTGGATGCTCCCCCCCTGCTTTGTCTTTGTGTCCAGCTATTCTTCTTGATCCTTGGCTCTTTTTTTTTTTTTTTGGTCTTCTTTCCTCACCCCTTTATTTCACTGTATACCAGGGATAAAGTCCCTTTTTGGTCTAGTAACATTAAATCCACCTTGATGCCACCTCCTTCTTTCAAACCTTTCTGGTTATATCGGCCACAGTTATTATAAATGTTATTTCTACTCCATTCCTTTGCCTTTCCTTGGTGTATTTCCTTTAGACTCTGTTTAAATAAGAAATAATTCGGGGCCGTGTCTGTCACATCTTAAAACCTCTCTAAAGTGTCATAGGATATCATGGTGTCATACAGCAAACCAATAATAATGAGGATAATGACTTCTTTCATAGCTGTCTAACTTACTTTGTCAAGAGCTCAATTTTTAAAGACACAAAAAATGAAATGTTTGTCTTGACTTTCTGTCAAAAACATAAAATTTCAAGTGGGTATGAATTTCATTTATCATTATTTTCACTCATTTATGTAATCAATCTGCAAAAATGTTAGATGTGCAAAAGCACATTAAGTGACATGTCGTCAGTTTATAACTAATTTCATACAGTTAAAAAAGCAATTTATATTGCGACTGCTGTAGCTAGCACATTGTGGTGTCTCACTAATGCCTGCACTTAACTGCATTAGTTTAATAGCATTGCCTGCTGATTCAGGACTTACCTGTTTTCTCTTTGAAAGTTTTTTGTTCACAACAGTTTAAGAAAAAAATTAAATTTTATGAAAAAATAATATCCTTTTTTTTTGCACTTAACAAAGTATTTTTGTTTAAGCATTATTTTTTTCATAATCCACTGGGCAGTTTCTGCAAGCATTTAATTGTAGGAGTATACTTACAGAAATGTCTCATTGGCTTCATGGGTGTAATTTCACTGAACTTCATGAGCTGGTTCCTATATAACTTAGAAAATTATATATTCTATAATATATATACGTAGAAAATAAACTTGAAATCATGAGTAAGACTGTTTACTACTCAAATAAACTGGCAGTCTTCACAGAATTATTTGAAAAGCTTGAAGAAAAAACTAACAAAAGCTGAAATACAAACATTTTGTAGCCCTTAAGGATGGTTTTGTACAAAAGCGGAACACAATGACATCTGCCTAATAATTAAACATTCATCATTGTACAAAATACTGAGAAATGACTTCAAATATATAAATTAGCAATGGCTTATTCTAGCAAATGAAAGAAGATTTTGCTGTTTTCACATATTTGATCAGCCATAAAACATCTTACATAACAAGACGTAGGTATATTTCATTCTTTCTTCCTCTGTGATTACACACAGGATTATCTCATTATACAGCTGAGTGAAACCAGAAGAGGCTCTTCACTTTGTTATAAAACTCGAAGTTGGAATCTTTTTTTTCTCCTCTCGTTTCCAAAAATATGTGTAAGCACATTATAGGAGACCTGGAAAACCTCTCTGCAGTCCTCACACAAAAAAAATTGTATGCATGTGTGAACTAGGTACTTGGTGACTTTGCAAGTTATGAACGCTGTTGGAGTTGTACACACTACCTGTTCAAAGGCCTTCAGCAGAGACTGTTGCAGGCAAAAACCTGTTTCAGGATGACAAACTGAATGTTCTCATGGTCTCGTCTGGCCTTAAAATGTTTATTTTGATTTCTGCGTTGCTCAGGAGTTGTACTCATCACAATCCTCCTGGTTCAATAGTTTTGTTGTATGACTAGCCACATTAATGAACTTGGTTTGGTCCTTCCAAGACATTTAGGTGTCTATTTCTAAGCAGGCTTCAACCCACTGCAACTTCAGAAAAATAAGGCGTCTAGATACAGGCTGGGGGATAGGCTTCCTGGTGCCTAATTTGGTGAGGGGCTGAAACTGGAGGTCCTGACCTTCAGTGGTGGAGTGACAGAGATAGGAATGGAGAGAAGAGCCTTCCAAACTGTATACTTCCTTTTTTACTGTCTGTGGTCTACAAAGCTAGTTCTAAATTATCAAATTAATCAGTGCCAGAAAGCATTGCCAGGCCCTGGAATGAGACTCGTTGTACTGATACAGCCTGGGCCAAATTCCTGGGCACAGCTTAGATCACAGCATGGCCAAGCAACCATTCCCAAAGGGTGGTCTGCATGCAGCCACTGTATTTTGGGAAGTAAGAGTGTTAATAGTGTGCACTTGGGCTCTTCTGAGCCTTTTGGCCTCAATGCCTGAGGGTGGTCCTTAGCATATTTATTTACTAGTATGGACATAGTCCAATTGAATTGTAATTAATGGATTGAATAGCACCAGTTCCTTTTCTGTAGCCTGGCTTCTTGACCGGTTAACCAAAATTGAGTAAGAGCTTGCAACTTATCTTTACACTATTGGTTTCTAAACTGCTTATCTAATTCTTTTCTTTAAATTGTCCTTGGCGTAATATTAGAAGAAGTGTATCGTAAACCAATCCAGAGATTCCTGATACCCTATTATTTAAAAGTGAGAACTGACCAAAGCTAGACTGCAAACCCATCTCTCCAATCGTTGAGAAATTACTCACTGAAAGATCCTCTTTGATTTCAGTGAAGCTGGTAAGGGAACAATCACATGTTAAAATAAAGTATTTTTCAGTCTTAATATTCTCATTAAAAGTTTGTACAGCCCCTGAATATTAATTTAATATGACCTAGTGCTAAACTACAGATGAAATTGGCATTTGAATTAATACTATTTGTTTTGAAATGCATATATGTAGCATTTTATATAACCTCTGAAAACAAATGAATACTCTTTTCAAGAATTAAAGCCAGCAATGTCAGATCTGCCCAGAAACTAAATAAAACCAAGGAAAGCAAGAACATTATGTGCCTTTTAAAACATAAGCATGTTACTAAAGCATTACTGGATAAAATCTGAAGCCCAGCACTTTATATATATACAACCAGGTTGGCAATTAAGTTCTTTTTTTTGCTGCATGTCTAGAAAAGCTTCCACCATTTATTTGTTAAGCCAAACAAATTTTTCAGTATTCCACATCCTTTTGAAACTGTATGTGTTGAGCCCCATCAGTCAATATTGACTCCTTTACCATTTATTGTGTTTACAAAAGCTGCTCTGGAAGCTGTCTCATGCTGTAGCAGAAGAGCAGCTCCAGGCTGTAAATCTCTTGCTAGCTCACTTTTACAACTTACATATTAATACATTATGAATTATGCTTCTAGATTGCATCGTGTATTGCTCTCCAGTACAAAAAATAATTTATCAGCTTCTCTAGCCACCTCCATAATCTTAACCCAGATGTGATCTGCAGTATATTTACTTGTCTTATAACTCACTTGTAAACAGACAATCAATCTTGGTCCAACAAAAAGCTTGAAGGTACACTAAAGGCAATGCAAAGATTCTCTGTATAATATTATTCGCCCATTTTGTCCTAGATGAGAACGTTAGGGAACAAAAAGTGGCCCAAGGTCTTTTTGGGTACTTATTGCAGGATGGTTGTTTTTGTTCTTAAAATGCCCCAAATATTTGGATGTAATAAGTCTATACCACTCTCCTTAGAAATTTCTGGACTATGCTGTGCCTGTAGCTGGAAAAGATGATTTTTGCAAGAGCCATTAATTAGTGTGTAGCACCCACCCACCTCATACCCTACAAGTTGAGCTTTATGACTGCCTAAAAATCTTCATGTGGTTGCTGAAGTCCCTTGCCTGCTCCTGTACCTCACCATCCCACTGCACCAAGGCCTTCAACCTGGGTTTGTTTTTTCTGGGTTCAGGTTGTCATGGTTTTAGCTGGGATAGTTGATTTTTCTTCACTGTAGCTAGCATAGTGCTGTGTTTTAGACTTGGTATGTAAATAATGTTGATAACACCCTGGTGTTTTAGTTGTTGCTGGGTAGTGTTTACACTAGTCAAGGACTTTCTAGCTTCCCATGCTCTGCCAGGTGCACAAGAAGCCGGGAGGGGAGGGGATACAACCAGGAAAGCTGATTCGAATTGGCCAAAGGGTATTCCATATCATGTGACGTCATGCCCAGTATATTAACTGGGGGAAATTGGCTGGGGGAGGCAGCGATCGCGGCTCGGGGACCGGCAGCGTCGGTCGGCGGGTGGTGAGCGGTTGCAGCACTTGTTGTTCAGTTTTGGTTTTGTTTTTTTTTTCTCTTTCCCTCTCCTTCTAGTGTTTCCTCTCTCTCTCGCCCATTATTTTCCTTTTCATTATATTAGTATTATTGCTGTTTTATTCTAATTATTAAACTGTTCTTATCTCAACCCACAAGTTTTCTTACTTTGGCCCTTCCGATTCTCTCCCCCATCCCACAAGGGTGGGGGAGTGAGCGAGCGGCTGTGTGGTGCTTAGTTGCTGACCGGGGCTAAACCACAACAGTCCTTTTTGGCGCCCAACGTGGGGCACGAAGGGTTTGAGATAATAACAGTTGCTGGTCACAGCATTGATTCATCTGTTCTCGATATTAGTAGTTAGATCTACACCATGCTGATTTTGAAGTACATGTTAAAGATTGGCATTGGGTTTTGTAGTTTGCTGTGCTCTGCAGTGGTTAGAGATGTTTTGCCTAGGAGATTTGTTATTAAAACACTGGCCTTGAGTTTTATCGGTTATTTGGGTCTTGCATGGAAGCCGTTACTGTACTTCGGGTACCACCTCATGGAGACAATTAGCAATTATACCTCCTCTTCTGAAAGGTTCTTTATGGAGGAAATACAGAATGGCACCTTAGCTACCATCTTCTGTAATGTCTCCTCCTTCATTACAACAACTTTCCAGTATCTTGAACATCCTTGGGTGGTTAAGATATATCTGTTGATATTCCTATGGCAGATTGTTTCGGTTTTGTCTAAGGTTAATAAGCAATTCAAGAATATCATCCAGAGATCTGCTCCAAGGCTCGATAATTATGGGTGGCAGGGTATGTGGGATAGTATGGGCAAATGCCTGAGACGGTGGGCACCCCCAGTGTTTTGGGACTTTACCCCTGAACAAGTGCAGAATCCTGAAAAATTAGTAGAATATTTGGAGGAAGTATGTTGTCACCCTAGCAATTCCAGAGAGATACAAATCATTGCAATGTGTTGGGGCCTGGCCCATGCCTACCGAGCCCTGTTTAACAGTATTCAGTACCACCAAGGGAAAACGACAGGCCCTGCGGATACTCCAAGCCCAACGACAAGCACTGTGGCCACTCAAACCCCCACAACAGGCGCTGCAGCAGCTCCAAGCCTGACGACAGGCACTGTGGCCACTCAAACCCCCACAACAGGCGCTGCAGCAGCTCCAAGCCCGACGACAGGCACTGTGGCCACTCAAACCCCCACAACAGGCACTGCGGCTGCTCCAAGCCCGATGACAGGCACTGTGACCACTCAAACACCCATGACGGACACTGAAGCTGAATCAGAGAATCAACGCGTGCCAGTATCAGTTGCCCCTATACAAAAGAAGAAATCTTTAAAGAGAAAGTCAACTCGTATAGAAAAGGATGATGGAGAAGCAGCGCCGTTACTAAGAGAGGAGAAGGAAGAGGAAGAACTTGTACAAGAGACGGAAACTACCCGATCCCTATCCTTAAGTGAGCTACGAGATATACGAAAAGATTTCAGCTGTCGTGTAGGTGAGCATGTTGTCACCTGGCTGCTCCGATGCTGGGATAACGGGGCCAGTAGCCTGGAATTAGAGGGTAAGGAAGCCAAACAACTGGGATCCCTTTCTAGGGATGGGGGCATTGACAAAGCAATTGGAAAAGGGACACAAGGCCTCAGCCTCTGGAGGCGACTCCTGTCTGCTGTGAAAGAAAGGTATCCCTTCAAGGAAGATGTTCTATATCGCCCTGGAAAATGGACCACTATGGAGAAAGGTATCCAGTACCTGAGAGAATTAGCTGTGCTTGAGGTGATTTATGGTGACCTGGGTAGTGTACAGTCATCCAAAGATCCAGATGAAGCACAGTGCACACGACCCATGTGGCGGAAGTTTGTACGGAGCGCACCATCATCCCATGTAAACTCCCTGGCAGTAATGTCCTGGAAAGATGAAGAGGCACCAACGGTAGAGGATGTGATCGATAAACTCCGGGATTATGAAGCACATGTCTCTTCCTCCCTCGTCTCAGCTGTGGAGAAATTGTCCCGGGAGGTTCAGCAAATCAAAGAAGATATGTCCTACTCCCTACCTGTACGGACCAGTATCTCGGCCATTAGGAGTAAGCGTCCTTCTGCTCAAGAGAGAAGATACACACCACGGGGCACCCTATGGTTTTACCTGTGTGACCATGGAGAGGACATGAAGAAGTGGGATGGAAAACCTACCTCAACCCTGGAGGCACGGGTACGTGAGTTGCAAGGAAAAACAACCACTCAAGGGGGGACCTCCAGGAGAGTTGCTGCTCCAGTTTCCAGTAGGCAGTTCCCCAGACAGAGGAGTAGAAGCGCTGATTCTATCTGTGATCTTAATAGAGAGACTTTTGATTCCCGTTCACAAGATCTGGAGTGGGAAACCCGCAATTGGAATTAGAGGGGCCCTGCCTCCAGCCAGGTGGAGGAAAGGGACAACCGGGTTTACTGGACTGTGTGGATCCGATGGCCTGGCACATCTGACCCACAGGAGTATAAGGCTCTAGTGGACACCGGTGCACAGTGCACCCTAATGCCATCAAACTATGTAGGGGCAGAACCCATTTGTATTGCTGGAGTGACAGGGGGATCCCAAGAGCTAACTGTATTGGAGGCTGAAGTGAGCCTAACCAGGAATGAGTGGCAAAAGCACCCCATTGTGACTGGCCCAGAGGCTCCGTGCATCCTTGGCATAGACTACCTCAGGAGAGGGTATTTCAAGGACCCAAAAGGGTACAGGTGGGCTTTTGGTATAGCTGCCTTGGAGACGGAGGAAATTAAACAGCTGTCTACTTTGCCCGGTCTTTCGAAGGACCCTTCTGTTGTGGGGTTGCTGAAGGTCAAAGAACAACAGGTGCCAATTGCCACCACAACAGTGCACCGGCGGCAATACCGAACCAACCGAGACTCCCTGATTCCCATCCATGAGCTCATTCGGCGACTGGAGAGCCAAGGAGTGATCAGTAAGACCCGTTCACCCTTTAACAGTCCCATATGGCCAGTGCGGAAGTCTAATGGAGAGTGGAGACTAACAGTAGACTATCGTGGCCTGAATGAAGTCACTCCGCCACTGAGTGCTGCCGTGCCGGACATGCTAGAACTTCAATACGAACTGGAGTCAAAGGCAGCCAAGTGGTATGCCACAATTGATATCGCTAATGCATTCTTCTCAATCCCGTTGGCAGCAGAGTGCAGGCCACAGTTTGCTTGCACTTGGAGGGGTGTCCAGTACACCTGGAATCGACTGCCCCAGGGGTGGAAACACAGCCCTACCATTTGCCATGGACTGATCCATACTGCACTGGAACAGGGTGGAGCTCCGGAACACCTTCAGTACATTGATGACATCATCGTGTGGGGCAACACAGCAGAAGATGTTTTCGAGAAAGGGAAGAAAATAGTCCAAATCCTTCTGAAGGCTGGTTTTGCCATAAAACAAAGTAAAGTGAAGGGACCTGCACAGGAGATTCAGTTTTTGGGAATAAAATGGCAAGATGGACGTCGTCAGATCCCAATGGATGTGATCAACAAAATAACCGCCATGTCTCCACCAACTAGCAAAAAGGAAACACAAGCTTTTTTAGGCGTTGTGGGTTTTTGGAGAATGCATATTCCAAATTACAGTCTGATTGTAAGCCCTCTCTATCAAGTGACCCGGAAGAAGAATGATTTCAAATGGGGCCCTGAGCAACGACAGGCCTTTGAACAGATAAAGCAGGAGATAGTTCATGCAGTAGCCCTTGGGCCAGTCCGGGCAGGACAAGATGTAAAAAACGTGCTCTACACTGCAGCCGGGGAGAATGGCCCTACCTGGAGCCTCTGGCAGAAAGCACCAGGGAAGACCCGAGGTCGGCCCCTAGGGTTCTGGAGTCGGGGATACAGAGGGTCCGAAGCACGCTACACTCCAACTGAAAAAGAGATATTGGCAGCATATGAAGGGGTTCGAGCTGCTTCAGAAGTGATCGGTACTGAAGCACAGCTCCTCCTGGCACCTCGACTGCCGGTGCTGGGCTGGATGTTCAAAGGGAGGGTCCCCTCTACACATCATGCAACTGATGCTACATGGAGTAAGTGGGTCGCACTGATCACCCAACGGGCTCGAATAGGAAATCCCAGCCGCCCAGGAATCTTGGAAGTGATCATGGACTGGCCAGAAGGCAAAGATTTTGGAATGTCACCAGAGGAGGAGGTGACACGTGCTGAAGAGGCCCCACTGTATAATAAACTGCCAGAAAATGAGAAGCAATATGCCCTGTTCACTGATGGGTCTTGTCGTCTGGTGGGAAAGAATCGGAGATGGAAGGCTGCTGTATGGAGTCCTATACGGCAAGTCGCAGAAACTGCTGAAGGAGAAGGTGAATCAAGTCAGTTTGCAGAAGTAAAGGCCATCCAGCTGGCTTTAGACATTGCTGAACGAGAAAAATGGCCAGTGCTCTATCTTTATACTGACTCATGGATGGTGGCAAATGCCCTGTGGGGGTGGTTACAGCAATGGAAGCAGAACAACTGGCAGCGCAGAGGCAAACCCATCTGGGCTGCTGCATTGTGGCAAGATATTGCTGCCCGGGTGGAGAACCTGGTTGTGAAGGTACGTCATGTGGATGCTCATGTCCCCAAGAGTCGGGCCACTGAAGAACATCAGAATAACCAACAGGTGGATCAGGCTGCTAAGATTGAAGTGGCTCAAGTAGATCTAGACTGGCAACATAAAGGTGAACTATTTATAGCTCGGTGGGCCCACGACACCTCAGGCCATCAAGGAAGAGATGCAACATACAGATGGGCTCGTGACCGAGGGGTGGACTTGACCATGGACACTATTGCACAGGTCATCCATGAATGTGAAACATGCGCTGCAATCAAGCAAGCCAAGCGGGTAAAACCTCTGTGGTATGGAGGACGATGGCTGAAGTATAAATATGGGGAGGCCTGGCAGATTGATTATATCACACTGCCACAAACCCGCCAAGGCAAACGCCATGTGCTTACAATGGTGGAAGCAACCACCGGATGGCTGGAAACATATCCCGTGCCCCATGCCACCGCCCGGAACACTATCCTGGGCCTTGAAAAACAAGTTTTATGGCGACATGGCACCCCAGAAAGAATTGAGTCAGACAATGGGACTCATTTCCGAAATAACCTCATAGACACCTGGGCCAAAGAGCATGGCATTGAGTGGGTGTATCACATCCCCTATCATGCACCAGCCTCTGGGAAAATTGAACGATACAATGGACTGTTAAAGACTACACTGAGAGCAATGGGGGGTGGGACATTCAAACACTGGGATACACATTTAGCAAAAGCCACCTGGTTAGTCAACACTAGGGGATCTGCCAATCGAGCTGGGCCTGCCCAGTCAGGACTCTTACGTACTGTGGAAGGGGGTAAAGTCCCTGTAGTGCGTGTAAAAAATATGCTGGGGAAAACCGTCTGGGTTATTCCTGTCTCAGGCAAAGGCAAACCCATTCGTGGGATTGCTTTTGCTCGAGGACCTGGGTGCACTTGGTGGGTAATGCGGGAGGATGGAGGAGTTCGATGTGTGCCTCAAGGGGATTTGATTTTGGGTGAAAATAGCCAATGAACTGAACGGTATGCTGTTAATTGCTATATGATATTGTATGTCATCACTCCTATGGTTGCTATATGCTGTATCAATGGTATCATAGTAAGAATTTCCAAAATTAATGAAGAATGAACTTTGATTGAACCAAGCAACGTGTAGCGGTGGTGGAACAAAGACTGGCTTCAGCATGCAACAATCCAACACCACGCAGACCATCTCTCCAGCCTTGAAAGACTGTTACGATAGATGGAGCCCAAAGTTATGGACTGAATGAACTCAATGGACATGTGTGGACCCTCTACAGATGTTCTACAGGGATGGTCCATAGACTACGGGAATGATAAATGATATCTACGTATGTCATCAAAGGATGGGGAGGCGGGTGGTGGTTATTGAGGTCATATTGGATAGTATGAGACCTAAGCATGACGTAAATGGTATGGAATAAGGGGTGGATACTGTCATGGTTTTAGCTGGGATAGTTGATTTTTCTTCACTGTAGCTAGCATAGTGCTGTGTTTTAGACTTGGTATGTAAATAATGTTGATAACACCCTGGTGTTTTAGTTGTTGCTGGGTAGTGTTTACACTAGTCAAGGACTTTCTAGCTTCCCATGCTCTGCCAGGTGCACAAGAAGCCGGGAGGGGAGGGGATACAACCAGGAAAGCTGATTCGAATTGGCCAAAGGGTATTCCATATCATGTGACGTCATGCCCAGTATATTAACTGGGGGAAATTGGCTGGGGGAGGCAGCGATCGCGGCTCGGGGACCGGCAGCGTCGGTCGGCGGGTGGTGAGCGGTTGCAGCACTTGTTGTTCAGTTTTGGTTTTGTTTTTTTTTTCTCTTTCCCTCTCCTTCTAGTGTTTCCTCTCTCTCTCGCCCATTATTTTCCTTTTCATTATATTAGTATTATTGCTGTTTTATTCTAATTATTAAACTGTTCTTATCTCAACCCACAAGTTTTCTTACTTTGGCCCTTCCGATTCTCTCCCCCATCCCACAAGGGTGGGGGAGTGAGCGAGCGGCTGTGTGGTGCTTAGTTGCTGACCGGGGCTAAACCACAACAAGGTTTTTCTGGAAGTATTCTGCTGCACCACACACACACAAAATATTTGCGGAAATTTGAACTTTTAAACCTAGAGTGTGTATCCAACAGTGATTCCTGTGAAGGCATACCTCCACTGAAGGGAAATCCTTGAAACAGCTTCTTCAGTCCACTGAAGCTGCTTTTCTCTTTCTTTTCATTGCTCTGGCTATCACTCCTCCCCTGCTCTTGCCTCCAGCTTCTTTGTGCATTTGGGATTGATGGTTACTCAATAACGAAGAATTAGGTACCTTCAGGAAATGTGTCACTTTCTTTATGAATTTGCTTTCATACGTACTGTAACATTAAGTTTTCTAAAAAGAAGACATGCTGGAAAATAAAGGCATACACTGCAAATTTTAATTGCATTTAGCTAGTGCCCCAGTCCTGAGTGGATGGCTGGACTAGTCGTGCTGTTGGCACAAACATGTGCTAAAATCTTTTCAGGATCCTAGAGAAGCAAGCAGTGTGCTTGCATTACAAAATGTATCCCATTACCGTATTTTAGATTTGACTCTTAGCTTCTTTGCAGATCTGTATTTCCTACTTCAGTTACATCAGTGTAAGTAAGAGGACTGAGCACAACTTTCCAGTGTTTGTTGAACCTTAGCCTTTTTCCTTCCTCTTCACCACACTCTTCTGTAAGGACTGAATGAATAGTCTTTACCAGGAAGGGGATCTCTTATATCAAATCTCTCTTAACGTCTTTATCATAAAAATATTTACCATATTTCACAAGGAATATGTGAAAATTATGGAAAACCTTGTATGTATTGGGCTCATCAGTCATTACTATACAGGACTGTACATAGTACCAATGTGCCATTTCAAAATGATGTTGTTCAATTTGGAAAATGCTCTTGGAAGTTACAAATCAGGTAAATAGAAAGTCAATTTTATACATAATTGTTAAAGTGGGCTGGGTTTCAAACTAATAATTCATAAAATATATCCCAGAGGTACACCAGAAATGTTCTGTTATTATGACAGGGGACTTTTGGCAGTACAGCACAGTAGTTAGTTGGAAAAAAAAGCTCTGCTTCATTTTGTTCAACGAAGGGAACTGCAGCAGAACCTCATTTAAGTATCAGGATCAGCCAGAAACCAAGTGTGCTTGATGTTCTTTCCATTCCCATGAACAAAGGCTCAAGCAGCAGTGCTGAGATGCAATCTGTGCCAGAAGACCTTCTTCACCTCCATTCAAAATAAAAGCTACACTTGGAATTTCATCAGCTGAATCAGTTTTCTTTCCAGGAGTTTGGTTTTAAGAGACTAAGAAGATGGGTGGCTCGTTTATGTATTTCTGATTTTAAGCGTATTTAAATTAAGATAAGAATCACACTTGACTAAATAGAATCACATTCCTCCATCATTAATCATGATGGAGGAAATACATAATTTATCAGTATGGTGCTACATACAATATGCTGTTCTCTTATTTTAAAAGTAACAGAGTTGAATTCTTATGTACAATAAGACACAGTTGCAAAGTGGCCTAATGTAGGTGTTATATGTAAGTTCAAAGGGTCCAGTGACACTTATATTGTTCTCTACAACTAAAGAAATGTTAAATTTCCAGTATTAAATTAATTATTTTTTAAACTTAAATTTAAATTGCCTTCTCTGCTGGGAAGTAAGAGAATCTTCCCCTAAGTAAAGGAACAATAATCTCTCTTTAGAATTAGCAAAATAGGAAAAGGAGATAATAAATGGGATAATAACATTTTGGTTTAAAGATTCCGACCCTTTTTATTTTATTCCTGGACTGTCTATCTAGAAAGAAGTTCAGCTTATTTGTACACAGATGTTTACTTCCCTTTTTCTTGTGATGCCATATGGCTTCCTTATGAACATTATGACTGCTGACACAGTCTGAAGGACTCAGAAATGGAACAGATTACTACTGGAAAATAGAAAGTATTTGTAACTAATTCTTGAGTTTCTGGCAGAGTTGTGCTACTGTAACATTCCATCCACTCTCCTCCATCTCCTACAAAAGAATATAAATGAACAGGAACTATAAGGTTTATGGGAGAAAAGTTTATTCTCTTTATTACAGAGTAATATATGAAGAGAAGACTGTAGAAATAAATTACCATTAAGAGTGACTCTTGATGTGTAAAAGGTTAAAAATATTATTTCATCAAATGGTATACTTTGCATTTCTAGGGTTTGAACCTTTCAAGTTCACTTATAAATACTACTTTTCACAAATGTCATGGAGACCTGTTAATAATTTTCATTTCAAGACAAGGTAAATGGTTAATGAATTCAGTTGGCAATTGTTATCTTGGATAAGGAAGGCAAGCAGACACATGTAGGAGTAAAAGCATGATCAAACAGCAGTAACCAAACATGTAAGTAAAAAAGACAGTTCTCTTGATTAGCAAGAATTGTGTGAAGATGATAAAATCAGCTTGGCCTTTTATCTGCAGGTCTTGGAAAGTGGTGGGAAGAGACAACTGGTCATCACACAGAGTTGTCCTTGGAAAGCTCCTAACTGCTCCTACCCTGCAGAACAGGTAAGCCAGGCAATGCAAGGGTAAAGTCACAGGATAAACTCTAAGTGAGGATATGGGAGCACAGCATCCTCTAGGGTACAGCAGAAAGAGGCTTTGCCCACAACTTATATGAGAATGATCAGAAAGTTGATTTAAAGAAGACTTTGTTTCCTCTCATCAGTGGCCGGCTACTTGTCTGCACTCATAATATATGGCGTACGAAATGTTCCTTCAGAATTAATTTTCTAATCCCAGATCATTACTGAATGAGTAAGTTCATGCGGGCAGTTCCAAGAGGACAAGGATTTTGCCATCTCCCCAAAAAGATGCTTGAAATGCAAGGAGTTCCTTACGTCAGATCCTAATTAGAATTAGTTACAAACTAATAATAAATACAAAAGCATCCAAAGAGGTCTGCAGCTCTGCTGGGAGCTGAAGGCAAGTCTCTGAGTTTCAGTCCAAGACATGACCATAGAAACTACCACCTGTCTTATACCTGTATTTGCAACACTGACTGTCTCCAAAAAAAAAAAAACCCAACAAAAACTTGCCATCTTAAAATGGGACTTAAGGTAAAGTGTAGTGTTTATATTCACAAATATAATAGTGCATATTGCCATTCATCTGCTGCTTAACTCTGAAGGCACCTCAGTTTTCTTGGCATTTTCCTTCTTATCTTACTGCTCCCAATGTGCACGTCTTGATTTATCTTACTTTAGTGTCCTAAAAGGCTGCTGGTGAATATGCCCTGAAATGGGCACAGAGTCCATTTGATACCTATGTTCAAGTGAAGCTCTGAAAGTATTTCTGCCCATTTCCTGGAAGGACCAGGATCCCTGTAAATAATGCAGACTTACAGGACATATCACAAAATGCATTTATGCCTAATTCTAATTGTTAAAGGATGGTAGTTTGGAAGTTGTATCTTGTTGGATAGTTGATAGTTGATAGTCCAACTATCCAAATAAACTAATTTGCCCAGAATAATAAATAGGAACCTTTTTAAACAATGTTCATACAGATACAGTGTAAATGTATGGCAACTCTTTTCTCCTTTTCATGGTAACAAGGCTCCTGAGCCTCTTCTTCGTGGACTGTCCAACTCTCTTCCCATTACACCTCTTTGGCCTGACTGTCTCCGTCTGTGGTCACAGGTAGCACAGCTCCCCATCTCTGGGGCAGAAGCACACCATTTTTCTTACACTACTGAGGCCTGGAGGTGGATTTGGGAGTGGGACATCAGTTCCATCCCATTGTCCCCCTTTGCCAAAACCTAGATGTCTGTTCTTGCTGCAAAGATGAGCTTACAAAGTTCCCATCATGAAGAACAAAATAAGATTTTAGCCAACAGCAATCTTATAGCTTCAGAACATGCTCAAAGGTGAAAGTCAGACTGAACTATTACAAGGGAGAGACTATAAAAGAGAAGCAATGAAACAAAGATGCCCATTCTGCGGGAGGGTCAGACTGTATGGAGGAGCAGGGGAGGTTTCAGATGACTTTAGAAAGCCAATTACTAGATCCAACCTCTGAAACAAACTGTGTAATTTTAATCAAATGGGGCAAGACTGGAAAGGGAAGGACATAATGCAGTTAAAAAAAAGAAAAAGATAGATCTATTAAAAAAAAACCTCTAGGAAAAAATGTATGGCGGAGCAGAATTATAATAGAACTGAGTCACAAAAGACTGAAAATGAAAAGAGCTTCTTGAAAAAGATGTCTTAGTTGGTCTTTCCAAGAGGATGACCACAGAGAGGATAGAAATGAACTGTATTTTAAAGAACTTCTCTAGCCCCTTGGAAAATTTTGCAAAATAATTTAGAGGTGTGCTTTATCTTAGAATTTGAACACTATAAAGTGTGCAGTTTAACTCACACAGAGTTCCTCTCATGGATTACTGCTTACCCTCACCTGAAACTGTGGTACCATAACAATGACTACAATCTGAAAGCCTGAATAGATGTGAAGCCCTCCTTCCCAATTTCAGTGCAATGCATTCACTTGTTTACCTATTACCCCACATGCACTTTTCACATCCAGCAGCAGATTTAGAAGTCGTCTCTATCTGTAGTCTTGCTCCATGATGGAGGTACTTAAGCTGCTTCAGAAGGAGCCAGTGTGCCTATACCATCCATACACCGCAATGCCAGTCAGACACTGGCTGGAAACAGTGTATTTGTGCTTATAGCTACTGTGATGCTGTCCTGCTTAATCAATTAACCCAGCTTCCCAGCAGCGCTGTGGGCTTGGATTCTGAAGCCCACTTGCTTGAGGGATTGCAAGGTGCCATGCTTATGCATACCAGCAGGCACAGACCTCTCCCACTCCTCTGAACATTGATGTCTTCACTTCAGGTTGTAAGTATTGGGGAAGAGTCTGAGGTCATCTAACCCAAACAAACAAAATTCATCTGACCAAATTTGAAATGTCTAAACTCTAGATATCTGTTTGAGAATAAGTAACTCCTTCTTAGAAGTGGGAAGAAAAAGACATCTGGAGAAAGTGGTTCATCTGATCTACTTCAGATGCTAAGGATGAGAGGAACTGTATTGGGGAGGAGGCCTGGTTCTCTACAGTGACCATAAAAGGAGCACAGGGCAAGCAGGTCAGATGTAGATCAACCTTCAGATGCTTGAATTAGGACAGATGACTCATTTCAACAGCCTATTTCTATAGTCAATGCAGAAAAACCCAGGCATCTCCAGAAGGTAATTCACCCCACATCTTAGAAAGGTGATTGTTTTTTCCTAAATGCTAAAACAGGGACCCAAAACCAGGTTTAAAATGGATGCATACATTTTAGATAGCTAAAATGTGGTGAGATGACTCCTAGGGAAAGTGGTTACATTCTTTTGTCCCTCTATGCCTTTTATAGTGGGAATCTAAGACTTTTCTTTGTGTTTTTCTCAGGACTTCTACATTTATAAAACTTGTATGTTCAAATTAACAGTTTTATACTCTATGACCAATATGTAAGCTTTACTAAATATGAAGTGAATGTTACTTATTGCAGACACCTACGTGGTTATAAGCATAACGGCATAACATAGTTTCCCTCACTTCATGTCTTCTTATTCACCCACACTTTAAAATGTAATTCTGAAATACAGTGAGTAGTATAACCATAAGTTTCATCATAAATATTCTCTGTGTGAGAAAAGACACTGGAGTGCTCTAATGCTGAAAGATGGAAGGCAATAGTGAGCAGATATTGACACCCATGCCCCTAATGACGGGATAAAATTCCAGTGTCATTTTGGAGATGGGTACCCAGAGGATTCATGAAGCAGGAAAGAAGAAGGCCTTTCATCTACTGCACCATGACTGCTTTCTAACCAAAGACAAAATTGCCAGAAAAATGTTGACAAACTGGAGAGGTTTCAGATAAAAAGGGCTAGAAAGGGTGCTAAGAGGTTAAGTGCAGTGTGGTAAAACAGCAGAGGGAAGACAACAGTAGCAATCGAAGGAAGAAAGGAGTTGTAAGCTATATGATAGATCCATCTGGTCTAGAACTAAGTGTCCTATCAAGCACATTTTTCCCTGGGGCATTCCACTCCCGAAAACTAGTATGAACAGGCAATAAAAAGAAAGCAACACTCTTTTATAAGCAAGGACAACCCAAATCCCTATCTGGGCTACAAGCTACTTCTCTGTTATCTACTGTCTAATGTGATTTCTTCCTGTCAATGAGGCAGCTGTTTTTATGGCTTTCTTGTTTACTCCAGTGGAATGTCTGGGCTTTCTGCCCGGTTTGTTTCTGCAGTCTATACCTATGTGACACATGCATCAGCAGCTGGCTGACTCCTTGCTTGCTAGAAAATAAGTAGCACATCTCCATCTTTCAACATCAGTATGATTAAAATCATACTCTTGCCCATAAGGCACAAACACAGTCTGAACTATACAGGCAGGGTGAAGAGTTTTGGTGTTTCCTGGAGGCAGAAACCTTGAATAACTTGAGGGTAAATTGCACAAAGTAGTGGGCTGAAGTCAATGCAATGTATACTGGTGGTCTAATTTGAAACCCTCGTGTTTATGGATGGATTGATACTACCAATATTAATTTTTTATTTTTCAGCCTTTTTTTTTTCTAGAGTTGAAGAAGCTGGAGTGTCCTCCAGAATTAAAACCTGGGATTGACAATAGGGCAGGGTTGATAAGTACTAAAAGAAGAGAAGAATAAACAACACCTCTGGAAGGGGACTAGAAGTCAAGTTTCTAAGGACAGTCTCTTGCATGTTGCTACAGAACACAAATATTTCCCAAACAGGACCAGTACAAAATACTGAAAGGAAGCCAGAAACATAGGCTGCAAGTATTTACAAAAAGTTATGCATTTTAGCGATCTGAAGTCATTGACCTTTTTCTCAGTACAGCAGAGTGTCTATATAAGCATTTAAGATGTAAGTGTCTCAGAAGACATGCCTAGACTTAAATACGATCATTGGTGTAAAGAAATACCAAAGCCATTAAAATGCACTAATTTATATAAATGTCACATGTCACATAGTTTATGGTAAGCTGTGAAACAAAGTCACATAAAACATACGACCAGACAATCATTTAAAAAGTATTGCTAATGCAGAACTTACAAATTGCACTGGTAAGAACAAGAAAAAACTTGTTATAGAAAGGGATATCACAGCAACATATGCACATAGATGCTGATGAATGTAAAGGACCAAGAGAATAAATGCCTGGGATAGGACTGGGATTAGGTGGCGAATTTTGAGCTTAGTTCCTATTAGTGCTGACAGAGATCTAGTAAACATAAGCAATGGTATATAAAGGAGGGTTTACCTGCAATGAGTTGCTCTCTAGACTCCATTGGCTGGTATTGACTAGATCGCTATTGACTAGAGTGGAGCCAAGCCAATTGCTCACATGTAGGCATTCATCTTGCAGCTAACCAGGTTAAGACGAGATGAATTCAGTCCCTAATTTGAGGTATGTTCTACCTTATTGTTGAATGAATGCAAAAAACTGAAAGGGAAAGATAAAGGCTGATACTGTTAAATTATGAAAATAAGATGAGAGAATCAAAATATGAAAAAAACCACTTGAAATTAACTATGCTTGTGGAAAATAAGTATTACTCTCCATATGACACCTGTCTGGAATGCCAACTCCATTTTACCCGTCAAGGTTATTTCAATGGATATGTGATTATATTACTAGCTTAGCCATCCATCAATTTTTTATACAATTTTACATTTATATAATGTGCACAATTACATTTTATATAATTATAATTAGATACTTTTATATTTCTTTTTTGTCATTGGCTATATTTTATTAAAATTGAAGTAGTACCACAGCTTCATAAATCTCAGGAATTGTTCTTCACTTTGATTTGCTTTTTTTGCATCCCAAAGCATTAAGACCTTATGCATTTTTTGTAGCTATTCAGAAAGGAAATAGAATCTTTGAAGACTTAATAAAATTAAATCAATCATAATTACACCATTAGGCTGCAGAGTAAAGGAGTATTATGAAGGTAACTTATCTTCTAAAGATAATGTTTTCTTGGTATGACTTGAGGTTTCAAAAACCAAATTCAGACCTCCTCAGGTGGCTGGTTGATGACCAATAATTTTCCTGTGAATGCTAAGGATGGTTAAGATTAAAAACATCTTTCCTTTGCATCATGCCTAAAAAAGCAGCAATAAGAGAAAGTACCTTATAATCTGGTCAGTAATTCTGAGGGAACACCTTTTTCCTTGGAAGATGTTACAAGGAAGAGTGTTGAAAATGAGTCTACTCTATGGGGTTTGTACACAAGGGGTACTCTCACACACACGTGCCAAGTAGGGTGTTATTCTGCTGATGGAAAGCATAGCTCAACTGGTCCACACCTGCTTTATTCACTCTCCAGGAAGGTATAGCAGCCAGAAGCCTTGGACACGAAAAAGAGGTGAGGAGTATTCCCTCTGCCATCCAGTTCAAGCTGCATCTCTGTGCAGCAAACAGTTTAAGAACTGACTCTACTAAGTGAAGGCGGCTTAACAGGGAGGTGGTGAGGGCTGCTGTCTGACGAGCTTCTCTGGCATACAACCACCTAAAGCATTTTCATGTTTTGCCATTAAGGTCAAAAACAGGAAAAAGAAAAATCCAGTTCCTGCATGAAGGCTCAGAAAGGAGGTGGTCCCAGTCCCAGCTACAATCAAATGTACAAACATGCTCTCGTGAATAATTGAGTATTTTTGACAGCAAGTCTGGGTACTATTGGCACCACAGCTACCACCTTCCAGCTCAGCCTATAAAGAAATCAATAAGGGAGTTTTCTCTGGGAAAAGGGGATTTGAACTTTGTGAGACTGAGAGGTCACTGAATCTATGCACACCATTTCCCTGGTCATCTCACCAATATAGTTCACTGTTAGAGAAAAGATCACTTATTTTTGAAAATCATGCTGTAGCACTGTATTCCATTTTTGTGCCCTCCTCACTGCTGTCAGAGTGAATTGTGTGTGTGTATATCAAACTCTGTATCATAGGATGACTTCAGATGAGGTCAGGTCTGCCTTGTAAAGACCTCAGCAGCCATCACCATTACAAACTGTGTCTACACTAGTAAACAGTGTGATCCAAAAGGAACTGATTTGTACAGTGAGGTAGATGGTGTGGAGGACTCGATATCTATACTATATGTACATTCTTCCTTACACTAGCTGTAGCCTCAGCCCATGGACTCAGTGACAATTACCAGCTGAAAAGTATTTGGTATCTTTTGGGAATACATCTCCCAATTTTATTCATCTGAAAGGATGACACAACCTTGAGTGCTGTAAGACTCATCCATGAAGCATGGTGAGAGGAACAGCCAGGAATCAGCTTCAAAATTGCACCCCTGTCTGAGCTAATATGCTAATAGAGATACACCCAGAGAAGAAGTGTGTTACACCAGGAGCAAACTTGGCCAGCAAACACCTCAGCCTCTGCAGGTGCCAGAGAGATTAGGTGGGACTTTATAGGTCATAGTTTTAAGCTCAGACATCTACTTGTTGTCGGAGTCTGTTTTAGGTACTTCAGTATTTCAGCAGAGCAAGGACTCAGCCCCTCTGGGCCTTTATTCCTCAGGTGTAAGATCTGAATAATGGCACATCTCCTCATCCAAGGGAAATCGTGAAGATGAGGAAAAAGATTGTGAAATATGTCAGATGCTATGGTGACGAAAAATAAAGTTAGATGATCTTTTATAACAGTACAGAAAATGCTCCATTAATCATTTTTAAAAGGCTGTCCAATAAACATTCCAGTACTAATAAACTAGAAAAAAAGACCAAAGTGTAAATTACCTGGGGGGAAGCAATACACAATGAAGCAGAGGAATGTTTGCAGTGTTGCAGAGCTCAAGGAAGAGCTGTGATCTCCATCAGCAGTGCTAGCAGCAGGAGGGAGGATCTTTGGGCAGCACAGGCAGGTGAGGCCATGTGGTTGCCCTGCTTTGCTTGGTGAGATGACTGTACTTTTGGTAGCTCTGAAAGTCCCACATATGCATATTGATACTTCTCCATTGAGAAAGACGTGAGGCCATAGTGCAGAAAACTGTTTACTTAGAGATTGCAAGAAGTGTGTTTTCTTTTGAAAAGACTGAAAAATTTCAGTAGGGTCTGATTTGTGGAAAATATATTTCAAATTCACCTTCTCTCAAATGGCTGATTAATCTTATTCAATACAGAAGCATACCATTAGGCCTTAGCTGACTATTGCAACAGTTTGAACAGCTTACATAGGCGCTAGTGACCGAGACTCATACCTAGACATTACTTTACAGGTTCTGTGAATAATGAGACATTTAAGAGAGTTTCCTTGCAGCTGATATATCAACAACAAGCCAGATTTAATTCCTTGAGTTCTCAAAGTTACATTCACACATCTTACAAGTCAAAAACGTAATTCTGCTGGAGTTATTTCTTTCACTGAGATATTTTTGAAAGCAATGTGCCCTTCACTCAGAGATTAAAGCAGACAACCTCTCTGTTAATTTAAATTTACAATACTCATTTGCTAGGCTATCACTTGTTTTCATTTTTCTAGACAAGCAGCTACTGTTCACCAGCCCGTGCACTTGAACTGCAGATTGTATCTGCATGAAACTCATAATTCAAACCACAACAGCATGCAAGAGCCCATTTGGAAAATGATGCCCATCAGGAAGAGATTCATTTCTCTGCATGAATTTTTGGCAACACTCTATTCTTCATAATTTGTACTGCAACTGCTCTCGTTTACTGGCACTACAGGTGTACCTTTGTGTGTTCATTTTTAACTGTAGGTGATTAAGGGAAAAAAAAAAACCTCAATGATAAGTCATCTATTCCATCTTTGTCAGATTTTCTAGTGCTTGACTTACAGCTTTTTCAGTCTGAGTCAGCTTGGCTATGGTATTAATGAGAACACCAAGCATCATCAAGTCTAGATCTTGAAAAGATCATCAGACTATCATTTGGATGAAGAATGAGTACTAGGATCTACAACTGGATGTGACCAAACTAAGTACCATATCTTCACAGCACATAACCTGTATGAAATAAATGCAAAACCACACACATTTGCAAGAGTGGGACTTCATTATCAAAAAACTTGTCAGTCCTCCTGGTCTCCTTAAACAGGGTTATTTAAAGATTTTGTGCAGGCTGATTTAGTCACACTTCTGTGCTTTTACTCAGAGATTCCATATTTGAAAATAATTAACATGTCTGAGAAAGAACTTTTCCTTGAGTTTCATTCCAAGAGAAAGAAAAAAAAATAGAGAAAAGAAAAGAGTATGGAACTAAATAAATACTCTTTGAAATTGATTCCTATTAACTTATTCAAATGGTGTCATGGAGGATCAAAAGGCCAAATTCAAAAGGCACACCAACGTGTGGGGAAATATCAAGTTATTCACAAGCACTGAGGTTAGGGTGCTCCAACTGTTGAGTGCATTTCTAGGGGCTCCAGCAAAGACAGAGTCTCAGGATGATGAGAACAAATGTAGGCCACTCCTTTCTCTGAAGGTCTTCTAACAAAAATGTAGGCAAGTGTTTAGACTTCCTTTCATCCAGTTATTGAAAGTGCTTACAGTAAGGCAGTGAATTATCCTTCGTGCATTCTCATTGCAGAAATGTAGAACTCTTGAGACCTACCAGTAAGATAAAAACTGGTTATAACTGGACGTGTATTAGCAAATGTGAATTGGCACCTAAAGTAAATGCTGGCACGGCTATATTGACTAGTTATAGTCACCTGGGGGGGAAAAAAAGTCATATTTGTGAATAGATTATGTTCCTAACCATCCCAGCTACTTGCTTATAAAAGTCTTTGTTCACTTCACTCTTGAAAAGGACAGATATTCCAGGTAAATGCAAACTCAAGGAAAGTCAGAGAAAACCTGTAAAAAGAAATTCATTCTTCAGAGAAGTGCAGGATAGATGCAGAGTAGGGGAAAGATAATTCGGACCTGCATCCAAAACAAGCTTTTTCAAAGCTTATTTGGATATTTTATTTAAAGCAGAAGCTTCATTGAATCATGTACAATTTGCATGTTCTCTTTACATCTCATAAATTTTGTTCTTCTCATGGTAGAAAGGACGTGGTAATCTTAGCAGCAAATTATTTTGATGGAAATAATACACTGGAATGTACTTCAAAACAGTGATTTTATAATACCTTACAAGCACTGTAAGTAGTCACATTGGAGGCTAAGTCACAGGTTATGTGAAGGAAGATTTGAGGGAAACATGGGGAAATTCATCTGGATACATGTGGCTTGATGAAGGCCCGCTAACTGGCTTTGAAATATAACAGCATGCTAGTGCAGCCACACTGGGTTTGGGACATGAGCTGACATCTCTGCACAGCACTGTGCTATGCATACTCCTTTCCTTGCAGGGGCTCAAGAACTTACGAGGAGATGCAGCGCCATAGTTTTTATAGCTTTCCACGCAGCCATAGTTATGATTCCTGATAGAGTCTTAAACATGCTTAGACAAACTGACAACAATAGAGGGTGGGATTTTGTTGCCTACCTGCTTTATCATGCCTGACCTCCAGCAGGATATAGCTGTGACATCTTTGCAGGACTGGCAAATCTAACATGGGAGATGCTTTGCCTTTTGAGTGTCAGCTGGAGGACAAGGGGGTTATCCCATGGCACCTATGTGGCATAAAAAAATCTATGGCTGGGTCCTGGAATCCTTCCCAAAGTGTCAGAGTACTTCAGAGCAGTGACTTGCTTCAAAATATATCTAAAAACTAGCAGGAGAATGGGAGCAATAAAAGCACTGTTAGGGTGCACTTTTTATCTTGCAATTTTGTACTTCTGTCATTATCATAGTTCTGGGAAATGACAACTTCTAAGAACATGTTGTTTTGTCCTTTTAAACTTGTTTTCTTAACTACAAGGCAGGTTTTATTTTAAAATATTGGGGAACAGAAAAACAGCATTAGTAAAGACTGTCTTACAATGATTTGTGTTTTCTTTTGCCACCCCTCCCTCATTAATCTTGTACTATTCACTTCATAGTTACAAATAATCTGTGGAAGATTTGAGAAATCCCATTGTATATTTTGGCTTGTGGCCCAATGGACAGGACATGCTGGAGCGAGGCACTAAACTTGGGTTTTCCGCTTCATAATTAATTGCTCTAACTACTCGGCTATGGTAAAAAAGGGCATCTGTAGCCCCTGCCACTGAAAGCAGTGTGTTTTGTCCAGTTCTTTAGAAAACTGCTGGTAGAAGCCTGCTCTTAGAAAGAAACCTGGGCTCTGGAATCTACATGAACAGAGCTTAATAATCCTTACCTAGGGTCCAAAATGAGATGTTTAGGCAAATAATTGCACTCAAAGGCTTTCCAGAGGTTTGGCAGTCTCAGGTACCCAGCTCCTCTCATGCGGTCAGGCAGGACCGTTTGCAGACAGCACAGTCTGATAACAGGACCCCGAGCAGTGAAGCTAATGTTCAGTTGTACCTCCCTTTCATATACTTATGATCTTTACTGGACTGCCTCCAAATCCTCAGCAAGGGTCGGTCTTGTTCCCATTAAAATGAGTGAAAGTTTTCCCGCTGAAATCAATATAATGAGAATCAGAGTCATTCTCATTAAGTACCATTCCCATAGATTTAAGAGCCCATCATTTTATACCGACTGCTTATCAGTCAGTATAAGAAATGGACCTCATTATGGAAAAAAACAGCATTGAGCTTTGCATTTTCAAAGCATGGTTTAAATATGAACCAATTAACTTCAAAGTTTTCACCTGATGCAGTGACAAATCATGATGACAAACACACTAGTGCTAGTTATGAGTCTCACTAACCCAGTCTCCATGCCTTGGAGTTAAGTCTATAAAAAAGTTTTGAAAGAATCAAAGTTCTACAGTCATGGTTTATAAGGGAGCATGAATCATTTATACAAAGAAAAATAATGAAAGGATTTTACTCAGAAAGGTATTTGCCTTTATGTACCTTGATTTTAAAGCACCAATAAGTTTATATGCTGCTAAGAGAAATGAAGGGAATAGGATGGTTTCTGAGGACATAAAAGAAGCTTTTTCTTATTCTCCTATAGCTGCCAGAAAATTTGTGACTGATGTTTTTTAAGATGAAAATAAAAAAGAAGGCATCTAGAATTATCTCCTGAATTTAACTCTTTTATTTGATTTTTAAATAATATTTCATGTTTCAAATGTCTTGTCCACTGCTTTTAAGGTTGAATCTTCAGAATTTTTTTTGTGCATGTCCCCAAAATGTCACCACCTTTAATGTGGAATGAGCATCCCTGGTCATTCCTTGCTTTTCTTTATGCTTTGGAAGCTTGATTAGCAAGAATTAACTTCAGTGGACTGAAAAAACTAAACTGAAGGAGCTAAGAACAAAGACACTTTTCAAAACAAAACAAAACAACACCTTAAAAAGAAATGAGCCAAGGCTTTCACTACCTCTTTTCCTAAACTAGTTTAAAGCTGGTCACCTATATGGGAAGATTCCTGATGATTGAAAAAATTCACCTGCCACAGTCATTTGCAAGAATAACAACAACGTGTCAGCCTCACCTTAGTTCCTGGGAAGGTGGTGGAGCAAATCTTCCTGGAAGCCATTTCCAAGTACAAGGAAGGCAAGAAGGTGACTCAGAAGAGCCAGGGCAAACCATGCCTGACCAACCTGGTTGCCTTCTGAGCCATGGGCAACAGGAAAGCAGTAGATACCATTTATGTTGACCATGGCAAGGTCTTTGATGTAGTATTTTTACAGCCAAATTGGTAAGACTTCATTTGCATCAGTGGACTACAAGATATATGGAAGACTGGACCACCAAGTTCAAAGGATTGTGATCAGCAATAGAAAGTCCAACTGGTCACTAGCTACTAGTGGTGTCTTTCAGGAATCAGCACTTGCCCAATGCCCTTTTAAGTCTTTATTTGAGATCTGCACAGCAGGACAGCATGCCCTCTCAGCATGTTTGCAGACAATGTTAAATTGGGCGGAGTGATTGGTATGCTGGAGGGCAGGGCTGCTATTTGCAGGCACATTGACATGCTGGAGATATGGCCTAATAGGAAGTTCACAAAGGTGCTGAACATCGAGTTTAGCAAAGGGAAATACAAAGTCTTGCACCTGGGGGTGAATAGTCCCATGTATCAGTATAAACTTGGGGCAACTGGCCAGAAGGTAATTTTGCAAAAAAGGACTTGAGGGTCATACTGGACAAGAAGTTGACCACAAGTCAACAGTGTGCAGAGATCATAGAATCATAGAATCATAGAATATCTTGAGTTGGAAGGGAACCATAAGGATCATCGAGTCCAACACCCTGCTCCTCACAGGACTGCCTAAAATTAAACCGTATGACTAAGAGCATATTCCAGACACTCCTTGAAATCTGACAGGTTTAGTGCTGTGACCACTTCCTTGGGAAGCCTGTTCCAGTGACGTACAAACCTCTCAATGAAGAACTTTTTTCTAATGTCCAGTCTGAACTTCCCCTGACCCAGCTTCATACTATTTCCCTGTGTCCTGTCACTGGTTACCAGAAAGAAGAGATCAGCACATCCCTCTCTGCTGCCTCTCTTAAGGAAGCTGTAGACTGCAACGAGGTCACCCCTTCTCCAAGCTGAACAAACCAAGTAATCTCAGCCACTCCTCATAAGTTTTGCCCTTGAGACCTTTCACCATCTTGGTTGCCCTCCTCTGGACACATTCTAATAGTCTGATGTCCTTTTTACATCGAGGCACCCAAAACTGCATACGGTACTCGAGTTTGAGGCTGCACCAATGCAGTGTAGAGTGGGACAATTGCCTCCTTTGACCAGCTAGCTATGCTGTGCCAGCTAGCTACACTGGATCAAGGCTAACCACGTACTGGGATGTGTTAGCAATACAATTAGCTAGCAGTTTGAGGCAAGTGATCCTTCATGTCTCTTCAGCACTTGTGAGACCACATCTGGAGAATTTTATGCAGTATGGGACTCCCCTGACTTAGGCCTACTTGGGCAAATGCAGTGGAGGTCACCAAGATGGTCAGAGGTGGGAGCACCCAACAAATGAGAAGATGCTGAGGGAGACAGGCCTGCTCATCCTGGAAAAGAAGCTGTTTCAAGGGAACTTATTATTATTTTTACTGACCTACTAGGAAGGTGTAGAGAATCTGAGCCAGATTCTTCTGAGATGCACAGGGATAGGACAAGAGACCATGGACACAAGTTGAAACATGTGAAATTTCAGATGTAGGGGAAAATTTTAAAGGAAAAGGTAGCTAAATTTTGAAAGAAGTAATTCAGAGAGGTTGTTGAAATTCCATCCCTAGTGACATTCAAACTGCAGCAGGACACAACCCTGAGCAATATGGTCTGACTGGAGCTGCCTTAAGTGGGGTATTAGGTTAGATGACCAACCAAGGGTTCCCTCCAACCTAAATTATTCTGTGATTCTGTGGTGCTATGAAAAGAGGGAAGAAAAGTAGAAAGGGCTGGAGCACACCCTTCCCCTGAGAATAGTGCTGGATAGAGTAAACTCTTGTACCTAGGAACTGGGCACAACTCGCAACTGAGTTATTGAGTTACAGTCCTACTAACTCATTTCCCCTATTTTTAGTGTGTATGCCCTTCTTTTGACAATTAGGATTGTCTGGTGAACAAGCAGTTTGCAATGAAAATGGGTTACAGTGCTTCTAAACACAACTTTTTCATGTTGCTTTACCTCATTTTCTCTGTGTACATCCATTTTTGCACCTCCATAAGAACCAAGAGGTTTGCCAAGGTACAATTTTCAGTTTTAGGTGTCTCTCACCCCACAGCTTAAAGACTAAAATAAGCTGCAAAGTGGCAAATGGTCCTAACAAAGAAAGGCTTACATATAGTGAGGTAAGGGAAGTAAGAAGAAACACAGGTATTATTAGAGTGACGAGTTCTGAATGGCACCCACAAAAGCAGGCTGACAAACAGAGAGTGTGTTCTTATTCCCCAGAAAAGGAACGATAACTTTACATTGAAGAGCTGAACAATCTAAAAAAATGAGGGCTCCTTTAATTTCACATTTCAATCTGGCTTAAAAAAAATGCGATGCAGAAAACCTGAAGCCTTTTTTGTTCTTTAAATTATAGCTTGTAAAGTCATTACCATGAATATCTTAATCTTTCTAAATGATCATTGTCTTCTTAATATTCCTTTGCATAATACACCATCAAAATTGAAATTCAAGTGTAAATTTTTTAGCTGCGAACCATTTTCCTGCTGAATGTCATGATCTGCAGTCTGTATACGCACCATTTTCCTCTTTCTTTCTCTGTTGCAGATGTGTAGGTGAACTGTAGTAATTCTTACTTTGCAAATAGCGATGTTTGTCTACTTGCAAAACCTTTTTTTCTCCACTCAGGCTTCCCAAGAGAAGCTGAAAATTGTTTGTAAATTAATAAAATTTGACTTTGTTCTCCAAGGAGCTTCAGACATTTTAGAGCCTGGAGGTGCCACTAGGCTTGCTTTGTCTTGGAGAGAAGGTTGTTATATCCCATCTCTTTGTCCACAAATTGAACACTACAGTCTCTATCTAACTAAACTATTTCTTCCAAACCGAAAGGTCTTGATCTGCTCATCTGAAAGGGCCCACCATTTCTTTTGGTAATTTAATCTTACAATCAAAAGTTTGCACCCGACTTCTTATTTAAATGTGTCTGATATCAGCTTTCAGCTACTAGTACTTGTTACTCTCCAGTAGTTAAGGAATCTTTTAATAAATAACATTTTTCTTCCTGGGGTGGATCTTAATATATTGCAATCAAGTCACTTTTTTATCTCCTTTATGATAAATTTTTTGTCATATGCCATATTACTGTGTACTTTTTTTTTTAAATCTCACTCTAACAAGTCTTTGCTTCAGCCTCTTGAATAATTTTTTGCTCAGCCTTCTCCAGTTCCTCATTGTATTTGACACCACAAGTGGAGGTTTTTTTTTGGTCTTACTCATATTTGATGCCGTAAAGACTGCTTCCATATTCTTGCTCATTTCTTTTTATGTATTGATAAGAAGATCACATCAGTCCTTCACTCATAGTGTTACACAGTGACATCACCTCCACCCTCCCCAAAGTCTTTTGAGAATACTTACTTTCTACAGTAGCATCTCCCCTTCCTTATGTCGATTTATCTTCTTTCTTCCTAAATACACAATCTTGGGGGTATTCACCTGACCAAAGGTATTCTTCTGATGAAATCTATATTTATAATTTAGGTGTCCAGACTTGAACTGCCACTTGCAAGATAAAGGTACAGACATTTCTCAGGCCATACCACTCTTATCCTGAGGAAGGTGTTTAAAGTAGGTCAGGTGAAATCATGTCCTAAATGATGTATTCTCTATGTTGATGATAAAGGCAGCTGAGGTGGCTAGCTCTGATGTAGACAACTAGTAGGCATCTAAAATGAGGTGTCACCCATCATGCTTGCTTGTACCCACCTCACTAAGGAACCACCTTATGCTATATTACTTCTCCCCTTTCTCGTGCTTAAATATGTGTCTAATACATATATAAAATGATACTCATTTCCTCAACAGTCTACAATATGGACAAAATGCATTGGCAGTGATGTTATGCTTGCTTCTAGATGAAGCATGAAAATTTGAGTATGTGATGTTTAGCAGTAATGCCTGAAGAATCACCGAGTAGCTGGGAGTGCCCTCTGTTCCCACCAAATGTCATCAGGTCATGACCACAGGTACCAGGTAGACACCAATCCCTAGTACAGTAGTGAATTTACCTTTACCTTTCACAAAAAGGTCTGAAAGAGTTACCTTATGTTGTGTGCAATATGTTTGGGACATGAAATGTAATCCTTGTCTTTTAGAAATTAATATAAACTACTGGCTATATAAAAATTTAAAGTATCCATCTCCAAATTGAAGCTCCCAATGAAGTCCATGTAATTTCTTACCATGCATTACAAAGTAGTGTTCAATCTCATCTTTGATTTATACAGCATCTTTGCTGTGCTCCAGTACACTCAAACTATGAAACAAGAGCCTAACAATTTACAAGCTCCCCATCCCTTTTTAGGCAAGAAAAATGACTGGCTCTGTTTTAAAAGGTGGTGACTCTTTAAATATTTAAGCTAGTGATTGGTATAAGACACGCATCTTCTAAAGGACAGAGATAAAGAAATCTATGGTAGTAAATTTAGTCTTGGGACAAAAGACTGCAACCTGGTAAAGTCACTGAGACTTCTGTGACTTACACTCTTATTTATGTGATATCAAGGGATAGTAGTGGATGTATTATTCTGAACATTTCTTACATTCCTCTGGTGTTCAAATCAACCTTGCTCACCTCTGGAGCACCACTGAGTCTTTTTTTTTATCTGTTAAATCCTCTGTTCCTTCCTTCCACCATGGTGTTAATTTATGTGAGCTGCAGTGGGTTGATGCTGTGGGTTGGAGTCATCTCACCTAACTTCTTAAAGCCTGTGGTGTTGATGTCCACACATGAGCATGTCTTCCCAGGCTCAGTTTAGAGTCACTGGAGCTTGGTTCCTCTGACTTTAAACATTCATGTTAAGATGAATTAAATCACACATAGAAAAGCCTGCTTCTCTCTGCTGATTATCAGCCCGGGACATGAAAGTCTACAGTGTAAATCTGGACATCTGGTCAGCTGAGTCTCACATGGCTTGTCTGACTGTAATTGGGGCTGGCTGAAAGGCTTCTGCCAATCCCTGGCCCTCGCTGGTAACGGGGGTGACAGGAAGAAAAACACAGAAGAGGTTGCTTTGCTCTGAAATACTAACTAAATACATCAGTGGGTCAAAACAAACCAGTACAAATGCATTCTCAGTGGAAAATGAAAACTATTGTAAGTCATAGGAAAAGTCTTCTCAACTACTGAAACCAAAGGCTGTTCAGGATCATTTTAGAGGTAACATTTTCAGCTGTAAGTTTGATTCAGGTAGAAATCTGGGCTTGTTTTCTGTTCAGAACAAAAAAGTTTTTAATTGATTTATTTAAATGTTAACATTTAGAATCCAAATGTCCTAACTATGCAAAATGACTTTTATGTATTTCCAAAATGCCTCTGAAAAATAGAACTGAAAAAATTCAGAAGGCAGCTAAAACAGGCTATTCACGTGTGAATTATTCGGTTTAGTTCTAGGTGAAAGATATTTGTAAAACGATAGATATCACAGTGAAAAAAGCACATTGCCAGCATTTACTATTGCATAAACATTGAATCTTCAAACACTTGTCTTGCTGAGAAGGAAAAGATAAGTTATGCCATCAGGTGTGATTGTGCTTACGTGGCCCTCTTTTCCCATGGCAAATGGCCTGGGCAACAACAGCAGGTAAGAAAGAAATGCGATGGTAAATGATTCATGTGTGCACGCATGTGTGTGTGGGTCTAACACCCTAACTGTACGGAGGTCGTTGTACTAAAGAGGAAAAAGACTGTCTGCTGGACTAAATGATAACCAGGGAGTTGCACAGACACTTTTGGAACAGAGAAGTTGGTTTGAAAATGAGTATAAAAGAAGCATAAAATACTTGTTGCAGAGGAGAGAGTGCTTAGGGTGGGAACAGAGCACTGGTAAAAACCTTGGTGGCCTTGTAGGTCCACAGCCCCTGCCCGGGCAACCTCCCTGGGGGATAGGGATGCAGACAGCACCCAGAGGGGGTGACCGTGTGGGTGGGAGTGCAGTGTGGAGGGACCCACAATTCAGGTTGTGCCTGTGGACCCACAGGGGCTTCCTCACTGTCATGGAGGTCTGTGGGGCACTGGGAGCAGCAGGGTTGACATACAGCCAGAGCAGCTGCATCTCTTTCATGCATGCATGGCGTTTAGAAATTTGTAGGTGTTTATTAACATTTTGTAACTGTCTAGTTTTGTGGTTTATCTGGTACATTACCAGTATTGATTCTGTATATATGGTTCATGGATTATGAGTCAATGATCTGAAATTAATAAATCAATAAACTGTTTCAATTCTGATCTAATTCAAACCATGTGAACTGAGCAGTTTTCCCCTGTGGCATCAGAAATATCTGCAAATAAACATTCCAGTCTATACTGCCATCCCTACAGTTTCTTTATGAGTTGTTCCAAAATAATACTCTTGGCTCCATAGTAAATGAGGTCCTTTTTGAAAAAAAAACCAAAAACAAACACAACACATTAGAACGGCAAATTCATCAGCCCTTCAGTAGACACTGTCCACATATAAAGATGGTGGGCTGCAGCTCCTGAAAGTGCAAGCAACCAGGTGCATATTTACAGATGACTGGAGGAAGGTAGCTCTAATCTATCTTTCTGCCCTGTGCTTCTCTATTGGTTTGCCAGGGAGCAGCTAGTACAGCCCAGCATTGCCCAGATTCCCAAGGACTCTAGGAATTATTTCTCCCCAGACACACTTGGTGTCACCTTGAATGATTCCTTCCACCAAGCGTGGACTGCTACCACAGAGCCTTTATGGCTGCACAGACCATGGCCTTGTCATTAAAATGATGTACATAAGCAAATGAAAGCTGCTGATGGCAGCTTTATGTTATATCAGAAGGGCCTGGTTTGGAAGATGCGTGCATATTTGGGATGGGGAGGACCAAGACATGGTGCTGCTGTACAGCTGCAGCGTCCTCCTGGACTGAATCTATTACAAGCAGAATCTCTCTCACTTTTGGTAAAGCACCATTAACAGCCACCAATTTAACATTATACTTATATTTTTTTATATTCTTTCCTTTCTTCATTTCTTTTGTGACTGTAATTGATTTTGAAAGAAAAATGTAATGTCAGCAGGATTCACCTTGCCCTCCAGGTATCTCTATAATGGACGTAAGTGCACAGCCAGCAGCTAGTCCAGCACCTCAGAGCTACATTAACAGGTAACAGCCTTTTCCAGAAAATAGTTATGCTATCACTAATGAAAAAAAAAATCTGTGGAAATACAGGAAAATTACAGCAGAGAAGCAACTCAGTCCTTTATAATTCTGTAATTTCCAGAGAGAAAGACTTGTGTCTTTTTTGGCACTATTCTGGCAGATATAATCTCCAAGACCATGCAAGAGCTGTTTAAAGAGTCTTGCTTTGAGACAGCCAGTGCAATGGACTCACACAATGGCCCTCTTATCCAAGTGCAGTCCTGAAAGAAAACTCCAGACTTTCATAGCAGTGCAGCTGGTGCACAGTCCCCGCGTACACAGAACCTATCAAACAAGCAGGGTAATTAGTAACTGACCCCTGCATTTAGTCAATCAAATATAAGCAGCTGCTTGTTTCTCTGTTCTGAGGATGTTTTTTCATTCTTCTCCCATAAGCATTTTCATTAAAGTAGTTGCAAGACCAAGGCTGCCAGCCTCCTTTCAGATGTATAGCTATGCTGTTCCCAGCCTCCCCAGTCCTGGGGATTCCCAGATTCATTTCAACCAGTCTAGATTTCATTATAACACAATGGCACCTATGTTATCTAGGTTTGATTGGTAACATCCAGAGTAAAAATGTATGCGTTTGACTCTAGGTGTTCCCAGTGGGACGGTCTGGGCAATACATAGTCTGTACAAGCACAGCACACCAGCTTCTTTCTGGTGAAAACCAGCAAGCTCTGCTGATACCAGTGGTGCAAACTGATCTGACCAGAAGTACACTGATACCAGTGCACAATGTATAGTAATATTTGCTTTTGTGGCTGCCTGGGTTTTCTGTTAGAGGTAAATTTTACAGATTATGAAATCCTGACTTTCAAATCAGAGAGAAGAGAATGATTTTGGGGAAGCTGGTGGAGCTACATATCTACACCACAGAGAGCAGGAGAGGGGCTAAGACATATAAGCTGGAGCACTGATGCAATCTAGGGCCGAGCTGCAGCTGGTTTGTGCATAAAGGCTATCCAAGAGGTGCAGTGTTTAGTATTCAGATGCTATGCGTCTGAGATGCCCGGCTCATCAGGGGAGATTAAGATGTCAAAAACTGACAATCTAGACAATTAAAAGCTTCCAGTACTGGAGCCCATGAATAAGAGGGAGGTGCAGATGAGGGGAGAAAAGGGAGGAAGATGATTTAATGATTCCTTCAGGGAAATTAATTTCCATCATCACCTTTTGTATTTTTGCCAGTTTCTGGTAGACAAATGCATGCACAAAAAGCAGGAATTTTAATAAGTGTTTATGACAACATTCTTTTGAATGAAGTTAATCATATTAACCTCTTGTGGGTCCTAGTAAAGGCTTTAAATCAATAACCCATTGTAAGTCTGTAAGGTAAAATAGCTGTGTTTGGAGTGGGAGAAAGAACATAATGCCTGATACACGAGAGGAGTCACAGCACTGCCTCAATTATCACAGCGGCTGTCCGACAAATGCTTGCAAAAGGTTTCCCTTTGAGACACATTTGCAAGTTCCTTAAAATGGGGCCTGAGTGTCTACTACAAGTCTTGTGAAACTGAAGTCTGTGATAATTTTCCTTACTCCCATGAAGCCCCCCATGGTCTGACAGGTATTCCAGTGCTGACTTAAATGAAGGCAACATATTACCAAGAAACTTCCCACAGATTTGCAATGAAAGTTTGTTTTTTTTTTTTTGCATGTAGTTTTTTTTTGCAAAAACATATGTGCTTTTACTATTCTAATGTCAGGTTGGTGCTGCATTTGCCGAACAATTTAATCTGGGTTTCACTGTTTGACTTAAGGTTGCTTTTCCAATGTCCTCAGAGGCCTGCAGATCCCCTCTGGATGTCTCAGATCCTCCTTGCTGACCTCCCAGGAGAGCAGGCTGAATGTGGTGCAGTTTTCCACAGCATCTTCCTCTCACCTGGTGCTTGCAGCCTTTCCACTGTCCAAAGCACTTGAATACACCCAAGGACCGTCTACTCGCACCACGGCAGCCTGCCAGCTGGCTGCTGAGGGCAGCACCAGGGACGCAGGCCACTTGGGTTTCAGTCTCAGTGCCCCTGAAGAGTTACACATTTTATGCATAGCTGAAGGGCTTGAGCAAAAATGAAGAGCATGCTCCATCCTATACACCAAGTTGTCTGAGGATAAGGCTGTTTTCCTGGGGTGTGAGTTCAAGAAGAAGGAAGATTTGTACTGGGGAGGCTGAAGAGTTTTGGCTGAGCTGAAGTTGTTCTCCTGGTTCCCCTTCCTCCTGGTGAATTATTTAACTTTGTGGGCTAATGAAAAATTCACCACCTTGTTTTGATGTAACTAACAGTGGGGCCTGACTCCTATATTACACCAACATTACCAGATTCAAAAGTTGATAGCTTTTTGCAGTTAATTTCAACCCTGTTTTTCTCCACTGCTCATGGTTGAGAAATAATAGAACAAGGTTAAAATGCTCATCCAACAGTAGTTACATTTTTCTGACAAATTTTGCCATGAAGTAGCTATTGACGTGTCATGGTTTTAGCTGGGACAGAGTTAATTTTTCTTCACTGTAGCTGGTATAGTGCTGTGTTTTGTACTTAGTATGAGAATAATGTTGATAACACACTGATGTTTTAGTTGTTGCTAAGTAGTGCTTACACTAGTCAAGGACTTTTCCAGCTTCCCATGCTCTGCAAGGTGTACAAGAAGCCGGGAGGGGAGGGGGCACAGCCAAGACAGCTGATCCAAACTGACCAGAGGGATATTCCATATCTCATGATGTCATGCCCAGTATATTAACTGGGGGAGTTGGCCAGGGGAAGCAGCGATCGCAGCTCGGGGACTGGTAGCATCAGTCTCTGGGTGGTGAGTAGTTGCATCACTTGTTGTTTGTTTTTTTCCCCCCTCTCAAGGTTTCACCTCTCTCTCTTGTTACTTTCCTTTTCATTATATTATTACTATTACTATTACTATTACTATTACTATTACTATTACTATTACTATTACTATTACTGTTACTGTTACTGTTACTATTACTGTTACTATTACTATTACTGTTTTATTTTAATTATTAAACTGTTCTTATCTAAACCCACAAGTTTTCTTACTTTGGCCCTTCCGATTCTCTCCCCCATCCCACTGGGGTGGGGGGAGTGAGCAAGCGGCTGGGTGGTGCTTGGTTGCTGGCTGGGGCTAAATCATGACATGAAGTTATCTTCAAATGCAGTGAAACCCATTGAAAGCATTATGTAGGAAAAAAGCCCCATATCTGTGGGCTGGAAAAAGATTGTTTATATATCCTTTTTATCTATGTACTTACTTTAACCCCATTACAGTCCAAAATGCCAAAGTCCATTTTCTGAGACAGGGAATTCTCAAACAGAAGGGGAAAGTAACTAAGGATGAGGGATTCTACACTGGAAATTAATTACTTCTCATTAACAGTGCCTAGTGAACCTGCATGGATCACATTCCTTGGACTACATCCTTAGTACTGTTATTATTACCATTGTTTCCTGGTTCAGGTTAGGGTCATCTAGCTGGGTGACAGGACAAAGTCAGGCACATGTATGCCCACTTGCCTCATGATATTGGTTCTTACAAGGAGGAAAGCCTAGTGTGGGGGCTCAGCAGGTGCAATGGGGTGCTCCAGGAGATCCCCGGATGGTGGAATCGGCGGGACAGAATCACAGAGAGTGTTTGAGTGAGTATCAGTAAAGCCAGTGCTAACCACTATACTTTGAAAATGAGAATTACTGCTAGAAAGAGCTTACAACCTGGAAGATAAGATGTATCAGCAGGGTGGTGGAATTTGAAGTAGCATAAAGTTTATTTATTGGATTATATTTATGGAACAGTTCTACAGATATGGTAAGCCAAATGGGGGCAGGTGGCAGGACAAGCAAGGATTTCATTGAATTGATGCAATTGAGGGAAAATTATATTCTGAAAGCAAATATTTATAAAATAAAAAAGAAAATGGTTAAAAGGAACAGGTTTAAATTCATCATCCCCTACACATGTAGTTTGTTGAATGGAGCAGAACATAACTACGTACTGTCAACCGTTAAATCTTAGCCATGGAAGAAGCAGGTCACTGCCTTTTTAAGCATGGAATCCTTCCCCAAAATATGAATGGATTAGCTGATTTAAGAACAAGTATTACCCTTCAATTCAAGTCACAACCCTGCAAGGGATCTGTGTGTACTTGACTGACGCACTGTCACAGCCATATAAGTTATTTTCACTGGCTCTGCTGAGGTACAGTTGGAAAGTAAGAGCTTGCAATGTGTCAGGTAGTGAGGCAAAGGACATTAGAAGGGAAGACTGAAGTGGAAATGTTGGTGTGTGGCATGCTCGCTTGCTTGTAGGAAGGCTTCAGCCCCATAGGAATCTTTATAGCAGCTGTGGAGAACACAATGGGAGAAAAATTGCAAGTGGCATGAAAGCTCTGGTATTAACAAAAGAATAAAGGAAAAAAATAAATTTAGGGACACAAAGCAAACAGCCAGCTTCTCAGTATCAGCCCACCAACCTTGGTGTATAGCACACATTGCACTGCCTTGGCTGCCTCAGACCAGGTACCATGGGAGGAAGCAAGGCCAACGGCCAATGGCATACAGATTTTATTTGCTACAAGTTTTGACTTTTTGTTATGATATATGAGCAGTTTTTCAAAGAGGTAATTTTATAAGCACTTATTCACTGGAGATGTTCATGCAAGAACATGATTTGCTAGCATCTCCTCCTTCCTAAAAGTGTTTCAGTGTCTAATTAAGGTATCAGAAGTTGTTCCAAGTATCTTGTGTGGTCACTGAAGGCGAGCCAGGGAGCAGCTGAAGTGGGTAAGACTGAACCATCTGCTGGCCTCCTCCCCTCTGGCTGTGTCCCACCATTCCACTGGAGGAAGGCTCGGCTTGGCCTGTCCTACCCAGGTAAATTCTGAATTCCTGCTTTGCTGTGATGTAACCTTAAGAAACAAACTGGATACCACAGAGGGATCTCAAATCAGATCTTTCCCAATGGACTTTTTTCTCCAGACTGGTAGCCTGGATAACGTGCCGTAATGCCATTGCAATGCTGAGCTCTGTGTCCAGCATTAACTATGCCTGGTGAAGGACCCGCTTCTCTTAGCACATTGTTTTTATTTCCAGTCTCAAGAGCCATGTACCTTAAGTCACGTGTACATAATTGTATTACAGCTCTTACTGTGGCATGTAAATCCATTTTTTAGGGTCAGACCTTATTTAGTTTAAGTGTGATTGACTTACAAAGGAACTTACAATCCAAATAGACTATTGAAAGTTGTAAACCAAAACTTAGGGATCTATGTTGTTTAGATGCCCTTGAAAATGTTACCGTCAAATGTCTCTGTTAAAGTCAATGGAAGTTGCCAAACTGACACAGGTTGAAAATCAGGGCAGAAACACAAGCATTCAGTGGATTCTCATTTTATACTGTTTCCCTTGTACAATTTTACATTTTACTTTCCTAAAAAGAAAAATTTCAAAGAAAACTTACTTGCTTCAGTTGTTAAACAAGTAAATTTTTTTTTACACTGCAAGGGCACTCATTGGATCTTTTTCTCTTCATCAGCTTCTCACAGCTATACCTGAATTTTGAGTGTGAACTCAGGCAGTTAAGGTCTCCTCACTGACTTCTTATAGGCAAGTTGATATTGTCAGGCCCAGAAAAAATTAAAGTTTTATTGCAAAGAAATATCTTTAGTACATCACTTCACTATGTCAGCTTAGGTGCAGTTCCACTTGAAGTGTCAGAGTTAATTTTAATGGTCATCAGGTTCCCTTTAAATTTCCATTTAAAAAAGAAAAGAATGGCAAAAATTCATAGTCAGCAAGCAGCCCTCAGAGGGAGTGAAGGAAATCCACAGACCTGGGCTGGCAGTCTGAACCTTTCACATTGCATCTTGCTGGCCAACCATATTGACTGAACATTTTTGTCTCCTGACAAAGAAAGCCCTTTTCACAGCTTCTCTTCAAATGTGCAACTACTGCATCCCTCTCTTCAGACTGGAGTTGTGTGTATGCAATTGTATGCAAAACCTCCACAGCTCCTAGAAAATTAGGCTTTTTTTTCATGATCAGGAACCAGGAGGCAGTAACTGGAAGGAATGCAAAAACCTTTATGAGAAGCTGAATTTCCTAACCCCCACATTTCCAAGCCTGGCATGCAGTAAAGGCTGTGTGGCCAGAACTGGCTCTGCTGTCAGGTTAAAGCATGCAGATTTTGCTGAGTGTTTTGCATTAATGAACAGGGATTAATTTTACTGCAGAAAGTATTAGTGGTATTTAGAGATCTTGTCGAGCAGTCATGTACTGTTCTTGGCAGAATTCCTTCATCATCTAGTCAGTAACTTTAGTTTCCTACACTGTTGACCCAGACATATCTTTTAGGGGAGATGGATGATGAAATTAATTTTTCTTTTAATCTTTGATTAAATATGACAATGTCTTAATTGGACTGATACATATGTTATAAGACCTGTTTCAAGGGAAGAGGCCATGGGAAAGGATGGAGTATCTTTCAGTTACAAAGCTTTTCCTTATGTGTTCATGGCGAAACAAATTTCTCATTTTGGTAAGTGGTTACTGCAGGCTCTTACTCTGAACTGAATGTTAGCTTCAGGACTACTGAGTTTAATCAATAAACTACTTTGTCAAAGAAGTAAATCACAATTAATCCTCATAAGTAGATTTTAGTAGTTATCTGGAGTTAATACAACCCAGTGTAACAAACTTCATGAAGTTATATGACAATAGGACCGTTGTCTTCTATGTGTAGTTTCTATTTTGAGATTACCAGGTGCTAAGTTTGAAGGTGATGTGAATTCTGCTCTGTCTGAAGCAGAACCAAAAGCAATAGCCACTGGATGCAAATTTTTGATGTCTTCTAAATCTACAAAATGTCCGTTGGATGGTAAAAAACCATGAGTAACTAGGATAATTTTACTTCTCTAAGTGAAAAAAAAAAAAATCCCTACACATCTGAAGTACTAAACAGGGCGCTGTGCACAAACACATTAGTAGCAGTCCCACCTGCTCCCCAGAGCTGCCCCTGAAAATTCATGTTAACTGAAGTGACTGAGTGCAGAGATCCAGGTGACTCTAATCTTACCTTTGTTGTGTTGGAAGAAGTCACTGAATGCAGAAACCTCTACTTTGGATAGGCCTGTCAGACACACTCATCCAATAAATTTGTCATAGGAAAGAGCTCTACAGGCTCTTCTTCCTGGTGAATTCTTGACCAATTATTATTTTTTTATTTTGAAATACTGAATTTATTGTATCTGTACCCTTTTTCTTTGCAATATGGAGGAGAATTGAAAGGGTGCTATAAAATGTGTCCACTATGTTATAATTTTTAACAGTTTTCTGGTTAGCTTTTGAAGGCTCAACCCTACAAATATATATCCTTGAGCATAGAACTTGTAATGCAGAAAAAAACTGACAGATTGGAAGTAACATAAATGACCAATAGGATTTTAATAGCCCTCCAACATCCTCTCTGCTCAGCATTAAGAATCGATTACTCTCCATACAATGCTGATTCGGCTTCCATAAGTCAACACTTAAGTGAGCCACCTAAACATTTAGAATCAGTCCTTCCCAAATGCTCAAATCATTCCAAAACTAAAATGAAACAAATCTCAAAAATTTCCATGATTTCTGAAAGAAGAATGATTAAAAGTCTTTTATAAAGATTGGACTAATAAATTTATTAAACTTTGTAGCCTTAAAGAAACGTCAAAAATAATGAAGTTCCTTTCCAAAAAGATTGTGATAAGTTGCATCAACGTAGTTTCTTTTTTTATTTCAGAAATAAACTTTTTTTTTTACTTCACAGCTGTGTTCTTCTGTGCTCCTCAACAAAATATTTGCTGTCTGAAAAGATTCACATGAAATGTTTTGTGTTATATTATTAGGCTTTTTTACTGCACTTTCTTACAGATAACATGAGTATGGAATAAACAATTCATGTCAATTAAAACTAGGGATAAGGAGATGCAGAAAAGATAAAATGAGTTGCTGATAATTTCTTAAAACATGCCTCATTTTTGTTTACAAATCACTGGTCAACACTGTAACTGTTGTAGGTTTTTTGAAAGCAAAACAATGAATAGTGATTAACAACACAATTTGTTGGATGAACTCTGTATTAACTGTAACAATTTACAACCTAGAAAGATTTTGGAAACCAAACTAGGGCTTGGTGAATATTTAGAAGATGAAAGGCCAGGTGAATGAAATTAGGTAGCTGCATTTGTGAAAATGTTAAAACTACCTATTTTCATGTATATGATCAGCTCTTACAACAAAACTGGAGTGTAGGAGGCAGCTTGTGAAAAGCAGAAGTATTTCAGGCATAGGGAAAATATGTGTGCAAATGCAGATGCTTTACATGGTCTCATTCACATGGCTGAGCAACCCCTGTCGACGGCAGCTGGTTTCATTCCAGAATCAGCCATTACCCTCAGGCAAGAGCCTGAGCACAACAGCATTTTCTGCTGGAGCACCTCTGGGCACACACTTATCCCCACAAGAGCTGGTCTTTCAAGGGAATATCTTCTGTAGCTTCTTTGTCCTTTTTATAATGGTATGGAAGGGGATGTTTGGCCAGCATAAGAAACTGCACCACAGCAAAGCAGAGTAAAGGTCTGCCTATTGACTGTCCTGTCTCCACTTTGGTCAGTGTAAAATGGTTAAAATGGAAATAAAATGTGATTCTTTTCCTGTTGCTTATGCCCAGCTTTCAGCAAGAAGCAGTTAAGGAGGGGACGTGTTGCAAGAGCTCCCAAGGTACAATCCATTAGTCAGATTTTACGCAAGCTCTTCTACAGCACATAGAATTTCAGCAGAGAAACAATTCAGAAAAGGAGCAAAATACATTGCTGCTCCCTTTTCAGATGCCATACATTTTCCATAAAGCTCTTTCATTTCCAGCATTTCCTAGAAACCCTGTTAACTAGAGCAACATTCAATACTTTTTTTCTTCTGCATGCTACTCTTCATTTTGCTGAGCAACCCTCACCTTTTCTCAGTGTTTGCGTCCTCCTTAAGAGGGTGCAGGGCACTTTTGGCCATGGTTTTAAAAGTAACATCGAAAAGCCTTAGGATACCCATTGAAATGAGCAGGACTACCAACCATTATGTTTAATTTATTTCTAATGGAGTACATTTGATCATACATTTCTATGAAGAAGAGGACAATGATGGCAACAGAGCCTACTTAAATCTGTTCTGAGTGTATTTTACATCAAAGACATGGCTGAAAATATTTTTTAGAATTAATATTAGCCAGAGCATTTACTTGTGTTCAGAACCTTGCTCCAAGTATAAATGGCAACTGGGGAGAGAACAGCTTCTGTTCCTGAGACTGTGACAAGGAAACAAATGTTCACTGCAAGAAGTCAGGCCACCTCACTGCTCTTTCTGTTTTCTCTCTTGTTTCCTTTCAGTCATGCAGAGTTTTGTGATGTCACACAGATAACACTACGAACATCAAAGCAAACAAAGACAATTTCTTTATCTGATAATTATGGCCTTTCTCATTCCCTGTCGTGTGTGCTTCTTAAATAACCAGTGTCATTGACATCAGCAGCTACCAGTACATGTTGTTTCATTTGCACACCACATGAAACAGAGCTGGTAAGAAATGTTCCCAATAACTAGGAGGCTATTCATCATCAATTAACAACATACTTTAATGGGTTTCTTAGCAACATCATTTACTTCAATCATACGCCCCTAAGGGATGTGTTCTGTGTTGTCAGACAAACAGCAAATGAGGGCAGCTATTGATCCCTACCCTGTTGGGTGCTGAATTGCAACATACAAGAATAACTCTGTCAAAATGACATTTGGACTCAAAATGCTTGTAGTGCTAGTTGTTTCCATTAAGAATGAAATGTCCCTTCCGTTCCCTCAGTGGGATTAACATCTAAAAGTATGATTTACTGAAGTGATTTCAAACAAAAATTGCCAAAAATAAGTAAAATCTCCAGTCTTGAAGTAATAGAAACACCATAAAACTCCAATACCTGCTGGAGAAGACAATGGAGACACAAGTGCTCCCTGAAGCTAGGTGAAAGCATTTAGTCAGAGTATTTTTAGGGAAAATACAGAAACAAGGCCTTGAAAAGCTTTCAAGAGGCCGTCCAGTATTAAAAAATTTCCATTCTGGAGTACACATAGTTCCAGGGCATAACTGTTTGCGTGATGACAAAGTTTCTCCTAATACGTCACATAATCTTGCATCTAGTATTTGCATTTTCATCCATTTCTTGTTCAACCACATGGGCATGGAAGACTTCTTATTCCCTTCTTTTTTTGCAGGTATTGTTTTATATGTTTGAAGGATACCACTTTTCTGAACTAAAAAATGCCATTCTTGTAATCTTTCCTCATGCAGCAAGTTTTCTAGACATCTAATCACTTCTGTTTCTCTACTGAACGTTTTCCCTCCCCTTGATATTTCTTGAAGAGGTTAACCAAAGTAGAACTAATACCCTGCTGAGCCCTGACTATAGTGAAAGCTTTGACTTACTGCTGTATCTTAGTGTCAAAAACTCCTGTTAGTGTAATGACTGGGGCTCTGTGTGCACCAACAAGCTCTGTAACCTCTTCCCCCTCCTCAGGGTCTGGTGGCATGTGCTTAGGCCAGCTCTGCTATGGCTTGTCTGAGTAACTTGGGACCACCTGTGGGAAAGAGCTGATGCAGAAAGAGCTTGGAAAAGTTTCACCAGGGGCTCCCCTTTCCTTGGAGCTGCATTTGAGCTCATGCCCTCTCTCCTTGTCCTTGCCTGTGCTATTGCTGTAGGTACCACTACACCTGGACATGTACCTTATTGACTCTGACCTAAAGACTTGACTTTATGGCTGGACCTCAGCCCTGCCCTGACACTAGCCATGCCAAGCAGCCACATGGGTCTGGGTTTACCCTGGTCACTATCCCTGGGCTTGTCCCCAATGCTGGGTCCTACAGGACAGTCCCTGGTTGGTGAGGGCACAGCCTTGCTGGCCCCATGGCCACCCTGGGTGGCCTGCCCATGTCAGGGCAGCTGGCTCTTGCTGCACCCTGGCAGCTGCTCAGGTCATTCTTAAGCTACTGGCCCCTTTTAAACACAATCAGAATATACATATACAGAATATACATATATATACACACGTATATATACACACACACACTCTCACTACATTTTATGATGTAGTGGGCTGTTCCAGGTGCAGTGCTTTTCCCACTGTTGAACTGACTAAATTCAAGGTATGCTAGCTGATGTTTCTTCCCAGTCTTTAGGAGCACTGTAACAGATGGAAATTACACAGATCTTCAGAGTGTTATTTTAAGGGAAAGTTGTTGCTATCTACGGCCCAGGCATGAAATAATCTTCAATTAAATAAAATATTCATTTTAGCTAGTTGATGGTTTTTGCTATATGTTTCATCAGAGGGTGTTACTCATCCCTGACCAGTGATGCTTGCTGGATCTGCCTTGTTTTCCAGGCTCATTCACAGGTGTCAGCAATGTTAACCCTCATTTCCAACATTTCTTAAAATAGCAGTAGTTTGGGCATTATTTTTGTTAACTTTCAACTGTCCTTTTGCATGAATGCTAAAAGATAACCACCAAATGATAATGAAAATAAGCAACACATTAACTTTGTATAAGTTCAAAACCAAGAATCATGAATCGACAACTTCTCTTCTCACACGTGGATTGTTTTTTTCAAGAAGTACTTCTTGAAAAAAAAGGTACATTAGAATTTTGCACAAAAACTGTACAAAACAATACAATTTCATTTTAAAGAAATGTACAACACAATTCATTTTAAAGCTTTATTCATGTTTCCATTCTTGTCAGGTAGGTATTCTGATTGGGGTAGAAAACTGAGGTTAAAAAACAAATATGAAGGAGACCACAGCCAGCTTCTACCTTGGTTTCTGTTATCTTTGCTCTTTCTGGGCCAGTGCCAGGCCCCTGAGTGTCCCCACAGACCTCACTGTCCCTGCCAGCCTCTCTGGGGCTCTCCCACCCTGCCCAGGGGCCAGGACCACATGTCAGCCGTCAGCCCCTGTCCCAGTGACTCTGCAGTAGGGCTGGTCTCCAGCTCCGCACAGCCCTGCCCTGCCATGTCCCAGCCTCAGCCCACCACCGTCCCCATCCCTGTTCTCAGGGAGGTGCCGGATGCTGGGGACTGGGGCTGTCCCGGTGCCCCCCAGTGCCCTGCTCCTGGATGGGGGTGGGACAGGCCCTGGCTGCCAGGCATTTAGGGAACTGTATTCTTTCCTTGCATGTTTTTTTGGGTTTAAGCTTGGCCATTTCTTTAATTTATATTGTTTCCTCTTAACAATGGGTTTTGCGCAGACATTTCTGCTGCCCTCATTAGCTCTGTCCCAGCCTTTGAGGTCAGGGAGAAGTCATTGTTCAGCCTTTTGAAGCCATATTTCTAAAAAGACCTCCCCGCAGTTTTAGGCAACTCTCATCTTGTACCCTTCTGTGCAATGTATGTTCATACATGACTCTAAGGGCATCAGCAGCCCGGCGCTGGCTGAACAGTCAAGATGAAGAAGATATGCAATTCATACCCCACCGCCATCTGATCCAGGTGTCAGGGGCTCTCTGTTTCTCCAGGTTGCCCAAGGCTACAAGCAAGTTATGCTGCCCTTATTGTAGGCCTTTGCTCTTTAGACTTTGCATTGTGTTGGCAGCAAAGGAACAGTCGTGCCTGATTAAACCCAGGGAGGCACCTAGGACTTTCATATCTAAGCTTACTTACAGAAGTTTTCCCTTGCTGACTACAGGGTTTGAAGTGGGCAGCTGGCCTGCGTAACTATTTTCCAGTAGTTTTTTTTCATTGAATAGTCATCAGTTTTCTTCTTTCTTCTTCTTTCTTAGATCCTAGAACAAGGTTTCTGCCATGTCTCTTCCTTCCCTCTACCACAGACAGAAAAAAAATGTCAATGTCAAAGGCACAGCAAAAAGTTTGAGGGACAGAACAGTTCAGGAACCTGGTTTCACTGACCATGTGTGTGTATCTACCCTATATCTAGACTTCTAAGAGGATTATGGACAGACCAGACTGCAAATGCAAAATGAGATCAGTCGGAAAAAGTCTTACGTAGCACTTTCCTCATTGGATCTTTTGCTATACCTCTGTGTAGCTAGATCCCACTGCTCTTTTAAACAGTCAAAATTGGAATGGGAGAGGAAATTACAGTTTGAAGAGTTTTTTTATTTAGCACAAATATTGGATAATGTTTTGAAGGGGCAGACAGAACATAAGCTTTACTGTGCCAGCCTCACCCCCCTCATTGACTTAACACACTAGTAAATTCTGAAAATATGCAAACTTTTCATACCATTTATGTTAATGGGACTAATGGTCATCAATTATGTTCAAGCAAATAATTTTATTCCTTTTACAGCTACTGCATTTTAGTTAACCTTGAAGATCTGTGATACCATCCCCAGACTGGTACTCAGTAATGACCAAGCTGGAACTCAGTGACAGTGTGAGAACCAGAGGACATTTTGCGTGGTAACTGATATTCTCTCAGGTCTATTAATGCAAATCTGACCAGTTTAGCCCTCATTTCAGTCACTCTTCTACAGATTGTTGAGAACACACTCAAGAAAATCTGTAACTTTGTTCCAGTAAGAGCACTTGGCAGGAAAGGTTTGAAAGTATGTTCTTATGGGGAAATGCAGTATGAATTTATGTGCTTACTTTTCATTTCCTTAGGGATATACTTTTTTTCACAAGAATTTTTTGAGAGTTAATAACTGCTGTCCTCCTTCAAGATGAAGAACTCAATGGAAGCACTAAATACCAAGTATTTCTGATTTTTGCAAACTTAAGTAATCTTACCAAGATCTGAGAAGCCATTTGGGAAAAAGAAAAAAAGATTTAAGTGTTACTATGGGCTGCAGAAATGCCTGTTTGCATTTTAGTTAAGGTAAAACATTCCACTAAAACAAATAGTTTAAACAAATCTTTAAAAAGTTAAGCATCTTAACACCACACAGAAAAGTTATCAGATTATTCCTAAAAACATCTTGTAGGGCTCTTGTGGCTTAAAATACAAAACTGATCTTTGTGATTTGACAAAGATTGCACACTGGAATTGCCCCTTTTTCTGTGCATGGATGTCAGCATTAGTTCAAGTGACTCGCACGATGTTAGCAAGCGTCAGTACACGATGTATTTCACTGCTCAGTCTATTTGTTATTTCTTCAGTCCCTTCCCAATGGCCTTCTCTTTTTGAATCCAGTCGCCCTGTTCCACTTTTCTGCCAATTGAGAACAATTCTGGAACTTGCCACAGATTGTTTTTTTTCTTTCCAGTTAATGGGTAAAGTCCTGATTTACCCAATTCTCTCACTGTCACTGGGCAATAAAGGGGAAAAAAAAGGTTAAAAAAATGCAGAATTATTGCATTTTGTTTTGTTCTTTACTTTCTTCTTACAGCTCAGCAAATAGTATTTTGATGAAGAAAACTCTGTAAAACAAAGAAATCTTCTGAAAAACATCTTCTAAACAATGTCTTTCAAGAACCTTCCTCAAGTTATGAACCATATTTTCTTTTTATGAAGAGATGGAGTTATCTGTCTCCTTGTAAGTTCAGTTTACAAAATGGTTTTATTTCCTAGGGAGAGAAAGATAAAAACTTTCAACAGAGTCTGAAGAAAACTGATCATGGTCTTTGAGTTATGAATCATTTCAGAAAGTCATGAGCATTTGAAATTCTGATTTCTGCCTCTTGTTTTGAATTTGTGTTGTTTCCAAAGTGAATCTATATTTCCCATTAATTTAATAATCCATAAGTCCCTGTATTCTATGCATTTAAAGTTTTAGTGGCTGTAGAGCATATCCCCAAGAGACAGAAGTCCGCATAGCTCAAGGAATGTAATTCAAGCTCTATTGATTTATACCTGCTGAGAATACACTAGTGAATGAGATAGAAAAAGGAAATATACTCTTTGAAAGACAGAAAAATCCTGTTAAGAAACCAGTTGAAGTTGCTACTTGCCAGCAAAGTCCTTTTCTATTGCATTCATAGATAACAAGTATTTAAAAGACAAAGAAAATACCACCTGGGGGTATTAGAACCCTTGTCTTACCCTCAAGCTGTCATATGTATTTTCAAATATTTTTAAATGATATCCTTTGTGCCGTGTGCCTGATTAGTATGTTTGTGTCTGATTAGAAACATCTTAAAGGGTTTATTTTCAGAAAGCTAATCTTATAACTTGTGCCCCCATCATCAAAAAAATCAAAGTATGTTCTAACAGCATCTCCAAATTCAAAATCTACCTTCAGAAAATATTGGCATTCAGTTTAAATTATGGACATAACCGTCAAGAAATAGGAGTCTGTTGGCTCTATCCTCCTGTCAGCTTCACCGGCCTTGTGTCTCTGAGTTTAAGAATTACAAGGTCACAGAAACAGAATTTGGCAGTCTCCCTCTTGATGGTTGGACTTGATGATCCTAGAGGTCTTTTCCAACCTAAATGATTCTATGATTCTATGATTCTCTTTGCCACCAAATCTGAAGGGTTTTCCTAACTCCTTTAGACCTTCAGCTTCAGTGGAGAACACACTCCACCAGCAAACTGAGAGAGCCCGCGTTCAGCATTGCCTTGTTCTGTTCACAGAAGTTGCTGTGTCCGATGAATACATGTGAGAAAGGGGATTAGCAGAAAAAGAGTCTGAAAAGGAGTGGGGACTCTTCCTTAAGGCCAATCTCCTGCTCCAAGAAGCTTCATGAAGGTACAGAAGGAATGAAAAATGTGCCAATACAAAGGCATAAGAGAGCACATGAAGAGAACGCATAAGGCATTTCACATATTAAAGACATGTGAAGAAAGAAGTACCAAGAAAGACTGAATACAGCCTCCTTCTCAGATAAATACATATTTGTTTCATAAGCTATCCTTGAGATAGTGAATATAAAGGTGAAAAGAACATGACAGAGCCTCCTGGTGATGGGGAAAAAAGCTCATCTTGGTGTAAACTGAATTCGGATTGAAGCAGTTTAATTTATGGCATGTATTTAACTAATAATCAATGAGTTATACATTCAGGATCAATATTAGCACCAGAACAAATATAAGCTGTGCCTTATGATCATCAATACAGTCCGTCATGCACTAGGACAGGTAGAAGAGCATATGTTGCTGTGTTCCTGCCCTGAAATGCAGCACCAGTTTACGAACAGGGAAAACCTCAGGATGCCCTGAGGTAAGATCTCGCTCCCCAATGTTGTGCTTTGAGTTCTTTCCACATGCTGTTCTCTGCTGGGTTTCTCTGGGCTGCCTCACATGTTTTTCTCAGAAACAAAGAAACAGCATCTGAAAACTGTTCAGCATGTGGAAACAGAAGAGGCAGCGGTGACAGAGTATGGGTGTGGAGTATGGTTCGCTAAAAATAGGTGTTTAAGTGCTATTAAAATGGTCAGTTATCTGGCTGCCACTGCAGAATGCCATGAATCTCTTCTAGGACAGATAACCTAGGAAGGCATTGTGTCGTATCTGACAGCCCATAAGGATTTCTTTCCCAAATGTCACTGGATTCCTTATGGTTAGGTGACAGCACCAAGCCCAATTCAGTGCAGGCTGACTTTGGAGACTCATTCAGCTTTCCCTAAAGTCAATGCTTATACTTGGTGAGTTTGGGAAGAAACCTAGTAATGCTGAAGTGAAGAGAATGGGTTTAGTCTGGTTTGAAATAGCAGAAGACAACAAGTCAAAATAATGTAAGACCTAAGATATAGTAAGTGCCTTATTGTGTTAGAAGCATAGCCATATAATTTCATTTGGGATTCAAATTACTCTGGGGAAGAGGGAGAAATTTGTAAAACCTATTCAGTATTACTGGAAGGATTGTAGCTTCAAGGGCCCTTTCATCCCCTTCCACACTGTAAAGTAAGGGTTCCCATTTGCCGGTGTTCCCAACACCTTGGCTTAAGAAGGAATGGCTCCTGGTTACAACACACATTCTTTATCCTCGTTTAATATCCCTATTTCATACCAGGATATTTGATTTAAGTGGGCTGAATCCTCAATGATGTAAACTGACTGAGTTACTGAAAAAGTTAGTCCACCCAACTTTGGCAGCTAAAGATCTAAGCTGGACACCTGTAATAGCTTTAAAGTTGGTTCAAAGAAAAAAGGGCCTCCAGAAATGACTCATCTTATCTTAAAATAGTTGTCTGAGACAGATCAAGTGAACCAGCTCTGGAGGTGCCCATTTTTCTCTAATAACTGTAAAAGAAGCCTGCTGTGACTGGCCCAAGCTTAGCCATCTAACTTTGACACCTCTAAGGTAGATGAGATTCCATCTGCCCTCACTGACTTTGTGGCCTCTAACAGTGTCAATGAACGTCAAAGAGGCAATGCTGGAGAAATCAGGTTACCAAGGAAAAAGAAGTGACAGGTTTGGATCCCTCATCTTGGCTATCAGAATTGTGAACAATACCACAGGCTCACAGCCTTTGTTTTGTTGGAGATATTTGTTTTGAAAGCAGAGTTTCTGTGAAATGTCACTCATTTTCACATTTCTTTTTTCTTCCTCAAATCTTCAGGTGTCTTACACAAAAGTTCCCTTCTAACACTTCATATTTACAGCATTATGAAAGGAGAGGTAATCACTGCCCAGGTTTCAGTGTGGTTTGTGTCTTAGTCCCAGATAGCACACACACCTCATCCACAAGGGAGTATTTATTCTCAGCCTCTTGCTTTGCTGGTCCTGAAGAAAAGTAGCTCTTATGCTTCTTTAGCTCTGGGGATTTATCTCCAGCCTTTAAACAGGCCAGAGAACAGTTACTCATACCTTGGGTCATTCTCAAAAGTAGCATTTCTTAGCTTCCTATTCCCACAAAGTACAGAAGGCTTATTTGCCTTGCCACTTTAGGTTTTTGGTAGAAAAACTGCAAAAGCAGTGGGGAGCTGACTCTACCCCATGAGCAGTAGACAAGGGAAATATAGCAATATAGAACAACTGTGTGGAAAGCCAAGTATGTGTAAGCATTTTTTACTTTTCTCAGTTACAATCTATGTTGGTTTTGTCTGTATGAGATATTCACATTCCCAGAGTCTGCTTTCTTTCTGAAAACAAAGAAGATTTATTTTAAACAAAAAAGAAGCCATAACTTTTTCAGTGAAATGTCTAAATCAGTGAAGCATATTAGAAGAAAAATGTCATAGGATTTTGACACAATTCCGCAAGTTATTATCATTTTGAAATGATGTAAGAACAGAGACCATCACTTAAGTGACAAAGTCATTCAGTAAGAATCCCATGCCAAATTACAGAGACTCAGCAGAGAGATTGATTTAACAGTAAATCCACAGCGTAGTACCTAGCTGAGCAGGGGTTTTCAGAGCAAGCATTTGCAGATTCACACATCAGGTTTCATTGAGCCTTTAGCTCAGCTGTGCACCCACTGTTCCAGCGTGGCCTTCTCCATGGACCACAATGCCCTCAGAGATATACTTGCTCCAGCATGGCCTTACCTACAGCCACAGTCCCTTCAGAAGTAAACCTGTTCCAACATGGCCTTACCCATGGCTGCAGGTCCTCCAGGCATGTACCTGCTCTGTTGTGGACTTATCCATGGCCACACACTTTGAGGTGCTCCAGCATGACCTCATGTACAGCCACTGATGCTTCAAGGTGTATCTGCTGCAGTGCGGACTTATCCACAGACACAGATGCTTTGAGGTACATGTGCTCTGGTGTGAACTTATCCATGGCCATAGATGCTCTGGGGTGTCCTGCTCCTGCATGGACTCATCCACAGGTCACAGCCCCTTTAACTTGAGTTCATACTGGAGTTCCAGCCTTTCCAGTGCAGCAGCACAGAAACAGCAGTGACGCTCTGGCCATCTGCCAGCCCAGGCGCCTGGCCATTGCTGTTATCACAATGTTCCCAGGCACAACAGTCAGATGATAAGCAGTACAGCAGTATAGAAAGCAGCAAAAGCAAAAAGCAGCCACTAACGAGCACTAGACTCTAATATACAGTAAGGCAAGCCAGCCCCATGGCAAGCACAGGAGCCTGCCGATTAATAGCTAAACAGCAATAACAGCTATAAATTCGATCTAGCACATTGCAATCAAATCTGTCATTATCTTGAGCCCTTCAAGCCCCATGTTGGGTGCCGAAAATGACTGTTGTGGTTTAAACCCAGATGGCAACAAAGCACAACACAACTGCTTGCTCACTCCCCTCTGGTGGGATGGGGGAGAGAATCAGAAGAGTAAAAGAGAGAAAACCCATGGGTTGAGGTACAGACAGTTCAGTAGGTAAAACAAAAGCCACACATGCAAGAAGAGCAAAACAAGGAATTCATTCACTACTTCCCATCGACAGGCAGGTGTTCAGCCATCTTCAGGAAAGCAGGGCTCCATCACGTGTAACAGTTATTTGGGAGGATAAATGCCATCACTCCAAACGTCCCCCACTTCGTTCTTCTTCCCCCAGCTTTGTATGCTGAGCATGACATCATATGATACAGGATATCCCTCTGGTCAATTGAGGTCAGCTGTCCCTCCCTCCCAGCTTCTTGTGCAGCCCCAGCTTACTCACTGATGTGGTGGTGTGAGGAGCAGAAAAGGTCTTGACTTTCTGTAAGCCCTGCTCAGCAATAACAAAAACATCCCTGTATTATCAACACTGTTTCCAGCACAAATCCAAAACATAGCCCCATGCTAGCTACAATGAAGAAAATTAATTCTATCCCAGCCAAAACCAGCACAGAAAGAAATCCCTGTGGGACTGAAGAGGCAGGGTGGAGTTGAAGAGGACTTACCCATAATTCAGGATCTCCAAGTCTGGCTTCTCTTTTCAGAGGGTTCTGCTTCTCTAGGAACACTCCACAGCTATGCAGAAGGGGCTAGATCATCTCTGCAACATCTGCTCCCTTTGGAGAGCATGCAGGGAGAGCAAACACTGCAAGGGTGGACAAAAATTGCGTGTTTGTATCCCCCAGTGAAAGACAGATACTCTACTACAGACAACAGAGTGTAGGGGAAATTAGGGAGAAGTGGCTATTGTATCACATCTTTCTGCAACTTTGAGATGGCATGGTATTAAACAGACCTTCAATTTGTTTAAATTACACCTACAAGAGTACCCTAGAACTGCTCTTAAGGGTACCAAAAGATGGCTTAGACCTGAAGCAGTTTATATACGCATTAGGAAGGAATACTTAGAAGGTTGTCTCAATAAGGATATATGTATTTTATAATCAATACTCAAATATGATTTAAGGTATCCACAAAAGAGTTTGCATCAAATGTAGCTCTATAAGTGACAACTTGGAAGCTAATTTTTACATTTCCATCTCTTGATTATTAGGAAGTTAATGTTAAAAGGTAATGTTTACAGTTTTCACAACTGTAATTGTGTTAATGATGGGTTCGGGTGTGTAAATTCAGGCTTACTATGATTGATATTTTAAATAATTTTGTTTAACATTCACTAAATTACAGGTTTTACTTGCCAAGTCTAGGAAGAAAATGAAACTGAGATAAGCTATTTCCCTAAACTACAGCCTCCAATCTGATTAAACTGAAATTTGTGTGCTTTGATTCCCATTTAGTAAATACTTTGAGCAATTATTTTTCCCTCTTGCTTGCTTCTTTATGGAAATACCTTAGAGCTAGACAGTGAGGAAAAGCCCAGCCATTGAATTCAGCATCACCCCTCAGAAAAGATTTTGGAGGTTCAGTACAATCTATTGAAAATACTGTTCTATCAAAAGAATGGTAAAATAGAATGAAAATAACTATTTTCACTTCTTTGGGGTGATAGCAGAACAGATAATCCCATAAATTTGGATTCATCCAAGCATAGCAGTTCTTGTTCCCTTCCCATGTAATCCATAAATGTGAATTTTGTCTCTCCACCTGCTGCTTACCTGCTCAGATGAGTTAGGAAAGTTTCAAGGCTGAAGAGCTACATGTCCTAAAGCCTTTTTGGTGGCAGAGACTGTCCTGGTGACTCCGTGATCTCTTTAGATACATCACTGCCATTTAATAGGAGGTTCTTACTCTACTACAGTCTCCTTCCAGGAGCAAGCAGGGCACTGTAGCCATATCTGTATGGTCTCTGTTAGCCACAGCTCAGTGTGGATTTGAGTCAACAGTGCCTGTAGGAGTGTGATCTGAGTTAAAGTCCAACCCTGTGCACAAGAGTGTGTAGCATGTGGGTTGCTCACGTCTCAATAAATTGAGTCATCCTCTAGGTACTAAGGAGGATCAGGGCATTTAGGCTCAACCTTAAGAAAAAATTACATACATTTGCAGACGTTCCTTCCATGAACATATCTAGTGACCATGATGTGTGTCAAGACTTCCACCTCTGTGAGGAGAAGGAGGGAGAAAAGACAGTAAATAACCCTTCTACCCTTAATCTTAACTATTAAGGAGAAGACTTGGTCAAAAGGCCTTAGATTTTTAGCAACCCCTATTCTCCCAGAATAGGGATTTTTTTAACTGAGAAGTTTGCTGTTAGTGGTAATTGTACCAGTAACCACCAATAACAGCGTCAGAGAAAGAGGCTTTGTCACAGCTCTTTGCTCCTGTCCATGATTTGATGGATTTCCCACATATATATTTCAGGCTGCTCCTTAGATCATACTCTGGATGTTACGGCTGTCTGCTAATCAGATATTTGTATGCCCAAGCTCTCCCCGTTCTCTTCCCCTTAATGTCTCTTGCACTCACTTTGCTCTCTCTCCATTCCTACTTACTGACACATTCCCCAGTCCAGCACCAGCTGGACAGTTTGCTCCACACAGCAGAATTCCCTTGGGTGAGCAATGTGGATGCATCAGCTGAGACCAGTACTCTGCAGTGATTCTACCCTATGCTGAGTTACTTCTTGCTCTACTAACTACCCTTCTTCTAGCTCCCTCCCTCCATACTACTGCGATAGTGGTAGCATGAACTCCATCTGAGGCAATTACCCTGCTTTTAATTTTCCTTTCATTTCTGTAGTTGGTCTGTTTGTAGTGTTTCTGCACATGGAAGTACAAATCTACCCTTCACCACACATTAAGATAATTAGATGTCACAGCCTGCTTCTCCATGCATAAGGTCTAATAGACTATGTCCACATCCTGCTAATATCCCAGGCACAAACACAGTAAAAAGAATATGCATATATATTTTAACAAAACCTGATCTTTCTTCTGCTGGTGTCTGCTCCATAACACCTGGAATTAATGCCTTTACAGCTTACCCACTCAGCCTCTTCCTCTGTGGAAGGTGCCAAGTGAACGCATGTAGCTAGCATGTTTTTTGAAGACTGGGGCTTGTATCTGGCAGCTCCAGTCATCAGGTTAAGCTTATTAAAGTTAAAACCAAGCTGTGCATCCACACCTCTTTCCTCCATGATAATGTTTCTCTGCTTTATTGAGGCCACCCCTGCTATCTTGCCAGCTCGTCATTCAGTCCTGGTGTTTCCATTTTCTAGCTTTTCACTTTCTGGCCATGGTGTGATATTGATTCCTTCTGCTAAAGTTCCTTTACACACTATGACTCTCATCCAGGCTTTCACTATCTTACATCTTTATTAGTACAAAATCATTTTAATCTGCTTTGGCAAATCCCACTCTTTGCATATCCATTCAGACTGCTGCTGCAAAGTGCTGTTCTATGAGTCATTAATTTTGATCATCTTACTCTTGTCTTGGAAACTTTTCACTGGCATTTTTTCTTTTCTATTTTATCAGACACAGGCCACTTGTCACCTCTTTCAAGGATCTTAATATCTTTCCCTTCCATTTCAGCTCTGTTTACTATCAAAATGATTTCTTGTAACTCTTTTCAGCCTATGGCATCACCCACATTCTCCACAGAGACCTCTGTAAACCTTTGCAAAGTTACATCAAGATTGTCCTTCAGTCCCTCCTTCACAGTCTCTTTTTCTGTGAAGATAGCAAAGGCGTTGCTTGACAACATCTAGCCTGCTGATGCGCTGGAGCCAATACCTCCAGCGCCTTTACAGTACAGCTCTTTCATTTACCTGATATGTTAGCTGGTTTTCTGCATGTAGTGTGCAAACTGTCTGGGGAAAGGATTAGGGTTTTTTTTCTGTGCTTGTATGTCCCAGTCTTGATAGACAGTCCTCTTCCATGACTGGACTTCCTAACCACTGTGGATTACTACCAGACAGCTGTGTGACTTTTTTAAAACAACATATAAATATGCTGACATAAGCCTGAATAAGAATACAACCGTAATGGTATACTTCCTGGAATGGTATAAGCAATGCTGGCATAAATACTTGGGACAGCCAAAACTGAAACTTTTATTACTGTTAAATAGTCAAAGCTGCAAGATATTCTTATTTAGAAAACCTATAGGTCTCTCTGACTCATTTCACTGTCAGACACTGTACAGGCGGAGATGAGAATATACTGCTGTGAGGGTCATCAATATTATGACAATGAGGGCTAGAAAACAAATAAGTAGATATTTAGTATACAAGATTATACAGGCAACACAGATGTCAAATCACCTGGCAGGACTAAGAACGTTTTTTTGGCGGGCGACAAGACCCTTAGTGACCACATCACCATTCATCTTTGTCAGTTGCCATATCTACAAAACCTTCCTCCCCACTTCCCCAGTGCATGCATGGAGTGGTGCCCTCAGAGAATTATATTTATTGCAAAAAATCTAATATTTAGAGATACGACTTTGTCTTCTTTTATGTTTTAATATTATTCAAGCTTCTAATAGTTCTTCATCAACTCCCTTTCCCACTGGACTTTTTTTCCAAAGAAGCATTCCCAACATCAGTTCCTTCAGGCAATGTCACAGGTGCTCACAGCTTCTTTGCCGTGACAATGAAATGCTAAGGCATTTTTTTCTCACAGTTGCATTAGATTTTGGCAGCCAGGAACTAATTAAGTCCATTTGATCATATAACCATCCCTTGAATTTAATAAAATAGAATAACCTGATCACTCAGGTCTGTTTAAAGAACTGGATTAAGAGTTCTAACTAGCATGTTAGCAGTAGGATGTATAACATTTTGATCTCTTCTAAATGCCCTAATTGAAAAGAGTGAAGACTTGATATACCTGAAAATAAATCCCTTCACCAGATGTCAGTCTGGGAGACTGAATTCATGTAGCAACAAGATTTAGGAAGGGCTTAGGTGAGGCTGAACTTGTGAGCCTTTGTTTTCACAGGGAGACATCCTACCACACATCCCTGCATAGAAATATAGTTGGGGCAATACTCCCTCTAGATTATATAAAGTAATCAAGAAGCTAAGGCCCTAACTGGGCAACTCCTCTGTTCTGCTAAGCACATGTTCAAGTTATAGGCCTCTGTCTTTCTCATGTCATGTCCTAATTAGTTACATGACAGGAAATTATATCCAGCAGTGGTTAAGGAAGTTGAGAATTAGAGACTGTCATAGGAAATGATTGATAAAACCTTCTGCAGGGGTTACTCCTGCCAGTGTAATGGGGTAAAACAATTGGAGTAAAATTCTATTTACAGCAGCAGCTCCAAGCCCTCTAATTACTCCAGCTGTAATAGTGACTTGCTTGCTATGAAATCACTGGAGAAAGAATTAAGCCTACAGAGGTGGATCCAGAGCTTAGTTAGATACTAGAATGCCATTTTCCCCCACATACATACAGCCTGAGGCAGACTGGTCCTGGATCCCAAGCTTTTAGATCAAGGAGCATGTAATCTTTTTTTTTTTTTTTTTTTTTTTCAGCCTGAGTAAATATTTGGATTTCCTTTCTATGGACAATGGACAAGAAGTTGAGCACAACGGTCCATGTAGGCCAAGTCACACCTGTAGTGAATCCAGGAGACTGCTAAAATGCACACCTTCATTAAGAATTCAGGGTTTCTCCTTGCCCAGTAATGTAGCTGAACCTCTGAATGGACAAGCACAGGCAGAGTGTGTTTGATTGGTCTGTGATCTGAGCCAGAGGGGCTACCTCAGACTGTTCTTGACTGTGGTCTATAAGTGCAAATGACCCTATACATCTAGGTTGGGTTCAGTCTTGAACCCAGCTTAGACCAACAGACTTCATTCCCTCTTCCTACTAGAAAATAGGAAAATCATGTCTCTGAATCTCAGATGGGGGGGATGATGTGGTAGAAAGACATCACTTTCAATATCAGCTTCCGACAAGTACTTAATCAGATAGGGATAAGTAGATTGCAAAATGAAGCAATATAAAGGCAGCAGATGTTTTGACTCTAAATAGAAGTATTTTGATAGTCAAATAGTGAATGGCAACTGTCCATCCTTCTTTAATGCAGGAAAAAAGGTTGTTTGACAGCACTACATCATTTGTCACCTTTTTAAAATGCTGTCGTGTAAATGCCATTTACATTACAGCCATTCATAAGAAATGTCACTTCAGCCAAGCAAGCTTGTGGCTGAAGCTCTGTCATTTTCCCATCCAGTTTGCACAGTGAATCAGGCACTGTGATAAAGGGGAGCAGAAGGCAGACAAGTGAGGCAAGTGGGGAGATGGCATGCTGAGAAAGCTTGGCAACACAATTTTCTCTCAACTTTAACCAAACTGACAAATGCTAAGAGAATGCCATTTACATAAAAACCGTGATCAGCTTGCAAATAAAGTTTGGTGATTCACAATCTGCCTCTGTCCTTCTGAAACAATATTTGTAAGGCTGTGAAATACTGCATTTTCAATATAGTGACATTTAGGATACAATAACATAGGGAGCTGCTTGTGTTAAAAAACGCCTGCAATTTGCACTAGCCCAAGGACACCCAAACATGGTTTTGTCACCACAGTTTGATCCCTATTTGATGCTCTGATCCCTAGTCATCTCCTCCAATGCTGTCCACAGGCCTTCCAATGGAACTGGAGCTCCCAGAAACTGCTGCATCATTTTCTGTAAGCCAGAAGTTCTGTTGAATGGGACAGGGATGTGTAGACATCAGCAAGATGACTTCAGCCCTGCCTTTGCAGCTACTAATAGCTAGATTGAGTCTGGTGCTGGCCTTATTGGTGAGCCCAACACATAGGATGGATTAGAGACTGTTTGCATCTATCCAAAAGGAGTGAGAGTTGAATGAAATAAAATGCTGGCTCAGGTATTTTCTACCTCCTGATAGCTTAACTGGAGTCCCTGTAAGAAATCTGAGAGTGTGTGGACAAGTTTAGCTTGCAAGACTCGCCAAGCCAGCAGATTGGTTGGTTGCTTAGGCTGCCTTCAGTGTCAGCAATTTATTGCCCATGTGCATTAAGCAGACTTTCTGAGTTCATGTCAATCACATGCTATCCAGTCAAGCCTACAGACTTTCTCTGATTATGTAGAACATTGCTACATTGGTCTCTGCAATACTGTAATTCTATAAATAAACTCTGGCTAGTGAATCAACTTTGGGTGCAAACAAAGACCCTACCATCAGTTTTAGCAAGAACAGAAATGAAAATATATGTGACACTAAATCCCTTCTCCCACCCCACCCCTGCCTAGTTGCAATCATCACCCTAAATGGATTGGTGTCTACATGCAGATGGCTGAATCATCCTGTAGGACTGTGTGAAGGGGCACAGTAATGCTGGAGTGAAGGTAACAATCCCTGCTTGAATCATCTCCTACATAAATAATTTTGGGGGGCAATATCTGACTTCCAAAAGACTCAAAGACAAAAGTTACAACTAGCAAGTTAATTTTGGCTTTTCTTCTAACCAGTAAAAGCTGCAAGCTGCTGCAAGAAGTTTAGAGTGGTGAATTAGATGCTGGCTTTGCCATGAGCATTCTCTGGAGAACCAGTACAACAGCAGCCTAATACATTTTATTCATTACCTGAGCAGAACTTATCCCAAGTATAAGCATGATGGTATTTCACTGAAGGCAGCCAGCTCTGCTGATCAGAAAATGAGAGCCCACAGTGCTTAGGAAATAGCCTATAGTAGTGAACATTATGTAGATGTTAATGATGTAGAGATAACAAGGATCATTTGGATTTTGTAAGTACTACATTTTCTATTTATCACAGTGACTTTTAGCTTGCTCTCTTAGAGGTAAAAAACTTGTTTCACAAGTGGCTTTCATTCCCAAAAGTTTGTTTTATAGTTCTGTAGTAACTTTTCCCAATTTAAATTTAGAATCCAGCAGTATCTACAAGCTTAATTCAGTGAACTCTCCTGATGGTGATATTAGCAGGGTGGATTCAGCCTATTTGGAACATACGTGATGCAGTCTGACCTTCAGGGCATATACATTGTTACACAACATCTGTACAAATTAGCAACTCATCCAAAAATATTTTTCCTAATAAAATCATGCCATTTTAACAACCACCATTCTCTTAAGCCAACCAACACTAAGTATGGAGTTTATTATCATGTGGTGTAGTTGATTTCCGCCTGAAATATTTTAAAAGTAGAAAAAACATCTATTTTTAATTTTCCAGAAGAGAGTGATCACATCTACTTTTGCATTCTCTTTAAATTACCTTTAGTTTATTGTAAAGCATGTGTATCTTCAAGCCATGATCCAGCAAAGCTGGTTAGTAAACACATTTTGAAAGTTTTCTTGGATGTAGGTCACAAAACTACTTCATCCACGGGCAAAACAAATTATCTCAACAGCATCAGATATTGGATTCAGTTGTACTATTCAGTATGAACAGCAAAATTAATCAAGCATGATTATAAAGAAATTTACCACTTACCATCATATGTCTGTAATGCTGCATCTTCTTTGGAACTGCAGCCTGCCCACACACAAGAGAAGCATCAATACCATTTGGTGTTTGGACTTCCCTTAACAAACAAAAAAATCACTGCAGAAAGAGAGGGGAGTTTAATCGATTAACCACACAAATCTGCATTTTCCCAAGCGTACTGTCTGCACTCCATTTACCACTGCACATCTCAAGGTTACTACTATGTGAGTTGATTGACAAATTCTATTGAGAAACAGAGAGAGACTAAGGGTTGGTCTATCAACACAGTGCTCCAGTTTTACTCCAGGATAACAGTCATGGAGAAGATGAATATCTCTAAGTAAAGTAGCAGACTGAAATGCTGTCACATGATGAAAACTGTGGGCCAAAACTGACTAAAAGCACATTTCATAACCCAGTAACCTCTTTCCTTGGGAGGGGAAGCACGGGGTGGGTTCTTCATACTGTGTGTAGCAAGGGTCTTGTTCTGGTGCTGAGCGGGAGCACGACAATGTAAGTTATCAGCAAAGCAGCTGCTCATTGTTGGCTTGGGTGTATTTCCACAGTGCCTGCTTCGACAGCACCTCTGTGCCCAGCTGTCAAGTTTAAGATATTGCTTTCTGTCTGGGGAAACCTTGGAGCAGATCATTGCAAAGTCAGGAAAAACGAGTTTCTAGTTCCCAATAAGAGACTGAAAAAGGACAGGGGGAAGGGGAAAATGTCTGGAATTAACTATATCAGCCATCTAGTAGCAATAGGACAAATAGATCCCTGAGATGCACAAGCAGAGTTGGCTTGACCAGTGAGAGCGTAGGGGCCAGACATCAGAAAACCACAAGGCTTACTTCGTGACCATAAATATTACACATTATCTGGCAGCCAGGAGACTTGTGAAAAGGACTTGCAGTTACTCTAGGCAAATAATGTGACAATGCAATGCATGGCACTGGCCTGGGAAGATAGTCAGTGTAACAAAGGCACATTTGACTCGCAAATTAGCCTTCTGGTCCTCAACACAATTGAGGAAGAACAAGCTCCTATTTGCACTATAAAATAAAGTGACTGTTTCTGTGCTCTGTAAAGCCATAAATACCGTGCTTTATTTACTCCTGTTTCTCTGTTCACCCAAACTGCTCAAACACACTTATTTTTGTTAACATTTCAAATTTATACTCACCAGAGAGTAAGCAAAGCCACAAGAAATCTAGACTTGTGGAGTATCAGATAAGTTGTGTGGTACTTTCCATGGAAATGTCGGGTTTTGAGGAAGAATTGAATGGATATATAATAACCTCACAGTTCTTCAGCCATAGGTCTTCTATAAGAGCTCAGGCAACACAAATTAATCATGTACAATGAGATATACAAGACTTTCTTTGGGAAACAAATATAGAAAATACCTCTGCCAACTTCAGGTCTTTCCTGCAGTCGCACTTTTATCATAGTACCAATCTGCACAGGTTATAAATAAATCCAAATGTGCAGTGAGCATGTTCTGATCCTCAAAGTTCAACCTCTTCAAATGTGGTAATAGTTTTAATATGGCCTGAAATAGTCACAAAGACTGTACAGTACACCATGGTATTTCAGTTAGTTCTGCCTCTTGTTCTTCATGGAGGTTAAGAACAACCATCCTGGGAAAAAAAAAAAGAACACTGGGAAGACTGAACACATCCCTAAATCCAAGTGCAAGGTCTAGCACCTAGGTCAGGGCAATACCCAATCTTAATACAAACTGGGGGATGAATGGATTGAGAGCAGCCCTGTGGAGAAGGACTTGGGGAGATTGGCGGTTGAAAAGCTGGACATGAGTCAGCAATGTGTGCTCACAGCCCAGAAAGCCAACTGCATCCTGGCCTGCATCAAAAGCAGCATGGTCAGCAGGTCGAGGGAGGTGATTCTGCCCCTCTACTCTGCTCTGGTGAGACCTCACCTGGAGCGCTGCATCCAGCTCTGGGGTCCTCAGCATAGGAAAGGTATGGACCTGTTGGAGCAGGTCCAGAGGAGGGCCACAAAAATGATCAGAGGGCTGGAATACCTCTCCTGTGAGGACAGGCTGAGAGAGTCGGGGGTGTTCAGCCTGGAGAAGAGAAGGCTTTGGGGAGACCTTATTGCAGCCTTTCAGTAGTTAAAGGGGGCTTATAAGAAAGACGGGGACAAGCTTTTTAGTAAGGCCTGTTGCAATAGGAAAAGGGGTAATGGTTTTAAACTAAGAAAGGGTAGATTCAGACTAGATATAAGGAAGAAATTTTTTACAGTGAGGGTGGTGAAACACTGGCACAGGTTGCCCAGAGAGGTGGTAGATGCTCCATCCCCAGCAACATTCAAGGTCAGGTTGAACCAGGCTCTGAGCAACCTGATCTAGTTGAAGACGTCCCTGCTCCCTGAAGGGGGGTTGGACTGGATGACCTTTAAAGGGACCTTCCAACCCAAACTATTCTATGATTCTATGATAAACTTTGAAGATTACTTTGACACCAAAAGCAGCTGGAAAAATTAATGAGACAAAAGTCCTTGCTCAGGATGCCCCCACATCTCAGGTTGTTGGAGCTGGGAGATTCTTCTGGGGAGATACCCATCTGCATGCATTGTTCTTCTGCTCTTGACTACCTGTGGAGTAAACATCCTGGGCTTGTTGGACTTCAGTCTGAGCCATGATGGCTCTTAATCCTTCTGTATTTATGCTGTGTCTTTGTTGATGTTTGTGAACAAGCCAGTTCCAGTCCCCAAGCTGTCTCCTCCTCAGGACAGCACAAGCTGCTGTATGTGGGCAACCATTCTGCACTTCAGTTCAGTGGTTTTCTAGGCCAAAACTTTGTCCTCTCCTTCAGTGTCTGCCAAAGTTCCCCCAGCACAAACACACCACCAGAACTGCCACTCACATTTGCTTTGTTTGTGCAATGTAGTGAGCAGTAAGGCAGCACAACATTTGGCAGATGGCTGGCCAAGCAATTACCGTTACAACCTAAGTGGGCAGCTGTTAGGGTCCCAAGTCTCCCAGTCCTGCATCCTTTGCATAAAATACATATTCTGCCCCACTGCCTTACATGCTTACTAAGTGGCTTCAAAGCACAGTTATGTACTTGGCACATATATGCACTCACCAGTTTGTCTCCTGATCATGTACTTCACATGAACACCCTTGCCATATTAAGAACTGTTCTGGCTTGTAGTGACACTGTGATTGAAATGGAGGGATATCTGAGCACCTTCTGTAATGACATGTATACCTGAACTACTACACACTTCAGCCTCTTTCTGCAATTTTGGTCATTTCTCCACCTGTCTGTCCCTGTAAGCCTTCTGTCAGTAGAGTCACCTTGATCCTTATCACACTGTTAGCATGCCAAAATTGTCTGAACAGGAAACCAGAGAAAGGTAATTTAAGGTAAAATATCGAAGCATAAGATCATTTGGCCCTTCCCGTTTTCCTCAATGTTTGGCATTAATTCATCTGAAATAATTCTTAAAAAATCTTAGCAATCCCCCCTCCCTTACAGCTAGGTGCTTAACAAGTATTTAGATACTAAGTCATCACACCACGGCTGCATTTCTTAAGGGGGAATTCTTTATCACTGCTCTGCTTAGTAGGGGGAAATTTGCTGGGCTTGGGATTAGAAGGCCTTTCTTTTTGGACAAGTGCCAGGATCTCTTTGGTTCTGGAAACAGCAGTGATGGAAACCCTTCGAAATCTCTCCCACCTAATTTCTCAGTTAATACTTTGACCCCTTCACTTACATTTATGCTACACTTATGCCTCAGGCATAGACTAAAGCACACACACCTCACTCCAACACTCGATGACTAGAATTGTTTGAGGTTATCTAGTCGCCCAACAGATATGGTCATGGGTAACTGCTTGGATTACCTGCCCCAAAACCTGGCTCTCTTTCTGCCTCGATTTTTATTTTGTGCCTTCCTGTCTCTGGCTTTCCTACAGAGAGCGTGTTAAAAGCAATGGCAGAAAGTGCACCAGCTGCAACTGAACCAAAGTGTCACCTGTCATCTCTTTACCTTTTGTGGTTCCCCACTTGTCATTGCTCCCAGGCAGCCATGGTAGCTATGAATTCAACAATTAATGTTTCATGTTTCAAAAACAATTATGAACTGTTGGCAAGTATATTATTTATTCTCAAACCTACCTTATAAGCTGCAGCAAAACCTCTCCCAGGAGCTCAGTCAAGACTTGAAGTTAGATCACGGCATATAAGCATTTCTGGCAGGAAGGGGACACCTATGAAGATATTAAACGTTCAAGGTGCTCCTGCTTTGTGATTACTGATTAAACAATGTGTATCCTCAGTGGTCACACAGTTGCAGGCAGCATTTTTGGCAGTTGTCCTAGTGTTGTCTAATTGCCACCTGTCACATCAACATGTCAGGTACTAAGCCCCCTGTTTCCTATTGAGAAAGGCTGATTCAGCGAGTTAGAACAAACATGCCAAGGGACATTTTTTTAGCTGGTTCACAAAAGGATTTGTTACTGTGGCTTTAGGCATTTGTGGGGACAGGGGAGCAAAGCCTTCCATTACCAAAGAGAAGTAGGTGTTTTGCCAAAGGAGGAGAGTAAGGGTAAGAAAACTTACTATCTTAATGCCAAACCAACACAGAATTCTTTTGGTCACAGGCACATGACCTTCTTTGCCTCAGTCTTTAACTGTCAGACCAGTTATCCCCAGGGTATTCAGCCCCTTGAGCTGGAAGGCAGGGACGGGGAGTGGAACAAATCCTCCATAATCCAGGAGGAAGCAGTTTACAACCTGCTGAGCCACCTGGACACTCACAAGTCCATGGGGCTGGATGGGATCCACTCGAGGGTACTGAGGGAGCTGGCAGAGGAGGTTGCCAAGCCACTCTCCATCATTTATCAGCAATCCTGGTTAACAGAGGAGGTCCCAGACGACTGGAGACTTGCTGATGTGACACCCATCTAAAAGAAGGGCCGGAAGGAGGATCTGGGGAACTGCAGGCCTGTCAGCCAGAACTCAGTACCGGGGAAGATTACGGAGCAATACATCTTGAGTGAGCTCACTGGGCAAGTGCAGGACAACCAGGGGATCAGGCCCAGCCAGCATGGCTTCATGAAAGGCAGGTCCTGCCTGACCAACCTGATCTCCTTCTATGACCAGGTGACCTGCCTAGTGGATGAGGGAAAGGCTGTGGATGTTGTCTACCTGGACTTTAGTAAGGCCTTTGACACTGTCTCCCACAGCATCCTCCTAGAGAAGCTGGTGGCTCATGGCTTAGACAGGTGTACTCTTTGCTGGGTGAAAAACTGGCTGGATGGCTGAGCCCGGAGAATTGTGGTGAACAGAGCTAAATCCAGTTGGCAGCCGGTCAGGAGCAGTGTTCCCCAGGGCTCAGTGTTGAGGCCAGTCTTGTTTAATATCTTTATCAATGATCTGGATGACGGGATCGAGTGCACCCTCAGTAAGTTTGCAGATGACACCAAATTGGGTGGGAGTGTTGATCTGCTCGAGGGTAGGAAGGCTCTGCAGAGGGATCTGGACAGGCTGGATCAATGGGCCAAGGTTAATTGTATGAGGTTTAACAAGGCCAAGTGCCGGGTCTTGCACTTGGGTCACAACAACCCCATGCAACACTACAGGCTTGGGGAAGAGTGGCTGGAAAACTGCCTGGCAGCGATGGACCTGGGTGTGTTGGTGGGCAGCCGGCTGAACATGAGCCAGCAGTGTGCCCAGGTGGCCAAGAAGGCCAACGGAATCCTGGCTTGTATCAGGAGTAGTGTGGCCAGCAGGACTAGGGAAGTGATCATCCCCCTGTACTGGGCACTGGTGAGGCCGCATCTTGAATATTGTGTTCATTTTTGGGCCCCTCACTACAAGAAGGGCATTGAGGTGCTACAGCATGTCCAGAGAAGGGCAACGAAGCTTGTGAAGTGTCTGGAGAGCAGGTCTTACGAGGAGAGGTTGAGGGAACTGGGGTTGTTTAGCCTGGAGAAGAGGAGGCTGAGGGGAGACCTTATTGCTCTCTACAACTACCTGAAAGGAGGTTGTAGTGAGGTGGGTTTTGTTCTCTTCTCCCAAGTTACTAGTGATAGAACACAAGGAAATGGCTTAAAGCTGCGCCAGGGGAGGTTTAGATTGGATATTAGGAAAAATTTCTTCACTGAAGGAGTGGCCAGGCATTGGAACATGCTGTCCAGAGAGGTGGTGGAATCACCATCCCTGGAGGTGTTCAAAAAATGTGTAGACATGGCACTTCGGGACATGGTTTAGGGGACATGGTAGTGTTGTGTTGACGGTTGGACTTGATGATCTTAGCGGTCATTTCCAACCTTAATATTCTATGGTTCTATGATTCTATGCAAACATGCATACAGGGATGAGGGAGTCAATTTAAATTGATATTTTTTGAAGCTTTTTGTTTAACTATTAGCTTGTTCCCTAACCCTGTTTTGACCTCCTCAGACTGGCAGTCTTCAAAATAAGTTTTCCGTAAGGGCACTATAAACCTCCCATTTGGCTATGGCACCAGGAGTCAGCCTTTGCCCAGCTTTTATCTAGCTCTGCAGACATAGCCAGAGTGAACTGGGCTTTGAGGCTAATTGCTCCACATTTCTGCCAGTAGCAAGCTTGGGGGGCTCAAGCTTGTGGAGAAGGTGGAGAAGGAATGGAGGAAGTTGTAGAGATAAAAACACTGAGAAAGAGCACTTCACATTGCACTTACGAGAGTGGTTGGCTCTTTGCATACTATAACGCTATTAGTAAATTGGAACAAGTCATGGACTGATCTTGCCAGCCATAGTGAGAAATGTCAGAAAGGTGTGTTTCAGTCCAATGTGGGGAATGGAGAGACCAGGAGACTTTTCACTTTTCACAGAAGTCAGCCAGGAGGAGAATAAAGTCTGATTAATGGTAAACTCTCCACAGATTTTGAAAAAATCTGTTTCCAGATTTCCAACTGTTTCTAAACATCACAGGAAGCCATAGTTGAACCTGGAGCATAACTGAGGGAGGAGAGGTTAGGATCACAGTTCCCTGAAGAAAAAAGCACAGGGGGCTAAAACTTGCTTGAAAAGAGCTCTGCAGTGCAAACTGCTGTGCTTAGCATGTCAGTGGTCCTGTGACCCCTAAGAGAGGCACATCCACAGGGTCTCTGCTGCACCTCCAGCTGCTTGTGAAGCGTCCTGGTAGCACTGGCCATCAGAATAGTCTGTCCCAGGCAGTTGACTTCTGCCAGACCTGCCACAGAAACTTCTGTGGCTCTCTGTGTGCTCCAGAAACCACACAGATTTGTGAAAGATTTTGTTCAGTCCTGACGTGCTGTGAGGAAGCCAAGAGTTAGTATAGATCTATAAACATGCTAAGAGGGAACAATTACTTCTGGCATGTGAATGATAGGATCAATACATACACATTCTGAATAGCCTTTGCCCTGCCTGCTCAGTGCATAGGGGAGATTATTTTTAGCAGTGCAAGTTGTCTGCCAAAGTAGATTTTTCTACCATTGCTAAAGCTACTTTAGCCTGGGAAAGGCCAGGGGAGAGACATCTGGTGGAAGAGCAGATGGATGGAGAGCAAGCTTGCTTCTAAAAGAGAGAAAAAGTTTGGACAAAGCTTGCAAAGCCAAAAGTTAGGTTAATTAAAATATTTCATCCTGTCATTCTCATGTTCATGGAAGCAAACCAAAATACTTAATAGTGCCCTTCAGGGTCAGACCATGCTTTGCTTCACTTCACTTCTAGCTGCCTCTTCCAGTCATTGTTAAGTGCAAGCCTCCAGCTCATAGTGACATCAAACTTCTTAATCACATGAGACCACATTATACTGGTCTGGGTCCCAGGATCACAAGGTGTTTTCTGCTGAGGACTGAGTCTGATACTTTAGTTTGATCATCCATTTCTGGGCATTCAGTGGAAAGCCATTCTCTACAGTAATGCTGATAAGGTATCACCAAATGAGGTACATCACAAGCTGTAAAAGATTAGCTGGATTCCATATTAACAGAAGCATTTTGAGGTAAAGTACAAGCACACTGAATGGTGTAGCATGGAGAAGGTATATCTTGAAACAAACTCTTCCGATGTCCACAAGTGACCAGCAGGGAGGCTGCAATATGGAGTTGCATTAGGCTTCTGCTGTATCTATAGAATCTGTGCATTAATTTCTTCAAAGTCCATAGAAAATCTTAAATTGGATCTCCCTGAAAAGTCATGCATCAAAATGACAGAAGTTGAAGACTACATTTGTTGGGACTTGAAGCCAAAATGAGTACCATGGTCTCAACAGCATGATGAAAGAGCAGAAAAGAAGAAAAAAGATAAGTTTGACTCAAAAAAAAAAAAAAAAAAAAAGAAAAGATCTATCATGTTTGAGGAGAAGGCAAATATTTTAGAAAAAGACAAAAACAATTCCCAAACCATTGTACATCACAGCCACAGTGACACACTCAAGAGCCCAGGCTGCTCTTCTATGTCTTCCTCCTCAGGTTCTCCACACTGTTCTGCCTTCACCCCACCACCATGGGATAGCCCCTCCTTGGGCCAGACAATGCTAGCAGAAGGTGGCAGACCCAAATATATTTGCTCAGATGTAATGTGACCTCCAAGCCATTCTTGCTCTGATATTGTTGGTAATAGGAAGTTTAGTGTTGCTGGATACTCTCAAATAAGTGACAGTACTGGGGAGTGGGACATAGACACATCGGTAAGCTGAGGTAGGCATAAAAGCCAATGTTGCACCATTTCCAAGAAACAGCCTCCAGGCAAAATCACTGGAAATTGATGTCAGTCAAGGTTTATTTCTCTAGGTTAAAGAGGAGATTACCTTTTTCCTGAAACAATTTCAGGGAATACACAGGAAAAAGTGCTGACCTACAACTGTCACAGGTTAAAGAAGAGGCTAAAAATCCAAGGATAGATACCATCTCAAAAGGATAGATACCATCTCCTTTGCTGCCTTTCTTTATTCAGCCTCAGGACTCTTGTCTCATTTGTGGAGGTTGACTGTAACTACATTAGTCCTGAACACATACTCTGTCCACCCTGAAATTCAAAATCCATCTCTGCTTATGTCTGAAGGACATAATTTCTTGCATGCTTTCAAGTTTGTGAGGCAAGGAAAGGAAGCTAAATCCTTTCCTGGGCCTCTGTATCTCACTGGCTCATCAGTTATCACTGAGAGTCATGATCCTATGGCTCAGATCTTCTCTGAGCCTCTGCTGGTGTCAGCCTCATTTATCCACTTCTTTGCCTTCTCCTATTTCAAATTCCTGTTCTCCTGTGAGTCCTTCTCAACCACCACCACCAATAGAGCAGTACTTCAACAGGTGTACTTCAACAGGGCACCAAAATAGATTTTTTTTAAAGAAAGAACAGGGGAATTTCAAAACCTTGTTCCATTTGGTCCACAGCTCCTTCTGAAATGACACAACATTTTTCCTATTGTTCTCCTCCTATTTTTAATTTATTCACCCCTATCACATATTAAACTGGAAACTAATTTCTTCCTCAGAAAGTAATGGAGAAACAAGAAACAGAAGGAGGAGTTATAGCTCCGTTTCTTTAAGACTTGATGTGCTTCAAAGGAACGAGAGCCAGCCTCTCCCCAGCTCTGCATCACTAGGAGGGACAACTGCCGGAGGCACAACAGGCTCCTCTAAGGCTTTGCAAACACCACTAGAAACAAGAAATCAAATGTTAGCCCTTCCTCAGATCAGACTGAGTCCTCTAGAGTTACTGCAGCCCTTCTCTTCTTAGAAGGTTTTCTTTCTTCTTTTTTTGTCTCAGCTGGCTGGTTAGACAGTCTCCAAAACTCCAGCCGAGGGGCAAGTGAGGTGTGGGGGAAGGTTCTGCTGTCCTGTATGCAAGGCGAGTTATTTTCTCTGATGGAGGGGGAGTGTATTTGCCAGCTCACAAAATTCTTCAGTATGGTCCATTTTACTATTACTGTAATACTCAGTATTTTACTGAGTATTAGTGATTTTCAGAGGCCTTCAGCAATGCATAGGATTCAATGCTGCCAACTCTCATGAGTTTATCACATTACTTGTGAGTCTGTTTTCTGAGAAAAAATGATAGACCATGGTTTTGTTACCCATTCTCCTTAGGAAAGCACAAGCCTTAGAGCCCTCCAGGTGCATATACAGACTCAGTTAAAGTTAAAGTCAGTCAGGGATATTAAGACTGGTGAGAAGCTGAGGTCTGAAGTCTACTACTACTACTCTGGAAGTAGTCACCAGAGCTGGGAAGAGGGTCTGGGGCAGAGAATGCCAACAGCCCAGGGTGGGAGATGGCGTGTCTCAGGGTGAGGAGGTGGAAAGAGGGATGGGGAACTCACAGAAATGGAGACCAATTCAGTGATGTGGTTGCTGAATGGACTGTGGCTGCTGTAGGAATGGGGAAGAGATGAAGAGGTCAGTGAGCAGAGAGCAGGCCTGAGGTAAAAACGGGTTGGTAGTTTCAGGTTTGGAGCTGAGATATGGAAAGACATGGAGAATTATATCCTCAAACTTTGAGTGTCAATCTTCTCCAGCTGTCAACATAGGGCTGTGAAATGCATCAACAGAGTGCATGCCTTACCGGGTCTGGTGGAGGTCCCTGCAGGTGGGGGACACAGCACCCTTGCTGCTGTGGGGGCCTCTACCAGCCACAGGCAAAACAACTAAAAGTGCCAACCCTGTGGACTGCCCAAACTTGTGTCAAAAGGATGGTACCTAAAGGAGCCTTGGGTTTCTCTTCTAAATGTGTGTTTTTAAAAAGCTATGAAGACTATGCAAAACTACTGTAAAAAATATTTAAAGAATGCTGTTTGCAGGCTTAATGATCTCAAAGGTAAGTACGGTAAGAAACAGGTGCAAATCAGTCTTTGATGACTTGTATGCTAGATTTTGCCAGTGTCATATGGAAAAGTAGTGTCTGAACACGTAAAGACTCTCATAAGGCATACACAGTACATGAGAGGTGTTACATTCAAATTACACAAGCAAATTCTGAGTTTTTCCAGATGATGGGTGCTTTTTTTGGCAACAATAGTAGTGTTATTTTAGCTTCACAAGTTCCATGTAAGCCAGCGCTGAAGATAATGAGAGGCAGTATACACTGAGCTTCATAATGACATCTATTTTTACTGTAAGAGTTTGTAGCATTAATGCCCTTTAAAAAGTTTATAGGTTTTGCTTGAACTGGGTGTTTATTGCTCAGTCTTTCATATGTTTGAATTTAACCTCTACAAAGTCTGTATACACATTTTGTGAGTGTTTGTATGTAAGCTTATGTAGATAGGCATAATGAAACATTGTTCCATCAGCTTCCTCAAGTGAATGACAAATTGAACCCTACTTAGTGGTTTGTGTAGGATATCTGTGAATGGCTTTTATGTACCTAAGACAAAAATATGCATATGCAGAGAGAGGTCATAGAAGATTTTCTCAAAAAATATTGCTTTTGCATTCTGCTGTTTGTGTTGCTCTGTACCAGGAATGCATGAATGTGGTAATGTTTTTTTGTAGCTAGGTAAGTCATTTATCTATTTCCACAGCATTTTGACTTCTAGGGACCCTAATTGGTGTTCCATTAGGCACAGTGCTAGCTTCACTTCAAAAAAATATAGCAAACTCTTCCAGTATGCATCATTAATGACTGCATAACACACAAAGTCATTCTCCATGAGGAAAAGACAGATGGCTTCTTTATGGTTTTAATATTGCACACAGTCAAATCTTGCAATTGCTTTTATTCAATAAAATCTTTTTGTCTCCTCTGCAGTAAGATGTATTCTAGCCTTTATGGCCTTGCAACTTATTAGATAAATAATTACAGAATTTCCATCTAGCACTGAAGGCACAGATATACTATAGATACAGATGGGACTGGAGTGTGTTTATGAAACTGATGGATCATCTTTAATCAGTGGGTTCCTGAAGTGACCTTCAGAGATTTAAATAGCTACCATCAGGTGCCTGAGTCTGAAGAAACTCTGTTTCTCCTAGGAAGAAAACAGAGCAGGTAAGGCACATCCGGAGGGCAAATAAGAGGAAGAGAGTCACTAAGGCACTCTAAACTATTCTTTGAGAGGAAACCTACCTCTGTAGAGTAGGTACAGTGCCTAGTAAAACAGTGTAAGCACGTAAACAGAGTCCCGACAAATGCCGGTTGAACCCTCCCCTCTTCCCTCCCCTCCTCCAAAGAGACTGGGAAGTATCAGAGGAGAGACTATCTTGGCAAGTACTTTGGTTATAAGAAGTCTTCAGCCCTAAGGGGATCCTGGGCATCTCCTGCCAGCTGTGGTAGCTCAGAATCACCGAAGCACACCCTCAGCTTCTGTCTTGATCTCAGAGGCAGTATATTACCTGCTGATTCTGTGATAAAACTGGAAAACCATTTTTTAAAGGACTGTTGGAAATGTATTTACAGGAAGCTTCTCGTGCCTGAAGATGAGGCTGGGCTGTTTTCTGGCCATTTTCCCACTCTGTGCCAAGCACTGGGACAGTGTGAGGAAGGTGAGGTGGTCACCTCTCCAGCTAGAAGTCAGTGATCTGCTCTAAGCTATTTACCTAAGCTCCTCTGTGAGTCAATGAAGACAGAGAAGTGATTCCTTCCTCCAGTCTCAGATGCTGAGACGCTTTGGTGAGAGGCAGCACGTGTGAACTGAAACTGGGAGGTGCATGTTATGTTTTTCAAGTTTTGGGTGACCTGTTGCAGTCAAATAGCCATTCTCCAGACTGTTGAAGGGCAAAACAAAAAATAAACAAATCACCTTCCCTCCTGTCAATAACAGCAATAGCAAGAAAATAAAGGATGATGATCACTGGCACCCTAAGTGAGCAAGGAGAAATTGAAGCAAATCAATGCCCCACTCCACACAGAGCAGAAGACCTTCATTACGGAAGTCTTACACAGCTTCTCCTTTGGGCACTGGTTTTGCTGTGGAACAAAGTTATTTATTCCAGAGGGACAAATCACTGAAAGCACAAGTGTTCTGCATTGATACTGGCACCTCAGGTGGCCCAACTTCAGGCCTAACCAGTGTCTAGTGACATCCTTGGATATCACCGAGAATGAGGGCATCAAATGCTTGTCTGACTGCTCTGATCCCAAATCAAAATCATTGCTTTCCTTTGCAGCAGTATAGCAAAGGCCTAACACAGTTGGGCAATTTTTAAAACATTGGAGAAGGGCATGAGGAATTCACACTGCTATTTTTGCGTTGGATTCATTTTTTTCTGTAATTTTTCTAATCCAGATGAAGAGGAAGCTCAGACCATCTGTACTTTAAGGACGACCTGGACAACAGCTGTTTCTGTTACATCAGTGATGAACATTTTGTTCTCCTCTGTGATTTGTCATCTGTTTTTTGTTTGCTGTTTTCATTTTTTACTGCTATATTCTTGCCCCACTATGTCTAATGTTTTTCTGAGTTACAGGGGTGTAAATCAATAGCGAGTCCAATGAAGTCAGTGGTGCTGTGCTGACATGGAGACAGCATTTTCTCAGTGAAGTCTTTGGGCATTGCTTTCTAATGTTGTCACACGATCTTCTGTAACTGTGCATAAACTGAGGAAGATAGTGATTCTCTGAACCAGGAATTTTAATATCTAGTTACAAAATGTAGCCATATGGTCATTTGTCTCTTGGTCCTAAGGGTCCATATATCTTTGCATGCTTCCTCTCCAGGGCCACCACAGATGATGAGCACTTTGGGGGCAGAAAACAGCAATAGCAACAGCAATGTTCACTTCAGCTGGGTGGGAGCAGTTTCATATCATTCCCATGGTGTTGTTGGGATCTTTCACTCATTGGAAGGTTTATAATTTTCACGTTATGTAAGAAGAGCATGTGTGTGAAAGGGAAAGAGACATACACACAGGCAAAATTGTGTTCAATGCGTTTGTAGAAATTTATTAACTGGAAATGTCAAAAAATGCTATTTTGCCTCAGTGGTATTAAATGTCTTCACTGTCTTCTTGATCTACAACTAGGCATTTAGGAGTCCAAACTTTATCTGAATGTGGAGTGGTGACCACCATTTTAAGCAACATGTATCTCTTTCTGTAAAAAAAAAACAAAACGATTTTCCATTATCCATTCAGTCACCCTGCTACTGGCTTTGTTTCATTAACACAACTTGTACTTAGGTTGGAAGCCCACTCCAAAATCATTCTCCAGGTCAGTACAGCCAGGCAGTACCTCCTGACACTGTGTGGATAGACATGATGACTGCCTGTGACCAAGAGAACTACCTGTATCCACCTTTCTCATTATGGCACATCCCATCTTCCTCCTTTTCCTCTTTTAGATTTGATTTCTTTCTAATTACAGGTTGGAGTACCTCTGGATGCCAACAGGTAAAGGCAGGAGATTTGTGACCCTCCTGCTTAAATTTGAATAGTTTGGGCTGTCCATCAAATTGAAGATAAATGTGCTTAAAAAACTTAAAATTCAGGAAGGGAGATTAATGGTAGGTGGCCTTTTGTCTCATGCTTCTCAAGCAGTGCTGTGTGCACCTATGATGTTCATTTGCCTTTCAATCACAAACAAAAGATCACCACTGTGCTATTCCTATTCCTCACATCTGCTTACAAAAAATCTCTCTGGGCCATGCCTGATGGCTCTTCTCAGATACATAATTGAAGAAAGGGAACCACTGAGGGGAAAAAGCACTTAACACTGTTTGACTTCTTGAATTAGATGCACAGGAGTCTTTGACCCTAAGGATGATCTCAGATATATCCCAAACAAGATAAATATTCAGGAAGGCTCTTGAAAGTGTTGTTTTTCTGTTCTCCAGCCTTCTTGAATTTCCCTCCTAGCTCAGACTAGTCTGTGTCACATTTCATGCAACTTGCAATCTCCAAGGGGAAAAATGCACTTAACCATGCTGTCAGTCTCTTACTTCAGGCTCCCAACAATCTTTGGCTTCCTCTGAACACTAACGTATATGTATGAAACTTATAGATGTTGTCTGACTAAACAGATCAAACTACCAGCTATCTCATGGGAACTCCTGAGGTAGCTTTACTCCCCTACTCTTCAAAATGTCAGGATGTCTTTTAAATATGATTGAAAGTCTGCTAGAAATGCCATCTAAGGTGTAGCAGCTTGAAAACAATCAAATGAATGTAGGTAAACAAGTTTGATAACTTTGCCCTAATTAGATAGATTTTAGTAATAAGACGTTAGAAAGTTATAGATATACATTTGTGAAATAATACATATACAAATATATTTTTCTATTTTGTATAAAGTAAGTATGTACATATATAGTATAGCAATGTAACATAATAGCATACATATTGTTTTCCTATTGCTATGTAAGTTTAATTTCTAGGGACCTTGAGAAGTCTGGGAATTCTAAAGGAAGGATGCACGTGTGACCAAGAATATATTAAATCTTTTCTAAATCACACTTGGAAAAAAACAGGAAGTTACTATGTCTTAAAATATTGTTAATCCGCACCTGAAGTAAAACATAATTTGGTGGATGTTCCACAGACAAGCAGGTTGTCTAGGAAAATGATCCACAGAAGAATATGCTGTCTGAAAAAGTATGCATTGATGGATGGTCCACAGAATGGATGGGTTATCAAATTAACAAAAACAGGAACCATCTCTGGGAAAATCAATTAACCTAGTATATGGATCACATAAGTAATCACATGAAGAATCATCAAAGTTGACCATAACTAATATCTTATGTTGTGTGTATCAGACTCCATCACACACAGTTGAGTTGTGCAAACACTGCTTTTCTTCAGTTGGGTGTGCAGAATTGTTCTCTCTGATATCCCCTACTTTAACACCAAGTATGTCAGTATTAGCTTAGTAATATTAAAAGGAAATATATTTCTATTGCTTGTGTTTGTCCTGGTACCCCACCCTTGAGCTGTGTCTATAATTTGGATGCCACAGAGGGATTTCTTCTGCATTGCTTTCACAGTTCTTGCAGACTCTATGGAACTAGACACAACTCTACAGAAATATAAAGGAATAGTCTGGACCTAGTTTTCTTCCTTTCTTTTTTCACTTTCTTTTCTTCTGTGCTCAGTTTTCTAGCCATCACTGAGATGCAGCTCATGGTTCATGAAGAAATCTCAAACAGCCTAACAAATGGCATGAGAACAAGCTCTTGATGCAGTACTCTTGTACTCAACATCTCTGCACCGGCAAGTGCTTACAATTCCCCTTGGGTGTCCCTAATTATAACGTATGGTTCATTAAAAATGACAACAGAGTTCATCGAGCCTGCATTCTTGTGATTAATTTCAATGTTCTCCTAATCAGTTGTTGTTATTTATACCTTTGCCTTTATGCAATTGATTATACTGTACATTTGCACCATTCAGAGAGTAACAGAAGGGACATGGAGGGCATGTTTACGTGATGCAATGAAGCATGGTGTAGATATGCCTGAAGTAGTGGTGATCAAAGCTGCGTGCTGGCACAGCACAGAGCTGTATGGTGCTAGAGATATTAGCCTGGGTCTCGATCTCAGAGCCACAACGAAGCTACATACCTCTGTCTCTCGGAAGGATTTGTTAGACTCTATGAAGAGCTGTGGAGTCACGGTTTTTCTGCTTTCAGTTTCAGAGCTCATGCTGTCTCCACTTGGTGAAAAATCACAGACAGCTCGGTGCAGGTATTTCTCAGGAACTCCCTTTGAGTGTTCCTGCCTGTATATGTGTATATATATCAGATTTCAGCAACCAGAAGCTAAATCCTTCTTTAAGCCTCCTAAAAATGTCTTTAAAATATCCTAGATCCACTGACTAAGCACTGCTGTGTATTAAAAAACCCACTGAACAAACCTTATAAAATATCTCTGAAAATCAGCTCCTGTCCATCAGGAGGAACGGAAATTTTGAGGGTGCAAAACTCCATGTTAAGTTGCTAATAACAAGGCCACAGTTTGATTCACCTTGAGTTCATATTTGTGTGCAAATGATTTCTGGTTGTACTTTTATGATCTCAGCTAAGGTAGTAAGCAATTTGGGGGGCCTGTTATTGGATATCCCAACTTGAGACAGACACCAGTAATCTGATTTTTGGAGAAATTGCAGAGCAGCTATCTCTGAAAATAAGTTAGCTCCTCTTGGGTACACTGGATGCGCATACAAAAATTGTGGCAGTGAGGTGCTAGCTCATTTTTCAGACTATTTTTGCAGAGAAGCCACAAACTTCCTATGTTCTTACAGATCTTTCTTATGTCCTCCTCTTCTTTTAGTTTTCGCTTGCTACACATCTGCTCTGCAATTCTGCTGTTCCTCAGTTTCAGGCTTTTAGTTGCAATCTAATGCTATTTGCACAGCATTATCGCCTTGAGGTCTAAGTCAACTTTGGCAAGCCTCCTACTGGCATGTTATGTTAATAACTGATTGGTTTTGTTCTCAGCAAAAGCAATTTGTTCCAACAACTGGGATTCATCCCACTTTTTTAGCAAGTACACAGCTACATTCTAGCACAAATATTAAAGGCCAAGATCTTTAAAAATAGAAAGGGAGGGACCACCAGCATCACTGCAAGCTTATCTGTAATGTATTTGCTCTTTAATATGTGCAAAGTATGTCCCTAATATTACAAGCATTTGTGTTTGTCAATACGAGGATGTATCTCCATAGTTTAAGTTAGGCATTTTATCTGCCTGGGAAGTTTCCAAAAAAGTATCCCCGGACAAACAAAAAATGCTACTTATGAACAACAAAAAATAGTACGTGAAAATTACTTTGTCATCACATGCAATTTGCATTTTAAAAATGCGTCTGTGAAATTTTACAGTCATTTGCATTCCAAGTCAGCAATTAGATTAAAAAAGCACACAACTGCAGCTGTGACAAGTACTCTGTTATGTGGAAAACATAAACAATCCTCTTGTCCTCCAGTAACAGCTCTGATGAGAATGAATTTTAGCATAGCGCTCAACTTTTGCCTCTTCAAGGATGCTTTCATCCTTGATACAGTGTAACTGGAAAACCTAAAAGAATTGGAGTCCAAACAAGATACGTATTTAATAACATAAATTGCTCTTGGTATTGCACTTGACCCTTTAGAGAGCATCTTTTCAGGCACCATTAGGATCAGCTGTAAAGCAGCCCCAGAGCCACAGAGAGGCTTTTACTGGCACACAGGATGGGGTGGCATCCTGCTGCTTCCCTCACGGCTCCCTTCTCACCAGCTCCCTGCCCCATGTTTAGCATCCTCCTTCAAGGGAGATGAAGGGGAGATGAAGGTCTTTGGGGAGGGACATCCATAAGCTTCCCCGGAGCTCAGAGAACATCCCCTGCAGGAAGGGGAGCTGTGGCCAGACACTTTCTTCCCCATCTTCCCCATGTGTCTTGTTGACAAAAACAGAGACTTTGAGGCTTTGGCAAAAAGGGATACAGAAGAGCGGGACTGCAAATAAATATCACCTCTTTTCCCCAGCTTCCTCAGCCCTCAGTACCAAAATTGGTACCTTCCTGACAGAGGTGCCTCCAGCTTGTCCTGAGCATTGGTGCACCCAAACCCAGGCATAGCAGTCAGTCCATGACACCTTTGGGGAGTAACAGATATTCAGCATAGACAGGATTGACACTGATAATTTACTTATTCAACAGCTGCTCAAGAGTCAGGTCTCTATATTAAACAACCTTTGTCCTTAACTTTGTTTTCAGCTTTTTCTGTCCGGTCAAACAAAACATCTCCCTATTTCACTCTAGAACCAGCAGGTCATGACTGGGACCTCCTATGACTGTGGGAGCACAGCTTTTCTTGGGGCTTGAATGGGATCTGATTTTCGGCAGGGACATTTTGGAAATCAGGTCTCCATGCAGCCCTACAAGTGGAGTACCAAAAAAAGAAAAACAAAGGGCAGACAGTTTTAGTCATTTTAGAAAATATCAGCTTGTATTCAGTGTTGAGTTTTAAAACACATGTCTGCATCAGTGGGAAAGCTCCTCTGGCTTTCTGAAACATCCCTGCTCCTGCAGGCTGCCAGCTGTGCCCACAGGGCACAACCCACGCCGGGCAGCCAGAGACACCAGCAATTTTTTATAAGCGCAGTGCACCGCTCTGCTCTGTGCTTGGTTGATGTCGTTGCTGCCATTTTTCCCTGGGTGGTTATTGAGAACAACATTTGTGAGCAGTTTTTCTGCTTAGCTGAGCTGGCTACAGTAGATGCTGTGCTCCACCACATCCCTGCCCCAAGCACCTTGCTACACGTGTGGGCAGTGGCTTCAGTTTCAAACCCTGAGATAATTCAGTAAGTTTCTTCCTGCCAGTGCTAGTGCTCATGCTGTAACAGGGGTGTGTTAGGTCCTGAGCACCAGGACCTTGTGGAGGAAATGTGGCACCTTGAAAATACCCATCACCTGTCTATGTCTGGATTTCTCTGTGCTTCAGAACCTGATGTTGCCTTATTTGTCAGTGAGACTGGGAGAAAAATGAAGAAGATTTGGGCTCTATTATTCATCGGTGAGATGGAATGCAAGCTTTCCCTTCACCTTTAATTCAGGGCTTCTCCTTCCCTGTAATATGTGTTAACACGAATTCCTTTCCTTACATCAGAAAGCAAGTGGATAGCACAGGGAGAAGAGAATTAGAGACACAAAAGAAGATTGAAAATAAGTGATGAGTTAAGGGCTGGGCAGGGAAGAGAATGACAATGATCATGAGGAGACTGTGTCCAAACAACACAAGAGAGGTTGTGATCCAGAGGAATAAAGACAGTATATAATATTTTGGTCATTTATGATCCAGAAGGAGGATTGTTATTATTCTTCTCCTGCAACAGGTGAGAGAAAGACTAAGATGGTGGTCAGGGGAGAGAAGGGCACGATGTGACTAAAAATAGCTGAACTTGTTTTAGCTCAGCGAAGTGAAGGTTGAGAAAGATATGATTTCTCTCTAGAAATATATCAAAAGAGTAAATGCCAGATGGAGAAGGGCTATTTAAGCTAATTTTGGCAAAAGAACAAAAGGGGGAAAAAATCAGCCATAAATACATTCAGCATGGAAAGCTTTCTAACCACCTAAGCAGCGAGAGTCTGCAGCATCTTCTTGGCTGGAGCCACTGGGGCAATCTCTGGGACTTAAAGGTAGACCCTGATCACTGCATGAAAAGGAAAGAGTGACAGGGCTGCCTGGCTTTGACAAGGCAGGATGCTCCTAATGTTCAGTTTTTGCTCTCGAAAAAGCCAATGAAAACGGAAATGAGCACAGGATTTGCTGGCAGCCTTTTTGTTAGCTAGCAGATAGCAATAGGACCGAGTGCACTGAAAATTTCCACAGCTAGCTATCTGAGCCTCATCCACTCAGTCCCCTGAACCTCTTACCGTCATGTTTTACAATCACTTTACAATGGACTAAGGGGTATCTGTGAAGATGGTGCTTCAGCAGTTATCAACAGTTTTTCTTATAACCAATGAAGCTACTAAATATGCCTTTCAAAATCATTTGACATGCCAGCCAGCATTGAACTCCAAATGGGCCACCTAAATTTTAAACAGAAATTCCTCCAAAATTGCTACATTATCAACAGCATGATGGTAGCCACCCTTGCCTTCCCGCATTCGAGGTTCTCATCTTTTGCAGTTGTCATGATTTCTCTGTCCTCATTTAAACCTCTAGTAGCTCACCCTCCGACTGCTGAGCTGGCGTCGGTGGGCAGGAAGCAGCACAAGAATCAAGCCCTCTTTTACTTTTGTACATCTGAAAGCAGTTTCTGGCCCAAAATTTTTCACTTCCTAAATGAGAGTTTTCTCATAGTTTCAGCTACAGTAACCTGGTTCAACACGATCAGCTCTTAGATAAGGTTTCCCTTTCAACAAAGCATCTAGTATGTCTGTAGTATTATTAAATAATAATAATACTGTTAACATGATGACGTCAGTGTTTGTATTAATAAAAAATAATGAGAATACCTAACTTTTGCAGCAGAACCTCAGCCTGTCTCTGTCGGTGGGGAGAGCCATCTGAAATGCCAAAGGTGCTCTGCTTCCATTTTTCGGGGGTGGTTTGGAGGTTTTTTATTTGGTTTGGCATTTTGCTGCTAAGGGGCAAGTCTGGGTTTTCTGGGCATCCAGGGACAAATGAAAATACAATACAGCTATTTGTCACCTTACTAGTTGCAATATACTATATTAAACTAAAATCGCACAAATTTCTATCCCCTGAGGCTATTGTAATTTCATGTTTCAGTCCTCTACTGTATATTGATCTTTCTCATAGATGCCTTAAGTTCTGGCATATTTTTATGTCTTGAATTTTATGTAATCAATTAAGATGTAAATTTTCCATCAGTCTGGCTAACATTAACTTCAGGTGGTATGCAAAGCCTGTCGAAACCTCCGAGTGCTCTTCTGTTGACTATTATGGGCTTTGGATCAGGACTCTTAATAGCAGTCATTTGTTTGAATCTATTCCAGTTTAATGAGTGATTAGCAGATGTTTCTTCCACTCTTTACCTAACAGTTGATAAACCAGAATCCATGAGGAGCTGTGTACTAAATAATGGTATGATTTTACAATCCTCAAATTGCTTTAGAAAATAGATTTATAAATCATGCACATAAAAGTAAAGGATATTGATGAATTCTCTGCTATAAAAGAGGAGGCTTACTGTGCTTTATGTGAGTCTCTCAACAATAAAGTGTTACCTACCATGGGACACTGGGAAAAACTATCAGATCTTTATATCTTGGTGTCTTGGGTACCTCTCCTTTCTGTTCTTTTATTTGAGGTGATTTACATCTTTGGTACTCCAGCTGAAATTCCCGCATCTTTTAGGACCAGATTCTTGTTTAAACAATGTTTGAACAACTCTTCATGCAGGAAGAGATTTGTGCAAAGAAAAAAGCTCTTGATTTTCCAATTACTTGCTATTATTTTTTAAGTCACCTTCCAATCCAAGCAACGTTTCTAACACTGAAAGATACCAACTATCAGGATTTGTACTACTCGACCTTTCATGATATTTAGGCATCTGGCTTTCCAGCTCAAGTAATCAAGATGATAATTAAACCTACATCTTGGTGAATGTCAAAACTGTCATCTGCATTTGGAATGTTACAGGTCTGCAAGAAATGATGATAAAAAGATATTTAACATCAGTGAGGTCATTAGGAAATAGTTCCAGCATTGGCTTCACCGAAAACTGCCTTGTCAAAGCAAAGGAGACACATGGAAGTATGCTCTATGAACTGACTATATAGAATACCTAATCTGTGTCATTATACCTTGCAAATGTAATTGTTGACAGTATTTTAGATAATGCCCAAGCAGTAATAGCAGATTATGGGTATCCTTTAGATTGTTTCACTATTAATACTTTGCACTATGTGCAGTTGTATACGCTTCCAGCTTAGAATAAGGCAAAGTCAGAGTGGTAAGTTCATGGCAAAACGTGCCCTGAAGTTGTTCCTGTTTGCAAATAAAGTCATGTCACAGTTTTCCAATCTCAATAAGCAATCAGAAGTTATTTCCCAACAGCCAATGTGGTCCTGAGTTTCCAGCCAAAGTTGTAAGCCCACACTTTTTCTCTCACCAATATCAAAAGGGAGGTGAGTGGGACTAAGCGTTGACTGTGATACGGCATCACTTGCATCGCAGGATGTATTCTGTCACCTGCAGCTAAAACAGTTTAGTCCAAACCATTATAAATCTAGGCAAGTGTAGGAATTATTTCCATTTCTCTGGCCTTTTTTCTCTCTTGCGCTCCCTGCCGTGTGCAAACTTCAAGCACAGCAATTCCAGCTGCAGACCACCTTGCAGCAGCACTGCTGCACACACAGTTCCCTCTGTTGTCACTCACAAGTTTCTCTGGAGGCTGGTTTTGCAGCTAGTCAAAGAATTAAAACTAAAAATGTTGGCTTGGAACTCCAGATGTGTGCTTTAAATAGCCCTCAGGATGAAAGTATGTATTTCCCTTTGTTATATATAGGGTCTACAATGACTGAGGGACTAACTGGTTGCCTCAGATAAATGTGCCATGTGAGATGGAATGAATTCAGCCTGTGCGTCCTCTGCAGTGGCAGGCGAATTAGACAGCTCTGAAGGGCAAAGCAGCACATCCAGTGTGCAAATGTCCAGGAACAGTGGCAGGAAATACAGAGCTTAAGGAGAATCCATGCCTTGAAGGCACTCACAGATATCTGCTTGGCACCCAAAGCCTTTTCATGACAGGAGGCTCCCCTCCATCTAAGACGCAGTTAAATGTAGTGCTTTTGTCAGCTCTTACATCAGAGGCAGATGCCTAGAGCACTTGCCTGAAGCCAAGTCTGGGTCATGTCCCGGGACCGTTCTCAGCTGGGCTGGGAATTTCCATCAAAAGTCTCCAGCTACTCAGCCAAGAAGAAAGACCTTTGAAGGCAAGAGGACCACAGGTGCCTGACTCCAGTCTAGCTCTCAGGCTGTCCGCACTGGGAGATATACTGCATGCTGGTTCCTGCTCCCCCAATTGTTTGTGCCTTTCACATTAAATATCCCAGGAAGAAAGAAGATGGAAAGACTTAATTGCTAGCAATTTTAAATACTTTTGCATCTACTTACATTACTGGTGTTTTGGACTGCAAACTCTTAAGAGTAGCCCTTGGCAGGAAGAATTTTATACCAAATTACTTCTGTCCCTGTGGATTAAATGTATAACCTGAAGCAAAATTTGAGCCTGCGTGTATGGAGAGAGGTTCTTAATTGCCTGACAGCCTGCAAATTCCCCTGTTTTTAGTAATTTTCAAAGGATGGGAAAATGGGGTCTCTAGTGGCAGTGCTGGCATTTTAGACGGAGGAAGTGTGAAGCAGCAGTTAGTTGTTAGACTCATACAGCATCTGATCTGTAAGACATTTTCTAACAAGTGGAAGATCTAGTGGTACAACTGAGCAAGTCATCAATTGGCAGCACATGTCTGCAGGCTTGAGCTCTCAGTAACCTGTAGATGGGTGGTTAACCTAGTACAGGGGTGATGTCAACTCTGACCTGTGATATGGATGAAGGATGGAGGAAATGCCCAGGGGACTACTGCTGAACGGATTTAGTCTTTAGAAAATTCCCCATGCTCTGTCCCAGATTCCCAAGTACATTCATATTAAAAAGCATCAGCACCTGGAGACAAGTGTGCTAACTCTTGAAGGCTAGAACATAAACTGAAATATATTTAAATACAATACTAGAACCAATAACCTAAAGATTACCATGAGGTATCATAGCCCCAAGTACACATGCTGTTTGCCTGTGTGCCTTCTGCCAGCTAGGATAACAGCTACTTTGTCTCCAGGTTTTCGCAGCAGGAGCAATACCATCTGAAGGAAGCGAACTGCTGGTGGTAAGCCGGGGGATAATTCAGAGTTTAGTCTAAAGCTCCCTCTGGAGTCAAAGGAGAGAGATTGGTGCCTCCAAGGAGGGATTCAGAGCAGGGACCTGAGTGGCTTTTGGGAGCTCTGTCTAGGGAAAACCCAGGGAGGTGCTCTCCCTACGCATTGCTGGAGGTATGCCAGTGCAGGGGCAAACTTGGCCTGAGCAGCAACGTTCTGGGGTTTCCCTTGTTTCCAGGGGAGAACAAAACCTGCTAATCTAAATTAGGCTGCAAGCTGGGACAAAGGCATACTGCATAGCACATTGCAAAGGTAAGGGACATTGTCCAAACAAATATCGTGCTTGCTTAAGCATTACCCACAGTTCAGTTAATTAGGCAATAATTTAAACTCTGGCTGATTTTAGGGGAGGTAGTTTTTCTTTTTGTACTATTACATATCCCATCCACATGGCTTTAGTTTTCAAGTATGACAAGTGATGCTGTATGTTGGGTAAGCTGCCAAAGGGTTTGATTTTTCAGGAGATCTGAGTCCACAAGTCTGGCCCTCACAAGCTAGAAGAATCACATAAATTAAACACCCAAAATCTGAAATAATTTTAGAAAAGCTCATACCTCGTATGTAGGGGAGTTTGAAGGCACTTCTGAGAGATTCTTTGTTCAAAACCAGTTCAGAGAAGCCTTGGGATTCCCACTGCTTTTAGTCTAGTTTTGAGCTGTCTGCCATACTTCTATTAGTAGGTAGCATTTACTGTTTTGACAGTAGGGACTATAAAACCAACATCTATGGAAATAGTCTTCATACTAATAGGACCATATTTATTTGGGGAAAACAGACAATCATTTCTACTAGAACCTGAACTCCTTATGAGTAGTACTTAAGCAATTAATTGATAATATTTATCCATATATCAGCTCCACAATACACAAAGAAATATATCTCTTGCCAGATATTCCCAATCACAAAACTAAGCTTGGTACATCATTAATTTTTCCTACTCTACAATATGGGCTGGCCTGGAATAAATAGATAGTAGATGCTACTTATGATTTGGGAAGCGTTGCTAAAAGTGAGCAGAAGCATGCTGAAATCAGAGGAAGCCTTTCTGTTGACTTCAAAGGCCTTGCAATCACATCTACGGTGCTGAATATTTTATCTGCTCCTAAAAGTTGTGACATGTATCATTAGCTACTATGAGATTTAAGCAAGCGTGTGACAGCTTGTTCCAACGCAAAGCATGGCAATTGGGTTTAAGGACAGTCTGCTTTCCAAATCTTCAGGGTATTTTTTAGTTTTGGGGGGAGGGGTTGGTGAACTGTCAAGATGACTTTAACAACCCCTCTTGGAATCTGTCTGTATCCTGAATCCTCTAAAATAACTTATTAATACTCGGCAATAAAAAGTGTAATGAACACAATTAGCATGCCTGACACAATTAGCATAGCTGGAGAAAGGTTTTTTGGTTTGGTTTTGAAATATTTGACTTGATTAATGAAACAAAGACACCGTCTTGTTTTGATACCAAAATCTCTTTTGTCTTCTGGGTGGGTAGAGCTTTCATATAAAGCAGAGGACAAACTTTCTGCTCTTAACAGGCAATGCCCCAGCTTGAAGAGATGTTGATTTGCCGTTAAGAATCTTGCTAAGTCAATGGATGTAGTTTTTCCCTCTTCCTTTAGCGTACCATAGAAAACACTAGGAAATATAGTAATTCAATGCTTAAGAACCCCCTTTGCTACTTGTGCGTCGATAAGAAAATGCTTTCATGTGGTTTGATTTCTTTGAAATTGTGTGAGACTAACTGTTACATGATATTTAACATGTAACTAAACAGTAAAATTTAGCCACAGTTGTCATACTCCCTCCATCCCCAGAAAAAAAAGGAAGCAATTAATCTTTAAATCCTTTTTAATTAATGAATATTCATTCATCAATATTTTCATAAAGCATCTCTTCATCATTCCATTTTACTCTTCTCTTTTTTTTTCACTGCTGAAGAATACCAAAAATACATAGATGTGCCTTAAGCAAAAAAGACTGGGGTTTAGTTTATCTTTACAATGGGATGAAATCAACTTAAACCACCGTAATATTTCTACTGTTTATTGACCCTTTGGGCTATAACACAGGATAGTTTCAGTTCTCTTTTTTTTTAATGCCTTTTACAAACAAATGATGTGTAAATGTTATTTATAGTAGTGTTGAGTTAGAAAGGAGTTAATTGGCTATGAAATACATTACTCTGGTGCAGTTTGGTTGAAATTACCATTTTTAGTCTTAAAGCCATCTATGGTTAAAATCATACACTACAGCTAGTGTAAAGGGACAAGAGCCAGAAAATGGGAGGTCAAGGCAAACACTGTTCTTAACACATGGTTGTATGTGTGTGTGTGTTTCTGTGTAAGAAGTGGTGCTGGGACTGGAGGAAGGGAATTGGCAAAAAAAGGCACAAAAATGTGTGTTAAATGAAGTGTTAACCTTAAGTGAGAATTTCCTGGCTTTTTTCAAGTCAAACCAAGACTTGGATTTGTTCAAGGTTCAAGCTGCTTGTGCTCCATGGAACTCAACCAGACGGATGAATATGAAATCTCGTGAAAAAGCTGAAACGTACAACTGCCCACTTTTTGTGATGTGGGGAGTACGGTTTCATGAAAAGGGCTGCAGTAACACACTGCCCTCCAGTTGTGCAAAGGGTAAGAGAGGGAGAGTACTCAGAGACTCAGTTCTCTCACCCATGCAGGGTCCCAAAAATGCACATTGCCTCTTTGCTCTGGCCAGACAGTAATTTTCCATCTGCTGGAAAATCCTGGCTGAAGCCACTGGAGAACTGATTTCAGTGGGATTTGGAGTACACATTTCTATCAGAACTGAAAAAGTCTCTTCTTGTTGAAGATCTCTGCCTGACCACACGATTTCTAGGAGCTGGGGCTTGGAGAAAAGAGAGAATTGTGACTAAATCATGAGAGTGGGACCACTCTCTTCTTGAATTCCATTTTTCAAGGTAGTTCTTTAGGGCACTTACTGAAAGACTTGTTCGAATATCATTTCATTAGGGCAATTTTTCTAAAGCAAAGTCTACCATTTTTAAGTTTTATTAAAATCAGAGTTTTTGGTTTAATTATATTTTGCTACTAGGATAAAAACTTGGGAGGGCTTTTCAACAATTCTACCAAATACGTACTTTGGGAGGGTGTTAATTGTTTAGTTCCTTTGATTATAATGATGACAATGTGCTCTATAATCCCTTCACAGTTTGAAGAGATATTAGAGAGCTAATAATACGTTGTGGTTTACCAATGGGAGCTAATACTGAGGAGATTTTAAAAACCAAGTTTTTCTGCTCCAGCTATACGGGTTCCTTTGAGGCTCTTCATATTGTAGAGTTGTCTGCAGATACAGTACTTAAAAACTGCAGTTACAGCCACTTTGCACCACTGCCAAGGATGCAGCAGGACTGCGGTGCTGATCCTGCACACGATGGCAGCCAGGGTTAGGGTGAATGTTACCAGCTGGGAATCGCATTGCAGCTTTGCCGCAAGGCAACTGTGGGGAGTCCATTCCTGTTCGAGAAGCAGCCCTGAGGCTGGGATTACAACACAGACCTGCAACCCAGGTTCGTCTATGCTGAATTTCAGCCCAGAGCAAAGTTTCACAGTTTAGATGCAAACAGTCAGGGGTGGGAACAGTAACAGACCGTACATGGCTGTGCTGGTTTTGGCTGGGGTAGAGTTAATTTGAGGGGTTAAACCACAACAATGGCAGCAGCACAAGTATCATTGCTCTACTCACAGATAAATCAAGTACTAGTGAGAACATGGGTCATTACAGATCCAAGGCAGCCTTTTCAGTTTCATCCCTTTTTGATGTTTTTGATAGATTCATATCCACACATTTTTCTCCCATAGACATCTCTAACTAGCACCCAAAGCTCTCTATCTGCCAAAAATTCCCATCCATGTCCAGAAGAATTCTACATGCAGAGAACTGGTGGGGCCATTCCTGAATTATTTTTTTTTAGATCTATTTATGCTACTGTATCTGTTCTTGGTGAATGTACATGATAGAAACACTGTTTACAAAAAATATATCTTCTTTTCTTTAGAAAGGTTTAGTTCTGATAAATAACAAATTAAGTTTACAGATCTGAAATTGGCATACCTTGATGACTACAATCTACTAGACTGAAAAAAATTGGGATCCTGGTGAGGGAATGAATCGGGATGAAAACCAAAGTGGTCACATTTGCATGAAGGATATGTTTGAACAGTTGATGCTGAAACAAAACATATTGTTTGCTATCTCTTGTGATCTGTGACTGCAGCACGCTAGCTTGATAAGTGTACGTGCATATACTTTCAGTATATAAATAAAATATGAAAATGCTCCATTACTGAATCAAAGTATTAGAAGTGCTCCATTTGCTCAATTCTAGAGAATAAAAAGTTGTAACATCACAGAAACAAAAATATGACATAGCATGCGGTCACGATAGCAAGCACAGGGAAGAAAAATATTGAGAAAATATACTTATATGCATATTATGCAAATATATTTTACATCAACATACAATGTTATAAGAATGTTAAATAATGTGAATGCATGTTTAAAAAAGGCTACAGCTAGGTGGTTTCATGTCAAAGTAGCAAATAACCTGAGACATCTTCTATGCTTTCACTGGAATAACAATCTTTAAACCTACAGCAGATGTAGAACACATTGACAGTGGTTGAATTCTCAGCTAAATTATACTAAAAATGTGCTGTTCTCTTTCAAAATGACATGGCAGCTGGAACCAGTCCAAGGAAAGGAAAATGTGCTGTACATTTACAGTACTTACAAAAGATTTGTTTCAGTGTTGATGGACACTTAAAATGCTTGTTTGAAATATTATGAACATCTCTATGTCTTGAAAGACCTACAGCAACACTCCCATGATCAGCTTGCTTACTGCAGAAGAGAAAGCAAGAGATCATTAAAAACAATGCCCATTCAAGACCAGGAAAAAATGTATGATGACATATATAAACCCAAGAAATTTTAGCAAGGAAAAATAAATTTGGCTTGATGAAATCATAGTTGATGGATCTGCAATATAAATACTTATTTTAAACTTACCAGTGTAATTCTACCACTTTATGATTAGTGTGTATGGCAGCATTTACAAACAATGTTACTAAATACTGACTTTATACACGATTACAGGTGTTTGAAAATCTCTATGACAATCCAAGTTTTGTAGTGATAATATACAACACTTACTTTCTCAAGGCTTGTTGTTTTGACGACACCTGCCTTTCAATTTAAAAAGTTCCTCTGAAGTGCATTCTATGTTAAAGTGTCCATAACCTCAGAACGAATGTGTACATGTGTGTGTGCATACATATGCTTTTGCTTTGCAGCGTGTGCTTTTATATACACACAATTTTTAGCTATAGGTATTCACACATACATGAGTATGGTCTACATAGTAAAAGTTCATATATATATATATTTTTTTATATAAATATATATATAAACTCTGCAGGCAAGTAGTACTTCACTTTTTGTAATTGAAGTCCTTTAAAAAAGTTCAGTCACTCAGTTAACATAGTATAGCCAGTAAATTAAGTTGAAAAGAGAAAACGTGAATGGAAACACCATTCTTGACCATCTGTCAATGGCATTCACATCTGTTAGATCTGGGATTTTTATTTTCAGTTGTGAAGACCTTCTTCGTAAATGGCCCCTCTTGCTGTGGGAGCCTGTTCTTTCTGACGAACGCCTTCCAAGGCTTTCGCGATGTGAGCTTTGTTTTCTGTACTGGATTCCTGAGTTGTCAAAGGATATTGTTGAATTTCTGGCATCCGTAACGCTGGTAGTGACCTCGTTGCTTGCCACCTCGTTGTGAATTTCAAGTGATGTTAGCAGAATGTTTCCATGGGTGTCCACCTAGGGGGGCAAAAATAGAAATATAAATTGTTTCAAAAGAGTTGGCATCTATCAGCAGAACGTGGGTGTATTTAAATCTCCAAACCCATACATATTTTAAGAAAACATGTATTCGTTTTAAGCATGGGATAATTTTAGAAAAAAATGGCAATACTCAGCTGCTTAAAATTAGACAAGTACTTAAATACTTTTACAAACAGGGTTATCATCATACTACCACCATCCAGTACAAAACAGTATTTGGCAAACCCAATGACCTTCCTCTCCCTCTAAACCAGCAGCTTTTTAAAGGACGATGTAGTTCAGTGAAATCTCTACATTGCTGGCGGTGGGGGGTGAGGGTAAGGGATGGATTCTCTCTCTGCTACCTACCTGTGAAATTTGCTAAAATCACAAAAATAGTTCTGGCCTGCTGAACTCTTTGCATTTTGGAATCACAGAGCTTATTTACAACTACTCTTTTAAACTTTTCCTTCCAAAGTCATTTGCACAGTTTTACAATCGTGGCAATGCTTAACTGTGGGGTTCTTCCACTTGGATAAGTGATCTTAAAAAGCAATGAACTTCAACAAGGAAGAAAGCTGCTGAACTGAGGAAACAGGTGGCACTCTTCCCTTCCACCTCCATAGCCAAGAGGCGGTGAGCACAGTGTTGAGCTGTTTTTTTTTTTCATTTCAGTAAATAAGTGGAAGATCATGATCATTTAGAGTCCTTAAATTCTGGTCCAGACTCTCTAGTCACCCTGAGTACCGATAGAGGAGGAGCAGCACAGAGTTGGGTACGGCTCCTTCAATCCAGAAAAACTTTTGACGGGCAGTCCCAAACGATGCTGTCTTAGTGTTTGGTAACTTCAGTGGTGGGGCACCACAACCCCTTGTACCCCATGTCCTGCATGCTGGAGGACAGGCAGAAAAGACAGCTGATGCAGGGATCAGCTCCCATTTTCCTGACTGCTTTTGGGAAAGGAAAATAACATCTGAATGTAAAATAAATGCTCCGTACTGGGTAATTTCAACCAGTTAATGCATGTGTGACTCTGTTCAAGTGAACTCGGTCCCCATGTCAGAAATAGATAGTGAATCATACCATACGGGATAATTCACAGTTTTATGTATACAATTTATTCATCCACAATTCATCCTGCAATCAATATATTTTTCTAACCTGCCACATGATCTAGCTGTGTTAACTGTGCAGCAGCTGAACATCTCATCCTCGAAGCATCTGTTTAAAAGTGGTTGAGAAAACACACTATTGTCATGGCCTTTTGAAGTTTGTACAGTCATCCGACACCATGTCCTTTGCAAGCTTTGTGTGATGCATTAAAAGTATGTGTATCTATGTGTCTGTCCATATGCATTTAGCTTTTTTCAATCTTGTTAAAATTCTGTAAAATGGATATTTCTTTCATCAATTATTGATGCTACAGCTTATCTTTCCTCAGTGAAAACAGTTATGATAGTATACCAGTGATGCTTTGCCAAGCTACTTGCAAATGGAAAAAGAACATAAAATGCTATGAATGACATACAGACAAGTAGAAAAAAAAAATCCTAAGGTATCCAACAAATCCTGCTATTGTAGGCAACAGTACATTATGCTGATGAGTGCCTATAAATAAAAATAAACAATGTGAACCAAAATAATGGGGTGGAGAAGCCTCAGCGGTGATTAAGAAGATTTTATTTTCCCCATGGCAGAAACCCATTGGGTACAAAAGTATGAGCTTGAGGTTTGTAGAAACGAGTCCATGCTGTTGAGCAGTATCTGTAATCAGGGAATACACGTGCTGTAAAACACAGCCATGGATATCATCACTACTTATGGTGGTCTCTGAAAAAAACTGATTCAGTTTTCTCTTCCCCCCCCCCCCCCCCCCCCCAAATTATGATCAGGATTTGTAACAGCATTGTGTAAAATATCTCCACAATCTGCATTTTTCTTATGAAGATCAAAACTACATCTCTCATCCAGGCCCCCACAGCATCACATGTCATCTCCTTTCCCATCACCTCCCAGGCTTTGAGAAATGTCCTTCACCTGACTAAAAATGACCATTTTGCTGGGCTCCACCCTGACAGCACTGCGTTCCCCTTGCAGGTCTCTACTCCCTTTCCATCCACCACCACAAATGTCAGCTGGTCATTCCCTCAGGGCTTCCTGATCTCTCCGGATTCTGCTGCCACCTACATATATATAGACTTTAGCCTGTCCACAGGTACTTTGTCCTTCTACACCAAGCCTTGGATTTTTATAAGTGAGGTGTCAGCTGAAAGCTTGTATCCTGGAGGGTACATCTACGTGTTCAGGCTTCTCCTGCCCAAAGAAAGTATTAATTTGATTCCACTTATTTCATCACACTGCACAGCCTGCTTCACCTTATCTGCCAACCTTACATGTCACCCTAACGTAGCTTCTGCCTCTAATCTGCCAATGCTGCTGCCGCTTTTCACCGCTCATCACTGCATTTATAAATCAAACCAGAAAGGTGGTCAAGAAAGTTGCAACGTTTGTGTAAATACTTCGTCTGAAGATACCATTACATCCAACGAGGTTGTATGACAGCATATATTTTCTCAAAATATCAAGTAAGACATATTTGGAAACATACTTTTGAAATGCATCTCTTTGTTAATAGAGCAACAGACTTGAATGTCAAATACAAGAAAGGAGCAGATGAAGAGGTCTGCAGAAACTAAAATCAGGCTTCTGGTCTGCAGATATTCTTGAGACCTACTCCTGCAAATTGTATTGATTCCTTCAGAGGTTTTGGATAAACCACCTAAACTTTCAACAAAGTTAGGGCAATAATGCTTTGTGCATTAGCAATAATGCTAATGTTTTGTGACAAGGTGATGTTGTGAAGTATGAACACTTAATGCATACAACGTTTTTAAAAAGTATTTGCACGTAAGCATGACTTCTGAATGATTTAAGCAATTATTTAAATGACTTCGACAAATGTACACAAGCTCTCTCAACGAATAAAGAAGCAAACCAATAATGGCAGGGTATCCTGTGCAAGTCAACTCATGTTTGCCTGAATATACAGGTAAGGCAAAACCCTCCATGAGCGAACGTGAGCTGCAGGGGTTTGGATTCGATGATCCTTATGGGTCCCTTCCAACTTGAGATATTATATGATATTATGAGTGCAGATCAGTGGCTCCAGGGAAACTGTTACTCCAGGTACAGATACAGATTAAGAAAAGCAGCTAACCGATTACAGTCATGGCTACACGTGACAAACAAGGCCAATGTCTTTGATAAAACTTTAGTTTTACTCCTTAGGAGCCTTAGAACATAATTTTATCACTTGGCTCAGAAATGTCACTGTCTATGCACTGGAAATTCTCCCCAGAGTGTTAACACCAGGCTTTGCTCTCGAACCTTGTTATCAGCTGGAGAGATGACACTGTGTATTTGGTCAATTTCCCCTCACTCCTTACCATCCTGCTTTAACCTAAAGATTTCCCTTGTCTCCCTGGGCCTCCGTGCTTCTTGTAGTCTTTTTTCTGCCAGACCGTTGCTCCACCTGAAGCCATTCACTCCTGTTTCCCCACTGTGGTCTCCACTGCCAGTGCTCCCATCTCCTCCCTGACACAAGCCAGGGCTGGTTGTTTCCATGGAGTGCTTCCCACTGAGCTCATCAAAGCAGATGGAAACAGCTGAGTACCAAATCATTAATTAAGTCCCTGCTGAATCAGCATGGATCCAAGTATGCAAAACTGATGCTCTTCCTTCAGAATAAATTCTAATCAAACCCCATCCCTCCCACCTCTGAGTAACTCGAGCTCCTGCACCAGGGTGAAGTGATTGAATCTCACAAAAATCCGTTTGGAGGCTGAGAAGCATCAAATGCTGTGACATGTTTTATACTCGGAAAAACAGATTCACTTTTGAAGGTTCTCTAGCAGCCTAATGTCACTGCACAGAAATGACCATAACTTACCTAACCGACACCAGAAAGAGGAGAATTAAGATAAGGCTCACAAAGAACCTCTGGTCCTTGCTCTTGGAGGAGCACTATGTCTCCAATATGCTCAATTTGGATTGTACGTTGTAGATAGGAAACTTCAATGCCCTTTTTACACCTGGAAAGTCCTAAATCTACTGCTTAATTCTAGACAAGATACTGGCTTGTTTAGATGTTAAGTATTATATTTTTAAAGAAATGCAAGCCAAGAGCTGCTATTGAATACCCTTCTCCAATCAAGACTCTTGGAAAACTTCAGCTTTAATGCCAGTTTCGAAACTTTACTAGGGTCGGGAAACTACCATAAGGTTTGATTTACTGTTACATAGTGTCTGATTTATTTCAGGTTCATTTAGTTCTCTGTTTAATATTCCATAAATTTTACGGAGTACTTTACAATGAAATCTCTTCTTCCTCATAAGTCTTTCACTCTACTACACAAAAAGAAAGAGAAGAAGCATTTTGCTCAAACCCCATAGGTATGTTTAGGAGTTCATCAATCCCAAATTTTTAAATACCATGTAAACACTTTCCATCATATGAAGCAATATAAATGCAAATAGCAGGTTTAGATAACAGCATGAAAAGCTGTCTCTGTAGTTAGCCTTGCCTTATTTTACATCAAAATTACTATTCAAGTACATTATCCCAGAAAACAGATCTCCCCTTAAAATTATAATAAAATGGAAATTATTTTTGGTGGAAATTGTAATCTAGACTCCAGCTACCTGATTCTCACCTGATCTGCCCTGGTGCAAGCATCTATGGTTATGCAAGGGGCAAAACTACCTGGTAGCAGTTTTCATCTTCTTTACTTATGTATAAATGGCTTTCCAACATGTAGAACAGTACGTGATCAGGCCCTAAGTGTTATCTGTGCTTAAAGCAAAATTCATTGACCACATTATGCCTTCGATATTTTTAGAATAATTTAAAAGTGCAAGCAACAACAAAAATGATAGTGTTGAGTCTTCTCCCCAAGTCTAAAAGTCACAAACATTTTAATATATTTATATTAATTAATAAGCACAAAAAAATGAAAGAGCTAATTATATCAGCCTAGTAGATGAGCTCAGGCTAACCAGCAAAACTGGGAAGATGGAAAGATCTTGAAAAACAAGGAGAGTATGAAGAAGAAAAATAACGAGGAACTTTCATGTTAATATCACTGTCCACCAAGTAAGAATGGAGTTTGACAATTAACCTTGATGTTTCTGAACAGAGGAAGAAAAGGAAATAAATATATGGTCCTCCCTTGCCCTGCGTTTCACTTTGTCTGGATTCTTACAATCTCTGGGCTGTACTATGGATTGCAAGTACAGTCCTTCTTACAGTGTCTGGTATTGCACCATTCATACTTGTGCAAAGTGGCTGTAGAACAAAAATTAGTACACGCATGAGTCGCCCAGTGCACAATGAATGTCCCCATCCTAAGTGCTACAGGACTACAGTTCTTCCCACACAAACTGTGCTCATCACCCGTGACAGATATTTTTCAAAACTTGGCACCTACTCATCACACTCATGTTTCAGAAATATCACACTGTTCAAAACAGTACCGAAAAAAGTATCCAGGAAAGATAAAGATGCACAGGAGAATACTGCCAGCTTTGCTATTCTCATATTTCCCAATTTAAACTGAGTGATAATTCTGCCACAGCAGCCAAGATATTCATTCTCAGAATAAAATCCCACTTGTGAGAAGGGTTGCTACAATTAACAATTCTTTAAAAGTGCTAAGTAGATGTAAGTGGCCTGAGCCTCTATTTTCAGCAATGCCTGGTGGGAAGCTGCCGCCTTGGCCGACAGTGGGGGTTTGAGCCAGGAATCTCCAGAGCTAAAAAAACATGCAGGAACTGCCTGATGAGAAGGGCCTTTTTATAAAGGGTTATGCATTATTTTTGTTCAAAGGAAGCTCTTCCCACATGTCTGACAGCCATGGGGGGTTGAAGCTTGAATGGGCTTGTGTGATAGTTACCCTCCTGATTGATACCCTGGGGCTGAACTTTTGGTCCCACCAAACTGAAAACATAAATTGCCACAGCTTGAACTAAGAAGCAATATTTTTAGCAGGGGACTGTAACAAATCATAACCTCTGTGGATTGGCCCAGAAGGAGCAATGTCCAAAACACATGCTCACCAGCTGATTATGCCAGTAGCCTTTATCACAAGAGTGAACAACAAGTGAGAACAGGATTGCCTTAGAGCTCTCTCATGCTGATTTAGTTGTAAATTAGGCTGTATCTGAGCCTTATTTAAAAGAAACAATTTATGTAGCAAAACTGAAAGCGCACAGAGAGCTACAAATGAAGCCTGAATCTGCCAATGCAAACAGGAGAAACAGAATTGATCTGTAACAATGGTGATCAATTTTCAAGGGAAAACATTTTTACAGGCCACCTATTCTTTTCTGACAGTTTCTCCACAGAGGACTTTAATTTAGGCACCGATACCATGGGCAGAATAAATATTTTATGAAAAATCAAGATTCAGTTCTTCCTTTATCCTAGAGCTTGTTCTTATACATGAACCAGTGTATCAAGGTTTTCAAGAGAGTTTTCAATCTGAAACTGGTACGTGTATGAAAATTGGTTTACACAAAAAAAGAAGCATCCTCTGTTCGTCTCCAGTGACCGTGGTTTACTGGGAAAAGGCTGGAAAAGTTCAGTGAGGAATACTATTTACAGTGCATTATGTGAAATAAAATATGATGCAAACACAGTCAAGAGATGGCTACATGTGAAATTTTCTTTGTAGTCAGCTGCTGATCCAATGAGTCATTCGTAAAGGCTCTCTCAGGTTTCATCTCATCACCAGCTCTGAATCTTCTGAAACCGTTTCCAGAGATTGTTTAGTCAGATGCACCTCAGTCATCGTCCCACCTTCAGCAGTGCTACATGGGAGAATACAGGGCAGAGTTTTCCTTTCCCCACTGCTTTTCTTTGTCGCCTCTGCAGTGTGAGGACGCTGGCTGTGCCATTTACATGCTACGAGGGCTCTTCTTTCCCTAATGCCTGGAGCTATTGGGCTCATTGGCTTTAACACATGGGCAGAGCTGGACAGAAAGCTGTAACAGGAGCAGTGAAGCCAACAGGCAGCTCGGTGGCAGCAGCTGGTGGTGCCTCCTCAACACAGCAAGCCTCAATGGCAACATATCAGGAACAACTCAGAGAGAAGTGCCTAAAAGCTTGGCGTTGGAGAGGCATGTCCATAGCAGCAGTATCAACATGGAGATGGCTGTGCCAGTTCTGGCTTTTCAAACCCGTAATCTCTGACGAAGCACAATGCAAATGCATGCATTAGGAAGCAGAGTTACTGGGCATGAAGAGCGGCTGCTTTGCAAAGCAATTATAAAATAAAACACAAACACACCCACATCTGTGGATTTTGTGGCCTAGAACATTTTTGTTATTAAAACTCTCCTGTTCTACAGTCGAATAAGACTAGGAAAGCATGAAAAGCCCTTTTGCTAATATAAGAGGAGTGTTTACAACCAAGCCTGCTAGCTTGCACACCAGACTTCAGTTCTCTGATGTGTAAAAAATGAACTATAATACCAGCATCCATGCTGGTTCTACTGGTTTCCGTGGGCTAAAATGCTCCTGAGTGAAAATAACAGCGCATTTTCCCTCATCCCCATCTTGTTCCCTTTGCCTGAGAGACAGACACTGCCTCAGCAGCACTCCCAGTCTCAGGTACCATAAGAGGAACGCTTGAACTCGGGGGCCTGAACATCCGGCAATATGTTGTGCTGCCTCTGCTCTGCTAGCGCTGCCTCCCAACACAAGCGATTTCCATGGTGCCACAGCCCCTCCTGTCTGAGCACTGACTCAGGCTGGACCTGATACGGCACAGAGTTGTTCTGTCACTACACCCA